>LR990287.1:3325000-5825000 GCA_905147355.2 Apotomis turbidana | reverse complement strand
CCCGCGACGTCAAACCGAGTCGTTCCGTCAAGTTCCACAGGAGAACTAAATACACAATCAGTAGCACGAAAAGCAATTAAATGTTTTCTATGTGGTGGAAATCACAAAAGAATGCAGTGTGACATAAAATGTGATTTCTGCGGCATACGAGGTCATACTGAATCAACATGTCATAAAAAAAAGTACATAAAATCGGAACAAAAATCAGAGAAACCAGAGACAAAATTTGTCTCGTGCTCTAACTCTCGAAACAAGTTTGTGAAAAAAGTCGTTATAAATGACACGTTGAATCACGACGCATTTATTGACACGGGTAGTAGTTGCTCCATAATATCAGAGTTGTTGGTAGAAAAACATCGTTTACAATCCGCCGAACTACCCTCCCCGATAACATTGCAAGGTTTTTCCAAAGATTCGTCGAAACTTGTTACCAGATTTTTGAGGGTAGCTTTAAAACTTGATTCGGTGCTTGTGAAAGATGTTGATTTCTACGTCATAGATGATTTGACAGGTTGTGATATCCTTATCGGACGGAATGTGACGGAACGTCCCGACTTGATATATTCTAGAATAGGCGAAGTTCTAAGGTTTGATTATGCTGATAAATTTAATGAATTTTGCAAGTCTATTGGAGAGGTGGAATTTGATGCTGATTCGCATCATACCGAATTATTGAGTTTGTTTACGCAGTATAGTGATTGTATAGCGAATAATGTAAAGGAATTGGGTAAAGTAAATAACCACGAGATGGTGATAAATGTAACTGATCCGCGTCCAGTTCAAAGTAGGCCGTTTAGGTCTTCCCCCACTGACAGACAAATCATTCGCGACATGATAGACTTCAAGGTAGCGAGTGTTTTACTAGCCTCGATTTAAAAAGCGGTTATTATCAAATTTTAATGAGTCCTGATTCCGTCCCTAAAACCGCTTTCATTACTGAAGACGGTCACTGGGAATTTTTGCGGCTCCCATTTGGCTTGGTCATGGGCCAAGTTGTTTTCAGGAAATGATGAATAAAGTGCTAGGAAATTTGAGGTTTGGAAAAGTGATCGTTTATTTAGATGATGCTTACTTAGTGACGAAAACCGTTGAAGAGAACCTAGAATTATTAGAGCGGGTACTGGAAATTTTTCGACAGAACGGGTTGACACTTAACTTAAAAAAATGTCACTTTTTCAAAACTGAAATTGAATTCCTCGGGTATAGAATCAAACCAAACGTGGTTATGCCAAATGACGCTAAATTAGAGGCTGTTAAATGTTTCCCAACACCCAAGTCTGTACATCAACTTCGGCAGTTTTTGGGGTTAATAAGTTATTTCCGTAAATTTATTAAGAACTGTGCCATGATTTCATCACCTCTTACGAAGTTGCTAAAAAAAGACTGTACCTGGGTGTGGGAAAGTGTACATGAGCAGGCATTTTTGACATTGAAAGAGAAATTGATATCTAGTAGTGTTTTATCTATCTTTGATCCGTCGAAAGAAAAGGTTTTGTATACCGATGCCAGTAGGGAGGGGGTAGCTGGTATTCTGATGCAAGTAACAGACGAGGGTGAAAAACCTATCCATTACTATAGTAGACAGACTACAGATGACGAAAAACGGTATCATTCCTTTGAACTGGAATTACTTGCGATAATTTCATCATTACAAAAGTTTAGGCTTTATTTACTGGACTCTCCGTTTAAGATAATAACCGATTGCAATGCCGTACGATATGCTCTTACGAAAAAGGACATTATTCCCCGAATCGCACAATGGGTACTGTTAACACAAGAATTTGCCTTTGAAATAGTTCATAGAGAGGGTTCACGTATGCAGCATGTTGACGCGTTAAGTCGAAACCCAGTGCCATCCGGGGAAAAACCAGAGTCGGAGGTAGTTCTATCTATAACTGAGGCAGACTGGTTAATGTCAGTGCAGTTGCAGGACCCAGAGATAGTTAAGATCAAGAAAATACTAGAGTCAGGACAGGCCGATGAAAATAAAGATATTTTCAATACATACGAACTGTTAGGTAATAAAGTTTACCGAAGAACAACACGAGGTCGTCGGTGGCTGGTGCCGAAAAATTGCATTTGGCAAATCATAAAAAGTAACCACGACGACCTGGGTCATTTTTCGGTAGACAAGACTGTGGAGCGTATACAACACATGTATTGGTTTCCGAGAGTACAACATACGGTAAAAAAATATATAAAAAAACTGTATACATTGCATTTACTATAAAAACAAAGGTGGCCCCAAGGAAGGCGAACTATATCCTTTGCCGAAGTACGCGCAGCCGTTCCATACGCTCCACATGGATCACCTAGGCCCGTTTGTAAAGTCGAAATTCGGAAACAAGTATTTACTGGTCACGGTTGACTCTTTTACGAAATTTGTTTTTTATCTCCGCGGTAAAGACTACTAATTCTGCTGATGTAATAAAAGAATTAGATCAGGTATACAAAACTTTCGGAAATCCCAGACGCATAATATCGGATGCTGGGTCGGCCTTTACATCCAAAGAATTTTCACAATATTGTACTAATAAAAATATTCGCCTACATATTGTTGCTACCGGCATGCCCCGCTCCAACGGTCAAGCTGAGCGGTTTAATAAGACTATTCTCGAGGCCATGAGAACTTTAGGTGCCAATAGCGACGAGGATGACTGGGATCGGTACGTGACGGCGTTACAACAAGGGCTTAATAGCACTATTCATAAAACTACAAAAGCAGTTCCTAGTGAAGTCTTTTTCGGCTATCGCTTGAGAACAGACAAAGATAGTATGATTGAGTCTGAGCTTGATAACGGGGAATTAACCGACATGACTGATTTACGTAAGAAGGTTGATCAAAATATTAAAGCCAATGCAATTGACCAAAAAAAAGAGGTTTGACCATTCACGAACGAAGGCAAAAATATACTCGGTGGGTGACTTGGTCCTCATTAAAGTTCAAAGTAAAAATAACGACGGGCAAAGCACGAAGTTAATGCCAATTTTTAAAGGCCCATTTCAAGTTAAAAGCGTGCTAGGCAATGATCGCTATGAGGTGACGGATCTAAGATGCACTGAACGTAGTACTAAGAACTATATTGGCACGGCAGCAGCTGAAAATATGAAGCCGTGGATTAAAATTGATGATTGGTCCTCTGAATAATAAAATTGTAAGTATTCCGTGTTGGCAAAGAAGTAGATCTAATTATTCAAATAACAATGCAAAACTTTACTTATTATTTAATTTATTATTTTGTTACATAATTTTCCATTTCAGATAATAACTATAACAGAGTTAATCAAAGACGTCTTTATTGCTGAAATTATTACTTTATCGTAAATATTTATGTGTTCTGTAGATATTTGCACACACGCCAACATAATACATATGTATTTTATGTTTGGGGTGAAGTTGATACTCTTAAGTGTAGCGGTTCGCTCGTTAAGTGTAAGAGACTCCAAATGTAAAAGTAACTTTCAATAATGACTCAATTAGATCAACTCGGTCTCTCAAGTGTAACGATTGTTCTTTGGGTGCGAGGGTCTCATTGGTCGTTATTGCACTAATTGGTGAGTGTGCATAATACTACATTACCAGGTCATACAAGTAATGAGGAGACTTACACATTCAAGTACTTATACATTCCTTAATATGTTTCAGAATCATATTGGCGGCATGTGAGGTGTCAGAGGCTGACACCGTGCAGCATGGCCGTGTTGGCAACACCGTGCTCAAGCCAACGTTGTGGCGGGAAAACTCCTGTCTTCGCATCCGGCCGACAGGGGGCGCCACCTCGGAGAACAAAACCGACGCACCAGCCTGAGCGCGGACTTTTTTGGACTAGCACTCGACACGGGAACATCTCTCTTAACTGATTGCTTTACAAATTATAGTTTAATAAAAGTTAATTATTTACCGTGGATTCCCAGTTTTATTTATACTTGTTTACAATCGTGTTTTCACGTTGACAAGATTAAAGAAAAACTGTTTAAGTTTCTTATTTCCAAGGGACAGATTTTTAATCACTATGGATGTTGAGATCTAGGATCATTCACCTGGCGAATTTTGCATGGGTGGGCTCTTCATAATAGATTACTGTCAATGTTATTTCAACATATTATTAACAGCTACAGTTAGTTTTGACAGAATGTAATCGAGATACTACCTTCACCGCTAAAGAGAATTCTTTTTATATTCAACCGAATATTAGCGTTCAGACTTAACAATGGGTAAAATTATTCTTTAAATATCTACAAAACGGGTTCACTTACGTTGCAGAAGCAGTATCACTCGGCGTGTTTTAAATCGGTACGCGATTCATCATCAGGAGAGCCGATCAGTACCCGTTTTGTAGGTACCTATATTTTAATATGTCCGTAGTTTTCTATGTAAAATTATTCTTGCTACGTTAATAGCAAGCGTTTGTTACGTCTTCGTGCTGCCATGACGTCAGTCAAGGAGTAATGTCGTGGACGTGACGCGACTAACATCCATTTGTAAACTCATCTGACGTCATCATCTCTGCAATTCTAAATGTTTTCATAACTCTCGTTCCGTACGAGTGCAATTCGGCAATTCGTCAGGGATATCGCAGTACCGCGTAAATAACAGCTGTTGATAAAGTTCTCATTTTAATAAAATACTTAGCATTTGTTTGAATATTGATTCGTATCTACACTTGTTACTTACCCGGTATTACACTGTCTTCAACTAATTGTAATCACAAACATCTTTCAGACAATATGGTCGGATTAGGGTGTGCAATTTGGGGTGAATACTATCCATACTAATATTATAAATGCGAAAGTGTGTCTGTCTGTCTGTTACCTCTTCACACTTAAACCGCTGAATCGATTTTGATGAAATTTGGCATGGAGATAGTTTAAGATCTGAGGAAGGACATAGGATAGTTTTTATCCTGAAAATTGTCCCTAAAAAGATTGAAAAGTGAGTAAGTAATTCATGATGACATTGATGACCCTGTAGGAAATGTAATTATTAGAACAAAAGCACAATTGCTCTTACACTTGCTTAGGTGCTTTTAATAATCCCTTTTATTAATTAAGGTGATTAGGTGGATATGGATATCTATCGTGTTGTACGAGGTTGCTTCCATACTTCCAAGTTCCACGCGGAAGTAGTCGCGGGCAAAAGCTAGTATACTTAACCCTTAACTACCTACCTGCTTCTTTAGTCACACAAACACCTACCTCCCGTCCCCAGGACGGATACATAATGTCGGCCTTATATGTTAAATTTTATAAATCAGATGGGAAATTTAAAATAATTATAGCAATATAGACATATTAAAATATTTATTAAGCTATTAATCATTCTGGAAACATTAACAAAACATTTTTTTGTTGTAAACATATGGCAACAGTCCTTATTTCTACTAAAGGAACTATATATCCTTTGGAAGGTGAGATCAACAAAAAATTTGACTTTATATACAGATCTAAGTAATTATTTCTAATTATTCATTAATTAACAATGCTAAATCAATAAATTTCGTTAATATAAAGGTAATATTTTTATAAAATTGCAGACCACTAATTTATTCGATTTTTCTTGCGGCAGTGCATATAAGTTTGTTTGTACATTCTAGGCAAATCGTTTTTTTGCATTAGAAACATACGTACTGGTTCTCGTTTTTTCTTCGGGTCACAAGTAGAACAGGTTTTCCGTACTTCCAATCACTACTAAACTGACTAATCGGTCGGCTAAGTAAAGAAAAAACGTGCGCATTAGTCACGTAACCACCTACCACCCGTCTCCGAGACCCTTAAGAAAAAATACGTATCAACCTACCACCCGTCTCAGAGACGGTTGGAGACAGTAATATCCTCACCAAAATTAAATGCGTACACGACCGACCTTGTCGATCGACGACGCGGCACTGAGGCTGGGGGGGAGAAGGTACAAGGACACAAACGTTTGTAGGATGCTCGCACATAGGTATGTAAACAATTTTAGGTTTGAAAGAGTCTGTGAGACGGGAGGTAGGTGGTTAAGGGTTAACATGATATGCCCGAGGTTTCCCGAAAATCCCCTTTTTGGCGACATTATAACATTGTTTAGGAGTGCGTTTTTTTGCAATACTTAGACTATACGTAGTCTAGCCATAAGGTCTGTCCCAACATTTTCATCATTCAAAATGTAATAATGGAACTTTCCATCAAATGCCATACTTATTTTAAAACAAAGTCTAGCAGTTGAAAATAATACTGTGCAAGGGGTCTTACGAGACTTATTAGAAGGGCGACTACTCACCCTCTCGACTTACTAGAAGGGCGTATAATATAAAATGTTTCTACTAAAATAGGTCCTGACGTAACAGTAATGAAAGTTACTCGAAACCTCTTGAAATCCCAGGCAGCGCTCGTTTCTCGAAATTTCTGCATAAAGCTTTTGTTTCGGTTGAAAATCTCCGCTGATCAACAGTATTTTCCCACGACATTTTCATTTCTCCCTAAGTTACAACAAAGTGCGACGAAACAGTGTTAAAATTAAGTTAAACTTCTGTGTTCTATGTAATGTGTATTGTGGTTTTTATCTTATACACTCGGGTGCAAAGAAATCGGACCACCCCAGCATTTTTAACAATTTTCCAATTTCTGTAAAAACTGTAAGGGTGGCCATAACATATTATATACCATATGAATGGTAAGCTTTTCCTCTATAAATTCATCTGATTTCCGAAGGTGTGCGGCCAATACGTTCAAATTTTCAGGGCTTAGAACGTTACCGCCCTAAAAATGCGTACTGGAGTAAAACTTTTGCCTAAGGGGAAAACTGTGGTTCTAAGGAAATCGAGTAAAAATTAAAACAATTTTCAGCAATTTAATATCGTGTATTGCCTCCTCTAGCCCTACGACAGGCCGTCATACGGTTTTTCATCGACCTTATTAATTTTCTTACGGTATCTTGAGGGATGCCCGCCCATTCTTCTTCGATCGCATACCTAAGCTCCAATAAAGTTTCAGGGGCGGGATTTCTGGCTCGGATTCTTCTTTTCAGCTCGTCCCAAATGTGCTCGATCGGGTTCAGGTCAGGACTTCGTGCTGGCCACTCCATAACGCTGATGCCCACCTCCTCCAGGTAGTCCGTAGTGGCCCGGGCTGTATGCGGCCGTGCGTTATCTTGCATGAGGATGAAGTCATCGCCGATAAAATGCTTAAATGGAACCACATGATCAGCCAGGATTTCCTCTACGTATCGAGGACCAGTCAAACCGCCCGCATTTCGCCTTGTACCTGGCCCTGTGATGAACACAATGTCCGTCTTCGCTTCCAGAGAAATGCCAGCCCAGATCATGATTGACCCGCCACCATAGGCAACACGTTCCTCGATGCAGCATTGAGAAAACCGCTCCCCAGGCCTCCGGTAAACTCGTGCTCGTCCATCATTACCGAACAAAGTTATCCTGCACTCGTCGGAGAAAAGTACGGACCTCCATTGCTGAAGGGTCCAATCTTCATGTTCGCGAGCGAAGACACGTCGTGCACCGCGGTGTCCTGGGGTAAGTTTTGGGCCATTGGCAGCCCTGTGAGCTGTCAATTCCTTCTCCTTCAGTCTTCTTCTGACAGTCCATCGGCTGATAGACACATTCCGGGTCTCTCGGAGCTTCTGCCGAAGCTGAACAGCATTCAATCGACGATTTCGTAGCGAGGAAACAGCGATAAAACGGTCATCTCTCTCTGAAGTACTGCGAGTTCTGCCTGTTCCGGGTCTTCTGGAGAACGTCTGATCTTCGCGGAACCTCTGGTACACACGTTGAACTGATGACTTCGATAGGTTCAGTTGTCGAGCCACTTCACGTTGACTAAGCCCACTCTGCAACAGGGCAACTGCTTGGGCGGCTTCATTTGGGGTAGTATCCATGTTTCTTCAGTTTTTCAGGGTCGAGTCGATGAGAGCAGTGTTCAGGAAGACGTATCAATTACGAATGATGCATAAACAATGATAATTACTGGTTTTATGCCTAATGGTAGGTGGCCAATTAGTGCATGCGTTAACGAGGCAGTTGGAGGGGGGTGATTTCCACGCCCACATTTTGCACAATATCCATTCCCTCCCTTGAATATTGGTGTCATTTGATAGGGCAGAAAATTATCTATCACGTGGTATTTAAATTGTTATGGTCGAGCTTACAGTTTTAATAGAAAATGGAAAACTGCTAAAAATGCTGGGGTGGTCCGATTTCTTTGCACCCGAGTGTATTTGTAGCCCGAAGTGGCGTTGATGTGAAAGGGTCTAGCAGGCTAAGCAAACAATTTTCGCTTCAAATTTCGCTTAGCCTGCTAGACCCTTTGTACAGTACACAAAGCTCTTAGTAAAATAAAAAGTGACAGTCGTGAAAACACAAACCTTGGTACAATTTTTCGTCCACCATTTTTTTTTCGATAGTCTTTGCTGTAAGGGTCTAGAAACTGCAGGTCATTAATTATTGCTTACCATGGATTTTCCAAATGATTTTTTAAATTGAAAATCGTAATAGTGTTTGCTGAAGGGACCTTTGCCTTCGAAACCCAATAAACAAAAATTGTCGATGGTCGGCACTTGTCAATGTCGAACCGTTGAAATTTTGACACATGTCAGTGTCAAACTATTCAAATTCTGACACATGTCAGTGTCAAGCCTATTATTTTAAAACGACTTTCCGACCTTGCAGTTGTAGGTAAATAAGATTAAAAAAATAAATATTTACGTGACATTGGGCTTAAGTGGGCCGGTAAAATAGGCACCATCTACTGTCATATCTTTACTGAAAAAAAAAAACCGGTCAAGTGCGAGTCGGACTCGCGCACCGAGGGTTCCGTACAAACACTTTCCATCCTTAAGTGGTTAAGTTAAGTTTGCACCTGGTATGTATAGCGCTCCATACAAATGAGGTGCAAAGTTAACGCAACCAATCCCGTTTGTTGTATGGGAACCCCCCTTAAATATTTATTTTATTTTATTTTTAGTATTTGTTGTTATAGCGGCAATAGAAATACATCATCTGTGAAAATTTCAACTGTCTAGCTAATATCATCGTTCTTGAGATACAGCCTGGTGACAGACGGACGGACAGCGAAGTCTCAGTAATAGGGTCCCGTTTTTACCCTTTGGGTACGGCACCCTAAAAAGAATTTAACAAATGTTGATTTAATGTACCATAAGTAAAGTAGGTATATATGTATACTCGTACCACGTTGTGAAAAGTTGAGCTTCCAATCCTTCATTGGCGAAAAAGAAACTACTGCGAAAACAAAGCCAATAAGGTTCCTAAAACGGTAGTTTTCTAGGTCACTATTGGCATTTTTCCAATCCATTTACGATGCATACTAAGAATAGTGATATATTATCACACACACGATATTTTACTTAACAGTCTTTTCCTAGTCGGTCGTTTATGGAATTTTAAACTATTTACGATAATGTTACATGGGATTAACTTACAATATTGTATAGAACCTCGGCATTAAAACAGTGACCAAAGGGTGGAAATGATGACATAATTATAAAGAATAAAAATTATGAAATTATTTAAAAAATTTGTTATAAATCTATCTCATAGATTTTTCCATCTTGATTACAAAACTGTTCCGGTTTGCGGAGCCAATATGAAGAGTTTAGTTTAACCCTTAACCACCTACCTCCCGTCTCACAGACTCTTTCAAACCTAAAATTGTTTACATACCTATGTGCGAGCATCCTACAAACGTTTGTGTCCTTGTACCTTCTCCCCTCCAGCCTCAGTGCCGCGTCGTCGATCGACAAGGTCGGTCGTGTACGCATTTAATTTTGGTGAGGATATTACTGTCTCCAACCGTCTCTGAGACGGGTGGTAGGTGGATACGTATTTTTTCTTAAGGGTCTCGGAGACGGGTGGTAGGTGGTTACGTGACTAATGCGCACTTTTTTTCTTTACTTAGCCGACCGATTAGTCAGTTTAGTAGTGATTGGAAGTACGGAAAACCTGTTCTACTTGTGACCCGAAGAAAAAACGAGAACCAGTACGTATGTTTCTAATGCAAAAAAACGATTTGCCTAGAATGTACAAACAAACTTATATGCACTGCCGCAAGAAAAATCGAATAAATTAGTGGTCTGCAATTTTATAAAAATATTACCTTTATTTTAACGAAATTTATTGATTTAGCATTGTTAATTAATGAATAATTAGAAATAATTACTTAGATCTGTATATAAAGTCAAAATTTTTGTTGATCTCACCTTCCAAAGGATATATAGTTCCTTTAGTAGAAATAAGGACTGTTGCCATATGTTTACAGCAAAAAAATGTTTTGTTAATGTTTCCAGAATGATTAATAGCTTAATAAATATTTTAATATGTCTATATTGCTATAATTATTTTAAATTTCCCATCTGATTTATAAAATTTAACATATACGGCCGACATTATGTATCCGTCCTGGGGACGGGAGGTAGGTGTTTGTGTGACTAAAGAAGCAGGTAGGTAGTTAAGGGTTAATTTTATATAATATCAGCGTAGAGAATATGATACTACGGATAAGTGCTTTGGTTATATTTCAAAGTTTTCCGCTGTGAAAGGGGTATGCCTTGCGAGTGAATGACAGTTTTTTATACTTTTCATGGTTTTCGTATTATATTCTTTAGGTTGAATTACCTGGACGTTTTCGTATTCCTTATAAGTACCTGCAAGGCACAATTTCTAGGGCTCTGAACTTGCAAAATTATACGCATTACGATGGAATTGGTCGGTGTGATTGCTGTGTTAGAGAGATACGAGTGGAAAAGAGAGGGAGAGGCCTCTGCACAGCTGTGGAACAATACTATTTTACTAGCTTATATATGTCGAATTGTATACTAACATTGCCAGTGAAATTTGATGCTGACAGTACGTAAAATTTAATGTCTGGCATTGTACATTTTAGTTGTTATTTTCCCGGTTATGTTGTTCTAATTGCAACCAGCTATTTTTCACTTCAATACCGTAGCTTTTCTAGCACGATCCCGATTCCAGAACAATACAATTTAATTTTACAGTGTTAATTATAATAAACAATACTAATAAGCAACCGGGGAAGCCAATTTCGACATCGCGTTGACGGTTTGTTTTTAAGATTTCTCGGAATAGTTTCGAGCTCTGTCGAGGGTCCATTGTTCGTATTTTGTTAATTATTTTTGATGTTAGCTTTATTAAAGGATTCTCTGCCGTCTCCCGGCAAAATAACGTAAACTCAAAACAATTATTTTGTGGAAAATTGGTTTTATGTCTTTATTTATTTAGAGTCGTTCAGCTTTGTTGGTGGTACAAACGGCTTGGACAGCGGCGGTCCTTGGATCGACTCCCGACAAGAGCGCATCTGTTTGATGTGTCTTTGGGGTCTTGAATACTGTCTATGTACATAATGTATAATTTATTTACACAGAAGAAGTTCACGCCTATCAGATGAAGTATCATAATCATAGGTAAGTATTAAGTAGTAAGTAACTTCATTTTACGCAAAAGGGAATGTTGAAGTAGACATATGGCGGCCAGATGTCCTGTATATATTGTAAGGGCAATGTCGATATTAGGTCGAACCGTAATAGTCTCATTCGATAGTTAATACACCAGTAGCATAGACAAGGATAGACATACCTTAAAACTATAATGTGAGAGTGAGAGAAGAGAGTTGTGAATGAATATACTTCCAAGATGTCGTTGTTTCAATAGTACAACCCTATCATATTTCGGAACGGCGAATTAAGCCGAAGGTCCGACCAAGAAAAATAATTTCTTCTATGTTTTATACACGATAACTTACGTTTCATATATGCACGTATATAATACAAGCGCTTTCAAAAGATAATTAAGCACAACAAACGATAAGTTACTGCGCGTGTGTTCGCGCCATGCATTATGTATGTGCTACCTGCACAAAAGGTCGTTACCGACTCCCATTTTCTTACATTTATACCTACGATTATCTTCATCGTTCTAGCCGTACAAGGCCCGCAACTTCCGCGTATTATTATTTTTTTACCATAGACAGTCGGGTGAAATAGTATCCTATAACCATCTTTGATGTCCAGCTATCTCTGTACTAAAATTGGTTAAAATCCATCCAGGCGTCTGCGTGATGCAAATACAAATACAAATACAAATACAAGTACTCTTTATTGCACACCTCATAAAATATACAGGAGAAATATAATGCAAGAAATAACAATTGATGAGCGACCAAAGAAACTTTCATCAACACATGGCACTGTACAGCTGCCGCCGCACATCTATCTATACAATACCTCCATCGTGCTGTTAATATTTTTCTTTAAATATTGACCCTTTTCTATAGAGAACTGATACTCAATACAATTTTAGAAGCATATGATAGTAATATAAGGTGCTAACAAATTAGATGTCAATACTTTCAGAGCTACTCGCCCTTGGGAGTATACTTAAGTATAAATAATTTAAAAGTTCATGTAATTTTTTAGAGAAAGCTAGGAAAATATCTTTGGCTCGCAGACACCCTGTTATTTGAAAAAAGTTGTTAATACTGACAGATCACTCTCAAACTTATGAAAAGGTCATGAGCCTGATGTCCAACTTTCGATACTCATGATCTTAAAGGAAAGTTACAGAGTGTTTCGACCTTTTTAGCGAAAATAGGTTGATGAAATAGTTCTGTCGCTAACATCCCCGAGGGTTGCTAAATATAGAGCGTTGGTGGCGGCACGAACATCCACTCAGGGCAGAATGGTGACAATGAGACTGCTTACTTCATTTTACTGAAATGTGGGCTTATGGGCAAACATCGGTAAAAATTTATCAATTAATATTATTCAAACTATCGTGAGACATTTTTAATAGTTATAAAAACGTTTTAAACGCCCGCGTAGAAGCACGGATAGCTGCCCCTGATGAAGAGCTCTATATGAGTTCGAAACTCGTCGGGCCGTTCCTGACAATTTTTACGTGAGCTTAAACCGTTTTTATAATTGTTAGTTAATCAATTGGCGGGAAAATCCAGTAGTGCAGTTAGAGATCCGTTTTAAAAATAATTAGTGTAGTAGAGTGTAGTGTTATCGATAAAAAACCGGCCAAGAGCATGTCGGGCCACGCTCAGTGTAGGGTTCCGTAGTTGCTCATCCCTCACAATAAACTGCTGTTTTAAGCCCGAGGTTTAAGTTAAGAAAGATTTTAAGCTCTATAAAAAGGTCGTAAACGCCCTAGAAACTATAATCACTTATTACCTTCTGGAAGTCAACTTACGACCTTTTAAAGAAAAAATATGAAATTTGGCGATAACTCAAAAACGGCTCGACCGATTTTGTTCAGTGTAGTTTTCATTGAAAGTACCTAATACTTATAAGGCCTCATTAACATGAATTTTTCCGATATTTTTTGACCCGTGGTTGAAAAGTTAGAGGGGGGGGGGGGGGGGGGGGACACTATTTTTTTTGTTTTTGGAGGGAATATTTACAAAACTGACTTTATCAAAAAGTTATGTTAAAAGACCTCTATTATTTTTACAAGACCTATTCAACGACACCCCACACACAAGTTTTGAAAAGAAAAAAAAATCACCCCTACTTTAGGTGTTCGAGAGGTACCCGAATTTTTTTATTTTATTTTATTTTACCGTCCTGTCGGCGTTATACATACACATACTCACACCAAATTTCAGCTTTCTAGTACTAATGATCACGGAGCTAAGCCGCGGACGGACGGACGGACAGACGGACATGACGAAACTATAAGGGTTCCTAGTTGATTACGGAACCCTAAAAAATCATAATCATCATTATCATATCGTCTACTAGGTCGTTAAAGTCTAGCTACCATCTACTTATATGCAGATGATTTACAAATTTATGCTGAGACCAGCCTGGAGGATTTTCCTTTGCTAGTTAATAAAATCAATAGAGACTTAGATTCCATCCAAAGAAATCGCAAGCAATAGTCATTGGAAGTCCACATTTTATTACCAAATTGGCAGACCTGGAGGTGCCAGATATCATTTTTGATGGTACTATAATTCCCCTCTCCTCTACTGTAAAAAATCTGGGCATCACCATGGACCAAACACTCTCATGGTCAGCGCACATAGCTGAGGTCAGCAGGAAACTATTTGCATCACTTCATTCTTTGAGGCGTATGCAGAATTTTCTTCCCATTCATACAAAAATGGCTCTCGCTAGTTCTCTTTTACTTCCTCTACTTGATTATGGTGACATTGTATTCCTGGACCTTAAGGAAGACTTGCTTGACAAGCTTGAGCGCCTGCAGAACGTTTGCATTAGGTACATTTTCGGTCTTAAAAAATATGATCATATCTCGCAACACCGTACGCAACTCGGTTGGCTTCCGATACGCCGTCGTAGGGATGTGCATGTCTTGTCACTGCTCTACAATGTTTTGTTCAATCCTTCCTCACCTCTGTATCTCTCCAAAAGATTCTCCTATATGGCGGCTGGTAGTGGTCACCGCTTGCGTTCGAGCGCCAATCTCGCTCTCGCCTTCCCGTCCAATAAGTCACGCTCTTATAGTAAATATTTTACAGTTCACTCTGTAAAATTGTGGAACTCATTACCGGTGCCCGTCAGGCAATCGCAATCCGTGGCATCATTTAAGGAAAAGTTAAAAGGGTTATGGCTTCTAGACCCCTAATTTCGTCGAGTGCTGTATTTATTGTTAAAATTGAATACCTACTTATTATTATTATATATATATTAGTTTGTTTTATATTATAATATTTATATTCATAATGTGTAAGTTTATGTAGGTACATTTAAGATTTTGTCTTTTTTCTTGCGTAAGCATTTAGTGTTTCTGTGCATTTTTATTGTTTTGCCTATCTTCTTGGATCTTCTCTGCTCTCACTTGCTCAAAGGTTAACTGGAAGAAATCCCTTACAGGGATAAGTTCGCCTTTGTACATATCATTAGTTTAATGTCCTTGCTATGTATATGTATATTTTAATGTACAATAAAGAGTTTACATACATACATACATACATACATATCAGCCGATAGACGTCCACTGCTGGACGAAAGCCTCCCCCAAAGTTCTCCACAACGATCGGTCTTGGGCCGCCCTCATCTAATTTCTGCCCGCGATCATAACCATCGTCGTCGGTTCACCTTGTTGAGGGCCTCCTCACGCTGCGCCTTCCGGTCCGCGGTCGCCACGTACAAAAATACTTTAATTATTATTATCGAATCTGCTCCCAAAATTTCACGACAATCGGTCGAGAAATGCAACCTGTAGGCAAGCACATCCGAGATTCGGATGTATGAAAGAATTGCCGTAAAGGAGATGCCTCGCTCGCTTTGCTTGCTCGGTCAATAAATGGTCAGACATAATTTTGAGTCAATACAACAATACAATACAACAATACTTTATTGCACACCAATAAAAGTTTACAAAAGGAAACAAGACAAATACAATTTATAAATAACGGTAGACAACAGGCGGCCTTGTCGCTAAAAAGCTTTCTCTTCCAGACAACCTCTGGGTAGTGAAATTGATGAAAAGTCTGCTGCAAATTCATTACAAGAAATTCCATATTCCAAGTATTACTTTTTGTTATTCGAGCTATATTATGTTAAAATTTTAAGGTAAATAGAGCACATCGCTAAATGGGAATAACTCGCATGTGAGGTAAGAACTGTGATGCTGAACAGAAGATTACTGCTACCAGAAATGCGATATAGAACTTAAAAAAAACATAGATGCGTAAACAAGGGGAATCATCCATAAAGAAAGATAAATAAAGGTAAAAATATACAGTGTGACTTTTTAATCGTGAATGGTAGTGCCAGGGTGATTGGGAGGGTAAGACTGAGCAACTTTTACTATGGGGCTAACCATGAAAGAAAAAATCTGCTGTTCCATACTTTTCGGGTTATGAGATACTATCAATTAGCTCTTTTTTTTGCCATTTAGTGGTTTAGTGGGACCTTAGTAAAAGTTGCTCAGTGTGACCCTCCCCATCACTACCTGGCACTCCTATTCACAACTAAAAAGTCACCCCCGTAGATTACCTTAACCAATATTTCCTTGCGGTTTTAAAACCCTATTCCACGAAAAGGTTCACAGAAATTACAACCCAATTATCCTGCTTCGAAGAGTATCTCCAACAATAAAACATTTCAATTCTTGAAAAAAAGTCGGCATTTACAAATTCCACTAACGTCAGTTCTTGAAATCGATGCAGTTGTCGTGACCATGGTATAATAATATTATGTCGTGACCAAGTTGTTTATTTCACTTGTGCTCGAAACACGAAAAGACGTAATTGATGAAATTTTCCTTTTTACCTACGACCTTTTGTGTTCAAGAATCAGCAGCGTGCGGTGCAACCCTTCGGAACTACGTCACTTTGAATTTTTAAAAGTGGCTAACGTTACAAGGGAAGGTTAGAGGTTAAGACATCGTCGTTGTTGGTTTTTTAAAGCCTTACGTTACGTGTGCAGTGAGTAAGGTACTCAATCGTTTTGATATAAATAAGCAATCAAGTGGGTCTTACTAAAGCCTCACCATCTAAAGCATAACAATAGGTACTGTAGGTATTCGAAGTGTGTTTTAACCGATATTACCTAACTGTATATGTATAGCTACTAGGAGGTGCCCACAACGTCGTCCGCATATTTTTTCTTTACCATAGACGGATAAAAAGTATCCTTTAACCTATTTATATAATGTCCAGTTGTCCCTGTACCAAAATTGGTTAAATTTTGTTAGGCCGTTTAGGCGTGATGCGAGGACAAAGGAAATTATGAAAACAGATGGCGCCAGGGTGGTATGGCGCCGCGCGCCCATAAAAAACAAATGACGATCCTGCATGAAGCTATTAAGATTCTTCCTGAAATCTTGACCCTCTCCATAGAAAAATGATTTAAAATACAAATGTAGAATTTTATAACAGTATAGATGTCGCAGGGGCGATGACAGATGGAGTCAGCGAGCGCTACACTGGAGACCTCGAACGGGTGGCAGAAGTATTGGAAGAACGCAAGCCAGATGGTCGGACGACATTAAAAAGACGGCAGGGCCGACCTGGAGTAGGATCGCCGCATCAAGAGCAGTTTGGAAATCCATGCAGGAGGCATATGTCCATTGTCCACTAGTGGACGCATATATGTTTATACATAATATACAAATAATAATAAATAAATAAATATCAGACATCCCCACACAAATCAACCTAGTCCCACAGTAAGCTCGAGTAGGCTTGTGTTATGGACACTATAGATAAATACATAATTAAATAAAAATAACATCCATGACTCAGGCACAAATATTCGAGCTCACCACACAAATATTTGCCCTTGCCGGGATTCGAACCCAGGACCGCCGGCTCAGTAGGCAGTTACTTAACCACTGCGCCAACCGCGTCGTCAATATGTTGAGAAGAAGAAGAATAATAAGAAGAAGAACCTACTGTAGTGATAATATTGCTGGAATCCAACAATATGGAATAACATTTTCGGTTTAGCAGTAAGTCGGAATAGTAAATAAATAAATATCAGACAACCTCACACAAATAGATCTAGTCCCAAATTAAGCTCAAGAAGGCTTGTGTTATGGGTACCCAACGACGATATACATATTCATATAGAGAACAACCATGACCCAAGCTCAAATATTCGAGTTAATTACACAAATATTTGCCCTGGCCGGGATTCGAACCCGGGACCGCCGGCTCAGTAGGCAAGCGCTTACAAACTGAGCCAACCGCGTCGTCTACTATACACAGTAACTATGCAATTTATTGCAGATTTTCAGTTATAATGTCATCACAGCCCCTGAAACGCGTTAAAATACTCTCAGTTAAACCAAATGCGTCAAGCCAGTACTTAATAAAAATGTATCTTTACACAAGATTAATGTAAAAAGACCGATCGCGTTACTGACGCCTCGAGCATTTTAAATACTTTATTATCAACAACGATAAACCAATAAAAACGTCCGAGGGAAAGATTAATTAAAAGAAAAATATTTAATGAATGATATTTTTATAACGAGTAGGGTTTTGGGTACTTATAGGATTGCTTTTTTTCTCCAGAAAAGGAGTTTTAGGAGTTTTAGGAGTTTGAAACCTTTTTTCCGCCTGTGAGATCGAGCGAGCGAGAGGGTCTGCAGAGAAATAAAAACCGGCCAAGTGCGAGACTGACTCGCGCACCGAGGGTTCCGTTTTTTTGTATTTGTTGTTATAGCGGCAACAGAAAGTCATCATCCTGTGAAAAGATCAACAGTCTAACTATCACGGTTCGTGAGATACAGCCTGGTAACAGACAGATAGACAGACAACTAAACAGACAGAGACAGACAGATAGACGGACAACGGAGTCTTAGTAATAGGGTCCCATTTTTTACCCTTTGGGTACGGAACCTTTAAAAACCCCTGCCATACTACACATGTTTTACACCTACTGTTGGTTAGCTATAATATATACATTCTCATCTTTAAACCAAGAGCGAGCGAAGCGTCTCAGTTTCAGCTTGGCCAAAAAATCTTTCATATGTCCGCATTCCGGTTGTTCGGATGTCCGGCTGTTCTCGCCTACAGGTCGCATTCCTCAATCGATTCTCATGAAATTATGAGAGCAGATTCGATTATTGTAGATTGTTTTTGCCGATTCGCTTATAAGAAATATTTTAAACTGCCGGACATAAATGGGGGATAAAAACGCAAAACAAAAACACATTTCAATAATTAAAAAAAAAATATGCAGCAAAATTAGTGTCTCCTATTAAAGTTGTACATTTTTCTCCTTTTGTTTTAATCCAAGCTTGAATAAAAAAAGGGTAGCAATGTACGGAACTGAAAATACCTGCCGGTTTCGGTTTTTTTTTTACAGGAGAGGAATTTCTAATAGGAATACAATGCTAATTTGTCCTTCCCGGAAACCAGGTGAGAACCTTTTATTCTTCTTCATGAAATATTTGATGAAAATATGTACATTCTCAGAATAGGTAAACCGGTTTTGTTGAATATTTTGAGTGTTTTTCTTAGCGCTTCTGTGAAAAGATTAAAATAAATGTTTGAAGTCGTGAAACGCTTTTTACTATTCACTTGTATTTATGAGTACTAGGTACGTATTTTTCGTTTAAATATCACTAACTATTGTATAATTAGCAGAATAGCATAACTGATCATGATGATTTGCTTTTAAGTTTGCATTAAAAAGAGATGAAATTAAAGGAAATTAACCTCGTGAGGCCCAATGTTACATCTCAATGCACAAAGTAGCACTTATAACTCGGACAGTTTGTGCTTACACACACGTAAGCGCCCAGTCTACATGACGATGTACAAGATCTATTGTTTTAACCATAGATCAACTTAAAAAAAAAAACCTGTAGAGATATTCACAATAAACCGGCTAAGTGCGAGTCTGACTTATCCCATCTTAAAATTGGCCTGGTTAAGTTTGCAAACTTAACGCAACGGACTTCTCCAAATACGATGTTTGAAAAGGACTATATTTTTTATGATTTTATAACAAATGTAGTTTTCAGATTTTTTGTGTGTGACGATATTTATTTATTTAAACTTTATTGCACAAAAGAAAAACTTAACGTACAAAAGGCGGACTTAATGCCATGAGGCATTCTCTACCAGTCAACCTTAGGGCAAAGCAGAGAAATTGTAGGCGGTGCATCAGACAATATAATTACATATAATTAAAATACTCATATTAGGTACATACATACATATAATATACATATATATAAATAGATACATACATAAATATATACGACGATGAAACAAACCAAGCAGATATACTATGAGACTTCAGTTCTGCCAGCAAAGAAACTTCGCACGGCCCTTTTAAATGCCAACTTACTCGGAGCCTGTTTGATTGTGAGAGGAAGACCGTTCCAGAGGCGAGCCACTTGCAAGGAGAAAGAATTAGACATGAAACCAGTACGGTGAAGAGGAATAGAAAGGGCAAGATTGCCGGAAGAGCGAAAATTACGGTTACGAGTGGATTCAACATAGCAGAAAAAGGTTTTCAGGTATTCAGGAGCTTGTGGATCATTGAGTATTGAAAAGAGAGTGCAGAGCATACGAATATTGCGTCGTTGACGGATGGGAAACCAGCCAAGCTGAGAGCGGTAAGAAGAAACGTGATCATATTTACGGAGACAGAAAATAAAGCGAATACAATTATTAAGAAGTCGATCCAACTTATCAAGAAGATCCTCATTTAAGTCCGGATAACAAACATCACCATAATCAATTATGGGTAGTAATAGTGCATTTACAAGCAATACCTTAGTTTTGATAGGCAAGAAATTTTTCAGTTTGTTGAGAGCATGAAGCGAGCCAATGACTTTCCGGCTAATTTCACCTACCTGCACCCTCCAGCTCAGTGTGCTATCTAAGTGAACACCTAAGTCCTTAACACTAGAACTAAAAGGAATAGGCGTTCCGTTGAAATTTACAGGAGTTACAGAATCCTGGTCAAGTTTAGCAAGCTGACGAGAGCTGCCAATGATAATAGCCTGACACTTTGAGGGGTTTACAAACAGACCAAATTTCTCAGACCATTGTTGGATGTGTAAGAGATCCAGGTTTAATTTGTTAATTGTGTCAGTAATATCAGACACTTTACATTGGTCGTAAAGTTGTAAATCGTCAGCATAAAGATGGTAAGAACAGCGAAGACCAAGGGTGATAAAGTTTACAAAAAGAGAAAATAATAAAGGAGAGAGAATTCCTCCTTGAGGTACACCAGTGGCAAGGTCGCACCAATCAGACAAAGCCCGATCTACACGGACTGCCTGCTGGCGCCCACAAAGATATGAAGCAAACCAGCCAAGAGCAGAAGAAGACACATTAAGATGGCTGAGCAAGGCAAGTAGGATCTCATGGTCAACAGTATTGAAAGCGTTAGAAAAGTCAATGAGAACAAGTACTGTGACCAATTGATCCTCCATGCCCCGCCTAACATCTTCAGTCACTTTGAGAAGTGCAGTACAAGTACTGTGGCTGGGACGAAAACCAGACTGAAAGGGGCTCAACAGTTTGAAAGAGTGTATAAAGCTAGAAAGTTGCTTGTGAGCCACCGCTTCAGCAATTTTTGATAAAAAAGGGAGAATTGAAATTGGCCTAAAGTTACTAAGTGATGTGGGGTTGCTAATTTTAGGTAAAGGAATAACGAACGCGCGACGCCAGAGAGAAGGAAAGTCACCATTAAGCAGCGAGGAGTTGATGATATCGGTTATTATGGGAAGCACACAGTCCAGGACTGATACCACCATATAACGCCCAATATCATCACAACCAACAGCTTTCGATTTAATTTTATTGATAATTTTTTTAACATTAGCGTCAGAAGTGGGATAGAAAGAGAAGATATCAGAGACAGCAACGGGCATTGATGAAATATCAGAAAGAGTACTACTCTTAACATGATAATCAATGGAGGCGGAAGTAGAAAAATGTCTGTTTAAATCGTTTAGCGAAAAGGAAGTGCCATCGAAACCGTTACTAGGTTTACCTAGACCAAGCGACTTAACAAACTTCCAGACATCGGCCATCGAAGAAGAGGATACGTTCTGGTGAATGAATCGGCGCTTCGCTGTTCGCACCATCTGGTTACATCGGTTACGAGCTGCCTTAAAAATAGTCCAATTGTCGTCAGTACGGTCACGTTTAAAAGTTCTGAAAGCACGGTCCCTCCTTCTCATAGCCATGCGTACGCCCTCAGTGATCCAAGGAGCAGGGGGACGCCGAACTCTAACGGGGTGCAGTGGGGCATGGGTGTCAAATAATTCTAAAATAGCAGAGTTAAACAAAGAAACTTTGGTTTCAACTGTAGGTGCAGATAACACAGGGGTCCAGTCAATGCTTCTTGCATCACTCAAGAGAACGTCAGTATCAACTTTATTAAAGTTGCGCATCAAAACCAAGGCAGGCTTACATTTAGGTGGTATAATTTTGTACGAAGCAAACAACAAGTCATGATGGGAGAAGCAGGGAGCTAACAGCTGACCATGCTTTATTACATCATCAGGCGAAGAAGTAATTATAAGATCCAACCACGTGTCAGAGGTCGCGGTGTGATGGGTAGGATCAAGAGGTAAGATAGAGAATTTGACAGACCGAACAATTGATTCAAATTTATCACGATGTGCGGAATTAGTGCAAAGGTCGGTATTAAAATCTCCCATAATTATGTGATGTGTGTAATCCGAACTTATGTACTCAAATACTTGCTCAAGTTTAGAAAAGTAATCAACGGTTGGGGGACAGTAAACTACACCAAGAACGGCCTTGACTCCTTTAATATTCAGTTCGAGAAATATCCATTCCGCGGAGCTAGAATAAAGGGACGGAGAGGTATTTAAAATTTTGTACGGAATGGAACTTTTCAAATAAATGGCCACACCACCGCCACCCTTACCTGTTCGATCGTTCCTAATCAGAACATATCCAGGCAAAGCATACGATGTCGAGTCTAGCGTGGGCTTCAACCAACTCTCCGATACTAGTATTGCATGGATATATTCAGACTGAAACGTATCAATCAAACCAGCATAGTGAGATGGGATGCTTTGGGCGTTAATATGGCACACGTTGAAAAAACAAGAATTCTGAAATTCATTAGATAAGAGTTCACCTAAAGTATGAGAAGTGTCAAGAGAATTCAAAGACAGAAAAGCAGCACTATCATCACTGGCAGAAAAGAAAATTTCATCATCGGACATAAACAATAAATATTACAAATATAAATATATATATAACAGTATTATAATAGTATTACAAAGATACTTGTCTTTATAACACACAAAATCCTGCTCATCCTGCCGGTTTACCTGTGAGAGATAACAAAAGTCATAATAATTTGCGGTTAAAACAAAAAAAAAAAGCAAAATTAAAATAGCAACAGGCGGTATTAAATGAGACTCGAACAAACTTCAGTCAAATAGAAAAAGAAAACAAACGTAAAATGACAATTCAAAGTGACACTGACAACATAATAACCTATAATTACACTAAACAGTATACACGGATCAGATTAAGTAAGCTAAAACAAGAAAGTGGGTACATGAATGAAAGTATAAAAATGGACGCCAATTATGTCATGTATAGCTGTAACTATGTATACGCCTGCTGCTATGACGATGTTATACAAAGAAACGGAAGAAAACACTATACGAAATAAAATACTGAACTATAACGCGACACGACACTTCAGACCTAAATATTATAGGTACTTGCCAAATTTCATAGTTCTAGGTCTTCGGTACCCTATCATTTTGATTCCCTTAAAAGTGTTGAAATATACGTTTTTGCGACATAAACGGCCGTATCTTTTTTTCACGTTAACATAGAAGTTTGATTTTTTCACAGCTTCAAGGGACCGTAAATTTGAGTATATGGTGATAATTTCAACTTGATACCTCCATGCGTTCTTGAGATAAAGGGCCTTGACAGACAGACAGACGGACGGACACCAAAGTGAGGGGTAATATAAGGGGGTAGCATAAGGGTTCCGCTTTTTCCGATTGAGGTACGGAACCCTAAAAAATCAAAAAACAAGTCTTGGGCCACAGGTACTTCTAAAGAAATTGTACATTGGGAGTTTAGGCCTTATGGTTTTATTTGGGCTTGGGCCTCAAGAAGTTATCGAAAATTGCAGGTCCTAATATAGTTTTTCATCCTACATGTTACATTCGATGAGAAAAGTACACCAAAATGGTATTTCGTCACGTCCATCAACCCATTACGTGACGTCACACGGCGGATTTAACGCTTTTGTGCCCGGATTCGAGGGGCAAATTGAATGAGGCTAAACGCGACCGAAGGGCCCGAGTTGTCTTTTACGGTTTCCGTAACGGGGTCATCGGGGCAGGAGTCTGTAAACATCAAGATGCTGACATAGTTGTAGGTATACTGAAATTGCAATACGAGGCAGCCGTAATAAAAAACCTTTTTCGTTTTGCACCGAAAACTCTCATAAGGTTAGATGTATTAAAATTAACATAAAACGGGTTTCCTCACGTCGTTTTTGCTCGACATGTTTCCTATCGGTTCGCGATTCATCAGCTGGAGCTCCGATCAGTCGTGGCGGCCAATCCGTGGCGCCATTCGACAACTGTGCGCCAACGACGCTCTCTCATTTAAGGATATTGTCGCCAATAATGGACTTAAATGAAGTGAGTAAGCCCGTGTCATATGGATTTTAAAAAGGAATTTGATTTTAAATCAAGACGGGATAACTAAGCACCCCGAGTCGTGCTACAAGCCAAGGCGCGAGCCCATCTATCACAACTTATCGCGCGTAGCATCGCCCGTCACTCTCTCACAGTACTGCGAAGAAAGAGTCACATGTCACAGTTGTGCTAGAGGTGCATATGCTTGACTCCGCCTGTCGCTTTTGTTCAAGCAAATCAGCACGCGGTCGTAGCCAGGCGCATACATAAGTCGGTCGCTTCGTTAGGACTCGCGATTGCTTTAGATTTTACAAAACAACCAAAAGAATACTCAGGCGACACGAATAGTCTTTTAAATTTTCAGTAATGACGTCATCGGGACACGATACTGTCAACATTGAGAAGCTGACATACGTAAGTATGTATACTGAAGCAACAGGAGGCGGCCGTAATAGACAGACAATTTGATTTTAACTAATAATTAAATTCAATACAAAATCACCTGGTTGTGGTTGTTTCACACGTACCACAACCACACCACGTCGCAGCGTTAAAATGCGGTCAAGCAGTGGTTACGTGTGAATTGTACTATTTATTAAACATACAAAATATGCGCCCGACCACGTGTTGTGGTTGTGGTTGTCGGTGGTTACGTGTGAATTGTACTATTTATTAAACATACAAAATATGCGCCCGACCACGTGTTGTGGTTGTGGTGTGGTTGTGCTTGTCGTGTGGTTGTGGTACGTGTGAAACAACCCTTACACCGCTCTCACAAGACATCTCAAGTTAGTTCAGGCAGAAGCGCTTGTAAAAGCCTCTTGTACAGGACTCTCATTACGCCGCTGAATGAACGCTCTTGACGGATAATGGCGTGTGAATGAATGGGCGCGAAGGTGCCCGGCGCTAAACAAAAGACGGCGCAAGGACTGCCTTGCCTATAATACAAAACACGGAGTGCCGTGTATTGTGTTGTAGGCAAAGGTTGTTTAAGCTTATGCTGTTTTTGTTATATCACTTGGTTATTTCATTGTTTTACAGACATGATGATACTTAAGTTGGTCATCATTTAATTTTTTTTTTCACTTCTCATGCTCTAAAAGTTCGACTTTATGCTGTGCATAGGCGACATAAAGTCTCTTTTTATGCTCTAGAGCATAAAGTAAAATCGTCGTCGAAGACCAAGGCGATCGGTCCAACAGCCACACGAACAACATAAAACTTTATAGAATAAACTCTTTATTTTTTTTCGTTTCGTTAGTATTCTAAGACCGAGGCAAAATACTAACAGCCAAAGTACACAATAAAACTTTTTGAAATAAATTTGTAATTTTTATTTACTATCATTTATTACTTTTAAATTTATTTCTATTTTAGTAAATCAATATACTATATATTTAAACTACAACAATAATTTATCGTAGATATAAAAAACTAAATGTTTTGAAATGTTAATAAATTTTGTTTTTAAGTATAAAATTTACATGATGTAGTTTAATTTTCTCGCAATCGAAGTGAAAAGTAGAGTGTGCAACTCGTCCATAAAACGCATTTTACACTCGACTTTATATTCATCCTCGCTCGCAAGCTCGCTCGGATGGATAAACGTCTCGTATGAAATGGTGCGTTTTATGCACTTGTTGTACAATCTACTATTTAAACACAGTCATAAAATAGAGTTTCCTTAGTTTTGGATTTGAATGTTAGTGTGTGTTGATTTAATTTTATCCATCTACCGACTCGACATGACGTCAAAGATCTAAAACAACAAAAACGGAACGCCTGCTACCAACGTCTCTGAAAAGACATCTCAAGTTAGTTCAGGCAGAAACGGCGCAGACAGTCCGTGTATTGTGTTATAGGCAGAGGTTGTTTAAGCGTGTACTGAAAAGGCGATACTGATATGAACTTAACTTTACACATGTGACTTGATATTATTTGCTATGCTAATTATGCTTGTTATGTTTTAGGGTTATGCTGTGTGTTATAAATATAGGTTTGGCTATTCGAAGGTCTTGGCTTTCTACATGTGCCCTTTTATTGCCACTTACACGTTTAAAACTAAAATGATTTATATACTACATTGCAGTATTACGAGTTACTTGGACCTGTCGCGGTAAAAAAAGTCGGGCTAGGATTACATTTTAATTTTGGGAAAAACATAGCCAAGAATGACTGGTTCCATCAGCTACCCTAACGAGGTTATCCATCCACCTAGTCAGGGGCCATCCCAAATTGCATAAAAGCCAAGAGACAAAGTATATTTCACAATAACAAATTAATAAACGTTCATGGTTTTAGGAAAACACACATAAAATATAGAGAAAAATAAACAAACGCCAACAATACAGATGATTCAGTTACGAGTAGGTACGGTTAATACAGTTATGGCAAAATTCGATTTGGACTAAGAAGGTTTAACGAAGAAGGCATTTTGAAGCCAAAACTTTCAACATGCAAGAAGCACAAAGCATATAGTAGAGGATCCCGATATAGAACGAACTTAACCGAGATGTATTTGATGAAATGTATTTTATATTTAATTTAATATGTCAATAAATATATTGCATATGGGTTGCCTAACAAATAATAGTCCAGGGTATGTTTTGTAAAAAATAAAAAATAAATCAAAATTAACATTTCACCGGTTTGATTAATAGATAAATTCATAATAAAATAATCTTAATTTTATTTAATTTCAATTCAATAATCAGACCGTTGCAAAATGCTAGTAGGTATTGATTTACCTGTTTATACCTGGCCACCCGATAGATGCGACGGGAAAAGAATAGGCAACCTAACGTTTGCATATTCTATGGGCTTCATACTTTCGATTGGTATAGAATTTATCTAATATTAATCAAACCGGTGAAATGTTTTTTTTTTTTTTTTTATTATTAATTAAACATACCCTGGACTAAAATTTGTTAGGCAACCCATATGCAATATATTTATTGACATATTAAATTACATATAAAATACATTTCATCAAATAAACATCAAATCTCTTTTTTTTTTTTTAATCTTATTTATTTTATAAGCCATACATCTTATGATTAAGTCGGCTTAAAAATAATTACAATGTTACTTAAACTTTAGGTGTTACATTAAACATTGGGATTGGTACTTAAGGATTATTTTTATAATACTCAAATCTTAGGTTCAGTGAGTGTATAATGAATTTTATCAATGTACCACTGTATTCGGTAGAGAACCCTGAGCTTAAGATTTGATGGAAGAAGAAGAGGAGATCCCCCGCAGAGCAACCAGTTTCTTTTAAGAGATCCAACCTAGATTGTTCGTTGATTTTACATTCTAGAACTAAGTGGAGGAGGTCCTCTTCTTTGTCACATTGTGTACAGTTTGAATTGTCTCTTTTTTTCATGATGTAGTTAAATTTATTTAGTGGGATGTGGTAAGTTCGGGTTCGGAAACAAATGACTAGTTCTTTTCGGTTAAGGTTTCGTGAGGTAAACCAAGGCACTCGTGGTGGTTCGTCTACAATGGTTCTGTACCAGATGCCCTTGTTTTGAGAGCGCTCATTGAAATAAGCTTTGAATTTACTGTAATTGTCGGCTTTAACTTTTGGAAGATGGTCAGTATAGTGCGGTACCGTGTCGAGAGGTATGCCGTTCTGTAGGGCTTCGGCTGCGAGTGAGTCTGCCACCTCGTTACCCCTGACGCCCACATGTGAAGGGATCCATTGTAGACGAACTTCAACCCCGTTACGTATCAATCTATGGATACATTTAATAATGAGGTAAGCTTCGTATCTACCGACACTACCGCCCTTAGCACTCCCCAACAAATGCTGTAGACTGCTCTTCGAGTCCGTGAATATAACAATTTTATGGTATGGAGTCGATTCTAAGTAATGTACTGCTTCATTGATTGCTGTCAATTCGACTCCCATTATGGGTATACATGGATTATCAATAAGAAATTTAGCTCCAAAATCCGCAGCTTCATCGTAAAACGCGCAACTAGAACCGTGTCTTGTTTTGGACCCGTCAGTGTAAATATGAATGTGATCCAAGAACTGCACTTGTATCATTTCTTCGCAGCGTTGTTTTAGGTCATGAGTGGGTAGTTTAGCTTTGGGTTCATCAATAGTGTTAACTTTATGAATTATGATTTTATCCCAGGGGAGTGTTTTAATGTCACAGGGAAGTAAAAATAGGGGTGAGATCTCAAATTGTGACATAGGTAGATTAGAGTACTTTCTGAAACTCTCGAGCAAAAGTGGGAGCTGGTTATTTCGCCAATATCTTGCGCCCGAATTTAATGTGTTGTCTAATGCTTCTATTTGTTTTCTCAGATAATCGGATGTTCTAGAAGAGAGTTTCAGGAAGTATTTGTCGCTTAAATAGATTCTTCTAAGGTTTAACGGTGGAATACAAAGCTCGCTTTCCATTGTAAAAATTGGGGTGTCGCGAATAAAGCTTCCACAAATGCGGAGGCATTGGTTTTGAATTACGTCCAACCTCTGGAGAAGCCCAGGATTGGCGTTGCCGAAAATGTTACATCCGTAATCAAGTCGAGATCGCACCAATGTTATATAAAGTCACCTTAAGTGAATTGGATGGACACCCCACTTAGAACTACTTATGGCACTAAGGATATTAACGTATGGGATACATTTTTGGGCAGTTTCTAACACATGTCGAGTCCAATTCAGGCGGCTGTCCACCCAAACACCCAGGAACTTTGTACAATTTATAACCTCGATTTCAATGTTATTTATTCGTATACCAATAAGAGGCATTTTGTATTTTCTAGTGAAAATGCAGAGTTTAGTCTTTGAAAGAGAAACTTCTAATCCAATTTTCTCTAACATTGATGTAAATATATTAAGACTTGATTGCATGACATTAGCACAATATTCAAGACTTTGGTTAATACAATACAAAGCGAAGTCGTCGGCATATTGTGAGACCTTGACTGTTTTAACGAGTGTGTTGCATAACTTAATTGTAATTATGTTAAATAGAATAGGTGACATTGGATCACCTTGAGCTAAACCTTGTCTGCATATTCTTGTTATTTCCCTACCATCCCGTAGCCTATATATCAAAAATCTCTCCTTGAGAAATTCTCTTATATACCTACATAGGAATGGGTCTACATCAAATTCGAATAAAGTGGATATAAGAGGATCAATTGCCACATTGTTATAAGCGTTACTTATGTCTCCGTAAGCACATAGAACGTATTCTTTGTTTATAAACGCAGTTTCTGTGTCTACAATAAACCTACCAAGATTGTCTTGACATGAAAGTCCACGACGGAAACCTAGAGTACTATTATTAAATAATTGGTTGCTTTCGAAATGGTATTCGAGGTGACGAGTTATCATTAAATTAAAAATCTTACAAAGGCAGTTAATAAGTGAGATAGGACGATACTTAAGAGTGTCAGTATTTCTTTTAGGTATGGCAATAAGTTTGATTCTACGCCATTGCTCTGGTATCTCACCTTTTTTATAGATTATGTTAAATATATGTAGGAGGTATTCTTTTGCATTCTCCGGTAAATGGTTAATCATAGAATAAGTAATAGTATCTAAACCAGCGGAAGTGTCTACTCTTTTAAGGATCAAATTTAATTCTGACAGTGTAAAAGGATGGGGGTTGAAAACATTAGTATTAAGGTCTAGGGGTTGTAAGGAAACACTATCAGGGGTGAGTTCTGTTACAAAGGAAACTGCGCTACTTTCTGGTAAATATTCTTTAGGACTACGATGACCTTTTAGCCATCTAAGTTTCCTCCAGACCTCACTGCTGGGCGTATTGCAGTCTATACTGTCACAAAACTCTTGCCAGGAATTCCTTTTTGCGAGTTTTATTAGTTTTCGTGCAATAACTACTTTTTCTCTGTAGATTAAGTAATTTTCAACCGTGCGTGATTTCCGAAAGTGCTTAAGAGCTAGCCTTCGTTCCGCGACTGCCCTTGATAGATCAGAGTTCCACCAAGGTTTTGGCTTGAATTTGTTAGGGTTAATACAGCTTTTAATATAAGGAATATTTTTGTTAGCACTTTCCTCAATTGCTTCTATAAGTTTATCGTAGCTACTTTGTACATTGTCTCCGAAATCCACTCCCTCACATGTAGATTTTATGTGTTGTGTGTATTCTACCCAGTTAGCCTTTTTGATGTTTCTTTTAAATTCGGGGCTAATTTGAGTAGTGTCTAACGTTTTAATAGAAATAATAAGGTGATCACTGCCAAAAGATTCTTTAGTAACACTCCAATCAAAATCGAGTGAGATATCAGCACTACAAAAGGAAATATCAGGTGACGTGCACACTATACTATCATTTAGCTTAGCGCAACGGGTAAAGTCTCGATTGTTAAGAAAAACGTAATTATATTTTAAGCTAGTGTCTGATAAAAGTCTACCCCGTCTGTCAGTTGTGTATGACCACGCCGTATGGTGAGCATTAAAGTCGCCGACTATTAGGGTTTTCATAGAAAAATTACTGAAAAGCTCCCGGTAGTCCTCAACGTTTACTGAGACATTTGAGGGAGAGTAGACACCTATGATATGCTGAAGCTTATTGCTATTAAGGACTTCAAGGTACAAAATGTCAATATTATTATGATTTCTTGGAAGAGTTTTGTGAGTACAGTTAATAGAATGGTGGACCAGGATCGCTAAACCTCCATATCCGTCTGGTCGGTCCTTTCTAAAGACAGAGTATCCTGTAAAATTAATTTGGTGTTCGATATTTAGCCAAGTTTCGGAAAGAAAGCATATGTGTATTTTTTCATTATGTAGATATGAATCCAAATCGCTTAATTTTGGTATTAGGCTTTGACAGTTCCATTGAATAATATTGAGCTTGAACCTTTTAGTCCAATCCATTGAATAATAATAAATAAATAGATAAGTTATTTATATGTGTATATAAATAACTTATATAAGTATAGATATGTATTGTGTACCTATCTAAAAGTTACTTACTTACTTATTTGTTTAGTGGTTTTCCTTAACAGCTTTAGTTTACTTACAATACGCGAGAGTCTGTTCTTAACACTACGACATGAGATGTTAGGTATTAAGTCCGTAAACATTTCAATCAGGGCATCAATTTCTTCTGTGTAACTGTAAGTGATTTCCGATATGTCCTTGACTCCATATGTGCGTCTGAGATATTCTTTAACTTGTTTTCCAGACAGTGGGTACGTTTTACAGGGATCGGATATTAAGTTTTCCAGGAGGTCCCAATTAATTGAATCCAGATCGCTGTGCGGCGCTCTCTTGGGTATCTTTCCCTTCTTGGGTTTGTAGACCTCATCTGAGCTGGAGTAGGAGGAGTTATCAAAGTCGTCATCACTGTTTTCGTTGCTAGCTATATAGTCTTCTTTTGTTGTTTCGGATTCCATAAAATCAGTAGTAGTCGTAGATTCAGTAGTGGGTGGATGTGGGCGCTTGGGTATTTGTGTCTCCGTAGACTCCTGTGTTTTTTGGTTCAAATCGTTCATGTCGTTGGTGTTATCTGGGCATTTAGATGCTACGTGACCTTCTTTTTTGCATAAGAAACAAGTCATTGCATCCGATGAGAAATAAATCCAGTAATTCGTTTCTTCAAAATCAATAGATATTTTTTCTGGGAGTCGGGTGAAGTCCTCTGGAGTTACGTAAACTTGTCTTCGGAAACTTAGAATGTGATTGAAGCCCGTTTCATTTAGACCAGCACGCAGGAAAGAGATGGGTGACAGTGGCGTGATATGTAATTCTGTCAGTTTCTTTTCTATTTCGGTGTGCGGTATAATGGGGCACACGTTAGATATAATGATACGTTTGTTTCTGTTGATCAGCGGTCGAATGGGTAATTTTTGATTTTGGATTGTGACATACTTTTTGTTGTCAATGATCTCATCAACGATTAACTTCGAGGAGACGTAGATACAAATTCTATTGTTTGATATTCTTGACAAAAAGCGTATTTGAGATGGGTCGATTATTCTTCCCAAAGCTTGAGCATAATCTTTGATTTGTACATTTTCTAAAGCATCGATGACAATTGCTTGGTCCTTTTTAGGAAACGTGGTGATTTGTGTCACAGTAGCATAACTACGGTTATTGACTAACGTTTGGGAATTCATTTTGTTCCTGTAGTCAGAAACTATTGCGAAGTTGTTATAAGGCCACTTACTGGAGAATCAAAAAGTCCGATTCCATCATTAGGCACTTTACACAATGAGGGTAGAAATCAAACTCGTGAAAATATAGTTCACTATCGCGCGCAAGTTACGACCGGTCTCGGTGACAGCTCAACGCGGTATGGACATCAAATCTCTTTATTTTGCTTAAAATGTGGTTACAGTAGGTCACAATGTAAGAAAACACAGGTCTCACACACTTCACCAGCTTCTGGCATGCAAAATATAAAAAAATAAAATAAAGTGTAACATAATTATCAAAATAATCAATGCCAATACAATTGAAATTTCATGCGAGTCACATTTTTAACCTATTTACGTGGTCAAAATATTCATTAACAGAGTAAAAACAGTTATCTGTTAGCCAACTTTTAAGTTAGCGTTTAAACATATTTATAGGCAGATTTTTTATGTCTTCGCTTAATATATTATAAATAGACACACTCATACAATAGGTGTTTCTACTATATAATTTTGTTTTTTTTGACGGCATGACCAGACGATTAGGATACCTTGTGTTAAAATTGCATATTTCTTTACTAGTTTTGAACAGACATGGATGAGTTTTAGCAAACAAACAAATTTCGTATATGTACATACATGGCACTGTCAATAGTTTCAGATCTTTAAACATAGGTCTGCAAGACGACTGAACATTTAGGTTACACATTGACCTTATGCATTGTTTTTGTGCTATTAGTGCCCTACCTGCATGAGAAGAGTTACCCCATAATAGGATACCATATCTGAGCAAGGAAAACACATAACCATGATACGCTTGTAATGCAACTTGCTTACTACTAATTTTTACAAGTCGCCAAAGAGCATAAGCGAATGAGTTTAGTTTGTTACATAGGTTATCAATATGTTCGTTCCATGAGCATTTGTCGTCTATGGTAATTCCTAGGAAAGGTGTTTGTGATGATTTCTTAATCGCTTGTCCCTGAGAAGATACCGCTAGATGGTGTTTACGACCCCCTTTATTTATAAACTGTATATATGTAGTCTTTTCCAGATTAACACTTGGGTTGCTATTTTGCAACCATACTATGATTTATGATAAGGTACCATTTATGTCTTCGTTGTATATTTGAAAATTGTGGCCAGGAATAACCATAGATAGATCATCCGCAAATAGTGTGCATTTAAATTATGTGATATCGGGAAGGTCGTTAATATATAACAGAAAAAGTAATGGACCCAAGATGCTACCCTGTGGCACACCAACTGCATTTACCCTAGCGGAAGATTTAAATTTAGTCACCATATGGCCAAGATCAATGTTAGTTATTTCCACAAACTGGCTTCTTCCATGTAAATAACTTCTAAGCCAGTCGTTAACTATTCCTCTTAGTCCATATTGTTCGCACTTTCTAAGGAGTATATCGTGTGATACGAAATCGAAAGCTTTGCTCATGTCAAAAAAAATAGCGGTTGTGGATACACTCTTGTCCAAATACTCTAAAACACTATTCATTAATGATAAAACAACTAGCGATGTCGATTTACGCTTCTGGAAGCCATACTGCTCCTTTCTAATTATGTTAAATTTTTCCAGAAAATTTGTAATACGCGATTGCATGGCCTTTTCAAGTATCTTTGAGAAAACGGGTATAAGTGAAATAGGCCTGTAGTTCTCGATATTTACTTTACTACCCTTTTTTATGGAGAGGTTTAACTAAGGATAATTTCAATGACTCTGGGAAAATTCCAGTCGTGAAAGATAAGTTAACCAGATAACTGAATACAGGGGAAATTAGCAATTTGCATTTTTTTAATATGTCAGTTCGTATGTCATCATAGCCGGTTGAGTTAGTGGATTTTAGTGAGTTAATAATTTTAGCTATTTCTTCCTTGTCAGTAGGAACTAAGAACAAATTAGCAGCATTTGATTTTATGGATAACCTATCAGATTGTTTCCTATGATTAGTCGTGGAATTTGTCATGTTTATGTAATAATTATTAAATGTGTTAGCAATGTCAGTGGGATCATTTATAATATTATCATTTATAACTAATTTATTAACGCTATGTCCATAAGAGTTATTTGTCGTATTTTCAATAATATCCCATGTAGCTTTGCATATGTTTTTTGATTTGTTTATGTATCTTGAGTTCACGATTTTTTGGGCTTGATTAATACATCGTTTAAGGAGCTTGGAATAAGTTTGGTACTTGTTTTTATAATAGTTATGTTGTGTTTTCCCTGAGTGTTTGTAGTAAGTGAAACGTAAATGTCTTCTTGTTACTACGGATTTTTTTAGGCCTGTAGAAAACCAGTTAACGGTTTTGGGTCGTACCGTATGTTTAATTTTGATGACTGGGAAACATAAATAATAAAATAGTGTAAAGAGGTCATAGAAATTGTTGAACGCCTTGGCCATATTATTTTCGTTATACACATCGGACCAGGACAACGCATTCAGACAGCTAATAAATTTCAAAATATTTTCTTCGCTGTAGTCTCTAATATAGCTGAACGTGGACGAAATTTGTTTAGGTCTCGGTGAAGGTCGTTCTATATCGGGATCTTAGACTAATACTATTTTTTTACTGTCAGGGCATCAGTTAGTAGCGTGGCGTCCATAGAAGGCGATTTCCACCGGCTTAAAATATGACAATCCAACAATATAGTACCGTGGGGCTAGTCTGATGATAAAGCTGGAAGGTGGCCCTAGGAACTCTGTAATAAATAAAGTAATCCTAGCGAGTTTGGGCTTTTTAGAATCGTGTCAGTGAGCAATTGATGGATGTTCTAAGAAAAGTACAGTAGGCTATAAAAGCTTGTTACAAAACGAAATTTTTGACAGGCTCTTAAAAGATTTTGAGCCAAATTAACTTCTTGTTTCGCGTGGTTACCACGTAATTCTCAAGAAGCTCACAGTTACTAGCTGGGGAGCTACCGCCTCTTGCCTTCGAACTACAGCTTTGGCACTGGTGTTTTCAACGGCTGAGTACTGCGCTCCTGTGTGGATGAAAAGTGCCCACATCCCATACGTTGACAGGCAACTTAACCACACTCTCCGACTCATATCCGGCTGTCTCAAACCCACCCCCTCCCACTGACTCGCGGTCCTCAGTAACATAGCTCCAGCACACCTGAGAAGAGAAAGATGTCTTCACCGAGAAGCCTCTAAAACTCACTGCAGCCACACCCTACCCATACATGAAGACCTCGCAGACATCGGGCCGAAAACCCTCCAGCACTGCTGATGCCTGACATACAGAACTCCAGGAGCTTAGATGAAGCTTGGGTTGAAGAATGGGAATCTCATAAAGATTCCTCGAACCCCTTCTCTTTCACTCCTCAAGAACCTCCTGCTGGATTCAAGGAACCCCACCGGCTCTGGACCGCCCTAAACCGACTGAGGACGGGAGTGGGAAATTGCGCCTACCACTGGCACAAATGGGGTTGGAGCCCGACCCCAGCTTGTGACTGCGGACACCCTAAACAGACCATCAACCATTTGGTCTGGGAGTGCCCCCTAACTAAATACACAAGCCATTCAGGCGACTTCGAGATCATCTCCAACGCGGCAGCTGTCTACCTGAAACGGGCTAAATTCTTATTATAGGTTTTCTCTCTTTATATATATATAATTTTATTGTTTTTTTACTGATCCAGTGTTTTGTAATGCCATACGATAGATAAATAACCACGTAATTACGTTACGACAGACTATGGCTACGTGAACCGCAACTGGCTGGGGGGGTTACAGCAGCGGTTTGTCGTTATTAATGTGACCTTATGTAGAAGGATTAAGGAATAATGTTGTCTAGATCGTTTTAATTTAAGGCATCAGTAGGTATACTAGCAACTTTCCAGCATTACAGCGACTTTGTAGCGATTAGAAAAAAAGTCTCAAGTATAAGTTTCCAAGGCCATAAAACGTATCGTTTGCGTTTAGGCTTTCCGTATAAATAACATTATCACCAATACTTTCCAGACGTTTTTTGGGTTAAAATAGACTGAAATTAGAGGCTCAGATCATCAACACTCGAAGCTAATGCGGCAACTAAATTAACTTCTTGTTTCGAGTGGTTGCCACGTAATTACGTTAGACCCGGCCCGCGTTAACCGCAACTGGCTTGGGTTACGACGGTGCTTTATGATAATTGACTGAGACTTTATGTAGAAGGATTAAGGAATAATTCTGTTTAGATTACTCTAATTTAAGGCTCCAGCACATTAGCGATTTTGCAGCAATCGAAACCCTGACTCATACATAATTTAGTAAGTGCAAAGCGAAGGATACTCGTACAAGGATGTTGTTAGTATTAACATAATACTATTATGCCATGCGTTAAGTCATTAATTCCTAAACAAAATACCTAATATTCTGTAATTATTAATGTGTGGATTACATATTGCAAAATATTTCACTATAAATGTCCATAATTAGTTACGAAAAGAAAGGAGGAGGAAAGTATTTAGTAAATACTCCTCATGAGTAGTAAAATATGATGAGTAAAGCGGTAATTTTAATAGTAAAGCGCTTTAAGTACAGTAGCAGGTGCTCAATGGTTTTCTAAACTGTGTCGCTAGGGTGCGCCTGCCCTTAGCAAAAGTCAGATGATCATGGTGCGGAAAATGTAACAGTGGCAACTTCAGGTAATTGTAGCAAGTCCCAAGCGGCTGTCAACTTTTTGGTACTTTACAATAGGCGTGTAGACAATTTTATTTTTGAAGATTACAAGCGCGTCTATTTTTAATTGGAATCAAATGTCTAATATATGGGACTAACTACACTTAGACTGCTCTAAAATTCAGAAATGACCGTCAAAGTTCAACATTCCTACATTGTGACGTCATTTCCTGGGTTGGGTATCAATTTTTGAATGGAGACAATAAGTAATTTGCCATTTTCACGTGCGTTTAAGTTCATGGTTGTCATACATTTTGGTTTTGTTAAATTATGAGGACTCTGAAAACAATTTAAAATTTCTTTAGGATTTATAAAAAAAAACATTAGCGTACCTTTGAAGTAATTTTTTTTTCGTATCTTGACTTATGGAGCAAATTTAATTCATATAACTATTGTATGTTGTATAACTCAACATCAATTAACACCCCTGTTATAAGGTTAGTCACAGTCGCATTTTGTAAACTGTGACGCTAGTGTGTACCCACCCTAAGGTCAGAATGAGCTTGGTGCGGTAATTATAACGCAGCGGTAATTTCAGGTAATTGTTACAAGTCCCAAGCGGCCTTTCACTTTTGGGAACAGTTATACCGTTATAAAGGCATTTTGGTGAGTATGTAGATATCAGGATTTTGCCGTAATTTAAATTTATTTTTTATCAAATTAGGCCGTATTTATACAATTGAGAGAAATCTATGTACCAAAACTCTTACTGGAAATTGAGAGTTTTTCATCGATATCTACAGGGATTTGATAACACTAATCGAGTTTACTCAAACACGCCCAACTAATCCAAATTTGAACGCATAAGATAAATCGTACAGACAAAATTGACATCTCTTTTTATACGTTATCTATTTTTGTATTTTTTTGATTTACCAGATATTTAAAAATAAATCGACCAAATTAAAATCTCCGTGCACCTCATGACAGGTACTCTTAATATTATGTATCGTAGAAATGATACCAATAATAACCAAATCTATAAAACACGTATTAAAAATACCCCAAGCGGAAATTTAATCTAAGTAAGTACCTATCATGACATGACATCTTCTTGAAAGATGGATATGTTATATTTGATAGTTCAAGCAATCGTTATGTAACATGATGGTTACAAATCTAGTTCAGACTTGTCAACACAGTAATGACATCATTCAAAGTGTATGACGTCAGACATGACGTCAAAATCGTTTACGATGGGACAACTTAAGAGGCGTACTCTTAACGAGTGGGCATCCTAGGTCGGTTTGGTTTATTTATAACACGATTGTATTTTCACTTCATCACAAATTGCGTCTATTTATCAACGTAAGTAATCCCTGCATGCACAATGTTAAATGTCGAACAACTTCCGGAACAGATGAAATCGAACAAAAATTCAATAACGAAAACAACATAATTACGAAACGTGATGAGACTGGAATATTCATCACAGATTACGAATTTAAAATCAGAACGATAAATTAAATGGAACAACAATATCACATACACGTGATGATCATTCACCTGATAAAGTCAATTTCTGGATATTTTCGTCGGAAATACGTCCACTGGTAAGTGCCAACCCTAGTGAATACACGCATACCATTATTATAAAATGATTGGGCATTGAATAAAATTTTCTTCTTCCAAAAGGTCAAAGTCGTTAGGGTTGCTTGTGTAGTACTGTACTGTAGATAATATTTAACGTAAGGAATTGAAAATATTACGACCGACTTATTAGCTCTATGTGATAATACATTACGTACCTTAGGGCGGTGAAATCGTAAATGGCCCATATCGCAGGTATTTGTAGCCATGCGATATGAGGCTTTACCAATTACCGCCCGTAGTTTGTCTTAAGTTTCACGTCTTGTCTTGGCCAGTAAGTGAAATTTTCTCCTGAGAAAACCACTAGTCACGGCCTATGATGACGTACAGAAAAATAAGTAATAGTTTATGCAATTGCAGATGCAGATATCTAGCTGCATATTGAAAAGCATGGCACAAATACAAGTTTATGAAACGAGTCACTAAATTTGTTAGGTCTGGTCTTCGTCAGGAAGATAAATTAGGGAAATTGGCGTCCTGTATTATTCGAAGCGTGCTGGGCCCATAACCTATTATCGACTAAAAACCAGCAAAGCGAAGTAAATACATGAAATTTTAAATTAATAATTTGTAAAAACATGACACTAGGAAAATACCAAAGACACACCGACCAAAAGGCCAAGAGACAGCAGTTCAAAAAACAAAAGGAAATTGCAAATAAATGGCGTTATATTTCAACATCCTGCCATACTAGATAAGATCAACATGGTGAAAATCCCTTACCATAATTTTTTACCTTTTGCCTTCCAGCGTTTACCAAGATTACATAAAATATATTCAATTTAGCAAAAAGGCACGTGTGTGCTTAAACTAAAAGGCCTAAGATAATGGTGGAAAATATTTTATAAAAACAAAGGGTAGCATTCCGCGTCCCTTGCCGCACATGGAAATCAGGGCGGTTTGATGTGGTCGGGGAGAGCCCCGGAAATCTGTGAGCGGGGGTTTACAAGGATAAACTTGAAAAGGAAATGTAAAATGGAGATTACTGCCACCTACCGGAGTTTGTGTTGGATATTTTGTTTATTGAAATAATTTTTGAAACAATATAACCTAAATTAAAAATTTGACACTTCCGACACAAGTAGCTGATAATCAGGAGGCCCTCATTCAATGATTGATATAGAAAATGCTACTAAAATTAAGCATATCACTAAAAATTTGAATTCTTAGCTTCAGTATTGGCTGAAATCACGTCACTTGTTCCAATTAAAGCTGAATCTTGGAAAAAACTACTGGTCCTATTTCCACCAAACACAGCTTTTTATAGCTAGAATCATCTCGACTGACTAAAAACGGACTCGATAAAAAAAAACTGCACTCAAATTGGTACATCCGTTTGGGAGCTATGATGCTAGAGGCAGACACATACCGACATACACAGATACATGTTAAACTTATAACACCCCCGTTAAAATAAATGAAATATACATAGACCACGTTTAGTAAGTTCTAAAATCATTTCTCAGCATTATTACATAATTAGGTATAGTCTGTCCAATCTCTAAGATCAAATGAATTGCTTAAAAAAATATGTACGAGTACATATTGTATTGGCAGTCTGACTTTAACTATAATGACAAAATCAGAAAAATAATTTATTTACTCACGTTCTCCACGTCAATTTTAGATAACTGCTTACCTGGAATAAGAAAATGTTTTTTTTAGTGAAATAGGGTACTAGAATTAGTATTACTAATATAAATAATATATTAAATTGCTTAGATAACTCAAGCAAGATTCCACCCATACACATTCTACAATACACACTCCTTACGACGACCTTTGTTGAATACATCACGAAAAGTTATAATATAAGTTATAGTAAATGTCGCATTGAACTCGCAATTGTTTTTATGCAAGGAACGGTACCGCATTGTTAAATATATGTTATTAAAAACAAGTCCATTATCAAGTCCCTATAAATGGCAGGTGAGTCTGAAAATTAATTAGTTATAGGCAGGCTGGGATGGAACCAGCACATTTTATATTAAAATATTATTCAATGTATTAACAAAATAATTTCTTCATTAAAAAACACAGTTGAATGTTTTCGTGCTTTGTACAGAAGATCAGAGAAAATTCTGGTGAGTTTGTAAACTATAACATTTCCATTCCAATTAATATTAAAACTAATATTCGATATAAGTTTTCAAATTTGTGTCACAGCCATAACGGCTGAGGCTAAGTCCCAAAGGCGTTTTTGGCCTTTGGGAATTGTAACCGAAACCGAAAAATTAGATATAATATTTTTAGGTCAGCTCTAAAAACTGTTTCAAACCTTTTTCAAGGAGAATTCCTAGACTGCATTTTTTTAAAATTTTAAGTGATGAAAATAGTATGCTACTTTTTGTTTGTGAAAAGTTGAGACTTTAATTATGTGGTTAATTAAAGTTTGTTGTTTCCTTTATTATATGATATAGAAATATATCAACATATATACGTTATAACAGGTAAAAGAATTTATCTGAGTTGGTTGTTACATTTAAGCAGTTTCCACTTTTTGTCTCCTGTGAAACATTAAGCTTATCGTTTGATTCTCAAGACAGTTTTATGGTTGTTTTCTTCTTAAGCTTTTTGCTAAATCTATTGAAATGTTTATTACGCTCACCACTTAGTTCGTATTTACACTGCATAATTATCGTTGCTGAATATTTTTTTTAATTAACATTAGTAACTAGAATACAATAGTAAAATTTCAGCGTTACATTCAGATAAAAACACAACCAACACTTTTATCCTCATGTGTATCATGGCCAAATAATTAAAGATGTTTAACCAAAGAACAAAAGAATATCGCTCACAGTAAACTCGAACTGGTTTCCGAAACAAGCGAAAAGAAAAGCCAAACTTCTCCCCTGGAAAGGTCAATCTGCTCCCTTTCCCGAGTGGTACACTCAATATTAGTGTATTTTCAATATTAAATTAATGGCGAAAGATATGTTCTTCAGGCAAATAGGAATCAGGGATCATTTAAGACTACTCCTACTTTAGTAGCAATTTTAAGTACTTGTAGTGACTTGTCACAAACTGCCCCCTGTACTGTGACTGTACTGACACTGGCCGTGAGTGAAGAATGGCGCCGTGTGGTTAGGTTTGTCACAAGGAATGACAGCCACGACCACTCTGCCAAGAGTGTAACGACAATGAAGAGGAATGACTTATCTTGTTGCTATCTGTGGCACTAGTGAGCAAGTAGAATACCTTAATAATACCATAATTAAGCATAGAAAATCAATCTAATATTATAAAGGCCAAAGTTTGTGAGTGTGTATATGTGTATGCTTGTTACATCTTCACGGCTGGACCAATATTAATAAATTTTGGTATGAAGGTAGCTGACACCCTGGATTAACACATATGATACTTTTCATCCCGTAATATAGTGTTCCCGTGGGATGAACGGGTAACACCGCGCAGCGCAGCTATAGTTGATCCATAAGTTGCCTTCCTATACTACACAGGTTAAGTGACCACCACCATGTGGCCACTAGTAGCTGTTGCAGTTCTGGTCGTCGCCTGTAGTGGACAAATAAATCAAGACTGGTGGGAGACCGCTCTCATTTACCAGATCTACACACGATCCTTCCAGGACAGCGATGCAGATGGCATTGGAGATATCAAGGGTACGTGCCATAACCTTGGTTTTAGCAAGTGTAGTCAAGCATAGATTTTATCCCAGTGTATTACCGATGATAAAGTCTTTTAATGACATGGTTCGTAATTATTTTTCAAGAAAAAAATTATAATGGCGACATTGGCGACCTGAAAGTATTTTAATAATGTTGAAATTGATAACGGTATTAATATTTTTTCTAATAAAAAACAATATTACAGGCGTAACATCGCGATTACCTTACTTAAAAGAATTGAAGGTGGACGCAATTTCTTTGTCACCTATATATAAGTCACCCTTAGACGACTATGGTTTCGACATCTCCGATTACTACAGCGTGAACCCTGAATACGGAACCGCTGAAGATCTTGAAGACCTTGTGAAACAAGCTTCAGAATTTAGTAAGTTATTTATTGATTGTTATTCTTACCCAGGTAGCAAACAGCTTGTATAAGAGCTTATACAGTCAATATGACACTAATTTAAGCTGTATACATAAAGGTTGCATCAATGCTAAGTGCTACTTGGATTAGAGTATGAATAAGGCGAAATACGACAGACACAGAGGAGAGACAGAGTTATGGAATCTTTTTAACGATATTGACCTTTCACAATATACAATGTTCACTTTTTTATTTCCCAGATATAAAAGTACTTTTAGATTTTGTGCCAAACCACACCAGTAACGAGAGCGACTGGTTCACAAAATCAGTAGCTAACGACGAGTATTACAGAGACTGGTATATATGGGCGGACGGCTATTTGGACTCCAACGGCAGAAGAAGTCCACCGAACAACTGGGTATGCTAATATTTTGTTTATCTTATGTGTGAAAAATGTACCCATAGTTCTGGGTAAAATTTATCCTAAAAACCGAGGCCAAGTGCTTGACTATATAAAATAAAAATAAACCTTATTGTGAAGGATTTAGTACTTATAACCATACCCTATGCTAATTCGGGGCATAAATACATACTAATGTGATGTAGCAAAATATTTTATCAACAAAAAGAATGCCGATGTTAATAAATATTATTTATTAACCTCATATATATGTTATTTTTACTCTAGCATATGACACTGACAGTAAATTCTCATTTTAATTGAAATGATATTCGCATACATTTATTATCTTATGACGCTCCTATATCGAACCTTTTTATAGTAATCGAGATTTTTCATCGAGCATATGTATTAAAATAAATCGATATCGTTTTATCGATATCAAAAACCCAGAACGTGCCCCGAGTTAGCAAAGGTATAACTTGTATTATACTTAGGTTACCAAAATGTACCTACTTCCAGAAATAATTCATCAAATTTGTACAGTTAGGCAACACTTTTGGTATTTCATGTCATGACTTTAAGACATTGCTATTTTATTTCTCGTTATTTTATCCGAATTTCGACCCACATAATGAATTTTACTTGTATAGAGCCTTAAGTGGACGTTGCCAACGTAGAGATTTGCCGTTATCAAGAACGTTTCCCGATTTTTATGGGTAATATTCTCGAGAACGTTCTTTCCTGATTTGTATGAAAAATATTCTCGAGAATGTTCTATACCGATACAAATCAGGAAATGTTCACGAGAACGGCACATCTCTATCCCAACGGAACAAAACTTCCTTATCACGTATCTGCGTGCGTCCGTTTCTCACACAAATGACATAATCACCAACGGACGTATTTTTCATCAAAAATAAACTTATTCTAAAAGTTCACACTAGATTACCCACAGTCTTTTGTTTTATTTGTGCAGATTAGCGTGTTTAAGAAGTCTGCATGGGAATTTATGCCTGGCAAAGATCAGTTCTACTTGCATCAGTTTGCGACTTCTCAACCAGATCTGAATTTAAGAAATCCCGTCGTCGTTGACGAGTTGAAGGTGCGTACTAATATCGGCAAATAAATTAATGTACCTATATATAAAAACCGAGGAGCCATTTTAGAAATTAATTTCTTTTTAAGTATACTAATAGAAGGAAGGGTGTAGGAACTGAGAAAAGGTAATAGGGTAAGTCAGTCTATTTTATTTAAATGATTTTGTAAATAGGGATAAGTCAGTACCTGATTTAACTTATTTTTCATTCATTCTGTCAGCTTTCGCACTGTGTGTACATTTATTTTTGCAGATGGCAATGAAGTTTTGGCTAGATAAAGGCGTCGCTGGTATGAAATTGAGCTCCGTAAACCACTTCTTCGAGGTTGACAAAGACATGTTCGGCGGAAGATACCCCGACGAGCCCAGATCAGGCAAATTGGGAATAGACGAAGTTGACTACAAATACTTAAACCATATTTATACCAAAGATTTGGCTGAGTCTTATGATTTAGTATCGCAATTCACAGAATTAATTCACGGCGTATCTTTAAGAGACAATATGACAAGGTAATAAATAGAAACAGCTTTTTGTAACAATATAAAATAAAATGTACAATCCACTAAAACTTGTAAAATTTTGAACAACTCAGGTTCAGGCAAACATTCCAGGTGATCTTGTACTGCAAATTGTGATACCTACCATGGAAATGTCAAAAACAACCTGTTAGTATAAAGTTTCTATGAACATACTAGCATGTGACGTCATAAAAATCATTAGTCAAAACATGTCTTCTTTTTAACCGACTTCAAAAAAAGGAGGGGGTTCTCAGTTCGGTTGTATGTTTTTTTTTTTTTTTTTTTTTTTTTTTTTTTTCATGTTTGTTACCTCATAACTCCGTCATTTATGAGTCGATTTGAAAAATTCTTTTTAGATTCATGAAGAGACATCTCAAGGTTGGTCCCATAAAATTTTGGTGAAGATCGGATGACGAGATCCATGAGGAATCGAAGGAATTCCTGAAATTTCATAGGCAGTCATAATATTTTTCATATATTTTCTAAAACTATTTAAGTATTTGCATATGGTAGTCATCATCTTCCAATGCTGAACTGATGATGGAAGGTACAACTCCTTAACGGTTAGGAGTTAGGAGATAATTAAAACGACATGCATTCCTTCAAGACCTCCCTGATCACCCCGCCATAAGTATTTCATATGAATCACTAAAAAGCGAAAAAAAAAAAAATTTTAACAAAAAAAAGAACCGACTTCAGTAAAACTAAAAATCCAAAAATAACCCGTTCAAGTACAGATTACATTTGACTCACCCTTTGAAGTCGGTGCCAAACCTCACGTAAACTTTAATATATAAATATAATAACAGTGGTTTGGGATCGACTTCAAAGGGTGAGTCAAATGTAATCTGTACTTGAACGGGTTATTTTTGGATTTTTAGTTTTACTGAAGTCGGTTCTTTTTTTTGTTAAAATTTTTTTTTTAGTAGTTATACTTTGGTTCCGTGTATTTTTGAATGTGTGTTTAGTGGTGTCAATGATACTTACATTTTTTTTATAGTCATATACCGTAATGCAATTAATTTCGCACTCTATGGGTACGAAACTTAAAAATCACACACCCAACATCTAATTTACAAATTTATTTTCAGGATATTAATAACAGAGGCCTCACCGACGAACATTAAGAATTTGGTGAAATACTACGGGGAAGGGAAACAATCCAGATCCCACATTCCAATAAACATGGCTCTAATGGACGATGTCCGGAAAGAGTCGGATGCTAGAGACTTGAAGTTTGCTATCGACCGATGGATGACGTACAAACCGCATAAGAAACCGGCTAATTGGATGGTACTCCTTGCATTTTTTTAATCTCAGATTTTTTATTACTGTGAATGTGTATTGTAAAGATTCATTTTTACGTCTTAGTTACTACTTAGAGAGATGGCTTCTGGATGGATAAGTCGCGAATGAAATTGCTATTGAAAATGTGCATAAAATAATGGAGGAAAAAAAAATGAAAATATGTGTTGGGTTCTCACTCGTCTCATTGGTCATCGTCTTGTGATGTTGGGTCAGTTGGGTTTCAAAAACGTAAGGAAATTTTGGAACAAAAACGATCTTTAGCAATTATGCCACGCTTATCCAAATCATGTCTATTCGCTCTAGTCTTCAAAACGTCTAGATTGTTGTCTAGTGGAAATACCATGCACCGAAAATATTTTCCAATCTAGAGCGGTGCGGATCAGAAAAGATTCCATATAACGTGCTGTGTGGGATAGGACAAACTTAACCACGTAACTCATGGCGTCTAGAATTTCGCTTGGAAAATGGTAGGATTAGATCATATAGCTTCAAATGCTCTATACCAGAGGTATAGTAGCCGTGCTCATTCTTCAACATCACTATGTTTTCACTTTCCATTGAGAGAATGAAACAAATTAATGGTTATTTTCTTTTATATTTCTTAAGTGCGTAAGTTGCCATCTACCGTTTTCAAACAAATCATATTGGAATTCATGGAAGCTACCACATTTTTGGATGTTTGTTGATACGGGGCTGTCGATGCTGCCACGGCGTTTCACTGTGCCAAATTGTATTGTTTCAGACCGGTAACCACGACAAGGCAAGAGTAGCTTCACGTTTCAGACCGGAGCTTGTGGATGCCTTTAACATGCTTGTTCTCCTACTTCCTGGGATCGCTTTTACTTACATGGTAATGTATCATTAAAACAGGATAAAAAGTCCAGAATGTAAGCGTATGTGATGTGACGCATCGTTAGTGCCTCGTCTTTTCATAGATTGGTAAACGCACCATCAACGTATTGGGCTTCATCCACATTTATTCGCATAGAATCAACTTAAGTACATCAATAAACGTTTATTAGTTTATGTCAATGCAGTAAGAGGGAAGCTGAACGACGGGAGCCGACATTGTTCGCTCTTAGTGTATTGACGTAACGAAATTTTGATCGGCTTTAGCCGATTCCGTGTGAATAAATGTGAGTGAACCCTTATCAGCATTGAGCAACGATGCGGTTATAATTTTTGACGTGCCATCTGTATCAAAACGTTTCAGGGAGAAGAATTAGGAATGATAAACGGCCACGTACCATGGGTTGATACCAAGGACCCTCTCGCTTGCAGAACTGAAGATCCTGTCAACTACGTCACGGTCACACGTGATATCGCGCGTACTCCCTTCCAGTGGAGCTCTGAACGTAACGCTGGTACATCTTTTTTCATTTCATAGAACAGAACTAGACTTATTAGGTTAATGATTATTAACAATTATACATTAATTAATTTGTGATATGCGCGGTAGCTCTTTTATAGACGGTGAGTTAAAATTTTAAATTCCTCAACTAGGATGAAGACCCGTTCGAATCCCTTTCATATTGCGGGCGAATGCGGTGGAGAAAATTATAAGGTTTGAAACCATTAGTTTATGATGTGCATCGTTTGTCAACAAAGAACAGGTTTAACATAACATGAAAAGGTTTTACAGAAAATTACATTAGCTCGTAATTTATTTAAGGCTATATGTACTTCTAGAAGGTGCCCGCAACTTCGCCCGCGTTTTTTTTCTTAAACCTAGTCGAGTAAAAATTATATAGCCGTCTTTGGATGTTCAGATGCACCAAAATTGCTTGAAATCCATCCAGCCATTTCAACGCGGTGTGAGAATAATGAAGTTTAACAGATAGCGCTGTTATTATTTTTCCTGCAATAATAACTTGTCTCCATAGGAAACTGATTTTTAATACAAGTATAATTATGATAGTATAGATGTAGTTATGAAGTTTTTTCATCACATGGTATTTATCAGGATTTAGCAAAGGACACCAGCCATGGCTGCCCATAGCTGACGAGTACGAGTCTTTTAATGTAAACGCGGAAACGGCAGCAGCTCGGTCCCACTTGAGGCTGTACAAAACTCTTACTGAACTCCGTAAACGCACCACCTTCAGGCTGGGCCGCTTCGAGTGCCACGCACTCTCCCATGACGTGTTTGCATTCAAGAGGTTTGTTTACTTTTTCACCGGGTATGATGTTTACTTTTATCATGCGATTAATAAGTGAAAACCATCTGTCACGTTTTGACAAAATGCGGATGTGAGTGACAGGATGCTTTGGCACTTATTTATCACGTGATAAATGCAACCATCATAGGCCTCCAGATTCCACCTAAAACATTCATGTGAAAAAATGCCAAGTTCGTAAATGGTTTTGTAAATAAAAAAGTGAGATCTAACTGGAAACTATAATTTCCGAAGCTCCTTAGATTACAGCTCCATGTTTAACCTTTTAACTATTGCTTTAAATTATTTGCTACTCCATAGTGCGACTTGACAAGTTTTCTCTTTCCTCAAAACTTTACACCTTATTGGTCTGAACGTACAGTTAATCACTTCCTTAACTTATTCAAACCTTAATTTTTACTACTACTTATTAGACTATGTTGTACTTTGACTCAAAGATTAATCTTATTGGCAAAAACTTGCCATGCTGCACTAGTGTATATGTCAAATAGATATGAAGTTATTGGGGGGGTCAAATGTGGGCCAAAATCGTTCGTGTAATATTTATCCACGGCCGGTGTGTCGTGTTTTTGCTTCACGAACTTGGCGGACACATTACCGTATGTCTAGATAAGAAACTCTTCAACTAGACTACCACGCTTGGGGAGTTTCCTATCAGTATCAATGGCTTATCTAATATAAAATATGATTGAGAATGTAGTGCTAATAAGCGTTACTAGTTTTATACCAATTTAAACACATGAATACGCCTTTGCTTAATTGCGTTTTTTTATAGATAAACTTCTATTTTATTTTCCAAATTTGAATTTGGTTATGCCTACCCCTGCTTAGTACAATTGACCATGCGAGCGAAACTTGGCCTAAAATTCTTTCAAATGTGTTTGGATGTTAGAATGATTATCAGATTTTATAGCTTAGAGGTCGCATTTTCAACCGATAAAAATTTGTGAGTAGATTCGATAAGCAGATTTTTGATGTCAGTTCAGTTATTCGAAATTTTATAAAAATGGCGGTGATATGGGCTGAACATAAAAAATGACAATACTTTTTCAGCTCACAGAGCCATTAGTTTAATATGAGTGCCTTTTTGCAGATGGTATCAGGATGACACTTACGTGATAGTGATGAACATTGGGCGGACCCTGGACGTGGTTGACTTGTCTTCCTTTGACCTCGTTTTCGGTCAACTGATGGTAGAAGCCAGCAGTACTCTTTCATCCCGATCTAAGGAGTGAGTATCATATAAGTATTTAAGCTGGGTTAAGTCAATAAAGTAAACAAGATACCCGGACTGTGTTGTTGCGTAGCCGGGTACGTAAAACACAAACGCAACTGTTGCTGTGAGTTATTAGATAACGGGAAAGACATTTTTTTTATACCACGGAGGTGGCAAACAAGCATACGTTTCGCCGACGGTAAGAGGTTACTGCAGCCTATGGATGCTTGCAACTCCATGCGTGTTGCCAACCCTTTAAACTTTTTGACAAACTCACTTTAGTCCCCTGGTAAAACCTCGGCTAGGTGCCTACTTCATAGCCTGAGTCTTCTCGGGAGGAAAATCCTTTGGAAGCGTACCGTACGCAGCCAATTAGGCTTCAAGGTATGAGGATGAATGCCCTGCCGACGACGAGCGGTGCGGTGTTAGAATGTAGCAATAGAAATGGGTGGTTTTTAGGGTTCCGTAGTCAACTAGGAACCCTTATAGTTTCGCCATGTCCGTCTGTCCGTCCGTCCGTCCGCGACTTAGCTCCGTGATCATTAGTACTAGAAAGCTGAAATTTGGTATGAGTATGTGTATGTATAACGTCGACAGAACGGTAAAATAAAATTAAAAAAAAAATTTTTTTTTCGGGTACCTCTCGAACACCTAAAGTGGGGGTGAATTTTTTTTTTCTTTTCAAGACTGGTGTGTGGGGTATCGTTGAATAGGTCTTGTAAAAATAATAGGGGTCTTCTAACATTATTTTTTGATAAAGTCAGCAGTTTTGTAAATATTCGCTCCAAAAACAAAAAAAATAGTGTCCCCCCCCTTCTAACTTTTCAACCACGGGTCAAAAAAAATCGGAAAAATTCATGTTAATGAGGCCTTATAAGTTCTTTCAATGAAAACTATATTGAACAAAATCGGTCGAGCCGTTTTTGAGTTATCGCCAAATTTCATATTTTTTCTTTAAAAGGTCGTAAGTTGACTTCCAGAAGGTAATAAGTGATTACAGTTTCTAGGGCGTTTACGACCTTTTTATAGAGCTTAAAATCTTTCTTCCCGTAAACCTCGGGCTTAAAACAGCAGTTTATTGTGAAGGATGAGCAACTACGGAACCCTACACTGAGCGTGGCCCGACATGCTCTTAGCCGGTTTTAATTAAATTACATCATCATCATTATATCAGACGATAGACGTCCATTGCTGGACAAAGGCCTCTCCAATGTTGTCTATGATAAGTCGTGCACCGTCTTCATCCTATTGCTTCCCGTGATACTAACCAGGTCGTTGGTTCACCTTGTTGGGGGCCTGCTGCGCGGGGTTCACTGCATTTTCCAGTACGTGGTTGCCACTTAAGGACCTTTCTTCCCGCACACGGTCACTTAAGTTTAGCGACTGTCTGAGCTATTTACAACCTTTATTCTCCTCCGGGTCTCCTCATTTTTGATTCGATCACGCAAGGAGACTCCAAGCATATCTCGCTCCATTGCCGTTTGAGTAACTTTCAACCTTCTTATGAGGCACATTTTATTTGTTCTCTTGCGGGTCTCCTCATTTTTGTTTCGATCACGCTAGGTGACTCCCAGCATAGCTTGTTCCATTGCTCTTTGAGTAACTTTCAGCTTTCTTATGAGGCCCATCGTGAGCGACCACGTTTCAATGCCGTAGATCAATCAAATCACATACTTACTTTAATATGATCTAAATCAACTTACTAAATCTATATGTAGTGATATTACATAGCATGGAATTAACTGAACATCTCAACAGAAGTACTTTACTACTTAGTTGTAACAATAACAATGTTAAAGAATGTATTTTTGTCTTGCAGTGACGTCATTGCTGCGAACCATTTGGAATTAGCCCCCGAAGAAGCTCTTGTACTATGGATGATGATATAAACCAACTACCGCCCAATAAACTTGCGTGGACACGGTTATAAATCAGAATGCATATTTTTATTGATACTGCTTTAAAATGTGTTCTAGTTCAATATTAAAAATAATATGCAATGGGTGTTTATATTTTTACATGGGTTTTTATAATTTATATACTTTTGACTTTGACAGTTTGATTTACTAATTTTGAGTGACACGATAAAGTCTTAATTAAGTAATACCAACCAATACGTGGGCGAGATGTAGGATAACACGTAGATAACGAAAAGCATGGAAACGTGGACGTGGGAATAGGGCGATTCTTCAATGATAATATAGGAAACATGGCAGAAAACCGAAAATGGCATCAGTAAATCAAGGAACATAAAAATTCAGTATAAAGAAAATATTTTAAGAGGGCGCCGAGCGTTTGCGACTGAACCATAGAGCGCGGGGAATGCGTATTTAAATCGGCGCGCGGCTGCCATAGTAAAAATGTATGGAGAATTAAAAGCACTTTTTGATAAATCTGGACCTTTAATACCAAACAATAAAAGAAATATTTGATGCGGACAAATTGTAATGTAAACATTCATCTTTTTTTTGAACTGAAAATCAGAATAGATTTCCATTGTTAAAGTATAAAAAACACTTAAAGCCTGCTTACGATTTTACAATTTTCGCCCAACTTTACTTAGTTCTCTAGGGTAAAATATTAATAATCTTATAATTTTTCCACGGAGAAGTTGTTAACACATTCTTCGAAGTGCTAAATATATAGTTTAAAAATGGATTAAACAACTAGTGTTGACGTTATTTACTTAACGGCAACTGCCTATTTTTTCACGTTTCGCTCGGTGCAGTCTTAAGGATTGTGATACATATACCCATCGAAAATGAGACTTGAAGCCATTGTAGAATAAAAACTGATTGCAATATTTAATGTTTGTTTGATTTAAAACATCACCCTAAGACAGGTACTTAGCATTTCAATTAAAATGCTTCCACATAAAAGCAACCAGAAAGAATGTCAAAATACCTCGATCGAATTGTTTAGGTATATTGAAAAACGTGTGTTTTTGGCCAGCTTAAACATAACTGCAACAAAGGTTTAGCAAATATTGCGTAATTTTTAAACAGCACTTGGTACAATATTTGCAATTTAATGTTTAAAAAACATATACATCATTATGTTACACAATCATTATAATTCTCTTGTAATGTGTATCAATAATGTGTATCAAACGTTACAAGTGAATTATAATGACACTGTTTACATTACGAGTTGTTTAACCTTTATTGAGGCCTGGCCCACATTTCGGCGTTCCTGATGATATCCATCCAAACTTTAAGCAAAATGCTCGGGTTACTCACAAACAACTTGAAACGTCACTTAATGAAGCAATAATCGATGTATATCCGCCGTATGTCTGCGATATGGCCAATGTATTCCCATCATTGAAATTGGTAAATGTCAATGTTATCCTAGATCCTAGGTAATAAATTTTAAATTTTATTAAGGAATAAATAATTTTAAATAAACTACCCCTGTAATGTTCACGCAATTTTGAATATAATAGGCTGGATTTAACCAAACGCTAACTCTTGGATAGTAATGTCAAACCTTCATACTAGTTTGCGGTTCCGAGAGGAAGCGATATTCTTGGAATAAAAGTTTATACAAAATGATCTACTACTGCTGTTACATTGACATTATATTTAATACACCCATAATTTATCTTGAAAGAAGTGCAAATTTCCACATATTATGACTACTAGCTGCGCCACGCGGTGTTCATCTCACGGGAACACTACATTTTCGGGATAAAAAGTAGCCTACGGGTTAATCCAGGGTGTCAGCTACCTTCATACTAGAATTTATTAAAATTGGTCTAGCCGTTTGAGCGTGAAGAAGTAACAAACTTACACACAAACACACTCACAAACTTTCGCCTTTATAACATTAGTGTGATTTCTAACGCAGACTAAACATATTGCTTGAAAGTGACACGTTTATCAGGAATGATAGGATAAGAAATCAAACCGTCTGGCGTGAGATAATTTATCTCCTATTGCATTATATAACTTGTTTTTTAGTTTGTTTATTATCTTTCAAACGTTTCAAACATTTCAAAGAATATTACATATTTTAGGATACCGTAACCCGAAAGATAATTAACATTTTATCAGTTTTAATTTATCTGTAAAGATCATTATTTTTTAAACCACTAAGTACAAAGCAGTTACCTACCTTAAGACTTAAAGTCATTCGCTAAATGCATGTTACTATATGAGACGCCACAGTAGAGAAGAGTGACATTAATGGAGTTAGTATTTTAGGAACATCTTTTGCCGCATTTTGGATTTACTTCAGCACGGTATAATAATAAAGGTAGGAATATCCAGTATAATGTAGACTACCTCTAGCTGGCATATAGTATATTAATTATGAGCTTTTTATACTTGTCTGTAGTAAAAAAAACAACTATCGGATATACTCGAGCCACATTTTAGAGTAAGTGACCATTTGAGTGTGACGTAAGAGAATGGGTGAAGGAAACTTGCAAAAAAATACTTCGTTGGTTGTTCTCGAGCGTAGTCGAATTTCGTTTCATTTTGAAGGAAATAATGCCGAGATAACGGAAAAAAAAAATACCTCCTAGCCCACTAACCGGCCAAAATAATCAGGTATCCTATAAACGCTCCCCTGCACAGTTGAACGGGAAAACATCAACATCTCTCTCGACGACGCTCGAGTAAGTACAAATTCAATATCATGGGCTTCTTTACTATAGATAACTATTGGATACCTATTATGACAACACATTTTTGCGTGTGTGTTACGGAACACGTGAAAAGAGTGTGCAACACGCAGCTGGCCGATTATTTGGGATTTATCACCACACATATTTCAAGGTGTCAGAGATAAATAAGGCACATCTTATACAACTATATAAGCCTCGGGGGTCTTGATACGAAACAGTTGGTGGCCGATTTCATATGCATAAGGATTTCTAAAATGAAGACAATACTTCTGTTGCCGCTTTTGGTGGCTCTCTGTTTCGGGAATGCCATAGAAATAAAAAAGGATCCAGAACAAGATTGGTGGGAAAGCACCATTTTCTATCAAATCTATCCTCGGTCGTTTGCTGACAGTGATGGTGATGGTATCGGAGATCTAAATGGTAAATAACTTGTATGGATTTTTTTATTTACCATTGTTTCTGAAGGATCTTAGATCATCAATATTTTTTAAACAATAAAATTCCAGGTATCACATCAAAACTAGAATACATCAAGGAAATCGGAGTTGGTGCCATATGGTTGTCACCCATGTTCCAGTCACCTATGTATGACTTTGGCTACGATATCGCAGACTTCTATGCTGTCCACGATGAATATGGTACCATAGAAGACTTTGAGGCTCTTACTGCAAGAGCAGCGGAATTAGGTGTGTACTATGTTTATTTCTTAGTTACTATCCCAAATTTACGCACATGTTCTCTACTATAGTTTTAAGTTAGAAATAAAATATTTCAAATAACTTTTCCCTCTCTTCAGGAATCAAAGTCGTATTAGATCTTGTGCCTAACCACACGTCAAATGAAAGTGTATGGTTCCAAAAAGCACTGGAAGGTGACGAAAAGTACTACAACTATTTTGTATGGGAAGATGGCGTTATCGATGAGGATGGAAACCTGCAGCCTCCCAACAATTGGGTAAAGTATACCATTGACGTAGAAGTTGAATCACAGTTGTTAAACTAAACATGCTTAATGTTAATAATTATGTAAATTGTAACTTTTTAGTTGAGCCACTTCCACGATAGCGCTTGGGAATACAAGGAAGAAGTGGGAAAATACTATCTGCATCAATTTGTCATCGGCCAGCCTGATCTCAACTACCGAAACCCTGAAGTCGTTGCTGAGATGGATGTAATTAATTATTTTAATTAAAACATATGTTATATACGGGAAACTTGATGAAAATAAACTTTCCACTCAAACGCAAAAATACGATACAGATTTCTATAAATATATCTTAGCTGTCAGAATAAGGAACACCCAAAAATTTCAAAGTTTTATTTGGCTGAGTATAAAAAGTTAAAGCTTCGCAAAGTTTCGCTAAAAAAAAGTGGTTGCATACTAAATTGTATGGTAACATAATACATATAGTATGATTAGGGTTGTATGATATCCAAAAAGAAAATCTTTTTTGTTTTTCATTAGAAAGTGAATAATGAAAATGCGAAATGCTTTCGGCTTTAACTAGAACTTCGAAGTAAATTTGTACCCCAGGAATGGGACATATGTAGGGTGCAATTTATAAATTCATTCATTCTAAAAACAGGAGCTCAATGTTAATATGGGCACTGTCCAATCTTATGCGTGAGCGGAGTCCCGAAGAAAAGTTAGTTATTAATAAAGACTGCCGAGAAATGCATTCATTAATTATCTTTTTATTTCAGAATGTCGTCCGTTTTTGGCTCGACAAAGGAGTTGCTGGATTTAGGGTGGATGCAGTGAACACCTTATTTGAAGTGGACAAAAATCTCTGGGGAGGTAAATATCCTGATGAGCCCTCATCTGGAGCCGTTGGCGTGGCTTCTAATGACCACGATTCGCTCAGTCACATTTATACTAAGGACCAAAATGAAACTTACTACGTTGTTTACGACTGGAGAGATATTCTTGATGAGTACAAGGCTAAAGATGGACTGACTAGAGTCATGATGACTGAGGTTTATGCGCCTATCGAATCTGTAGTCCGGTACTTCGGTGAAGGTGATAGAAAAGGTGCTCAAATGCCTTTTAACTTTGATCTTATTACGGATGTCGATGCGTCTTCGTCCGCTGGAGATATCAAACGAGCTGTCGATAATTTTTTGACTTACAAGCCTCTTGACCAACCCGCCAACTGGGTGGTAAGTATTTTTTTTTTGAAAAGTGTTATTTAATTATTTTATACATTTCGGTATTAAGTATTCAATGAATTTCTTTGTTTTTTTTGTAGGTTGGTAATCATGACAACAGCCGTATGGCAACGAGATACAGCCCATATTTGGTGGACGGCATCAACATGATCATCTTGCTTCTTCCTGGAGTTGGAGTAACTTACATGGTAACATCAATATTATTATCAAAGTTAGAATTATGACATTACATAATATCAATTTTAACGTGTATATTTTATAGGGTGAAGAACTTGGTCTCGTAGATGGTCAAATCAGCTGGGAAGAAACGGTTGATCCCGCAGGATGCAACACCAATGATCCCATCAACTATGGCAAATGGTCCCGGGATCCTGAAAGGACACCTTTCCAGTGGAGTGCTGAGAAAAATGCTGGTACGTTTGAAAAAAAATAACAAAATGCTCGTAACTCAAATACTCAAAAAACAGGAATATTTACTGAAAAATAAGTTGTATCTGCTGTATAGGAAAACAACATTGTAATCTTCCACAGAGCAAGAGATATGTCATGATGATGCAGGTGTATGATATATAAGAGTATTTTAAGTATAAGTACTTGGATTAACTGAAACTGACAATATTTATTTTGTTTACAGGTTTCTCTACCGCTGATAAGACTTGGTTGCCAGTAGCCGAAGGATATGAAACTTTGAACGTGGAAGTGCAGAGGGCGGCTGAAAGGTCTCACATGAAGGTTTATCAGGCACTGGCTGAACTCCGACAGGACTCAGTGTTCAGAAACGGGCGTTATGAGTCTTTGGCTTTGAACAAAGACGTCTTTGCTTTCAGAAGGTAATTGAAAAGTGTTTTTTTTTATTATTGTATCTTTGAGGATTCCGAATTATCTTTGAATATTTTCTTCGGTTTCTGCGACTGTCACAGATTTAACTAAAACAATTTAAACGGATTATATCGCGTTTATTCATTATTAATATCAGGGAGATAATACGCGATATAATCCGTTCAAATTATTTTATTTAAATTATTATTTATTTGGCTTTAGTCTTCTTGATGAAATAGTTTACATGTGTGTTCTTTAAAATCATGACTTTATTTTTTTGCAGGTGGATCAAGAAAGACATGTATATTGTAATTGTGAACATGAGGGATGAAGAATACGTTGTAGATCTAACATATTTTGAAAACGTTGAACACGACTTAGTTGTTGTCCTTAGAAGTATACAATCACAGAAGAATGAAGGGTGAGTAATCAAAAATAATACTTAGTTTTGAGAATTGATTTTTAAGTTAATTTCCGCTTCTTTTTTATTAACTTTAGAGTCACGCCATCGTCAGGTCAGGAATCGCCAAACTTTTCTCAGCGCTGGGTAAATACGAGTATTTCCTGTTACAGTATGGCCTAAAATAATCTTTTATCAGTCTAGTTTAATTATAAACGTTAATATTATACCTGTGCTAATCGCTACTCGATAAAGGGCCTAAAATATGATTATAAATTGCTTCCAATATCAGTTAATGTTTGATCCATTTAGAATACCAAATTAAGTGTGCGTCTAGGGAATAATAATTACGAACCGTTAACTAGTACAACGGTCTGTGTTTATATATGTACTTAGTAAAATACTAGTAATTTGATGTTATGACTGATTATGGAATGCTGAAGGAAAAATATGCATATAAAGGTTTAATAAATAGTTGTATTAAATTATACTATTGCGTTAAAATTGTTATGATATCACTGGAATGATATAATCCTGATATAAGATTTTTTTACGGGATATTTTATAATTTGGTATGAGTAAAGCTGTTATATTAATTTCGAAGCAGTAATTTAGTACCTAATACATTTAAAAGGTGAAGTCTAGTTAACAATACATAATTTTAGCACGAAACACACTAGACAGTATTGCAATAACTTTCAAAAATCTTCTATTGTTCACGATTTCATTAGCATTACGCAGCTTACGCGAAGTTATATCGTGGTCAACGCCCCTAAGGCTGAAGCCAAAAGAGCGTAATTTAAGTTCCGTAATTTCGGTCGCGCCATACATCATGTCACGTGATCACGTCGCACTAAATATGGCGCGACCGAAATAACGCGACTCAAATTACGCTCGTCTGGCTTTGCTATTGATCAAAGTTTCCGCCGTGGAAGTTGTGCTAATTGATTGTTGTTACACGAGATCTTTAAATTTTTCCCGAGTCGATCTCTCGCTTGTTACAGTTTGGGGATGAGAAAACTTTCATGTTTTCCATTCAAATTTCGTTTTGAGTGAAACTTATATGCTGGATGATTTTTGGGACCATGACGTTAATCGCTGAGTGTGACCGTCCCCTTCAACCTATTATTTAATTTAGACACATTTCTTATTTTTGTGTATAGATACAAAGGGTAAATAAAGAGGGCGCTGTAAAAAACGGAATGAGAAGGCATTATTTCATGCGGTTTGCATAGCGGTCCGGTAGCTTAGTTGGAAGAGCACTGTTCCGGTTAATGAGAGGTCGTGGATTCGAGTCCCACTTGGACTGCAGTGGATCGCATAAAATTTTGGCTTCTTATTTATCCCCTCTGTATCTAAAGATAAAAATAATGAGAATATAGTTAAAACAGAAAAAGGTTTGCCAACCACTTGTAAATTTGAGTTCCGGACACATTTTTTAAATAAATAAAATAAATAAATATAAATTCCAGACAACCTCATACAAATTGTTTTGGTCCCAAATTAAGCTCAAGAAGGCTTGTGCTAGAAGGCGATGTGCATACGTATATAGATAAATATATACTTAAATACATAGCACAACCAATTATCTATTAAATATCTGTGTTAAAAAAAACGTTTGTTTACCTTATTATGTTGTTGGCTGTCCGATGCTGCGTACACCGGAACGCGGACTTTATCAAGAACCCTCATGATTAAGAAATTTATCGATTGTTTCTATTTTTGTTGCAGAGACAAATTCAAACCTACAGCAGTTCCAGTCGCCGGTTACGAATCTTTAGTACTCAAAATGAAATAAATCACATAGTAAAAATAGAAAATATTAGGCGTACTGTACATGTACGCCTGAGACCACGGCACGTGAAACCGTGTTGAAACGTCAGGCAATGAAGGTAAATCAAAATACCGTGATAGACCCGGTTCAATAAGTTTTAATTATGTGTTCAAACCGCGAGAGTATAAAGTGTTATAGAAAATATTTTGTTACATTAAAAATTAATTAACTATTATATTACTAAATATTAATAAATCTAAGTAGTTTCATTTTCCTTTATGTAGGTATCTACTGGAACCGGTTAATAGAACGAAAAAACCGGCCAAGAGCATGTCGGGCCACGCTCAGTGTAGGGTTCCGTAGTTGCTTATCCTTCACAATAGACTTAAGTTACGAGACAGATTTCAAGCTCTATAAAAAGGTCGGAAACGCCAAAGTAACTGTAATTACTTATTACCTTCTGAAAGTCAACTTACGTCCTTTTAAGAAAGTTATGAAATTTTGCGATAACTCAAAAACGGCTTGACCGATTTTGTTTAATATAGTTTTCATTGAAAGTACTTATGAGGGCTTATGTTCATGAATTTTTCCATAATTTTTTGACCCGTGGTTGAAAAGTTAGAGGGGGGAGGGGGCTATTTTTTTATTTTCTAAGCGAATATTTACAAAACTGTTGACTATCAAAAAATAATGCTTGGAGACCCCTATTATTTTCAAAAGACCTATTCAACGACAACCCACACACTAGTGTTGAAACGAAAAAAAAAATCACCCCCACTTTAGGTGTCCGAGAGATACCCGAAAAAAAATTTTTTCTTAGTTTTTATTTTACCGTTTTGTCGGCGTGATACATACCCACAGTCATACCAAATTTCAGCTTTCTAGTACTAATGATCACGGAGCTAAGCCGCGGACGGACAGACGGACAGACGGACATGGCGAAACTATAAGGGTTCCTTAGTTGACTACGGAACCCTAAAAAGATACATAAAGCGTGTTTAAAATATGCTTTTTAATGTAAATCTATGTATTACTGTTATTTTCTATTTCATATTTTTATTATTTATATTTTGTTTAATTGGTTCCATAACTATAATTTGTTAACATTAAATACATCCTTGTACAACATCATTTCTGTCATTATCTAAGTGTACCTAAAAATTCCTTATAGGGTATATTAAAAATACCGCATGCATTTTATAATAAAACTAGTTGTATGAAAGTATGTACCATTCAAGATCATGTTAAGTGTTTTATCACCGTCATATGGTGTGTATCTCAGTTTATCTAAATTCACCACAAGTAGTTTATCTAAACCCATCTTAACATACCAAACCTATCTGTTCAGTAAGTACCAAACTAGCTATTGTATAACAGTAGCTGCTAGGATGGTACAATTTATATTAATGTCATATATTTACTAGAGAAAATAAACACAGTATTAATGCCAGATAATTACCTAAAAAGTCGATATAGTATGCGAAGCACAAGATAGTTCGCCAGGTATAGAAAGGTATCAGAAAGCTAATAAACGTAATGAGATAATTCCAGTAGGTGCAGCGTTAATAAAAAGTTACCGAAGGAATAAAACCGATTTACATATTAATGCACAAGCTTAACTTTTATGGTTTCTCGGAAATCGCAGTGTGCGCTATCCTGGATTCACAACAGACTAAATATAATAGTGTTACGTATGGAATAACCACGCAACGCTTCACTGTGAATTGAGTTATCTCACTCCTCTGAAGGTACTTTTCCACCGGCGGGGCGAGGCGACATGATGCGGGACGATACTGAATCCGGCAGGCAATTCCTTTAAAAAATTGTCATTATTCGTACCGTAGCGAGCTCGCGGTTTCAATACAATTCTCCTCTTGATCTCTTTTTGCTGGTGCTGATGGAAAAGTATCTTAAAGCAGTTCTATGGAAAACTGAGGGATTGCATTGGAGCGCACACACAAATACGCTTATTGGACGATGTACAGGTGCCCTCAATTGTGTAAGGAATAGAAATCAAGAACATTTTGAGATTATACTTTTACGATTGAAATGCATTTGTGTATTTCCCCGTTGAATTTGCTATTTGAAACACACAGGGAAAATTAGGTATGAACAAGACGAAACTACAACTGATGGTCAAATGCCGGCGGACAGAGTGGTGGCCAAGATAAGGCCAGGGATCAGTGGGAGACATCCAGTTGAATCTTCAGATGATATTTTGAAGGTCCCACGTAGCACAAAAAGGGAGCATTAAAGCTTGTGTGGCTTATTTCAGCCGTGTAAAAGCTGTATAAGCGCTTGTACAGCACGTGTGCTATTTGGGGTAGCAGAGAAATTTTGGTTCAGATTAGCGCAAGGCCGAGCAATGTGGCGTGAAAATGAAGATGATTATTAAGGCTTTAAATAATCCTGTTAGTTTCTGATTGGTAATGTATTGTGTAATAAAGAGGATGGACGTGGGCTTTTGGGCGAAGAGGCTTAAATAATAATGAATGATGTTAACACAATTTTTATGTTAGTACCTACTTTGAGTACGATGAAATTGAAAAAAAGGAATTTATTTGTATTTTTAACAGGACTAAAACTTAAATGCATGGGTACGTTACACAAAGTTATACTCATACGTGAGACTATTACTCGATACTACTTTACGTTTTACAGAATCTGATTACACGCATTTCTGTTTGAACTTGCATAAAATTCATATTAGTCTTAGGAAAACAGCTATACCTACCTAACAAAATACCTAAACCATAAGCACCCTTGAATCGAAATACATTAACGCATCCCTTCCCCTCCAAAGATGACCAAAACATGTCCCATCTTCAAAGGGCCTCCATTTGCGACGTTTTTACATCACAAAGCTCCCAAAGAAACGTGGTTGCATTAACTATAGGAAAAGGGTAACTATATTCTGAGTACTACGAAAATTGTAAATAGACAGTCGTTGATACGGCCCGGGTACAAAATATATCTGTCTAGGATGTTGGATGCATTTGGAAGAAGCCGAAGAAGGTATTTTATCATTGTAATGTCTACTAATATTTTATTTCGAAACACAATTAGGTCCAAAGGTTAAGATTAAAGATACAATGAACCGGTAATCCAAAGATACCGGGTTCGAGTCCCGGTGTGGGCCACGTATGGGCGCAATTTAATATTTCTTTGCGTGTTGATCTTTCTCTCTGAGTAGCAAACAATGTTACAAAAAATAAAAAGAGAATCTATTACAATACGCTTTATTTAAATCGGCAAATAAGATAGAGCACAACTAACTGAGCACTAACTATCCGACTACAAATCAAAAAGGAGGGTTTTTAGATACTTGTGACATACCTTGTGCTAACTCGGGGCACCGATACTAAAATGATGTGGCAAAATATTTTATCGACAAAAAATATATCGATGTTACTGTCAAGATCTAAATGTTATCAACATATTTATCTATCCAAATATCATAAACCCTCCATTATGCGTTCAAGAACCGCACATTATGACCATCATAGACTGTTTTGTTAGAACAAAATTCTTATGTGTAAAAAATTTATTATTGCTAAATAATAACATCGATTTCGATAATATTATTCATTCAAATTTCGAATATCTCTGAAAAACAAAGAAATTTGATTTGACCTCTATTCTAATATCAGTCGAGATGACGTTTAGTTCGAAATGAATTGTCAATTTGCAATCCAATTTGACAAATGCCCCACGTAAGTAAGATATCGAACGATATGATAGTTGGGGCCGACTGTAGTTTGTCTCTGAATAAAATAAAATAAAACTGATACTTAGACACTTATAATGAAAATAGTATTGAATTGTCAATGTCGTCGGAATGAGGAAGAATATATGAATAAAGTTTTAAAAATCCTTTTGTCATATATATAATTGTATATTGTTTCATTTGTATACTTTCAAAATGTAAAATGCCTTTTGGAATCAGGAAATTTCCGAAGTCAATAAAGTTAAAACATTATTATTGGTGATATTTGTAAACACTTTTAATTTTAAACAGTTTAGGTAAATATTATGTATGGTATGTCTCGATATAAATAGAATTTAGTTATCACAATGCCAATGCCATGCCACGACATTGTGTTGTGTAGTTATGTTTACGGCTCTTAAACTAATACTACAACACGTAAAAATTGACAGGAATGGCCCGACATGTTTCGAACTCATATGGAGCTCATCATCAGGGGCAGCTCCATATGAGTTTGAAATAGGTCGGGCCGTTCCTGACAATTGTTACGTGAGTTTAAACAGTTTTTATAATTATTAAAGTGTCTCACGATAGTTTTAACAATATTAATACTACAACATCCAGTCCTACTTTTCCGATGCGCTAGGCTCAAGTCTCTGCCACTCAGTCACGTGAGTTTGCTTTCAAGAGCTCTGCGATTATGTGAAGAGCGACTTACCGAGTGACTTTCCAAAACAACTTATTTCCATCGTGGATTTTATATTTGAGAAAATATCATATTCGTAAGAAATTAAAGTTGAATTTTGATTGAAATTAATGAGATTTTGGTCCTTTTAAGAGTTATAAGACCTTGAAAATAACACAAACTTTATCAGTAAGTAATAAGTGATTACCACAAGAAATATGTAATACGTTTAAGCATAATGACCAAGAAGGCAGGCAAAGTGAGGGCTATGAGTTAATTAGGGAACGAATAGACGTTAAGGGTGTTTGTTTGTTTCTATTTTGTGTCATGCATAATTGTTTGAGAAGTTATGAGAGCAATTTCAGAGTATAAAAGCAGTATTAAATGTGAGGAAATATTTTAAAGTTTTCATTTGGTGGTCTCAGATGCATTATATTTTAGTTGGTCATAATATAATTTTATAGTATCACTCTATTACACCTCACAAGTCATTGTCATAACAGATGGACGTCAACGGATGAAAATGTTTCTTAAACTTTGGACTACGCCATTTTAATGTTTGTTTTTCTGGCCTAGTATAGTGCCCTGATTTATGAACTTATGACACTTGCATGTCGCTTCGAAGATATGAGTAGGCATCGGATAATCGGATGCTTTTATAACTAAACTTTGGCGGCGGCTTTGTTGTTCATTTGTAGGTGTAGGCGGCTTCGTTTGAGGTATGAGTGAGATAGCAATAGGATTTTGTCAACCTTAGGTAAATATCCACCGGAATTTCCGATCCCTAACTAGATATAAGAGGTAGGTACGCGGTTGGGCCATATGTCAAAACATGCGTCTGCCAGAGGGCTTAAAAGTACAAATTGAATTACCAAAATCAATCGGTAACTTTCCGAGATAAAATAAACCCGTGACGAAGTTATCGCGCCGCTGTACGGGCTGATGTCCTTGATGAAGAGCTCCATTTGAGATTGAAACATGTCGGGCCGTTCCTGTCAATTTTACGTGAGTGTAAACGATTGTGTACTTAATGCAATAATTTCTAAATTTTGTCTGAATTTTTTTTATGTTGTTTATCTTAAAATTTCAATGCCTTTGATAGTTGCATAACGGGCATCCCTGGGCATTTTACGATCAAGTAATCGTGCTGAATCAATCAGAGTAGGTACATCATCATCAGTAATGATTATGAATGTGACCATGAAATAACAGGATGAGATATATTTGGCAAATTGTACTACTACGATTATTATAGTCGGATTGTGGGATGTCCATTATTTCATTGGGAATATGACTTCTCTGATTTATACATTTACAACTGTTAAATAAAGATTAGTTACGAGTAAACTTAGCTGACAACTTCGTGGGAAGTGATGACATTCTCGTTTTGAAGATTAAGGGACGACACTTACAGCTACGTGTGGGTAGTTTAGACACCAAATTGAGCGGAATGTCTTAAAACAGTATGGCACTTAACTAATATCGCCGGTCCCTAGTAAAAAAGTCGGATCTACAAAATTGCCATTTTCGTTTTATTGCGTTAATGCTTATTAAATACATTAATCTTTAATCGTACATTTACAGATTTTTCAAAATTTCATTATTTTCACGAATAATCAATGTCAAAAATGTCGTATCTTATACAGTGTCCATTTAATATTGTCAGATGTGGTACTTCCGACTATGTTAACCGGGTTAGCTGAAAAGTTTTGTGTAGTATGTGGCACTTCCGACATTACTATTCGGAATTTTAAGGGTACCTTATGTCGTATGTACCACTTACGACATTTTATTACGGAATATAAATTGTATCTTATGTCGTATGTGACACATCCGATGTTTTTTGCCGGAAAATATATTCCAACTTTGGTTGCATGTAACATATCCGACATTTTTTCACGGAAAATAAATTGCAGTGTATGTCGTAACTATCACAATATCTTTGGATGCTTTAAATTTTGTCTTATTGTGTGAATATTGCAATCAACAGTTTGAATGAAATTGGGTATTTAGTAAACTTATTGATGGTTTCGAATGATAAATAATAATTGGGAGATGTTTATGGTGAATGTGCTTATGTGAGTTGAGAGGTGAATGTGTTATGAAACTTCAACCAAGCTCCTGATAAAAAAATAAATCCGTCTGACTTCTGGTTCTTCTGAAGGAAAATAACCAGAATAAGAACATAATGAGATAACGATTACTCGTGGCAATGCCGAGAACATTTCAGAATGTGTGTAATTAAATATACAGTTAAATAATAAGTAACGGCTCATGATTTCTTCTTTAGTCGACCACATATTCCTGAGAATCGTGATCACTAGATTTCATATCCCTTGTCACTTTTCTCTATTGGTCTCAATAGATGGTCGCCCTCACCGCTTGATAGTTCTCTTACTTTTGGTCAGTTTATCTAAGTCAGTAGGAATCTAAGCTCTTAACCCCACGGTGAGAGTGGACCTAATCTTTCGAAAGAACCAGAAATATCCTTAATGGTGCCTTCGAACTCATAAATTAAAAGAGGCGATAAGTATGTTTCTGCATTCCCCTGACGATGCCACTCATTACCAAAGGTTCAACAATAGATCTGTCTTTAATTCGTGATTTGCACCAGTCCAATTGCAACGTGTTTCTAGGCGAGGTTGAGATGTCTTACAAACAGTTCCAAAGGTCAGGTTAACCCGACACTAATTTGAATCAATCCTAGATAGCAACCTATACGAGGTTGGTATGGCTATCAAATAACTTAAAAATGCAGCGATGATGCTGGAGCGATGTCTAAGATTCTGAAAGCAGCATGATAAAATGGTAAAGGAAACCCTGTAGAATTTATTAAGTCATGATATAATCGAGGGCAAAACGATAGGAGCATGGCCGAAAAGTGTGGCATGTATACTGCTCATCTTTAGGGAGGTTTATATGACCCTTCTTATAAATTACAGACCCATCTCGCTTATGAATCATGACTATAACCTGTGTAGTCGACACTCTTATCACGAACCGTCTCGCACGCAGGTTTGACGACTTTCAGCCCCCCAACGCTGGTTACCGCTAACCCTAGAACCCTAGGTACCGTAAACCACGTCCATTATGTATATGTACTTCCATTTCTTTGTACTATGAGAAGGCTCTCGATTCGACTACGACTTAGTTAGACGGTGCTGCGGTCTCTCAAGTAGTACTAATATCTCCAAAAAAAATCACAGCTGCATAGAAAGATTAATTCAAATTTTTGGTTTTGGACGAACTAGTATCAATATCAAAAGCAAAGACGTCAGCCACCTTCTCTCTTCTGATGATATCGTCGTAGTAAATGACTAGTCATTGCTGAGCCTCTAAAAGATCTTGGAAAAATGCTCAAAGACTTCAGTCATCTCTCAATAAGTGTATCTTAAAATGAACATTAAAAGACAAAAAATATGTTTTTATATCAAACTAACATAATTAAAAAACAATATTTATAAAAAAAATTATACTGGGTAAAACTGCGGATTTTTATACCACTAAAATGTCGTATCTCACCACAAAACACTGTGTACAATCCAAATATAATTGTACTAAGTGACACTTGTGACATAAATAATAATGCAATATCCGGTTATAAAAGTCGTTAGTGCCACATCCGACTAATTACTGCGAACCATATCATGCAAAAAAGTCGTATGTGGCAGTTACGACAGGATATCGGATGACAATTTCCAGGTAAAAAGGTAGCATGTCTTATTTCTGGCATTTCTAATAAATAATTTATAGTTTTGTTTAGGTACACATACTCTAAAAGTACTTAATAATAGTAACTTTGGCCAAATTTCGTAACAGTAGGACTTAAATTGACAATTTTATACACAAAAACGTGTTTAAAAAACTAACTGCCTCTCCTGGAAAGTAGTCATTTTGCAGATCCGACTTTTTTACTAGGGACCGGCGATATGTGTAACGTTCGAAGTATAAGGACACCGCGCGGCACTTACGTCATTATTGAGAAAACTATGAAATTTCGACCGATTTTATTCAATACTAGCTGTGCCCCGCGGTGTTACCCGCTCATCCCACGGGAACACTAATTTTTTTCGGGATGAAAAGTATCCTATGTCCTTTCCCGGGTCTCAAACTATCTCCATACCGAATTTCATCTAAATCGGTTCAGCGGTTTAAGCGTGAAGAGGTAACAGACAGACAGACAGACAGACAGACAGACACACTTTCGCATTTATAATATTAGTATGGATAGTTTTCGTTGAAAGTACCTACGAAGTTTTCCATACATTTTTGACTCGTGGTTGAAAAGTTAGACAGGGATGTAATAATTTTGGATTTCCGGAGCGAATATTTAGAAAACTGCTGCCTTTATCAAAAAGTAATGTTTGGAGACTCCTATTATTTTTAAAAGACCTATTCAACGACAACCAACACACTAGTGTCGGAACGAAAAAAAATATCACCCACACTTTGTCGATATACTTTGACAGAGAAAAATTGTGTTTTTCTCAGTCAATATTCGACAACGGCAACGGTAACTGTAAAGCTACAGAAGCGTCAGGGAGGCTCAAATAATTAATATACGCGATGTCATCCGCTTAAATTGTTTGTTTTATATAAATAAAAAGATAATGTACATGAAATAATCACAGTGGTCAGCACTTCAGTTATTATCAATGGCAAGCATTACAGTGAAATATGAATCAATAGATTCACTTATGGTTACATATCGGTATCAGATGCTTAGCTCAATGACTGCCAAGTGTTTAATCCTCGGTGGAATTACAAAGGATGTCTTTAATAGTTTTGTTTACACTATACAGGCATATACTTGAAAATTATGTATATCTGTGACTTGTTATCAAAGGTCTAAGAATATTTTCCATAATTTATGAGGCATTATTCCTTTTAAATTTTTTTTTTTCATATTTTGACAAATATGTTGATAATCTCAACCAACTTTTTGAAGTGAATAATACTTTTCCACGAGTTCTACGTAGTAAAATAGCTATTTCATGCGTGCAGTCGAAAATAAGTAAAAAATAACTAATTTTCCGCGTGAATTTTGTCAATTTCGAGTAGTATTTGAAACAAAAATATACACCAGGTTAAAAGTATACACCAATAAATCCCAATAACCCTGCTCTAGGTAATAATATGTTAAGAAACATGTTTGATCATAGAGAAAAATGTCTAAAGCAATCAGCATTTAAACGGAATAAGGCCTCTTAAGCTAATTCTTTGTTAGATAAAAAAATAATAGGTATTAATAAATTTATGAGACATGTAATGTCTCATTATTTGTAATGTGGGTACACCAAAATTTTTACGTACCATTGATACAAAGATCAAAAGCAGTATTGAAAGGCTGGCGGAAGAGACCGGGATTCGAACCCTCTGGATTACCGGTCCAACGTTTCCACCACCCAATTTGTCTACAATACACGGATACACATGTTAAACTTATAACACACCTCTTTTTTCGACGGGAGTTAAAAAGGAGTAACACTAGACCCAAACCAAACAGTCCATAACCCTGATCCTCTGGAAGTCGGAAGTGTCGGACTGAATATTACACTGCAGGGCCAAGATCGTCCCTAAACTTTCCGTATCTCCGATCATATTGCGCCATGCATTTTCCTTGTAAGTAAGCCGTTGTCCTTACGGGTAAGAACAAAAACAACTGTCTGAAATTAGTACCTACAAAATAATGCAAAATTGCAAATCATTAAATATGCGACTTCCCTTAAAAGAAGTCCTTAGAATAAGTCTTAGCGCATTTGATTCTACTAAAGCAATACTACAAGAAAAACTACGTAAACACAGCAAGTAGGTAATAGGAACTCGCGTACCGTTTTCACGGGCAATTACACTTCAACCGGTTCAAGAGTCAGAGAAAGATAACGCGTAAGATTATGTATAATTGCACTCCATAATATTATAAATAAGTCTTAGCAGTTCTGATACCGGCAGTCAGTTGTTGACTCTTTAGCCATCTCATACAAAAATAAATCATGAAAGTGGTAGTTTTGCTGCCGTTTTTGGTGGCGTTATGTTTAAGTGAGCCTATTGAAGATGGGGAGGTCGATTGGTGGCAGAGTACAATTTTTTATCAGATATATCCTCGATCGTACGCGGACAGTAATGGCGATGGAATTGGTGATCTAAATGGTAAGTCTTATTAATTCCCAGATAAGTACCTAATAGAATTATAAAATAATAACAAACCATTTTTCTCAGTAATTCGTAGTACATTTATTATTAACAGACTAACAGATAGAAGAAATTATGTAACAGAAGCGATTATTATGCTTAACGTCTAAGCTGGCCGATTGCTGTCTTCTTACCATATTTTATTATAAATATAATTTTACAGTCTACTTTATTTATTATATGTGTTATTTTAATTTTGTATAAAGCGGTTTACACTCACGTGAAGTTGTCAAATTGTGACAATTTTGCGTGAGTGTAAACCGCTTGATAATTAAATATGTCTCACGAAAATTTTAATAAGACTATTATAATTTTACTATATTGTACTTTCAGGGATAAGATCGAAATTAGAATATATCCAGGAACTTGGCGTGGGTGCTATATGGCTTTCGCCTATATTCCAGTCGCCTATGTATGACTTTGGCTACGATATCGCGGATTTCTACGCAATCCATGACGAATATGGCACTATGGAGGACTTCGAGGCTCTCACAGCAAGGGCTACAGAACTCGGTATGTAATAAGACACAGTACTTTTATCTCACGAGCGCGGGTGAGCCATGTTTGTGTGAGTAGATGTACATGCACATTGGCTCTGTGTGGGTGAGCTCGGGAGTGAACAGTTCCGGCTCACCCACACAGAGCCAATGTGCATGTACATCTACTCACACAAACATGGCTAACCCGCGCTCGTGAGATAAAAGTACTGTACTAAATACTTAGTTATATAAAAGAGTAGCTTTTGCCCGCGACTACGTACGCGTGGAACTTGATAAAAGGGATTATTAAAAGCGCCTAAGCAAATGTAAGAGCAATTGTGCTTTTGGTCTAATAATTACATTTCCTACAGGGTCACCGCACCCCAACAGAAATGTTCACTCACTTTTCAATCTATTTAGGTATAATTTCCAGGATGAAAACTATCCTATGTCCTTCCTCGTATCTTAAACTATCTCTGTGCCAAATTTCATCAAAATCGATTCAGCGGTTTAAGCGTGAAGAGGTAACAGACAGACAGACACACTTTCGCATTTATAATATGAGTATGGATAGTATGGATATCCTAGCGGACTCAGCAATATCCACCCTTACTTAACGTGATCGTACCTACTCGCTAGCGACGGCGTAATTATTGAGAATAGTACAGGGCCTCTACCGGTTACTTTGTAGAACTACAATTCTCCATACAAATACTTTACGCAGTCGCTAACGAGTACTATCACTCTGTAAACTCATGGTGAGGGTACAATACGTCTAGCATAAACTGACTCTTTGTCACAGGACAAATAGTACCTGTTACTTTCCTTTCAATAATGTGCGAGCAAGACAGATGTTGCTGACTAAAAACGAAGTTCCGGCAATATATACGTAATATGCTAACCCTGCAGGGGTATAGTGTTGAATAATTTTATTATGAGTGACGATTATGGTACAAAATTAGGCGAAGAATGAATGAGTGAGGGTAAAATCTATAACATTCATATAAAAAATCATGCAATCAAAACCAGTTGGAAATTCATAAGATATACAGTCAGTGAGCTCTCAGATTGCGATTCGGGTTGAGGTGAAAACTGAGAGGTTCTTATCTGGATCGCGTAAGAGCGAGCGAGACAGGTATAATATGCGAATAGCATTCTGACCGGTCACGCACTGTACTTTGGTTTCATGCGAATTTAATAGCTACTTTTTGTCTTTTTAGGAATTAAGGTAGTTCTAGATCTTGTGCCTAATCATTCGTCCAACGAAAGCGAATGGTTCAAAAAGGCATTGGAAGGCGACGCGAAGTATAAAGATTACTTTGTCTGGGAAGATGGAGTCTTAGATTCGAATGGAGTGCTGCAACCTCCCAACAATTGGGTAAATTGCTTTAATATTTCGCATCAGATTCAGTGGTTCAATACATAGAACACCCGTGTTGGCCTGGAAAGCCGTTGGAGACGCAGGCTTGAACCCTGCCTGAACCATTCAATTTCTCGCTGCATGGAAAAGATTTGGTTTACGTAGCAGATGGTAGTGCTTTAATTAAAATTATTAATTAATTTAACAGTTCCGGCTCACCCACACAGAGCCAATGTGCATGTACATTACTCACACAAACATGGCTCACCCGCGCTCGTGAGATAAAAGTACTGTACGAGCTTTGTTTTTAGTAGGTATTTGTTAATAATTATAAAAAACGGTTTAAACTCACGTAAAAATTGTCAGGAACGGCGCGACATGTTTGGAACTCATATGGAGCTCTTCATCAGGGGTAGCTATCCGTGCTGCTACGCGACTCGCGACCCACCACACACACACACATCACGACAGTGAGTTTAAACCGTTTTTTATAATTATTAAAGATGTCTCACGATAGTTTTAATAACATATACGTATTTGTTACTTAGTGAGTTTTGGTTGTCAACAGACGATACCCAAGTCTCACACAAGCTGTATAAGCGCTTTTGCAGCACTTTTACTAATTTAAGTTCTATAAGGGCTGTAAAAGCGGTTATACAGTCCTGGGTATGGCGTTTGCCAGATAGTTAACTACTTGATGAGTAGATGCCGCTTAACAGCTTCCTTGTCCGTCCATAAAAAAAATGAATGTTTCAGCTAAGCCATTTCCATGGTAGTGCGTGGGAGTATAGATCAGAAGTGGGACAATACTACCTGCACCAGTTCGTTGTTGGACAGCCAGATCTGAACTATCGAAACCCTGAACTAGTAGCTGAGATGCAGGTAAGTAAAAAGTGATTAATTTCACATAAAAAAATGCAAATATCATGGTAATATGGTTTTCGTAAAACAGTCAAGATAAATTTACAGAGATCAAAACGCATTGGGAAATTGTAAGCGTTCGTACTGCGTGTGTCTAGTCGAAAAGTTAGGACGTGTGGACTGGACATTATTTTCATTATTAGTCATAGCAATTTGTCAAGGATTTTTCTTCAACGAAATTCAAAACATTGTTTACCGGAATGCTGCAAAATCCTACGTTATTCTTGCGAAATAAATACTGAATCTTATTGAAAAAAAAACTTGACTTTCATCACTGTGGATAGTATTGGCTTTATTAGGCAAAACATACTTGAAATGTCTAAGTGTCTGCAACTCTGGTACTTTTTCATGACAAAAATTCGTCAATATATATATATATATATTTAAGAAAAGCCCTTTGAAGTCGCAAAATTCACTCCTTTTTCGGAAACGAATAGTTTAAATATATGTATTTTTTTATTTGTAATTTAATGTTTTTAGTTTGAAATAATTATCTCATATTTATTACGAAACAAAATTGTGTTTTCGAAATGTTTTTGATGTGGTTATAGCTCCACAGGGTATTTTTCAACCTACGCCATATTGCGGATTTTAAGTGGTACTAATTTATTTTAATTACTGGTAACGACACTTTTTGGTAACTGACGTTAAAAGTCGGTGAATGTCACTGATGTAAACAGAGACAGGACTATGAAATGGTGAAATGTATGTATCCTGTTACATTAACACTTTCAGGTTTTCATTCGTTTGTGAATATAACTTTAAAAAAATATGACTGTTTATATTTAGTCTAACGCTATCAATTACCAATATATAATTGCAGATCTTGTTCACTCACGAAGTCGCGTGTCTTGGTTTGTATTGTCATGCTATTAAGAGTTAGATTTAATAAATCTGCGCGACTTTGAGAGTGAATCGATTTATTTTACCTTACAAATACAAATACTCTTTATTGCACACCTCCAACATCAAGGAATATACAACACAACATGAGATACATTCATATAACAGGCAGAGGTAAACAACAGGCGGTCTTATCGCTAAATAGCGATCTCTTCCAGACAACCTTTAGGTAGCGGAGTAGTTGAAAAATTAATGTTTGAAATTAGTAGGTGGTGCACAATAATTAAAGGACTAAATGAACGACTACCATAAAAAAACAAAGGTAATAAACATACATAAATAAAAATATACAGATATACTTACAGAAATACTTAGACATAATAAATAAATATATTGTAAAGTAATAAATAAAACAAAAACAGTATGAGCCACAAAGTTAAAGGAGCGATTATTATCGCAGTGTACTAAGGGAGAGACAAGTAGTGTTTTTTGACGAGGGTTTTAAATGTTGCAAGAGATTGGGCACGCCTTATATCCAGAGGAAGCGAATTCCACAGTAAAGTACCCCTTACCTTATTACTTACAAGATTTGTTCCATCGTGGTTGATCAACATATAATTTGCAATTTGCCTCGGCATGACTTACCTGAAACCAAAAATCATATTTAATTTATATTGAATATGATTTAAATATGATACGGAATACAAAAAATATTGTTGCTAAATTAATAACAAGAAAATAATGAATGGAGGTTTTACTAAATCTCAAGTACAAATATAAAATACAGAACTAAAAATATTTTGTTGGGTTTCAGAATGTGGTCCGTTACTGGCTCGAAAAAGGAGTTGCTGGGTTCAGAGTGGACGCTGCCAATACTCTATTTGAAGTAGACAAAAATCTCTTCGGTGGTAAATATCCTGATGAACCACTTTCAGGAGCTGTCGGAGTAGCTTTAGATGACCACGATTCGCTGAACCACATATATACCAAAAACCAAAACGAAACCTACTATATTATCTACGATTGGAGAGACATACTTGATGAATTTAAAGCTCAAGATGGAATGTCAAGAAGTATGATGACGGAAGTGTATGCTACTATTCAAGAAGTGGTTAAGTATTACGGTATTGATGGCAGGAACGGTGCTCAAATGCCATTCAACTTTGATCTGATTACTGACGTAGATGAGAGTTCATCAGCTGCTGATATTAAAAGGGCGATTGATAAATTTTTGACGTACAAGCCGCTTGAAAAAGATGCGAATTGGGTGGTAAGTGTCATTGAAGTTACAAAAAAATAACTGTTGGACTCTGACAACATTACCTACTGAGATACCGTGATAGTGATCGATCAATCAAAATTCTATAACTATGATTAATGTATTTGTCTCACAAAATTATTTATCTATCCAAATATCATAAACCCTCCATGATGCGTTCAAGAACCGCAAATTATGACCACCTTAAAAATAGACTGTTTTATTCGAACAAATTTCGAATCTGTGAAAATATTATTATTGCTAAATAATACCAATCGATTTCGATAATATTATTTATTAAAATTTTGAACATCTTTGAAAAACAAAGAAATTTAATTGACCTCTATTCTAATATCAGTCGAGATGACGTTTAGTTCGAAATGAATTGTCAATTTGCATCAAATTCGTCAAATGTCGCACGTAAGTAAGATATCGAACGATATGATAGTTGGGGCCAACTCTAGTTTGTCTCTGATTAAAAAAAAAACTATGACAGTTGCCAGAAAACTTCATTACCGCCATTACCGGGTAATATTTTTCGTAATGTGCGACTCCTGAATGCATCATGGAGGCCTATGATATGTGGCTAGATAAAGTAGTGTATGTAACTGTACATAATTAGGCATTAAAACACTCGTGTGATGTTATTATGGAACTTGCCTTCGGCGCGTTTCATAAACCCACACTCGTGTTTAATACCCTTCATTATGTACAGTCACATAAACTACTATTTTAATTTTAGGTCGGAAACCATGACAACCATCGGATGGCAACCAGGTACGGGTCTGATTTAGTTGATGGAATCAATATGATCGTTTTACTGCTACCCGGAGTAGGAGTTACTTACATGGTAAGTTTGATACTTTTATACTAATAAAATGCTCCACCGAAATTGCCCACTCGTGTAAATTTTTATACTTAATTCTTTGTAGTTGAATAACAAAGTAATAATATAACTGAATTGATTAAGGCTTATTCATATATCAAATATTATATGAAAGGAATCGTCTTTTACATTATTAAAGGGTGAAGAAATTGGACTTTTGGACGGAAATGTCACCTGGGAGGAGACTGTTGATCCTGCCGGGTGCAATAGTAATGACCCTGAAAACTATCAAAAATGGTCTAGAGATCCAGAGAGAACACCTTTCCACTGGAACGCTGAGACAAATGCTGGTGAATTCATATTTATTAAACAATACTATTACATAGGTAGACGTTGCTCTAGTGGTTGACAAGAGATCCTGGTTCCATCAGCAAATTTATAGTCTAATTTAAAAAGCTGAAGCAAACAATCAAGAAAGAAGCGAGAAGAAGAGAGCAAGAAGTGATCATCCTGTCGAAAGTGTCGAATATATTGTATTTTGAAAAAAAAAATGGAAAGCGAAATCCGCTAGCGCTTAGTTTCCACTTTCAAAAATCGACATAATGTTCCTCAAGTAGCCCTAACAAGTATAAAAAATAAAGTAGTATTTAAAAAGTATAAAGAATTGGAATTTGAAATACTCTCATTGCATCACATCGGTATTGTTGTTTAACAAATTTCAGTAAATAATAAAATAGATGATGGTTAATCTTGATTTTTTATGAATCTGAACAGGTGACTTTATTGATTTTAAATGAACGTAGCGTTCGAATGCGATATCCTGTTTTGTTATAATAATCTGAGAAGTACTCCCAAGTAGTAAGGTGCTGTCTGATTTTTTTCGAGTAGAGACTCCCATGTCAGATCCTAGTCAGACTTGCTCTATCATTATTGTAGTATTAGTGCAACAACAAAGACGATAGAACCGTACGATTAAAAAGCCCAGATATTAAAATTCTTGATGAGTATTATCTTTATTAAAGGCTTCTCCAACGGTTCCACTACCTGGCTGCCAGTAGCCAGCAACTACAGGACACTGAACGTTGAAGCTCAAAAGGCAGCTGCAAGATCTAATCTTAAGAACTATCAAGCCTTGGCAAAACTACGCCAGGACAGAGTATTCAGACTTGGGCGATTCGAGTCGCTGGCTTTGAACAGCGATGTCTTCGCTTTTAAACGGTAATGTTCTATTAAATCAAGGCTAATTATTGTAAAAACCGAAAGGGAAATCTTCCATGCGGGGCGTTAACAATTTTAATTGCCTGATAAAGGTCCCGTTTAGCACTCCTTGATTGCGTCTTACTGACAAAATGCAGCAGAGCTCGTTCTCTGTATTTTTTGCAGTTTAAGATCCGATTATAATTTATTTTATAAGTGTTTGTATGGTTAACGGTTCGGCCACTACTTCACGCGTCTAGCGGAGGAGTGAGCTAGACACCGGGCTCGGATCTTCCGCTCCCACCGGTGCCACTCACCGCTCCGCTAGTAGCGCAATGTCGTGGCCGGTCCGTAAAGAAAGCAATAATAAGGCTTCTTCGGGACTTATTAAATCTCGGGATGTTTTAATTTTATATGTGTGTGTGATGTATGTTTGTGGCACCGTATTGGTCATAACGGACGATTCTATTTGAGTATGGTTCTTGTCAATCGAGTATCTTGTCTGTCAAGATGGTTCTTAGTTATGTTTGGTAGCAATAAAAGCATTCATGTCCAAGATATTTAGCTACTTGTGTCAGGCCTTTTTTACATTTAGGTAACCTATATGATAAAATATTTGATACAAAGATCAAAGCTCAATTTAGATTTAGAATTGAAAGAAAATTGAAATGCGTTACCTGGTGGAAGATATTCCCGATCTCTTCAACCAGGTTACGCATTTCAATTTATCTTTGGACTTTGATAGGTATTTGTATCAATATAAACCTAGCTGTCTTGGTACACATGTAATGTCTCATTTTTTAAATGTACACACCACAATTTATATTTAATATATGTATGTTAAATATAAATTGTGGTGTGTACATTTAAAAAATGAGACATTAGGTACATGTTTCATAAATTTATAACCAATGTTGAGTTTATCAAGAAAAGACTCACCAAGACAGTTAGGTTTATTTATACATTATCTGACTCAGGTTTACCATCGCAATTCTCGTAGGTCAGTTTATAATTGGATAAGATTTATAACTATGCGCAAGCCTAGACAGAGACACTGATATAGATATATAACAAAATGGCCTAAGTTATTCTCGGCCTAATGATCCAGTAAGGTTCTAGGGCAAGGCAGTAAAGGTCAGTATCGATTGGTTGGAATGGCTTGGTGACCAGCAAACGATGTTTACAGGTGGCACGACGGAGAAGTTTACCTTGTGGTTGTGAACATGCGCGAGACAGCGCACGACGTGAACCTGACATACTTTGAAAACGTTGATGGTGACGTCACGGTTGTGATAAGGAGCGTGAACTCGGCGAAAAATGAGGGGTGAGCTTTCTGTTCTACTCACAATCAACGTTAACTACCGACGTAAAACGAGGGGTGTTATAAGTTTAACATGTGTATCTGTGTATTTGTGTATCTGTCAGTGATCGTAGCTCCCAAACGGATGGACCAATTTCAGTGCGAGTTTAAATTGAAAGACTTGTACATCGAGATGGTTCTTAGCTGTGTTTGATCGAAATAGGACCAGTAGTTAGCTTTAATTGGATCAAGTGACAAGATCTCAGCCAAAATTGAAGATAAGAATTCCAAATTTTGTAGTCATCACTCATTGAAGGAGGCTCTTATGATGACCAGTTAATTGTGTCGACCAGTAAAAATGTAATACACCCTGTATTACATTTTTAATTTCCGAAAGTTAAATTCGGAAATTTTTAATGAAAATCGTAACGACATAACGAAAAAAGCTCCTCACAAATCTTGCTTGGTCATACGCTTAGAATAAAGACATTATACAATTATTACTTAATGCCGACAAGAATTACAAACTGATGGCATATTTATCAAAATTGAGTTTTTGATTCTGGCCCATCTTCATACTTGATGTCAGTATTTTATTTATGCCTTTATTTTAGATACTGATAATTCTGCAATTTTTTTTAAGAACTAACTTAAAAAAATAATCCAGTTTACTAAACGTATAAATAGGGATCAGTATTTGTGTCAAATCAGTCACCTTCGCCCGGTTTTGTCGTTTTCATTCTATTAAACTAAAATCACAATGTACTATAGCAATAACAAATACTAGATTATTAATAACTTACTACTTACTTACTACTTACTCCTCTGGCGCAGCGACCCGAAGTGAGTCTTGGCCTCCAATAGGAGTTCCCGCCAGCGGTCTCGGTCTTGTGCGGTTTCACGCCAGTTGACGGCTTGGAGCTCGCGCAGATCATCTTCGACCACATCTGCCCACCGATATCTAGGGCGGCCTACCGGACGACGACCTGTCGGTTTTCCATGGAACGCTCTACTAACTGCCCGGTCCTCTCCCATGCGCTCCAGATGTCCAAGCCAGCGAAGCCTATGTGCTTTCGTCACTCCTATTATGTTAGGTTCCGCAACCAGCTCTTCAATTTCGGCGTTTTTTCGGATTCTCCAAGTTCCATCCGCTCGCTGTTTGGGTCCCAGGATTTTGCGGAGAATCCTCCTTTCGGCCACCAAAAGCTTATTCTCCTCCCTAAGTGTCAGTGTCCAGGCTTCACAGCCATACATGAGGATAGGCCGTATAACCGTTTTATAAATACGGATTTTTGTACTTCTGCTAAGAAGCCTAGACACTAAAACTTTATGTAGAGCAGCACTGCAACGTAAGGCGTTTTGTATACGAGCGGATTATTAATAACACTCAAGGTATAATATTTGTGTCTTCAAGTAGGAAATTATGCAGCAGTTGTTGTTGTATATTCCTAGTTCTCAAAATTCTAAGCTATAAAACAGATCTCCAGAAGTTAGTCAAGTTAACTAGGTACTTAGATATAAATTATCAACGGGAAAAGGCTACCAGTTCTTGTTAAGGCATGCCCAATATAGGTCTATCAGAACCGGTTTTTTATGATTATGATGGTGATTTGCATTACATGTTTAATGCAGGGACAATCTGTTTGTTTACTTTTTAACCGACTTCAATAAAAGTGATTCTCAATTCTACTTCAACTGTATCTTGTCTGTCTCTCTTTTTTGTATATTACGCGCTTATTCTTTCAATTATGAATCGGTTTTGATGATTCTTTTTTTTTGGTAGATCATACTTCAGCCGTGGTCCGATTTATTTAGCACGTTTTGAGAAAACCAACGCAGAAAGTGGTTATGTCTAAATTAATACCAAAATTCAATTAGGTCACTGATCACTGGGCACTTATTTAATGAATGGCAATGCAATTTAAAGCTACAAGCAATTTTTTTTTGTTTCGATATTTTACGAAATTTAGTCGAAATACCGACATTTTAAGTATAATTGTCGTCTAGTATCCATAGTACAAGCATTGCTTAGTTTGCGACTAGATCGATTTGTGTAAGATTTATCATCATCATATCAGCCGATAGACGTCCACTGCTGGACAAAAAGCCTCTCCAAATTTCAAATTTCTGGCCGCGATCCTAACCAGCTCGTTGGTCAACCTTGTTGGAGGCTTTCCCACGCTGCTGCGTCTTCCGGTCCGCGGTCGCTACTCAAGAACCTTTTTGCCCCCACAGCTATCGATTCTACGAGCAACGTGCGCCGCCCACTGCCATATAAGTTTGACGGCTGTCTGAGCTATATCTACAACCTTGGTTCTCTTCCGTATCTCATTTTTGGATTTGAACCCGCAAGAAACTCGGAGCATAGCTCGCTCTAGCATAGCTATAGCTATAGTTGTAAGATTGTTTTTTTTTTATTTATTTTTTACGTTTTCAGAGACATTTTCGCTGCGTCGTCGGTGCCAGTGGCTGGCTACGAGGCTGTGGTGTGGAAGGTCAACGGTGCCGTTTCTCTGAAGAGCCTTGGTGTTGTCTCTTTATGCTTCGCTTACTTACTAGTCTACTTGTATTCTATTGTTAACTAATGCCATATTATTTTGTTCAGTTACCGCGACTGTCACACATTTAAATGAAACTACTTTTTAAACGGATTATATCGCGTATATTAATTTTGAGCCTCCCTGACGTTTCGGCACCCCCCAGTTATCGAACAACCTTTGACAACGGTAGTTGAAAAGTTACCGAAACATCAGGGAGGTTCAAATAATTAATAAACGCGATATAATCCGTTTAAATCGTTTTATTTAAATAATGCTATTTTTTTGTACAAGACATTGTAACTGCTTTATAATTGAAATTTTGTATAAATATTTATGCAGATGACAATGATGAAAATAAAATATAAAATCTAAGATAAGTGTTAAATTATGTTCATGGAAAATAAATATTGTATAATAATGACATGCGTTTAAAATCTGATTGCCTTTTCTTAACCATAATATAGCACCTATTTTAAAAGTAGATGGGCAAGGTAGACTTCACAGTAATCGGCCATTTATTACACAAATAGTAATAAAATTGAACCTTTGACTTATTTCAATACACATTTAATTTTGTATTTCAAAAGAAAATGTAATATTAGGAAATTATTTACATTGAAGCGAAAAATTGAAAAAAATATGGTTCAGGCGGGGTCCAGGATAGATGGCGCTACGATTCCATCCTAATGCATACTGGTTGTAAAATTCAATGGCTCGCGCATTGATTCAGTGGTCCAATAGGTAGGACGCCCGTGTTGGGCCGGAAAGCCGTTGGAAACGCAGGTTTGAACGCCGCCGCCGGATTTGTTTTACGCTAGCAGACGTTACTGCTTTAAAAAACAATGCATTAGAATGTTATAAAAACAGAACCAACTTTATAGTAAACTGAATTGCCAAAAATAACCCGTTCATGTACAGATTACATTCGCATTCATGATTTGGATACAACTATTTGTGCTCAAAAATTGACTTAAGCTAAAATTCGATCCCAGGACTGTCAGTGTGTCTGAAGACAACTTCACTAAGTTCAATACATTTCGAGGATAGCACGTTACTATTGGCACTATTATCATTACATATTATTATTATAAACGCGCAAAGGACAGATACTCGGTTAAAATCCCTAGTGGAAAACTCAATAACAAGTTTCATGACTATCACGTACACTGCTGATAAAGAATCACTTGACAGTAATCTTAATCTCCAAAAATTTCTAATATCTATTGGAGGTATAAAAACTCTCAGCTTGTTTGTTGACTTACAGGTTGCCTAAATTGCTCGTAAGAGTAAGACGCCAAGATGAAGTCTGTCTTTCTTTTGCCTTTGCTCTTAGTGCTCGCTCATGGGAGCATAGAAAGGGACTTGGAATGGTGGGAGACGACGATCTTCTACCAAATTTATCCAAGGTCTTTTATGGATAGTGATGGTGATGGCATTGGGGATCTCAACGGTATGTACTCAACTAATTACGAAATTATGTTTACGGGTCTTTTTTCTTCTTTTTTTTTACAAACGATGTTTATAAACTCGATACTTTATAATCAAATAAAAATTCAATATTTATAAATTCTGTGATAATAAATTTATGAAATGAGTTGTCGATTGAATTTTAGTTCAGTGAACTGTAGTGTAGAAAAAGGGGCAAAACTATTGGTATCACTTAATTTTTTAGGCATAACTTCAAAATTGGAGTACCTGAAGGAGCTGGGAGTTGGTGCGACATGGCTCTCGCCTATGTTCCAGTCACCCATGTACGATTTTGGCTACGATATTGCTGACTTCTACAATGTTCATGATGAATACGGGACTATGGAGGACTTTGAAAAACTGATCGAAAAGGCTAATGAGTTAGGTAAGTTCATTGATTCTTATTTTCCTTTCAGTAGTAAACCAAATATGCCTTAAGTCTTAAAATATGTTCCTCTGTGTGTATGCAAGGAGTCTATCTTATGTAAAAATAGCTTTTTGGTGATAATTGAAACTTTGAAAAACATGTCAGTAATGTAAAAAAAAAATTACAGATATTAAAATAATTTTGGACTTGGTGCCTAATCATGGTAGTAATGAAAGTGAATGGTTTGAAAAGGCCCTTCAGGGCGATGAGAAATACTTCGATTATTTCGTTTGGGAAGACGGAGTAGTAGATGAAAATGGACAACTGCAACCACCAAATAATTGGGTAAGGAACTTGTAATATTATTTTTAATTTAGTCTGTAGTTATTACGTGAATTTTATAAGTTTTTTATGTTGATTTTTGCAGATAAGCGTGTTCCGTAAAAGTGCTTGGGAATATAGGGAAGAAGTTGGAAAATATTACCTTCACCAATTTGTCATCGGTCAACCCGACTTCAATTATCGCAATCCCGACGTGGTGGAAGAGATGAAGAACGTCATCCGATTCTGGTTCGACAAAGGTGTTGCAGGATTCAGAGTAGATGCTATTGCTCATCTTTTTGAAGTTGACAAGGAACAATACGGCGGGAAATACCCTGATGAACCACTGTCGGGAAACAGCCAAGATGATCCACTGAGCCACGGGTACTTGGACCACATATACACTACAGATCAGCCCGAAACTTACGACATGGTGTACCAATGGCGCGATGTTTACAATGAATATAAGGCTAAAGATGATTTTTCAAGAGTAATGATGGTTGAAATTTACGCAAGTCCGGAGAAAACAATGAGGTATTTCGGAGAAGGTGATCGGGAAGGTGCCCATATGCCATTCAACTTTGCTTTAATTTCCGATGTCAATGGAGAATCCACAGCTGCCGAAATCAAATACGCTGTTGATAAATATTTGACATTTAAACCAATTGACAAGTTGGCTAATTGGGTGGTAAGTATAGTTTAGAATTGGTACTTAAGTGTAGATTGTTGAGGAATCTAAATTATTAAAATAATATTATTTTATTCCAGACTGGTAATCATGACCAAAGTCGTGTGGCTTCTAGATATAGCCCCAAGTTAGTGGACGGTATGAATATGCTTGGACTTCTACTACCCGGCATTGCCGTTACGTACATGGTAAGGATTGTACTATAAGTTTTAGTCGTTTTGTTATACCACGCTAAAATTGATTGGAAATTAATTTCGTTTGTCCCATGTAGGGCGAAGAAATTGGAATGGTGGACGGTTATGTTAGCTGGGAAGATACAGTTGATCCAAGTGGATGTAACACCGATGATCCTATCAATTACTGGAAAGCGTCAAGAGACCCTGAAAGAACGCCATTCCAGTGGAGCGCGGACAAAAACGCTGGTAAGACATAACATTTCTGATTTAATTCATTAAAGATTTTCTGTTTTTTTAACACCGAAAAGTAATAAAATTACATAGTTTATTATTAAAAGTAAGACAAATATTATACGTATAAAAATACCTAACTTATACTAACACATTCCTGATACTAAACCACGACTAGAGAATTTCATTCTTAAAAATATACAAGTATTAAAAAGACTATTCTTTTAGCATCCTAATTGCATTTATTTCGTAATTTTTGGAAGCAGTTTATAGTAACGACCCGGGACAGAGCGTCCTGGTGAAAAATGATTAGGAGATCCGACCTCAAATGATGGCATAAGGCTAGGTGAAGAAATAGAGGGAAATAGTTTATAGTAGGTATACAAAGTTAATATTTGAACCAAATATCCTACAGGATTTTCCACTTCGGATAAGACTTGGCTTCCAGTCGCGGAAGGCTATGAGAACCTAAACGTGGAAGTGCAGCGTGACGTTGCGCGTTCGCATCTCAATGTTTACAAGACGCTCGCTCAACTTCGCACCGGGGATACATTCAGATACGGCAGATACGAGTCTGTGGCTTTCAATGGTGACGTTTTTGCTTTCAGGAGGTGAGTACCTAATATAAATATTTATCGTTAGATAAATTATTATTTTCAAGAGTGCAGCAAACGGTGGAATAGCTGCGTGATCAGAGGGCCAGGGCCGGATCATATTTAGCATATTTGGTCAGAACAATTTATACACAACGTGGCAATGGTGTCCCGCCTAGGGACACGCTGCATGGGGCATATTTTATTTAGAAAATTAATGAAATATTAGTTTTATTTATTTACGGTCAACAATCAGGTTGAAAACTGTTACCAATTTGTATGGAATGAAAACGACCTTGAGAATAATATCACCCATACAAAACTGCACAACTCGGATACGGCACTATTCTAATTCTAAATAAATATTTCAATACTGCCAAACTCCGTTGAACTGTGTTTGTCTATCTATCTATGTTAGTATTAATACTATATTTATCTCCAATTTCAAACTGACAACATAAGCCAGCTACTTTAGCGTTTATCACAAGTACTTTATCATTAACCGTTTCAACAGGTGGCACAACGGTGAGACCTACGTGGTAGTTGTCAACTTTAGAGAGGAATCATACACTATCGACTTGAGTTATTTCGATAACGTTACTGGAGGATTGGAGGTTGTTCTTACAAGCATCCAGTCACCGAAGAGTATTAGGTGAGCAACTTTTTTAGCAAGTGCTAGTGAGATCTTAGAATTTGTGTTGCCTATGTTTTCTTTGCAGTTTCGACGTAAAATACTTAGTGATATATATATATATTAAATCGAATAAGATTCTAGTAGTAATTCTTTTTAACACGGAGTTTTAAGAATGATAGGACGCTGGATTTTTTTTATTGTTTCAGAGATGTGGTGGAAGCAACTACTATGGAAATCGTGGGAAGCGAATCCTTGGTTCTCAAAGTAATCCAGTGAATTACCTGACAATATACAGTTTGCATGTAAAATGGTTTGCCTTTTATTTACCACTTCTGCCTCTTAAACAATTTCATGAAGATTTTATGATAAAAAGGAATTTCTCAATTTTGACATAAAACATAATGTTTGCATACACATTTGATTATTTTCATGCCATTAGTGAGAATATTTATGAAATAAAGAAGTAAATCTGGGTTGTAACCGTTTCATTCAGGAAATTCTTAGATATGACTAGATTATCATCAAAACTTTACCCATTGCCTCACGTGAAAACTGATTTCAACTTTTACACAATTGTGGAAGTGAAACTAATAAACTAACAAGTCTTGGACATGATTTTGATGATCCTTACAAACAAATCAAATGAAAATAAATAGTTTCTCATGATGTTTTGATGCGTGATAATTTGCATTCGTTTGATATTATTCAAGGGTAGGAATCGCTACTGTGCATTGTTGTGGTGCGCGACCACCGAACTTGCTGCAATTAGGTTAGTCTGATTAATTATGGTGCAGCACACAACAAAGCGGTCTATAGGCATGGAATGAACCATTTAGCAGACCGCAGCTTGTATGTAGATTTGAATGGCCTGGTTTGACCCGTCTACTTGCCCGGCTACCTTTCTATTTCAGTAGCAATCAATACAAATACATGTTGCAAAAATAATCGTATTTGCAATATCAAGTCACTATTTATCTCCCCCTTAGTACACTGCAGTAATAATTGCTTCTTTACTTTAAACTCTAAGAATACTTTGGCTCATACTGTTTTTGCTTTATTTATTACTTTACAATATATTTATTTATTATGTCTAAGTATATGTAAGTATATCTGTATATTTTTTATTTATGTATCTCCATTACTTTTGTTTTTTTATGATTGTCGTTTATTTAGTTCTATTATTATTCTGTACCACCTACTAAATTCAAACATTAATTTTTAACTACTCCGCTACCTAAAGGTTTTCTGGAAGAGATCGCTATTTAGCGATATGACCGCCTGTTGTTTATCTCTGCCTGTTATTTCTAATGTATCACATGTTGTGTTGTGTATTCCTTGATGTTTAACAAAAAACTCAGTCTTAAAGATCTTAGCGACGCATATAAATAAGTATTTGTTGTACATAATATTTTCAATTATTATTAGTTTATCGCACTCTACCAGTATTTATTTTGTCTTGATTCAGTTAAATTTTGATGTTAAATACTACCTACTTGAATTCGCTCATCATGATTTTATTCCCAGACTTGTAATATTTTATGCCTTGATGAAATGCCACTACAAAATGTAACAAGCCGCGGCAAGATAACACCCTTATTAGTGTAGCAATATACATTATAACAGACGCGTAGCGTCAGCAACAGAACATGACGAGCACAAGAATGTATTAAAATAAAACTATAGGCTGACTACAACTGTGTAGGGGAATGGAAAAATGAACCAATCAGGTCGTGGCTTTATGAAGCCCAAAAGAAGTGCTTTTGAATCTGAGGAATGTGATGGTTACTTAGCTGGAGCGGAGTTTCCAGTGGTCAGGTAGCCTAGGCTTGAAAGACAACGCGAAGCCAAACTCAGTGATCGGTTATATAGGGTTCAAGAATATTAATGTCTAAAAAGTTTTAGTCTACTACTCGAATGACGCCTGCAGTCAATAATGGTAAACGTAACTGTCAAATATTCCGAGATTACTAGGATAGTGATGATACAGAGACCACGTTGATTCGTCGACCAAATGGAACTTTAATGTGAAGCATATAAGAAAACGCAAAACAGGGTGAAAAGCTTTACCAAAGCAACTCTTGCAGGTAGTACACACTGTTTGAATAAATATTTGTTTTATTTGATTTAAACATGTGGCGTCTATTCGAAAAGGGCGCTTTAGTAAAGTAACGTGAAAAGAAACCAGCAGGAGCATTGTTCGTTAATAAAACAAATTGCGAGATCAATATTCAGCTTCATGTAATTCATATTATTGGTACCCATATATACTGACGCCACAATTAGGTGGCCATTTGCATGGAGCGGTTTTAGACCTCCGTAAGAATGTTGAACTTTGACGGCCATTTCTGACTTTTAGAGCAGTAGTTAGACATATAGACATTTGACCCCAATAATAAAATAGAATAGCCACTAGATTGCTTTTGGTAACTACGGCTACCTGTCACCGCTCTTATTTTATTATATAAATAGAGTCCAACTCAAAATTTGAAGCAATTGAGTGGATAGACATACTCATTTTTTATGCCTATTCAGCGCATGGTTTTGTCGACTGTACTGGAATTTCAATTTCACCCAGATCACCACCACCACAACCGCAGAGCAGCAGAAAGCTCCGGCGTGTCACGAAATGTGACAGCAACATTCTCACCGAGGCAGAAATCGTGGAACGTTAAAACTGTGACTCTATTCAACCACAATTCTGTGCCTAATTGTAGAAAATGGTTTACTGACGAATGAGCTAATTGCCTTTTCAAACCTACTTCATTTCAGTACACTTTCATTTTGTTAATGAACTCTAGAATCGTGTGTTTTTAGAAGTATTATAAAACAAACATCGGTGTGCAGGTAGCATTCAGTATTCTGTAAGTGTTGGAACGAAGCTAAACATCTTGTTTTTAAGAACAATGTTCTTGCCTCGGTTTGAGTGTATTCGTGAGAAAAAATCACGCGTTTATCTATTATTAACTAAAACTGATTATTACCTTTCATACTTTTAAACACATTTTAGTTGCCAAAAGTCACTTAAAATATTATATTTAAGGGATTTAATTTTTTTTCACTCTTTTTGTATCTGACACAATCTCTCGACAAAACTGTTAGAAAATAATACAGAAATGTTAAAACAGTAAAATGCGATGCCCCAGTGGAGAAGAAATGCATTTCAATAATCTTTTCTAAGATTTACAGAGGTTGCTTAGAAAAACTTTTTTTATACCTAACGCACACTCAAGATTTGGGCTAAATAGATACAGGAAGAAAAAAATACAGAAAATGGTAAAATAATAAAATATTATCATGAAAGTAAAACGAATTGTTCTTGGGAGAGGCCTTTGTCCAGCAGTGGACAAAGGCTGATTATGATGGTGATGATGACATAAGATGCAATTGTGCCAGTTTTCCGAGTTTCTATTGATACAAAATATAGCAAAGACCAATGCAAAAACGAAATCTTTATAAAAAATATAGCCCAAACAGCGTCGTAATACATCATGCTCATCCGAGTAGTCACAACGAACCGTGGCATATATCAATGTCTCTCTGTCGTGCTTCTATGCTGAGTTAAAACATAGTGCAGGCCATTGCAAACTCAATACGTGTACAACAGTGATAACTTGATAAGACACAAAATAGCTTTTCTCGGGTGCACATAACGATTGATTGTCAAAACATATTGTTTGTCATAAAAGGGTCATAACTCTGAAATTATTAACTTTACAAGAGTTTTGAAAGTAAAACTCACTAGCTTAGGTTAGGTTAGGTTTGTATTATAATAATCATGAAAAATTTTATGTCAGAGAAAAGTATAATTATGACTACGAAAATGATGACTAATGACAATTATGAATAAGAATTTTATGTGAGCCAATATGGACCCCTTTGTCTCAGATGATAAGACTATATGAGCTTGTACTGAAACAAAACAAATCAATGCTATGTTATAGCATAAGCAATTGTACGCACGAATTCTAAAATAACAACATACATAGCTCAAACCTGCACTGTTTGAATGTAGGTATATTTCACCAGTACGTCTAAGACCATGGCATCGAAACCCTGTCTAATAAGATTTAATTTATTTATCAAAACTTAATTGCACAACACAAAAAATGCGTACAAATGGCGGACTTAATGCCTTAAGGCACTGGCTCTATCAACCACTGGGTTAAACATTATACTAGTTGGTGCAGGATTGCAGGTTATAGAATAGACAGGCAGAAGACAAACAAAGTAATACTTAACACATATACAACAAAAACTAACACAACTAAAAAATAAAAAAAACAAACCATTTAATAATACATAGCTCAAATACATTCAAAGCCTTGTACAGCCAGGTAAAGGAAGACAAAGGAGTTAGTAATCTGCCGACCGTCCACGTTGAATCAAAACATAGCATACGCCGATCAATCCTAAACCTAAACAAACAGTCCAACTAGTGTTGCATACAGCAAGGCTTCCATTCGCCCCGTCATGTCATGGCGAACTGTGCAATGTACACAATGAGACACACACAAACGCAATTCTCAATCCGAGCTGCTGTGGTGCATCAAAACATAGTATATGCTATTCCAAATACAAAATGTAAGCAACAACATGCGAAATAGCGCTGAGAATCAAGCGATCCAAATGACACGACATACTGCAATTGTGCGCAATACAACGTTGCAGAGGTAAAGGGTTCCAATCGAGCCTCGCGAATTGTGCAATGCGTGCACAAATCTTGAAATTATTAATCAGGCGAGCTTCTGCGGTAATCAAAAGATCTGATGCTGCGTTGATCGGGTCGCAACCTTCCCTATAATATGGTTGAGGGAGGCGATGGCTGAGTTATGCGTCATACTCGTGAACGGGTGCCGTTTGTGGGGCCCGGTCTGTTAATGCCAGCAAGGGCCAAATTAAATATGTAGCAACCGAATACTAGTGTTAATTTTAGTAAACGTGAGAAACTTCATTGTATGTTGTGACACCTAGAGACTATACATCTCTGGGTATAATTAATATTTTAAATTGATCGTTAAAATTTTATTTTGAAGTTCCTACTTAACATTGATTTGGAGACTCCAAATCAATGTTAAGTAGGAACAATGTTTGGAGTATCTATACTACTCCTTTACGTGTACCCATGTAATTATAACACAAATGTAATGTAATTGTTTTAAATATTATTTACGAAAAAATGACTTACTGTTGAGTTTCTTTCGGCTTTCTTCTCAACAGCGGTCTCCTCTTACAAAATGCCGGTAGATTCATAATCTGACTTGTAAAAGTGCCCCTGTGGCCTACTTACTGAATAAATTATTTCATTTCATTTCATTTCAAAACATACCTAGTATAGGAAATCGGAATAGTTTACAATTGAAATAAGTACCCTGTAAGTTACTAGGTTTTAGTTTAAAATAGCCCCGACTGTGACCCACAACTGGGAAATGTCAGCGGAGATAGCACCTCGGAGTTATTTAATAACAAAAACCTTCTGTTAAATTAAATTTCGCAGAGCAGAGTTTCATCTTTGAGCGGAAAATAAGCTTGCTATATAAATATTGGATGGACACTGGGCAGAGGAAATGTCTGACTTTCTCATGTATACGAACTATTGTGCTGATGTTTGTAGATATTTTAGTTCAAAATAACATAAGAATGTATTTTCTACACATACTTGCAAATTAGTTATACAATGAGATGTATGTGTGCTGCGTATTATGGACAATTATGGCTTGTTAAACAATTGGAGGTGCCAGTTAAAGTTTCTGTGTACATTTCGATCGAGTAATACTCGTAATATTATTATTCTAACAATCTGCAATAATACTTATTACAAAACTTTACTAATAAGGCGAGTCGGTTAAATTTCTATAAAATCTTTAAAAGACGCGTCTGTGACGAGCGGAATGAAAAAATAGGGCAAGTGCGAGTCCGACTCGCGCATGAAGGGTTCCGTACCATGATCTATAACAAGTTTGTTGTATGGGAGCCACCCTTAAATATTTATTTTATTTTATTTTTAAGTATGTGTTGTTATATTAGCGGCAATAGAAATACATCATCAGGGAAAATTTCAACTGTCTAGATATCACCGTTCTTGTGATACAGCCTGGTGACAGACGGACGGACGGACGGACAGCGAAGTCTCAGTAATAGAGTCCCGTTATTACCCTTTGGGTAAGGAACCCTAAAAAGCAGGTACATTTGAACTAAAATATTTCTAGGTTTTAGGTTAATATAAAACTTTGCGAATGCGATAATTCAGTATTCACAGAGCTCTGATTTACAAAAATAGAACATCTATTCTCAAGTAGCACAATGGTGTCATCTATGGTCCCACCGGAAGATCAGCGCTGGGTCTTGGTCTAGCATCATGCTGAGGTGGGACCTTTTCGTGGCACAGCCATAGTAGTATATATGCTTATTGTTTCATTTCATTATCATTTTTGTCACTATTTGTAATTATATTCTATGGTCACGTCACAAATAAATGTTTTTTTTTTTTCTCTTTTACAGGCTGATAAGTGCTAATAAAGCCTTTATTCAGCTTAAATTAGCGGTATAAGGGTTTTATAAGCACTTATGCAGCTTGTGTGCTCCTTGAGAGAAATGTTTAATGGAGTCTTACCCCATGTTTCATTCATTAGTTTTAGAGTTCCGTAGTCAAAGTAGGAATTTGGTAGAACAATGTGGTTTCGTGTCACCGTCTGTAGGTATAACAAGTTACATATCTCAGCGAATTATAAATGGCTACAAACCTGAAATAGGGTGAAGCATAAATGTATGTTTAAATAAAACAATTTAAACGAATTATATCGCGTATATTAATTACTAGCTGTGCCCCGCGGTGTTACCCGCTCATCCCACGGGAACACTAAATTTTTTCGGGATGAAAAGTATCCTATGTCCTTTCCCGGGTCTCAAACTATCTCCATACCGAATTTCATCTAAATCGGTTCAGCGGTTTAAGCGTGAAGAGGTAACAGACAGACAGACAGACAGACAGACAGACACACTTTCGCATTTATAATATTAGTATGGATTTGTGCCTTGTCAAAAGTTGACTGAAGAAAAAAACACAATTTTTCTCTGTCAAAGTTACATAATATTTTGTGCAAACTACCCATTTTATAAATATGAATTAAAAATAAATGTGAACTCATGTGCCAGAAGGGCATTTATAAAAAAAAAACATCTTGATTTGAATGGTTAAAATATTGATTCCCAAAAGAAATAAAATTTGATAAGAACGAAATATTTACCTAAATTAATATACCGCATACTTATAGGCATATAGGATGTATTAACGAAGTAAAAATGACCACACGCATGCTCTTGATCAGTTTATTTTTTCAACCTGTATCTGACTCGACAATTACAACTAAATGACTTTGGCGTATCAATTATAGTTCCAATTCAGTCAGGTGAGCTGTTTTTGTAAACGTTCCTTCCAATTAAGTAATAGTTAATGTTAGACAGTATGAGATAAATTACATTTCACAGTATTTGGGTGGCCAGCCGGCTCGGCAAAGTTCACTTTATAGCATCAATTAAGTAAATTAGCCTTAATACTTTTGCAGGCCCGAGACAATGTTGTTTTACTGCGCTCGAGCAATAATGCATTTTTATTGCACTGCAGCATAAAGGTTGCGAATAAAAAGTACATCCAGTTTGCATTGTTGAACTTTGAGGAATAAAGAAAATATGTTTTTCTACTCCAGTACTTTTTTCTGTCATTTATATAGTTACTAACTCTAATATAAAGACATAAATTATGAAAGTCTGTAAAAGTCTATACTCTACTGCTCAAAAACACACTGCTAACCGATGTTATAATGTCGCCAAAAAACCATCACTTAGTACCTCAGATTACATGATGAACAGCTGCATTCAAACAATTTGCAAATTAAAAAAAAAAACTTTTGTACTAAGGCATTGGTGCCAAATTAAAAAAGAAGTTTTATCTTCAGTGCATGGATGTTTAGTATAGTGAACGATACCTTTATGTATAAGTTTAATTTTTTTGACAGATGTTTAGTATGGTGATCGTATACCTTTATGTATAAGTTAATATTTTTTTGACAGATGGATGTCAATAAAAAAAAAGTTTATCAGAGACAATTTTTCTTTTTAATTTTGTTGATTCCGAGCGGGAACATTTAATTATTTTCTTTGTTGTTTATTTGCATTTTATTTATGAAATGTCGAGTCGTAGAAAAAGTATTGTATGCAACGTTGTATAAGTAGGTCAAAAAACGCTCGTGGCATCTTTCTTACGATGTTCGCTGCGCTCACATCGTAACCCATGCCACTCGCGTTTTTTGCCCCCTCTTATACAACGGTTGCATAAAATACTAAAAATAGCTGCATTACGGCAGTGATTGTTGAATTCCAATCGTTATAAAAATAAAAGGAAACAAACCTTCTTATTTCCAGAAACTCGTATTTTATTTGATATGTATATCTTTGACTTGGTATGGAGACCCATTTGGGACGCCATACGGAGCGGACGCGTTGTCTTAGCCTTTCCCGATCCCGATCTGTATTAGCGTTGTAAAAACCCGGCCAAAACAATACAGTCACAAGACAAAGACAAGGCTTGACCAGATGTCCGCATGGCAGCCTGTTAAAGTTTAGCCGCGTGTCAAAGAATTCGCCGCGTTTTCACTGCTTCGGTTTCTCTATCATACTTAACAAAGTAGAAGTTCTAGTGTTTGGTGCGTCTATATTACGCGGTCTTTCAGTGAGTGTTGATCAAGTGTGTGTGAATGAGAGTTCGCAGTGCCCCTTCGTGCGGTGCTCACACGTCCAGCATCCTTGCTGGGCCCGCCTAGGAGCCTAATTTGGTGAGAACGTTCCATTTCACTTTTTGCTGCCACTTGCAATTTTTTACTCCTTATTTTCTATTCATCTACCCCAGCCCCTACAAGAACTCTTGAGGAGGCCAAGAGATACGATCATAAGACTTTAGGCAAAGCCCGTACCAAGACAAAATCGGTATAAGTAGGCACGGCCATTCAGTAACGCTCTGTAAGTTTTTTGCACGGAGGTAAAACCCAACGGTAATCACGCACGGTTTAAATTCTCTTACTTTTCTTCCCTTCCTTTAATCTCATCGGTTGAAACCCGACCACAAAATGTAGTACAACTCGCCAAAAAATGTAGACGAGTATAGGAGGATATCTATCTGCAACGTCGGTTATCGTATCTACGCCAACTTCCTCCTTGAAAAATTAGACAAGGAAATTGAGGCACTAGGTAACTACCAAGCGGCCTTTTTAAATAATAGGTCCACCGATGACCACTTGTTTACCCTGCGAAGAGTCCTGGATGCCAATTGGAGGGAGGGAAAGAGACTTTTCGTAGTGGCCCTTGATATTGAAAAGGCTTTCGACAATGTAGATCTTGGGGCCTTAAGGGATATCCTTCTCAGCCGGACAAATGCCCCCCTGACAAACAGAATAGTGGCTGCGTGTATGAGAGAACGAACGTTTATTACCTGGTTCGGCCAAAACTCCGCGATAATCAACAAGGGCAAAGGGGTTAAACAAGGCTGTCCACTATCACCACGCTTATTTACGATCCTCATGGATGATGTCCTGAGAACTCTGGAGGAAGAGGATGAGGCTGTTATTCTAAACCAGGATAAAGAAATCACTCTGCCACTAATCCTTTCCTTCGCGGACGATCTAATTATGATAGGTGACTGCATAACGACGCTTGAACGTCTTGTAACAAAACTGAAAGAACTGCTAACCACAGTAGGACTCACTATTAACGGAACAAAAACCAAGCTTATTGTGAGGGACCCCTTCGGTCCACCCGTTGCCGAACAGCAGCAGAGAATCCTTGGTGGCGTACCAATAAAGCCAATCGAGACCATAAGGTACCTGGGCTCGTACATTACTGCAACACACAACAGAAGAGCATCTATCAAGACAAGATGCGTAAAAGCGCTCCGTAACGCCAAAATCCTGACAAAATTCATACAAAAATACAAAATCGAGTGGAAAATCGCAAGATTAATGTACAAGATGGTTATCGCACCCTCCATGACATACGGCCTGAATGTCATGGCCCTTACAAAAGCGAATAAATCTCGGCTCAGGAAATATGAAAGGCACATAGTAAAAGAAATGTTGGGTGCATCAAAGGACCCTCCCAAAGGAAAAATCCATCAAATACTGGAAGGGAAAACCATCACAAAAACCATCAAAGTGCGGAGAATATCCTACTATGGTCATTTAACTAGACGTCCGAAACCACACCTGCTACACGCGGCACTGGACTACTTGGAGTCAAAGCGGAAGATTGGCAGACCGATCTTCACCTGGACTGACTCATTAAATCACGACATCACCCGGTACACGAACCGGAACCGAGCCTACTGGGAGCGCATTGCAAGGAATCGCGGCCTCGTCAAGAAGAAAGCAGAAAAAATATATAAAACTGTGGAAACGGACATGGAATCAGAAGAAGAAGGAACCAGCGTACAAGAAATAACGGCTCAACAAGACCAGCCTCTCCAAGAAAATATTCATCGTGCCGACAGGGCACTGTAATCGCAGTCAAACATCCTTTCTATATTTATTTACACACGTATCTGTATATTTTCCTTTCTGGCTCGATGCTAGTATTCTTGTCGGATCTCTCCCATCGGTCCTCATCCCGACTGCAAAGGAACCCACACTCCCAACCTGTAACTTCTGGCTCCCCGGTGCCTCGGATAGGAGGGCCAGTTGATCTTGCCGGAGCGGCAGAAGACGGAGGGGAACTCGGGATGACCCGGATGCGTACCCTGCCACTGAACCGAAGGCTCCGGCCAGGGAATGTTAAGGTTTCTATACTACCCTGAACGACTTTTGGTACGGTGTCAGCATGCGCTTCTGAGCCTTCTCGCAGAGCTTCTCTGTCCCTCCTTCCCTTGCATGATCAACGCCTCCGCGTCCTTGCAGCAGAACTGCTGGCTGGGTGTAGTCACCGAAACGAAACGAAACGAAACGATATGTATATCTTTGACTTGGTATATACTCCTATAAAAGTGACACTAAAACTTAACTAATAATAATGTATAAGTACTACAGGTGGATACTAAATCCACTTAATATTGATTATAAATATCTAAGGCCCCTCAATAGCCAATAAATTATTAGAGTCAAAAACACACACAATTATTCAACATATTACAATCATTCACAAACAAAAAACCGCAACATCAACAAAGATCATTTTAATGAGACAATTTCACACCTAAAAACCTTGTTAGACGAGTGTGGGCAAAGCTTCTTAGTCATACAAGAACTCTGATTTGGTGCAAAAGGTCATATGAGACGGAATTTGTGGACCAAGATACGTCATTTTGAGTTAGCGTGCAGGACTAGGGCCGTCAGACCGGTCGCTGCAATGGGCGGTAAAATGCCACACGTGAATATAGTATAGAGTTTCTAAAATAGAACTGGGTTGCAATAGAATAAGAGATCAGTACGTCAACTTGTGGAATAATTATTTGATACGGGATACGTTAATGTAGGTACTCTTGACTGACAGTCATGACGATGCTCGAAGTGCACACCAACTATCAACGTCTGCATTAAATGATACAAACTCCGAGTATTTTTAGTGTCAAAAGAGGAACCTAGCAGCCCATTACTTAATGGGCCACAATATATATCACGGTATAAAATTGTGGTACTGTTGTGTGGTTTGTAAGTATACTATACCATTAATTTACTATTATAAAACAATATTTAGTCCCATATCTGAGATTTAAAAAAATATTTAAATAATGCCATTGAAACGGATTATTAATATACGCGATATAATGCGTTTAAATCGTTTTATCTAAATGTGTGACAGTCGCGGAAACCGAAGGAAATATTAAAAGAGTACGTTTTTTTTCAGAAAATTCACTTTTTAGTCGCGTCTTACTCAGAATCGTTTGTGCATTCAAAGGTCAAGGCACTTTTTTTTAAACACGCTCATTTGGTTATTTTACTAAATGATAACTGTAAAAGTTTTAAGTAAATGTGATTAAAGAATCATGTGTGAATTTCGTCGAACAAGTGTCGTAAATAGTCTAGTTTATGAGCTTTCTTATGTAGTCATTTACCTACTTTATTTGTAGTTGCAAACAATAAACTTTCTGCTATTGATATCCAAATGATAATGGCGGTACAGTAACATACATTACATATTCGTTTTAGTTAAAGCGGAACTATTTATTTACGTGACACAGCGACATAGACGATAATATAATAGTAGATACAATATAGATAAATATAAATAAATAAATAAATATTATAAATAAATATTAAGGGACAATCTTACACAAATCGACCTAGTCCCAAACTAAGCAAAGCTTGTACTATGGGTACTAGACGACGATATATATAATATATAAAATACATACATAGATAACATCCATGACCCAAGAACAAATATTTGCACAAATATTTGCCCCGGCCGGGATTCGAACCCGGGACCGCCGACTCAGTAGGCAGGTGTCTACCAACCGAGCCAAACGCGTCGTCATAGGGCGGTGAATTCGTGAATATCCCAGATCTCGGGTGTTTGTAGTTTGACTAAAGTTTTACCGTCTTGCCTTGGCCAGGAATGAGATTTTCCATTTACGGCCTAGGGTGACGTCAAGAAAACAATAACTCATTGCATCGGGGCTTGTACCAGCTTTCGTAGTCTTGACCTACTGTTTCTCATAGACTGCGGTTGCATCGGAACAAGGCGTCACAACAGCGTGACGGATCATGTCAAACATACATACATACACTTACCGCGCCCAACAATGACACGGACCTGTTCCGAGACCAATCTGACAGGGCAACCGGCCAGGCGATGTGACTTGCATTTATTTGATACTCATTAGCTTATTTTAACATTTGCCCGATAGTAGGTGTCAAGTCATTCGTGCATCAAAAATCCTGAGGTATGCCTCATATGAGATTATTACGTTTCCCTCGTGTATTTTATAGGCATCATAATCATGATATTTCTATAGAATAAACTAAATCCAAAATTATTCAAGCCATCTCGACAGAGATGGCTTTCAATAAAAAATACCGCATTCAAAGCAGATCTTTTTTTATATATATTGGCACAATATTGTGGCTCCACTTCTCCTGATGGTAAGCAAATCATCCGTTTGGAAAACACAATACCATAGACAGAGACACAGATTGTGTATCTATGTCTCTGTAACAAAATGAAACACACAGATACAAAATGCTAATCTTACAACACCCCTCTCATTTATCGTAGGTTAAAAAGAAGAATCTTGTTAAGCAGAAGTAGATTGCAGGGATAAAGTGTCTGTGTATACATTGTTAACAAAAACCAAATTGTACTAAATGGTATTCCTTTGTTTTGCCAACAAAAGTTTCATCGACCGTTTATTTCATCAAATCAAGATTTTTCATAGTTCTTGAAAATATCATCATTTTGATTAGAAAAGGTTTGACTTCTTTTATAATAATCCTAAATATTTCACGGTTTTAGAAAAAAAAATCTTTCAATTAAATGATACGATATTCAAAACCATTATCAACGAAAGAAAAAAAAAGAAGAAAGAAGGAAATATTTATTTGCACACACACGGACACACAAGAAGTGTAAACCATACTTGAAATTTTGGCACACAACTCAGACTATTCATACGTCACCGACAGATCCAATCCTTAGTTTCATTCTAACACTACGAAACCCGTTTACATCGATCGGATATTCGGCAGGCAGCCAAAACTGAAAACTTGAAACATGAATGCCTCAAAATACTAATGATGGGCGGTTTTAAAATACATATTCACAGTACACGTACATACGATAATTATTGCCGTAGGTACTCGTGTTGGAACAATTATCTGATGCATGAGTGCAGCAGCCAATAATGTTAATAGTCATAATTAACCCATTGTGTTTTACATAGATAACATAACATCGCATAGATGATGTTTTATTTATCAATAAAGTCACCGAACTGAGAGTCCTGAGACGCCAGCGTGAAGCACTTCTCGTTTCATCGATAGGCGCAACATTTATTTGTCAATTATGTGGTCGTGGCTGTCGCTCTCGTATCAAGCTATCCTAAGTGCCGCACTTTATTAGACGCTGGTTTAACTCATCTGTTATAGATAAAAAGACCAATGTCGAAAGTCATCAATCATGTGATAGGGCTTTTTAATTAAAACCGCCAATATGAACATTTCAAATGTTCGACATGACTGTTGGATCTTGATAACGGGAAGGTAGGCAATATAAGATACAAGTCCAAATCAGACCGAATCTCATGGTACCGATAACTTTCAGCGCTGCTGCCCCATTGAGAAGATCAAAGAATCACGACTATTAATCCTCAGTAGAGCCTGAGTGGTCTAGACTAAAACAAAGAAGGGGTAGTCCCTTCTTTGTTTTGTTTTCCAAACAAAATACTGACGCAAGCTAAAGATCCTGGGCACATTAGTTAGTTTGGCTCCAATGGGTTCTGCCGATGCCGCAAGCCATGGACCATGGGGTGTACGCAGGCACTAAGCGCTCACAAAGTAACACATACGTCTTTATACCTTTTGGCCTAAGAAATAACAGGACTTCCAATCATGTTTGTCAAAAGGAGCTAAAGATCGTGGCGTGCTGTTAAGAGCGGTTTGATGAAATTGAGCTCTTGAAGTACCAATACTGTTTAATATTCTGTCCAGCTAACAAAACACTAGAAAACTGAAGCGTGACGTATTCTGCACGTGAAATTAATAAGCGTGCAACAATGATAGAACATCAAGGTTCACCCGACAGATCATCAAGCTCTATTATTTGCCGCACTGGTGCATGTGTGGATGTAGAGATAAATGACATTAAACCATAGTGCCTTCGGCGAATTTCGCAACGCCGGGCTGGCATTAAGTGACGCGAGATCAGAGCGACGAGCGAGTGACAACTCAATTAAATTCTTTAAAAATTCAAAGATAAATAGTAAACAGTATCTTTCCGGGATAAATCATTGTATTATTACACGCCGATCCTATGCTGCGTAAACATGATAGTGTACAATTTAAAATGTTAATAGGTATAATTAGATTATGATATAAAGTTTAGTTAACAGTTTTAAAGATTACTATTACTTGTGTCTGTAGCTTTGCCTACAAGAAGATTTATATCACTAACAATATTCTAGGAGTCAGAGTCAGGAAGGATATCTTATTTGTTATAGAAGATAGAGATTTATAAGTATTTACTCATCATTCAGTTAAGTAAAATATTTAATTACTTACTTCTTAAGAAAGATCATTATTAATTAAAAAAGAAGTCATCTTAGAACAGAAATAGAACCACCACCACATGCTTTGTCAATCCAAAAATAATGCATGCTATTCACAAAAGCTTTAATTGTGTTTTAAGTGAGAAGTACGTCTTAGCGACATAGATAATTTACAATATAAATTAAAATGTCATAACAGAAATAATCCTTAGTTATGAAAAGAGAGGTAGCTACTCGTATTAAGAGAAGCCCAAATACTAGTTTTTTAAATATTTGTGTTTCATAAAGTAGATTATTACCACTCACGACAATTTGTTTTCGGCTTCATAGTAAATTGCTATACAGGTGTGAAATTTACAACACCTACGTCTAATAGAATAGGTAACTGCAATGAATATGTTAACAACTTTACGACGTCTGCTTATAACTTGCGCCGTATACAAACAAGGCGCGGTCTCGCGATCAATTGCTATGATACTACTAAATCTAATGTCCCCTAGCCCATGCCACTATAAACACCCGCAGTGCACCACCATATTCAGCCGGACTGGCGGCTTAATGGTGTTGTGGTAAAGATTATTAGTGTAAATGAAATATATCAAGCAATATTTGTAATTATGAATAATGTTTTACGTCTAGTCAATTAGTGTTGTGCTAATATCGTTTGTAATGAAGGTAAATAATAAATATTACCTTGTAAGTTTGTTCCATATTTGCTCATAAAATACTACGAAGAGATATTCAAATGAGGAATCTGTAATAAGACAACTGTCTCTAAGTGTAACAAGGAACTGAGAGGAAGATACTTTGAAAATGAATAAAGGAAAAGGTTTAATAACATAATTATCAGAACGTATAATTGGCAATAACCACCGAATTGAGCGTGGATCCAAAATGAAACAACAAAGACGCTGAAGTGAAAAGAGGAGCAGATGAGTTCTTTATATTTAGTACATATTTAGCTGGTAGGAAAATAAGACATTAATCCATTAAAGGGATTACCCACATGATACGATCGAGGAGCATCGATAGCTTAAGGAGGCATTAATGTTGCCAATATTTTTCATAGGAATCATCACCAGTACAAACGTTGACAATATGTGGTCACAGTCTAGAATATTATAAAGTATGATTGACTGTTAGTTTATAGATTGAAAACCTATCCGAGTGTTAAGTATACAGCCTGTTACCGGCATGCGGGCATTTATTAAAACTGATAATAATATGATCCATTAGTAATTGTTTGCATTTATTAGCTAATCATAATTATGTAAATTAACTGCACTATTAAATTTCTTAAATCCGCACATTCAATGCAGTTAGTGTACAGCGTAATTGTCGTTACTAGGGAATGCAAGTTGCATTCCCTAGTAACGACCCGAAAACCCGGGTACCCGGGTACCCGACTACATTTGGAGTCGGGTAAAAACCCGGGTTTGCAACTCATAACCCGGGTTTTACCCGAAATAAGAAATGTTAAGAAAAAATTGTGAAATCATAAATAACATATAAGAAAATGTTATATTACGGCTGTAACCCTGTAACCCTAACTTACTGCGTTGTAATTTACTAGCTTTTCCCGCGGCTCCACCCGCGTGGAAATTGGTCTGTATCACTAAGCGGCTAATTCACCCCTAATTTCTCTCCATATCCCCCGGAGGCAGAAGTTTAAGTAAAGTTAACGGATGGATATGATAGTCGACTGTAGTCCTGTCCAGATCCGCCCGGCACCGCACCCTGTCAGAATCTGCGCCTCGATGAGGTTTCGCTGCATCTGCAATACTTCCGTTGCAAACTTCGGAGGTGACGGTGACAAATTCCGTAGAAGCATGATCTGAACTCCAACTTCCAGGGTTAATGTGTGTGCTGGGAGTCCTGAAGCGCTCAATGAGTTTAGGAACTCCCCCGAGCGATGTTGTGACGTTGCCTTCATCCAAGACAGTTTTAATGGAATTATATGCTGCTTGTTCACCTTTGATTTCCGCCAATTTCCACGCATTAAATACCGCTGCCTGTACATTTTTCGGCGTGAGTATGGCTCTCTCACAAACCGAAGAGTTCTCACGTCCCATAACCTGGCTCTTGTCTCCGTATACGCTCCAAATATAAGGTCTTCAACGGACGGAAAGATCCTTCATAACGTTTCTGGTAATCGAAGCAGGCCGTTGGTTTCCTCCAGATTCTCCAGAAGTCTTTTTCCAACCTGAAGCCATACCCGGGCGAATTCTTGGACATGTGAGCATCCTCCTTGTTGGACTTGTATATTCTCAGCCAGGCGAAGCTTCTGCACGCTCGGCCACAACACCGACCTCTTCAGGCAGGCATTTTACCTCGTGAGGTCGGCTCGAGTACTACGCGTTACCGCAAAGCGACATTGTAAAGCTACCCATTGCGCGCGCCGTCCTTCTGAAGTCTTGGAGTATCCTTACTACGGCTTCTATGGCCTTTTTATGCGCCATAGTACACTCGTCCCAGACGATTAAGCTGCATTCCTGTAGAACTCTGGTTTTATCACAGTTTCTTGATATCCTAGACTTGAGTTGCAAACAGGAGTTTCTGCGCGGTCCAAATCTATTGGGGTCCTGAAAGTTGTGTGAGCCGCTTTGCTTTGTTAGTCAATTATAAATTTGTTGATATCCGTACCTTCTAAACTTAGAGTGAATTTGGCAAAATCCTTCCTCAGTGGCTTATTCATGTTACAACGTATAAATTTCAGCGCTATCTATTAGTTTATCCAAGTACTCGACAATCGTAACACATGTTTGAAAAAAGTTTGCACCTCCTTCCCAAGTAGGCATAAGATTCAAAGTCTGGAATCGTAATCAAACGTGCTTTTCATTCTTAAATACCCGCAATAACCATAAAACTCAATATTTAATACTTTTTGTTCAAGTCCGGGTATTACCCGGGTACCCGGGTTTTGAAAATAAAGGTCGGGTAATACCCGGGTAACAAAAAAGACCGGGTATTGCATTCCCTAGTCGTTACTCATATCACGCTGTCATTTAACACTCACTTGTCAATTAACTTTACTGTACATTACTGGCAATTAAAATTTTGTTAGAAAGTGAATAAAGCCTGAATTTAAGTTGATTAATTAAATTAAGGTCATGAATCCATGGCGTTAAAGATCTTTGTTACTTTACTCTACTTTAAGAAAAGCCTACTTGGCGGTAACACACTGTATATGGGTAAACGAAATGTTTATTTTGATAGATATTTACAGGTTGGGATAGAGTGAAAACCCTTATTAAGCAAATATACTTTAGGGCTGTGAAGCTGATGACATACACAGGACACACATGACATACACAGCTACTAGTGACTTGAGGACAAAAACTGAATATCAGTATGAGTGCACATTTGAATGAGCTGAAAATTATAAAACGTAAACATTTCTTGAACTTACACTTAAAAAAAAAAGTTTACTTTTACGTCACATAGGACAACGAGATGTTAACATTGAAAAAGATTCGCTGACAGGCGCCGGAAAATTTGAGCATAACCTCTTGACTGCGCAGTAGCCCATTTACGTACAAATGCGCCTGGGCATCCGCCATTTTTGTGCAAAAAGTTTTCCGGCAACTATACTAACAATTTGATTATCCTTTGTGAGAGACTGAAGTCTGAACTATATTATAAACCTGTAATAGAAATCAATAAAATAAAATAAATCAATAAATATAAAAGTACAATCGTGCACAAATCGACCAAGTCACAAACTTAGCAATGCTTGTACTATGGGTACAGTCGCTATCAGATATATCGAAGCATATAAGGCGTTCATAAATATATGAACATGTACTGTAACGCCCAGTCAATAAGAGTTGTGTTCCGATATTTATGACCGCCTTATATGCTGCGATATATCTGATGGCGACTGTACTAGACGACGATATAAATACATAAATAGATAACATCCATGACGCAGGAACAAATTTAATATTCGTGTTCATCACAGAAATATTTGCCCTGGCTGGGATTCGAACCCAGGACCGTCAGTTCAGTAGGCACGTGCACTACAAACTGCGCCAACCACGTCAATATCAATTATTAATATTTTACGATGTGTTTGGCGCAGTGGTGGTGCGGCTGCCTGAGCCGGTGTACCTGGGTTCGAATTTCGGCAAATATTTGTGTGATGAACTCGAATATTTTGTTCCTGGTTCATGGATGTCTTCTACGTCACAGATGTTTTTTAAGAATTTATAATTCTGCTCAAGTTGCCATGTTGAATCTAAAATAAAATAGCTATTATGACTAACTCCTGTTTGTGGTGGTGATGGGTAGACGCCGTGACGTCACGTGGACGTGAGACCGAGTCTTTTGCCGCGTCCACATGCTTGGCAAACAACGGCAACGGCAAACGGCACGACGTAGTTCCGTCTCACTCTAACGTATAACTGCATCTTGTAGGTTTGCCGTTGTTTGCCAAGCATGTGGAGCCGGCATTTGAGGTGGGACTGTTTTGATTTGGTCATTCTGTTGGTCATTCTGGTTGGTAGTTCCCGAATACCACCTTAGCCCTTTTGACTTAGTATTACAGACGCGCTGTGCGCATTGTTGACTGTTTAGTATTAGGTAGACTGACTATGCACTGAAGTTTGTAATAAATAAAAGACACGAGTACTTTGCATGTCGCATATAATCGGCGTCCGCCATCTTATGTATGCCCTACCACAGACTATCATATATATGACACATCCCCCGCTTATGATATACATACAATCAGCCTTACATTACTAACAACTAATTTAAGTCAAAATCACTTAGGTAAGCAGGTCTTTTCACGGACCTGCCTGACCTGGTAACAACTGGTGGTCCTGGACTATGAACAGGTGCATGCACAAACTCATTGCTCCTATCTATAGTTTGATTCAACTCAGGAAAGTCCAACCAAGTAAAAATAAGTATATTGTTCAAAATAATTATATAATTATTTTGAACAATATACTTATTTTTACTTGGTTTAATATGCTTTTCATTTCTCACCAAAATACCTTTATTGTTTTTAACAATGAAAGATCTGGGTCCCTTTGCTTCCTCTATTATTTTTCCTGGATACCAACATTTACTTTTATTAATATCTTGAATAACTACCTCTTCCCCCTTTTGAAATGACCTCTTTGGTTTCGAGGTTCTATTATAATTGATCCTAGATTTTTCAGTGTTAATAAACATTTGTTTTTTTACATTTTCACATAACTTAGGTTTCAATGCTTCTTTTGAGCAAGGTAAGTTTGTTCTCAACAATCTACTCATTAACAACTCTGAAGGACTATAATCCAAATTTGCTACTGGAGTAGTTCTATAATGTAACATTGCCAAGTCAAAATTACTACCACTTTCTTTACATTTTTTCATTAAGTTTTTAACAATTCCCACTGCTTTCTCTGCTAACCCATTAGATTGAGCATAATGTGGACTGGACTTAATTAACTCTATGCCATGTTGTCTCGCACTGTTCAAATTCATAGCTACCAAAGGGCATATTATCACTGACTATCTGTCTGGGCACTCCATGGATACTGAACATTTTTAATAACTCTTCTGTAATGTTATTAGCCGATTTATTCCTTAATTTTGCAACCTCAATCCATTTTGACAAATACTCTACTACCACTAAGAAGTCCTCACCTGCATAATGTCCTACATCCATACCTAATTTACTATATGGAAGCTCAGGAATCTCATGAGATATAAGAGGTTGTTTGCAGTTAGACACCCTATATTTTTCACACACTTTACATGCTAATACATGTTCCTCTATATCTCTTGACATTCCTGGCCAGTACAAAACTTTTCTTGCTCTTTTCTTACATTTCACAACACCGGCATGCCCTGAATGTACAATATCCAACATTTCTTTTCTGAGAGCTCTAGGAACAAGTACCACATTTCCAAAATAAACAATGTTATCCTTCACCATCAACTCATTTCTCAACTTGTACAATTTTTTTAATTCTCTACCCTGTATGTTTCTATCATTTTTTGGCCACTCTGTATTATACCATACCTTAATTTGTTGCAAATTACCATCTTTATTTGTCTCTTCTTGTAATTCTTTCAATTTATTTTCTGATATTTGTAGTTCTGTATCTAATCCATATACTATTTCTATCTCAATACAATGCACTAACTCTTTTAATGATGGCTCTACTTTCCCATTAGTTGTATTAAAATGCCTGGACAGATAGTCAGCGACTAACATTTTAGACCCTGGTATGTACTTAATATCAAACTCATATTTTAACAATTTAAGAACCATTCTTTGCAGTCTGGCAGATATTTTATTTATGTCTTTATTCACTATTGCTACTAATGGTTTATGATCTGTTTCCACTACAATTCTACGTCCATACACAAACTGGTGATATTATTCCATAGCGAGACAGACTGCAAAGAGCTCTTTTTCTATTGGGGCCCATCTTTGTTGACATTCTGTATAGCATCTTGAGTAAAAAGATATTGGTTTACCATTCTGTAATAAACAGGCACCCATTCCACTTTTTGAACTATCGGTTTGTAATGTTAACATTCCTTCTCTCTTTAAAATGTCCAAAGTTGGAGCCCTACTGATTTTCATCTTTATATCTTCAAATGCTTGTTTTTGTGCTGGATCCCAATCTCACACTATATCCTTTTTTAACAAATCTCTTAATTTTTCAGTTGTTTTTGAATATTGTGGAATAAACTTACTTAAATAATTACACATTCCTAGGAACTTTTGTAGTTCTTTAACATTTTTTGGTTCCTCCAAGTCTACAATAGCCCTTACATGCTCAGGATCTGGTTTTATACCTGACTTGGATACTAACAACCCCACATATTTAACAAAATCGCTTCTATATTGCAACTTATTTGGATTAAATTTTACATTAAATTTTCTTGCTCTGTTCATTACTTCACTTAATATTTTATCATGATCAGCTAAACTGTCCCCGGCAATAATTATGTCATCATAGTATACACTTACCCCTTGTATGTCACTAAATATAGCTGTATTTATTTTTTGCATTACCTCCGGAGCCGAAGAGATCCCAAATGGCATCCGTTTGAAAAAATATCTTCCGAACGGGGTACCGAAGGTGCAAAGCTTTTGTTCATCCTCCAAGCTTACTTGAAAGAACCCATCCTTCAAGTCTAGTACTGTGAAGACACTTTTACCTGCAAGTGAATTGTATATTTCTTCAGGAGAAGGAATTTGATAAATTTCTCTAAGAATGGCTTTATTTAGTTCTTTGGGATCTAAGCATAGCCTAAGTGACTTATCTGGTTTTTCTACAATTACAAGATTATTACACCATGCTGTTGGTCCATCTACCTTCTCAATTATGCCTCTACTCTCATAACTACTTAATGTTACTTTAAGTTTTTCTTTGATAGTCTGTGGTACTCGTCGAATGGGTTTTACTACTGGCTCTGCATTTTCTCTCAACTTTATATTATATGTACCTATATTACCTAATCCTGTGAACACATCCTGATTTAATTGTACAAATTTAGTCTTTTCTTCTGTAACCAAAGCATCTATTTTTCTGATTAAGTTAAAATTAAGACATTCTGGCAAGCCCAACACTGGTTGTACAGGCATATCTACTACACACAATCTAACACAGCCCTTTATCCCTTTCACAACACAATTTAGCTCTATACTTCCGACAGTTTTAATTCTCTGTCCATTATATACTACCAGCACGGTGGATTCCCCTAGTTTACATTCTCCTATGTTTATTTGCTTAAGCAACTTAAGTGGTAAGGTATTGCAATCTGCACCAGAGTCCAGTTTAAATTTAATATTAAGTCCCTCGACACTTATAATTTCATTCCACTGTAATTTATCACAACTACTTACTGAGTCCACTACAAACTCTTCAGAACTACTACAGTCGCTGTCATTCTTGTATTGCTTGATTCCATCTACTTTTTTATTAAATCTTCTCTGTGACTGTGATCTTTCTTCTTTTTTCTTGTTATTCCTACACATTGCTGCATAATGATTGTACATATTACAGATTGTACAGCGCCTCCCATACGCAGGACACTGCCTTGGTACATGCTTCCGTCCACATTTCCTGCACCCAAACATTGTGAATCCGCTTTTTTCGGTTCCTCTGTAGCTTCTTTCCTTTACAAGATGTACTGCCTGTACTCTTTCTTCAAGCTCTTTCACATTTTGTCTGCTGTATTCTGCAGCTCTGCAAATCTCCACCGCTGAGTCAAGATTTAGCTCCTTTTCTCTTAGTAACCTTTCTTTAACATTCGATTCTCTCAAGCCTATAACTAACATGTCACGAACCATTCTTTCCTCTTCTTTAAAATTACAACTTTTTGCTGCTGTTTTTAGTCGTGTTACAAACTTGTCTACTGGCTCGTCCTGTTCCTGCTTAAGGTTATAAAATCTATAACTGTTGACCACAGTGTTAATTTTGTTATTAAAATGCTTGTCATATTGGCCCAATAACTCCTTCCATGTCTTTATGCCATCCATGCCATTGTAAATTTCTAACATGTCCTCTCCCGCGCATGTTAGAAAAATGGCTATCTTTTTCGAATCCGATTCTTTCTCGAAGTCGGTAGCTTTTATGTACAACTCAAAAAGCTGCTTGTATTTTCTCCACGCATCGGCATCCTCTATTTTATAGCCCTTGGGAGGCTGTAATCCCAAGCTCGTGGAGCTCGATATTACATTTTCATTCGACATCGCTCACGCCGGCCACACTACACATCAACTTTAAAACTGTCCACAAAGGAATTCTACAAAGTTCCACTATAGGATTTTATTGTTTACGCCTTTTCACCTGACACCATGTTTAGTATTAGGTAGACTGACTATGCACTGAAGTTTGTAATAAATAAAACACACGAGTACTTTGCATGTCGCATATAATCGGCGTCCGCCATCTTATGTATGCCCTACCACAGACTATCATATATATGACACAGACAATCCCAGCGGAATGGAGCCTCTAAGTCTGAGGAGAGACTTTACCTCCTTGTGTGTGTTCTACCGTCTGTATAATGACGCGAGCAGTGTGATAGTACGCGTCGTTCTCTACCATCACACTGATCGCCATCGGCAGGGTGTTCATCCTCACACCCTGGAGTCTTAATGGTCGAGAACTGTGCGGTTCCAGAGGAATTCCCTACCGCGAACGCTCCGTATGTGGAATGAGCTCCCTGCGGAGGCTTTCCCCGGGAGCTACAGTATGCGGTTCTTCAAGAGGGGAGTAAATAGGTTCTTAGAGGGTCGGAACGCGCGTGTGATGCTCCTGGCTTCACAAGCGTCCATAGGCGGCGGTAACTACTTAACATCAGGCGGGCGGCATGCTTGTTTGCCACCGTCGTAGAATTAAAAAAAACCAGTACCAAGAGCCGAACCGAAAGAATCAGTCGGTTTACCCATTACATTACTAACAGACAGTTTGTACGTGTAGGTACCTATTTACATACAATGTACTAGAATATAAGTTCGATTTTGGAGTACTAAGCTTTCATTGCTCGATTATCTGCGCCATAACATCAATATTCAGTGATCTTGAACATTTTTTGAATTTCTTGTAAGTATGTTCAGCTCAACATTGTAACAGGTTTATTACCGACAAACCGCGGTGTATCGTAAACTCCGGCAGCTAATATTGGCTCAGATTTTGATTGGTCTTTTGATATAAATAATCTAGTGCTCATTACGTTTTCTGATTGCGTTAATATAACGATAAACCAACTGGAATAATAATTTTTAGACACCAGTAGGAGGAAATGAGCTTTCAAAATATTTAATAGACATAAATAGCACTCGACGGTCAATAAATACAGTTTTTAGTTCTGCTTGATGTTAATAAGAAATGTGAATCATTCTTATTAGTTAGCTTATCTGCTCATTACCATTCGATGATGAATAATGATGATGGTCAAATGTGACTTTTAAAGGTTTTATAAAATCTGAACACTTTAAAACGACTCCTATAAACCTTAATTAAAATTTGACACTATTTGTGTAAAGAAAGAGCAGATAAATAATAATAATAAATAGATGATCAAACGAACTTACCTGAAGTGAAGTTCGATCACTATTATGTGAGTCGCTTCATTCGAAGATATAATGGTTAAACAGGTAGTCCCTTAAACCTACAGGCAACTTAGCACGCTTTTTAGAGTATCTAATTTGATTCAGAAAGGCTTTAGTACATCCGGTGGCCGCTGCCGAGCGGTGGGGCGCTGGCGCCAACCTCATCCTTTAGAGTCATGGACACAAAACTTTCTTTTATTAAGGGTTATAGGTTTTACCTAGGGGTGGGTGGGTGATTATAATTATATCTTCGAATGAAGCGACTCACATAATAGTGATCGAACTTCACTTCAGGTAAGTTCGTTTGATCATCTATTATATTTCATCGCTTCATTCTTCGATATAATGGTTAAACAGGTAGACGTTTAGAGCTGAAAGTTTTGTGTGAAATAAAACATAATTGATTGTATATTGTTTTATTTGTTCTTCTTTATGCAATTACTTAGTTTAAGACTTAACTTAATTAACATGAATTTACATATCTTATAATCGAACTAAGATTAAATCGCTAATCATTATCATTATTGTTTGGTATACAAATAGATCTAGCAAAATCATCATTGCTAATTATTGGCCGGTTATAGAACTTCGCAAAGGTGTTAGAGGTGCTGGTCCAACCAGCTGCTTTTCTTATTGTGTCTAGGCTAACTCCAGCAGCGCAGGCTGTTGAGGTAGCCGCATGACGTGTACTATGGGCACTGTATATGTTCACGTCAACCCCACTAACTAGCAAGACCTGCTTAATCCATCTGCTTAAAGTCTGACTGCTAGCCGCTTTATGCGGTCGCTTATATGTCAGAAGAAGAGTTCCCGTGCTACTGGTCCTTAAATTTTTAGTGATAAAAATATAATCTTTAAGGGCTGTAGCCGGACAGATACTTAATTTTTCGCGAAAAAATGGCAAGTTTAGTATGGGTTGTTCCCGGCCAGCAGCCGAAGTTTTAATTATGTCCACGATGCTGATTTGTATGCCGTTTGGCGTTTCTGAAATATTTTCTAGTTTAATCAAGGATAGAGTTTGAACTCTGTGAGCCGTACAGAGCGCGAGAAGTGTGACTACTTTTTTTGTAATTTTTTCAAGGGGCAATTTGGAGTGAGGATACCAAGTAGAGATATGATTTAAGACGATCTGTGGGTCCCACGTATTTTTATATTTAGGCGTGGCGGGCCTTAATTTAAAAGCCCCCTTGAGAAGTCGTTTTATACAGTCGTCCGCGCCTACGTCACTGCCTAGCAGGAGAGAAAGTGCCGAACGATGGCTGTTTAAGGAGCCATATGAACAACCCCTATTAAATTGTTCCGTTAGGAAAGATAGTACAGCAGGTTTTGATAGGCAATAGGCGTCTATATTTTTGGAGTAGCAATGATCCCACCAAAGTTTTATAGAAACATTATACTGTTTTATGGTATTATGTGATAGAGAAGCCAGCATTAAGGGCACTGCCTCTAGTGGTGTTCCACGACGGGTGAATGCCGCCCGCAAAGCCTCGCGGCACCCAGGGTAAGGCTGGCGTGAAGGGGGTGGTGATCCCTGAAATGTGATTTTAGAAGGTATTTACTAGGAGTAAATGTTATAATTTCTGACGTTAACAGATTCATTAGAAGGGGAAACCATGGCTGGGAGGGCCAATATGGGAAAACCAGAATTCCATTGGCATTATCGTCAACGATTTTCCTTAGACATTTAAGTACTAGTGAGAACGGGGGAAAGGCGTAAAAGAAACAGTTCCAGTTGAGGGTAAAAGCATCTACAGCTATTGCGTCTGGCTCTGGTTTCCAGGTGACGAATGCTTTGCATTTGGCATTAGCACGAGAAGCGAATAGATCAATTTCGGGTTGTCCCAAGTTTTTGACAATAGTGTCGAAAGCCTGGTCTGACAACTCCCACTCTGTGTCTGGGTTAATTTTTCTAGACTCTTCGTCAGCGCGATTTTCTTTGGTATTTACGTAAGATGCGTATAGCCAAATGTTACGATCTTCGCACCATTGCCAAATAGATCTAGATAAATCATTTAAGTGTGGGAACTGTATGCCGCCCATGCGATTGACATAACTAATGGCGGTTGTATTGTCAATTCTTAATAATATTGTACAATCGGTTACATTAGAAACAAAGCTTTTTAAGCCTAAAAATACGGCGAGTAATTCTAGAAAGTTGATATGGTGTTTCAACTCAGAGGTTTTCCATGTGCCGTTAGCTTTTTTACAAAGGATGTCATCCAAGTACATTACAGACTTCAAGCCCTGTAACCTTAAGTATGTTATAACTTCTTTCATGACTTTTGTGAAGACCCATGGAACTACCGATAATCCGTAGGGTAAGGCGTTAAACTCATAAGTTAAAATTTCTTCAGAACCGTGAGCTTGAAATTGGAACCGTAAATATTTTCGGTCGGAGATATGTATTGGAATGAGAAGATAGGCTTCTTTAAGGTCAATTGTTGCTAAAAAACTATTATTTGGTATTAATTTGGATGCAGTTCGGTGATCTTCCATCTTAAAGTGATGTTTTGGTATAGATTTATTGAGAGACTTAAGGTTCAAAATGAAACGCTTATCGCCGTTAGGTTTTGGTGCCAAAAATATTTTTGAAATATATTGATCACGTGCCGTATTACAATGTGATATAGCTCGCAATTCTAATAATTTGTTTATAGAATTTAACATATCGCGACTTTCATCAGGTGTATAGGATGAATGGCTTGTTGCTGAGGGTGTCTGCTTAACGATTTTGGAGAAAGGTATTTTATAACCCTCTCGAATCCATGCTAGTACGAGATTATTTTGAGTTATTTTTAACCAGCAGTCGTAAAATAAACGTATTCTACCTGAGTGTACCTGAGTTATTGCTGTGTTGGGGCACGTGACTTGGTTTGAGCGGCAGGCTTCGCTGTCGACGTTGTGCTCTGGTTGTAAGGACGTCTGGCTAGCGCTGGTTTCGACTGGCTGCCTCGTCCACCTCTGCTGGTTTGATAGCGAGGTGGACCTCTCCAGTTTCCCTGCTGATTATAGCGGTTTGTCGTCGATTGGCGTGAAGTGGCGGTCGAGGTTTGGTTGGTCGTGATCTTCTTTATTTGTTGACCTTGTCTTGCAATGGCTTTACCAGCCTTTATCTTCTCCGACAAGGTGTTTCCGAACAGAGTTTCATCCCTTTTCGAATCTTGGATTACATGGAGAATATTTTTCTCTAAACTTGGGGTGATTAGTTTAATTCGGTCTTTAGTCGAAGAATAATGTAGATCCGTTAGGATTCGACAGCTGTCACTAAAATGTGTCAGAGCCTGAGCTTTATTGTCGCTGTTGAGTAAGATTTCCATTCCTTTGTTTATGGCAGTAATGCCTGCACCTAACTGTTGCTGAAAACTTAACAGTTTTTTATCTCGACCTCGGACTACGTCAGATACTGCGGCTGAAATCTCTGGATTGAGTTTTGGAGACTGTAACAGCTTACAGTTCTCCGGTATTAAGTTATTTTTTAAAAGTTTTTCTCGACTTTCTTTAGACAACCCTTTTTTTAATAAGGGTAGCCACAAGTTGGCCAAATTTTCATGAATTGCTTTTCCGAATTCGGGTGTGTCGTCAGTAGATTCGCCCAAAGCCAAAAGTAGCTCCGGGTCCAAGGGAACTTTAGCTAATTCAGCCTCCTTGGAGGTGGATGGTTGTGGTTCTATAACGGTTATGACCGGTTCCAGGTGTTGATTTGCCTCGGAGGTATTATTACGTGATGGGCCCTGCGAAGTATCGATCGGGTCTTCTTGTGAGCCAATTTCAGTCTCGCCAGCTTCCTGTCCAATTTCTGAGTATGTCTCATCTTGTGGGGAATTAACGATTTCATTTTCCGAATCTAAAAACAGTAAAAGACAATTTCTTTTTGTATTTTTTGTAATATGAGGGTATACGAGAAAAAACTCGGCTATACATGTCTCGCAGACAAGATAGAGTGAACAAAATCCACACCCCACGAATGGTAGGAAATATTTGGTAAAAACCAAGTAATTAACTCGCAGTTAATCACATCGCAATTGACTCGCAGTCAATCCCGATATCGGATATAATATAGGTTAGTACGACGTTAGCTCGCAGCTAACACCTTACTATAAAATATGTGATATTTGGTAAAAACCACGTAATTAACTCGCAGTTAATCACATCGCAATTGACTCGCAGTCAATCCCGATATAAGACATATGATAGTACGACGTTAGCTCGCAGCTAACACCTTACTATGAAATATCTGATCAATATAACTCATTAGAGGGTAGGTAAATATTAACCTGATATTAATAGATGTGAAAGTTATAAACGTGCTTTAAAATTTACGTTTTGGCGTTTTAAAAGAGAACTAAATGTACAATCGTAATTGTTATTTTTTGTTACTTATAAAATAACGAAGTAAGATACTTATTTACCTTGATTTATGTCCTCGTCAGACGAAGAATACAATATTCGTACTCTTTTACGAACGGGTTCTCTGCTTTTCTTTTCTTGCAATTGTTTAATTTTTTCGTGATATTCACTAATTCTATCGTCAAGGGTACGCTTAGGCATGATGAGAGCGCGTGCGCTTGTTGCCGTGCACGAATAAGGAATGAGGTTGGCGCCAGCGCCCCACCGCTCGGCAGCGGCCACCGGATGTACTAAAGCCTTTCTGAATCAAATTAGATACTCTAAAAAGCGTGCTAAGTTGCCTGTAGGTTTAAGGGACTACCTGTTTAACCATTATATCGAAGAATGAAGCGATGAAATATAATTAATATTAAGGGTCAATCTTACACGAATCGACCTAGTCCCAAACTAAGCAAAACTTGTACTATGGGTACTAGACGACGGTACACATAATATATATAAATACATAATTATATAGTTAACATCCGTAACATCCATATGACCCATAGTAGGTACAAGCTTTGCTTACTTTGAGTCATAGGATGCAGGAGCAAGTATTCGAGTTCATCACACAAATATTTTTACTGACCGGGATTCGAACCCAGGTGCGCCGGCTCAGTAGGCAGGTGCACTAAAAATAATTACGCCAACCGCAACGTCTATACGGAGCAGAGGAGGGGTAGTTTGTAGAACGCTTTTCCAACCATGGTACACACACATCATGGTACATGGTACACTGGAATGAAACACTGATACCCACTCTGGAGTATTTTAAAAGCTTTGCGATTCTGATTATCATGAAAATACACATTTGTCCATATAGGTTTATTTGCGTTTCATTGAGGCATTAACGGTTCTCTTTAATACCGTTAAACTTAAAGTTAAGTGTTTAAGTGTCAGCCTATGATACAGGCTTAGTTTAGGTGATACAGATATTCATTAGTAATCCTTTTAAATAGTTTGCAGTGATTGTACGTACCTAACCTATTGTAGCTACAAGTCTTTGTAATTATATTTTTTATTCACTGTTGTTATATTAATAAACTATATTTGTAAAACCAGGCTTTCATTCAGCCCGTAAATAACATAATGAAGTACAGTTTCTAAAAGCAAATACCTCCAGCCTAAATTGTCAATTATATCCAAGTAAACAGAATTTCCGAACAATGAATCGTATCGGCAAATTATAACAAGGGAATGGTTCGGAATTTCTACGAATTTAATTGAAATTATTCATACACTTTCGCGTTGTTTATGCGCGTTTTTTTAATGTAGGATGGAGTAAGTGGTTTACTGTATATTGTTTTTACTCTATTGTTGCTCGTAGGGCTTCCAATTCCGGGATTGTTTGTATGGACAATCCCGGAACTTTTGTATGGACAATCCCGGGACTTTTGTATGGACATTCCCAGGACCTTTGTATGTATAATCCCGAGACTTTTGTAGGACAATCCCGCGACTTTTGTATGGACAATACCGGAATCTAGGAATAACTTATACAAAAATTCCGGGATTGGAAGCTTTCGTTGCATGTGAATATAATTCGGGGCATTTGGGCATTCAAGTTTGTATTGGCTAATATAGCAAATTACACTAGAAAGCTATTATTATTATTTCCTGTGGAGTTGTCGAGCTTTCTCTTCTTAGAAAATTTAGAGTTAACCTCGAGTACGTATATGCTGCGTTAATGTGATCTGAATAAGCGAACTCCATTTTTTTGGAGTCACTTTTTTAATTAACTTGTACTGAACAAGAGCTAACTAGTCCTATCTACATTTACATCGGTTTTTTATAGCAAAAACAATTTAGACGGATTATATTGCGTTTCTTAATTATTTGAGCCTCCTGACGTTTCAGTAGCTTTACAGTAACCGTTGTCAAAGGATGACTGTAGGTAAAGCTACCGAAAGGTGAGTCAACCTCTGCCAGCGGTAACTGTAAAGCTAGGCTGGCTCAAATAATTAATATACGTGATATAATCCCTTTAAATTGTTTTATTTAAATGCGACAGTCGAGGATACCGAAGAAAAAAATACTATAGGGTAGCATTGTAATACTTTTAAATATAATTGCTTACTAACCAATTTCATCTGTGCACCGCACCTACTAACAATTTTAATATGGATTGAATTTTTTCTTCTGAAATAAATATTATTCATTAATTCATGTAACAATTATTGTGTTGTTTTGCACGTTGCGTAGTGAGTCACTGTTATTTACTATTCCGTTATAAATATTTTTTATTCCGACATACAGTTTAACCCTTAACTACCTACCTGCTTCTTTAGTCACACAAACACCTACCTCCCGTCCCCAGGACGGATACATAATGTCGGCCTTATATGTTAAATTTTATAAATCAGATGGGAAATTTAAAATAATTATAGCAATATAGACATATTAAAATATTTATTAAGCTATTAATCATTCTGGAAACATTAACAAAATTTTTTTTTGCTGTAAACATATGGCTGTAATTTTTTTGCTGTAAATATATTTTGTTGCTTCCAAAGGATATATCCTTGGAACTGGATGAGATCAACAAAAATTTTGACTTTATATACAGATCTAAGTAATTATTTCTAATTATTCATTAATTAACAATGCTAAATCAATAAATTTCGTTAAAATAAAGGTAATATTTTTATAAAATTGCAGACCACTAATTTATTCGATTTTTCTTGCGGCAGTGCATATAAGTTTGTTTGTACATTCTAGGCAAATCGTTTTTTTGCATTAGAAACATACGTACTGGTTCTCGTTTTTTCTTTGGGTCACAAGTAGAACAGGTTTTCCGTACTTCCAATCACTACTAAACTGACGAATCGGTCGGCTAAGTAAAGAAAAAAAGTGCGCATTAGTCACGTAACCACCTACCACCCGTCTCCGAGACCCTTAAGAAAAAATACGTATCCACCTACCACCCGTCTCAGAGACGGTTGGAGACAGTAATATCCTCACCAAAATTAAATGCGTACACGACCGACCTTGTCGATCGACGACGCGGCACTGAGGCTGGAGGGGAGAAGGTACAAGGACACAAACGTTTGTAGGATGCTCGCACATAGGTATGTAAACAATTTTAGGTTTGAAAGAGTCTGTGAGACGGGAGGTAGGTGGTTAAGGGTTAAGGTAAGTTAGTGTCTAAAAGGTAACATATCGTTCATTGCTGACGGGCAACAGATTAATAATTTATTTATTTTCTTTGTCGTTTTCACTCTTGGCAGTGGTCGTGGTCATCATTTCAGATGTTGGTGGCAAGCTTCACAACACGCCGCCATTCTTCTCTGATAGCCGCCTTCCTCGTACATTCGTGTAGTGACGATGACCCATTTATTGCAGCTTTTATTTGATCTGTCCATCTCATAGGCGATCTGCCTCGTGGCCTGGTACCCTTAACCTTTACCTGGACCACAAGTCGCTCAATAGCCACCTCCCCTCGGCGGCATACGTGACCAAAGAAGCTAAGAATACGGGACTGTACTAAAGATGATAAACGCTGCTCGATGCCGAGTTCTCGAAGTATAGACTCGTTGGTACGGAATTCAGTCTATGACACTCCGAGCATTCTCCTCCAGCACCACATCTCTAGGGCGTCTATCTTTTTCTTCTCGACTTCCCGCAGGGTCCACCTTTCTGCAGCGTACAGGAATATAGGGAATACAAGTGCCCGAACGAGCCGGATTTTTGTGGCTTTGTATATGTAGCCATTCCCTCATATTTTTCTCAACCTGTCCATTGCAGATCTAGAAATTGCCAAACGCCTCTTCACTTCGTCGACACATCCGCCGTTATTAGTGATTAAGGCTCCCAGATAAATGTACGATTGGGCCACATCACAATTCGCAATTTGTGTAATTTCTGGTGAATTGTTATTCATGCGGTCGACCATCATCATCTTTGTCTTATTCCGATTTATCTTAATTCCGAAGTCCAGGCTAACGCGTTCCATCTTGCCGAGAAGTTCTTCCATGTGACGGGGACTTGTAGCAAACAAAGTGGTATCGTCTGCATATCGCAAGTTGGAGATCCTCATACCGCCGATCGAGATGCCATCTGTCCAGTCTTCAAGTGTAATTCTCATTATGAGGTCTGTGTACACATTGAATAGAAGTGGAGAAATAATACATCCCTGACGGACTCCGGCACTGGGGTGAAAGTGGTTGGATAGGACATCATCTGCGCGTACTGAGGCTGTGCCTTCTTCATACAATCTACGCAGGAGGTGTACCAGGTGTTTTTTTTTTTTTTTTTTTTTTCAGTTTATTTGGGACAACAAACAGTAACACACATAGATTAAAAACACAATACTTAAAAGAATTTGAAACATGTGAGACCAATCACGTTATCCACGAATTACAATAATATAACTAGAGCGCAAGCAACAATAGGTACACAGAAATTGTATAACAGTCTGGGAATAACAATTACCTTACAATATCAGAACTTAAAGACAGAGCCAACTAGGCGTAAAAATAGAATGATTCATTCCAGTACCGCGGCAAGCTCAAACATAACCTCGATGCAACTTCATTAGAACGTTATTTTTGTAAACAGTGTCTGACATCGTGAAGATGTCGATTTCATTAAAGTGTGTGTTATATGACTTGACTAGCCTATGTAAAGGATCTCGTTGGCCTGCGCGGGTGCGGCAGCGCGCGGTCGCGAACAGCTGGTGCTCGCGCACCGCTGAGGCCGGGGCAGTCAAACTTGCCGCGGCACAGGTTATAGAGGACCATTGTGTTTTGGAATATAATTTATATTGCTGCGCAAAACTTTTGAGAGTAATTCGATGAGTTGTTTTTAAAGTGAATGCATGAATGAATAAGTTAAGTTATTATTATTAAAAACGTAACTGTTTGCGAATATCACCAATGGCATTTTGGCTGTAGTTTTTTTTAGCTTTTGCAAAAAAAATAAAAAGCCATATAGGTCCGATTACGAGACCAGCTAGCTGTTCTATACCTATTTACGGCATGCGGCAAAATGTGAACGAGGCGCGCGCGGGCGTTAACATATAATGTCCTGTGTAATTTATAGACCGCTGCACGCTGTGGCATGGAATCGTAAGCGAGGTAAAAGAAACGTTTACGTTATGAATAAATGAATGAATGGTTGGATAGATTAATGAATATATCGGACGGGTGAATGGATGAATAGATGGTTCGATGGATGAACGGATCGATGGGTGAATGAATAAATGCATAAATTAATCAATGAAGGAATTAATGAATAAATTATTGAATTGTGTTATAATCAATTACAACAATATTATTGGTAAGTTCTAAATCCATGTAGGTCTGACTACAAGATTTACGAGCTAGGTGTTTTACTTCTATTCACGGCATGCCGGGAAATGTTCCGTGTAATTTCTAGATTGCCGCGGAATGGAATTATGCTAGTCAAAACCAACGTTTATGTAATGAAAAAAATTATGAATGGATAGATGGATGGATGAATGATGGTTAATTGGTTGGATGGTTTGTTAGGTGGTTGGTTGGAAGTTTGGATGGATAGATGGTTGTATGGTTGGTTGGTTGGTTGGATGGATCAGTCGACAAATTAGGGAGCTAGGGGTTCGTGACATGCGGTAAAATGTGAACGCGGCGCGCGCAAGCTCCGAAGGATAATGTCCCGCGTAATTGATAGATCGCTGCGATATGGAATCGTTGACGTTGCGGTTGGTACAGTGGTTAAGCAACTGCCTACTGAGCCAACGGTCCTGGGTTCGAATCCCGGCAAGGGCCAATATTTGTGTGATGAACTCGAATATTTGTGCCTGGGTCATGGATGTTATTTGTATTTAAAGTATATATTTATCTTACTGTGGGATTAGGTTGATTTGTGTGAGGTTGTCCGATATATTTTTTATAGCGAGTTGGAAACAACATTGACGTAATAAATAAATAAATGATGAATAAATGAATGTAAAAGAGTAAGAGTGTTGGGCAGTAAAAAGGGACGGATGAAATGAGATTACATGTGGCAGAGATGAGAATGTTACGATGGATGTGTGGGGTGACAAGAATGGAAAAAATAAGAAATGAATATGTAAGAGGAAGTCTGAAAGTAGCACCATTTAGGGAGAAGCTGCAAGCTAACCGGCTATCATGGTATGGGCACGTGATGCGAAGAGAGGAAAGCCACGTAACCAGAAAAGCGTTAAGCATGAACGTGGACGGATATAGAAGAGGAAGGCCAAAGAAAAGATGGATGGATTGTGTGAAAGATGCTATAAATAAGAAGGAAGTAAACGACGAGATGACGAGTAATAGGGAAGAATGGAGGAAGAAAACATGCTGCGCCGACCCCAAATAAATGGGATAAGGGCAAGCGAATGATGAAAAATTGATAATTAAGGAGATTAAAGTAATAATTACTACTTTAAATATAGCCGTCTATCTAGCAAGGGATCTAGATATTCTAGATACGTCGTCTCCAATTGCGTAAATTGGCTTGTATTGTTAGGTACTAACTCCGATTCGGAGGCTTTATCAGGCGAAAACTAAATCTGCTAGCTAGCTGTTCTGTACGTATTTGCGGTATGTGGCTAAATGTGAACGCGGCGCGCGCGGGCGCCGACGGATAATGACCCGCGTAATTTATAAATTACCTTCTGAATGGAATCGTTAGCGAGTTAAAACCAACGTTTACGCAATGAATAAATGAAGGAATGGCTGGATAAATAAACGGATAGATGAATGGATCGATGGATGGATTTATTAAAACCTGACTTAATGAATAGATGAACTAATGAATTAATTAAGCTATAAATTAATAATAAATGTATTAAGTAATCAATGAATAGTAATTTCGTGTGTGCCGTGCCGTGGCGCCACATATGGTCCCACCGGAAGATAATCGCTGGCTCTCTCGCGAGATAGCATTATGCTGAAGTGGAACCGTTTCGAGGCGCTCATAATTAGCATAAGTACTTAGTAGTTTAAAGATTTTTATTTTTTTTCTTTCTGTTTTGTCCCTGAATAAATGTTTTTATTTCTTTCTTTTTATAAATGCATGAATGAATGGATGAATTAATTAATGAATGATTGATTTTACAATTAAATAAATGAAGATTTGCGAGCTAGTTGTTCTGCATCTATTCGCAATATGTGGCAAAACGTGAACGCGTCGCGCGCGGGCGCCGACAGATAATGTCCCGCGTAATTTATAGATCACCTTCGGACTGGAATCCTTTCCTTAGCGAGTTGGAAACAACGTTTACGTAATACCGCGTAAGCCGCGTACACGCCACGTTCGATCTGTACCCTAAACATAAGTTAACGTGACTGTAATGAATGTAACGTGGCTTTAGACCGGCTGTCCCAAGACTATGAGACATCAAGGGAAAGTACCTTAAATATCGTAGATAGGATATTTTGCTGAAAGAAGACTTTGTTATTTTTAAAAGTTACTGATTCTGCAAAATATCCAAGAATTACTTGCTTGATTGCTTAATTATTCGTCGTCGGTAGTAAATAATTTTCTTGAAATTTAACTCAAACATTTTACGCTGTTACTTTCTTTTAAGATACTATGTTACAGTCCCACCAAAAAGAGTAAAAATAAAAAGTGGCAATACTGTAGTGGCCTCCCTTTCTAACTACTTAGGAAGAATTATTATTTTTTGTCCATTCTTTCGATTCGCATCATAAAAATAGGGGTGATTTTTTTTCACATTTATTTAAGTCGGTTCGATTCCCAGACGAGGCGTGTAATTCTTAGAAATTCTTTAAATGCATAATTACTAACTTTTAAAAATAACATAAAGTCTTCTTTCAGCAAAATGTCTTATCTACGACATTTAAGGTACTTTCCCTTGATGTCCCATAGTCTTGGGACGCCCACGTATAGGGACAGCGTAAACCATTTGTATGAAGAATAGTTCAGCACAGTCACTGTAAACTCATGGTAAGGGGGCTAGGACCAAAAAGTTGGATGAAATTATGGCGTAGTTAGCGAGAAAATAAAAGCGATTGGAATAAGTTCCGTTGCGCGACAAAAATTAACGATACAATAAGGAACCTTAAAATAGAACCTTAAGATACGTTATTGGAAGGTTAACTGTCGTCGCACAACGGAGACTTTGATACAAATATTAATTGAGTGAGTTAAGGGTGAGTTAAGGTGGTAAACTTTTTCGTCTTCACCCAGGGTGCTTGATGGTTACACCGATGTTCGAAATGCGAACTTAGCTCATTATTTGACACGACATTTACAGTCAGAAGCAGAAGCTACTACCCACGCCAGTTGCTCAAAATGATAATGCTTTTTTTGTAAGGAAAAAGGGTTAAATAAAGCATGCCGCTAAAGTGAAAATTATCTCTCACTCATTACTCGTTCGTACCCATTAAAAAGGTAATATTCAATTCCCGAGAATTTATTAGGAAAATTTCAATGAAAATAAAGCCTTATCTGATGAATCCGTTATGATTAATATGAAAATACAATTGTGTTAGCATTTTCGTTCACATAATCCAGTGAACGCGTATATACAGAATTACAGTAAGGTTAAAAAATAATTATTTATTATTTATTTTCTTCACTAACACATCCATTAAACAAAACGTAGCTTATCACACGCATGCTATCCTATATCAATTGTCCAATTAAATAAATTTATTAACCCTTAAATGCATGGTGTAACTCGTACATAAACAAAAATGAATTACTGGTTGAAAACTAGAAACATTATTTGAAATAACATAATATTTTATAATATTGTGTTTTTTTTAATTCATGCATTTAAGGGTTAAAGTTATTTCATCGTATACGCTACTAAAGCACATTAAAACTAAACAAATACCAACATGCCGACATCGTCCAAATAAGGGCATTTTAGTCAATTAACAATGTTTTCCTAATAATCGGTCTTGCAATACCCACAACCGGGCTGTGGGGATATTCACGACTCACGCCAGAAGACAATATAGACGAACGCGTTGATATACATATTATATGAATTGGCCAATTGTTTGAATAATTACCCATTACCGGGCTACCTCGTAGAAGACTTGGAATAAAAAATAACGTTTAAGATGATGATGACTTAGCTAAGATCTTATTATTATTCTCAATTTAAATCCCAGTAAGAGAGCAGTCAGAGGAGCGTAATTTTTTCAGTTTTGGGTCGCGTAATCTACATCGCGCCATACTTAGTGTGATCACGTGACATGATGTATGGCGCGACCAAGATTACACGACTCAGAACTCAAATAATTACCCTCCTCCTGCTCCTCCTAACCTTAAAGGCGTATATTTTTTTCTATGCATTTAATTTTTCATATACGTATACCATCGTCTCCTACCAAGCCTACTTCATTTAACTGTGTAACCAGTTTGAGTTAGTTTTTAGGAGTATTTTTATTATGCCAATTGTAATAAACTTACAAACATTCGCTACTGTTCTGTAAGCTCCAAAAGAAAACAACTACAACTTTACACACTGAGAGAACTCCGAGCTCACTTCATGCTCACTTGATACGGAAGTTTTAATGAGCTGAGAACGAGTGGGACCCCATTGACGCCATGTAAGGAATAGTTGGACGTCACTTGTTAGCGGCTCTTTGGGTTGTTTTCATGAAAGCGGTGTGCTGGAATGCGAATCTATACGAATGTACAATAATGTATCTAATGTGTGTTAAATGACACTAATATTATAAAGGCTAAAGTTTGTGAGTGTGTTTGTTACTTCTTCGCGCTCAAATGGCTGGACCAATTTTGATAAATTTTGGTATGAAGGTAGCTGACACCCTGGATTAACACATAGGCTACTTTTTATCTCGAAAAATGTATTGTTCCCGTAGGATGCGCGGGTAGCACCGCGCGGCGAATTAGTGATAATACTTTTAGATAATCATAGACATTCTATGACATTAAAATAATAAACCGAAAATAATATGTTATTTATGTTGTTATAAATATAACAACTTTAGTTTTTCATTGATTGATCTAAAGGCATGAACAAAATTCATTTTGAGGATGTCAATCGATTCTATTTTTTATTGGGATCAAATGTAGTCTGAAATTACCGTCAAACTTTAACATTCCTGTGGAGCGCTAAAAACGCTGCATACAAATGACCACCTAATCGTGCCATCATTAGATGTTATGGGTTATGGGTACGGTAATTTTTATCTATGAGTCAGTGGCGCCGCTGCAGAGTATGCTCCCCAGCGTGCAGCGGCGCCACAGTCAATGTCTATTATTTCGTTCCCTGGTACAGGTACACCCTAAAACATCATACATATATAGTGTATGTTCAACGTAGGTACATCATTTCACCATATAATTAATTGATTTTCATTATGGTGGCGCCGCCACAAAGCAGCACACCAATTCACGTATGGTTCAAAGATTATAAGTTCACAGAATGGATGAAGTTTTATTCCATAGTTCGTCTGTCCGTCGCTTCTCGTAGTTAAATCCAAACAAAAAAAATACACAATAAGAGTTTTTCCGTCACGCTGTTTCATCGGCACAGATGAAACCAGACGTCTTTGATGTACGCTCCGCATAAAATCGTCGTAAATTATCATAATTTAGTAGTTCTGCTCCGCTTGACGAGATCTGTCTTGGGCAGTGCAAAAAGAGAAACATTGGCTCGCAAACGACCAGGCCTTCCTGAGGCAATATACTGGTCATATAAATGCTTGTTGGTTTGGTTTTCCATACAAAAACCGAGTACCTACAAAATCTTGAAATTTTAATAAAATTTCTTTCACTGCTCTTCCAAACCCCGTATCTAGTAAATACATTTTCAATGAGATATGAGCTTTGTTTTAAGTAGGCATTTGTTACTTAGTGAGTTTTGTATGTCTATCGCCTGTTACCTCTGTTTTAACAGAGGTCAGTTTACCAAAACCCAAGTAAGTTTGTAATAAAATAAAATATTATGTGTGCGAACTGTGCTATATATAAAGCTGCAAGAGTCCGAATCTAGGGCTCTCGCTGGTTGGAATACGTGCCGGCACAAAGCAGCCTAGAGTGTTTTTGTAGGTAAAGCTGAAGGCGAGATGGGAGCACAACTTGAAGCGGAGCTTCTGCGGCAGAAAAACAAAACGCAATCCAATAAACAGCAATTTTAATTTCCATAAATTGTTTCTATAGAAGGCAGTGCGCTAGACACAAACATGGCGGCTACGCTGGTTACATCAAAGCGTTTATAATTACTCTATCATACCCATTCAGCGGCAATGACATCCGAATTAATTACCAGTGTTAATTAAAGTACATTCATAAAGACGGGAACAGAAATAGCTATTGGGCGAGGCGGTGATGGCGATTGCTTTTTGCAATTTGGTGAGTACTCGTCGAATTAGTCGATATATACTCGTATTATATATCGATCTTAGCCAAGGGGACTCACTATACGCAGCGAGTTGAGACGGCGAAAAACATGCTTAGCTCTGCTTTCCACTGTTCTTCGCAGGCTTCAGGCGCACGTTCCGCGCCATCCGCTGTGGCATACACGTGGCAGTCGGTGGCGCCCTTCGTCATATTAAACGACCAACCACTAAAATACAATTATCTAGAAGCTTTTGCGATTATTAAAAGAGAGAACCTTTTGTAAATGCTTTATTCTTTGTTCTTGCTAAACTCGAATCCGGAGTTTACCGATACGTTCATATTCTTCTTTTATTGATAATATCTTCTACTAGTCTGTCATACCTCAGGCAAAAAAATAAATGGTACCCGCAGATATCGAATTTAGGCCTTCGCAATTTTCATCTTTCAAGGCGTGCGAAGATGCAGGCCTAAGTTAGTAGCTAAGGATTTCAATCCGGTCTTCACTTTGTAGCACCTCGCAAAAGGTGAAGCTTTTATATAAAAAAAAATGTTAAGTATATTAAAGAATACTGCGCTTGGACCGTTATTTTCGGCTGTATACGATCCGGAGGCGATTAAATAATACTAGTTTCGGTATATCGGATCTGGTCCACTAAATCCGGTGTTATTTAATCGGCTCCGGATTTTGCGAAATACTACAAAATGATGCCGGATCCGGTGGACCGCATTGCAATTTATATTTAGTACCTAGTAGCTTAAACTTGTTCAGTCAAGTTATGCAAAAGACCGGACAAAGTGGAAGGCAAAGATACGGAAGGCGGGCCCTGGCACTGGCGGGGCTTACCGCCAGGATGATGACGAGTACATCAAAGTTATTCGATCCAGAGTTTGCCACGACGGTTGCATGTTGTCATACTTCGGCCACATTGCGAGATGCGGAATAACAACCTTGAGAAGGAAAAAAAATCACATGGTAGGTATTTGATTTGGTGTGGAGAGACCGTTGAAGGAAAAAAACACTAAGCTATGGGACGTGGTGTGAATGGCAACCAACAAAACCCGATGAAAACAAAGTCGTCCTTTCTACGAATAAGACTTCCGATAATGATGAATGAGAGGAGATAGAGAGAGCTAAAAAGTTATTTCAAATTAGAGTAAGTAAATGAGTATTTTTATTAAATCTAGACGAATATAGAAATATCTCGTGCATATAAACATGGGAACATAATTAATTTGCCTGATTAAATTAATACACGTCGCCTACGCAGGAATGTCAATCGCTGTGATTAGTACCGTTAATGTTGTTTTAATCGATTAAGATATTAGCTCTTAAAGTATGACATTTCGGATGAATATGGAATATTTCCAGAAAACTGATCTTCCAATACAAACATTTTTATCAATATTTTGCGAATGTTTTGTCTAAGGACCCTATCACACTTGCGATTTCCGAGCGAGTTTTCTAATCAAATAAGCGTCGTGGCGAACTCGCTGCGTGATCGCATTCATACAAAATTCACTCACAACTCCCAAGTGAAATATTCAAAGTTAAGGCCCTAAATCAAATTATTTGTAATAGCTGTTGAGAACAATTTGTGATTGAAAATAGGAAAGCACAGAAAAAAATTAAACAACTTTTACACTGCGCATGGCAATTTCACATGAGTGTCAGCCGCTTAATACAATAATTAAATATGTCTCACGAAAGTTTTAATAAGATCTGTAAATGTTATCAAAATGCAATTTTTTGGTACCTAATCTTCATCTTAAATAGTTATCTTTTAAATAATTACATTTTGTATAAGATTAATTACCCAAAGGATCCGATGGGTACGAGAGAAAAAAAAACAGAAAAACGATATTTTAAGATATATATGAGTATTATTTCCAGTACCCACTTTGTAAAAGGCTTTCGTAATATTGCGACGTTTTTGACGTCAAATATAGCCTGGAAATCCCTTCGAGCCGGAGGGCTAGCCTTGGGAAGGAATATCACTATCATTAACTTGCCCTTGGATGCTTTTCCCGGGGGATATCTTACACAAGTCTAAAATAGCTGAGAAAGTTATTTGTAGAGCTGTTTAGGGTGGTTTCGAGTTTTCTGTAAAACGATTCGTAACCGTTTCACAAAAAACTGTTTCGAGAAACCGTTTAAACTACGGCGCGACGGCATTTTTGAGTTTTGTACCTAAATTTTTTTTAGTTTCTCAGAAATCAGAATCGAGTTTTTTCATGTGATATACCATGTAACAGTATATGTACCGCTGTCAGTTTTTTATAACAGTGTTTAGTACTAGTAAAAAAAACGGTTTTTCCGTTTCTCTATAAAAAAAACGGTTTCTCAAAACGGTTACAAGAAAAAACGCCTCGCCCTAGTTATTTGTGCTGGAATATATCCAGTACCGCAGCATATTTCGTGAAAAAGGAAGGCTATAGTTCTGTCCGTTCAGAGCACACTCGCGTAGAGTACACACATGACTGTGTCATGACACTTAAACAAGAGCAGACAAATATCGAGTATCTGACAGTGCTACAAACACATTCGATTAATGTTTCATCACGTTATCTGATAGCTTATCACGCGCTGACGTCACCGGCGTACCCGGTAATATGCAAAGATGTCACGTTATAATTGCTGATCAGGTAATGATGGGACTTTCAACGAAAATTTAATTTCGTTAAGATATTGTAAGAAAAAAAAAAGAAAAAAAAAAGTTTTTCAGTATGATATATTTTTTTACACTGATCAATCGTTTTAGGTACATCGATAAAAATTATAAATAAAAATATTTATTGAAGGTCACTACTGAAATCGATAAATATTTTTGTTGCTATGTAGAAACAAAGATCAAAAAATAAAGGTATAAAGAAAAGATGGTGTTAATCTACCCACATTGAAAAATAATTTCGAAAAACATAATTGTTTCAACATTTAAATAAAACAATTTAAACGGATTATATCGCGTATATTAAATAATTGAGCCTCCCTGACGTTTCAGTACCTTTACAGATACCGTTGTCAAAGGTTGACTGAGAAAAACACAATTTTTCTCTGTCAAAGTTACATTTGTGCAAACTACCCATTTTGTAAATATTAATTTAAAACAAAGGTGAAATATTAGTTTAAAACATACATGCCAGATGGGCCTAATGTGTAAAGACAGTTACACATGTGCCAGAAGGGCATTTATTATTTATTTAAAATATCTACCAGCGGTTCACTAAAGGCTTACTGAGGAGAAAGAACCGCCAAAGAAAACTCCCAGATTGCCTTATTTATTACTATAAAATACTTTTAAACAAAAACTCTACATATACTACTTTTAACACTAATTTGTTTTACACCGTTCGAGGCCCAAGGTTTCCAGTCTTGTGTCTTGCTTGATCCTTGATAAGATGTACAACAGGATCCCAAGCCGGTGGTAATGACAAACCATCTTCTCTATTGAAATTGGGATATTTTTTGATTTCAATAGCCTCGCGCAACATTCTGGGAAAATATCGTTTCTCTCTGGCAAGGATTGAAGTGTTATCAAACTAAATTGAATGGTTTGGTTTGTCCATGACATGCTCGCAGACTGCAGACCTGTTGCAACGACGGTGCTTGACATCGGCTACATGCTCCTTAACCCGTGTAGCTATACTACGTTTCGTTTGGCCAATGTATGACGGACCGCACTCGCAGTCCAGCTTGTAAACACCAGCACTCTGCAGAGGGATGCTACACTTCACGGGCCTCAGGTATTGAGATATCTTCTTCATCGGCTTGAAATATGTTTTAATGGAAGCCCGTTTCAAGATGTTTCCAATCCTATCCGTGACCCCTTTCACATATGGCATGACCGCAGGTTTACGCTCGACTGTAGGAGTCTTCACACGGGGTTTCTGGTTGAGGCGTGGTATCTTGAGCCCATTGGCCCAAAGCGCACGCTTGACATGCTGTAGTTCATCAGTCAAATGTTGGTCGTCACAGATTCCCTTGGCTCTTACTGAAACGTCAGGGAGGCTCAAATAATTAATATACGCGATATAATCCGTTTAAATTGTTTTATTTAAATGTGTGACAGTCGCGGAAACCGAAGAAAATATAATTGTTTCAAATTAAAATATTACCTATATATATTTTTATAATTTATTTATACGTATGTATGTCTATTTGAGCTTTCATTTTGACCAATGGCTGGGCTGGTTTCACTTTTTTTTGGAACGGAGTATCCGAAAGCAATTTGCCCATGAACACTAAACACAAGGACGAAGTTTGCAAGCACGTCCTGGTGGTATAAAAATGTCTAATAATATTTAAAAATAAGTACAGTCGACTTCTTAAATTTATGACCAAAAATGTAATCAAAAATATCCAATCACGCCTCTATGCCGTTAACAATAATACGGGTTCAAACATTTTTGGTTAAATTTTTGCTCATACGTTGCGTACTTGACTGTACAAACATAAAGAAAACTTGCGCGGTCTCAGAGTAACTTATTTTACATATAAGAGCATGTCAATCACTACCCAGCACGTGAATGCAGTTTGCTTTGCTTTTTGCGTCAAATTTGGCGGGAAATTGACGTTTGCATGCTCCACAACATATCAGTCACGCCACTCCTGCATCCGTCAATGTTTCTAGTGACAGTTATTGAAACCTATAGTTCTAGATGCATCTTTCAATGTTAATCCACGGTGACTTCACTTCGAAATTATTATTATAATAAATGCATTGTCAATGTCCTCTAACTTAACATGCAGTTAAATAGCACTAATATGAGTTATTTCCAGGGATAGTACCTATAATGCGAGCAAAATCGATTGAAATGACAATTCAATTAGCACTTCAATTAATTTTGCTCGCAATTTACGAACCCTGGTCATTTCACAAACAATTCAAAACAAATCATAATTAACTACGATACTGTAATTTTATCACAGCTCAAGGTATTATTAATTCTCTGTATACATCGCAAAGGTAGGTAGCCAGTGTATCATAATAAAATATTTCATTGTTATTCCTTAAGCAATTTTTGCCTTATAAGTAGGGTTGCCAGATGGTCGGGGTTTGGCGGGATTCTCTCGATTTTTTGTATATCCTCCCGACTCCCGACAAAGTAAACATCTCCCGAAAAACAATTTCATTTTATAAAACTATAATTTTTAAAGGAAATACCATTTTTTCCATAAGTACTATAAATAAATTACCTTATTTCATTTTTGTAGATTATAGATTAAATTATAATAATGAAAAAAATACATTTTATGTTTTTTGTTTGTATTTATTTATCTAGACATTTCTATTGGCAGCAAACGACGTTAGGTTTCCGTTCCCAAAGGTTAAAAACGGGACCCTATTACTGAGACTTCGCTGTCCGTCCGTCCGTCCGTCGGTCACTAGGCTGTATCTCAAGAACGGTGATGCTAGACAGTTGAAATTTTCACAGATGATGTATTTCTATCGCCGCTATAACAACAAATACTAAAAATGAAATAAAATAAATATTTAAGGGGAGCTCCCATACAACAACCTTGTTATGGTACGGAACCCTTCATGCGCGAGTCGGACTCGCACTTGCCCAATATATTGTTTTTATATACCGACCAAAATCACAAAATCCTGAAAAAAAAAAGATATTTCTCCCGATAATAGGGTCATTCGATCTGGCAACCCTACTTATAATATAAGACAAGAAGCCCGGCAAGTCGCAGTAATTAATGATCAGAAGATCAAAGGCTTAACGTTATAACCTAATAATCCGCCTCTTGCCAAGCCTTTGTCATATGGCCTTACGCTTTCAGTGAAGTATATGAGTTGTGGTATTTCTTGTTAGGAAGCTCAGATGATACTCTAGGTATACGGTAACGCTTTAGTAGATTGGTCAAGGCTTTGTCGGTAAAATTCATTACACATTCTCTTTGAGTGATAACTAGTAGCCAATATAAACCGTAAGGTATCTCATACATCCGTTTTATCTTGCAAACATAAAAAAAATTCTCCGCAGGATCAGTATGAGTGTATTTGATTACGCTGTTTTTTTTTATAACAGGTAAATATTCTATTAGTTGACTTTAGGCTACTAACCGTAGTAAATGACTATAGAACACACTTAAGTATTTATGTCGCGCAAAAATTCGCATGGTAGTTTGGTAGGCTTGTCCATTAAGTAGGGGAGCTGGGGGCTAGTTGTAGCAGGGGTAAGAAGTAACACCCAATTTTTACCTACTTAACGGACATTTTATTACACAATTTTCGACTTTATACAATCCTTATAAGGTGATCTATTACCCAGGAACCGCTCGCGGTCACGCTATTCACATTATGAGTAGGCTTAGTCCGATGACTAACAAGCGGAGTAAAATGTCTCTTAGAAATAAGTTGACGCTTTACAAAACTTGTATCCGTCCCATCATGTAGCTTTTGCTCACGTGCCTAAGTCTCGTCTCAAGCCCCTTCAGGCCGTTCAGAATAAGTTCTTGCGCAGGATGACAGATACCCCATGGTATGTGACCAACCTGAGCCTTCACCAAGACACGGAACTTCCCACCATGTTTGGTTTTTTTTCAAAAAAGCGTCTAAGCGCTTCTTCGATATAGCTCCCAACCACGGGAACCCCCTCATAAGGAAGGCAGCCGACTACCTTCCTCGAGCTCCCGATATTTCTGTGGATCCACCTCACAGATTGTTATTGCAAAGAGGTCGGTTTACCCGACGTCCGAAGCATGTACTATCTGACCCGGACGATGAGATCACGGAAACCATCCACAAGCGATGGTCGCCGCGAACTCTCCGAACGGCACCTCAGCGTAATCCCCGCCGGGCGGGGAACTACCGCTACTTAGTTCGCGTTTTTTCTTTTTTTCATAACCCAATTCTCTTTTCACTCTCCTCCCGCCCTAATCCCGGACTAACCAGCCCTAATACAGTTCAAGTCATGTCTTAAAAAAAAAAAGAAAAAACGGCAACCGCTCGTGACCCGTCGGACGGCGTAGAGGGGGGACGTGTGCATGCGCTTCGATTCCGATTAATGGAAAAAATCTCCATATCAAATATATTTATATAAACATGGTTTTATTCCAGAATTAATAAAATATAAAAGGAAAACTAACCGGGCTACTCAAAGCAAGAAAGTTTACGAGTTGGCTGCTATTGTAGTTTTAGAAAATAAGGCCAGCATCAGAAAAGCAGCTCAAATATTCGATCTGTGCCATGTGTCACTATACAGATATGTGACTAAAAATAAAAAAAAAACCTGTCACCTTCAGTTGGCTACGTTAAACCTAGGGAGGTGTTCTCAAGCGAAGTAGAAAAAAAAAACTGCATATTTATTGACATATGCGGACATATATTTTGGACTGCTGCCATTGGAGGTCAGAAACTTGGCATATCAATGTGCTGTTACAATTGCTGCAAAAAATATACCACCCACTTGGCACACAAATAACATGGCAGGACCAGATTGGTTCCAAAACTTCATGAAGAGGAATCCAGTTGTCGCTTAGAACACCAGAAGCGACATCATTAAGCCGAGCTACTTCTTTTAACAAGACCAACGTAGAAGATTTTTTTAGAAAATATAAGGACGTGCTTCAAAAATACCAGTTCTCGCCATCACGTCCCCGGCCCAGAAAGCCGTTGGAAACGCAGGTTCAAATCCTGTCCGAATCATTAAATTTTTCAATTTTCGCTTCATTTGTAAACATTTAGTTTACGTTAGCAGACCTTACTGCTTTAATAAAAAATAAGTAATTCGGGTGTAGCAGCACATCGTTACTATCGATTCTCAACAAATTTGAGACGATGGTGCCGACGATAAAGTCTAAATCTTTACGGTAGATGGCGCTACGATGCCACCCTAAGGCATGTCGAAGCAACTGGTTGAAAAATTCAATGGCTCTGACATCTGATTCGGTGGTCCAATTGGGAGGACTACAGTGTTGGCCCGGAAAGCCGTTGGAAACGCAGGTTCGAATCCTGTCCGAATCATTAAATTTTTAAATTTTCGCTTCATTTGTAAACATTTAGTTTACGTTAGCAGATGTTACTGCTTTAATAAAAAATAAGTAATTCGGGTGTATCACATCGTTACTATCGATTCTCAACAAATTTGAGACGATGGTGCCGACGATAAAGTCTAAATCTTTACGGTAGATGGCGCTACGATGCTACCCTAAGGCATGTCGAAGCAACTGGTTGAAAAATTCAATGGCTCTGACATCTGATTCGGTGGTCCAATTGAGAGGACACCAGTGTTGGCCCGGAAAGCCGTTGGAAACGCAGGTTCGAATCCTATCCGAATCATTAAATTTTTCAATTTTCGCTTCATTTGTAAACATTTAGTTTACGTTAGCAGACGTTACTGCTTTAATAAAAAATAAAATCTTTATTGTTGCTACGTACCCCATTACTGTTATAAAAAGCCCCAAATACGGGGTAAGTTGTAACACTCGATTTTTTTTTTAATGACCCTTGATTAAATATTATTATAGATTTTTCAAATATTAATTACTGAGAAACCAGATCGATAAATAATCTCTTGAGATATTCTTTTACACTTAAAATTCGTTGTATAATTTCGGTTTTATACGCTTTTTTCCAAAAAATAGTTACAACAAGCCCCCCGCTCCCCTACTTAATGCTCTTATGAATCCAATATACTTCATATGAAAATTTAAAGTAACAGTTGTATAAAATGATTATTCAAAAATACTTATGAATAACAATCACTTAGGAAGTGTGTGGAGTTTAAATTTTTAGTAGTTTTTCATAACCCGTAAAGAGCGTTTTTTAGTGCATAGCCTGCCATAAAACAAAAGTAGTTTCTATATTGCCCTAGATGCCTTGATGCCAGGGTACTTTACACGAATACACAGGTGAAATAAATTTCCTAACTATTAATATCGAAATAAATGATAACTGGTGGCTCAAGTTACCAAAATCTTTCAAGGCGGATATAATCTCCATTAATACATCTATCTGGTTAAGAGGATATACATAACTACTCCTTTTCCAGACTATCAGTTATAGTTAAGTTTGCACCTGGTAACTATGGCGTCCGATACAATTGAGATCCAAACTTAACGTAACGTAACGTCACGAAGGAAATGTTTTGTGTCGGATCGTTTCGATTCTTGTGCAAATGATAATAAAAAATATAGAATCTGTGTACTCTAGGCAGCCGTTTGAAGCCGGGAGAATTTTGACCATAAAACGGCGGCTAGTACACAAATTTCATAATAAGAAGCGCAAGAATCGAAACGACGAGACACACAATACCTCCTTCTTATTCAGTTCCTGAAATTTCGCAAAGATTGGTCAAGTTTTGGAGGAAACAGACGAGGTATTTCCTAATAATACAATCATAAATATATAGTTTAACTCCATCAAACACTAAACCTGTTATGTCAGCTCAAAACAGAAACCGACCCGTATCCCAGTCCCAGCGGTGCAAGTTTGGCAAAACTTACCTTAGCCGATGAAATTGAGACTTAACAATAAGAAACTTGCTCGGAGCCGAGTTTGCTTGGATAATTATCTTAAGACTTGTAAACGGAACCACAGAAAACGTTTTGTACAGATGTTGTTGGATAGTATAATGTTATACGGCTAAAGGACCTGTATGGTACAGGGGCGTTCCACTAGAATATCAATTCTTAAAAACATAAAGAGAGTCCTAGAATTCATTATCAATACAGAAACCAAATTATATGTGTGGTGCAATGTTACGTTGATGCTTTATTCATGTAAATATACTTTGATAAATTGCCTTAGGTAGGATAGCCACGCCTGCTTACACTATACATACTCGTAAGTATATCACAGTTAGGATGACATAATGTAGTTGAAGGGTCAGTTCATATTTTGTTATTTAGTAAAACAATATTAAATATCTTATTATAATCAATAATAACACTTGCAAATAGCAACGCAAAGTCCTCTTTCTGTCTCACAAAAATGTATATCGTTGATAAATTTTCGTCGTAAAGGCGACATTAATGCATATCAAAATATATTAAGAAACCATTGTCAACTATAATGTTGCGATACCAGTGATCATATGATATTATATGAATACTGAGACTGAACATAATTATCTTGTTTAGGAAAACTATAGCTATAAAACAATGCCACAAGAAACGTGTACGAAATATAGGGGGCAATACTAAAAAAATCTGTAACTGTACTGTAAAATTCCAGTGTTGTTAAGGTGGAAGATTCACTTTCAGAGAATGTGCAGGAACTATAGGTAGCAGCACTTTCAATGTCAATGTCAAGGTAAAAGATTTTGATTGGCTACACCAATTAGCAACACCTTCGTTATTCACGTGAAATGTGTATGTATGTAAACAGTCCGTAATGTACGTAATCTTGCTTCTACATATATCGTTTTCTGTGCCAAAACTTAGGCGTTTTGGTACCTGGCATCTTAATTAAGTTTTCAAAGCCTGATTAACGTGTAAGTGTGCTATACAGTTTTGAACTCGCACGTTTTATACTCACTTTAGGTTATTTTATGAAACTTAGCCTAGTGAAAGAGACTGGGAATCGAACCTGGTGCCTCTGGATTGCCGGTCCAGCGCGTTAACCTTTCCGCCACTCTAACGCCCAAGCAACTTTTCGATTTTTTTCTTATGCTTTGTGTGTCGACCTTTGCATTGTTTATTACACCTTAGCAACCTCTATGTGAATACGTAAATATTCACTTTTGTTACTAACAAGAGTAAATAGAAAAAATCTTCAATTCACAACTTACCGCGTCTAATCTAAAATGGCTGAACGAATCGCAAACATTATAATATTATTTATTCCATCCTCACTCACGTGCATACACGCTGACAAATATAATATTTCTATTCGTTCCAAACATTTCATACGCGTTACTTCGTGTCATACATTTCAAAATACTAATAAAATACTACAAAAAGGGGTAAAATGTTAATTGATTCTACTGTTTTCAGGAAGTTTCTGTGTGTTTCTTAAAAGGAAGGTTAAATCTTCCTGAACTATGTAAATATGTGTCTGGCCTTTTTTTTATTCACAAATCGACCGGCGATTGACCTCAGTATCACTTGATGGTGAGTTCGGGGTCGAGGATGTAGCTTGCTCGCTTAGCAACAGGCTATTCAGTCCTACTTTGAAGAGACCCTTCAATTTGAATTGTAATTACGAACTAGTACGAACTCACGATGGGAGCGAAAATAAGCTACTAAAGGTTTAACCTCTAGTATTTAATGTTTAATCTAAAAGCCTATTTAGTTTATTTATGGATTTATATATATTTTTCGTGTATATATTATTCATTTATGTAGTGTATAGACACCTTTATGATAATAAAGGGTCCCCACAACTGCCCGGCTGCCGCCATTGCTATGACAGACTAGTAATAATTAAATAAATAAGGTGTCAATAAATAACTATTTCGAATTTATCAAAAGAGGATGGTGTAGTGTATAGACACCTTTATGATAATAAAGGGTCCCCACAACTGCCCGGCTGCCGCCATTGCTATGACAGACGTCAACGGAGGCGGGCAGGTGATGGCCGACAGAAAACCCATTTAAGTGTTTTATTGAATCTACTCCCGCATGGAACCACAGGACATCACAATTTAGTTTTTTTTTCTGATTTTTGCACCGCCTATTAACAAAATAATTTTTCAGTTTCTCTACTACCCAAAGATTGTCTGGAAAAGATCGCTCTTTAGCGATAAGACCGCCTGTTGTTTACCTCTAATTGTAATTTATTGCATTGTATTTCTCCTGTATGTTTTATGAGGTGTGCAATAAAGAGTACTTGTATTGTATTGTAGCCTCCATACACCTGAACAAACCTTCGTATCACATTTTACAACGAAAAACGTAAAAGTAACACTAACATAGTTTATTGTCTAATGGGGTAATACCAACAGTTAATTTAGTTATTGAACCGTGGCAATCTTCCCTCAAGCAGTGACAGTCTTATATCCCACCTTACCTTACTAGTAACTCTACCTACAGTCCTAAATCATAATTATATTATGATGTTGGCTTTGCACTTACTACCGTTTTTTGAGGATCGACTGATTCATTCATGTTTTTTCACAAATTACCTAGCAAAGAAACGATTGTTTATTAAATACCTATATATTTATGAATATATGATTTATTTACGAAAAAAATACTTACTGTTGAGTTTCTTTTGGCTTTCTTCTCGACAGCGGTCTCGTCTTGGGAAATGACGGTAGATTCACAATCTGACTTGTAAAAGTGCCCTTGTGGCCTACTTACTAAATTATTTCATTTCATTTCATGTCTATAAAGGCTTAAGCAAAATACTATACTGATTAATTTTGCTGGAAATCATATATTTTCAATTAAACAGTCCGTAATGACAAAACTTACAATTAGATACATTCCTCTTTGTACTAGTTGGATACCTAACTGTTCTAAGCCGTAATACTTTGAGCCAGTGAAATTAAAGTTCGCTAGAAACTCACGCGAGGCTTAAAGCCACCAAGCGTGCACACAAATTTTAATTACGAGGGCTGAGTGGAGATTGAAATTTATTTGTGAAACATAATCTAGCCTTTACTCGTACCATATACGAATTCGTTGGAAAAATAACGCCCATCAATTTCATATGCGTCAAATAATTACTGCGGCGCCTAAGTTTCGCGTATTTTGATATTTGTTATTCAATATCCCTATATGGGTTACAGATAGACCACTATGTAGTAGCGAGTAAATACCCTATAGAGTATGTGAATTGATTTGCTCCCAATTTATTTTTATTTAATTAAGTCTACTTGCATTGAGAAATATTTATAAAATAGTCCTTTATGTGGCTTTTAACGAAGAATAGGCTATTTGACCCATTTTTGAAATATATTTGAAATAGTTAATAAGAACCTAAATTTAATAAATGTTTTTTTGTCTTTAACTTAGCTGTGGCGTGACGTAGATCATCCCCTAAATAAAACCCGGTTATACACTCTTATATACGATGCGAATGACGTTTTCAGTTTTAAGTTTATTTTACTGGATGACTGACGTCACTATCACGGGTGAAAATGGCGGACAGCGTTTTCAGCATTTCAAAAATACAGAATGTAAGTAAATCACATTTACAATTTCAATTTGTTCAGCCATCTTTTACTTTTATATACTGAAAAATAACACTGTCCTGTTTTAACATATATATATTTTAACAATGCACCTTGTTTGGTCACTAGTTTCATACATACAAAATTTTCAAGATAATTTATTAACTCGCTTGAAAATTTATTTAATATACGCGGGAGTGGTTCAGAAGTTCCCTAGAAGAAAGTAGCGGACGTCCTTTAGTTGATGTCGATGAACAAATCAGTATCGAATCCTTTTATTGGATGTAATGGATAAAATATATCAATAATAAATAGCCTTGTTATTATTATCCATTACATGTAATAGTAATTAAATGTAGATGTTATGCAGCACAACCTGCCCACTCAAAGGCAGGCAAATGTCGTCTTTGTCGAATTCAATGCGGTCCGTGAATGTATGCAGGAGTCGGTTCTCCTGAATAATTTAGACAGAGCTACATTAAAATTGACAAACCTCCCATAATACGCCAGTCAAAGGGTACCTCCCTCAAAGAGGGAGGGGTAACTTTAACAATAAATTACGGCAATATAAATTCCTGTACAAGCAAGCATCGAAAACGAATGATATTTAATAGTATTTTATGCCTCAGTAAGGTACGAGATTTTAAGACGTAATTGTGTAACTATTGCATGCAATACTTTTTATACGAGCAAAACACAGAAAAACATTTTTTACTTTAATCGTCATTCCCCACTATGAATTTTTATTTTTCATGTAACCTTTTCCGTTAAACTAAAACTGACCTTTAAAAAAAAACATGATCGCGATGGTCATAGCGGGTGCCTCGTGATTGGTTAAATTTTAAATCAATCAGTGAACAGTAGCGTGCTTTTTTTTAAATCAAATATGCTGATCTTCTTTTTTAGGGTTCCGTAACCAAAGGGTAAAAACGGGACCCTATTACTGAGACTTCGCTGTCCGTCCGTCTGTTACCAGCCTGTATCTCAATAACGGTGATAGCTAGACAGTTGAAATTTTTACAGATGATGTAGTTCTATTGCCGCTATAACAACAAATCCTAAAAATAAAATAAAATAAAAAAATAGTGCGTGGAGGCCCTCCGCGCGGAAGAAGTGAAACTTCGTAATGTGGAAATGAAAATAGGAAGGGGTAGAAATTGTAATTTCAAAAGAGAAAACCTAACAATCAATTGATATTCACAAAAGACGTACCTTGACATAACCTTAAATCCGTCGCATTGTCTGTGGGATTGTTGCATTGAACAGTGCTTTCCTACCCCCTCCACGGTAACGTTAAACGTTAAACGTTGTTGGAAGTCGCATTAGAAGTTTCACTTCAATATTTAATGGGGGCTCCCATACAACAAACTTACAGATAATGCACGAGTCCCACTCGCACTTGGCCGTAATTTTATTATTTGAAATTATTAGAGTTAAGTAGAGAGATAGATCTCTTATGAATAATAACGTTCTGTAGCGGGTACCATAGAGTATAGAATTTTGGTACAGGATTAAAAAGTGCGTTATTGTGATTTTGTCTGTAAAATTATAATTGATAGATTAAAGTACGCGAGTATAAAAAAGTTATTTTATCCTTTCATCGCTATCATTTGTTTTTTCCTCCCTTTTCAAGTATTTTTTTATTTTTAGGTTGTGAACCTACCTACAATTATTTGATTGGGATTTTACATATTAAACAAATCTTTGAGTTCATTAAGGTAATTCTAGTTCAGCGAGATTAAGTTATAGTAGTTTATGTGACTGTACATAATGAAGGGTATTAAACACGAGGGTGGGTTTATGAAACACGCCGAAGGCAAGTTTCATAATAACATCACACGAGTGTTTTAATGCCTAATTATGTACAGTTACATACACTACTTTATCTAGCCACATATCATAGGCCTCCATGATGCATTCAGGAGTCGCACATTACGACAAATATTACCCGGTAATGAAGTGTTCTGGCAGCTGTCATAGTTTTTTTTTTATTCAGAGACAAACTAGAGTTTGCCCCAACCCAACTATCATATCGTTCGATATACTTACGTGCGACATTTGTCAAATTTGATGCAAATTGACAATTCATTTCGGACTAAACGTCATCTCGACTGATAGTAGAATAGAGGTCAAATCAAATTTCTTTGTTTTTCAAAGATGTTCGAAATTTGAATAAATAATATTATCGAAATCGATGTTATTATTTAGCAATAATAACATTTTCACAGATAAGAAATTTGTTCTAATAAAACAGTCTATTTTTATGGTGGTCATAATGTGCGGTTCTTGAACGCATCATGGAGGGTTTATGATATTAGGATAGCTAAAATTTTATATGAGACAAGGATAGATGAAAATTAATAGAAAATCCGAAATTAAAGCTAACTAATATATACAACCAAATTCAGTGTTTTGAAATAAATGTTCACATTATTATATTATAATAAAAAGCGAATTTTTGAGCAAGGTGTCCGAACCACGCTCAAAAATTCGAACTGTTTTTTGGTTGAAATTTTTCGCCTTTACCAAAAATATTATGAATGATATGAGTGCGTTACACTGTAACGTATTCTTTTGCTAACGTGCTTTGACATTTCGTAAAAAATGCTGTTTAGTCATCAAATGCCGTATTGTAAAGAAAGCATTATTTAAAGACATAACCTGCTGCCGGCTACAAGCTTTTGATCCGCTACTCAATGTCAGATTATCTACAAATTGTTAAACTTGTTTATGTTTATACTAATACCTTGATTTAATCGTTCGCTACGCACTTGTAATCGCCGGGCCCTATTTGGGTCGGTTAACTTTGACGCTATCCCCGTCATCAAAACGGTGTTTTGATTAAATCTGACATGCATAATCCGTGACAAGCACTTACCAATAACGTATGAGTAACCGTCTAGCGTCAGAACGCATTTCCTCGCCGCGCCTGATGCGGATCGATGGCGCAGCGTCCGTGGAGCTGCCCCTAATGCTCGCCCGCCACCAGGGTCACTGTGGCACTTGTGGACCAACTCCTTATCACTGACACTGCCCACGGCGGGGGCAGAGCCGTCGACCGAGCCCTGCCTGCTGCCCTCCAGCAGTGCTTTACCACGTCGCATTGTCACATCACCCGCTATCTCCACAGAAACACTACACTTAATCCAGCAACACTTTAATCACCAAAATCAGCACTTCACAACGAGCCTCACCGAATGACGTCACTTGGTTCAGTCACTCAAACTAGTTATCTGGATATGTTTAGAGTTTCGACACTGTATGTTTTGATATGTAACAGCAAGCCGTAAATATAGTGGGTAATTTCGACATTTTCATTACCTCGCTGTACCAGGGGTCATAAATCAATAAATTATTAGCTTTAGTGATAGTCTACTTTTCGTTAATGGCTGTGATAGATAAATATAGAGCGTTATTGATTGATAATGTAGCAATAATTCTTGATTAAGATCGCGTTTGATCTTTAATCGAAATGCTTGACAGCATTCACAAGCACGTTTTTAGATTGATTGAGAACTAGAAATGCTCGGAGTAAAAAAGGGAAGGAATAGATGTCGACAGTTGACTGTTCCTATTTATAAACTCAAGATTCCAATTGATTTCTCGAGCTTTTCATTCCAGTCTTTCCATGCGTCCATTCCGGGCTGGAATCATGCTGCTGGCATAAATCAAAAGAAGCACAACGGTCTAAAGCGGGCTAAGATAATCGAGTGCCAATCGATGTCATTCTGAGCCCTTTCGGAGCCCGGGCTCGCTTCATCAGTCGATTGAATTAGCGTTATAAATGGATGATCACGACTTAATCGCCTTAATCGTCTTAGAGTAATCCTTCTATCTAGGTTATTGTAAATGAGGGACATAGAGGAATATCATATTGTAATTTACCAAGCACCCGAAAACTTACTGATAATTTTCTGTGAGTGTGTAATAATTGGTAATGATTGTCTTATGTTTATGTCATTAAATTTTAGGGAACCCTGTGATTCCAAATAATACAAACAAAGGACAAACAATTCAAACTTTTTAAATAGATAAGTACTAAGTTTTAGTATAAATTATTTACTAAATTATTACTGTTTCCTCGACGATGCTATAAAATACCTACTAGCCTTTATTATAAACTGAGTCATTTGAGCTGGAAACTAGAAAGCCAGAGGGAAATAAAACAAAAACATAAAAAACATTTCTCAGAGACAAAGCTAACAGAACCTTTACTTATAGTGTTTCCAAATGGACTGTCAGATTGGACAAAAGAGGAACTACGTGAAAGGGATTCAAAGGGAAATAATGAAACGAGTTTTGAAATTTAACTCAATGTTGAAGCAGAATTCATAGTGGACTCAAAATTTTTAATCAGAGTAGCTGCCGCTCTCTGTTGATTGCGTTAAGCGGGTTGGGTCAATAATTCGAGTATATAACCCTTTAACTTTTTGAAAAAAAGCGGAGATTTGTTTTCAATATTTAGCCTGAATTTTCTTTTATTGCACTTTTATTGCAAGAAATACACTTAGGTACTCTCAGATGGTAAGGTCAAAGACCCTAAATTAATTTGGCATGACTAATAAAGTTTATGCGTTATTCTTGTAATAAATGTTTGGTTAAATCCGGCCTAAGATTACTTCAATTTGACTATACGAGTTGATAGTTTTCGTATTTTTTGACTAAGGAATCCATTGTATTTTTCCAAGGTCTAGCAAAGTTAGCGGCTATCGAATAATTGTATCGCGCGTTAATTGCGGTCTAATTACGAATACTTAGCGCGGAACTCTAAAATTTTTTTGCAACAACGCCACGTATTAACGTAAATAAACATATTTCCCTGGGAACAGATGAACGCTGTATTTTTTCCCCAGCTCGTAATTCACTTGACTGTGGTACGCATTCAGCCCGCACAGGTGGAAACGCGGAAATCTATTTTCAAGTCGACGAGTTGTTTTTCCGCCATAGTTACGTCCATAAAACATTGCGTCACGGGGGTGGGGTACCCCCCATTTGTAAACAGATTGTGACGCTGTCCACTGGAAATTGCCAAATCGGGACTAACAGGTGTCTTGCAAATCGGCCGGTTAACACTTCCGCGTTTGTTTTTTTAACGTTTTTTTTGTGTAACGCTCCAAATTTAACTATCTATGACTTTTACCGCCTATGGACGTTTTGCGGACGGTTTTCGGAGCGTCTACGGCGCCATGACGCGACGCGACCGATTCGCGTGGTAGGCTGCGCGCGACTGTCGTCTCGTGCACATGGCCCAGCCGCCACAGGTAGCTGATTGCTGATATTCGAATTTCCAAATTCAAATGGGGGTTGCTCAACGTCCGCTAGGCGTTGGGAAAGGCTAAGTTTGTCTAACCTAACTGGTTGTGGTAACGATAGCGGAAACTATTAGATTTTGACTATTGCACCCGTCGAAGGTTGTGCGATTGGTCATAACCTCATAGTAAGATAAACTTATATAAAAAAGGATTGATTTTAACTTTCCTGGGGGCTATTATGATAATTTGATAATTTGATAATTTATTCACTGAATATATGGTACTCGTAAGTTACATAATAAGGTGGTATAATATAAACATTTATTATGGTTGCTTTAAGCCCGCGATAAATAAGTACGTCACGTTTTGACAAGATGCGAGTGTTGTAGTTAAAAGAGTTATTTAGCCAGTATTCGCTTTTAGTATAGGATATTCCTCGTAGGTACTCGCGAGTATTTTGTTTCTCTTTAATATATGCCCAATCATAATTTTCTGCAATGCCTTTGAATTTTTTGTCTCTGATGACCTCATATTAAATACTCAACTGTATAGGCAATAATCTTTGCACTAAGCACATTAATAATTTCTTTAATATATTGTTTATATTAGGTACCTATTTCGGGAGAATAGATAATTATTTTTCAAATCGATCTAGTCCCAAACTAAGCAATGCTTGTACTACGGGTACTAGACGACGATATACATACCATAATAAACAAAAATACATAGATAGCATCACATGATCTAGGAACAAATATTCGAGTTCATCACACAAATATTTGCCATTGCCGGGATTGGAACCCAGGACCGCTGGCTCAGTAGGCAGGTGCAATACAAACCGCGCCAACCACGCCATGTCGCTCTTCTCAAGCACGCGCGTATAATTTAGATCTGTCAGAAAGTGTAACACTTCTCCTTTTATACAAAAAGTCGTAAGCGACGTTAATTTCCTAATAAAGTACTACCTTTTAAGAAAGGTGTGCAGAATACTCTACACATGATGGATTGGGATCCATAATGTATGCGTCTTATTTGAATAATAATCATCAGCCTACATGATGCAAATAGAGTATCGATCATAAGGTTCATCGTCCATTTAAAAAAGGTGATCAATTCAAATGGGTTAGTGGGGAGAAGACGAAAACTATAAGAATAGAATATAATAGAAAAAGCTTTATTCAAGATAACACACCATTACAATTTACAATATTACGTACCTAAGTATTAAAGACAGTGTACAAGAGATGTGCACCCGAAATGGTCTCCACTCAGCAATGCTGTTGGCTTTGCTAGGTAGCAATGCCTACGGCGCTGGTTTACAAGAGATAGGGAAATCTGTTCTTATGAACCACGGCGTCGATTTTAGATAAAATAAAAACTTATTTCTTTTTTATAAATCTCATACATAATTTCATACATAACCACGTCAAATCTGCTGTACAGAATATTACAATACGACATGCGATTACTTACAGAATTTTAACCAACTTCATATCCCGGTTATGTATAAGATTTATAAAAAAAAATTGTATGCAGTTTCTATTGAATCCAAATTCGAGGCCATGGTTCCTACGAACAGGTTTCTCTATCTCTTATAGTTTTCGGTTTCTTCTCTACTGACCCATTTGGATTGATCACACTGTATGATTATATTATTATCGAACTCACGCTCCGACTATAAGTATTGAAGTGATATATTTTATCGATTTTTTTTCGCGACATACGAAAGACGGCAGACAAAAATAATTATATATTTAATTATGTTTTTACTGTAACTATTATCGTCACGCATTAATGTATCTCTAATAAGAGGAAACATCGTGGGATAGTACCTAGATAAAATAACAAGACAATTCTATTGAATGCGTAGGTAACATACTATCTTTGAGTTAGGGAATCAGTAAAATAATATCATTTCGCACAACGACGGAACAGCATACGTCACCAGATACCTACCTACTATTTGTACAAGTACTTACAGCTTTGAAAAATTGTATGCAATTCTAAGAAATCAAAATTCGATTACACAAAGTGTACTACAGGAAACACATAATTAAATTTGCATGCATATTATTCTCTCTGAAACTAAATAACCCAATTATTAAAATAAGGCTGAAATAATTCACTAATTTATGAAAACGCTGGTATGGCATAACGTTTCAAAGTACGGTGGATTATAGTTGATATATTAAGCCACGGTTTATGGTCCGACAGTCAGCTTTCATTTGCAATAATAATGTTAGCTTCGCAAATTATAATTATTACCTTGTGAAATACCGATTTAACTTTAACTATGATTTTGGTGAGCCGTTCACTTGCGAGTACGGTAATGTGACAGGAAAGTGTTAAATAGTTGATACTACCCATCGACACTTATCACTTTCCTGTTGATACTACCTTTTGTCTGGTTGACACTACCCGTCAATCACTTATCACTTTCTTGTCGCATATATTGAAGAAATGGGCCACCGCAATGAAAAAAAACCTTGAATTTTAGCGCAGACACAATATATCGTTTTATCAACATTTTGCGGTTAATGTAGCTCATATTTTAAATAAACGCAACATGAAAATGATAGCGGTTGAAACTAAAAAAATTAATGTGGCTCAGTCATAAGTTTCACATTTAGTTCATTCGGTAGTTACCAATTCGCCAAACTCCAAAGTGCAGTTATAAAAACGATCCCAGCCCCGCTTCGCAAAGTAGCGTGATCAGTAGCTCTACCATGAGTTTACAAATACCGTACTCGCTAGCGAATGCGTGACGGATTTGTATGGAAAACTTTTACGGCGCCTCTAGCGGATCCTTATAGAACTACCAGAAGCGGTCGGCACCATGAGTCGTATGAGCTCGCTAACGTGAACTCGATTCGAAAGTACGTGTAGTAAAATACGTCACGCAAATACACCTAACTTCACATCAAATGAATCCGTCTCTTTCTAACTATATTGACATGGCTGAGTAAGAATAATATTAGCCCTTAGAGTAAGGAAATATCAATAGGGTTCGTGTTACTAAGTAGAAACCTACGACCTTATTGCTATCTCTGTGTAGCACATCAAGTGTCCGCAAGATAAAACGAGACGACAGAATGTCTGTCAACACGTCAAATTCAAGGACGTGTTCAGCACATGTGTCTTTTTTGTTGTTGTAAGCGACGCCCAAATAGATTTATCGATATCGAAAAATTTATCATTATAATTATAGTTGCTAAGATTTGACAACACTTCATATTTTTAAGACTACAATTTTATTACTTTTCTCTATTGCACTTAGAAAAAGGACGTAATCACTGTGACACAATGGAAAGGTTACTTTAGTCTAGTGTCTAATTAAAATAAAAGTAATGAGGTTGAGCTTAACATTATTAACAGTTAATTTTTTTCACTATCCGTGTTGAAGACTACCTACAGCTCTATGCATGCATAGTTGTCGTAGATTTCGGTTATTTTATGTATTTTCTTACATTTCTTCACATAATTACAGAAAAATAAATTCAAGTGTACACGATGCAGAGAGTATTGCATTTGTACACTTGAATTTATGTCTATATTAATTTTCACCTTTACAAATATGAAATTTTGACAATTAATGTCAATAAATTGATTTATCCATAAAAATAACTTCTTATGCTTAACTTTAATCCTGTAATATAGAATATAATATTAAAATAAATACGCGGGTTTATTTTATTGTTATCGCTTTGGTTCACTTGGATTTTATTACAATTTTCTTAGTGCAAAGATAAAAAACAGAGCATTATAAAAAATCTCCAAGATTAAGTTTTGCGATTCAATTCAGCCTCACCTTGAAAAGGGTTCCAAGCTTATGGAATGCTATCTTTGCGGAAGATTCAATAAAGATTTAAGTCAAAGCATAGCGAGTTAATGCGAAAAAAATTGTAGATAATCGTCAGTGATGTCATTATCATCTGCTTACTCCCCTACTTTATATGGTAGCATAAACATCTTGACAGACTGGCCTTTTGGACAGACAGAGGCCTTTGTGACGTTTAGGCTTGAACGGTGTGAGGTCTTCAACGCCCTATCTTCCAAAATCTATGTAATAAACCATCCTTTTGAGTCACTCTATCTATTAAAAAAACCGCATCAAAATGCACTGCGTGGTTTTAAAGATGTAAGCATACATAGGGACAGACAGACAGACAGCTCGAAGCGACTTTGTTTTTTACTATGTAGTGATATAATATAATAGTAGTCTTATCGATGTCACATCGATAAATCTATTTGGGCGTCACTAACAACCAAAACTTTGACTCATGGGTTTTTTTTCTTTGTAGTCGACGTGTTGACAAAAATCGTCGTCACAAAGTATCTGTCGTCTCGTTTTTTCTTGCGGAAAATTGACGTGCTTTGCAGAGACACAGATATAATCGTAGGTTTCTACTAAGTAACACGAGCTCTATTGAATTTTCCTTACTCTAAAACCCGTTCCAGACCTTCCGATCCGATCCGATTTATCGGAACAAATCGGATAATGTGCAGTGCAATTGTCCGATTTATCGGAAGAAATCGGATAATGTGTAGTGCAATGGTTAAACCCGCTCCAGACCTTCCGATCCGATCCAATTTATCGGAAGCAATCGGACAGTGTGTAGAGCAATTGTCCGATTTATCGGAAGAAATCGGATAATGTGTAGTGCAATTGTTAGGACATTTCTTCCGATAAATCGGATCGGATCGGAAGGTCTGGAGCAGGCTTCAGGACATTTCTTCCGATAAATTGGAACGGATTGGAAGGTCTGGAACGGGTTCCGATTTCTTCCGATAAATCGGACAATAGGCTAGTTGACTCATATCAAATTGTAATAAACTAACGTTTATAATATTCCGTATAGTATTTAGCAAAGGAAACCTAAATATTATATTTTTCAATTCATAAAAGTGAAAGATGGCTGAAAAAATTGAATTTGAAAATATGGTTTTCAATCTGTATTTTGAAATGCTTAAAACGCTGACCGCCATGTTGGCTTATGATAGTGACGTCATCGGTCATGTAAACAAAACTGAAAGTCTACTTTGACGACTTCGAATAGTGCCGTCCCTCTCGATCTCCTGTCAAAATATATTGGAGTGAGCGGAATGGCACTATACGACGGTCGAATTTCCAATATTTACAGGTAATTCTACGTCACACCACAGATTAGCAAAAGGAAAAAATGGCGGACGGCGTTTTTGACTGTTCATGAAATTTCTAACATTCAATTGATAAAATTTAGCTTTCTAGTTTTCACAAATATACAAGACTTTTTTTAGAGCTAGTAAGATCATTATTAACCATTTCAAATACATTTCAAAACTGAGTCTACTAGCCTATTGCACTATGTATACATTATCCGATTGCTTCCGATAAATCGGATCGGATCGGAAGGTCTGGAGCGGGTTTTAATCGGATCGGAAGCAATTGGATAATGTGTAGTGCAATTGTCCGATTTATCGAAAGAAATCGGATAATGTGTAGTGCAATTGTTAGGACTTTTCTTCCGATAAATCGGATTGGATCGGAAGGTCTCGAACGGGTTTAATGGCGCCGCGCGCCAGTCACTTTGACAATTGACATTCACAATCTTGACATGAGTACGTGACCATTCTTTGTGCGAATGTGGTTTGGACGAAGGCAATCCGGATCATATTTTCTTTAACTGCCCTATAATTCCAGTTTCTCTGTATGATTTGCTTCCTGACTTCATTCACCGTCCTGCTAACTTTAGTTACATCCTCACGTTTGTTAATACCCCCTTCGTATATGTCCTGGCAAAATTTATTAAGGACTTCCGTATCAAGCTCTAATTCCTCTCACTTTTTGAGTCCGTTTATTAGGCAATGTATACCACCGTTTAAATGTTCGCGGTGTTTGGAGGTTTGACAACTTTGACAACCGATTACTTGTAGCTTCCAACCTTGACGCTGGCAGAATTGTCCCAATGGACAGTAGCCATTTATTTATAAAAAAAAAAAAAAAAAAAAAATCTTGACATGCGTGACGTCACATCCATAAAACGTAAATAGAAAAGTGAGATTCATCGACTTTATTCAAAAAATTTGGATACAATGGTATAAAGGCAGTGTTTTTTTGGTGTGTAGTGCCACAATGTACAAATACATCTATAAATACTCCACAGAACTGTTTGTTTCTTACCGGCGAAACGCAAAAGACGAAAAATGTGGCTACGGGGAGATCCGAATGCCATTCTATCACATTAATGTATTTATGTGTGAAGATCACACTCAATCACACGTAAGTAACAATTATTTTTTTACATACGAGCTAGTGGATAGAACTATCAGTATACTTAAATCAAAACAAACTAACATCTTTAATTCCTAACCTATTGGATGTGGCCTTAGATTTATTAAACCCTATATTGTTTACAAAATTACAACACGTCACTCGGGAATTACAAACATTTTTATATTATGTTGTTTAGCTTATCTATGTTCTTTATAATTTTATGTGCTGTTTTGTTATAAATATAATATTAGAATATGGTATAAGATAGTTGGTATATCAGTTATGTTAAATTTCAGATGGAAAAAAACCCAAATAACTACATGAAGTACAAAAAGGGCTTTAGTCAGAAGATATTTCTTACAGATGAGGCTGTTCCAAGTTAATTTCACCGTCAAGATGATTGCAAGAGGCGGCTGCCTGATACTGGATCTCATCGAGAAATTGTCCTTGTCACAGAATGGTGCTATAAATAATTGAGCCTCCAGGTATGATATCTAATTTTACAATAACTGGGCAAGTGCGAGTCCGACTCACGCATGAAGGGTTCCGTACCATAATCTATTACAAGTTTGTTGTATGGGAGCCCCCCTTAAATATTTATTCTATTTTATTTTTAGTATTTGTTGTTATAGCGGCAATAGAAATACATCATCTGTGAAAATTTCAACCGTCTAGCTATCACCGTTCTTGAGATACAGCCTGGTGACAGACGGACGGACAGCGAAGTCTCAGTAATAGGGTCCCGTTTTTACCCTTTGGGTACGGAACCCTAAAAGTCTAATAATATAATTATAATTATTATGTTTACACTTAAATTATGTTACTTATCTTGAATATTTATTTTTTCAGAATTGCCAAAAACTCAAGATGAATCTATCAAAAATCCTCTAATACCTGCAGAAGACTGTTCGAGTAACAACAAAAGACAATGTACATTATAGAAGCAAGGCTGTGCAGACAATATACCAAAATCTAAGTATTACCACAATGCTAATGAAAGCAACTACCACTTGTCGTTACACACATCACCTTTCAAGATTTTTCTATGCCGTCCAAAAAGATCTGAGTCAGGAGTTGTCAAAACGGCTAAGAGAAAAATTGTACTTGATGATGGAAATTGAAAAATCACATCGTGATATGTCTTGTTTTGAACGGGTCATTCGTCGCCTGCCTTCCTCATCATTAAGGGTTACTGACTCCGACAGTAATGTTTCAGATAGCAATGAGAATTTTAAACAATTCCAGTGCTCCAAAATACTGTGCATTTAATTGAAAAGAAACCTTTGTTGTTTAGTATAATTTTATAGTGACCTATATAAACCATTTAAGTATATGTTTGATTAAGTAATTGATTACTGAATGTAATGTATAATATCCTGTTGGTAGAAATTAAAAAAAGTATTTTAATTTTTTTGAGTTGTAAAGATAACGTTTATTAGAAGCGTTTCTATTAACATGTGCTTACATACTAAAGATGTTATCATGTTGCAAGAGAAATCAAAAAATTTAAAAACATGGAATTATATGAATAAAACAGTTTAAACGGATTATATCATGTATATTCTTTATTTGAGTCTTCCTGACGTGTTGGCTACCTATGGCAACTTTCCAGTACCGTACTGCTGTGGTTAGCTGAGAAAAAACAATTTTTCTCTGCCAAACTTACATTTGGGCAAACTAGGTACAGTCGCCATCAGTAATATCGCAGCATATAAGGCGTTCATAAATATGTGAACACGACCCTTATTGACTGGGCGTTACAGTACATGTTCACATATTTATGAACGCCTTGTATGTTGCGATATATCTGATGGCGACTGTACATACACATGTCATATATAGCCTGTGAAAGACGGCTGTGGCTGTCAATTACAAATCGTGCCACTGATGCCATGTCGGCCACAGTCGTCCAAATTTCAATCAAAAACTTTGTAATTAAAAAGGCTACAACTACTTTTGGAGCACTTCTTTATGTTTTGTAGTGACTTCAGTGGCACGTTAAATAGTTTCACAGCTTGGCGTTCAAAAGGTTCATCATAAAAAATTAAAAGACATGAACTTAATGAGTAATAGTTATTGACGTGCAAGCCTTAAAAGTTGTTATTAGTGTTGAAGTTGAAAGCTGAGCGAGTGAAGGAATCTACTCACTACAGCAAGGTAAAAAAATTAAAATCTGATTTGATTTTGCCCTCTATTTAAGGATTTTTTGCTATGATCAAACATGTTTCTTAATATATTGATGTTATTACTTAGTTAGAACTGATATATTTGAAACCTACAGTTTGAATTTTTCATTGATAATTTTTTCCCAAAAAGTACTCAAGATTGACAAAATTCATATAGCAAAGTGGTGTTTTCAACTTATATTCGACTTTACACGATAAAAATGTGAAATAGCTTTGTTACTATCTAGAACTCAGGGAAAAGTATTATTGACATTAAATAGTTTGTTGAAATTATCAATATATTTGTTATATGAAAAATTGTACATTTAATAATGTATAAGGCCTCTTAACATATAAAATTTAAGATAACAATCAATCAATAATTTATTTGCAATAAAACATACTTAAATGCGTGCAAATACAAGTATAAAATAGAAGTAAAAGTAAAAAAATACTCAATTAAAATAAATACAGCGTCAAGTAAAATCAATTCATTATTGATAACAAAATAAATTTAATTATACACATGTCGTATTTGAATGAAAATTAAAATAATGACATTGAATACTTATTTAAAATTAATCTAGCGCTCTAGCATAAAATTCCTTAATTGAATAGAATGGTCTACTTGTAAAATAATCTCTCAATTTTCGTTCAAATACTCTGTAGCTACTACATTCCTTAATACTAATGTCCAATTTATTATAAGTTCTAATTGCAGTTCAGCTTAGTTTTGTCAAAATATTTAAAATTACTCTTGGGTACTAAAAATTCATTTTTATTTCTTAGGAGTTTGTATGTGTTTTGTCTAGAGACTTTTAGTTGGTCTTTATTTTTAAATACATACAAGCAGACACAGTACAAATATAAGGAAACAACGATCATAATTTTGTGTTCTACAAACATGGATCTGTGAGTAACAGCTACATGTGGACACCCTGTAAGAAATCGGAGGCCTTTTTTTTTAAGAGCACCACACCAATGTTTGTGCAGTCACACTCAACACACTCAAATCCAAACCATATTAACAAGAGTAAAGTATACATATTAAAAATTTACATGCATCACAGAGAATCACAATCATTGTGTTCAAAATACAAATGACTTTTGCACTCTAGCAGAAAGACTGAATAAACTTCTTTTAACACTACTTTGGCTTATTTTTGTTTATCAATGATAAAGCAGTGCAATCAATATTGCATAATACCAGTATGTTTGTAATCATGTTGATTCAATTCGCAGTTGTCAATTGTCCTCATTTTTGCTTCTGAAATGAATTCATAATAATAATATATACGTGCAGTGGTCTGTACTGTAAGGGAAGTAAGTCCCTTTAATGTTTTTCTGAGTAATCCCTTTACTTTCACAGCTGTCACTGTAGACAGAGTAAACTTTTTCCACTAGCACTGTATAGAGGTGCATGAAGGCTCCTCGGACCGACGACGGACCCACATCCAAAAAGCAACTGTATGCTTGCATCCTCAAGCCGGAATTTCGCCTTCACTTTCGTTGACTCAGTCACATTGTATTCGGGTGTTCAGGGCACATCTTTCACTAAAACGTTCACTTTTCACATAGCGGATTACACTTTTTACATAACTTGCAGCGTGGTTATTCTTCATATTATTTTAGGCTTCGCTGACATATTTTACTCTAAAAATGTCTTGCAGACATTATTTGTATCACTAATAATTGAAAAACATTATAAAACAAAAAATCTAATATGATTTCACCCTTCGATTTGGCAGTGAGAGTTATAACTACAGTCGTGAGCGTAATTTTCGATAGTTTCGAGGTGAACCTGTCAAATTTGAATCTCATGGTGCCGACATTGTCACGTCACGTAAACGATACTCGCTACCGTAAATCCGCCATGTTTTATTTTGGCCGCTATGAATCTTCCTCATTCTCTTAAGTTTAGTTAGAAAGAGACAGATTGATTCGGTGTGAAGTTAGAATAAACGTTGGCGAGTGTCTCATACACTCACACTACCGCAATTTACGTGTGTAGGAGTAACTCTATTCGAATTGCGTTTCCTCGCAAGCGACGATAGTCAGCGTGTCGACAGTTTTCGAAAGCAACTCATGGTAGAGGTACAGGCTGAATACGTCATTATCTTCGCGAAACGAAGCTTCGCTCCGTAACGAGACCGGCGAAAGTCAGCCAAACTCCTACATTACCTCTATTAGTGATGTTGATGTTTCTACAAGGGTTGGTGATGTACAAAACAAAATTTATTTCTGGTTTTAGGAAAATATTTACATAATAATACAAAATAGTGAACTTGTTGATAACTTAGAGAAAGAAGAAACAAGGAAGATTTCCAATGAAATACTTAGCTAGCCCTTCCAGCATAAGAGTGCGTCTCCACTTAAGCGGAGCGAAGTGGATGTTCGGAATTGACACCTGTATGATATGAGTTGAAATCTGTACGTCAGCTCCGCTTAAATTTGTAATTGGTCGATTCCGCAGGTCGCCATTCCGCTCCTCTTCAGTTTAGATGCACCCTAACTGCACTATACGACTCTTTCTCGCACGCAAAGCAAATATAACCTATCTTTTTCCGGATGGGTAGATTCAAGTTGCTGTTTCTAGACGGCCTTTTGCAAGAATGCACGAGAATAGTGGCTCTAAAATATATATGGAAAGATATCGTAATGACACTATTGCCGAGTGCTACAAGCCTTTTTGAAGTCCAAGAACACTCTACTACGAGTGAAAACGCCCAAGAAAAATAAGAAATAGTGCATTTTCAGTTCTTTAATTTAGAATTTGCACAATCCTATAAATATAAATGTGTACAAAGGTGGAATAATAGCAAACATGCTTAGTATAATAGTGCTTCTGATATGAAATAACCATATCACTTAAGCCTTCCTTATAAAAGATAAATGTTGATACGTAACTCCATTATGACTTCGTTCTTCTAACAGGACACTTTGACAAACCAAAAAATAGACTTCCGCATTGATAACGACGGTAAAAAAATCGTAAACAAACCATCAATCATCACCCAGTGGGCAACATTTATACCATTCTAGCAATAGCCCACCACTGTGCATATCCTGAGAATAGCAAATCGATACAGCACTAAGCCACATGGCCAAATCATAAAGACACTTTACCACGTTCAGTGGGACATCAGCCCAAGGTTTATGTATGTTGGTCATGTAAGTTTACCGTGGCTTTCTACATTTTATATTCTTTCCTCATTTAATTGGATCAGCACCGGCAAGCCAACAGAGTTCGCGTGTCAGTAACACATTTCGTCTGTGCCTGGACGCAGTGGATACAATGTAGTAGGTTAGCAAGGCGTTAAGTTACTTTCGCATTAAAGGGTAACTTTAGATGGAAATAAAATATTATGCTTCACTTACATTGTGCTTTTAACAGTTTAAACCGAGAAGTAGCCCGCGAAAAAGAAACCCGAATAGCCATATAAAAGGTACGAAAAAGCAACCCGACGAGTGGCCAAGTAGCTAAAGTAAGACCTTATTTATGATGCTGATGACAACAAAAAGCTTTAAAAAAAGGTTTTACAGCTACTTATGTATCATTTACATTTTAAATTTAAATTACACTATTCGATATCTGAAAAACAAAGTGGCAGACAAAGTTAAAATTGCAAAGTTGATCTGTGTCAGTCATGGAAAAGTATCGGATTCGTAATATTTGATTAAGCTCTAACAAATATAAACACACTTTAAAGATCTGCTTGCTGTTTCAGCCAAGTTTGAAGGAGACATAAATACGTGCGAATATTGTAGGCTATTCATTTCTTTAATCTTTTTGCACATAACGTGAGGCATCCTCTCACTACCATTAATTGAAATATATATTATTATTGGTGCGGAATATAGCGGGAGATTAGGATGGGCTATGTACAGGGTTCGTTAAATCACTGGTTAACACGTTATTATAATCGTTTTTGCTCGCATATCACGATCCCTGGCTACGTAAGTGTTTAGACAAAAACATTTGATATGCCAGCAATGCCAGCATGGTATAAGAAAATAAGGTATGGCACTCCGTAATGACAGGCGAGACTTCGTCATCACGCTATGATTGGTTGCTTGGTTCTGTCAATTAGTTTCTGTGTTGCCAGTGGTATATCATAATACTCCCCGATTCTCTTGTTATCTATACGAATCTCATAAAATGATGAGTGTTTTAAATCTATTATTACAACAGTACAATTATTTTGTTACCATAAAGCGGTCACTAATCAGTGACGAAGAAAGTCTCACTAACCAGAGTGTTACCTTATTTTTTATACAATGCATGCCACCAACTTGTGTCCACAGTCCACTGTCGCGGTTACAACTGCCGACAGTGTAGGCAATTTGTTTTATCGCAACACTAGATAAACTCGCGAAGGTGGAATTTCCCTAAGTTCATTTCTATTTTCTTTCTTTTATATTCTAACGGCTCGAAGGGGATTCTACGTTCTTTGGTATGAATATAAATTCGTGACACGTGTATTACTGTACTCAGACAAGTGGTAAGAGCTTGTCGCGCTGATATTTTGCATAAACATGATATATTTTACGTGATAGTTTTGCGAGGATATAGTTTATCTCTATCTGGATTGTTTGTGAATTAAACTGTATATATAGTTTTCAAATACAATACAGTAAGTGTTAATTGTTTGAATGTGAGTGGTGTTACAAATGATGGCAGGGTTAAGACTTGGTTACATCATAATCAGCCAGAATATTGCGTACAATACTTGCCTCTCAATACGATTATCATTAAAAACCAATGGAAAATAATTAAAGTAGAGCAATGTCGGAATAAAAATTGGTATTGAGGAAGGATATATAATTAATAATTTAATGCGATGCATACAGGGAAGTGGTATTTTGATAACTTTTTAACACTTTAATTTATCTTTGAATTTTTTTGAGGATGCGATTAGCGCAGCGGTAGTGGTGCCGCTTACTGAGTCCGGGGTGGTCCTGGGTTCGAATCATTTGTTCTTGGGTCATAGATGTTTTCTTTGCATATATCTATATAAGTTTGTATATCGTCGTGTAGTGCCCATAAGACAACCCTACTAGAGCTTATTGTGGGACTAGATCGATTCGTCTGAAGTTGCCCGATATTTGATCTGGTTGACGGCATTGGATAGAAGCAAATGTATTCTAAGTGATTCCATGAACTACTTGCGAATTATAATATATTTTTTCAAGGATTACCAACAGAAACAGACAATACATCACACTAAAACATAGTAAAAATACATTAATAATAAACAGGAGGTGCAGGCGTAAGACCCTTATTATTATAGGTAACGACGCCAACCACGGCTTACATATGGGTTCATTAAAGAATAAACTACTAATCTCGTTTTAAATGATTTCCGTAAATACCTAATACTAAAATTGCTATTGGCTCCCACCTATCCGAATACTATACAATTATACTAACTTTGTTATTGTTATAGCCATACGAATACCGACCATCCATCGGTATTTTATGGATTTAACTTGGCTTCTCTTTGCCAGCATATTTTTGTTAAACCTGTTTGGAATACTCGTTAGTTGATTTTTTTGTATGAAAAAGGTTATATGTAAGTGTATTAAGCCAAGAATTTTATAATAACATATTATGTTACAATATCTTATCTATGTATATAATTTAAGCACTTTAATGTATGTATACAAAAACGGGTTAAAATACATACATTAATAACAAATATTACATTTATAAAGGCCAATTTACATATAATATTATATTATTTACATACATGTTTATATTGAATTGTATTGAGTGTGTTTGAGCTGGTAAGGTGAAAAGATACTTAATGTACTTACGAGCCTAACCTTATTTTAAATTAATTAATTATAATTACCTACACTAGTGGAACCCTTAGAAAATAAGAATCGTAAAATTTATACTAAAATTGCCTATTAATTACGAAGTTTATAATTAGAAACCAAAATATTTCAAGTAGCGGACGAGCCATAACTTTAGAACAAAATTAATTACCTAACTCTGCAAATACTCTGTATCGGCGGAAAAACGTACTTAATAAAAAACTTTGGGATAAAGATAAATGATTAAATGTCAGGTACTAAGGAAATGGATAGTGTTATAAAGTTTTTTGTTAATTTCATTTTAATACTTATCGACTTTTATTTTTACTTCCACCTGTTCTAAGCATGTGTTTCCGCCTTCTTATAACTTGGGACCCTTCAAACGAAGCGTGAAGCATCTCTCGGGCCAGCATGGCAGCGTCAACTGACATGGCACCGTTGGTTTCTCGTCAGTTGCCATTGTGACATGGGCGCCCCTTTTTGCTTACCATCAGTCGAAGCGGAGCCACTATGTTGTGACGTTATATAAAAAAAGCACATTTATATAATGTAGAAGTAGGTAGGTACCTATCGTCGTTTTGTACAACATAAACGACACGGTTGGCGCGTTGTTAAACCAGCTGCCTACGGAGTCGACGGTCCTGGGTTCGAATCCCGGCAAGGGCGAGTATTTGTGATATGAATACGAATATTTGTGTCTGGGCCATGGACGTTATCTTTATTAAAGTATGTATTTCTCTATATAAGTATGTTTATCGTCGTCTAATGCCCCGAACACAAACCTACTGGAGATTACTGTGGGACTAGATAAATTTGTGTGAGGTTGTTCGATATTTATTTATTTAGTATAAAAAAGTTTGGTTTACATGTTCCAAAAGGGAATAATATTGACTAATGCAAAATTGCCTGGGAAATAATTTATCAACTAGGTACCTTTTATTTACTTTCTGCAGCTCCGTGAGCGTTCCTAATTAAAAAAAAGTTGACAGATTTTTCATTATAAGGTGGGCAATGAGAATAATAAAGGGGTTCATTTATCACAAGACAAAAATATTAAAGTAGGTATATGTAAGAAGATTGATTCAAAACAGCAGCTATACGATTGTGGCAGAATGCAGTTTGACTTACATAAAATGTCTAGTTATTAGTTTCTTTGTTTTATACGAGTACATTGACGTAATAATTACATGGACACACATCAGACGGAAAAAATGGCACCCTCCCAAGTAATGCACAATCACAAATCGCATTACTTGGGTGAACAGTCACGTTTAGACCATGACACGTGACGGGTCTCAAAAATTACTATATGTTCAGTGAAAAATTGCAGAAATAACAGCTATTAAATAAAGGAAAAGGACGGAATATTCTTTTTTACTTAAGTTCTATTGATTAATTAATGAATCCTATGTAAAATCATAGCATATTTTAGATTTGAATTATCAACTTTGTCCCTACAAAATGCACCTCATCATAGAACGAAAATCTAAGGAGTCGCTATAGTTTTATATTTTATTAATAAATGAAGGAGTGCAATAAATAATTATCAATTTTTTTTATATATTTAAGATTCCCACGCGATCCTCAACAACGTGAAAAATTGAGGTCACGTTTAGCAAGAGACAGACGTCAAGAATAATTTCAGCCAAATTATTCTCTCGTGTGTTCGGCATAATCATATATGTTTTTTTATGTTTAATCAAAAGAAGCGTAAAATGGTTACATTCATTAATTAATAAAAAAAAATGCTCTGTTGTGATTGTTTTATTTTGTCACAGAGTCTAGACACTGTCAGCTTAAACCTTTGAACACCAAGAGCACCTAAAGGCAACCTGTGCTGCAATGCATACCACGCCACCGACGAAACTTTAAAGGGTTACACAAGTTAATATTTTGCACTTGCCTTACTCTCATTTCACATACTAGAACAAGATGAGTTGAGAAATAATGTCATTATTACTAATCCTTTCTATGCAGTGTCGGGACCCTTTTATGCAGTTGTTAAATAAAAACGTACCTTAATTTGTTATTACCAATTTACGAGTTTGTTTAGTTCAATCAACAAATATATTTTAATGCTCAAATAAAATAATAATGAAAATATTTTTAGTATGTAAAAACATTAAAATCTGCTCCATTCGTGCCTTGTTCCAAGTTTGACAAGAGACATGAGTCAGAATACGCTAAAAAAGTTTATTTACTCGAAAAATATTTGTGGTAGTAAGTACGTAAGTCATTTGACACTTAAACGTCTGAGCAATGAGTTCTTTTGTACGAAGTAATTATGTTTCTGTAAATTATAAATAACCGTTATTGGCATCTACTTGAACATGACAACGGTGCCACTTTTATTGACATTTTTATTCGTAATAATACCTCATTGAAAATATAGGTATTGATAATTTCAACTAACTTTTGTTGTTAACATGTTTGATCATAGAGATTTTGATTTGTTTGCAGTTTAATCCTAACATTTTTAAACGCATAAGTAGCCTTAACAAGAAATATTATTATTATAATGACACAGTTCGGTGAAGAGATCACCTTCCACATATTCTTACGAGCTCACGTTATTTTACGATATGAGGACAAATTTTTAATGAAGAATCAGATTTCCATCTGTTATTATAACAAATATAATGAGTCCAGAGACCATTAATACGGTACCCTAAACGACTAAATAATTATGATGGCAATATCTCGGACAGTTATGTACTTGTACCGAAATTTAATTAGTATTATTTTTGCATTTACTTCACTTCACAACCGCCGCCGTTTCCGAATGCAGTTTAAAACGATACTTAACTAACTTGAATAACTTTTATGACATTTACGAAATATACAACGCCGCCAAGCTAATTGCCAAGGGGGAAAAATTGGGAACTAAATTTGCTGTGTGAATTATTCACAAGCCTACGTAGATACTAGCGCTATCACTGGCTAACGACATAAATCGGCAATTTAATGTTGGGAAAGCTATGAACAAACTTTTAAATTTATATTTCCTCCTTAAGTACTTACAGTTTATTTTCATGTTAAAAGTTGGCTAAAATTTAGGTAGCCTAGTTCACATAAATTAATAAAACAATCATTTAAGATTAGCTAACCAATTAGCTAATTGGATTGAAACGTTTTTCCAACGACAAAAGTAACTAAATAATTGGTCTTATTTCACAAACTGACACTTCAAATTGGGGATGGATAAAAAAATTCAATTTCTTTTGGTACGTAGGAACCTCCCTTATTATCAGAAAAACTCCTGGGCCTGGGGCGGCACGGCAAAAACGAAATTGATAATAAAGGCTAGAATGGCTAGAACAGTATACCGTTTCGTGGTACTTTATAATGGTAAATAAGTTTCTGTCAAAAAAAATCATTTTAGTGACAAGCTTTTATAGCTGACTGTACTTTTCTTTGGATATTAATCAAATGCTCCCTGAGACGATTCTAAAGAGTCCAAGCTCGGTAGGATTACTTTTTCTATTATAGAGTTCCTATGGCCACCTTCCGGCTCCATCATCACATCAGCCCCATGGTACCATAATTATTGTATTGTCATCAAAGTTCAGTAAGTATGCAAAATTTCAGCTCAATCGGTTGACGATATCTGCTTCAAAATTGAGTTACAAGATTCCACCCGAACAAACATACTTACATACATACATAACATACAAGCAAGTTAAATAAAAGTTTGTAATTTTTTTTTTTTTCATCTATAAATCTTAAAATCTCCCAAATTACCCGAAGACAATTGACTTTCTTTGCGATTTTTTCCATGTTTTCTGGCGTAATTTTGGTTCTATATCTATATTGATCGAATCCAATCCAGTTATGATTAGAAAATGCACGATAACGATAATTTATATAAGAAATATACTCATGTACCTAAAATAGAGATTCCCTAAAGAGATCCCATAGTCAAACCAGCCACTGGTTTTCTGGGATATTGTTTTAGCCGTATTTTTTTTTTTTTAAAGTTCCTAATAAATATACGCTAGTAAAAAGAAACGATCGGAACTTAAATAAACTAAAACTACCATTTTCCAAATTAAAATTAGTTTCTAACAGCCCACATTATATGATAATAAAAATATATAATCATATTCCAAACACTATAAAAAACATCACATGGCCAGAGCAATTTAATAAACATTTGAAAGATTATTTAATCGGCAAATGTTTCCACAGTCTGGACGAATTTTTTAAAGATAAATAAATTACATATACTTCGATAGCTCTTGCCCTAAATATAATTAGTAACTTAAGATGTGTAGATGTTAATGTTTATAATTTGAAATTTAAATTGTTTTGTATACTTATTTAAAAATTAAAAGAAAATAGTGTTAGTCCTCTTATGTTGCAGTGCCCTTGCAGGGTGTCACATGTATACCTTTCAATTATTCCATCAAAATTATGTAATGTGATATGCAATAAATGTTTGACTTTGACTGACTTTAAATAATAATCGGGGGGCACGGCAGTGCCCCCGCCAAGTCAAGCGCGAAGCAAACACTGCCGTACCATCCTTTATAAAAATTAATAATTTTTATCCAAAACAATTATTTTTACCGGTCCGAATATTTTTAAATTTTCTTAATTCGATTTAAAGGAAGAAAAATAAATTACTATGCGAAGTAAAAGTTACTAATTTCGTCCCAGCGTTTCGACAATTCATAAATTACCTATATTCAAAAATTTAAGCACCTCCGGTACTAGTTAGCTCGTATAATTATGATACCCTTATTCAATGAGTGGCACAAAATGCTAATAAAACATTTCGTTACTACAATAACTATTGAATAGTGCATACATTATTCACCTTACGCCCATTTGAATGTAGCGAAATGGCCAAGCCACATATTTTGACTGAGGTGTAGAGTGTGAAGTTAAGCCTTGTAGAGTTGGGCGTGTAGACAGGAGCTTGGCTCTACATGAGATCCTATAACTTTTTCACAGTACGAATCATTAATGGTCCCTACTTGGCATCATTATACCTGAAAATGTTTTAGTTGGGATTAGTTTCTTCAGTAACTCACGAGGTGCTGCATGTCACTTTATTAATACCGATGTAAGGTTTATTTTCTATTTTGTAATTATTTTTATAATTTTCATAATTAATTTCATAATATTTTCATATACCAATTCTGTTCATTCATTTATGAAATGAAATTAACTGGCATGGCACCGCGCGCCTTTAAATAAAATGTCGACCCTACATCACGCTATTAAGAATTTTCCTGAAATCGTGACCACTCCAAAGACAAGACAATTTTATAATTTGTAATAGTATAGATGTAATGTGAAAACTAAACTGTACAAACATTCAACCACTCACCAATAGTGTACGTGGCGCCATCTATCTGAAACGTGGCACTCTTACACTTCTTGAAGACTTTCCCGCTTACAACTTGCCGCATAGCGCTGTTATGCGAAGCTGGGTTCGACGTAATGTCGCGCCTCGCCACCGCAGCGCTAGTGTCGAACTTGTTCCTCAACTCATCGAACGACAGCTCGGACGAGTAGTCCGGTGTCGCTTCCTCGCTGCTCACTTGCCCGCACATCTGATCGCCTGGTACCGCACTGGCAGATTTTTTGTTCATTTTGGTTATTTTCACAGCACTAGAAACACTACAAGCACGAGTCTACATTTTCATTTGTTTTTAGTCTTACCTGAAACAAAAAAAAGTACGTTAATTACATATAAAGTATGTTGCAAAATATTTGTATGCATATACTATGTAGTGGAAAATGTGTGGAATCAAAAATGTAATTGCTCTAAAGTGGCACTTTTACTCAGCTCACATATTCCCTACAGCTTTATTTTGGCCGCAATACCAGAAACTCACAAAAAGATTATAGCAGGCAAAATCTCGACAAATCGAAAATGCTTATTTTATTGGAAGAAAATTCGGACTCCCAAGGGACACCCCTAGGTGCCTGAACAAACTTCTTCGGCAAAAATGGAAATTGAGTGTTTGCTCGCTTAGGGTTGCGCATCCAATGTCAATATGGGCGTGAGGTGGTCATTAGCTGCGGTAAAATATCAGACAATAAAGAGCCTGACGAAAAAAGAGGGGTGTTATAAGTTTAAGGCACCTTATCCGTTAAAGAATGCTGATTGTTATATACATTTTTCTCTATGATGTAAAATGTTTCCTAACATTATTATCAATGATACTACTTAGAACAGGGCCATTGTGATTTAATAGGTATATTATTTGAACCTACAGTTTGAATCATTGATAAATTTTGTTTCAAAAGTTTTTGAAACAAAATTTATCAATTGAGTAGTTACTCGAAAACTGGTTTCTTCAATTGATATTCGACTGCAAGCAATGAAAGCATGAAATAGCTATGTTACTCTTACTATCTAGAACTCAGGGAAAAGTAAACAGTTAAAAAAGTTGGTTTAAGTTATCACTATGTTTGGCATGATATGAAAAATGGCTATGGCTTCTTAGCACTTGTATATACATATACCTACTTTTATCTGACTTAAAAAATAAGGAGGTTGTCAATTGAGGTGTACGTTTTTTGTATGTTTGTTACCTCACTCTTAACACGTTTTTAACATGGGAATACCATTTTAATAAATAACTCTTTCAGCGTGTTGGATCGCGTGATTGGAAGCTTTTAAGCATCGTCTTTATAGCATGACTCAGTTCCGTATTTCCTTAACCTTGTAAATCCATCTACTGTTTGTGAGGCCATAAAGCTGTAAAGCAGCTATATTACAGTCTGACCAAAAAGAGTAGAAATTAAAAAGTGGCAATACTGTAGTGCCGCACCCGTTTTCTTAGATTGATTAGAAAGGGACGACCCTACAGTATTGCCACTTTTTAATTTCTACTCTTTTTGGCAGACGTTTTGATCATATTTTAACGACCATTTAACCTTTCTATAGCTACGCTTTCTATAATAAACTATACAAAAATTAAGTTTTCGTCAAAAAGTACTTCAACTTATGGGTTGTGATTGAGGAAAACAGCAGCAGCCTTCAGCTACGACAGCGGATATTTACGATGCCAATTACTAACAGGAAAAGAAACCTGATCCGTTGAAGCACTTAAGATTTTATAGATCCAAGTTATATTATGCTTATTTTCATTCAAGATGTAAAAAATACTTGTTTTTTATCTTCTTACTATTTATTAAATTAATAATCTTATTAAAACTTTTGTGAGACATACTTAATTATTGTATTAAGCGGTTTACACTCACGTGAAATTGTCAGGAACGGCCCGACGTGTTTCGAACTTGTACGGAGCTCTTCATCACCATCAGAGATTGTTACCCGTACACCGGCGCGGAAAATTTGTCACTGATTCTTTACTAATTATTATGCAATTGTAATAAAAATCAGTTTTCTTTGGAAAGAGAAAAAATTGTGCGGCATAGCAGCTTGGCGCCAACAGGCATCTGTTTTGTTTTATTTTTTAGTCCTCTTCAAGCCGAAAATTGCTGGACGGATTTTATCCAATTTTAGTACAGGGATAACTGGACATCAAAAGATGGTTATCGGATATTTATTTCCCTGACTGTGGTAAAGAAAAAAAAATACGTGGATAAAGTGGCACCTTCTACCGTAGAAGGTAATTCTTTATTAACATTTTATTTTACTTTTATTAAAGTAAAAATCAGAGTTCGAAATCTCCTTACCGCTTTACGTTCTTCTTCCGGTGTCGTATTCCTCATAACCGAGGGTCGTGACCTCTATTTACCGTTTTACTTTATTATCTAACAGAAAAAGATAAAAAACTGGAAATAGTAGATTGTACAACTAGTGCATAAAACGCACCATTTAATACGAGACATTTATCCATCCGAGCGAGCTTGTGAGCGAGGATGAATATAAAGTCGAGTGTAAAATGCGTTTTATGGACGAGTTGCACACTCTACTTTTCACTTCGATTGCGAGAAAATTAAACTACATCATGTAAATATTGTACTTAAAAACAAATTTAATTTTAATTTAAAAACATTTATATCTACGATAAATTATTGTTGTAGTTTAAATAAATAGTATATTGATTTACTAAAATAAAAATAAATTAAAAAAGTAATAAATGATAGTAAATAAAAATTTCAAGTTTATTTCAAGAAGTTTGCTGTGTACTGTGGCTGTTGGTATTTTTGCCTTGGTCTTAGAATACTAACGAAACGAAAAAAAATAAAGAGTTTATTCTATAAAGTTTTATTTTTTTCGTGTGGCTGTTGGACCGATCGCCTTGGTCTTCGACGACGATTTTACTTTATGCTCTAGAGCATAAAAAGCGAGTTTATGTCGCCTACGCACAGCATAAAGTCGAACTTTTAGAGCATGAGAAGTGAAAAACTAATTTCACATCAGTTTAGATTATAACGATTCTCAGTGAATTACAAAGTCAAACCGTCTTCCACTCATTTTTCTGTAGTTAAATCAAACTTTCTTCCCTAGTCTTTCCTTATTTTGAACTAGATGGTGTTTTCTTACACCGAAGCCGGGCTAAAAGTATCCAATAACCATTTTTACGTTCAGTTATGCCTGTACCAAAATTAGTTAAAATTTGCCCAGCCGTTTCGGCGTTATGCAAGGACAAAGGAAATCATGAAAACAGGCTGCCAGGCTGGCATGGCGCTGTACTCTCATACAAAACACATGACGATTCTGCGTTATTATGATTTTTCCTTAACTCAAGACCCCTCTACATAGAAAACTGAGTTTCAATACAAATCTGCAATTTTATAATAGTATAGATGTGAAGCGAGGAAAGTTTCCGATCTTTTTCGAAAACGGCACATCACTAATTCTGTCACGCACGATTTGCATAAGCCCATGCATAATGTAAGCCAATCACGTTCAAACATAAACACCAATCTTTTTAAATAGACCTCTCACTCGGGATAAAATTGCAGACGTCTTCACACAATCATCCACCATCTAACTATCCACAGCGTAACAAAAACAGAGAATTCAATAAAAAGATATCTTTTTTTTATTGAACTAAATCAATGTTCATTTTATGTGGTGATATCACCCCAACTTACCCACGACCTCTGCTTCAGAAAGCAAGCAGAATCAAGCTTGAAGCAGAGGTCGTGGGTTGGATTCCCACTTGCACTTCAGAGGATTGCGTAATTTTTTTGCATCTTATTTATCCTTTGTATTTATATATCTTTCTTTCGTCAAAAGTTGTGTTATAAAATGAAATTAGTAGGATAAATTCATTGACAATGGTGTAACTATTTTGAATTTGAAGTTTTTACCTTTCAGTAGACACGTTTCATTTTAACTCCCATATCTGACGTTTTTAAACTCTATAATTCCAGTTTTATAGATTGCTCACTGAACACTTAAAAAGTATTATTAAAAGTTTTTTTTTCAGCATTGATATTACATATAAATAATAAATAGTTTTTACCATACAATTCTTTAATTTTTTTGCTATAATGGGACGAAATCCAAGTTACTCGTTTCAAAAGATTCCTAAGAGTTATTTTTATCTAAGGTGATCCAGTCAATCAGTGAAGACTTTTCCGATTATATATATAGATAACTAGCTGTGTCCCGCGGTGTTACCCGCTCATCCCACGGGAACACTAAATTTTTTCGGGATGAAAGTATCCTATGTCCTTTCCCGGGTCTCAAACTATCTCCATACCAAATTTCATCTAAATCGGTTCAGCGGTTTAAGCGTGAAGAGGTAACAGACAGACAGACAGACAGACAGACAGACACACTTTCGCATTTATAATATTAGTATGGATGCTGGGAAAACGAAAGGGTTATAAAAAAATGTTAAAATATGTTCTTAGTGTTTTTGTTTATGAAATGGAGAAGCTGTTCTCTAGCAACTGTGCCCCGTGTAACCCTCGAATAGAGACGTCGTCGCGGTGAAGAAATAAATTTTGCAGTAGGTCGGAGTACGTAATCAAATCCTTTATTTTCTCTTCTTTGGCCGCCGAAAGGGTAGAATAAATTTGGAAATAGTTTTCAGCACTATGTATCATGAAACAAGGTCCAATTTTGAGTTGGATAATTTAGATTTGGAGGTTTAAGGAAAAATCAAGCGACTGTAATATTATTCACTACATAAGTTAAGGGACTTGAAAATACAAAGGTATAAATCATTACATTATAGAACGACAAAGACAAAAAATCCTTAATTCTTTTGTTTAATAAATACATGCTTTAAATAAATACATACCAGAAAACCTCACACAATTCAATCTAGTCCCACAGTAAGCTCTAGTAGGCTTGTCTTATGGACCCTAGACCACACTAGACGACGATAGACGTACATAGGTATATAGATAATTACATACTTAAATACAAATAACATCCATGACCCAGGCACAAATATTCGAGCTCATCACACAAATATTGCCCTTGCCGGGATTCGAACCCAGGACCGTCGACTCAGTAGGCAGTTGCGCGCCAACCGCGTCGTCGATAAATAATCATAAATATACCTAATGTAAACTATGTTTAAAAAAATGTAAAACTGTTTATTATAACTCAAGTTTTCCGAGCTTGCGTTGACAAGCAAGCATAAACACAATTTTCATAAACTAAAGCCAATTACTATTACTGACACTTAAGTAAATTAGCAATTCACGGTACTATGCAGCAAAAATGTTCCAACAAGAATTCCCCAGGGATGAATACTGGGGCCGGCGACCGATAAACCGCCTGGCATTTTGCAACTATCCTATCCTACCTTGTTCATACTATCAACCGCATGCCACTATAATTTGTAGAACCATGAGCTCTCACTAGTGTTAGGGCCAAAACACAATTACAAGACACGACATCGCATCGTCGTACGACGCAACATCGTGCCACAATGCGACGTCGAATTTTAATTTTGCATCTTGTCACATGAAGATAAAGTTCATTTTGGATTTACGCATTTCCACGACACGACGTCGCATAATGGCACGATGGCGCGTCGTACGACAATGCGATGTCCTGTCTTGTAATTGTGTTTTGGCCCTTAGGAACTACTAGAGACCCGTTGCGGCGTCAAACCGCCGCTAGAATATGGAAATTTCAATAGCGTAACATAAAAGAAACTACTTTATCGATAGGTTTTTTTTGGCAATAGAAGTCAATAAAAAAATTTAAGAAAATCACGTTAAAATGATAAACGATGAAGGCTAGAGCCAGGCCTGATAGCCAACTGTACCACGTGTTAACGTGTGTAACTTTCACGTAAAAACTACTGAATGGATTTTAATTAAACTTTACAATAATATAGCTTATACATCAGAAAAACAAATAGGCTACAATTTATAAAGATATTGTGTGAATTGTTCAAAATATGACGATAAATGTTAAGTTATCCCTACTATCCCTACTAATACTCGTACTCTTATTACAAATGCGAAAGTGTGTAAGTATGGATGGATGTTTGTGACTCTTTCACGTTAAAATTTCCCCCGCCCTTTGGACACTACAGACTATATTTTAATGCTGACTGTACGAAGTATGACAAATACAGAAAATCGTCAGTCGCGAAATCAAAAATGTTCGACACTTTTGAAACTTAACACCGACCAACTTTTTCATTCCCGGGCCATTTACAAAGGTCCCTAAGGAACGTGAAATAAAATCTATCCAGTCTCTTGTCAACAAAAATGTATGTACAGAGCTTATCAGTTGAAGTCTGGCTAATGAATGTAGAACTAAACTTCATGAACTATCCATGAACACCAAAGGTCATCTACACTTTGACAAAAGTGTGGTAGCATAATTGACAATTATTTAGATCTATTCTCATAGTGTGCGTGGAGATTGAGTGAGCAGCCTTCAAAAATTAAATAAAATGTGCTGATCATTTAGTAAAAGTTCTATAACAATTGTAAAACCAATTGATGAATTTGTAAAATGATAAATAAAAATAATACATTCATTAACGTGTGCTCACTCAGTTCTCACAAACTACCAACGAAATCTGTGAATTTGTTTATTTAACATATAATATTCATATGCTTATTTTAATTAAAACCTATGCTTAAGGTAAGTAGTAGGTAATTTGTAGATCACCTGGTAACGTATTTAAAGTTTTACAAATAATTTCGTATGCTCACTCAATCCGCACACTTTCGAAAACCCGATTTCTGATGAAAAAACTGCACATTGAAACTTCTGTATATGTATATAGTTTAGTAAAACTCATATGGGAATTTGTAAAATACAAAACAAACCGCTAACGTGGCAGATTTTTGGATAATAAATATTTGTAAGTGCTCACTCAGTCCACACATTATTCGTAAGTAAAAAATGAAAATATCTAAGATTTGTAGTATCTAGGAAACTATAAAGTAGTTCAACTTTAAGTAAAAAAAAATACTAAATATCCACCATCTAAAATTTTATATTCGTTGTCTGCTTTTAAAGATATTCAAATCTAAAATTTTGATTCTTTTTACTAAAAGTTGCACTACTTTATAGTTTCCTAGATACTACAAATCTTAAGATATTTACATTTTTAACTTACGAATAATGTGTGGACCGAGTGAGTACTTACAAACATTTATTATCCAAAAATCTGCCACGTCGCGGTTTGTTTTGTATTTTACAAATTCCCATATGATTTTTACTAAACCATACACATATATAGAAGTTTCAATCTCCAGTTTTCTCATTAGACATCTTGTTTTCAAAAGTGTGCGGATTGAGTGAGCATACGAAATGATTTGTAAAACTTTAAATACGTTACCAGGTGATGTACAAAATGATTACTTACCTAGCATAGGTTTTACTAAAAAATAGTATATAAATATTATATGTTAAATAAACACATTCACAGATTTCGTTGGTAGTTTGTGAAAACTGAGTGAGCACACGTTAATGAATTATTATTTTTATTTATCGTTTTACAAATTCATCAATTAGTTTTACAATTGTTTTAGAACTTTTACTAAATGATCAGCACATTTTTTCTCATTTTTGAAGGGTGCTCACTCAATCCACACGCACACATTCTCATAAGCGAGACTCTAGCAAACTTCACACAATAAATTGGCCGAACCGATTTTCGTGAACTAAGTATGTATGACCCATTAGTGTTCTTAAATAATAAGTGTATAATTCAAGAATTCTTGATGAAATTGCCTTTTAAACAAAAAATAACTAAATCTAAATCGGTTCATCCATTTAGGAGCGTCGATGCCACAGACAGACGCACAAATACACAGATACAGTATACTTAACTTGTCACAATAGTCGCTTAACTTCAAAGTCTGATAAATCCACGTTAATTTGTAACGGAATCTGAATCTTATTCATGTTTGAAAAGTTCCGTTGCTAATTTACGTGGATTGATCCAAGTTTGATGTTAAGCGACTCATATAGATTTCGTTACTGTAACGTGGTATGGGGTGGGGTAAGTAAAACACATGATTAAATTAGAAAGGGCACAAAGATCTTTATTAAAAGTTATGACTTAGTCCGTATAAGCATCCGACAACACTGTTACCTATATAAAAAAAGTAAAGTACCTACTCACTGTAAGACAGTTGTATATACTACTTATAGTGTTAAGAGGCCTTATTCCTTTTAAAATTATTTTTTTTCATATTATGACAAATATATTGATAATTAAAGCAATGTACGGAACCCTCGGTGCGCGAGTCAGATTCGCAATTGGCCGGTTTTTTGCTACATTATTACTTAATGCATACAGCCATCAAAGGATTAGGAAGCTCAATTTTCTGTACTGTAAAATTTTGCAATTGTGACTTACCCAGTTCTCCCTTTCGCCCTTCACTTACTACGAACAGAACTTAATGTGTTTATAATTCGCAAACTACACATCGGAATGCAAATATTTTAACTGTATCTTGGAGTACAATTTTTGGTACATTTTTTTAGAGTAATAACATTTCTCAATAATCAAGGGCTTCATGGTAAACTGCGATACACCCGCCATCCTGACAGTCAGAATGGCGGGTGTACCTAAACATAGTAATAACTTTTTGTACGGAGAGGTACAATTTTTTTTTAAAGTAGGTACAAAATAGTACATATTGAGTACATTTTATTGGTATAATTGTTTTACAAATCCGTGATGGTACACCCGCCATTCTGACTCTCACATTTTTTAATATTTTCCGATATACTAAATTCATTATAAATTATGTTTCATTCTATTATTAGCTCGGTGCAGATCGATTTAGCTTCGGATCTTAGACTATAACCTACTATTCTGGTAGCCGATCTGTTGGGTACCTATTGAGAATTTCATTGCGTCTATATGCTCATCAGAACAGTTATATTTAGTTAAAAAATAATATTTGTACTTGTAGATAACTACACGTATGAATGATGATTTATTAAAAAAAGTATTTACCAATACTTAAATTATTTTGTTAATTGTCGTGAATAATATACGAATAATTTGTCAAATAATGTTTTGTGATTCAAATGTTTTGTAAAAGTTGTTTAGCAAGTGATTGGATACACTTACGTCGTTTTTTAGGGTTCCGTACCCAAAGGGTAAAAACGGGACCCTATTACTGAGACTTCGCTGTCCGTCCGTCCGTCCGTCCGTCCGTCTGTCACCAGGCTGTATCTCAACAACGGTGATAGCTAGACAGTTGAAATTTTCACAGATGATGTATTTCTATTGCCGCTACACAGTCTTTTACAAACCCCGTTTTTGTCTCACGCCAATTTTTTTCAAAACATACATATGACACGATACATATTACCATTACGAACATCAGACTAAAACTCCCACATCGATAGGTCCTGTAGTTTTTTTTTTAATAATCATCAAAGTAGCTCATATTTGGGTCATGAAATTTACATTTCATTTTATTGCTCAAGAAAAGGTCTACTTACAAAAAATTTGATTAAGCCACATGAACCTGCATATGATTCCCTACCATTTGCATTTTTTTCGTACTCGTACTGTGATCAATTTCGGAGATAATATTGTTTTTAGACTTTTCTGTTTTCATTTTTTTATTTCATATTTACCCCGTATTAGGCGGAGATATTTTAGTACACGATATCTCAAATGTTTCTTTATGAGCAGTATTAAAAACACGATCTAATTCCGTGGAAGTCAGAAGATATAAATTATAGAAGTTACATCCGGGTTTTTTGTAGCTAGGGCTGTCACTTCGGGCGAAAATATATCCGGTTCCCGATATTTAGTTTCGTTGCTATGTTTCGATGAAATGCTTCAAGTGATTAGTCCGTTTCACATTTTTAGTTACAGTTTGTATGACTTTTGAGTGTATAATTTTGTAATAAAGTGTGTGCTTTAATTAGTGGATTAATTTGTGCGTTTTCTATCTATTACGAACCCTATGCTCGTAACATTATTATTACCTATATAATCCATTATCTTACATTTCAATTTTGATTATAAAAACCTCCCGGTTATTGAGAAACATAATTTCGTTGCTAATATACTTCTATTAAATGAAACATTTTAAATCCCAAAAATTATTCATTTCCGGATTTCCCGGATATATAAAGTGGCAACCCTGACTATTTTTTTCAATCATTTCTATCTTCTGACTTCCACGGAATTAGATCGTGCTTTTAATACTGTTGATAAAGGTACATTTCAGCTATCGTGTACTAAAATATCTCCGCCTAATACGGGGTAAATATGGAATAAAAAAAAGAAAACAGAAAAGTCTTAAAACAATACTATCTCCGAAAGTAATTACAGTACGACTAAGAAAAAAAATGCAAACGGTAGGGAATCATACGAAGGTTTATGTGACTTAATCAAAAAATTTGTAAGTAGACCTGTTCTTAAGCAATAAAAGGAAATGTAAATTTCATGACACGGATATGAGCAAACTTAGATGATTAAACAAAATAAAACTACAGGACCTATCGATGTGGGAGTTTTAGTCTAATATTGGTAATGGTAATGTGTATCGTATTCTTAAAAAAAATCGGCGTGAGACAAAAACGGGGTTTGTAAAAGACTGTGCGCTATAACAACAAATACTAAAAATAAAATAAAATAAATATTTAAGGGGGGCTCCCATACACCAAACTTGTTATAGATTATATATATGTATATGTATAGGTACGGAACCCTTCATGCGCGAGTCGGGCTCGCACTTGCCCAATTTTTCAGTGGTTGTTTTGAGATATATGTTAACGTAATGACGATTTGCCGTAGTAAGTAAAAAAAAATGAGGATTAAGTAAAGTACATCACAAAATAAGGACTAACAGACCAACCTGCATAACTTGACGATTTTATATTTCCGTCGATGTATAATTATTGTAATAAAAACAATTATTATTGGATTAAGTTTGGCGGCAACTCGAGTTTACTCAACAAATTTCATGATAGACTATATTGGAAGTGGTAAAACCTTGATGCTGTCCGATTATTCTTTGTTCTTTGCATTGTTCTATGAATATCTTTACACCTTCAAAAGCTTGTGCTCTACTCAGAGCCACATAAAGCTGACCATGAGAAAAAACTGGTTTTGGAAGATAAACAGCCACTTTTTTCAACGATTGACCCTGGCTTTTGTTTATAGTCATTGCAAATGCAAGAGTAACTGGAAACTGAAATCTTTGCATTTTGAATGGAAGGACAGTGTCTGAAGGACTAAGTTTAATTTTTGGGAGGAGAACTCTTTCGCCTGAACTTGCACCAGTTAAAACCTGGCAATCTAATGAATTGGTATATAGCCTGATCAACTGAAGTCGAGTGCCATTGATCAACCCTTTGGCAGTATTCAAATTTCTCATTAGCATGATAACAGCACCTTTTTTCAATTTAAGTTCGTGTCTCGGAAGTCCACTTACTTCAATACTGTTGAGGAATTCAGTCGGAAAGTTTATATTAGAATTAACATCATCTGAGATCACCGTATCTACGCTCTTATATGTCACTTCTTCATTACAGATGCGGTCAAGGACGTTCAAATTAATTTTTGAACAAATTTCGTTAGTAGGTGTGAGAATCGCTTTTTCATGTATATTTTCATAGTTGTCCAAGTCATTGTATATAAAGTCAATCGGTGAACCAGTGCCCAAAAGTCGCACATCTAATATTGACTGTCCATACTCATCCTTTGGTAATGTATCTTTTCCAACTTGAAGCAAGTAATTTGCAAATTCCTCTTGCCCTTGATTTACCCGCATATTTCTGTCTAGCTTTAGAAAAGTCATTAATCGCCACAAATTATGATTTTTAATACAGTTTTCAATGGTTACTGCTCGTCCAGCATGGGGTACTACCGGCAGTGTCTGTCTGAAATCACCAGAAAATAATACAACTTTTCCAGCAAATGGTTGTCGTCGTTTGTCTTCATTCATTGTGATATCCCGAAACATGCGATCCATTACTGTTAAGGCTGCTGCAGGTATCATGCTTGCTTCATCAATAATTATAAGATAGGCACTGTCAAGATATCTCCCGTGAGAAGAATCAGGTTTAACACCAGATACAGATGAATCAAGAACCGGTATCGGCAATTTGAATTGATTGTGAAGAGTTCGACCTCCTTTAACTAAGCTTGCTGCAATTCCGGTAAATGCAACAGGAACAGAAATGCGACCAACGCTAGCTACTTTTGCGAGCAGAGTTTTTTGCACAAATGTTTTGCCACAACCTGCGGGTGCATCAAGATAAAATAAGTTACTTTTATGTTCTGAACACTCAAGGGCTGTAATTATTTTATTTATTACATTTCGTTGTTCATCAGTTGCCATATTGTACATGGCCTCGAATTCTGCTAGAGAATTTTCATTGTTAACTATTGGAAGTTCTCGATACAAACTGTGCGTAGGTTCAGGCAGACCAAGTTCTTTGCAGTTCGTGTTATGCGTTATTAATATTTCTTCAATTTCCAAAAGCGCAGCATTTATAGCATCTTGCTCGCCAAGACCACTATATAAAAAGTCTTCAATCATATATCCTCTGAAGTTGTTCCAGACTTCGACGGATTCTGAAGGTACGTTAATACCTAGGAGTATTGCAAATAACTCTCTTATTTGATGTGCAGTAAAGCAATTTGCTGCTTCTTGAAGAGTTTCGTGGAAGTAAGCCGAGCTTGTTGTAACACCTAACGCAATGGCTGCTTCTTGAAACGTTGCGTATAAAATACTATTAATAGTACGTAATTCTTCAAAGCTTTTGGCACCTGTAATGTGAAGGAGAAGAAGACGAAGGTGATAAAGTTCAACATCCTTTGGTGATACAGCATTAAGCCTAGCTACAATTTTATCAGCGCCCCTTTTTCGTGGTTGCCATGATTTTGTTGATGCTTGCCAAATAAAGTAGTATGGTATGTCGATGTATCGATACTGTCTTGCAGTTTCATTAAGCTCATTTAACTTGAACCAAGCCATTAGTTTTGAATCGCGTTGATTTAAAGCTTGTTCTTCTTCTCCAAGTCGAAAAGTAACACGTTGTAAATTTTCTAAATGGCATTCTAATGTAATCACTGCATGTGACTGGAAATGCATTTCGTATTCAAATATACGCCATGTGGCTTCGGCCGAACCAATCCATCGAGCTGTAAGATACCCAGTAATTTCATCATAGTTAAGAATATCTCCATCTTTGAACACGATTGACGCTGAATCAAATCCTTTATAAATATATTTGTAAATATATTTAACGCTTTTAACGGTTGTACATACCTCAACATTTATATGTGCTTGATACTTACGAAGAAGATACGAATTATATGGTACAACAAATCTATTGTCAACGGTTACTCCGTTCTTTTCAACTGTATTATCAGTATCTCGTCTTTGATAAATGGGATATCCATTGACGTTGTCTCGAGTATGAGTGGTAAAATCTTTTGGAAACCCTTTTGTGCAAGATCCATCTTTCATACACACGCACTGTGGATTAATACTACCACAAGGACCATGAATCATGTGACGTGCCACTAAATCATGCAGTTGAGGATTTTCTTGAACTGATGGTATTTCAGCGCACACCACTTTATCAATAATGTCCGAGTCATAGAGCTTATCGACATTTTCAAGAGAGATAAGGATATGTGCATGTGGCAAACCTCTCTTTTGAAATTCAATTGTGTAAATAATAGCTGCAACGCTTCCAAAAATTTGTTTCTTACATATGTCATCCATCAAAGATTGCAGTTTGGAATGAAAAACCCGTGCAATTAAATCAGGTCGAAAATTAGGTTGTTGATTTTCGTGCAAGTTAGATTTAATTTCATCCCAATTCGGATTACACGTAAATGTAATAAATATATCTGGTTTACCAAATTGGCGAACTATTGCCATTGCATTCAAGTAATTGAAGTGTAAGTTTCGATAGCTACCTTGAAAACTTTTTGGAAGTATCACTTGTCTTCCCACGCGAAGACCAAGATTTTCAGCTCGATTATGGATAGCGTCATGTACATTGAGGTACTGCTCAGCTCGTAGAAGTTCTTGCTGAGAACGAACAAACGCTAATCGTTCGCCCTCAATTCGTGTGTACATATCCACTACCCAACTTAGAAAAAGCTTTTGTGAACTATGCAAAGTACTAAATTCATCACGAATTGCCAAACGGTATGAAGCATATTGAAGTTGGGTGAGTTTATTGCGTATGGCGGTAGCGTGACCTTCATCATGAGCCATATTTCGATGCCATCCTTCGTCTCCAAATGGAAAAAGAAGTGGGTATGCCATTGGATCTAGTGCTGAATTATAGCACCCAAGCATTTGAAGGCCACCTTCCATAGGATATATGATGAGATCTCTTTCGCCAACTGGACAGCCATCGTCTGCTCTAAAAACAGCAGCTACATCGCTTGCTGTAGGTAAATTAAATCTTCGCCTATCACAACATCTGTCCGTGTAAATTACCATTCTAATACTTTTACGTTGATCTAATGGAAGTTCATTCATTACAGTTTTGGCACTACGAAATGCTCGAGCGAATGGATTATGCTGTAGAAGGTGATCTGATATATTTTGCATAATTGATGGTAAACATTTCTGATTGTCTGTATGGTCTATCCTAATCTGAGTCGCTTCTTCGGTATCAAACAAATAAATCTGTGCATACGAAGGTGAAATTCCTGACGGAGGTTGTAGGGTCCCTATTCTGTGATATACTTGTCCATTAATTTTATAATAGTATGGACCTCCAGTAGAATTTTGCTCAATATTGGCACTGGAACTTACCATGGCAAAAGCTGCGTTATAACATCGAATGTTTGATCTAAAGTTTTTTGAATCTGCATCATTGCCTAATAATAATTGCTGAATAAGTGAAGACTGGGAATATGGTTGAAGAACGACTTTACCATTATGACAAAACGAACGAATTTCACTTTTTCTTTTTAGTTCAAAATGAAGAGCTCTGCAGTAGTTACAACGCTGATTCAAGCTACCAAGACTGTGAATTACCGGTCGGGTATTACCGAGTGCAATTTTGAATTGAACTACTTGATTCCCTATTCTACTCGTAGCTATTCGTGACCGGGTATTAACACGGGTTGTTCTACCCGTTACATTAGATCTAAGCCGGGGTGGTGGCATTCTTATGTTAAAATTTGGTTCGGTTAATATTAACAATTAAGATTAAATGTAATATAATATTTAAGTCTAACATTTCGTATGCTGTGTTGAACTTTGTCAGAGTTAGCACTTAATAGAGAAATATACCAGATCATTTACGATCTAATTTTTCGCGTCCATCCTTTAATTAGAATGCAGTATATAAATCCACGTTCCAGCGTACGCAATATTAACTACTTACTACTTAATCAAACATCAACCTCCAAACTGTCTTCCACCACACTGTCGTCAGAATTTGTCGATTTACGAATAATTTCCGTAGGTATTTCTCTGTCATCCCGCGCCGAGTCTGAGTTTATTGTCTCGCTGGATATTAAATCGCTCAGGTCTTCTGACGATACCTACAAAGGATAATAAATAGGTTTAATTGCTGCGGTGGGTTACTTGACTTATACATTTAGATTTTTTTTTAACAAAAAAAGAACAGACTTCAATAAAACTATAAAGCCAAAAATAACCCCTTCAAAGAGTGTGTCAAATTTAATCTTTACTTGAACAGGTTATTTGTGGCTTTTTAGTTTTATTGAAGTCGGCTCTTTTTTTGTTAATTTTTTGGATGAAATAACGCTCAACGAATGCCGCGCGCGGCAAGCAATCAGCTTTTGACTTGCTGCTTCGTTCCTACAAAGAATTTTCCAAAAAAAGGAAATTCAATATTTTATTATGTTTATAACAAACAAATAGCACACAATGTCAAGTTACGGTTATTCCGTTTCGCGAAATACGTAAGTGTCGCACGCCATTTTGTTTTATGAGGCAAGACGTAAAAGTAATAATGATTTGTATATTAATATTATTAATACTATTATACTTTAACAAACCACAGGCGGTAATTCGTAAATAGAATTGAATAGAAGCCCCAGATTGCATATTTATGGCCCTCACATTCGGTGCGGGCCAATAACACGTGCGATCTGGAACATTTAGGAATTCTCCGTCCTATGTTCTATTACATGTTCTATTAAAACCCACCAGATCTGTGAGCAAGCGGAGTAATTAAAAAACCCTAAATGAAATATTAGCTACTTACGTTCCAGTCAGGAAAACCACTTTCATGTGTGTTGTTTACTTTGTCGCTAAGGCTAGCTGTTGTTGTCACCTGTCGAAGAAATCGTGCATTACGTTATTTATAAAGTTATATATATATATTTATATACTTAACGAACATATACCAAATTTTACTAAGCTCGTAAACACACTTACAGATAATTTCGATTTTTGGCTTAACTGCCTTGCTTTATTTATTCTTGCTCCCCTAGGAGTTTCACAGCCGCAAACTTCACAATAATTAAAAGTATCTGAAATAAAAATAAAACAAAAATGTATAGAAAAGCCAAAAACACATTATGAATATAAATGAAAAGTAAGTAACCATATACAATATTCACCTAAAATAAGTACGTCGCATTCAATGCAGCGGTCGCATTTATCGTAGCGTTTTCGCCGAAATATTTCATTTCCACAATCATTGCATTTTACTGAAAACATATAAAATTAAAAAAATACATTTTGAGCGATTCTCAAGAATACCAAGAAACTTATGCACCATTTACATGGAGCCAATACTTGAGACATTAGACATCACCATCATTCGCCACGCTAAGACAAAATTATTGTATATGTAGGTTGCTTAATTGCATCAACACGACTTTCCTTTACCCGAATACAACTGCATGTCGGAAAAGTGAATGCAATGATGATAATCATACCATTACAAAAAAATCATATTCTACAATCTTAGAAAACAAAATTACTTACATTCTTTGCGTAGAGCGCGCCGAGGCATCCATATTTTACAGTGGTGGCAATGCCTCCCAAAATCCTGTTCACTTCTTATTTTTGGCATTTGATTTTTTTCTTTTCAAAACAGCATTAAACAACGTCTCCTTACAATTGACCACAGTTATGCAGAAAGCGACCAAAGCTCAGGACCAAAGATTATCTTTCTTAAAGCAAAAAGCGCTGACTTCAGTCACTTTGACAAAAAATCTACGATGGTCGCTTTCTGCACAACTATGGTCAATTGGAATACATTGGAATAGGTACATCAAATAAGTGAAGAACCGTAAAATGTTTGAAAAAAGAATAGAAGATTTATAATAAAAAAAAATGTGTCTTTCCTCATTTTAGGGTTCCTTACCTTAGTCGGTAAAAACGGAAGCCTTATAAGATCAATTTGTTTCGTTGGCAGAGATAGACAACAAAGCATTGCAGTGTTTTTTCTCAGGAACGTATTGACGGTTCAAGTTTAAGTTAAGGTATGCTAAATATTACTGCTAGTGCATTAAAAGTATTAAAATTCTATCGATTACAGTTGATCTTGAAATCCGACTTCAAATTGTTGTCAGGTCACGAAAAGGTCACACATTAAAAGTAAGTGCAATGGGCTTTTTAGAGGTTCCTATGTATGTATGTAAGCGTCTTTCCTGCCTCTTCACGTCAAAATGGCAAGACAGAATCCAAATATTTTTGGTACACGGGTAGTTGAGGCTCTAAAATACTTTTTACTCTACTACGTTGAAAAGTGTCATAACTATTTTGTTCTCTGCGAAAAAAGTTGAATCTTCTCGTATAACATAGAAAAAGAGTTCGATATTTGAATGACTTGCTCACTAACACCAACCAACTCGGTATTCAACGCCCTAGATACCAAGTAAAAACTTATTGTAAACGGGTAATAAGTCTGAAATCGTTTTTATTACATTCAGTCAATATGCATATTACGTTGTAGTGGCACGGAACCTTTCAAGCACGAGCCCAACTCACACTTGACCCGTTTTCTCTCCACATTTTCAATAGGTAAGTATGCCAAAAGTTTGCATATCAACATTTTAAATAGAAAAACAACCTGGCAATTTATAGTATATTGACATACCTAATAGCCCCCAATAAAAAGGTCATTAAAACTTGACAGAATATGGTTACTGTCATTCATTGTCAACAAACTGTAAAATTACTTTTGTATTTTCGTACATGTTGTAAGTGTTGCGGATATTATGTTGCCGACTCAAAAATAATATTTCATCATGCTGAACAACTTACTACAGGTTTGTGAGCAAATCATGCTTATTATTATTTGGTCATCTTATGTCAAAATAGGGATCACAGGTCACGTGGTCAATGTCACGTGGTTAGCGCACAGTAGTTTTTTCAAATCCATTTTTCAGTACTTTTTCAGGAAAAAATTAAAAATCCAAGAGTTTTATGCACCTCTCCAGCATGAGACGAATCTAACGACATATCATTTATCAAAATCGAACCATAACTGTAGATCTGATGGGATGTACAAAAATCGGCCTCGCGTAATATATATATAGATTACTGCTCAATTTTCCATACATATCGAGGTTCGGTTCTCATCTGTTTCCTTCTCTAAAACTGAACCAATCTTCACGAAATTTTAGGAACTGAATGGAAAAGAAAATGTTCTGTCTCGGACCGTCTCGATCTTTCGACGTTGGGTGACCTTAAGGCGACGGGTAGTGCGAAACTAGTGCCACTTTCGATTTTTTTCTTATACCTTCATAATCTGATATTTTTTTAGAAATAGCTGAAGTCTAGGAGCTAGCAAAACACCATATTTATTAAATCACTATATACAATTTGTTCACTGTAGTTTACCTTACAAAACTGGTTCATGTCAAAAACGGCCACAATAGTTTTGGGCAAGTTTTTAGAGACAACTAAAGAACAAGAAATTGTGTATAATGATTTAATAAACACTAAAGGTGTTTTTCCAGCTCCTAATATCTTGCAATTACTGAAAATTTATCTAGTTTGGAAGATATAATAGAAGTTCGTAAGTGGCGCTAGTTTCGCATTACGGAAAGCCTTTATCCAGCGCGTATTATAATGCCGGATTCCATATTTCAGCCTGTAGCCCTTATGAGATCAATTTGTTGTCTGTTTATCTGTGCATTGGTGTTAGAGTTTCGGACTATGCAAGTTTTTTTAATGGGTTCTATTCCGCAGCTTATAATACCTTGACCGATGTATGACCTTTGACACGTCGTTACGAACTTGTAACGACATTTCATTAGCAACTTCTATCCGATCATTAACTACATCAAAACTTTTTGGTCTTCCATTCAAGTTGTCCCTGCTGAAGAGCGGAAAACTGAGTTTTTCTGTACGTCCACAAGAGGCCATTTATTATCTCATTAAGCGAGAGAACGTCTCTTATCCGGCTATTTGTCTTGCTTTGAGACAAACGATTTTGCTATCAACGATTTCATTATATTTTTACTTTTTCCGTTGCAATTTGCATCTTTTAAAATGAGCTACTGAGGAAAAATTACATAAAACATCGGTTATCAATAATGAATAGTATTATGATTTGAAATCATATATTATAATACTTTTTTACATGAAAGTTAAAATAAATACAGATATTGTTATAAAATTGGGCTCCTGTTACGTCTTCAGTCGAAAGCTGTCTACATCACATGTCTGAACTAGTAATAAATAATATGGTAAAATAAAATCTACGACGTTAACATGATTACATGACATTTAAAAAAAACAATCAGATAGATCTGATATCCCAACCTTGATTACCTACAAACACAAATCTCAAAACTGCAATAGAATTAATCTTGGCGCCTTTAGTACAAAACTTAGAAGATTTGAATCTCCTATGGTTCTTATTATCGTTTTTGTTGGTTTTTGTCCAGTTTTAATTAAAATTTCTACATGGTCCTTTGTTACTATGGTCCCATGTTACTATTATCGGAAAAGTTCACATAGAATCCCTTTGTACTATTTTAGCTTTATAACAGTCCTTCCAACTTATAATTTGTTTAACGCTCGTATCTAAATTACAGCTTGTATTTATTTTAATAATTTGGTTTGAAAATGCTAGATTGTAGAATGTTGTAGCATTCGCTCTCTCGCTTCACCGGTATCTATTTTTGACATGCTCCGCTTAAAGAAAATGAACATCACAAGACTTCGTGTACAATTACATCACAAAGAGTATTTTTTGTATTGAAATAAAAGAAAGCATTAGCGTAAAGCCATTTAAACCAGCCCGTGGGCCAAAATAGAATGGTCGTAAAAAATCTGATCACTAACTTTTTTATTTTACCAAGTGCGTTTTATGTCAGGAAATTTCCAGGGGAACTTTTAAGGCTTATTACAGTCACAATTACTTTTCAGGGTGCTAAATCAGAGATATTGCATTTTCTACCTGGTTTTAATTAAAATTGTCACAAGATTGGACAAGAATGAAATTTTATCATTATACTTTTCAGCAATAAGGAGACCCATTGTAGCCCCATCGCACCGGAATGAATTATTTGATGAAACATCTATGTAAAAGGGGTACGGTATAGAAACAGAACAATAATAATATCTGTCACACATCTAACGCGTGAGTGAATTTGGTAATTGCGATAAGAAAATACCTTCGCTACTTTGTCATAATATTGATTAAGATGATCGTATTTGCAAGCATGTACCACCTATAAAGCAACGTACATTTCTTGACGACGCGGTTGGCTCGGGTTGTAGAGACCTGCCTACTGAGCCGGCGGTCCCGGGTTCGAATCCTGGCCAGGGCAAATATTTGTGTGATGAACTCGAATATTTGTGTTTGGGTCATGGTTGTGCTATGTATTTCAGTATATATTTATCTATATAAGTATGTATATCGTCGTCTAGTACCCATAACACAAGCCTTATTGAGCTTAATTTGGGACTAGATCGATTTGAGTGAGGTTGTTTGAAATTTATTTATTAAAAAAAAAAAAAAAACTTCGTCACTAGAGCGCCAAAGCTCTTCAAATAGAAAACTATCGTCTTTAACTTACTAAAACTAGCAAATAATCCGCTACCTATAAGCCAATCATTGAACTTATTTTGGTATTTGTCTAACCCCGAATAAATTACAAAACTAGACTAAGTAATACCAATACTCAAAAGCGTCCAGTAAAATTTAATTAAAAACCTTCATTATATGTAGTGTAAATCGAGGGAGACATAAATGAACTACACACATCCAAGCTTAATCGAAACCAAGTTCTGTGAGCGAATCTTCTTTGATCAATTATTTGGTGTGTTCGGGATCGGTTTAGGTAAATTAAATCAGAGGAAATTGAGACCCTATAAATATGTATGTCTTTACTATTCGCTTTTAACTAGCTCGGAATTGGAGCTGGTATCAAAAATAGGATGAAGAGTTGTATAATATGCAAAGCGCTTCTAATATTTGGTAAAAGTAGTTCCATTTAGATATTTCGCTAGCTAATTTTAAGAATATTCAAAGCCAACATACATTATTCATAGTGTTATAGTACATTACGGCAGAGGCCAGTAAGTAAGCCATACTGGCCGAGTAGGAATTAGACGGACCGAGCCGTAGGCGAGGTCCGGATATAATACGAGGCCAGGATGGCTCTTACGGTCGAAGCAAGTATAGTGCTTTTCTCAAAAATTAAACAAGAAAATTAGATAAAAATTATATTTTGTAGGTGACATTCATATTCGGCCATTTTCCAATGAATATTTTTGTTATATCCCATTTTTATTATTACACATTGTGATATTCGTCGTCGCAGGCACCATTAACTCCCATGATAACAACCTATAACAAAAATAATTATGAGTTTATACTTGGATAAGAGATATTAGTTATATCGTTATCAAATAGCGGCAGCATTTATTTACCTTCATCGCCAAAATGGTTATCATCTAGAGCTTGATTTAAGAACTTTTCTATATTTTGCTGCTGAATATTTGTAATTTATTTCCTTTGTAGCCATCCGATTGTAAGATTGTTGAAATATTCTGACCTTATCACACATTATCTGACCAATTATTAACTTGATTTTCTTCCTTCCATTTAATGAATCTCTTGTATTTTTTTATATCTCCTTGGATTTAGTCGGAAGTAAATTATTTTAGCTAACTCTGCCTCCGCTTTTAAGTATGGAGGAGTGCCGTCTATTCGGAATCAGACTCGTCTGAACTCATTTTTGCTGAATTATTGTAATAGATCACACAAACAAATTTGAATTTTTTGTCTTTTAATTTAAATCCCGCCTTAATTTCTATTTTTATAAATACTGCGTTTAATTATTTGCACTGTCTTACAAATCTAAGTCTTAAAGATAAAATTTAATTATTGTTATACATTGTTGTATTTTTTTAACTAATTTTCATATTATAAAGCTTACCTTCAATTTTAACTCCGAGGTTTTTTCTAAACGACACAAAAAAGGAAGGAATTCCGAAATATCATTTTCATTTTACACAGCACAATTAATGAACTAAACGCTGCATACAAACTTCGGCACTAAACCTATAGTCGCTACTTTATTTTTTAAATAGGTATGCATCTTGAGTTACGTTTATACTGCCTGTAGTATATTGATTATATCGATGTCCTGTCTCAAGCGCATACGTCACTGCACCGGTAGAGGGGGCGGCAGTCGTGATACGGCCGCCGGGCGGAGCACTGGTGTTGATGGTGCGTTGCTGAGCCAACCAAGGATAGTTGTGTTGTTATAGTGCTACATATTTATATCGCTTCAGGAGCCAGTACATTACATGTGGCGACGAGGACTAAAAGAAAAAAAACGTAAGGGAGGGATAGGCAATTGGAAAGTAAAAGTTTCGTTAAATATACGCTACGCATATTTCCCTTATGTTACTACTGCTAATGTGAAATATCACTTGCGTGCAAAACAAATAAAACGAAACGCTCCTTTGTTTCGGACAGTAAACAATAAATGCACATAATACGAGAATATTAACAAATGTAGGTAATTACCAAAATAAGATTTTAATGGTGTTTTCTCCATTGTGTAATGGTATTTTATCTAATCGTCAACAACTAATAGGTGAACTTAAATATGAAATTAAATATAGGTTATGCCTATGCCGTGTCCTTTTAATATGTATCGAATTCTATGTATACATAACTTGCTTATCATTCAAAAGGAGATATTTACCAAGTTACTAAATTAGTGGTATTAAATTTTGTTAGTACTTAAACATGAGACACCTTCAAGCATCATTTAAGTAACTAAGCGCATAGTTCGTATGATCTTATAATAAGGTTTATAATGGAATTACGGTTAATTTATCGTTGTTTCTTTACCGATATCTTATATTTATCTGGACAGCCTTTGAAGCGATAATTAGGCATAATGTGTACGGGACGAGTTTTACAATGAATGTCTACCGGATATCTTCGAAGTGTAGGTATATGTATAGCGTACAACTTTAGAAAACTGAGCCCAGATGCCGAACCTACTAATGTGTCATTGTTTTTTATAACACTGTCGTCGTTATTAGTTCAATAATTGCTATAAGGACGTTAACGTATACCTATAATATAACCTGTGCCGTAGGTTAATGCTTAATGCGTGGTTATGCCTAAACGTAAATTAATAGGTAGTTACCGACATGTTTAAAGTGTTTTTTTCGGGTTCCGAGCTCATCTAGATTAGTTAGTGATATAATCCAATTGTGTGATTGAAAGATTATGATTACTACTTAGAATTTGCAACTAGGTATCTGCTCGATTGGGGCTGGGGCCTATTCCTGTTAACGGGACTGTCATTTTAGACATTCGGGGTTAGAAGCCCTATTTTAAGTGAATTGCTGTCAATTGACAGGGTCATTAAATTGGCATCGTACAATCGAGTTATTAAATTGACACTGTACGAAAGGTCATTTAATTGACAGCACCAAATAGAAGCGGATAAAAATATCCGAACATTAAATTGATATGGCGTTTATGTAGAACCCATCATTAAATTGTCGGGGCTCAAACAGAAGCGGATACAAATCCGGACATTAAATTGATGTGGTGCTAATTTAGAAGCGGGTACCTACCCGGTAATAAACTTACGTAAAACAGAAGTACATAAAATAATGGTCGGTCACTAATATGTTTGGTTAAAACCCAAACCACCATAGAGTGATTCTAGAATTGGAAAAGAGACAAAAGACGAGGACAAAAGTGAGTAGAAATCTAATTACGCCTTCAAAAAAAAGAATAGGCGGGAACACGACGAAAGCAGTCTAACGTGTACTTGCACAGTAAATGAATAATAAATACAGGGCAAGCTCGATAGTGATATGATACATTGTCATTGAAGTTAATTTATCCAAGTTATAGTTTCACTAATAACTGTGGAACAAAAGCCATCTGGGTAGCGGCGCACTGCTCAACTATCCCAGTACAGGGATCGACTCGTAAACAAGTTTTAGTTTGTAATGGGTCATTCGTTTAAAAAATAACGGTTATTGCACATTTGCAAATAACTCCTGGCGAATCATGCAGTTTTACTTACTTATAGATACCTATTATTTTTGTCCGATATTTACTAACGGTATTAATGTCTAATATTTTTACCGGAAATGCGTCGATACCGCGACTCGTATATAATGAAAGATGTGTAAAACCATAAAAATTATGTACCTACCTAGGCACAATAAGGAGGTATTGCTTAATAAGCGCAACGTATCTAAGTACCTATCTACTCGCGCCTACAACGTAAAATTAATGCAATTGTACAGTTTAAAACAATTGGAAAACATATAATAAATAATAATAATAATAAAGTGTGATAAAATGTTATATTAGTTATGAAATAACGATCTGACTTAGATGTGCAAGTTTATAGTCATTTATAATAACGGATTGTAGGTAGATATATTTGAAAGTTTGCGATAGCAAAATTACTCAAGTAAACTAGCTTTAGTAAACAGTTCAGTTGTCAGAAACATTATCATTAATTATAAATAGACTTCGGTTGCTTCTAACGGAATTTGAGGCAGATTAGATCGGGTGCAGTATAAATTGTTTACGGGGTTGATAAATAGGTAACTTAACTAACTACATTGTAATAATACCTTGCGCTGTGGGGTCAATATGTATGAAAGTAAACATTGAAGTGTTTAATGTTTATTTCACTTAGTTATTTACGGGAACGTAATATGTATGATGAAATATCCGTGTAGGTATATGTGTTGATGAGTGGTTAAACTGTATGATTGGTGTTGTAAATAAACTTGTAAGCAGAGTATATTGTACCTGGTCATTTAATTGGCAAGAATAAAATGTTTACTAGTCATTATGGTATACTGATCATTCAATTGATGAATAAGACAACATGGTCGTGTACACCTAGCAACTGAAATCAAAAATGTTGTGTCATTTAATTGACATATTGTTTTAACACTTCTAACATTGACCAAGGTCATGGTATAGCAGTAGTTAAGTTAAAACGACTAATGGCTAAAGGGCCAGTACGAACATTAAATTGTTTAGCAAGCGGTTAGATGAATGCTCCGCTTGAATCATTTGATTGATTGGTTCCGGGACGCCCCAAAAGTACCCATGGCAGCCATAACTTTGGAAAAAATCCATTGCGAAGGCGAGACCTCTTCGATCGGTCTGAGATGGGAGCGTTCGAAACGAGCACTCCATGTATATTTGGAGGTGTCAGCTATCACAGATAGCCAAAAGAAGAGAGCAAGCTTCTTGCATTTCGGAGGAATTGAGCTCTAAGAAATATATTACAATATCCCTGGAGCGGACGCGGAGCCAGGTGTCGGCATAGAGGTATTTGCGATAGCCTTAGCAAAATTCGATGATTACTTTGCTCCTGCAAACAAAGTACGGTATATGAACGCCACGTATTCCGTTGATGACACAGGAACAGGATGAAAAGTTCGAGTAATTCCTTGTACGGCTGCGACAAGCCGATAAATGCAATTATAAAGATGAATATGAACACATCATTGATCAGATCACGGAAAAATGCCTAACAATAGTTACGTAAAAATAAAAAACTATTAAAATACAAGTTTTCGGTTGCTAAATGTAAGATAATTTTATTTTGGGTAGTGTATATTAGTCACGGGGTTCGTGCTGAGGCCTACCCACGACATGAGGCTGAGGCCTACCCACAATGCACCACTGGGTGAAAAGTTGCTTACATAAATAAGAAAACGGGCAAAATGTATTATTTTGAATATTTATTAGTAGCACTCGAGGAATATGAATATTTAGCAGTTTAGCGTTATTCTCGAATGGGTCGTGTTACTAATCTTCGACTGCGCAGTGGCGCAGTGGATGACGGATCACAATATAATAATTATGAACAAATTGGGTAAACGATTGGACTGCCTAGGCGTCTATTTAATTTACACGACTGTTCATTTGTGCGTGCGTAATTAAATACGCTACTTAATACTTTCCTATGAAGTGGGCTTGATCGTTCTGAATTTTCAAATATATTGACGGGTTAAATATTATAGTGTGATAAGCTTAATTTGTCTTTATGTTGAAAATGTATTTTTTTGGAATAATTATCTAGAGTATCTTGTATAGTTGATAAACAGTATGAACATCCAGCTTAAGGGTTGTGCATTAATAGGTACATATGACACGTATAGGTGCATATGTCACATGTAGTCAATTGGGTATAACAAAATCATTAATTAAATAACAGCAGATACGTCTTGTAAGGTATAGTATAATATAGGTATAGTATTTGATAGGCCAAACGGGTTTAAAAGTGATATGGAAGACTCCTAAGTGCAAAGTCATTAGTCAATATGATAAGTTTTGACTGTATTGTTACTGGAAACTAATAGCTTTATGTCAGGGGTCAATTTGATTTATTTATTTATTTCAAATAATTACACAGCTTTACAGTTAGTACTAATGCACTGTGAATTACAAGAATAATTTATCATAACATGCTACATATGAGGTAGATTCAATTACTGAAAAATTACATCCATCCATCGCCTTACAGTACCTTAAACATTCATGACACACAATTATCCAGCTACTTCCAAAAAACGTCCAAATCCGATGCTGATGCGAGAAGCGCATTAACTTCACGTAAGACTCGAACTAGAGGAGAGTTTTTCGCGCTATGGTTCGCGCCTCAGGAGCAGCAAACAGTAGCCGGCAGCGTGGACGAAAATTGAACCTCGATTTATAAGGGACGAACAATCGGATAACCTGACTGACCAGCTCTGGACAGTCAGAACACCCTCGCAAGATTTTACAAGCACTAGTCAGCACATAATTTCGTCTAACCTCGAGGGAATAGATTGATAGACCACGCTGAATTGCCAATATGACAGGCTAAGGCGTTATGAGGTCAATTTGATAGACCACGCTGGATTGCCAATATGATAGGCTAAGCGGATTGTTATAGTAAGCGAAAGGCATTATGAAACGTCTATTTAGTAGACCGCGGGAACCAAACTATTCGTAAGAAAGATAGTAAGGCTTAACGGCTAAGCAAATACATTTGCATGGAAGGTCAATTTGATAGACCATAGATATATTATAAGCGGTATGTAAAGTGCCGCGTTCGTGCTGGAAGGTCAATTTGAAATACCATATGTATTAAACCTTCCTTTATATTAAATAACTCAAAGCGTTCATAAACTGGAGTATTTGCTTTTGAGACTTCCATTAAAACTTGAATATCGATGGCTTTGACGCGTCGTTTAAATTGAAATATACTGTGCTTTAAAGCTTTCATTCAATTGGAAAAAGCTGTTGTTTTAAGACTTCCATTAAATTGGAATATCTGAAGTATCAGAGGGCCGGTAACATGGGAATATGACGTGTTCTTGACTCCCATGCAATTGGGATACTCGAGGTCTCAAAGCCTCCAGTGAATTGGAATTGATTGACAACCTTAATTGAATTGACAATAGTTTGGCACTTCAAATGAATGCCTGGATAAAACTGTAATAGTTTGACATCATTTTTAAATTGACAAAAGTGGCATTTAAAATAAATGTCTTTAAATTGATTGTAGAAAGTGATGATTAACAGTCTGATTTTATAATCCGCTCCAATCAACAGGAAAATGTAATTAAGTGTTGATGATCGATATGATTAAATGGATACATGTGATTTCGGTTGATATGATGAAAAATAAATAAAAATAAAAATAAGGAAGGGATGTAGTATATTGATTATATCGATGTCCTGTCTCAAGCGCATACGTCACTGCACCGGTAGAGGGGGCGGCAGTCGTGATACGGCCGCCGGGCGGAGCACTGGTGTTGATGGTGCGTTGCTGAGCCAACCAAGGATAGTTGTGTTGTTATAGTGCTACATATTTATATCGCTTCAGGAGCCAGTACATTACACTGCCAATAGTGCTAACCTTTATTTATTTTACATTTGCTCTTAGTGTAAATTGCAAGTGTATACTGCAATGTCATCTCTTTCTATTTAATCTATGAAAAAGGGACGCCACTTTTTAATTTCTACAATTTGCTGTCGCACTGTACTTATAATTAAAACAATTTGTGGAATGCATCCTTTTAACATTTTATATATTACGACCTCATCGCCTTCACATCCTTAGTTTTTTTATAGGTCGGTGACGATGTAAAACGTGTTTCGATATTCAAATATCTTGATACGTAATAGGAATTACATACTTACTTACTGGACAAATATTGATTCCAAATTTAAAATCTCGCTGTTTACTGGACACTTCTAAAAAGTCTTCGGTATGTTCCACTTACTGTAGTCTATCTAGCGATGGTAAGGCAACATTACATGCAATTTTTGAGAAAAATTATATTGGTTCGTTACTTTATTCCGAATACAAAATTGATTAAGTTACTTATATTAAAAATTAAGATGGTAGTGGTTTGTGGATGTTCAATTTAGAACAGACATGCTATTATTCTCGAGCTAAACTAAAATATGACGATTCTAGTGACAGACTTCCGAGACAATTATACATCATCACTGTCTATAATAATTGCGGTGTTTCTACATTAAAAATAATGAAACATTTTATTTTTTGCAAATTTATATATAATACCATTTTCATGTAAACATAAACCATAAATAAATAAACATTAAAGGACAATCTCACACAAAACGACTTAGTCCCAAACTAAGCAATGATTGTACTATGGGTACTAGACCACATTCATCACACAAATATTTGTCCTTGCCGGAAACTGAACCCAGGACCGTGGACTCAGTAGACAGGTGCATTACAAACTGCGCCAACCACATCAAATATACACGACAGCTGATAGATACAAGAACTAATATAAAATCGTAAGAAAGACAAACTTATGTCAAACAAAGTTAGTTTGAATGAGGAATCAAAGTTGCCGTTCATTTCCCTGCCGTCGTAATTACGCAACTTGCTGAAAGTTCAGGCCTGAGCCTTTGACATAAATGAACAACCAGCTGCTCGACTTCCTGGGCATATTTAATTCACTATCAGAGTTACCGGTTGTCATCGACTCGGAAAGAGCAACGAAAATATATAAATTATTCATTATTTGATTCATAACTATAAGTTTATCAATTTATACGTATGAATATAGCCGGAACGCTTAGAGAGAAACACATAAAGCAAAAAATATATAATATTTTAGGGATTATATCAGCTGTATGTATATACTTATATGAATAGCAAAAAATATGTAAGTATAAGTATTATAAGTAATTATGTTTTGTTACTTATGTGTAAGTTAGTTGCACGGCCTACAATTTTTCTGTTTTGCCCTAAATTTGACTGGTAGAGAATGCCTCATGGCATTACGTTTGCTTTTTGTACGATAAGTTTTCTTTTGTAAAATAAAGATTAAATAAATAAATTCTCATTCAAAATACACATTTCTGTCATTCATCACCAACTAGCCATCAGTCAAAGTCCCACATGAATGTATTGTAGCTAAGTATTAACACATTATTAACATTATTATTCTTGTATGTGTGTAGATTCCATAATATATGACAATACATCCTATTTAATATTCTGTTTAGTTTAGTTCTATAGTCGACATACAGACTGCTTTTAGGCTGTAATTCCTCTACTACTGCACTAGATATTGGAAGTGCGAGCACCTTTTTAAAAGCTTTTATTTAACTTGCATTGTATGTAAGTATCTAAGTATGTTTGTTCGGGTGAAATCTTGCAACTCAATTTTGAAGCAGATATCGTCAACCGATTGAGCTGAAATTTTGCATACTTACTTAACTTTGATGACAATACAGTAATATGGTACCATGGGGCTGATCTGATGATGGAGCCGGAAGGTGGCCATGGGAACTCTATAATAGAAAAAGCAATCCTACCGAGCTTGGGCTCTTTAGAATCGTCTCAGTGAGCATTTGATGGATATCCAAAGAAAAGTACAGTCGGCTATAAAAGCTTGCCACTAAAATGTCATTTTTGACAGAAACTTATTTATGTACTAGTTGTTTCAATAAAAAACACCTTGTATCAAACGTTTTCGCGTGATTTAACCGCAAATATGTTTTTTTACTGATCGATTCGCCTCTTTTGACTGTCTTGTAAATGAATACAGTTTTAAATCAACCGAGAGTTAAGAAATGGGCTAATAAGTAAGTACTATAGTCGATAGGATATCCTGAAATAGACGTCTGCACAAATACGCAACCGCGTAAACACTCACGTGCTCTGGCTGCGTCGGCGGTTGGGTGTGCCCAATCGCGCACTAAAGTGAAAAAATATTTTTTATATATTTTTTTATCGATAGCACCTTAAACCTTCACGGTAAGAGCGTACTCCCATCGGAAATACCGGCCAATAACTTCGACACAGGCGACAGTAATTGCTCATCATTTGCTGGCTTGATGGATTTTAACCGATTTAAAAAATATATATGTTTATATAACAAATAAAATAAATATCGGACAACCTCACACGAATCGATCTAATCCCACAGTAAGCTCTAGTAGGCTTGTGTTATGGACACTAGATGACGATAATCATACTTATATAGATAAATACATACTTAAATACAAATAACATCCATGACCCAGGCACAAATATTCGAGTTCATCACACAAATATTTGCCCTTGCCGGGATTCGAACCCAGGACCGTCGGCTCAGAGGGCAGCGCCAACCGCGTCGTCAAATCGTATATATCTGGGGGCACGGTAGTGCCCCCGCCAAGACGAAAAAAAAGAGGCGGGGCACTACCTACCTTTTCTCGAACCGTTTCGTCTCATTTTCAAACCCTCATAGTTTCGTCCCAGTCCCGTCCAGAGCGCCCAAATTCACAGGTTAAGATGCAGTTAGGGAACATATGAAATGTACTAAATTTCATTGATCTAGCTTTTATACTTTAGGTTTTATTGGTACCTAAAATACGCCGATTTTGCCACTCACTCACTGATGTATCAAAACCTCTGGGGTACTTCCCGATGATCTAGAAAGCTGAAATTTGGTATGTAAGCTAGGTTTAGTACACAAACAATAGAATAATTCTGAAACTTGGAACTTTTACCCCCCAACCCCTTAAACTAGGGGATGGAAGTTTGTATGAGACTTCTGCAAATTTTGATACTAGAGGTCTGAAAATTGATATAGGGACTCCTTTATTATTTATAAATAATAAAATAAATATTCTAGGATTTTAACTTTAAATAAGGGGATGAAAGTTTTTATGGGTTTTCCATAATGGGCGATAAAAGTAGTATATATCGGGCTAAACGTAAGTATTTCTTATACACAATTATTACTACCTCCATATCTACACTTCGACTTCGTATTTTAAATATCTGGGGGCACTACCGTGCCCCCGCCAAGACGAACAAAAAAGAAGGGGGCACTACCTACCTTTTCTCGAACCGTTTCGTCTCATATTCAAACCCTCATAGTTTCGTCCCAGTTAACACTAGAGCGCCCAAATTCTCAGGTTAAGATGCAGTTAGCAAACATATAAAATGTACAAAATTTAATTGATCTAGCTTTTATACTTTAGGTTTTATAGGTACCTAAAATACGCCGATTTTGCCACTCACTCACTGACGTATCAAAACCTCTGGGGTACTTCCCGATGACCTAGAAAGCTGAAATTTGGTATGTAAGCTAGTATTAGTACACAAACAACAAAATAATTCTAAAACTTGGGACTTTTACCCCCCAACCCCTTAAACTAGGGGATGGAAGTTTGTATGAAACTTCCGCAAATTTTGATACTAGAGGTCTGAAAATTGAAACCTATAGGGACTCATTGTTATAAATCAAATACATATTGTAGGACTTTTAAAAAAATCACCCCCCACCCTTTAAATAAGGGGATGGAAGTTTGTATGGGTTTTCCATAATAGGGGATAAAAGTGTATTATATATGGGGCTAATGGGGGAATTAGGTATTTCTTAAATACACAATTGTCTACTTCAGTTGTCGCTCAAGAAACCCTACAGCCCAAAAAAATTAAAAAAATTAAAGCACCTTACAAAAAGAAATGAGATCCCACCAAAAACATTTCATGTAAAATTGACGGCCAAGACTCACATTCTCATAACGCTTTCGCTGTAAAAAAGTTATCAGATCCCAGGAAAAGCCAAGCCCCTAAGCCCCGACTTTACTAACCCCACCACCTTGGTTTAAAAAGTATGGCCAGACGGTCCGTTGGACTTATTTACGGTACTCTATGAAACGGCCAAGCCATACTTTTGAAACAAAGGTGTAGGTTTAGTAAACTCCGGGTTTAGGGGCTTGAAGCCAGTTGATATATGTGAACAATTTGTACAAACATAACATTATTTAGTAATGTTGGATGGTAAACATTTCTAAATCAAGGATGTATAAAATTTTGGTACAGGGATAGCTGGACATTCAAATATGGTTATAGGATACTTTTTGCCTGACACCGGTAAAGAAAAAAAATATGCGTTCAAAGTTGCGGGCACCTTTTAGTATAGGTATACAGTACTTTTATCTCACGAGCGCGGGTGAGCCATGTTTGTGTGAGTAGATGTACATGCACATAAAATTACTCTACTGGTTTAAAGATTTTCCACTTGAATGTACGCTGAACTCTTTTATTTAGATAAACTCTAGTTCGATAGAAGCAGCTCGCCAGTTTCCAAATGATTATTTACTTTGTAAATAGTTAAGTACCTACTTGTATTCGTGTCTTCGTTACACCATCGTAGCGTTTGATCAGATCGCTTGGCAATAAAATACTGTTAATTTTTATAAAAAAATAATATGAATTTGGTGATGATAGAAACTTTAAATGATTTACAACTTTGAAAATAAATAGTATCAATGTAAATTTTAGTTACAGGTACCGCTTTATCTTTGGTACGGTTATACAACGGTATTTCTGGAAAAAAAAATAGACTGTGGTAAATGAATAGGTTAACAACTCTACGAAAATTGATGTAGTGTCTGTCTAACCAGATGAAAAAAAGTCTGAATAAAATGTGAACTAACCACCAATTATTAGACAAACTAGGCTACTACGTACTTATAATTATTTTCTCTAACATATGCATTAAAATGTCGTTATAACGTGCGTTATAAGAGGCCCTGAAATATCACGTTTCGGGCGGAACAACTCGAGAGAACTGTAAAGGAATTTCATACAAAACTTAAGGCCTAGGCCAGGAAGTAATTTAAAACATGACTGAATTATATTTTTTGACTGATGTATTTTTTTATTTCAAAAGCACTGTACATGCCTTAGCCGTGAAAACGGTTTGCCGACTTGGTATCACTATCCGCCTATACCTACTCACCCGGCAAGCTCTTCTTTCCCGGCGTCTGCAGTAATGTACTATTCCTATTCGCCTAAGGAGGGTAACTTATGCGTGATGTAATTTGTACTCTGAACTCTGTAAACTATTGTATGCCAACGGGTTGTGGATTACGCTCACATTAAAATTATGCAAATTGCCTGTTTGCCATTCCCAGTTTGTCCTTAAGGGGCATTCAAGTTGTGTACATTATCTTAATGAAACATTCTGTAATGTTTAGTTTTACTGAACAATCGCAAGTGAATGTTTAGCCTACGACTCAAAAGATAGCAAGTTTATTTTGACGTCCTATCTTGTAAAAAAAAGGTCTTTTATACAAAGTGGATCTCTTTTTTTTATTCTCTATTCTTGTGATAAATGCAAACGATCTGTTTGGCAAAGAAATATCGATCGATGTGATTTTGGCATATTTTTTGTGTATTTAATATAAATGACGTATACAGAACCCTTCACCGAGTCATGCCATGGTTAAACTTGGCTGGTCTTTTGTAAAAAGGAGCTCTATAAAATAGTACCTATTAAAAAATAAAGTTTCCATAGAGTTCTCCACAACAATCGGTCGTGCGTCGTCTTAACTAAAGAATAAGATAGTTCGCTACTTTAATATCAGCTCATTGAATAAAAGCAAAATAAGTGAGAAATTGACTAGTTAGGATGAGTATCCAATAATAGCCAATATATTTCAAGTATTCCATTAGGGTTGGCACGCAATATTGTAAATAGCTCAAAATGCTCGCTTCAGTGGCCGCAAATCATTAGTCCTGCTAAACCTGGTGGAACAGATTGACCTGAAATGGAGCCTGTTAAGCAATTTTATTGCAAGAGAATGTATTTATCTTTAATGTCTAAATTTTTTTCCGCGTTGATGGCGGGGACAAAATGGTTAATTCTGAAACGAATCCTCCTGCAATATTCCTTGCGACTTGTTAATTATGTGTTCTTAGGATAGCATTTCTCAAAAAGTTTGTAAAAAAATATACTTCAATCAAAGTTCGATACGTTTATATTATTATTTTTCTATCTCATTACCAATTATTCTAGTAATTTTATATCAATATTACGGCTATGTTTGATAATTATTAAGGTTCTGTTATGCTTATACTTTTTAAATATTATGAAAACCTGGACATATTTTTTTTAAATGTACTTTTTTATAAAATTCCTTTTTATAAAAAACCAGCCCCCTAAAGTGCTCCACAACAATCGTTTGTGCGCTGTCTTAAATAAAGAATAAGATAGTTCGCTACTTTAATATCAGCTCATTGAATGAAATCAAAATAAGTGAGAAATTAACTAGTTAGGATGAGTATCCAATAATAGCCAATATATTTCAAGTATTGAATTAGGGTTGGCACGCAATATTGTAAATAGTTTAAAATGTTCGCTTCAGTGACCGCAAATCATTATTCCTGCTAAACCAGCTAGAACAAATTTACCTGGAATGGGGCCTGTTCAGTGATTTTATTGCGAGAATGTATTTTCTTTAATTTCTAAGTATTTTACGCGAAGATGGCGGGAATAGAAGCGTTAATTCTGAAACCAATCCTGGTAGGTATAATATTCTTTCCGACTTTCTAAGTATGTGTTCTTAGGAATAACTATAAATATGTATACAACACAACAAAAAAAGCTTAAACTATGTTATTTCAGTGAATAAAGGATTTTGACCTTACAAACGGTCCGGTAGTTTTGAATTTTTGATATGTTGTCTAGGATGGTTAGTCAGTGTTTAAAATGCAAAATGCACAATTCCCCCCCCCCCCCCCCCCCCACCGCGCCCGCCGCCATATTGAAAAAACCGGCACTTTCTTCATATTTTTGCTCATATCTTCCTTTAGCAGCATTTTAGGTAGAAGAAAGCTTCGACAATGTTATAGAGAGGTAAATTTACTACATTCTCCATTTTACATTTTTTTTCTAGGACAGATTAGTTACGGAGATATCCACATTTAAAAAAACGTAAAAAATTGCAATTTCCTATTGAAAAACAAACTTCTGGATAATATCTTCGTTGAGGAGCATTTTAGCTAGAACAGTGCTTGAGCAATTTTGTAGAGGATTCAATTTACTATGATTAACATTTCAAATTTTGTTTCTAGGACAGATAATTACGGAGATATGTAAAAAATAAAGTCACATTTTCCGAAAATTTATGTAAAAATGGACATAAGTTTTATAAGCAATTATATTTCCTACATGTTTTAATGTGTCCTAGACTAGTCCGCAACTGAATGACAGCGTTCTAAACCAAGAATTTTGAGAAATTTTCGGAAAATTCGACTTTTCCTGTTTTTTTAATCCCCGTAACTAACCGTCCTTGAAACAAAATTTTAAGTGTAAATTATAGTAAATTTAATTCTCTACAACATTGCCCAAGCTTTTTTGTAGCCAAAATGCTCCTAAACGAAGATATAATCCAAAAGTTTGTTTTTCAGTAGGAAATTGCGATTTTTTACGTTTTTTTAAATGTGGATTTCTCCGTAACTATCTGTCCTAGAAAAAAAATATAAAATGGAGAATGTAGTAAATTTACCTCTCTATAACATTGTCACAGCTTTCTTCTAGCTTAAATGCTCCTAAAGGAAGATATGAGCAAAAATATGAAGAAAGTGCCGGTTTTTTCAATATGGCGGCGGGCGCGGAGGGGGGGGAGTTGTGCATTTTGCATTTTAAACACTGACTAACCATCTTAGACAACATATCAAAAATTCAAAACTACCGGACCGTTTGTAAGGTCACACATAGTACTTTAGTCTCTATTCACCGTATTAAAATGCAATAAATTAAAAAAGGTGTGAAAAACTGTGCCCCCATTTCCTCGCTGAATCGCAATGCTAATGCGTTGTGCGAGAAAGCTGCCAGCTCTTCGGTCCCCAGTAGTTTCTATTAATATTTTACTGAGGTCTTTATAAAGTTTGTGGTCGCTGGGACTCCACAGACCTAAGGTCTGAGGAAAGGAATAAAATTATATAAAGGAATAACTTGCATGGCAATTATATCAATGTCAGACTGTGACATACAAAACAAACCTCCAAGCACATGTTGCGCAAGCATCTCAGTAGTAAGCTTCTAGACTGATTGTTGGTATGATGTTTCGCGCTGGGTATAAGAAGTAATGTTTATGTAGGTATAGTTTTACATACTTAGGTATGTATAAATTTATGAAACATGTAATGTCTCATTTTTGTTTAATGTGGGTACACCACAATTTTTATTTAAACTATGAATACAAAGATCAAAGCTTAAAGAAAAATTTAAAAAGGAGCTACCTGGTGGAAGGGACCGGGAATCGAACCCGGTACCTCTGGATTACCGGTCCAGCGCGTTAGCCACTTCGCTACCCTCGCTCCACGTAGACCTGACGAATTTTTCCTTATGCTTTGTGTGTCGATCTTTGCATTGTTTATTTGAAAGGTTTTATATACTTTTGTATGTTTATCTATTGTTTTAATGATGTATTTAAAATATTATAATAAGTTTTTCTTTTGGTACAATATGCACCATAAAATGTTATATTTAGCCCAATGGTTGACTGGTAGAGAATGCCAATTATGATATTAAGTCCGCCATTTGTACACATTTATTGTACAACTAGCTGTGCCCCGCGGTGTTACGCGCTCATCCCACGGGAACACTAAATTTATTCGGGATGAAAACTATCCTATGTCCTTCCCGGGTCTCAAACTATCTCTATACCAAATTTCATCTAAATCGGCTCAGCGGTTTAAGCGTGAAGAGGTAACAGACAGACAGACAGACAGACGGACACACTTTCGCATTTATAATATTATATATATTAGTATGGATAAAATTTAAATAAATAAATAACTGTATGAAGTTCTGGATTTAACTCTAGTTTGAATAAATACATACACCCACATAGAAAATAGAAATCTATGTACACAATTCAGCCATAACTACATGCAAGACACGAATTACTAAACGGTCATTTTGATAGATTATTCAGATAAAAATAAGTTTTTGTGACTAGCTTTCGTAGCCGTCTGTACTTTTCTTTAAATATCCATCAATTGCTCTCTGAGACGATTCTAAAGACCCCAAAACTCGGTAGGATTGCTTTATCTATTACAGAGTTTCTAGGGTCACCTTCCGGCTCCATCATCATACCAGCCGTATAGTGCCATATTATTTTATTGTAATCAAATTTAAGTAGGTATACAAAATTTCAGCTAAATTGGTCGAAGATATCTGCTTCAAAATTGAGTTGCAAGATTCCACCCGAACAAACACAGATTACATAGTTACATACATAACTACATTGCAAGTTAAATAAAAGCTTGTAAACACGTATTAAATAAAATTTCAAACAAACCTTTGTAAATCAATTTAAAATTTTGACGCTATCTCCTATTAATATGCCTGTGCCTACATGGAACACAATAATCTTCTAAAACTAAATTAAATTATGAATTCAATTTCGCAGTTCAGGATCTCGACTAGAAGCGGAGGAAGCCTAAAAAGTTCCATTTCGTGCTCACAAGCCGGATTATATTAATAAAGTTATTACGAATATTATATTATTATGTGCTATATGTTATAACGACTGATGGGACTGCGACATCTCGATTGCTACACAAGGGTGGTTAAGTGATCTCCTAATCATTTAATAGCAATCAATGACATGGCAGTCACAAAATAAGGTTTTATAATATGATAGAAAAACAAAGAAAGAAATTCATGTACGAAAGTGAATTTTCATGGCAAAATCAATTAAATAACAATATTAATATATAACACGAAGAGATTAATTAGAAATTAGAAAAGAAATTAGGTACTTGAAATAAGAAATCGTTCCAATAGTTGTAACCATTTCATTTAAAGTAATATAATAACAAATCATATTTGTTATTTAAAAAAAAAAAAAACAAATATGATTTGTTATTATATTACTTTTACCACCAACAAATTTAATCATATTTGTATAAAATTAAAAGATAATTAATTTTCGAAACACTTACCCGTATCGGGGAAAACACAGCAGCATATTTACAAATTAATTGAGATTATAGAGCACTGTACATAAAAGTATTTGTTAAGTTATGTTAATTTAGTAGCAATACATTTTGAAAATTATAAAAGTATGTACAGTATATACAACGAAATAAAAATAATTATTGTTTTACATTTCAACACGCCACAACATCTTCACTTCAAGCGCACGCTATGTTCCTTTCTTCACGATCTTCCATTGTTTTTCAATGAGTTCTTTTTCGGCTGGTACGTAGCTATTCAGCCAGTGCCGAACAAAGAGGTCAGAGTTTAGTTTTTCATTAGAATAGTGTGTGCAGTCAAGAAGGTTGTATTGTTTTTAGTATCATGTGTAGTTATTAAGACTTATTTACCTAGAAGTTTAGTGTAGAACCGCTACAACACAACGTTTTTATTTTCATTTACTATTTAAATGTTAGTTTTGATTCCTAAATATAAAATTGCATTTTGAAGGCGTACAGTAAAAGTCTCGCCGGAATTACCAAAACAAGTAGGTATACACGATTAATTTTGTTTCTACTGAAAAAATAATAATTTTAATGTTAGATTTTTTCTTTTTTATTTCTATATTCACGGTAGGTATATTAGAATTAGCCTAGATCAAGAATCGATGTTACGCAATAGAGAAATCTGTTATGTTACTCATAATAACGATTCTAAATAAATAAAAATATTTGTAATGTATATGACCATATTATGGTCATTTCATTACAGATGGTGATAGTGGAGGAAGACAAATATTGCAACGTGCAGCAAACTATGTATTTATTTAGTAAAGAAAACTACCGTGAGTCTGTAAAAACTTCAACTTGAAGAAGCGAATGGAGCAAGGATCAGTCACCTTACCAGATTCCATACCAGAATTCAGTAATTGATATAGTAATTTGATTATATTTTGGCCTTAATTAATAATAGATTGTGATCATGTCTAGTGGATTAAAGGATCCAGTTGTGTGTTATAATAACCAGATTCTCCGCGGTAAGGATACAAATCAGACGACATTAGCAGTTTATTTAGGACAAGTCAATATTATTTAATAATTATTCGCAGAAGCAATAAAGAAGGTTAATGAATCTAAATATACATCTTGGACGAGAAGTAGTGTTAGTTATTTAATTAATAAACAAATAATAAATAAAGGTTGAAATATTTATTTATATGATGCAATGTCTCTGTTCTAACATTTTTCCAAATGACCCAGTAGGAATGTGGATAGTGTATGGCTGTTTAGTGTTCGATATAATACATAAATATATAACTAAAGGGGTTTTTTGTTTAGGAAAGGACAGCCCCTCCCCGCTGTCCGGATGTCAGATTCAACCAACAATTAATCCGTCCTTGACAGGATAAAGGGAAGACACATATTTGGAACGCTATAATAAAACAGCTAATTCCATCATAAGTTATTGATAGAGATTTCTCACCACCAAGCTATGTCAATTTAATGGTTAATAAACCAAAATAAATATAATCTGCTAAATAGTCATATGTTGACGCAATATAAAATATTGCTAGTGTCTCTTTCAGTTATTAAATATATAGATAGATAATCTGTCCCAGGAGACATGCAACTGATACATGACACTAAAAGTAGCACAAGACCAAGCAGTGAATTACACAACCAGACAGCTGAGTTGGATAAGTAAAACAGGGGATGGACTCAGCCATATCCTCATGTTAATATCTAGCCACCAAGTTATGTCAATATAAATGGCTAATAACCAAATAAATATATTCTGCCATAATGGTCGCTTGTAAATGCAGTATGAAAATACTGGTAGTGTCTGTTTCAGCTATTATTAGGTATATAGACAGATCATCCATCTCATAAGATAACCACAACTGAGAAATGACACTTAAGTAATACCAGACCATAGCAATGTATTAACACAACATGGTTGGGTGATGATGATAGTTGATATAACAATGAAACCAGCCGTTTCTCTTATGATAAAAATATCAGACTGTGTCAGGAGAGTCAGAAGGAAGGGTAGGATATTTTACCTTTGTAAAACCTTTACCTATACCAGACTCTTCCCATCAGCATTTCTAAATATTAGAAGTCATATTCAACTTGGATCAAATATGGGTTTAGTCGTCGCCCGAATTAAGACTTATAGTCGATTGACAAAGGGTCTCTGCAAAGTCGATAGTCGCCAACCTCCTCCCTCGTCAGAGAAAACTCCAAGTCTTTAGTAGATGGTTTTAGACACAACAGTGCACAGCCCGAGCCTTCCTAGTATTAAAGCTTATAGCCGATCTCCGGAATTGCTCTATAGAGGACTCCTTTGACCAGCAATACGCTTCGATGCTGGTACTATGTATGACACAAAGGTCTTTGCAAACCAGTCGCCATATCAGATGAGCCTCTAATGTCAATCTGGAACAGACAACCAAACGACTACCAAGGTAGTATATTTCACCAAGTTGAACCATTCTGTTCATTGACATTGCTTCGAAGGAGAGAGTCTACCACATACCTTATACCTTCAAGACAGACCTGCCTCAGTATTTATTTTAAACAGAGACAAATCTGTGAACCAATACCAATATTAAAATAGGTGTGTTAAACGTGTAGTCAGTATAGTGTGAAGGAAATGTAATAAATAACACAACTATTTCTGGGGATAATTTATCTATCCACAATTACATAAGATATACATGTTTGGTACTTGTCTAAACTACCAGCTGAAACACAGTGCGGATAACTCTCAGCCACTTAGCATCAGAAGTGCATAGGGCCTGTATCTTAACACTCTCGTCTTGAGGTCTTTATTGAACCATATTATGAATCATGGAAATGCATCTAGTGTTAAAGGAGGCCTGGCCGGAAAAGACATTTCTCTAAAATTCCTAAATGTGGAAATAAACAACAGCGCTTACCTCTCTCGCAATAAGGATTATTGCAAGCAAACAATCCGACATAATAACACTCCACACCACATCCCACATGACCATCAACTACTTCCGAAACCCAGAACAGCTGATTTTCGATACTTATCCGTCAGGGTTTTCTCTTACACCTCTCGATCTAGACCGAAGACCCCCAGGCCTTCCGCACGTCCTCCACATCCCGAACATTCTCCAGAGCCGCCCATCTCGAACCTTCTCGATCAAAATCAATCCAAATCTCTCAATAAGCGCCACTGCGTCGGATAGCGGAACTAGATTTGTGTACATGTGTTTTATGTTTCAATGAATTCCCAGTTCCTCATTGGTTGGTATTATATACAACTCACACAAATAAAAAATATCTATAGGCTTATAGGTAGATATACTTTAGTTCCGCTACTCGCCGTTGGTCGCTACTGTAGCCACTGATATTGGCGGCAAATTAAACCAAATTAAAATGTATCTTTATTATTATAGATTAATTATTAATCCCAACATAGCTGTCTTTAAAATTCGGTACGTTTTAAAAGTTCCCAATGCCTGTAAGATAATAAGAACGTGACTTAAACGCAATTTCTCCCAAAACGTCACTGACATTTCTATTACACTCGACAAGACCACATCAACAAACCTCCTAGAAACACCAACGCATATCATATAATTAACAACAACTGAGCTTTCCAGCACAATTACAAGCATTGAGATCAATACAGCTTGCGGCCTTTAAATTATATTAAAATATTTAATAAACACATCCTTGTTTTATGCTTGTCTATCACAACGCCCTCTAGTGTGAAAGATTTAAACTTAATCCACGCTCCAGCAACCCTATCAATATTTAATTCATCAATGAATTACGAGATGGCGTTGTAAGGTAAGGCAGCGTAGACGCTGACCCTTTACAATAGACTCCCAATAAAACACTAGATGGCGCTTCACGTCATAAAACCATTGGCTAAAACTCACTGGAGCATAGTTCCGTTACAAGTCTCAGACATATTAAAATATATAAACGGGTTTACTCACGTCTCATCGCAGTAAACCCATTTATGTATTTTAATATTTATTCAATCTTTATTGCACAAAAGAAAAACTTATCGTACAAAATCGTACCAGTCAACCTTCGGGCACAGCAGATCAATTGTGCAGTGTAAACTATTTGCGCCTTATTATTAAAACTATAGCACACATTATTATGAATGGGTTTGTTCTTGAGTTCAGAATATGAAAATGCATCGTTAAATGTCCGTGTCAAGCCGCACAAAGGCTTTGTTCGCGACCTTTCAATGGAATATTGATAATGATTGGCCAACAGAGCACAATGTGACATTATAAATGTAAATGGAAGCTTTTGCTTCTGTTTTTAGCTACTCTTTAACCTTTAGAACTTTATAAAGATAAAGGTGAATGAATCTAATTCCAGATTATTTTTGTCATGAGATTAACTTTTTTGCTACTTGTACCTATTATTTGGTAATTTTTCCAGTGTTCCAGTTCCTAACGCAATCACCTTCGTGGACACTTTTTTGACGATTTGTCCGTAGATTTTGCAGCATTTGGAAACAGTTTATTGGTACATGATGCACTGCTCACCATCGGCAGGGTCATCCTCACACACTGGGGCCTAATTGGTCGAGAACTGTGCGGTTCCAGAGAAATTTCCCACCGCAAACGACACAGACAACACAGAGATTCTGGTCTTTTAAGGAATAGCTTGAAATGGCAATGATATACGAGTTTTCACTTAATGAGACTGACTGACTAGAACTTAAACTAAGTTATAAATGAGATATTTACATATTTATATATTGAAACTTAAACGTTAGGAAACATGCATTTTTTATCTAAAAGGTCTTTAGTAACTTACAATACTTATAAGACCTATCCAACAATGTCACACAAATTGGGGCAAATGCAAAAAAAATACTATACATCCCCTATACACGGGTAAGGAAGGTACGCTAAAAAAAATGATCCTCAAGATTTTTTTAGATTTTGTCAACATGACTAATATGTATATCCGTGCCAATTGCAGCTTTATAGCACGACCAGTATCTGAGCTAAGCTGCGAAGGACGGACGGACTGACGTGGCAAAACTATACATTGTCGACTGCCTACGGAACCCTAATAAAAAGAACACCCCCTCCGGCAGCCTCCAAACCAAACTAAATAGAAACAAATTTGTCTCAAAACAGTGAAAAACCTAATTTGTCCATTCAAACTAATTTGTCTCCTAATTTCCTTTACACTATATTTCTTCCTCCAAAGCTGTTCAGCAGCTTCACCCCGCATGAAGTAATTCAATTTTCTCATTCCGGCGTCATTTGCATACATATTGTGACATTCACGTATCATTTTCGCATAAGAGGCATGGAGTTTTGCTGACACACGTCATTCAGTGCGAGAACGTTTTTTTTTTTTTAAAACACGTTCTGCTGAGTTTTCGTGAGATTTATACGACGGCGCGGCGTGTTAAAAGAATAGTACATTTCTAGCGACGTCTTTTCTTTTATGCGTAACGAAACGTGCTAAGCTAACAGTATAATAATAAGAGTCTTTCGTCACGTGTCCAATAAAGCATTATTGAGCGTTTAAAAGAAGTGTGCATGTAGGTTCTTGCTCATACATGAACCAACTCATTTTAGTCATAATTGTATGTACATTCGAACATCATACGAGAAAAAAAAAGAGTCCAAAAATATTTTGTATGAAGTCACTTTGATAAAAAAAATACATACGCGTCATAAACGTAATAAAATTATTATAGGCCCGCCGGCCGGATGATAAAAAAACAGGGTTACTTTTTATTGTGTTGTATGACGTATAGTTTGTTAAAATCCTCATAGTTATCTATAGATTTTTTACAATTTCACATACAATCATTTTAGAACATCATACTTGATAAGGTGATCTCTAAACAAGTTCCGAGTAGTCAATACATTTTTTTTGTCATTTATGTCACTTATTCCATATCAGGGCCAGTAAACTTATAGGTACAGACATAACTATTAATGGATGAGATAATACTTTTAAGCCAAGGTATTATAGTATTATTTTATTACTCCGGTCGACCGCGGTCTTAACGAACATTTAACAAACATGGCAGGCAAAGAGCTAAATTAAAGTAACGAAATCTTGTAATACCTACTTTATGTGAGTTCATAAGTTGTTAAATACCGTCGTTTAAAATTCATAAGTTCTCAAGAACTCTCGTTAACCGAACTATGATTGAGGCTTAACATACAGCCAATTTTCATAATTTTATAGGTTCAAGTAATAATGAGGCTACAACATCTACCTGCCTAACTTATTATTTTTAATGGCTATGTCGATAGATTAAGTCAGTGTCAGGAAAAAACGTACTCGAGCGTGATTAACTTACCAAAAAAAAAGTTGCTATTCCCATCCACAACAAATTAAGGATATGAGGCAGCAACTATTCAAATATGATTTACTTTAATTTACATCAACATAAATTATCTTTTCATTTAATTTACCATTTTTTTAAGACCGCCAATCCTGTCTACCTTATATTTAAGGATAGTTTATGTTTAGGGGTGCAAAAAAAGATTGAGGCCCATTGGCCTCTTAGAATTGTATAAAAGTGGCACACGCTACGCTACGACTACATGCATCATTGTAAAATGTTTTGTCCCATAGTAAAAACAACAATAAAGTCTACAGAATATAAAATTACTTCTAACGTTTCGAAATAAGAAACGTTGACAGAGCTTGATGGATTATATTTAGCGAGTTAGGTATATCTATCGTCCAGATGTCTCCGGAAAATGTCCATTCGAGTGAAAATAAGGTGCGAAAATTTATCAGCATCTCTAAGACTTTCGAGTTCTTTTATATTTAAATGTTTCACCGGTACGAGATATTTTTATCAGGTTTTATTACTAACAGATAGAGACCGTATGTATATACCTAATAAAAATAATAATCATTTATAATTTACGTCGATATTAATAACTTATTTTAATACGTATTTTCTATTACATATATACTCTATTACGTAGGTTTACGATATAATGCGATCTTGACAGCGCATAGTCATCCTGGAGCCAAATGGCGGATTTATGTTACTGTCCTCGCATTGTCATCCTCGTAATTTGTCGTTTTGGTGGCTCTGAGGCAGCCTAGCGAACCCGATAGGTGACGTAGCAACGCCCTTTCTTTGCCAAGACTATAATAATATATGCCTTCATTCCCGATCATCTCAGATTTTGGCATTGTATGTAGGTATAGCCCAGCAGGGTGTTCTTCAGCGCACGTTATATTGCGGATGTTTAATGATGAGTACTAATTTATTTTACTGGCGACGACAAATTTGGGTAACTGACGTTGAAAGTCAGTGAATGGCACTGAAAAACAAAGAGGAAACGGGACTAAATATTCCGCTAATTTCAAATAATTCATGAACAATAAAGCCAAAACTATGCAAATTCAAGTTTTTTTCAATAGGATTCAGTATGTATTTCACAAGAAGAACGAAGGATTAAGTAGCATTCCGGTAAACAATGTTTTGAATTCGGTTGATGACAAATCTTTGACAAATCGCGACTGACATTTAATAATGCAAATATATGACGTATGCACGTTATTGCCGTATGAAAGCTGTTTGTAGCGTTAGGCTATAAACCCCGTAGTCACTTTCCATCAGTTGATACTGAGGTGAATCGCCGGTCAGTCTGTGAAAAAAAAAAGCAACAGCAGTGCACATAGGCTGACAAGGCGTATGTAAAAATAAAACCCCAATTATAACCCTAGAAATATGACACATCCACAACTGCTACAACCAACGACGTTGCACGTAATTCAAAATTACCAATCAGATTCTAGTGGGCTAATTCTTTTGCTAAAGCGGCAAATAACGAATGAGTGCGGCTTTTGTAGTATTTTTATTCTGTGGCCTGACTAACTATAGCTGAAATATGTCATTTCCGGTTTTAGCCATAACAGCGGTCATTATAGACGGTTACAGCAAACTGCCAAATTGACTACTACCTAAAGACACTGAAAGCTCTTACAAAACAAACATCATTAGCAGTTAACCCGCTAACTGCCGAGAATTTTCAAACTAAAATAACCCTAGTAATTTACGACTCGAGCGTTCATTTTCTTTTGTAAAAAGCGGAGTATAGGTACTCCAATAGCAACAACGTGGTTGTAATACTTGTAATACTCCATAAACTTTTGTCATACGGCTGTTTACACTGCTCATTCTAATGGAAATGGAACTACTGGCACTGTTTCCGTTTAAAAGCAAACAGTCGTAAGAATACAGTCATATCATACTTTGAAGCACTATCTTACATTGGAATGCCCTTTTATTGTCTCATCACCCGTCACTGCAAGTGTTCGCGAATAATTGAAGTTAACGATTATTTATTTTAGTTCAATGTTTGAAACATTGCCGCGGAAATGCATATTGTTTAAATGAATGCTGCTTTGTAAAAACGCAAGATCAACAAGATTGGTACCAATTCGATACAATTTGGGGCATTCAATTAAAAATTATATAAGTAGATATGCAATGTGGGGAAAATTCGGTCAGCTATATTTTAAAACATTGGGATAGGCAAAAACGCTAAACAAAGCTCATAAACTCATTAGCAAATCATGGTTTTACGAAAATTTCTGTACAAATGTAAAAAAAATATTCAAAACATTCAATTCCACACTTCGGACAGGTGCACTCGGAATAGTAAGCGCCATTTTTCATTGCATTGTATCAGGAAGACACTTTGTCCCGACATTGTTATTTATCACACTGCAGCTCGAGGATTAACTGAAACAGTTCATTCATATTAAATTTTCCCAATATTTATTCAGTACATTTGTACTGAATATTGAATCTCTCAAGGGTAATAAATAACTCTCATCTCAAAAGCATAGCCCTTTTATTTTATCCATAAAATTATTCAATCCAACAGCAATGAAAATAAAACTTTCGCGAACCACAAAGAGAATTTTGAATAAACTACCAGCATACGTTTAAAACAAACCCTTTTATTTGCATATCTGAAGCCGCCATGAATATTAAAGTACTGGCATTCATCATTTTTGAAGAAAAATGCTTAGAAAGGCCGGACGCGAAGGTCCAACTTCATCTATAACTCTCAACGCTTGAGATATTATGTCAATGAATAAAACATACCAGGTTTCGCCGATGGAATAAAACAAGATGGAATATCATACAAATGTACGATAAAACACTATATATATTTGTAATTCATCAAAAGATAAAATGTTCAATAGGAACAACTCATAAATTTGCTAAATACGCATCTATAATAGGCTAGTAGACCCAATTTTGAAAGATATTTCAAATGGTTAATAATCATAATCATCTTACTAACTCTTAAAAAAAATATCTTGTATTTTTTAACCGACTTCAAAAAAAGGAGGGGGTTCTCAGTTCGGTTGTATGTTTTTTTTTTTTTTTTTTTTTTTTTTTTTTTTAATGTTTGTTACCTCATAACTCCGTCATTTATGAGTCGATTTGGAAAATTCTTTTTAGGTTCATGAATAGACATCTCAAGGTTGGTCCCATAAAATTTTGGTGAAGATCGGATGACGAGATCCATGAGGAATCGAAGGAATTCCTGAAATTTTATAGGCACTCATAATATTTTTAATGTTTTTTCTAAAACTATTTAAGTATTTGCATATGGTAGTCATCATCTTCTCATGCTGAACTGATGATGGAAGGTACAACTCCTTAACAGTTAGGAGTTAGGAGATATTTCAAACGAGATGCATGCCTTCAAGACCTCCCTGATCACCCCGCCATAAGTATTTTATATGAATCACTAAAAAGCGAAAAAAAAAAAATTTTTAACAAAAAAAAGAACCGACTTCTGTAAAACTAAAAAGCCGAAAATAACCCGTTCAAGTACAGATTACATTTGACTCACCCTTTGAAGTCGGTGCCAAACCTCACGTAAACTTTAATATATAAATATAATAACTGAGTGGTTTGGGATCGATTTTAAAGGGTGAGTCAAATGTAATCTGTACTTGAACGGGTTATTTTCGGCTTTTTAGTTTTACAGAAGTCGGTTCTTTTTTTTGTTAAAAATTTTTTTTTGTGAAAGCTAGAAAGCTAAATTTTATCAATTAAAACTTAGAAATTTCATGAACAGTCAAAAACACCGTCCGCCATTTTTGCGTTTTGCTAATCTGTGGCGTGACGTAGAAATACCTGTAAATATTCGAAATTCGACCGTCGTATAGTGCCATTCCGCTCACTCCAGTATACTTTGACAGGAGATCGAGAGGGACGGCACTATTCGAAGTCGTCAAAGTAGACTTTCAGTTTTGTTTACATGACCGATGACTTCACTATCATAAGCGAAAATGGCGGACAGCGTTTAAAGCATTTCAAAATACAGATTAAAAACCATATTTTCAAATTCAATTTTTTCAGCCATCTTTCGCTTTTATGAATTGAAATATATATATTTAGGTTTCCTTTGCTAAATACTATACGGAATAAACATTAGTTTATTACAATTTGACATGAGTCAACTAGCCTATTTAGCAAATCACATATTGTATTGTAATAAATAAATAAGTAATCGTTTTGTGACCGTTATTTTAATAATAAAAGGGGAACATATTTACTCGTAAAGTGGGTACGCTTAAATGTAAGCGATTACAGAAATATTAAAACGCATAAAAGCAAACAAAACACGTTAATAAAGAATAATCAATTTAATTTTAAATACTTTGACTTGAATTAAATTAGAAAGAAGATTTTACATCTCCTATCTCGATCTTACAGAGGAGCAACTTAATAAGCTTGAGCGCATTCAAAATGTTGGCATTCGGTTCATATTTGGGTTACGCAAATATGACCATGTATCTAGTTTCCGTTCTCAGCTCAAGTGGCTCCCAATCCGTTTTCGTCGTAACTCTCATATTCTTGCTCTTCTTTTTAATATACTTTTTCATCCTGCAACTCCCCGCTATCTCAAGGAGCGTTTCACTTATCTCACTTCTGCTCGATCTGCCCAAAATTTGCTCCTTGCCGTACCTTCTTCCATCTCAAATTTTTATAATAATTCGTTTACTTTTAAAGCTGTCTGTTTGTGGAACTCCTTGCCTGTGAGCTTAAGGCGCGCTAAATCTCTAGTTTCTTTCAAAACTCAACTGAAAGAACATTATCTATCCCTTTCATAATTCGTATTTTATTCAAATGGTCCTATTACCTGTTGGCTGAATGTATGTATGTATTTATGTATTTATTGTTTATTATATTTATGTATTTATTTGTTTTTTATGTATATATTATTATTATTTTCCGATTTTTGCACCGCCTAATAACAAAATCTTATTTTTTTTCAAGTTCTCCTCTACCCAAAGGTTGTCTGGAAGAGATCGCTCTTTAGCGATAAGACCGCCTGTTGTTTACCTCTAATTGTAATTTCTTGCATTGTATTTCTCCTGTATATTTTATGAGGTGTGCAGTAAAGAGTACTTGTATTGTATTGTATTGTATTGTATTTTACGAGTACAAACAGCAAAAACGCGAGATTTTATTTTCGACTTTTGCACAATTATTTTCAAAAAATTACCATCAGCTAGCAACTTTTTAATTTTGAAGTAAGAACCAACTCGAGAATTCTCACAAACTCAATAATTAAGTCGTTCCGTCGTTTCGTCATTAAGTACTCGAGGTCTGAATCGCGACTTAAATCGTTAGTCTCTTTTTAAGACTTCGAGTAATCACTTCGTTGCATTTTTAAATCTTATTTTACGGCAAGTTTGTTCTGTATTATGTAATCATTACATAAATATACTGATACTTACAAATTCTCATCAAGAGATTTGTCATTCCCTCTTCTGTCCCTTCTTCTGTTCTATGCCCTCTTGCGTCTGTTTGTGAGCAAGATTCAATAATATTTATCTTGTTAGAAAGGGCCCGACATGTTTCAAACTCGTATGAAGCTTTTCATCAGGAACCCGCCCAGTGGCGTAACTAATTGTCGTCTTATTTATTGAACAGTTGAAATACATTTACTGCTGAACATCAGCCAGTCTCAAAGAGCTCCTTATGTAACGTTCAGTCATCAAATGGTTTCCTGGCATCTTGACCATAACGGTACGATAAAACACCATAGTAGAAAATGAAAAATTTCCCGTATAATATTAGACCATTCAACGGTGGATGAAACCTCCGTATATCGCTTACCCGCTTTCGCGGTCAAACACAAAAGTGGCAATTTCATTGCTGTCACATTTAGTATCTCCCTTTTTACGACCGATGAAATTTTAGGGAAGAAATTTAGTATGAATCGGGAGCATAAAAGAAATCGGTTTTTGTTTACAGGAATGTAGAAACCTATAGGATATAGATAGAGAGTGCGAGAGCGCAAGTGAGAGAGCGCAATGTGCGCTATGAATACGATAAAAAAAAGTCCTGTATTCAGTAGTTTCGGTTCCGATGTGATGAGTTAGTCGGGATTTTACTTGTATACATAATATTTGCTCGAAAAATGTACTGTATGGTATTGGTAGTACCTCAAACAACTGTATTTGGGCCATAGATCTACTTGTAGGTGGGTACCAAATTTCTCAATAGATGCGTCAGAATCAGACTAGCAAATTGAATGTGACTTTCGGACGGATAGAAAACTGAGTTATCATAATATAAGGGTTCTATTTGGTATTAGAAGATAGGGAACCCTAAAAATTGTGAGACTACCTAGTAGATCAGACTATGGATAAATCCGATGCTAGAAGATAAAATTTAAATTATTAATAAACCTGAACGTATAAATTTAGTACTATAGTACTATAACGTTTTAAATTTTTTATTAAGAATCGTGCTGTGAAACGTGTGCATCTAAACCAGCATAAGAAGACAACATGCAGCTTGCTGGTATCTAAGCCGGAAATTTAAATTTCTAAGGTAAAATTCAATATTTAGATAAACTTGCAAGGAAAGTAGGAGCAATATAAGCCATTATTGATTTTATAACCGAATCTCCGCTGCTAATATTAACAGTATCTATCGTCTTTGTGCTTACCAAATCTAATATGTGTATCAATTTTTTAATTGAATTTAATGTCTTTTGAAATAGCACATTGGTAAGTGTCACGACGCTATGTTTATCTGTATGCATGTGTATATATAATATTTTCAAGCGTCATAAATTAACTGAGACATCTGGGTGAGTGGGATTATAGTAAGGACCTTAAGGGAACAGGCTATGATAGTAAGCTGTTGTGTTAAAGTCCCGATGTAAAAATAATGTATATAAAAATCCTTTTCTGAAACATGCAATGAAATATCGTCATAACGTGCGTTAAAACAGGCTTCGAAGTGTCAAGTTTCGGGCGGAACAATTCGAGAGAACTATAAAGGAATTTCATACAAAATTGAAGGCCTAGGCCGGGAAGTAATTTGTTTTTAATTTTAATGTAAACATGGCGTCTGTGTTTGATATTAATATTATTATATATTTTTTTCTAGTGGCTACCCATTTAGCCATCGGACCAACAATATCCGCGTTAATGCCTAGTACACACGAACTGATATTAAGAATACAAATCTGTATGATTCAATGTGTATGAATTTAAAATACTGTTTATACGTAACTCACCAGAGACCATAGACAATATTAAAAATCCTCTGCCTTTATTTTATTTATTATAGAAATTAAGATTCTTATTCTCAAGTTTTGTATAATAACCCTAATATTCGAACACTACACACGTGGACGACTTATTAAAAAAAATATATATAGAGGGATTGGAGGGAAAATTAAAAATACTTTTTTTAAACATGGCGTCTGCTCATGAACAGGCCGAACAGCTGAATTATGTTTTTTTGAGTGGTGTATTTTTTATTTCATTGCATATGTTTGAGAAAAGCACTATACATGCCTTAGCCGTGAAAAGGACTTGCCGGCTTCGTATCACTAGACGGCCTCCCTTACGGTCGGCCGTCTATACCTACTCAGTCGGCAAGCCCTTATTTCCCGGCGTCTGCAGTAATGTATTCAATCATCACTAAGCTGCACCTCCGCTACACGTTGGTGGAGGTGCGGTCCCACATAAATCCATAAATCCGAATAGTTGGCAGTTCTTATCCAGTTTAAGTTATTTAAAGAAAGGACCCCTATTGGTTACGTACAATTTTTTTTGAGGATGTCAATCGATTCTATTTTTTATTGGGATAAAAATGTCTATATGGGACTAGCTACATTTAGACAGCTCTAAAACTCAGAAATGACCGTAAAAATTCAACATTCCTACAGAGAACTAAAAACCCTTCGTACAAAAGGCCTACCTGCATATGACGTCACCTGTGGATTGGGTATCAGTATTTGTATGGAGAAAATAAGAAATTTACCATTTTCACCTCGAAAAAGTGCGTTTAAGTTCACGGTTGTCGTACAATTATTGTTTTGTTAAATTATGAGGATTCTAGAAACAATTTCGAAATTTCTTGTTGGTTAAAAAAGGAATCATAAAGTTTTCGTATCTTTGAAGCGACATATAATTATAAAAAAACACGTTGCAACAACGCGTTGGCTAGCTCTCACTGAGCGTAAGCGTGAGCGAGATGGAAGTGCGTGCTCGGAAGCGCGGAAATCATGTTTTTTGAGTTGTGTCATAAACGTGTGCATTTTATATCGAAAATAGTTTTACAGTTTTTGAGAACTTATAATTGTGCATCTATTAAGCTAAAAAACATTGTTAAAAACGGAAGGGTTTTCAAGATCCAACCGAGAAAAACAAAAAAAAGGGTTATGTTTGAGAGATAAAAGTATCGAGAAAATTATTACCAATCGTGTTTTCATGTGGACAAGATTGAAGAAAAACTGTTTAAGTTTCTTATTTCCAAGGGACAGATTTTTAATCACTATGGATGTTGAGATCTAGGATCATTCAACTGACGAATTTTGCATGGGCGGGCTCTTAAGGTTTGTGACTCTTCGCTAGCTTTAGCGGAAATGCGTAAAATGGACCAAAAACATTTCTCAAATTTAAATGCTCTTCTTTTGTATAAGTACATTCTGTTTTATATTTAGGTATTATATTATTTTGATTCTCGTAAGCACTGTAGAGATTATTATGTTGACAGACTGCTATTTGCCGATGACGCCGCTTTCGTAGCGTCATCGCCAGAGGTCCTGCAGGTCATGGTGGATAAATTCGATGCGGCATGTAAGCTTTTCTCTATGTCCATCAATGCCAAGAAAACCGTGATAATGGCCCAAGGCGTATATCAAGACCCAACAATAACGCTAAATGGCTCGACTCTGCAGACAGTGGACAATTTTTGTTACCTTGGATCCACGGTATCTAATAACCTCACACTTGACGTTGAGATCAACACCCGCATTGGCAAAGCATCCACGATGTTTGGGACGCTTAGTGCAAGAGTATGGGACAATAAACACCTCACCGTAAACACCAAAATGATCGTGTACCAGACATGCATTTTGTCCATACTCTTGTACGGAGCTGAAACCTGGACATCGTATGCTAGGCAGGAGCGAAAATTGAACAATTTCCACATGCGTTGTTTGCGCCGTATTTTAGGTATCTCATGGGAGGATCGAGTCACAAACGAGAGGGTGCTCAGTATCGCACGTTTGCCTAGTATCGCAGCCATCCTGAAACAAAGACGTCTGCGTTGGCTTGGGCATGTGCAAAGGATGGAACCATCTCGTTTGCCACGAATTAATCTCCTAAGCGAGATTGCCGACGCTAAGCGACCCATTGGACGGCCCATGTTGAGGTTTAAGGATAGCGCGAAGCGGGATATGCTGTCATTCAACATCGACATTCAAAAATGGGAAATTGAGTCTAAAAACCGTGACTTGTGGAGAAAGACTCTGTGTGACGGTGTGGTCGCACATGATGAAGCCTGGTTTGCTTCTCTTTCTCATAAGCGTGACTTGAGACATCAGCGCGCAGCTCTTCCACCTTCACCGACTGGTGCAACATTTTTTGTGTCAGATATGCGGCCGAGGCTGTCGCTCTCGAATCGGGCTATCGAGTCACGTTCGTAAGTGCCGCACTTTTATGGACGCTGCTTAAATCATCCTTTATGGATGAAAGAGGCCAATGATGATGATATTATTTTGATTACTTTATTAAAGACATCATTTTTTGTACATTCGCGCCAATATACGGGCATATCGTAATAATGAAATCGATTTGGTCCGCAATGGACAATTAATAATTAATTGTTACTTATTTGGCATTGTTACTAATTACTCAATTAGTTACGTTTTATTATGATTGACCGAAACATAATTATATACTCAGTGGAGCTCGTAGAAATGGCGGTTTGTAAGATTGTGGTCACAATAATTTATTTATTGAAAAGTGTATCGGCTGCAGACATGTCGGGCCACATAGAAGGCGGGCAGTACTCACACATATGGCAGTTTCCACACTCGGCGGTCCTTTTCAGTTACTGCAATTATAGTAATTACCTGTGTGGGGCGTCTATACTAAACCAAGCAATTTTATTGACGGCAGCACATTGTATCAAAAAAGATTGTGAAAAGAAAAATATCTATGTGGGTAACGAACATTATACCAAAGGTTTTATATCAAATGTCTCGAAAGTTATCGTACATGAACACTACCAACGGCCATGGGTCAATAACGATATTGCTTTGCTAAGATTAAAAAATGAACTCGTGTTTAGAGAGAACGTCCGCAGAGTAATATTATTGCGAGACCCGCCGTACGATCAACCCGCTGTCATCGCTGGTTGGGGCTTAACAAATATAGTAAGTCTATTAGATAAGAAATGTGACAGTGTTTAGTATATCACAGAATAAAGACACTAGAGAGGCTGCAATCTTTTGTTAATTGCCGTTTTTGCTAAAGAATTTGCCTACTAGTATCTGATTGGTAATTTTGAATGACGTGCAACATCGTTGGTTGTAGCACGTTGTGTGGGTGTGTGTGTGTCATAGTTCTAGCGTTGCCTAAACCAACAAAACGGAGACTACGTGTCGGTAATTGTACTTGTTTTAGACGCTACTTATACAAAATATTCATTCAATCCGTTATAAGATAACCTGACCCGATCTTTATGATGCCGGACTCTGGAAATGCCTACTGGATCTCAGGATTAGTTAGATACCATGAACATATTTCAGTCTCGTCGGAGACTGAGCGGTACAGAGAGGTCGCATCTGTGCAAGCTATCCCGAACGACCCAAAAATTGCCCACGCGAAACAATGGTCCGGTCATCTGTTCGTTCCAAACCGCGTCATAAAGTTCAAAATTGTCACCGTGCGTGCGACGTTGAAAGATCAGTTTAAACTAACTAGTACAGTGCGTCTAGATAACAAATATGTAGCCTAAGTAGTGAGTTCAAACCTTGTGCTGGAGGCAGAAACAGCCGAGTAGAGTACAACATACAGGAGTAACCACGCTGCGCGCTGCCTTAATTACTCACGACAAGCAGAACTCGGTGAGCTCTTTCCATTATCACTGCTTACTTGCACGGAATTGAACCGTTAAATACCTTAGATATCCGAGTTGAAAAGCTATAAAGATCAGATCAGATAAGCACGTGCCTAGCAACAACAGGTCCTTGGCAAATTGCACCCAAATTGGTTCTGTGTTATCTCATTTTCTTCTCTCATTCGTTTCGCTATCACTTTCTCCCAGATCTTCATACTACGTGACATTAGCTTTATTCCCCGATAGTTGATGCAATCCTGTACTTCACCTTTATTCTTGAAGAACCAGTGAACTGTTGCACTATTCCTTAAGGATTGCCTCTTTTTGCAACAACTATTAAAGAAAAAACATACTTCCGCTGGTATACCATCCAGCTCAGCTGCTTTTCTATTATTCATACTCTGCACTGCCATCTTCACTTCCTCTATACTTACCTCTTTCACCTTGCCTATATTACATTGTACGTTTTCCACCACCCCGCACCATTCTCTCTAACTAACTCTGCTGTAACTCTGTAACTCTGCCAGCGTCCTTCTATTCTCTCATCATCCTCATCATTTCTCTTGTCCCTTTATCACACCCAATCTGGCGTCCATCAAGGTTTCATACTAGGACCCTTGTTTTTTGGTATCATAATCAGTTATCTCCAATCGATTCTTCGTGCGGCTCAGTGTCTATTGTATGCCGATGATCTGAAGTTGTTATATTGCGGGACGTTACAGAAGACACCGAGTTAAAGTTTAGGTGGAGTATAGAAAAAAAAACTTCATTATAACCCAGTCAAGTGTTGTGTGTTTCGTTTCGTTTTGGTGACTAAACCCAGCCAGCAGTTCTGCTGCAAGGACGCGGAGGCGTTGAGCATGCAAGCAAGAGAGGGAAGGACAAAAAAGCACAACGAAATGGCTCAGAAGCGCATACTGGCACAATACCGAAAGTCGTTCAGAACCTAAACATTCCCTGGCCGGAGCTTTCGGTTCTGAGACAAGGCACGTATTCGGGTCCCCTCCGTCTTTTGCCGCTCCGGCAAAATCAACTGGCCCTCCTATTTGAGGCACCGGGGAGGCAGAAGTTTACAGTTATTTTGCAGTCAGGATGAGGACCGACGGGAGAGATTCTACAAGAATACTAGCATCGAGCCAGAAAGGAAATAGACAGATACTTGTATAAATACGATATACAGGGAAGGATATTTCTTCGTTCTAGCTGATTAGTGAATAAAATTTGCTCGTGCTTTCCTTCAACGGTATAATGCAGATTAATGTTGGGGTTCAGATAAAAGTGCGTGTGCGTGGACGTCTTAGTAGGTGACTTCTTAAAGTTTCTTTAGTGATAATTGCAGGAAGGAGCCAAATCAAGTTCTATGGCGGGGTTTTATTTGATGCCTGTATGAATTTTCATTGGATTCGTTTCATATTGGGTTCTTATTAGACACTTTTTTCTTCACCTTGTAACATCGTTGTTATGGCCGTTTGATGACGGTTCACTTTCTTTTCATATTTCTTTACCACAGCTGTTATTGTGAGGTAGTGAGATAGCATGCGTTTTCGGTTTATTTTAGTTTGCGCGTCAATTAATCGGTAGCTGCGCATTACATCGGTCGTGGTTTGGTCAGCACTGGATTGTTGAATCACTGATGCTTCAGTGTCAGGACTGTTGAAGTGGACAGAGCTCCGCGAAGTCGTAGAAGACACAAAGATTTGGCATTGTCGTGTCCGTAGGTATACAGTAGTGGTCGCTGATGATTCATATGCACATAGATTATAACCTGGAGACATTAAGTCTGAAATACTGCCATTAATCTCTAATTTTCATTTGACTGTTATTTTTCTCGTCGGACAAGTGATTAGCGAGCATTCCTCGAACCTCCATCGATGGACGAAATTGGTATCCACACGATTTTACACGACACGACATACAATTGCCCCCCTTGGGAATTAGTAAAATTTCCATCAGTGCTTAATGAAGACGATTTTATGTCATGGATGAGCCAGCGATGCACTTATGATTATGTTAGTCCTTTTTTTTGACAATGGCTAATTGTTGCTAGCTGACGGTGTCCGCTGTCCGCACGTGATCGGGGCAGAGTGACCTGGCCTTTAAGACCAATGAAAAAAGGGACCTCTTTGTTCTAGGAAGTTATTGGGTCATAGATTTAGGTGCGTATCTTTCCGGTGGACATTTGCGAAATTAAGGAGACCAGGGCCTAACTGATGAAATGCCTGTAAGAATTAAGAACGTTCCCTCTTCTATAATCCGCTGTCATACCAACATAACCTAGATTCATACAAGCTCTTAACTGTTGACCACCGAAGGGATGAATTTGGTTTTTTTGAACTGACAATGACCCTCAAAGCCTCTAAAGAAATTATTATTGCTGAACGGTTAATATACATTTGTAAGTTACCCAAATTATACTATTTAAATCCTACGGCAAAAAATAAAGATGTGTATCATACACTACACTTGGTTTATATTTGATTTAAAGGCTTTTAGTATAGTTTTGGTATTACATAAATGGTAAGGAACATAGGTATAGTGTAATATACAAAAAGAAAAACACTAAAACAAAAATATAAACGAACAATTATTTAGCTGGCCGTTCACTTCATCGTCCCTTAAAGAGAGCTTTCTAATTTAAACATAATTACAAGATATTAATTAGGTACACTTTCGAACCGAAGTACGTTATATATATCAGCAAGAAGCACGCCGGAATCTTTCGATAATGGTTGTAAAACATAAAAGGATAAGAAGTACAGTAATTACGACTATATACCATCCGTTTGTAAACTAACCAGTGACATTGTAAACTGACGGATACCTAGATTAGGTTAGTTTATTAATTGCACTAGATAAATAAATAAATAATAAATAAATATTAAGGGACAATCATACACAAATCGACCTAGTCCCAAACTAAGCAAAGCTTGTACTATGGGTACTAGACGACGATATACATAATATATAAATACATATATAGATAACATCCATGACCCAAGAACAAATATTTTGCACAAATATTTGCCCCGGCCGGGATTCGAACCCGGGACCGCCGACTCAGTAGGCAGGTGTCTACCAACCGAGCCAAACGCGTCGTCAATGATGAAAGATGAATTACAAACAGTCCAAGCTTAAGGAGTATCTGATAGAAAATGCATTCTACTCGCTAGATGAATTTTTAAGTAAACCCGTTTACTTAGTTTTATATAAAATATGAATTTGACACTAGGAACCTTACATTTAGATATTATAATACTTATGTAATATAATAGATAAGAATAGATTATAATAAAATGTTCAATGTGATATGGATGCTAAATGTGAAATTCAAATAATAATATCGACGGTGGAAAGGAGAGACCCCTTAAGCGACGTTTTGCTAACCTTACAGGAGAGCGTTTAAAAGTATTAATTTTCTCAAAAAAAATCGTAACTTTTTTTCTAGTCGTTTTAGAGACTTCAGTTCTATGGACGTATTTTATTAAATTGTAATACCTATCCACCAATTGTAACGTTACTGAATAAAACTTAGAATATTCTGATATAAATGTCGCTTAATTTTAATAGAACTGAAAAAAAACCCAGAGAAACCCTCTAAGCGACATTGCAATTTTTAGGCAGATACTAGAAAAAAACAATTAAACGACCTTTTATATCATACTTATTACTAGAATATTACTTTAAGCAACAATAGTAAGGAAAACATTTTCTCATGATTATTAAAGAGATTTTGTGGTCCGGAAATGTGTTATGCAACTATTATAATCATATATATTTTAAATACAATATAAACCCAATTATTGTTAAGTCATCACAAACAGGAATGTACAGGGTAAACATAAATAAGTAAATAGAAACAGAAAAAAACGATAATGTTTATTTAAATTTCAAGTTTCCACTTACTTTAATTATTCTTGTGGTTTTCCTAATTTACTATCAGTCTTATTAATTTATTATAATAACACTAATATTGGTAATGGCATACATAATTTTTAATATTAAACTTTAAAGGCAGGGATACAAATCAACATAACTTAATAAATAAGTTCTCTTATCATAGCTAATGTCTTATTACTTCTTATCAGGCTTGAAGAGATTAATTACCTATAAAATCAGTCTTGAATTAGACAACTTTTTTATCTAAGTGATATGTTTAATCTTTAAATTATAGTAGTAAAGTTTACTTAAAAAATAGACACTAACGAAGACGTAGAACTTTTTTTTTAAAGTAGTCTGCGACGGCAAATAGCGAGACAACCGCCTCCCCACAATTTTCGCTGCCGACTGAAGCGACCGACTGGTTACTTCGTGTTTATAAAAACGCCATTCACAGGTATATTACATTAAAAATGGTTCACTGAAGCGACGATTGACAGGTAAAACCGATAATCCAAGCCCCAGGATACCTTTTAGATCTTTCACTTAAACGACTAAAGCAAGTTTTAACGAATACATTAAGCGACATAAATGCTCAAAATTCAACGTGTCGCTTGAAGGAGCAAATACTCTCGTAAATTTTGTGACAATCAATTAACCGACAGCATTTTGTTCATAATTCCATAAGACACGATTAAGCACCTAGTCTTATATAATTTGTGTGTGTATTAAAAACTTTAACGCCATTGCTACAAATTCAAGCCATTCTTAAAAACACTTGAAGTGATCACGTATAAAATTGTGAGTAGTTTAAGTGACGTAGTTCAAATTTAAATCAAATTAGGTATGTGTCGCATAAGTGGCTGTTTTTTAAATCGGTCCACTATTTATAAGCTACCTTAACCGACATCAAAGTCATCAGATCGCTACGTAACCCGGCTTAAAAGACGCAGAAAAAAAAGCTGATTCCAACGATAAGTCAAATTCATTGAAAATGTCGCTTAAGGGGTTTCTCCTTTCCACCGTCGATATGTATATGTTTATATGTTAAATGACTGTTAGGTTAGTAACGAATGTTATCAATAAAAAATTGAATTGAAAAGAAAAGTGAGTAGGAATAGTACTAGAGTAATGGAAATTACAGTGAATAAAACCTAAAACTACATAAATACTAACGATTTCAATAAATAAAACCTGAATTTAAAACTAAGGGGCCTATTTCTTTAAATTATGACTAATATTTTATTGAATGTTTGTTGGTAATAAAATGTATTAAATGACAGTTATCTATATATATATTACGCGAGGCCGATTTTTGTACATCCCATCAGATCTACATTTATGCTCCGATTTTGATAAATGATATATCATTAGATTCGTCTCATGCTGGAGAGGTGCATAAAACTCTTGGAATTTTAATTTTTTCCTGAAAAGGTACTGAAAAATGGATTTGAAAAAACTACTGTGCGCTAACCACGTGATCCCTATTTTGACATAAGATGACCAAATAATAATAAGCATGATTTGCTCACAAACCTGAGTAAGTTGTTCAGCATGATGAAATATTATTTTTGAGTCGACAACATAATATCCGCAACACTTAAAACATGTACGAATATGCAAAAATAATTTTACAGTTTGTTGACAATGAATGACAGTAACCATATTCTGACAACTTTTAATGTCTTTTTTATTGGGGGCTATTATGTCAATACTCTAAATTGCCAGGTTGTTTTTCTTTTTAAAATGTTCATATGGAAACTTTTTTCGCATACCTGTTAAAAATGTGGAGAAAAAAGCCGGTTAAGTGCGAGTTGGACTGGTACTCGAAAGACTAGAAAAACTGACCGTCATTCAAGTATAGATTATTTTTATAGGCGAGTTTTACAATAAATCAAGGCAGAAAAAATGTAGTAAAACTAATTTAAACGTCATTCAAATAAGTAAATTTATTATAGATTATTATAAATATGATTATATAAGTCCATCAAAAAAATAATTCCAAGGAAAATGGCATGAGTCATGGTAAATTAAATGGTATTTTACAAGAAAAAACTAAGTCCTTCCGCTTGCATGTCGACGGGATGGGAAATGTGGTCGAGTTGAGAATATGGACGAGTTGGCACTGAAGACGACTTGGTAATACGGACGAGTTGGTGATATGGGAGATTTGGCAATAAAGACGAGCTGATAATAAGAACAAGTTGGTATTGTGTAGCCGAGTTGGGTGTATCGTCGAGTTGGGAATATGGACGAGTTGGAAATGTGGATGAGTTGGCAATGTGGATGAGTTGGTAAAATTGACAAGTTGGGAACATGGACAAGTGGGCAATTTGGACGAGTTCGCATTATGGACGAGTTGGCAATGAAGACGAGTTGGTAATACGGACAAGTTGACAATGAAGACGACTTTGTAATACGGACGAGTTGGTGATATGGAAGATTTGGCAATAAAGGCGAGCTGATAATAAGGACAAGTTGGTATTTGTAGACGAGTTGGGTGTATCGTCGAGTTGGGTTGGGAATATGGACGAGTTGGAAATGTGGATGAGTTGGCAATGTGGATGAGTTGGTAAAATTGACAAGTTGGGAAGATGGACAAGTGGGCAATTTGGACGAGTTCGCATTATGGATGAGTTGGCAATGAAGACGAGTTGGTAATACGGACAAGTTGGCAATGAAGACGACTTTGTAATACGGACGAGTTGGTGATATGGAAGATTTGGTAAGAAATACGAGCTGATAATAAGGACAAGTTGGTATAGTCGACGAGTTGGGTGTATCGTCGAGTTGGGTTGGGAATATGGACGAGTTGGAAATGTGGATGAGTTGGCAATGTGGATGAGTTGGTAAAATTTACAAGTTGGGAACATGTACAAGGGGACAATGTGGACGAGTCCGCATTATGGACGAGTTGGCAATGAAGACGAGTTGGTAATACGGACAAGTAGGTAATATGGACGAGTTTTCAATGTGGACGAGTTGGGAATATGGACGAGTTGGGAATGTGGATGAGTTGGCAAAATGAACAAGTTGGGAACACGGACGAGTGGGCAATGAAGACGACTTGGTAATACGGACGAGTTGTCAACGTAGACGAGTTGGGAATGTGGATGAGTTGGCAAAATGAACAAGTTGGGAATATGGACGAGTTGGCAATAAAGACGGGCTGATAATAGGGACGAGTTTGTATAGACGAGTTGGGTGTATCGTCGAGTTGGGAATATGGACGAGTTGGAAATGTGGACGACTTGGAATTGTGGACGAGTTGGGTCTATGGACAAGTTGGAAATGTGGACGAGTTAGCAATATGGACGAGTTGGCATTGTTGATGAGTTGGAAATGAAGACGAGTTGGCATTGTAGATGAGTTGGGTGTATGGACGAGTTGGTAATATAAACGACTTGGCATTGTGGACGAGGTGAGAATATGGACGAGTTGGAAATGTGGACGAGTTGGCATTGTGGACGAGCAAGTAATATGAACGCGTTGGCATTGTGGATGAGTGGGAATATAAATGAGTTAGCAATGAAGACGAGTTGGTAATACGGACGAGTTGATAATATGGACGAGATTGGCAATAAAGACGAGTTGGTATTGTAGACGAGTTGGGTGTATGGACGAGTAGGAAATGTGGACGAGTTAGCAATATGGATGAGTTGGCATTGTGGACGAGTTGGGAATATGGATGAGTTGGCAATAAAGACGAGTTGGTAATATGGACGAGTTGGCATTGTAGATGAGTTGGGTTTATGGACGAGTGGGCAATGTGGATGATTTGGCATTGTGTACGAGTTGGGAATGTGGATGAGTTGGAAATATGGACGAGTTGGAAATATGGTCGAGTTGGCATTGTGGACAAATTGGGAATATGGACGAGTTGCCAATGGAGACGTATTGGTAATATAGACGAGTTGGCAATGCAGATGAGTTGGGTGTATGAACGAGTTGGCAATGTGGACGTGTTGGGTGTGTGGACAAGTTGGCATTGTGACCCAGATGGGAATATAGACGAGCTGACATTGTGGACCAGTTGGCAATGTGGAATAATTAACATGTTACCCTAACATGCGAAACTTGATGGTAGAAATAACCTACATATGATGCAAATTTCAAAAAATCGACGCTCTCAAGAATAAATCCTATTTGAATTAATGACGTCTGGCTGATCATTCTTATACTCATTCAAAATAAAATTTGACAAATTCTGCTGTCAACAAAACAAATTGATTTTATAAGGCTTCCGTTTTTACCGACTTTAGTAAGGAACCCTAAAATTAGGTTTATATCATAGACTTGAGAGTATAGATAGCATCTCCCTCACTCTTCTGTCAGACACTATTTCAATGAGAGGAAAGACGAAAGTTTGAATTTGGAATTCGCGGGTATTAGGCCTTCAGCTCTAAATTTATTGAAAAAAATATGTCTTAATATTCTTTTTTCAACATTTTTAGCTGTTTTATATATTGGATTTTATTTATTACACATATTTGACACATTTTTTTTTTTTTTTTTTTTTTTTTTTTATGGTGGAGTAAGTACCTATTGTTGGTCAGTTATTTATTTAGATTAGTAAATAGGGTTTGCTTAAGTATACCTAGCGTAAGAATTTCAAACACAATGTGTAATTGTTATTGAATAAATGGATTGATGATGATGACATGGCAGCACCCATATTAAGAAAATTTGCATGATCTATTGAATTTCATAAAAAAAAGACAAGCATTGATAATAGTGATTTTTCGTGTATCTATAAACGTTTTATACTCTCTATTTCATACAATTGAGTTTATGTAACATTTTTTATTGTCACTATTTTTAATAGTGAGTGCCCAAATCTGTCGTTTCGATTCATGTGCTATTTCTGGAAATTGATAGAAATCGATCAAATCGATAAATTTATGCCCTGAAGAAAGAACAACAAATTAAATTCTACCAATCCCTATGAAAATATGTCAATTATTTTTTTAAGATATGGGATTATTTTTATGAATTAAATTTTTCCATAAATCGAATAATATGCATTTTATTTGTGAAACAGATCAGCAGATCACATGTCATTAATGCACAAGTTATTTTTACAAGAGTTGAAAAAGTTGGCACGATGAAGCTGGCAGTTGGCTATCAGGCCTAGCTCGAGCCTGGCATGTTTTACCGTTTTTAAAAAATAATTTTGCGAAATTGCGATGTGGTCGCTTAGCGACAAAGCCCTTTAAATATATATATATATATATAAAAAACATAGTTTTAACGTGTTTTTTTACAGTATTTATTCTTCGTTCGCCAAAAACTTCTTATCGATAAAGTAGTTATTTTCGGTAACACTTCCGGATTTCCATATTCTAGCGGCGGTTCGACGCCGCAACGGGCCTCTAGTTGTATTATATTTTACACCAACTCCCGATGTTGTTGCGGGTGCCGGGCGTACTATTTTCCACAGGTAGAGGTTGATGAAGTGTGGCCTGATTTCCAAGAAAAGGTGCATAATTGACGTTAGTTAAAGAGTGTTACTATACGGGCCGTGCTTGGCCCTATGTCCATCTAAACTTGGTATTGGTTTTAGCTTAAGGTCTTGAACCGTATCCTTTGGGGTCACCTAGTTTTTCTTGTGGCGGGTCGGCATAGCCAGGTCGTAGACAAGGAGTATAATATTATTGCAATTGGCATTAGAAAATGGAACGGTCTCACCAAATTATACTCCTGTGGCGTGGCCGGCACTTAGTAACTAAATATTTGAAAGAAAGACAGAAGAAAATATATAACGCTGTGAATTCGTTTACACGCGGTAATAATTTAACCCTAAACTTGGCAGTGTATCTTATAATGTGCATTATTGTAAAGTAAAAAAATCTACCGGTCAGTAACGATCGATTTATATTTTCTGTTTAGTATTAAATCGAAGCATGATGTGCACACTTACTACCAAAAAATATATTTTTGTGCTCTGACAACAAATTTTGACCAGTAGCTCGCCTGATGGCGGACCATACGCGTGCGACTATGAAGCTCAAGGTAAAAAAAAATATATAATTTTTTAATATTGACTTGGTAAATAGAAAATCACTTCAACTTATTGCCGAATAGTTGAACTAACGATTTTAAACTAAAATTAATAGAAAAACACGCATTTTCCAAGTAAAATATTAGCATATTTTTGAGTGTATCTTTTAATGCACACTGCCAGCTTATTAGTAATTTTAATATGTGCATTTTTGAATACACTGCCAGGTGGCGGTTATTATAATCGACCGGCGATTGACCTCAGTATCACCTGATGGTAAGTGACTACGGGGTCGAAGATGTAGGTCGCTGGTTCATCAACAACATCAACAACAATACACACCATGGGAGCGAGTTCCATCCCTTATAGCGATCGTAATTAGAATATAAACTTACAACATAAGGATGAAGTCGGTTCTCTTGCTTGGATGTCCTATGGTGAAATAGGGATGGTGGGATTGAATCCTGCAATTCCTACACAAACTCTCCAAAATAGATCCGATAGAAAACTGACATGCTGGTAACTTTGCGGCGATGTTTGGGCTCTCGATGATGCCCCTAACCGGCGTAGCCAGCAGCATTACCAATGAGCTCGCGTTCTGCCGAATCCAAGATACCCCCTTTGTGTTTTTGTTAGAGCACTTTTATTAAGCTCTATAAGTAAGTAGTATCCATGAAACGGTGTGATTTGAGAAAATTTCTTAAACATTTTTGGAAAAAAGCACTAGATTCTCTTTTGCTAAGTAGCAGGCAAAGTATCCTTAAAGATACAAATTTAGTTTTGTGAACACTTGGCAATGTATCAAATAAGATACATGCTATAAATATTAAAATACAAGTCAAATCTTTTTTTATATATTTTTTTCGTGTATTATTATCGCTAACTAACTAAATAAAACAAGAAAAAAAATTAAAAACGCACATCTAATTCCCTGCCAAGTATAGGGTTAACAGGCAACCATGCAAACATCTGGTCGAGCCTAGTTTTTGTCTCGTGACTCTATTGTTTTGGACGAGTTTTACGACGCCAATACAGATCGGGAGAGGCTAAGAAAACGCGTCCGCTCCGTATGGTGTCCCAAACGGTTCTCCAACCCAGTCAAGGTGATGTGTGTGTACCTGTACATTTACTCGCTCACGTAAGTACCGCTATATACGGTCAATATTATACAGTGATCAATCCAAATGGGCCAGTAAGGGAGAAAACGAAAACTATAAGAGATAGTTAGGGAAATGTGTTCTTAGGAACCATGACGTCGAGTTTAGATGAAATAGGCACAAACTGCATTTTTTTTAAGTGAAAACTTCTATAGCGGCGCTTGGCACTTTTTTAGACGGGTAAAAAATGTTAAAATCGCGTCAGATCCGTAGCCTGATCGAAAAGCGTAAGATTTATGATAAACAATTGGTAACCTAGCAACCGTGGCTGTTTCAAAGAAAGGGTGCCTTCGAATAACAAAATGTTGTAAGTGACCGATGGTGAAGCATAATCATAAACTTATATCAGTAAGAAATAGAGATCAAAATAGAAATCAAGTGTCAGTGAGATATAATTATTGCACAATTGAAAATAGCAAAGACATCGTGAAAACGCACAACGTTGATGTTTAAGTTAACTTCTGCCGGCACTCCCGGAGTGCAACCCGTCCTTTTTTTTATAAATCTGATACATAACCAAGAAACTAACCTGGCTTAAACTTTAAATTCTGTAAGCATATTGCATCGTTACATTCTTTACAGCAGTTCTGACCGGGTTATGTATGAAAATTATGTACGAGATTAAAAAAAAAACAGTTGTTATTAAATCTAAAATCGACGCCCTGGTTTCTAAGAACAGATTTCCCTATCCCTTATAGTTTGTGATTTCTCCCTACTGACCCATTTGTATTGATCACCCGGTATATTAGAAAATTCACAGCTGATAAATCTTGTATTTTCCGTCCAATATTCATAGATGGACAAGGACTGTAAGGTGATGGATGCGAGGTGCTCAACTATTCCGATATTATTTGCTTATTCATTTAATTTTTAATCTGAGTTTCGTGAAGCATTGGTTTTAACTGTAATGTAATGTCATGTAAATCTATTTTATAAAATAAATAAATTAAAATAATCGCTTCATCATTTAATAATTCACACCTTTTCTGTTAGACAATAGGAGGACCAGCATTAAGTATTTACCTTAAGCACATCAGCCAAAAAGTTTTGAGTCGCGAAGAATGCGATGATACGTTTGGATTTCCAATTGGTCCACACGTTTCCACGGTTGCTAGGTTACCAATTGTTTATCATAAATCTTACGCTTTTCGATCAGGCTACGGATCTGACGCGATTTTAACATTTTTTACCCGTCTAAAAAAGTGCCAAGCGCCGCTATAGAAGTTTTCACTTAAAAAAAATGCAGTTTGTGCCTATTTAATCTAAACTCGACGTCATGGTTCCTAAGAACACATTTCCCTAACTATCTCTTATAGTTTTCGTTTTCTCCCTTACTGGCCCATTTGGATTGATCACTGTATAATATTGACCGTATATAGCGGTACTTACGTGAGCGAGTAAATGTACAGGTACACACACATCACCTTGACTGGGTTGGAGAACCGTTTGGGACACCATACGGAGCGGACGCGTTTTCTTAGCCTCTCCCGATCTGTATTGGCGTCGTAAAACTCGTCCAAAACAATAGAGTCACGAGACAAAAACTAGGCTCGACCAGATGTTTGCATGGTTGCCTGTTAACCCTATACTTGGCAGGGAATTAGATGTGCGTTTTTAATTTTTTTTCTTGTTTTATTTAGTTAGTTAGCGATAATAATACACGAAAAAAATATATAAAAAAAGATTTGACTTGTTTGATATAGGAAGAACTATATAGGAGAGACTGGCCGGAACATTTCCACAAGAGTGACTGAATACATACGTAGTATGAAAAATCAAGATACCCGGGGTTCTGCAGTGACGGAACATTCACTGAATTCGGATACGTCTCACTATATTCGGTTCGATAAGGTAACTGTGCTGGCGAGAGAAAAGTTTTTCATTCCGCGGAAAGTACGGGAGGCTATCGAAATTAGTCGTCATCCGAATTGAAACCGAGATTGTGGATGGTCAGTGCCCCCTAGTTGGAGGACGGTTTTGGATACTACATCGGTGGTTAGTGTGGACGAGACCTTAGGAAATGACGTAGTGAGTGTTGTGTGCATCCCGACAATTGGCATTGTGCGTGAAGATGAGGGTAGTTTTGCGCCTCCGCCGGTGACACCCGCGTCGAGCAGCCGCCCGCGGTGTTCGGTTGGCCGCCGCCGCGACTGATCGTCTCCCCTGATGATGAATCGCGTACCGATTCGAAACATGTCGAGCGTTATTCGTCTTCTACGACATGAGTAAACCCGTTTGTTTAAGTATTTTAATAATACACACCTTTCCGATATTGTTAGCGGCCAGGACCACACAGTGTTTACCTTAAGCACGTTAGTCAGATAGTTTACAGACGTGAGGAATGTTATAAAATTGGAATTCTGGAGAAACGTGTGCCCAAAGGTGCCATTTGTGGAGAGCATGCGCGCAAACTTGGTACTTGCAGAGGGTAAGTACCTACACTCGTCATTTTCGGGTTACCAAAATTAGGGCCAATGAAATTAGGATGAAAGTTTTTCGGGCTAACGGAGGAGAACCGACTAAGTTAGATGGAGTAAGACTTTTACTCTTAAAATGTATGATGATGATTTTTAATGACATAAATATTCACGACTTAATATTACATGAAATATAAATTAAATACATGAGCAATTTGGATTAGAAAACGTGTTTTATTCTCTAGAACCGTGTGTTCTACTGTTACTAGTATTGTCTATTTAGCCCGTTAGCCCGAAAAACTTTCATCCTAATTTCATTGGCCCTAATTTTGGTAACCCGAAAATCACTAACCCGAATTTTCATTCATCCTAATTAATGAATAGCCCTAATTTCAGGATTCCGAATTTTTATAATGCCTAATTACTTAATACCGAATTCTCACTAGCCCTAATTTGCCCTTAGCCGATTTTTTTAGACTACTAATATTTTTATACCTAATAATGCTAAAACCTAAATTTTATTAAACCTAATTATCCATAAACCTATGGCGAGGACTGCTCTCCCTCCGCGGCTCCGCTTTTGGAATAACACTTAGGGGTAGGACAGACAAGACCACTTGAAGTCGGGATTGCCATAGACTCTGGATGTACATGAGAATCTTTTGACGCTTCGCTCGCTCCGCTATACGTGGTCACAATACAAATCTAAGGGATCACCTCTAGTGGAATAAAAATTCTTGTCATAAATTTGATTGTCATAACTCATTTCGCATAATGGCTTTCCTCATACATGTTATTTGTCATAAATTATTATTTGCATAACATTTTATATGTCATAATTGTTGTTTGGCAGGCTTTTCATAAGCATAATTTAGTATGGCACAAAATTTCAAGTAGTATTATTGAATGTCATAATAATTGATAGTACGAAGAAGAGCAACGCATAAATTATGTTTTTCATAATTAATGGCAATAGAAATTATATAGTATAAGTTATATCACATGTACCAATCATAATACTTTATAACATTTGAAATAATGATACAAAGGTTACATGAGCACAAAAACAAAAAGGGGGGACGGGGGGGCGAAGCCCCCCACAAGGGGGAGTCGGGGGACAAAGCCCCCCACATTAAGAAATCCTTCTCCACACTGACCTCTTTGTTGTAGGTTAGGTTAGGTTAGAATTATGAACCTACAAATACGAACATCGGCCATAAAAGTACGTTAGGTTAGGTTTGAAAGAACTACGACCCCCTCAGAAATGAACTGCCGCCAGAAAACCAGGCTGATGTTGAAATAAAAAATTAGGAGCTTGATATTTATGTTCTTCAGTATTATGCGCCAATGCACGATATGCATAAGAACATTATGACGATTAATGATTATGATTCAGGTTTATATGCTCCAAAATTATATGACATTCCTTACTTATGCGTAAAAACATTATGGTCAAAAAATTTATGCCGATCAATTAATGACTATACACCTTACGCGCAAGGACTATTATGACAAAAGTGGTTATGCGCACCGACATTATGGCTTTAAAATTTATGAAACCCAATATGGAACCCAAATCTAACCTAACCTACAGTTTTCGGGGTTCAGCAAATTCGATATTTTTCCAAATCGTTTTTTTTTGTTTTAACGTTAAAAATAGATTAAATAATCTTTAGTGCTCTAGACATTTAGTGTCAGTAAGGATTAGGTCTAATAACCATTAGGTGTGGTAATTATTAGGTTATTTCATATTAGTACTGTTGACAATTAGTACGAATCATTATTAGAGTATTGGATTATTAGGTCTAACAACTAATTAGGGTATAAAAATAGGTAAAATGAAATTAAGGCTAATGAAAATTAGAGCTAACGTTGATAGGTGTAATAATATTAGCACTTACGTTATTAAGTCAAGTAGGGGTCTATAGCTTGTTCGTTTACTTTCCTTTACGAAATATGTCAACCTTCTCTTTTGAATAATAAATAAATAAAATATTTGTTTATTCAGGTATTACCCCATCACATTAACATTAATACATTAACTAATTAATTATTATTAAATTGAAATAAGACAGTAAATTAAATTTAGATTTAGTATTTTATTTCAATGGATATTTTGAAAATTAAATAGTAATTCTAAATATTCAAGACTGACGCCTTACTCCTAAAGTAACATGTTGCGCACTCCACTTTCACTATACTATTAGTCGATTCGCTCACCCTCCTGACAAAGGACCAGTGTCTTGCGAATAATGGCGTAAACGTCATCGACTCGATTGGTGGCAAACATGCCGGACGCACTACATCGCCACGGTAGCCGCAGCATCGCACGAAAGGCATTGTTGTACTGTACTCTGAGTCTATTGAACGCAAGCTTCGTGTATGTGTACAGTCGCCATCAGATATATCGAAGCATATAAGGCGTCCATATATATCGGAACACGACTTTTATTGACTGGGTGTTACAGTACATGTTCACATATTTATGAACGCCTTATATGCTGCGATATGTCTGATGGCGACTGTACCACAACTGGCTGGTGTAGAACGCCTGACAGTAAGCCCCGAACAGTGTTTTTTTCACTTGGTCAGAACAGTGAGCGAATCGGCGTGCCAACATATTATTGCTTCTCATAGCAATCGCTCGCCGTTGTCTCTCAAATATATCTTCGTCGTCTTTGAGTGTATCCGTCAATATGGCCAGGATATTTAAAACTAGTAACGACATTAAGCACAGTCCCATTCAGCTTAACAGCTTTTATTTGCTTACTGTTACTTTTTTTTGGCCTTCCCCTTCCTTGCTTTCCTTCAATTTTCCTTCCATGATGTTATTTATAAAAGCGTTATGTCGTATAAGGTGGCCAAACATTTTCCCTCTTCTATTATCTATAATTTTGAGCATAGTCCTTATTCCTCAATTGTTTAAGCACTTCTTCATTAGTAAATTTTTCCGTCCAACCAATCCTCTCTATCCTTCGCCAGCACCACATTTTGAATGTCTCCATTAACTCCGGGTCCCTTTGCGGCATAATCCATCGCTTACATTTATTGAAAGCAATGCTCCAAATAAATGTTTAAATGACTTTCTTTTTGGTATTCCTGAAAATGTTCATAGTCATTAAAAATTGATTATTTTTATAAGCAATACACGTAAGACCGGAATTTTGTAAACATTAGACCATTATAAGATTTATTCACTGTTTCTATCTTTACATTTGTAATGTACGAGTACATGTAAAACAATCAATGTTTACGCTATACATAACTAATTTTAAATGTTCCACAGGGGCGACTCTGGCAGCGCGTTGGTAACGCGTAACATGCAAATACAGATCGGGATCGTGTCGTTCAAATATCCCACCATTTCGCTGACCGCCACTGTATTCACGGATACCGGCTACTTCTACGACTGGATTAAAGAAAATTCTGAAAAATTGTTTTGTAATTGATAGCCCTTCTTTTTTCATTTTGTTTCGTAGACCAAAATATAGTTAAAAATAAGTAATGATAATATGTGTATACTTATTTAATTTACGTCACTTTTTATTAATAAATATATCTATTGTGTATTTTTTACTCGTAAAAGATTAAAATAATAATAATAATATTGAGGCTTGGCGCAGGAATTAATTTCAGAAATGTATTGTACGTATATCATATTATATTTTATTAAAGTAGTAATGTCTGCTAATTACGAAGGCTACGGCCGGAGGAGTTAAAAAAGACCGAAATTATTTTAAACTAATTTAATTGAAATCAAAAATTACAATATAATTTTATAACTAAATGGAAGTGTCAATCGGTCGATGTAAGAACAAAGAGTGCCGGTTTCACACGGTGGTGCGATGCATGCCAAGCGCGTCACCTTGCAGCTGCGCGGTTCCCGTTCTGCTGCGTCGGCGCCTTGCGAAATCCATGTCTTCACGTGTGGCCCGGTTCGGGTGCTTACTACGGGCTTTACATGGAAACGACGTATGTAACATGCTAACGTAAACCAAATGTTTACATTATAATGATGCGAAAAATTAAAAAAATTATCGTTTGGACAGGATTCGAATCTGCGTTTCCAACGGCTTTCCGGGCCAACACGGGCGTCCTACCAACTGGACCACGAACCAGATGTCATTGCCATGTAATCTTTCAACCAGTTGCTTCAACATGCCTTAGGGCGGTGGTTGTAAACATTTGGTTTACGTTAGCAGACGTTACTGCTTTAATAAAAAAAAAAAATCGGGTGTTGCACATCGTTACTATCGATTCTCAACAAATTTGAGACGATAGTGCCGACGATAAAGTATAAATCTTTACGGTAGATGGCGCTACGATGCCACCCTAAGGCATGTTGAAGCAACTGGTACCTATATCAAATTGTTGGAATTATAATCGTAATTTTATTTCAAGTCATGCTTAATACTGCAATGTGGAATATAGGATCAGTCCACCCTTTTTAGGGTTCCGTACCCAAAGGGTAAAAACGGGACCCAATTACTGAGACTTCGCTGTCCGTCCGTCCGCCCGTCCGTCCGTCCGTCTGTCACCAGGCTGTATCTCAAGAACGGTGATAGCTAGACAATTGAAATTTTCACAGATATTTCCGTGCCTGGCGTGAAGAACTTGATAACTCGACTTATACGTTTTTATTTTTATTGGCGTAATGGCTTTCTACTACTTATCTACGTTAACTTATCTATCGTTTATCGTTTAACTTATCAACGTATTCTCAAAAAAAAAAGCGTTCGTAACTTGACAAATCAAGATATTAGAATGAAGACAAGCACACTTTAACGATAACAAATTAATATATCGTTTTATCTCATTATACACAACTACCGTAAATTCATATGTCGATTTATCATTTTCAGGTTGATGGACACAGCAAATAATAAGTCGACATAATTAATTATTCATAATTTATCGAAATGTATATTTGATAATTGAAAAGTTTGCATAAAATTACCCTTAAATCTATTTAGACATTTCAATTATACAGAAAAACTGATTTTTAGGGATTAAATTAAAAAACATTTTCACCAATTTGGGCACTAATGTATGGGGAATAACTTGATAAGTCGTTGGTACCTATGTTGATAAGTCTTATATCACAGAAAATAAGAGGATTTTACTAGAATACGAAAGGTAAATGAAAAGATCGCGGAAAATTATCCATAAATCCAGCTTTAAACATGAAAATGGATTTTGGAGAAAATGTCAAACTTTAAAATCGACGCCCTGAACAATTGCCATTTTGGACTTATCAAGTTCTTCACGCCATGCACGGATTTATATTGCCGCTATAACAACAAATACTAAAAATAAAATAAAATAAATATTTAAGGGGGCCCTCCCATACAACAAACTTACAGATAATGGTACGGAACCCTTCGTGCGTGAGTCCCACTCGCACTTGGCCGATATTGTTTTTTTATATCATAGGGGCAAACGAGCAAACAAATCGCCTGATTGAAAGCGATTAGCGTCGCCCACCTGCAATACCAGAGGAGTCACAAGTGCGTTGCCAGCCTTTCACGTCGAAGTAAGTAAGTTTCTTGAGGGTTTGAAGGTCGTATCGTTCCGGAAATACCGCAAGCGACCATTCACTCCACAATACAATCGTGTGAGGCAGGAAATTTCTAGAAGATCGCACAGGTGTGGACTGCCTACTATCTAAGTGGTGAGGATGTAAGGATAGTCGCGTAGAACGATGGCGGGATGCGGCAAGAATCAATCCAAACAATTCCTCGGAGCACTTCTCGTTTTATTAGCGATGATCATGCCACGGACGGCGTTCGGGCTAGCTCACTCTGTGCACTTGTCCGCACTGAGTGGCGCCGCGCCTAATAGTAGGTATTCCGCCTTCCGGATTGACGCCGGTAGAATTTTCTGACAGGCTTCTTTCACGGCATCGGTCTTTCGGATCGGTGATCTCCCGCGGTCCCTTTTTCCTTTCACGTGGCCAACAACAATGAGCTTTTCCAAACTATCTGGCTCGAGTCTAGCCACGTGACTGAAGTACTGTACGATCCGCTAGAGGCTGTTGATAATAGGATTAATTAATAAAATAATACGCATATAGTATGTATGTATAAATGAAGGGCGGAATAAAGGTTTAGCCGTTGGAGGAAAGCGCATACAACCTACGGTACCTTCGTATCTTACAAAAAAATGGAAGAGCATTTTTTTAAAGTTTGTACTAAATCAAGTTATATCGGGCCATAAACCATATTTTTTCGGCTAAAAAAGCGGCTTTTGTAAACATCAAAGTAGTGTGCCTGTACTTGTACTATTATCTATTCTGTGGTTATACTACGGGAGACATCTATGGTAAAATTGCATAATTTTATTATAAAATAGTGAAAAACCCATACCACCGGCGGAGGCATCTTTGGTTAAGTAGTAGGTATAACTTGTAAATATAAACTCAAACAACAATCATACTCGTAATATCTTGAAGTATCTACTTAGATTTAACAGACAATGAATGCAAAACAATCTGATTTGACGAAATGTAAAAAAGCTACCAAGTTCCACTCTGGGCTTAACGCATTAGATATACTTTAGTAATAATATCTTATAATAAAATAATTAAAGGCGTTTAGTTTGTGTGAATCCAAAAAACCTTTTTTTTTATACCTGACACTGCAAAAAAGCCTGGTAAAATAGTTATTTTAACTTATTCTGCGTAACCCTCTTTTTAATCATTGATTATGATTGTCCGTTATTATTATAGTCACTAATTACTTTCAAGTATGATTGACCGTAACCTAGATTAAAATTTAATGTTGATTAAACTATCGAGTGAAACGCAAAAAAATGGCAGTATGGAAGATTTTCATAACAACAATTTGTTTTATGAAATGTGTATCAGCTGCAAACATGTCGGGTCATATAGAAGGGGGACAGTTCTCACACATATGGCAGTTTCCTCATTCGGCGTATTTATTCGTTGTACAAAGAGACGATAGAAAAACATTTTGTGGGTCATCTATACTGAATCAAGCAATCATATTAACAGCAGCTCATTGTGTTCATGATGATAGTATATATTACGTTTTTGTGGGTAATGAACGTCATAAAAGTGGTTTCAAATCGGTAGTCTCCAATGTTACAGTACATGAACGTTATAACAGTACCAGATTTGGGAACGACATTGCTTTGATGCGATTAAAAAATGAACTAGTGTTTGGAGAGAACGTCCGCAGAGTAATATTGATGCGTCACCCACCGTACAATCAAGTAGCTTTCGTTGCTGGTTGGGGCAGAACCAGTGTAAGTCTATTTAGTAATAAAAAAAAAAATACCATTATTCCAGAGTAACCGGGTTCGATTTCCGGTCTCTTCAGGACAGGTAGCTCCTTTTTCAATTTTTCTTTAAGCTTTGATTGTTAATTTAGTCAATGATCAAAAATCTTTGGTACGTTAATGTCATTCTTCGTTTTATTGATTTCATTCTTATACACCAACAAAAGTATCGCTTCTATTGAGCGGCAAATATGAGTACTTTTACGGCGCGGCCACCACTCCGGTCTTAGCGGCGAGCGGCGCAGCGTGGGAACTGGGAACAAACAGAGCGGCAACCGCGCGAGGTGGCTCGTGGCGTGCTTCATCAATATCGCTATGATTTTGTTTGTACTGCTCGTCGCTCACCGCAGCCGCTGGTCGCGCATAGTAGTGGCCGGGCCGTGAGACTTCCACAGTCACTTATACATAAAGCGTGGAATCGAGTTATGCTGCGTCATCGCCGCAATCATAAACTAGACTAAACATTCTGTCTACAACTCTTTATCAAACTAATTGCTATTGTAGGGTGTAGTAGTTAATCGGATTACTAATGTTTGGCAAAGTTGTAGACAGAATGTTTAGTCTAGTTTATGATTGCGGCGATGACGCAGCATAACTCGATTCCACGTTTTATGTATAAGTGACTGTGGAAGTCTCACGGCCCGGCCACTACTATGCGCGACCAGCGGCTGCGGTGAGGGATTACTAATGTTTGGCAAATAATCTTTCCCAATGTATCACATCGCAAATTTTGTTTCCCAAATTTTTATTTGGCATGAGTGCAATTAGCAAGACTACGTATCGCAAATTTACAGTTTGCAAACATTTTGTTTAGCAAGTGGTTGCTTACCAAATAATTACTTGTCAAGTTTTACTTTGCCAAATTTTTTTTTCAAATATATCGTTTGGCATAACATTCTTATCCCAAAATATTGCATGGCATACGATTTATATCCCAGTATAAGGTGAAATAAGTAATACTAATACTATGATGTTTGGCCCACTCACTATAGGGCCGCGTGGCTCGCTCGTTAAGGTCGCAACTCAACCTAACACTCCTCCTCGCTACGCTCGTCGTCGTACCTAACCTGAGCCAAGTCGGATTTCCCTTAAGGTGAAATAAGTGATATTATGATGTTTCGCCCACTCGCTATCACTATAGGGCCGCGTGGCTCGCTCGCTACGCTCGCTCGTTAGGGTCGCAACTCAACCTAACACTCCTCCTCGCTGCGCTCGTCGTCGTACCTAACCTAAGCCAAGTCGGACCTGCCTTACGTACTACTATTAGGTAATATTTAGGAATACTTAGGGCTTACAATTTACCAGACTTTTGCTATAAGTTCAGCTTGCAAAGTGACTAATTTGGGAAAATTTTGTTTGGAAAATAATTTATGACAAAATCAAACATTTGCTTTATAAGCATTTGCTAAATATAATCTTGACAAAGTGAAATTTTGGGAAAAGATGATTTGACCAAATGAATACAATGGGAAATGTAACTTTGCTAGAGATGCATTTGGGAAATAAAACTGTTGCGATAAGTTATTTGGGAAGTCATATTTGGGAAACATTATTTGCCAAACGGAAGTACACCTAGTTAATCGCACCCTACATATACGAATGTAGTATGTGAATTGCTAGCTTTGTTTAGTACGTTATAACGGGGCGGAATGTCAAGTAAAAGATGAGTACCTCTATTGCACTAAAATTACATATAAGTATAATAAAATACATAAAATCAAGTCGCTTGTGACGCATACGCTAGGTGCGCGTTAGCTTCATATTATATTGTCGAGTGCGCTCGTACAGCTATATTATTTAATAAAATAATACACACCTTTCCGATATTTTTAGTGGACAGGATCACGCAGTGTTTACCTTAAGCACGTTAGTCAGATAGTCTACAAACGTGAGGAATGTTACAAAATTGGAATTCCGGAGGAACGTGTGCCAAAAGGTGCCATTTGTGGAGAACATGCGCAAAAACTTGGTACTCCTAGAAAGTAAGTACCTACACTCGTCATAGCCACTAAATAGACAATACTAGTAACAGTAGAAGGGGTTTTAGAGAAGAAAACACTTTTTCCACTCCGAATTGCTCATGTTTTTAATTTATATATCATTAAATATTAAAAACCGGGCAAGAGCATGTCGGGCCACGCTCAGTGTAGGGTTCCGTAGTTGCCCATCCTTCACAATAGACAAAAACTACGAGAAAGACTTAAATTACGAGAAAGGTTTCAAGCTCTATAAAAAGGTCGTATACGCCAAAGTAACAGTAGTTACTCATTACCTCTTATTGATTATACGCGCCAGATTGAGCGAAAATAAAGTATGGTACTTAACCAATATGTGTAACGTTCGAAATGTAGGGACACCGCGCGGCACTTACGTCAATTTAAAGAAAATTATGAATTTTTGCGAAAAATCAAATCGGCTTGACCGATTTTATTCAATATAGTTTTCATTGAAAGTACTTATAACGCTTCATTTTCATGATTTTTTCCATAATGTTTTGACCCATGGTTGAAAAGAAAAGTTAGAGGGCTGGGACACAATTTTTTTAATTTTCGGATCAAATTTTTACAAAACTGCTATTCAACGACACCCCAAACACTAGTGTTGGAACGAAAAAAAAAAACAATATCACTTTAGGTGTACGGGAGGTACCCGATTTTTTTTTTTTAAGTTTTTATTTTACCATTTCGTCAGCGTGATACATACATACATACTCATACCAAATTTCAGCTATCTAGTACTAATTATCACGGAGCTAAGCCGCGGACGGACAGATGGACATAGCAAAACTATAAGGGTTCCTAGTTGACTACGGAACCCTATAAATCATCATCATACCTTTTAAGGGTCAAAGTCTTACAGGTGCAGCTGATAAAATATGAAGTTGTCTACATCTAAGTCTTTAGCTTGTTCGTTTTATTTCCTTTACGACACGACTTCAACCTTTTCTTTTATTTGTTTACTGTTACTTCCGTGCATGGCGTGAAGAACTTGATAAGTCCAAAATGGCAATTGTTCAGGGCGTCGATTTTAAAGTTTGACATTTTCTCCAAAATCCATTTTCATCTTTAACTCGTGTTTAAAGCTTGATTTATGGATAATTTTCCGCGATCTTTTCATTTACCTTACGTATTCTAGTAAAATCCTCTTATTTTCTGTGATATAAGACTTATCAACATAGGTACCAACGACTTATCAAGTTATTCCCCATACATTAGTGCCCAAATTGGTGAAAATGTTTTTTTATTTAATTCCTAAAAATCAGTTTTTCATAGTAACTGAAACGTCTAAATTGATTTATAGGTAATTTTATGCAAACTTTTCAATTATTTTACTTATTTTGGTAGAAACATTGTTTTTTGTGAGATATTAGACTTATCAACATATTCACCATCGACTTATCAAGTTCACCATCGACTTATCAAGTTATTCCCCATACATTAGTGCCCAAATTGATGAAAATGTTTTTTAATTTAATCCCTAAAAATCAGTTTTTCTGTATAATTGAAATGTCTAAATTGATTTAAGGGTAATTTTATGCAAACTTTTCAATTATCTTACTTATTTTAGTAGAATCATTTTATTTTGTGAGATATTAGACTTATCAACATATTCACTATAGAATATAGGGTATCAATTAAACAATTCTATCGTTTCTATACAACTGTTTTGTTTATATAAGGCGATTTAAATGAATTATATCGCGTGTGTTCGTTGTTTGAGTCTCCTGACGTTACGGCAACTATTTTTGATGAGAAAAACACAAATTTTCGGTGCCAAATACGTCAGAAAGGTACAAACAATGAATAAATATGATACAATCCGTTTGAATTGTTTTATTTTAGTCACGAAACCCGAAGAAAATAAAATTAAAAGTTATAAAAATATTGAATAAATTGTAGTAAATGAATCGTCTTTAATTCAGTAATGCAAAAGCACTTATTCTACAGAAAAACTAGATGAATTTATCTTATTTTTAACTGGCAACATCTTTGTTTTTCTGATCCAATAAATAAAACTGGTCGATGGTTGACAAGGTACCGGTAATGTGAATGATACATACGAAGACACTGTTAACTATACCCCATGGACCTTAACACGTTGTACTAAGGTTTATATTATGTTCACAAATGTACAGTTATCAGTGTTTTCCTTTGTACCAGAGTACACCTCAGATGTGAGAATAACTTGACAAATCGAAATATACATTTCGATAAATTATGAATAATTAATTATGTCAACTTATTATTTGCTGTGTCCATCAACCTAAAAATGATAAATCGACATATTAATTTACGGTAGTTGTGTATAATGAGATAAAACGATATATTCATTTGTTATCGTTAAAGTGTGCTTGTCTTCATTCTAATATCTTGATTTGTCAAGTTACGAACGCTTTTTTTTTTTTTGAGTATACATTGATAAGTTGATATGCAATATTTTTTGTGCCTCATCGCGCTGATATCTCGTTTTGTTAAATAAAATCCGCTAAATATCGAGATATCAATATGATGTCACAGGCCATATCTTCAAAAGTATCATAGATATCGAGTTGTCAATTTTTTTCCCACAAACCCTTGGCCGAAGAAAGCCATTACGCCAATAAAAAAAAAAAAACCGGCCAAGAGCATGTCGGGCCACGCTCAGTGTAGGGTTCCGTAGTTGCTCATCCTTCACAATAAACTGCTGTTTTAAGCCCGAGGTTTAAGTTAAGACAGATTTTAAGCTCTATAAAAAGGTCGTAAACGCCCTAGAAACTGTAATCACTTATTACCTTCTGGAAGTCAACTTACGACCTTTTAAAGAAAAAATATGAAATTTGGCGATAACTCAAAAACGGCTTGACCGATTTTGTTCAATATAGTTTTCATTGAAAGTACTTATAAGGCCGCATTAACATGAATTTTTCCATATTTTTTTGACTTGTGGTTCAAAAGTTAGAGGGGGGGGGACACAATTTTTTTTATTTTCGGAGCGAATATTTACAAAACTACTGACTTTATCAAAAAGTAATGTTTGAAAACCCCTATTATTTTCAAGAGACCTATTCAACGACACCCCACACACTAGGGTTGAAACGAAAAAAAAAAATCACCCCCACTTTAGGTGTTCGAGAGGTACCCGAAAAAAAATTTTTTTTTTAGTTTTTATTTTACCGTTTTGTCGGCGTGATACATACACATACTCATACCAAATTTCAGCTTTCTAGTACTAATGATCACGGAGCTAAGCCGCGGACGGACGGACAGACGGACAGACGGACAGACGGACAGACGGACATGGCGAAACTATAAGGGTTCCTAGTTGACTACGGAACCCTAAAAAACGTATAAGTCGAGTTATCAAGTTCTTCACGCCAGGCACGGACTTATTCTTGGCCTTTCCCTTCCTCGCTTTCCTTCAACATTCCTACCATGATGTTATTTATAAAAGCGTTATGTCGTTTAAGGTGGCCAAACATTCCCTCTTATATTATCTATAATTTTGAGCATAATGAATTATTCCTTATTCCTCGATTGTTTAAGTACTTCTTCATTCGTAACTTTTTCCGTCCAACGAATCTTCTCTATCCTTCACCAGCACCATATTTTCAATGGCTCCATTAACTGCTCCAAATAAAATGTTTCAATGAGTTTCTATTTGGTATTCCTGAAAATGTTCATGGTCATTAAAAATTGTTAATTTTTAAAAGCAATACACGTAAGACCGGCATTTACTTAACATTAGATCTTGATTAGATGTATTCACTGTTTCTATCTTCACATTTGTAATGTACAAGAAATATCGATTCTTGTAAAACAATCAGTGTTTACGCACTACTACCAAACTATTTTTTGTGTTTTCTGCAGTGGCGACTCTGGCAGCGCATTGGTAACGCGTAACATACAAATACAGATCGGAATCGTTTCTTGTAAATATGCTGCCGCTTCGCAGACCGTCACTGTATTCACGGACACCGGCTTCTTCTACGACTGGATTAAAGAAAATTCTGAGAAACTGTTTTGTAATTGATAGGCATTTTCTTTGGTAGACCGAAATAGATAAAAATAAGTAGGTAATAGTGTTTTCTTCACGTCGGCGTTTCGTTCGTTTACGTTCGGCGTCGGGCTTCTAATAGACCTTCGTTAGTAATCCCCTACTTACTACCCTTATGACACAATATATTATTGTATACTTCTTTAATTTACATCATTTTTCATTAATAAGTATTTCTATTGTGTCTTTATTACTCGTACAAGATTAAAATAATAATAATAATATTGAGGCTTGGCACAGGAATTAATTTCAGAAATGAATAAAATTGTACGTACATCATATTGTTGGAATAATAATCGTAATTTTATTTCAAGTCATGTTTAATACTGCTATTTCGAATATAGAATAAGTCCACCATTTTTTTTATGTCATAGGGGGCAAATACGATTAAACGGCCTGATGGAAAGCGATTACCGTCGCCCATAGACACCTGCAACACCAGAGGAGTCACAAGTGCGTTGCCGGCCTTTCAGGTGGAATTAGGTCTTTTTTGAAGTTTTGACCTTGACCAGTCACTCCATAATACAGTCGTGCGAGGCAGGAAATTTCTAGAAGATCGCACAGTAAAGTTGTGGACTGCCAACTATCTAACTGGTGAGGATGAAAGGATTGTCGCGTAGAACGATGGCGGGATGCGGCAAGAATCAATCCAAACAATTCCACGGAGCACTTCTCGTTTTATTAGCGATGATCATGCCACGGACGGCGTTCGGGCTAACTCTCTCTGTGCGCTTGTCCGCACTGAGTGGCGCCGCGCCTAATAGTAGTTTTTCTGCCTTCCGGATTGACGACGGTAGAATTTTCTGACAGGTTTCTTTCACGGCATCGGTCTATCGGATCGGTGATCTCCCGCGGGCCCCTTTTTCCTTTCACGTGGCCAACAACAATGAGCTTTTCCAAACTATCTGGCTCGAGTCTAGGCATGTGACTGAAGTACTGCACGATCCGCTGGAGGCTGTTAATTATAGGATTAATTAATAAAATAATACGCATATAGTAATAAAGGTTTATTTAGGAGGAAAGCACATACAACCGACGGTACCTTCGTATCTTAGAAAAAAATGGAAGAGCATTTTTTTAAAGTTTGTACTAAATTAAGTTATACTACGGGAGGCATCTATGGTAAAATTGCATACCCATACCACCGGAGGCATATTTGGTTAAGTAGTATATCTAGTAAATATAAACTCAAACGACTATCACAGACAATGAATGCAACAATCTCTGGGGGGGATATTCGACCAATTTTAGAGATATAATGGAGATCTCTCCTTTTCATCGCCATCCGTCACTTTTGACGTGTGCCTACTTGACAAGTGGCGATATCCCTAGAACATCGCAACTTCGTCAATTCGGACGCGCAAAATTTTCGCTTTCTTTGTATGTGACGGCATAAATAACAGGCGCATACTGTAAATTGACCACGTAGTACGTGAAATTAGTCCTTTACGTTTCGTTCAAAACAGAAATTTATATACATGAATAGCATTTTTGACAATTGTTATCGCCTTCGTATTTCCAAAACTGAGATGAGATATGTCACATGTGTCATTAAAACGCGATGAGCTTCATCATCGCGTTTTAATGACAGTTCAAAGGCGAGATCACGGAGAGATGACTGTTATCTAACGGTGATCTGACGTTTGGCGATCGACACTCGAATTGGGCCCCTGATTTGACGAAATGTAAAAAAGCGACCAAGTTCCACTGGGCTTAACCCATTAGATATATACTTTAGTAATAATATTTTTTAATTAAAGGTGTTTAGTTTGCGTGAATCCAAAAAACCTTTTTTTTTAAGACCTGTCACTGCACAAACAGCCCGGTAAAATAGTAGTTTTAACTTATTCTGCGTAACCCTCTTTTTAATCATTGATTATGATTGTACGTTATTATTATAGTCACTAATTACTTCCAAGTATGATTGACCGAAACCTAGATTAAAATTTAATGTTGATTAAACTATCGAGTGAAACACTAAGAAATGGCAGCATGGAAGGATATTCATTACAACAATTTGCTTTATGAAATGTGTATCCGCTGCAAACATGTCGGGACATATAGAAGGCGGACAGAACTCACATATTTGGGAGTTTCCTCATTCGGCGTTTTTAGTCGTTGTACATAGTGACGATAGATGTTCAGGTTGTGGGTCATCTATACTAAAAAAATATTAAATAAATAAATAAATTATTATATTTTTGTGGGTAACGAACAACGGAAAAGTGGTTTTAAATCGGAAATCTCCAATATTACGGTTCATGAACGTTATGACCATTCCGAATTAAGGAACGACATTGCTTTGATGCGATTAAAACATGAATTAGTGTTTGAAAATAATGTCCGCAGAGTAATATTGATGCGAGACCCACCGTACGGTGAAGAAGCTTTAGTTGCTGGTTGGGGCGCAATTAGTGTAAGTCTATTTGGTAATAAAATACTGATTGTTAATTTAGTCAATGATCAAAAATCCCTGGTATATGAATGTCATTCTTCATTATATTGATTTCATTCAGATACAACAACAAAAGTATCGCTTTCTGTTGAGCGGCAAAGATGAAGACTCTTACGGCGCGGCTACGACTTCAGTATTAGCGGAGAGCGGCACGGCGTGGGAACAAATAGAGCGGCAACCTCGCGCGGTGGCTCGTGGCGTGCTTCATAAATGTCGCTATGATTTTGTTTATACTGCTCGCCGCTCACCGCTGCCGCTGCCGCTGGTCGCGCGTCGTCGTGGCCGGACCGTTAGACCTCCACAGTCACTTATAATTTTCTGCTAAATAAAACGTGGTGCCGAGTTATGCTACGGCAAATTAACGCCATCGTCGCGACAACAATTGTACGAGCCATAATATATATACTAGCCTGAACATTCTGTGTACAACTCCTGACCAAACTAATACACATATATATATATATATATATATATATGTGTTATTTAATAATACACACACTTTTGATGTTTTTAGCTGTCAGGACCACTTACTGTTTACCTTCAGAACCTTATTCAGAGAGTTTACAGACGTGAGCAATGTTATAAAATTGGAATTCGGGAGAAACTTGTGCCAAAAGGTGCCATTTGTGCAGAGCATCCCTTAAACATGGATCTGTCCGAAAGTAAGTACCCATACTTCGTCATAGTCACTGAATAGACAATATCAGTAACTGTAAAATACAAGATCTGAGACAGAAGAAAACACCGTTTCTGCTCCAAATTGCTCATGTATTCTATTTTTACGAGCCCAAATGCAAAATAATTTTGTCGGTTATCTTTCTTATCAAAGGATTTTTAGACTATAAATATCGAGTTTAATAAAAAATAGAGGCAATGAACAAACACCATTATATATTCATAGAATTGTGTATTTTTATTTTATATATTCACAAAAGTACATAACTTTACATATTTATTTTTATTTTATACAATAACAGTGACTCAGTGCAAAAAAAATGTTTACCACTGGGTAATGTCACCTTTCCTCTTGATAACGGCTTCAATTCTTTGTGGCATTTTGTCAATTACCGCCGCACATTCCGCCGAGGATATTGAATACCACACTGCGTTTAACTTGTTCTTTAAATCTTCCTTCGACTTGGCGGGATCCTAACGCAGTTTCTTTTTCATCTTCCACCCAACGTCTCGATCGGAGACAAATCTGGGCAGCTGGGTGGCCAATTCTGCAGTGTAGGAATATCTCTGATGTGAGTACGTAACCAAGCCGTCATGTTCTTGGCAGTATGGCAAGAAGCACCATCTTGTTGTCGTGTTGTACACTGGGAATCGAAAGTTAAATAAGCTTGTCCTTAACATTTCTTGGTACTTGAGAGCCGCATGACAGAGGCAGGTATCTTGACTTTTCGCATTAGGAAGTCTTTATTAAAAGGCTTCGCCCTTTCTGCGGATAACTTTTTCCGTTCGTCTCCAACAGCCACTTCAAACTTCGATTCATTGCTTTATATTAATATTGTGGATCGTCACTAATCACTAGTCCAGATTCGACGAGCTAAAGCAAAAATACTCGCCTCTTCTTTTTTCTTAAGTTCAGTAAGTAAATATTTTTTTTTGTCTAAAATCCGTATCCCATTCTTTTTAATTATGACTCGTTTGCATGACTCGACAGAAACATCTTTGTATTTCTCGCCATTTTACCGTGTATTCCCCTGCCCAACCCGAGCACGTCGATTTTGCTTAATGATTGAAAATGATAAAGGTGTTGTGATGCGTGGGCAACCAGTTTTCTTTAAGGCTTCCTGTTTTCTTATGCTGGATAATAAACTGTATGGTAGATCTCGCTAGGTGAAGGTCTAGAGCTATTTAATATGCAGATTTTCCTGATGTACTGCCTGAAATTATAACTTTTCGAATGAAAGTAGTTTATCGCGGCCCATATTGAATATGAAAACTTGGTATTAAATTTAAAAAATGTCTTTTTATAGCCAAATTAACAATTCCAAAATATCAAACAAAACTTCTTGTAAACTTGTGTGTGAAACGAAATTTTGCTTGTGCGACGTGTAAATAAAAAAAAATGCTCTTGCTATGTACAATATCAGCCTGACTTTAATATATAAAGAAAAACTATATTCGTCAACATTGTCACCAATGCTAAATATATTTTCTAAAATTTATCATTGCAACGGCAATTAAAGATTTGATAAATATTTGTCGCTATGCGAGTGACTAGATGAATTATTTTGCATTTGAGCTCGTATTTGATAGAATATTTTAATCGTCACTATGTAAATTATAAAAATCATCATCATACATTTAAGAGTCAAGGTCTTACTGGTGTGTAGCAGATAAAGTATGTAGTTGTGTCCATGTAACTAACTCTATAGCTTGGTTGGTCCTTGACTTTCCTTTACGACACGACGTCAACCTTCTCTTTTATTTGTAACTTATTCCGGGCCTTCCTCTTCTTCGCTTCCGATCAACTGTTTCTTCCGAGGTGTTAGGTTAGAATATCGTATAAGGTGGCCAAACATTTATGTCTTATTATCTATACTTTTCAGCATATTCCTTATTCCTGCAATGTTGAAGTACTTCTTCATTAGTAACTTTTTCCGTCCAACTAATCTTCTCTATCCTTTGCCAGCACCACATTGTTAATACCTCCATTGATTCGCGGTCCTTTTGCGGTATAATCCTTCCCTTTCAACTATTATTATGATGATGATGATGGTATCCTGTTATCCCTCATCAGGGACATAGGTCTCTCAGAAGGATTTTCCATTGACGCCGATCCTGCGCTGCTTCCTCGAGTTTCTTCCAGTCGAGGCCGGTTGACGCCGCCTCTTTGTTGACTGTGCGTCTCCAAGTGGTGCGAGGATGACCGAGTATTCTTCTACCGGACACTTGCCACGTTTGGATAGATGGTTGTCAGGTCTTCGCAAGAAGTATCTCCTTAGCGATAGGATTTTGGCCGCTCAGCTCCCATAGCCTTATGTTAGAGATAGTCCGTGGCCAGTAGATTCCCAGAAACCTTCGCAAGCATTTGTTAACAAACACCTGGAGTCTATTTGTGATAACGTTTTTTACGGGCCATGTCCCACATCCATACAGGAGGACCGACTTGACGTTCGACTTAAAAATTCTTAATTTTGTATGGCGAGTGATAACTGGGGACGTCCATACGGGCTTCAGCTGCGCATATGCGGCACGGGCTTTATTGATGCGCGCTTCAACATCCGCTTTTGCTCCCCCCAGTGAATCCACAACGCTTCCCAGATACGTGAACTTGTCCACCTGTTCGTCTCCATTCACATGCACGGACGTTGCGTTTTGTGTATTTAGGCGCTTGTCCTTGGTTTTCGCACAGTTAATGCGCACAGTTAACTATTATTATACCTATTATAAGTTGTGTGCTAGTTTTTTACTCATAGTGACATTTAACATTTATTTCTCTTTTATCTGACATCGCATGCTTTTATTACCCTGCATTTTATGATTATAATATTATTTTTGTACAGTTATGTTATGATGGTGTATTGGACTTAATTGAATGATTATTATTTAATAGTTCCATTGACGGCCATAATATCAAGATTCATGTAAATTTACTTATCATAAGTTATAATGTAATTTTTTATTATGAAATAAATAAATCTAAATCTAAATCAATGCTCAAAGTAATTTTTTAAATGAGTTTCTTTTTGGTTTAAAAAAAAATGCGCTCATTAAAAATTGTTTATTGTTAATAGCTATACACGCAACACTTGAATTTTTCTTAACATATTTACGTACCTAAACTACAAGTAAAAAGATAGAAACAATGAAAAAAAATTAGACCTAGATTAGCTTTATTCACTGTTTCTATATTTATATTTGTAATTGTAATGTACAAGAAATTAGTATTAATTTTTACTTTAAAATAAATAGCAGAAATTACGGTCACATGATTTTTGTAAAACAATGCTTACGCAATAAATTAATTTTAAATGTTTTGCAGCGGCGACTCTGGCAGCGCCTTGGTGACGCGTAACATACCAATACAGATCGGGATCGTGTCATTTGGATATCCCACCACCGTTTCGCCAATATATTTAGGGACACCGGTTACTTCTACGACTGGATTAAAGAAAATTCTGAAAAACTGTTTTGTAATGAATAGCCATTTTCTTTACATTTTGTTTGGTAGACCAAAATAGATAAAAATAAGTAATAATATGTGTTTACTTATTTAATTTGTGGGAACACAGTAGCGTCGTAATTCCCACTAGGTAGGCAAATTCCTGTAACGCCGCGCGGGGCGCGGGCGAAGCCTACTGAGGCGACTAGCCAGTCGCTCCTTACACGTTGTATCAAACACTTTACTTTCTCAATAAATAATTAATTTAAAGATCACCTTGTTTCCTTGGAAATCACATCTAGCAATACCCGCACATTGGTGACCCCGACGTGATTTTCAAGTGATTCAAGGATCTTATAGTAATTAGTGAATTAAAGTTAAATATCCAAAAGAAATGGCACAAAATCAAGGGCAAGGCCAAGGACAGCCTTGGAAATCACAGCTAGCAATACCCGCACATTGGTGACCCCGATCGTTACGGCTCGAAAGCCAATAAATGCAGCCAACCGTGCGCGTGGCAAGCATCGGGTTCGGAAAACTAAGTGCGATGGTGCAAGCTACGACGGAGGTTTGCACTACATCGCCTAGCCGTCGTTTATGTGTTACGGACAAAGAAAGCGGACTAAAATTTCTCGTAGATACCGGTGCGGATATAAGTATAGTGCCAGTGAAAAATAGGCATTATATTCGTACTTAGTCCGAGGTATAATTACTATGTAGTACTTTTCTTGCTTGCAATATATGTCGCTAATTTTAAAGTCTAAAAACAAACATAAAAAACACAGCACCTGGCAACATTAGTTATAGATGTCATTAATTTTCTTAGCGCGCTAAGAATATGTCGCTTTCCGCGTTTATTTTATTTAAAAATAAGTATTATCTAGTAAATACCAACTGTACAGTGTTTTTACCATGCCGAAAAGGCAGTACGATAGTAAAGACCCAAGTATTTGGCGTCGGAGGCGTAAATTGTGACAAAATACGATTATGCAAGGATGGTCTATCATCATTTTGAATTTTCACACTACTATTTTAACAAGAAGTTATATTACGCCTTATTTTCGTGGAATAAGTGTATGGAATGTGAAAGGAGAGAGAAAGTGAAGACACGAAGAAGGAGGAAAATGAAAATCTCTACTAGAAGACCGCAGACACAGCTAACGTTTCAAATTGCGAAACTTCTGTTCTCCCTTTGGGAGATGTAACAATATGTTACACTTATCCTCTCTTCTGCAAAGAAGAGGGGCCTTTTCCGTTGGAAAAGAAGATCTCTATGAGATACTATATCTTTACACGCATACAGGCACCTAATGTTTCGAACATCGAAACTGCCCTGTTCCCGCAATGGGAGAATGTAACAACATGTTACTTTAGTAAGTGCGTTTAATCCTGTAATTATCCTCTCTTCCGGTGGAAGAGGGGCCTTTCCCGTTGGGAAGGAAGGCCTTTACAAGGCAATAACCTCACATACAGGCAAGATTTTCGATCATCGGACCCCCTGTTTTTCTATTGGGATGCTGACGGCTTTAGTGCAAAAAATAACGACTTCAAATGGTCACGACCCTCAGTCATGAGGAGGCGAGGAAGAAGAAGAGCACCTCTCATATATAAATCATATTGAGTTACAAAATTGATGCTCCGGTTGGAACACAAGTCTCAGGTACAAGCAGTAAATGCAATAGAGGTTAATCGGTAAGTTTTATCCTTTATTCAATGCCTTCCTTCCATTGATAATGCAGACTCTAAACGGTTGGGTACACCTGGTATGAGGGTATACCTACACTACAGTATCGGTGGAGCCGGGCAGAGGTGGAAGTGTTTTATTTATTGTAATTATAATAAAACTCAGCTTCACCCAAAAGCATTCAAATGGTTTGACAGAGCTCCAGGAATAGACCTTAGAGGCAATTGCATAACCTACAAACAGTAAATATTACTTTTTAATTTAAATTTGCACTGCCCCCTGCCTTTAATAATTAGCACAAATCCACTGAATAAATTTCTGGATCCACATTTGAAAAGAATATGATGATGAGCAATGGAGGGTCAAACAATACAGGAGTATTTACTATCTGAAATACAAATTGTAGAAGGATTCAATTAAGGCATTAACAAATAAAGAACATGTATTATACATTGAAGTAGATTAAATTTATTTACAAATTACAAATCCAGTTCAGTAGGTATGACCATAGAAACCACTGTGGAACACCATGGGGACATTCAATAATCTACCTTATATCAACGGTCAACCCCTTTCTACTGAGAAGCTCATGTTTAATATGTGGATGTATGTAAAGTTTGCTTTTCAACTTGAATATTTTGAATAATGTCATACTCTAACTTATAAACACATTGTTAATAGTGGACAATGGGATATATATCAATACTTTTTGAAAATAATTATATCCATATTAACTTTAATTGGACCATTATGACAAGGAAAATTCTGGTATGCATTAACAATATTAATGGAAGCAAACCAGCTGAAGATGTCTAATATTTCTATAATTCCTAAGAATGAAGAATGCTATTATGTTATGGTATTTAAGTAAAAAGGACAGATCATTAAATGCCACAGAATAAATTATTTGTGATTACATAATTTAATATAAAAGATGCATTAGATACACAAAAGTGTTTGTAATTCCAATATAATAAAAAATGGTTCAAGTCAACTGTCAACAACAACAACTGTGTTGGTCTCTCAAGTGCCCCATTAAATAATAATTATTATTATTTTTTAAATTATGGAACCAACTTCCTATTGAATTGCTAAGAAATCAGGGTAAGGGTAAACATACCTAATTTGCAATGTAATGAGGAAAGGTTAAGGAGTATTACAATAGAATAGAATAGAATACTCTTTGTTGCACACCTCAGGAAGAAAGAAATACAAATAAGATTAATACCTAAGTTGCTGAAATAACTCAGTTGATTTTTAATTCTGATAGATCTGCGTAACATTATCTCATATAAGGGAATATTTAGGCTTTGCCATCAACTTACAAGAAATAGTATTGCATTCCATGTTAAAGAATTGCAAGAACTCTATATACTTTAAGAAAAGATTGTTATAATTCATCTATTTACATTCGGGAACTAAGCCAACTATTAAAAATTTAATACAGTTTGGGTTACCTACTTTCGTTTAATTTACACAAAAGAGTAAATTATAGTATTAGAAACTTGTAAGCTTAAATACTTAAATCTTGGAGATATAGGTATAGTTAAGTATTAGCATCCAATGCTTACAGTTAAATTTTATTTCAAAACAATTACAGATGCCTTGTTGTTCCATAATTGTTTCATAATCCATATTCACTATCTGGTATTTAAGTCAATGCTTATTCTTTGAGTGAAATGTTACTTAGGTTTTTTGGAAAAATAATACAAATGTATGCATTGAACATGTAGGCAGGTGTTCAATATCTTGACAAGTACATGAAATCTTTACATTGATGCAAAATGCAAGGCAATAATCTTTGAGGTTTTTTACTGACGTCAATAAAAAAGTGAAGACTAGGAAATCACTTAAAACATTTCTGATGTATTTTTAGGAAACGTCAAACACCCGGGTGTAATTAAATAATCATAATATATATATATATATATAGATATTTTTTTTTTCTGAATATTTATTATGTTGCAGAGAACTTCTGGGTATATTGCACTAGGTACACAATAAAATAAATCCTTTATTATTTCATACTTTAGAATTTGGCTTAATAATACTATATAAAATGGAGTTAAAATGGACTTCAGGAATCATAGTTTTCACCTACGATTTGAATCTATGGTAATATCTGACATTCTAATTGATTCTGTCATCACCCCAGATCTTCGTGAGGCTTAGTTTTTTAGTACAATCAACCTTTTACCTCAGAATGACAATATAATAAGTCAGTGATGTGATCCATGTGTATGATGAACATGATACACTTAATAATTCCCATAATATTTATCGTTTCTACATTATGTCAAATTTGTTATTTTGTACTTAGCACTATTTTATAATTGGTAATCCCAAGTAAGTACTTAAATATCTACAGATAATCAGATAGACACCTTTTCTAAGGTGTTTTCAAATTACATCCTATCAAACCCAAATATGATCAGGTTTGGTACCCTGATGTAGTTCTAAAAAATGTTTTAATAATAGATCCTTGGGATGGCTCACATATGACACTAGTGCTTACAAAAGACATTAATAAGTTTAGGTCAAAGAATACAAACACTTAATATACATATAATATGAAGTTAGCTGCATAAGGTATTTCTGCATAAGTTTTTCTATAACTCATACAGATCTATTGAGAAAATCAAAAGGATTATACCAAAAAACGTGAGACAGTAATTATTATAGTTCAAAGAATACAAATACTTTCATATTAGAACAAATATAAAACTTGCTACAGACAGTATTTCTATCTATTGCAAGACATCAATGTCTTGTTCCCGCCAAATTTGAGGTTGTCTTATTTGAATAGCAACCCTTAGATATATCCAACCAAGTACCTGCTTAGCTGTATTGTCTCAAACATTGTGATAGCAAAATGTCTCATTAACAAATCTCTTTAAAATTACTATTAAACAAGCCTTTGCAAGTATGCAGATTAGTCGTCACATTATAAAAATTTGTGAAATCGTTAAAATGTTTTTATAACAAATATTCATAGTAGTTAAAATAATACAAGTTGTAGGCTGATAATCAAAGTCCCACACCTTCGTGGATAACTATAAAAGGTCTCTAACTCACGATGATAAACAGTAAACACAGTTTACAAAACCTGTTCTTAGAACTAGGATAATGTTATTTATTATTAGTATTTTTGAAAACATATTCCTCATATACGTTCATATACGTTGATGGAGACTACTGTACATTAACTGCTGTTAAACCTTTAGATCAAACGCCTATAGGCGTACTGTCCCGCAACGGGTTAACATGGTCTTTCATATGGAGTAAGTAAACTCAAGTGGATATGGAACCATATGGTTAACACTTTTGCAACCAGACAAAAAAAAAAAAAAAAAGAAACCGGCCGAGCCGACTTTTATAGCATCAACCCCGGCTACCGGGTTGGCCGGCATCTGAACAAAGTTTACGAGCGCCCGGCCTCCGGATTGTTGGTGTCGAAAGTGTTAAAGTATGGTTTTATTGCTTTATTCTGCAACCTTGCAGTTACCTGCTAAGTTAGATTAATCTCATAATTAATCGGTTACTATTAAAATAAAGTCAATTAGTAGGTATATTATTCTTGTAATGTGTGTACTAAAGAATCTTCAATGAACATTTTAGCTCCGTCCCGCGGTTTTAACGCGCGGTGAACACTAATATTTTCCAGATGAAAAGTGGACTATGTGTTGGTCCGGAGGGCCAGCTACCTCCATTCTCCATATCAATCATATTTTACCAGAATTGAGCCCCCTATATGAACGTGAAGAAGTTACAATCACGCTCACAAGCTTTCGCCTTTATAATATTATAAAGTATAATAATATAAAGATGTATATTACCTTGGATGTCTCTAAACATCTACATAGTAATTATACCTCGGACTAAGTACGAATATAATTACAGGATTAAACGAACTTACCTTAAGTGAAGTTCTATCCTGATTATATGAAGTACTTAGTCCGAGGTAGAGCTTCCCTCCCTCCCTTCCCTCTTCTATATATTTTACTCTGAACTTAATGACATCTATAACTAATGTTGCCAGGTGCTGTGTTTTTTATGTTTGTTTTTAGACTTTAAAATTAGCGACATATATTGCAAGCAAGAAAAGTACTACATAGTAATTATACCTCGGACTAAGTACTTCATATAATCAGGATAGAACTTCACTTAAGGTAAGTTCGTTTAATCCTGTAATTATACGCGCGAGTGTGTGAAATATAAACTTTATGCCGCGAACGGGAGTGAAATTAAAACGTACGGGACAAAGACCTTGGTTTTAAATTTTAATCTCCGTAGACCGTTTAGATGGGAGTTTGTAGTGGCAGATGTAAAACAGCCTATTTTGGGAGCCGATTTCCTGGCCCAACATAGACTGTTAGTGGATCTGAATGCACGAAAATTGGTAGATCAGACCACAGAGTTCAAGGTCACTGCAGAAATTACCTTCTATTTACACTGTCAATGACACACATCCATTTCGTGAACTGTTGTCCAAGTTCCCTGAAATTACTAAACCAGCTTCGTTTAGGGAAACTCCGCCGCACAATGTCGTGTTACATTATATTGAAACGACGGGTCTGCCGGTGTTGCGCGCAAGGCCACTTCCCCCAGATAGGTATTTTAAAGTTAAAAACCGGCCAAGAGCATGTCGGGCCACGCTCAGTGTAGGGTTCCGTAGTTGCTCATCCTTCACAATAAACTGCTGTTTTAAGCCCGAGGTTTAAGTTAAGACAGATTTTAAGCTCTATAAAAAGGTCGTAAACGCCCTAGAAACTGTAATCACTTATTACCTTCTGGAAGTCAACTTACGACCTTTTAAAGAAAAAATATGAAATTTGGCGATAACTCAAAAACGGCTTGACCGATTTTGTTCAATATAGTTTTCATTGAAAGTACTTATAAGGCCGCATTAACATGAATTTTTCCATATTTTTTTGACTTGTGGTTCAAAAGTTAGAGGGGGGGGGACACAATTTTTTTTATTTTCGGAGCGAATATTTACAAAACTACTGACTTTATCAAAAAGTAATGTTTGAAAACCCCTATTATTTTCAAGAGACCTATTCAACGACACCCCACACACTAGGGTTGAAACGAAAAAAAAAAATCACCCCCACTTTAGGTGTTCGAGAGGTACCCGAAAAAAAATTTTTTTTTTAGTTTTTATTTTACCGTTTTGTCGGCGTGATACATACACATACTCATACCAAATTTCAGCTTTCTAGTACTAATGATCACGGAGCTAAGCCGCGGACGGACGGACAGACGGACAGACGGACAGACGGACATGGCGAAACTATAAGGGTTCCTAGTTGACTACGGAACCCTAAAAAGGAGTTCGAATTAATGCAACAGTTAGGTATTTGTCGACCTTCAAAGAGTGCGTGGGCTAGTCCGTTACATGTAGTAACTAAAAAGAATGGGGACTTACGACCTTGTGGAGACTATCGGATGCTCAATGCGATAACAAAGCCCGATAGGTATCCAATTCCACGGTTGCAGGATTTTACTTTTATACTGGCAGGGAAACAGATTTTTACGAAATTAGATATAAACCGCGCGTACCACTGCATTAGTGTAGCACCAGCGGACATAGAGAAAACCGCTATAATAACACCGTTCGGTTTGTGGGAGTTCCCCAGGATGATGTTTGGTCTTCGAAACGGTGCCCAAAGTTTTCAACGCTTCGAAAGCAACACGGTGCTCCAAGGGTTAGATTTCTTGTTAAGTTATTTAGAGGACGTCTACATAAGCAGCAGTGTAAAGCAGGTCTTCAACAGGCCGCCACACTTGCGCATCCGCAGCCAGATGCCCACCTAGCCTTTGTTCAACGTACAACGTTCAAAGTACAACTCAAGCTAGTAACATTACCTTCGTGCGACAACTCGATACTCTGCGAAACGTCTACTATGCAAGTTCGACCTTATTTACCACGCGAATTCCGGCGCAAGGTATACGAAAATCTACATTCGATAAGTCATCCGGGTATTCGAGTAACTAGGAAGTTAGTTAGTAAAAGTTATTTTTGGCCTAACATGAACAAGGACGTAGGCGATTGGGCTCGATCGTGTATACATTGTCAAAGGGCTAAGATCAATCGTCATACCGTATCTGAGTTAGGAACTTTTCCAGATGCAGATAGGTTCAGTCACATCCACGTTGACCTTGTGGGCCCGTTAGTGACTTCTCAGCAAGGATTTAGGTATTTGGTAACGATTATAGATAGGGGTACTGGGTGGCCCGAGGCTTTCCCGATTCAGGAAATAACCGCCGAAATAGTAGCTAAGACTATTTACGAAGGTTGGATAGTTCGCTATGGTTGTCCGGTAAGGCTAACTAGCGATCAAGGTAGACAGTTCGAGAGTCGGTTATTTTCTGAGTTGATGAAATTGTTGGGGGTGAATAAAATTAGAACAACCCCATATCATCCAGAATCGAACGGGATCATAGAACGTTTTCATCGTGGGCTCAAGGCCGCACTTATGGCCAGACTGTGTACAAGCAGCTCCTGGGTAGACGAGTTACCCACGGTAATGCTAGGATTGCGCGCCGCAGGTAGAAGCGATAGTGGCATAAGCGCAGCGGAAATGACGTTCGGGCAGACGCTACGCCTGCCAGGAGCGTTTTATGATAGTTCGCAAGTCCGAGATGCCAGTGATCCGTATAGTTTGGTAGAAAAGATCAAGGAAAATATCGCTCAACTTAAACCCGTGTCAAGAAGAGATAATAGGAATCGATCAATTTTTGTTCACAAAGAGTTGTTAACCTGTAGTCATGTTTTTGTCAGGGACGATACAGTGCGCAGACCCTTAAAGCCACCATACGATGGACCCTACAGAGTAATCGAGAGAGGACCGAAGGTATTCTTGCTACAGTGACCAAGTAGGCAAGCTCGCGTCTCTATCGATAGGTTAAAACCGGCATTTTTGGTGAATATACCGGACGAAAGTATAGATACTCGTATATCTTCCAGCCGTGACGTACAAAATAGGTCCGCGTCTCGAGACACTAATGAGCGGGAATCGCCATTAGCAGCACCGACACCTGCACCTATTATTCGGACTACACGCAGTGGAAGGATCGTGCATAGGCCGGTCAGATTTCATTTAGATGAATAGACAGTTAGAGATTACGATACACACCACAATATAGGTAGCGACAGTACTTCAACTGCCAGCGTGGAAGTTAACGCCCGCTGATATCATTATACGTAAGTGAAGGTTGGTTATATACAGGTTAATTGTGTGTGCCGTGTATTTTGTTAATGTTATAAATAGATTAGTTAGTTGTGTGATTTTTACTAGCGTGGTAAGTTCTAATTGTCAAATGTGTTCACCTTTACGAGTCATATTACAGCAGTTGTATCATACGGTGCGGCCGAACCGAGATGCAACGTCAGTAATCATGACAACGACAAGGTGATGTAATTAAATAGGTTAAATAATGTATAGCGCTATACTAGTTGGTAAGATAAACCTGTTGTAATACGCGGGGTATAGAGCCTTGAAGAGTATATTTAAAGATTTTGGTAAATAGAAATTAGAAAAAGATGTTGACGGTTAAAATGTATATTCGAAAGTGTAACAGTAAATTTAAAATATGACATAACTATAAAAAACTTAATTATTAAAAAGTCTAGACACAACTAAGGTTACTATCTACAACAGCCGCCCTTAATCGAAGTTGTGCCAAAAAGACTAAAACAAAATTAAGTTCCTAGTCCTAACTTAACTATACATCGCTTATGTACAATTGGCCCAAGTGGCTTTGTTAAGACATCTGCAGGCATATCACTGCTTTGCACATATTCTAAATTAACAATATTACTAGATACTTTTTCCCTAATAAAATGAAATCTCGTATCTATATGTTTCGTCCTGTTGTGGTGTACAGGATTTCGAACGAGATTCATGGCACTCTGGCTATCAGAAGCTAACTTAATTGAAGAAAACTTACCCGTTATTTCATAAATAAAGCGACGTAAGTAACAAGCTTCCTTTGTAGCAGACGCTAGTGCCATGTATTCGGCTTCCGCGGACGACAACGCAACTGTCGGTTGCTTCTTTGACTCCCAGGATACTGGACCGCCACTTAACTTGAAAGTGTAACCAGTGTATGACCTTCTGTCAATTACACAGTTCGCCCAATCTGCATCACAGTAACCTCGTAAAGGTTCTCCTATAAACCAAAGAATAGTTTAAAGTACCTTTCAGGTACTGCAGGACTCGCTTTGCAGCATTCCAGTGTTCCTTTGTAAAACACGTATTAAACTGACTTAAATAACTTGTTGCGTATGCAATATCGGGTCGTGAGTTTACCGTCAAATACATGAGGCATCCTATTAAGTTCTGATAAGGATAAGACTCACCAACTTGACAATCAGTTCGTCGTTCCATAGTCTTTCAATCCACAGTCTTGCAATCCTTCATATTAAACTTTTCGAGCAAAGATAGAATATAATTCTTCTGATTTATTTTTATATACTCGGAATTTCTTTCCACTTCTAAACCTAAATAGCATTTTAATAGTCCGAGATCTTTCAGAGAAAAATATGTAGACAAATCTTTCTTGACATTGTCAAAAGTCAAATCTGATTTATAAAAGACAATTATGTCATCGACAAAAATACCCAAAATAATAAGTTCATTTCTAAAAAGTTTCGTATAAACGCAAGGCTCGGAAGGAGTTCCTGTAAAACCAATTTCTAAAAGCGTTTCGTTCAACTTTTTATACCAAGCACGGGGCGCCTGTTTAAGGCCATAAAGAGATTTCTTCAGCAAACAAACCTTGTTTTCCTTGCCCTTTTCTCTGTAACCAACAGGTTGCTCCATAAAAACCTCTTCATCCAAGTCCCCATTCAGGAACGCCGTATCCACGTCTAAGTGCCTCATTTTTAAGCCCTTTTCTGCAGCTAAGGCAAACAACGTGCGGAGGGAAGAATGACGAAGAACTGAAGCGAATGTCTCTGTATAGTCCACACCTTGGACTTGATTGAAACCTTTGACAACCAGTCTAGCCTTATATTTGATGACGTTTCCATGAGCGTCCCGTTTCTTCTTATAAACCCATTTACATGGTATAACCTTCTTGTTCGGTCTATCCACCAGGTTCCATGTATGGAGTTTCATTAACGACTTATACTCGTCAGCCATTGCATGGTGCCACTTTTCGGCATCATTGGCATGAGTAGCTTCATAATAAGTCATAGGGTCAGAATCATCAATCGACACATGATGGTTAAATCAGAGTCGCAGTAGTATTTAATGATAATTTATTCAGATGGTTGACGGTTGATTGTACAGTCTTACAATAACAACAACTAGGTAGCGTAGCAACCGTCCAACACTTCCTCTCAAGCAACCATTCAACATCCTAATCCCATACAGCATCAAGCATTCCTAAGTAAACCTAAACCAGACACACATTCAAACTTAACACGGGGCAATGGCTTAGTCAAGATATCAGCTATGTAATCTTCAGTCGAGACATACTGTAGCTGAATCAACTAATCATTGATGCATTGACGAACGAAGTTATACCAATTGTCAATATCTTTCGTCCGTCGGTGAGAAACAGGATTATTAGCCAACGTTACGCTGCACTCTGATTGTCCACAAACAGCTTGACGCTCGTTGTGCCCATATTTTTGACAATATAGCTGACTAACCTCTGTAGGTATACAGCTTCCATGGATGCTTCAGATAGCGCAACATGTTCGGCTTCTGTTGTATATAAAGCCACACAGTATTGCTTTCTACACTCCCAGGATATAAAATGTGGTCCAAGTTTAAACATGTATCCTGAATATGACTTTATAGGTATTAGTCGGCGCCCCAGTCACTGTCAACCTGTAATTAATGAATGATTAAAGTCTCCATTCGACTTTCGAAATACAAATCATCTAACAAAGACTGGTATCGCAGTTGTTCTTGGCGGTTCAGTTCATTACCATCACCACCCCCTCTGCCAAAACATTACGTAGATCCAGTTCAAGCTGGGTTTTCTGCTGGTTTATACTGATCCATACCATGGTCCATTAAGTAAAGCATCAACAAACTTCCTCTGAAGCAAGAAAAACGTACCTTCTGTACACCGTTCACACTCATGCAGAGACATTGCCGAGCTTCCTCTAAATTCTTCATTTGGAAGTATTTCCTTAAGCCGTCCTGCAATTCCATTTTTGCACGAATATACTTTACAAAAAACGATAAAACATTCTAATATAAAGACATGTAAAAATATATATTCTTTAACATATAAACATCTATCAATCTTTGAACGTTTAAATGACATTGACAATAAAACATCATTTACTCTTCCGTTCAACAAACTTTTGCTTTTGACCGTTTTCAATGAAACCTTGTTGCATATAGACGTTTTCATAAACGGTCTCCGCAAAATTTCCTGGTGGGATCGTGGATCTTCTCTTATTTTGCAAACACTATCATAGCAGTTTAATCCGCTCTGTGCGCCACGTAACCAATTCCTTAAGGAATATCTAGGTTCTGCCTCGTTTTGCACAACAGATTTCCTTGCTTTCTCATCCTGTACTTGACTGTCAGATTCAATCCTAGAAGCTTGATAAAATTCCGGAGGAACGAACTCAGCTTCCAAACATACTAATGCATCAGCTACCTTCGAGCTCTCCGCATCCTATGGCAACTTCATAAGAATCTTCGGTCACAGACGTCGATGAAACTGTCTTAGAAGAAAGATCCAACCAACTCCCATAGACCTGCATTCTTCACAGATATGTCTTTCCCCACTGAACCTGATTCTGCGCCCTTTATCGCAGAATCTTCAGTAAAGACAACGTCTCGTCCTGCTTCACCCTTTGGAAAAGGTAATCCATGTGCCTTTCCTCTTGACAAACAAGTGACACACAGCTCCATTACCCTTATTCCTCCAACTTCGAAGCTTGGATAAATCAGTCTGATTTACATGCCCAAGTTGTCCTGGCTAAAGTGACAATGAGTCCTCAGCTTGAACCGTAGCCGAAGCCCCTTCTACAATAGGAAAACAGTCATCCATAGATACCAGAGACTTCACTAGCAGTAACCACAAGCTTACTCACAACTTAGCCTATCGACTGGTGAAACATCTTACAACCATTAGAATCAAATATCACTTTCCAACTATTCTGAACCAACTTAGATATGGACAATAGATTAAATTTTAATTTCAGTACAAAGGAACAGTCTTGTATTGGAAACAAAACTCCTTTTAAATATACAACAATATTGCCCTTACCTATGCTTGTCATCTTGTCATCATTCGCACATGTCACAACATTCTTATCAGTAACAGTACAGTCTCTAAACTAATGTTTTTTAAACTTATGTGATGCGAAGCTCCACTAAGTATCCAAATATCACGCCGAGGGGTTGAAGGACTCGTGTACCGACAGTGAACTGCATAAAGCAACTTTCTTCAACTTCGTAGAAACCGTTGATATGCCTTCTCCGTCTAAATACTTAATCAACTTCGGGCAGTCATATTTCTTGTGACCTTTCTTGCCACATTTAAAACATTTGAAGTTTGGTACTGAACGCTGAGATTGTTTCCATGTCACTAACGCAGAATTACCATTCGAGGAATCATTAGAAGAGCTCTGACCGGAGTCTTCTTGTAGAAGCTTTTGCCGAACGTTTTCCGAGGTGAGTTTCATTCCTGAGTGCTCTAAAGCCATACGTAACGGTCTGTATTCATCAGGCAAACCCCGTAAAAGTACCACAGCAATCAAATCATCGTCGAAACTCTGGTTAATCTCCTTCAGTTTCTGAGCGTGAATCATGACAGCCGCTACATACTCATGCATTGAATTATGCTTTTCCAAATGCTCATCTAAAAGCGAATTCATAAGACTTATTCGTCTATTGATCCCTTTATCCTCGAAAATTCCTGCTAGCGCGTCCCACACTTCCTTAGCAAATGTCAAATTCTGTACGTACGGGTAGAGATGGGACTCCAAGTGCAGACAAATAATAGTAAATGCCTCTTGATCCTTCTCATGTTCTCCAGAATCATCTGTTTTAGGTAGCGTTGACGTAAATTTGAAACATTTTTCTCGAATTAGTAACATTTTTATTGCGAATTTCCATGACGAGTAATCCTCAAGCCCGTTCAATTTAGGAACAGAAAATTTGGCGTTCTGGGCCATAACCTTATGGTTAAATCAGAGTCGCAGTAGTATTTAATGATATTTTATTCAGATGGTTGACGGTTGATTGTACAGTCTTACAATAACAACAACTAGGTAGCGTAGCAACCGTCCAACAACACATTATATGAAAGGAAATCAGGTGGTTTCATACTTCTTGAGGGGTACCTCTGCTCAGGAATATATTGTTCCTCTTCCACATCTGCTGGCTCCACATCGACACTATGAGGTAACTCATGGAGAGACTCGCACTCGCTATCTTCCATATCAGCTGATTCTACAGCGCTCTCCGGATTTACCCGTGAAGATGGTCCAGCCTCAGGTTCGGTATTCCCAATGCAGTCGAAGAATTGAGGATCTTCGTGCTCAGTACGGAGCTCATTTTCTTCAAAGATCAGTACAGAGTCGGACTGTGCCACAGGCTCACTCTGCCTCTGCTTCAACGTTGTAAAATTATTTTCAAAAAAGGTTGCATCTCTGGAAGTAATAACTTTTCGAGGATTAGCTGGATCCCTAAACATGTATGTAATTGGATTCTCAGAATAACCGACGAAAATCGCTTCCTTTGCCTTGACATCCAATTTCTTCCGGTGACACGAAGGCACATGGACAAGTGCTCTACATCCGAACACTCTCAGATGTTCAAGATCACTTCTACGACCACACCATCTATCATATGGAATTTTTCCACCTAAAGCTCGATGAGGTGACCTGTTCTTTAGGTATACGGCAGTTTGGAAAGCATCTTCCCAGAAAGCTTTTGGCAGTGAGCTTTCAGCCAACAACGTCCTCGCCTTCTCAGTAATGGAACGGTGAGTACGTTCTGCGACTCCAACTTGTTGAGGGCTGTACGGCGTCGTCGTTTGATGTTCGATACCTTTTGAAGCAAGATAATCAACAAACTCTTTATTCACGAACTCTTTTCCGCCGTCAGTCCTAACCGCTTTAATTTTCTTGTCTAATTGATTTTCAACAAATGTTTGAAACAGACAGAATTTATTTTTAACTTCAGTTTTGGAAGGGACAAAATAAGCAAACACCTTTCTCGTAAAATCGTCTACAATTGTCAACATATACCTATTACCTTGAAAGGAGGTTGTAGAGACCGGTCCTAGCAAATCCATGTGGATCAACTCTAGAGGAGAAGTAGCTCTATTATGCGCTACTTTCTTGAAAGGTTTTCGTGCTTGTTTACCTTCCACGCAAGCAATGCAACTACTTTTGTCTATTTTACTAAACTTTACGCCTACCTCGTGATTCTTCAGTTGATTCATGCCTATATGACACAAATGTCCTAACCTCTTGTGCCAGAGCTTATAACTATTGTCCTGACAGCCAGAGTGCACATCTTGTGTCAAATTATTGTTCGCCACATTCTCGGGAACATTAACAGTACCGTCTAAAACGTACAATCCACCACAGGGCGAGGCATGTAAAACGGAATCACCTGTAAAACGAAAAGTATTTGATTTATAAAAGTTACAACCAGTAGTATCAAAAACACAAATAAAACCCTTATCAACAGCTTTCTTTACAGAAATCAAGTTCGCTTTTAAATCTGGTACAAAAGCAACATCACTTATCTTGTTGATAACATTTTTGGGTGTGTTTAGTGAAATGTCTCCAACTCCGCAGCATTTAATTCGTTCACCATTAGCCACTGTAACGCTACCATTATTGAGAGCCAAAATATCTTGGAACCAATCACGTCGTGACGTCATATGTTTTGTACAACCCGAATCTACGTACCATTGGTCCTTGTTTGAGCTTCCAGAAGTGTTAAGAGCGGTAAATGTGGCGTCGTTTACTTTTACTACATTAACCTTCTCTTTATTCTTCCTTAACGGACAGTCTGGTCTCTTATGGCCAGGCACTTTACATTCGTAACATATAACTTCCTTCTTCTTTGACTTAGGCATCTTCTTAGTAAGTAAAACTGAATCTCCAGGTACAGCTGCGTCCTTAGACATTTCGTTCAGCAGTTTAGTCTTCACCAAGTCAGTGGTCACGTCGACATTACAATTTTCTAGTGCCATAATGAGAGGATCATATTTTGGGGTGAGTCCTCCTAAAAGTATGGCTGCAAGCGATGTGTCCTCTATAACCTTGTCTATATCCGCAAGATCCTGTGCGGTTGACATAACTGCATTAATGTACAGTTCGATGTTTTCAAAGTCCGACAAGCTTAATCTGTACAATTTTCGTTCTAAAGCTAGTCTTCTACCTATTCCCTTATCCTCAAAAGCTTTCTGCAAAGAATTCCATGCTTCGGCTGCAGTTTTGGCACATCTGACGTGCGTGATAGCTGCACCGTCAACTGTTAAGCAAATTTTTGCTAGCGCTTTTGCATCGTTTCGTACCTTTGTCGAAGCGGGGGTTGTGTCATCTTCCGGATAACCACATATTGTTGCCCACAGGTCTTCATGTAAAAGATAATTCCTCATCTTGAATTTCCAGGTAGGATATCCATCCTTATTTCTGATACAAAAAGATGAACTCGTAGGGGAATTCGACTTATTGACACTCGAGGAGTCTCCAGTTTCATGTGACATTTCGATTAATATTACTATTTTCAGTCACAATGAAAACCACAACTTTTTCACAATTTTTACACAAATCCTTTTACTCTTCTGCGTTTTCGTGCTGATAACGTGTTGTAATACGCGGGGTATAGAACCTTGAAGAGTATATTTAAAGATTTTGGTAAATAGAAATTAGAAAAAATGTTGACGGTTAAAATGTATATTCGAAAGTGTAACAGTAAATTTAAAATATGACATATCTATAAAAAAAAAAATTAACAAAAAAAAGAACCGACTTCAGTAAAACTAAAAAGCCGAAAATAACCCGTTCAAGTACAGATTACATTTGACTCACCCTTTGAAATCGATCCCAAACCACTCAGTTATTATATTTATATATTAAAGTTTACGTGAGGTTTGGCACCGACTTCAAAGGGTGAGTCAAATGTAATCTGTACTTGAACGGGTTATTTTCGGCTTTTTAGTTTTACTGAAGTCGGTTCTTTTTTTTGTTAAAATTTTTTTTTTTTTCGATTTTTAGTGATTCATATAAAATACTTATGGCGGGGTGATCAGGGAGGTCTTGAAGGCATGCATCTCGTTTGAAATATCTCCTAACTCCTAACTGTTAAGGAGTTGTACCTTCCATCATCAGTTCAGCATGAGAAGATGATGACTACCATATGCAAATACTTAAATAGTTTTAGAAAAAACATTAAAAATATTATGAGTGCCTATAAAATTTCAGGAATTCCTTCGATTCCTCATGGATCTCGTCATCCGATCTTCACCAAAATTTTATGGGACCAACCTTGAGATGTCTATTCATGAACCTAAAAAGAATTTTCCAAATCGACTCATAAATGACGGAGTTATGAGGTAACAAACATTAAAAAAAAAAAAAAAAAAAACATACAACCGAACTGAGAACCCCCTCCTTTTTTTGAAGTCGGTTAAAAACTTAATTATTAAAAAGTCTAGACACAACTAAGGTTACTATCTACAACAAAACCTACTTTTAAGTTTAATGCTGATGTACCTACACGTTACATCTGTTAAAATGGTTTTAGTTATGATAAGCTATTTTGTGCACGTATTTTAGTGTATATAATGAGCAGGTTTCTACTCAGCGTAACCAGTTTCACGAAGTCACGTAAACGCGTATTGTTTTCTTAATTGTGTACCTAAGTTTTCGTCGATACCATGGGCCACGGATATAGTACGGAGGACGAGTCGCAGAACAACAATGTCGATTGCCCAGGTCCACACGGTATCCAGCCAAGTAGATGCAAAGTTAAACTATGTCGTGATAGGACTCATAGTTTCCGGCGTGATTCTACTTGTGGTGCTAATGTACGCCTTACGCGCACGTTGTAAGAGTCACGTGCGAAACTGGATACGCAAGAACGTCGAAACGCTGCCTCAGACTGTACCGCGTGGCGGCATGGTGCAACCGCAGCAAACGGGACAGTCCGTGTATTAGTGTACGTAGTTTAAGAGTGCGTATTACACCTAAGTTATAAAAATTTGTATGTGTAAAAAAATTTTTTTTGGAAGAGGGGGAATTCTGTGGGAACACAGTAGCGTCGCAATTCCCACTAGGTAGGCAAATTCCTGTAACGCCGCGCGGGGCGCGGGCGAAGCCTACTGAGGCGACTAGCCAGTCGCTCCTTACACGTTGTATCAAACACTTTACTTTCTCAATAAATAATTAATTTAAAGATCACCTTGTTTCCTTGGAAATCACATCTAGCAATACCCGCACAAATTTACGTCTCTTTTTATTAATATTTTTTTTGTGTCTTTTTAACTCTTAAAAGATTTAAAAAATAGTAGGCAGAGGAATTAATTTCACAAATGTATGGTAAGTATATCATATTGTTGGATTAATAATCGTAATTTTATTTCAAGTCATGTTTAATACTGCAAAGACGAATATCCGATCAGTACACCCTTTTTTATGTCATAGGGGGCAAACCAGCAAACGGATCGCCTGATGGAAAGCGATTACAATCGCCCATAGACACCTGCAACACCAGAGGAGTCACAAGTGCGTTGCCGGCCTTTCACGTAGAAGTACGCTTTTTTCTTGAAGGTTGAAAGGTCGTTTCATTCCGAACACACCACAAGCGACCATTCATTCACAATCGGGATCCGCACTGAATGGCGCCGCGCGCATAGTAGTTTTTCCGCCTTCCGGATTGACGCCGGTAGAATTTTCCGGTGATCTGCCACGGGCCCTTTTTCCTTTCACGTGGCTAACGACAGTGAGCTTTCCAAACTATCTAGCTTGAGAGTAGCCACGTGACGGGAGTAGTGCACGATCCGCTGGAGGCAGTTAATAATAGGATTAATTAATTAATAATACGCATATAGTATGTATGTATAAATAAAGGGTGGAATAAAGGTTTAGCCGTGGAAGGAAAGCGAATACAACCTACGGTACTTACGTATCTTAAAAAAATGGAAGAGCATTTTTTTTAAGTTTGTTCTAAATTAGTTATACCACGGGAGGCATCTATGGTAAAATTGCATAATTTTATTATAAAATAGTGAAAATCCCATACCACCGGAGGCATCTTTGGTTAAGTAGCATAACTAGTAAATATAAACTCAAACGACAATCTTACTCGTAATATCTTGAAGTACCTACTTAGGTTTAACATACATCATCATCCTCCTAGCCTTTGACCCATTTTTTGAGAATGAATTCTCAATCGGAGTCGGCTACCTAAATTCCAAGATGTGGCGTAGGTTTAACAGACAATGAATGCAAAACAACTGATTTGACGAAATGTAAAAAAGCAACCAAGTTCCACTGGGCTTAACCCATTAGATATACTTTAATAATAATATCTTATAATTAAAGGCGTTTGAGTGAATCCAAAAACCTTTTTTTAAGACCTGTCACTGCACAAACAGCCTGGTAAAATAGTAATTTTAACTTGTTCTGCGTAACCCTCTTTTTAATCATTGATTATGATTGTGTTAAATTTTAATCTATGTTTCGGTTAATCATACTTGAAAGTAATTAGTGACTATAATTACTTTGACCGAAACCTAGATTAAAATTTAATGTTGATTAACCTATCGAGTGAAACGCTATGAAATGGCAGTATGGAAGATTGTCATTACAACGATTTGTTTTATGAAATGTGTATCAGCTGCAAACATGTCGGGTCATATAGAAGGGGGACAGTTCTCACACATATGGCAGTTTCCTCATTCGGCGTTTTTAGTCGTTGTACATAGTGACTATAGCTATTCAATGTGTGGGTCATCTATACTAAATCAAGCAATCATATTAACAGCAGCACATTGTGTTCATGATGATTGTAATTATCATATTTATGTGGGTCACGAAAAACGAAAAAGTGGTTTCAAATCAGTAGTCTCCAATGTTACCGTTCATGAACGTTATAACATTACCAGATTTGGGAACGACATTGCTTTGATGCGATTAAAAAATGAACTAGTGTTTGAAAAGAACGTCCGCAGAGTAATATTGATGCGACACCCACCGTACGGTGAAGAAGCTTTCGTTGCTGGTTGGGGCTCAATTAGTGTAAGTCTATTTGGTAATAAAATACTGATTGCTAATTTTGTCAATGATCATAAATCCCTGGTACAGTATCCGGCAAACTTTTAGAGCATGACCTTGACTGCGCGGTAGCCGATTTACGTATAAATGCACATGCGCAGATCCGCTATTTTTGTTCTCAAAGTTTGCCGGCAACTGTATGTTAATTTCATTCTTTATACAGGTTGGGCCTTTTAGACCGGTGTATATGGGAAAGTCTGAAACTATAAAACATACGAAGATCTGTTTGTTCCCGCCAGATGTTTGTTCACTCACTCGCCCAGTCTCTGTTTGACCGGTGACGCATAAAGTAGCAATTTTCCGTGTCGCGTGACTAAACCCGGCCGGTACATTTAATACGTGCAACTGACTCAGCTCAAAGGTGTTAATTCAGCTCGTTTTGTGTTTACGTGTGTGTGCGCAAGGAGACTTCAGCCTAGGACTGATCTAAATCACGTAAGTTCAGCCACTCATTCCCGACTATTCCCGCTCGTTCCCTTCAGCCTACGCCGCTGTGATCCTTTAGGTAACACTGTTCTTAGGTAATCATGTTTGCTTTATTTTTCAAAAGGCCCGGGTTCTATTCCCGTGCTAAGTACAGGTCTTTTTAACCGACTTCAAAAAAGGAGAGGGTTCTCAGTTCGGTTGTATGTTTTTTTTTTTTTTTTAATGTTTGTTACAACTCCGTCATTTATGAGTCGATTTGGAAAATTCTTTTTAGGTTCATGTATAGACATCTCAAGGTTGGTCCCATAAAATTTTAGTGAAGATCGAATAACGAGATCCATGAGGAATAGAAGGAATTCCTGAAATTTTATAGGCACTCATAATATTTTTCATATATTTTCTAAAACTATTTTAAGTATTTGCACATGGTAGTTGTTAGGAATGCCTCGTCGGCCGGGTCCTCACATTGACATCTACGATAGCTCAGTAGAAATAATGATGTAGAAAAACCCAAGGGTAAACGAAAACACTATATATTTAAACACAAAATAATTAACAAAAATAGAGGATTGGAGTATACTAAAATTAACACACAAAATTAACACGCGAATTTACAAATTAAATCTTAACTAATGTAGTCCGTAGTGTAAATTATTTAACCTCCCTGATCACCCCGCTAGTATTTTATATGAATCACTAAAAAGCGAAAAAAAATTTTTTTTTACAAAAAGAAGAACCGACTTCAGTAAAACTAAAAAGCCAAAAATAACCCGTTCAAGTACAGATTACATTTGACTCACCCTTTGAAGTCGGTGCCAAACCTCACGTAAACTTTAATATATAAATATCATATTGGTTTCGGATCGATTTCAAAGGGGTCAAATGTAATATGTACTTGAACGGGTTATTTTTGGCTTTTTAGTTTTACTGAAGTCGGTTCTTTTTTTGTAATTTTTTTTTTTAATGTATGAATGCAGTTTTTCTTGTTATTAAAATCGATGACATGGTTCCTAAGAACAGATCTTCGTATCTCTTATAGTTTCAGACTCTCCCATACAGACCGATATAAATGGGCCACCCTGTATATTGATTTCATTCGGATACACCGACAATCGCTTTCTATTGAGCAATAAAGATGAGGACCACACGACGCCAGTCTTAGCGGCGAGCGGCGCGGCGTGGGAACAAAGAGCGGCAACTCGCCACTCACCGCTGCCGCTGGTCGCGCGTAGATGTGGCAAAGCCGTTAGACCGTCACAGTCACTTATCGTTTTCCGTGGCTAAACGTGGTGCCGAGTTATGTTACGGCAAATTAACGTTATCGCCGCGACGTCGAACTTCGGTAAAAGTCGCACGAGCCATAAACTGGGCTAAACATTCGGTCTACTTCTTTACTCTTTATCAAACTAATTGCTATTGTAGGGTGGAATAGTTTATCGCACCCTGCATGTACAAATGTAGTATGTTAATTGCTAGCTTTGTTTAGTATGTTATAGTTATAACGGCGCGGAATGTTAAGTAAAATATGAGACCGTTCCCGATGAGTACCTTTATTGCACTCAAATTACAATATAAGTATAATGAAATATATCGAATCAAGTCGTTTGTGACGCATACGCTAGGTGCGTCGTCGGCTTATTATTATATTGTCGAGTGCGCTCGTACAGCTTTTTTATTTAATAATACATACCTTTCCGTTATTGTTAGCGGCCAGGACCACACAGTGTTTACCTTAAGCACGTTAGTCAGATAGTTTACAGACGTGAGGAATGTTATAAAATTGGAATTGCGGAGGAACGTGTGCCAAAAGGTGCCATGTGTGGAGAACATGAGCAAAAACTTGGTACTTCCAGAGGGTAAGTACCTACATCGTCATGGCCACTAAATAGACAGTACTAGTAACTGTAGAACACACGGTTTTAGAGAAGAAAACACGTTATCTGCTCCAAATATATTTTAATTAATATTAAACGTATTCATTCAAAATATCATCATTCATTTTAAGAGTCAAAGTCTTACTCCATCTAACTTAGTCTATAGTTACTTTTTTGGCCTTCCCCTTTCTCGCTTTCCTTCAACTTGCCTTCGATGATGTTATTTATAAAAGCGTTATGTCCTATAATCGTCAGAGATATTGGTCCATGAAACACCTGATTAAGGGTGACCTCCCCTTATCACTAAAACGGAGGCTCATGGACATGTGCATCCTTCCAGTTCTCACCTACGGTGCTCAAACTTGGTCTTTGACAGAATCTCAAAGGTTCAAACTCGGGGTCTGTCAGCGAGCCATAGAGCGCAGCATATTAGGTGTAAAATTAAAGGATCGCATCCGGAACACCACGCTGCGCTCCAAGACACAGATTGTCGAAGTGGGACTGGGCTGGTCACGTTTGTCGAATGCCGGCGCGAGAGTTGCGGCTCGGGGGCGGATGCGGAAACGTAATTTTAGTTGGCTTTGGTTTAAAGCCCAGTATTACACCTCTCCGCTCTTAGCCTTCCACACCGGTGTTGCCCTTAAGCCAATCTATGTGCCACTATTTATAGGGGCTCATCTAGCGGGAGGCGAGTCATCGTCTACCAGTGCCATTTTTGTTAAGAGACACGCATCTTATTTCATTCAATTATCGAAAGGGCCTCTGTACGTTTGCTCCGGTTCCGTGCACGCCTCCCAAAGGTCCAGGATACCACTGTCCCGTAAATTGGTGCGACATATAAATAACTAGCATTAACCCGCGGCTTCTCCCGCGTTCCTATACAATAAACATTATCCTACGGGAACGATGCTCTTTTTTTCAGGCTAAAAAGTGGGCTATTTGTTAAAGTTAGGGTATAATCTGCTTATCCATCTAGCCGTTTTATTGTTGAAAAGTTTGAATGCATTTATTACGGCTGAAGTAGGTTTCCCGATGACTACTCCTCCAGTCTCGCCGCGCCACCCGCACTAGCCTTGACGACAATCGAGATGGCACCAAATACAAATTTAAACATCTATTAGGATAACGGGACTCATTCCATACCTCAAAAGCAAAAATAAATCCCTTATAGGATCACTTGTAGCTGTCTGTGAGTCCGTCTGTTACAACCGATTTCCTGCAAAACTACTGCACCGATTGAATTGAAATTAGGCACAAATGCTTTCAAGAATTTTCATGTCCACAATATTAAAATTCAAATTTGATGCCATTTTCGCAATTAACGTCCCAAAAAACCATGAAAATGACACCCATATTCATATCACCCACAATCATAATGACATCGCACCCCCACAGGGAAATGGTATTTCACGTCCGCTACGTTGAATTTTAAAATAATTGCTGTACCAGTAATCAGCGACCCGATAAATAATAAAAATAATACCCATGTTGATTTTCAGACTTTGTCAACACATGTCCCCCTTCCCTCTTCCCTTTTCTATTATCTATAATTTTGTGCATATTCCTTATTCCTCAATTGTTTAAGCTCTTCTTTATTAGTAACTTATTCTGTTCACCTAATCTTCTCTATCGTTCACCAGCACCACCTTTTGAATGGCTCCATTAACTCGCAGTCCCTTTGCGGCATAATCCATCGCTTACATTCATTAAAAGCAATGCAACAAATAAATGTTTAAATTACTTTCTTTTTGATAATCTTGAAAAATTTTATGGTCATCGAAAATTGTTTATTTTTAAAAGCAATACACGTAAGACAAACGGCATCTTCATTAACATTAGACTTTGATTCCATTTATTCACTGTTTCTATTTGTACATTTGTAATGTTCGAGTACAAGAAATGTGATTCTTGTAAAACAATCAACTTTTTTTTTTTTTTTTTTTTTTTTTTTTTTTTTTTTTTTTTTTTTTTTTTTTTTAACGCAATAAACTAATTTTAAATGTTCCACAGGGGCGACTCTGGCAGCGCGATGGTAACGCGTAACATGCAAATACAGATCGGGATCGTGTCGTTTAAATATCCCTACATTTCGCTGACCGCCACTGTATTCACGGACACCGGCTACTTCTACGACTGGATTAAAGAAAATTCTGAAAGAATGTTTTGTAATTGATAGCCATTTTCTTTACATTTTGTTTGGTAGACAACAGTAGATAAAAATAAGTAATAATATGTGTATACTTATTTAATTTACGTCACTTTTAGTAACACCTTTTTCTTCACCGGAGCGCTCACCGACGTCCCGGCCGCATTGTGTTATCTCAGTAAGTATGTAAACAAACATGCTAACCTCATTAAGACGGGCCCTATTGATTTGCAATGCGTTGATAAATGTATACAAAAAATAAAACGCAAAGACTCTAAAGACATTAACGATATGTCTACTCGCTTACTAGACCTAATACCCAAGTTTATTATTAGCATACTGTGTAAACTATTTAACGAATGTATTGAGAACGGCACCTATCCGAGTAATTTAAAGAAAATTAAAATACAGCCAATCTATAAAGGCAAAGGAGACTTAACCTTGTTAAAAAACTATAGGCCCATATCTTTAATACCGATATTCTCTAAAGTCTTTGAACGTCTTGTAAGTGACAGACTAATGTCACATTTTAATTTAAATAATCTAATAAATAAACAGCAATACGCCTACCAACCTGGCAGATCGACGATCGACGCGGCCCGCGAGGTCGTGACCAGGGTGATCGGCCACCTCGACGCCGCGCGACAGGTGGCCGCCATATTCTGCGACCTGTCGCGCGCCTTCGAGCTGGTCTCTCATCCACTCATCCTGGCCAAGCTGGACCACTATGGGATTACAGGCAACTTTAAAGATATAATTGCGTCCTTCCTAAGGAGCCGCAAGCAGCTGACCTCTGTGTGTGGTACCAGATCGGACTTGTTAGAACTTGGCGAATGCGCCGTACCGCAGGGCTCTGTTATAGGAAATAACCTGTTTTTAATACTTATGAACGATTTCACAACCGCCACCGGCGACGCGGAATTCGTCATGTTCGCCGATGACGGTTGTGTGATTGTCTCAGCTTCCAGTCAACCAGAGCTAAAATTAAAACTTGACAAAGTAATGACAGATGTTGCATCTTGGTTTTCAGCTAACGGCATGATACTAAACGTAGAAAAAACAAATATCATGCAATTTGGCTTAAATGGTAAAAAAGAACACAACTTAAATGTATTATGTAATAACATTCCTGTTCCTCAAGTTGATGAAGTTAAATACCTAGGTCTTATAATTGACTCCGGATTAACATGGAGCCCCCATATTGACTCGCTATGTGATCGTTTGTCGTCCGCCTGTTTCGCGCTCGGCAGGCTGCGCCCAAGTCTACACCCTGCCAATATAAAAAAGCCTATTACGGTTATTTTCCTCTCTCTTAACATACGGCATAGATCTTTGGGCAAATGCTGCCGATCGTGAGAGACCATTCAAGCTTCAAAAGCGTGCAATTCGTTGCATAAGTGGAACCCCATGGGATCACCCGGCTCGTGAATTGTTCAGGGAAACCAAAATTCTTACCCTTCCCAGCCTGTACGTCCTCGAAGTAGCCAAGTACGTGAGAGGTAACCTTGAACAATTCCTGACGCGCGGTGACTCACACGACCGCGACACCAGGCGGCGCGGGGAGCTGCGCCCGCCTTGGACACGTCTCGCGAAATCGAAAAAGTGCCTGCACACTATAGGCCCTAAAGTCTATAACAAAATATCCTTAGAAATCAGGAATTCTCCAAGCATGAATTGTTTTGTAAACAAACTTAAGACCAAACTAGCAGTAGACGCGATCTACTCTATTGACGAATTTTTTTCAAGTAACTGAGTGCACACCCTTAACCGGTTCGCTACCCAAGATAATTAATTTATATACAAACTTAGTAATTATAATTATGCTGACATGTAAAACTATGTTTTATCAAAATAAATGAATGAATGAATGAATGAATTTAGGTTCTTTTTTATTCGTGAAAGATGAAAATAATAATAATATTATTATTATTCCTGAATGTCGTACCCACTCACGGGACAATAGTGTCTCGGACCTTTGGGAGGCGTGCGCGGAGCCGAAGCCAACGCGTAGAGGCCGTTTCGATAATTTAATGAAATGCATGGTGTACACCGAGCGGGTGCTGTCCCTATCCGTGTCATGGGACGCACACAGAGACAGCGCCCGCTAGGTGCAAGAACTATTGATGGATATATGGAATCTAAATAAAAGGGGTTATGGGGAAGAAATGGAGGACTGGCTTATTTATTATTATTATGAATTAAGAACTACTGGATGTAACTGAAACCTTCAGTAGCGCCATCAAAATGGAGTTTGGCGTAGACAAGTGTGCAGTCATGCATGTACAGCGGGTGAAAGTCGTAAATTCCGCGAACTTACAACTTTCAGAGAAAATGTCCCCAAGTCTATCTCCGAAGCTGAAACCTACAAGTACCTTGTTATGTCACAGTCATTGGGTATTGCGGACGGAGACATTCGGCAGGCGCTGAAGGAGCGTTTCTTTTGTCGCTTGACAAAAGTACTTAACAGTCTTTTGTTCGGTGGCAATAAAGCGCGCGCCTTCAACGCTTGGGTGATGCCTCTGCTCACTTACTCCTTTGGCATACTAAGGTGGACTCCGACTGAGCTGGCCGCCCTGGATACGAGGGTCCGTCAGCTGCTCACTACACACCGCATGAGGCACTCACGCTCGTCAGTTATGACACTGTACATCCCGCGTAAATGTGGAAGTCGTGGCTTTTTAAACGCCAAGGACCGCCATAACCGCGAGGTGTGCAGTCTTAGGGAGTATTTCCTAAACGACGAGTGTTGGATTGATCGCGATGTAGTAGCAGTTGACAAAGGCCTCACCTCTCTCTCCTTAGCAATCTTTTTTTATCATGGGGGCAAACGAGCAAACGGATCGCCTGATGGAATGTGATTACCGTCGCCCATAGACACCTGCAACACCAGATGAGTCAAAAGTGCGTTGCCGGCCTTTCACGTGGAAGTATGCTGTTTTCTTGAGGGTTTGAAGGTCGTATCATTCCGGAAATACCGCAAACGAGTATTCACTCCACAAAAGAGTCGTGCGTAGGATTTATTAATAGTACGCATATAGTATGTATATATAAATAAAGGGCGGAATAAAGGTTTAGCCGTGGGAGGAAAGCGCATACAACCTACGGTACGGTACCTTCGTATCTTAAAAAAAATGGAAGAGATTTTTTAAGGTTTGTACTAAATTAAGTTATACCACGGGATGCATCTATGGTCAAATTGCATAATTTTATTATAACATAGTGAAAAACCCATAGAACCGGAGGCAACTTTGATTAAGTAGTATAACTAGTAAATATAAACTCAAACGACAATCATACATCTTGAAGTATCTACTTAGATTTAACAGACAATGAATGCAAAATAATCTGATTTGACGAAATGTAAAAAAGCGACCAAGTTCCACTCTGTTACCACTACCACTTTAATAATAATGTAATAATAATTAAAGGCGTATAGTTTGCGTGAATCCAAAAAACCTTTTTTTTAATACCTGTCACTGCACAAACAGCCTGGTATTTATTCCAATATTTTGCTCCTTACAGTATTTACCTGCAAAATGGTAATTTTAACTTATTCTGCGTAACCCTCTTTTCAAGCAATCATTATGATTGTACATTATTATTATAGTCACTAATTACGTTCAAATTATGAGTAACCAAACCTAGAATTAAAATTAATGTTGATTGAACTATCGAGTGAAACTCTAAGAAATGGCAGCATGGAAGATTGTCATAACAACGATTTGCTTTATGAAATGTGTATCCGCTGCAAACATGTCGGGACATATAGAAGGCGGACAGAACTCAAGCATATGGGAGTTTCCTCATTCGGCGTTTTTATACGTTGAACATAGTGGCGATAGAAATTCATTTTGTGGGTCATCTATACTAAATCAAGCAATCATATTAACAGCAGCGCATTGTGTTCGTGATGATTGTAATTATTATATTTTTGTGGGTAGCGAACAACGGAAAAGTGGTTTCAAATCGAAAATCTCCAATATTACGGTTCATGAACGTTATGACCATTCCGAATTTAGGAACGACATTGCTTTGATGCGATTAGAACATGAACTAGTGTTTGGAGAGAACGTCCGCAGAGTAATATTGATGCGAGACCCACCGTACGGTGAAGAGGCTTTCGTTGCTGGTTGGGGCAGAATTAGTGTAAGTCTATTTGGTGGGTGCGTCTCATTTCATAAAAAAGTAGTTAACAGAACCGAATATACGTTTGGCAGAATTTTCAGATTGTATAACAACGTTACATATTTTTTTTTATTTCATATATCGTTCTTTCGTAGAAGCACAATTGATAGAAAGTAATTTCTTATAACAATAATTTGATAGAATGTACGTTTCATAGAATGTGTTTTTCGTTGAATATACTTTTCGTATAAAGTTAAGCGCAATAGAACAGAATTTAGGCTGCAAAAGTACGAATCTAGGGCTCTCGCTGGTTCGGACGCGGAGTGCCTGATTGTTAATTCAGTCAATGATCAAAAATCCTTGGTATGTTAATGTCATTCTTCATATATTGATTTCATTCAGATACACCAACAAAAGTATCGCTTTCTATTGAGCGGCAAAGATGAGGACTCTTACGGCGCGGCCACAACTCCGGTCTTAGCGGAGAGCGGTGCGGCGTGGAAACAAATAGAGCGGCAACCGCGCGCGGTGGCTCGTGGCGTGCTTTATAAATATCGCTATGATTTTGTGTGTACTGCTCACCGCTCACCGCTGCCGCTGGTCACGAGTAGTCGTGGCCGGGCCGTTAGATCTCCACAGTCACTTATAATTGTCTGCTAAATAAAACGTGGTGCCGTGTTATGCTACGGCAAATGAACACCATCGCAATGACGTCAAACTTCGGTAACAATCGTAAATACGAGCCATGAACTAGACTGAACATTCTGTCTACAACTCCTTACTAAACTAATTGCTATATTATTTAATAATACACACCTTTTCGATGTTGTTAGCGGGTAGAACCATCAAGTATTCACCTTAAGCACGTTATTCAGAGAGTTTACAGACGTAAGGAATGTTATAAAATTGGAATGCAGAAGAATCTTGTGCCAAAAGGCGCCATTTGTGGAGAGCATCCGCTTAAACTTGGAACTGTCGGAAAGTAAGTACCATGCATCACTCGTCAAAGCCACTAAATACTTAGACAATATTAGTAACTGTAGAATACAAGATTCGAGACAGAAGATAACAGGTTTTCTGCCCCAAATTGCTCATGTATTTTATTTATACGAGCCCAAATGCAAAAGAAGTTTGTCTATTAACGTTCTTGTAATGAACAGATTTTTAGTCTAGAAATATCGAGTTCAATAAATAATTCAGACAATGAACAAACACAGATGAGACAATGATGGTCATGGCATGGTCATGGCGGATCTTTTTTTTGACAAGTAATTTCAACCAATCAGGGAACAGGAGCTTGATTTTGTTTTTTTAATGTTCTCTTTTCAATTGAAATTCGTTTGAGTGGAGTAGGAATTGTCTTATGAATATTAAAGTTCAATAGAGGTTACCATAGAGTATAGAATTTTGATATAGGTTTAAAAAGTGTGTTGTTGTGATTTAGTATATTAAATTAAAATTGACGAATATTAAATGTTCTGCAGGGGCGACTCTGGCAGCGCTTTGGTAGCGAGTAACATACCAATACAGCTAGGGATCGTGTCGTTTAAACATCCCACCATTTCGTTAACCATCACTGTATACACGGACACCAGCTACTTCTACGACTGGATTAAAAAAAAAACAGAAGAACTGTTTTGTAATCGTAAGCCGCAGATTTTTGTTTGCCCTAAATAGAAAAGAAATAAGTTTTTTTACTAAGATGTCTTTAGTTTATTTTTTACTCCTAGAGGTTTAAAAATAAGAATAAAAATATTGAGGGTTGGTACAGGAATTAAAATCACAAAGTATTGTTCGAATATACCATGACATGGATAAGTTTATTTTAAAAGTTTTTTTATACTATCACGGTGATAAACAAGCATGCGGCCCACCAGTTATCGTCCCCAGTTATCGTCCCCTGTGGACGCTTGCGATGCCAGGAGCATCACACGCGCGTTGCCAACCCTTTGAGAACTTCTTACTGCCCTCTTGAAGAACCGCATACGGTAGCCCCCGGGGAAAACCTCGGCAGGGAGCGCATTCCAGATGCGGAGCGTTTGCGGTAGGAAATTCCTCTGGAACCGCACAGTTCTCGACCATTAAGGCATCAGTGTGTGATGATGAACACCCTACCGATGGCGAGCAGTACGATTATAAAAACCTGCCGTGTACGTTATGTCAAATAATTCCTCAGAACATATACCATTATACAGAAGGTAGAACACACAAGGAGGCAAAGTCTCTCCTCAGACGCAGAGGCTCGATTCTGTCTGTGAGTTTAGGATTGTCAACTATGCGCACAGCGCGTGTTTGTACCGCGTCAAAAGGGCCAAGCTGGTACTCGGTGGCTCCTGCCCAGAGATGACTGCAGTACTGCATGTGGGGTCTGACTTGCGCTTTATACTTTTAGAATCATGTTTAATACTGCAATGTCGAATGTAGGATCAGTCCACTCTGTCAATAATCATGCCACGGACGGCGTTCGGGCTAGCAAGCGCACAAGCACGGCATCGGTCCATCGGATCGGTGATCTCCCACGGGATTTTTTTCCTTCCACGTGGATGACAACAATGAGCTTTTCCAAACTATCTGGTTCGAGTCTAGCCACGTGACCGACGAAGAACTGCACGATCCGCGGGAGGCAGTTAATAACAGGATTAATTCATAGTATCGATGAGCCATCGTATGCATAAATAAAGAGTGGAAAAAAGGTTTTGCTTACACAAACGCCGTCTGTCCCTATGTACTTAGATCTTTAAAGCTTCGCAACAGATTTATGCGTTTTGACGTGACAACGTCTTAAATTAGGTTGCGCTCGGAGTCACTCATGAAAAAGTGTAACGCCCGCTAACGTCTCTTAGGAGGGCCGGTTGTCCCGCTAAAACTCGAGAAAGGCTGAACCGATTTGGCTAATTTTAGTATTGAAATATTCTTGGAAGTCAAGGGAAGGTTTAAACGGTGAGAAAATATAGAATAAATGAGTGGAAAATAATAAAAAAGATAATTTTATATTCCCATACAAATACAAACTGTTCGTACTTACCTGTCAAACATATGATGTTTGTTCCGTCGGTTCGGTATTTTTAGAATAATTACATGTAGATCTAGACTAAATAAGGGTTTTTAATCGACAACATACATGCATAACAGTCTGATTATCGCATATTTAGATTTAAAATATGTAAAATAATGACACTATAATGACATTAATGACACATGTGATGGGTGCGTTCAGAAAGTAACACTTAAAATGTTGTTAGGGAAATTGTGAATGGATATGATACAAATAAATATTCTACCGAGAAAAAGACGTTGTCACGTAAAATCTTCCTTCGCCCGTAAAACCGACTTTACAGGCAACCATTTTTTTTTAATAGAGTGATTCAAGAGGATGGTTTATAAATGTATAATACATGTTGCTAGTACAGAATAAAGTAATTCAGATGATTTTTTTTAAATCTTGAATTTTGTTTATGTAGGTATAGGAATCAACCGCTTCATGCCCAGAAAAAAAAAAAGCTTTTCTGTAGCTTAAAAAGTAAATATAGATGAAAATAGAAGATATTTGTTTCCGCAGTGTTATAATACCAATTAAAAGTAAATATTTTAAAATATTTCTAGACAAGTGTTGTTCTGTGTAACATAACGAGAAGAATCTATGCTAGCATTTATTGTTATTTTTACAGGAGGCAGTGCGTATAAACAGACATAATTAATTAAATGTCCAATAGCCGATTTTAAATCTTTTAAGACGATCGTAACACTTGTTGTAATAAAAATCATTGCAAATTAAATATACCTAACAATGCAATGAGCTGATTACTGTTCTTATGACTCTTTCCACAATCTTTATTGAACAGCAAAACGATGGCTGTAAGGATTGCTGTAATTATAATATTTATTTCTTTGTTAAAATGTGTATTAGCCGCAAATATGTCAGGCCATATATCAGGCGGCCAGTACTCACATATATGGCAATTCCCACACTCAGTATATATCATAATTAGCTGTGAGAATGTCACTGTTACGTGTGGTGCATCAGTATTGAATCAGGCTATTTTAATAACCGCCGCACATTGTGTCGAAATGTGTTCTGATCCTGACATTCATACCTATTCAGGCAACGAGCATAAAACGGAAGGCTTCATGTCACCAGTCTCAAAAGTAGCCATACACAAAAATTACACCCCCGTGATATTTAGTAGTGATATAGCACTACTTCGATTAAAACATGAACTAAAACTTGGATATAATATCGGTAAAGTATTGCTGCTGCGGGAACCGCCGTACAATCAAATTGCTTTCATTGCTGGTTGGGGGCGTGTCCAAGTAAGTCATGAAATAATTTTGCTATTAGTAGTAGTTTAACTTCATAGGTTTATTCATTTTTTGAAGGTATCACAAGGTGCGGGTGGTGCGTGTAAGTACGAATGAACAGGAAGAATAACAGTAGACCTGGCATAGACGTATAAATGGATATGGTAAAACTAGTCTTTGCTACACATTTACATACACTAGACAAGTACCTACTGAAGTTTCACTTCATTATATATATACACTTGATTATATTTGTAAATAATGATGTTTTTCATAACAAAGAACTGCCAGCTATAAGCTCTCAGCGTGGAAGATCACAATGGAATCACTCTTCGGGTGTAAGCCTTTCGGATGTAGAATCTTATTTTGATCCTTCAATGAGGACATTAACGCATTCACTGCGGCGTGGCCTAAGAACAAACGTGTCTGATATATGCGTTGCTGGCAGTGAATGTGTTCATGCCTCAAGCAAAAGATGTCTGTGAATAAGATTTTCTGTCTTTGAAAACTAGTGTTCCTGTGTTTCTTTAAATTCCAACCTATATGTTTGTTAGCCAGGACGCCACGAAAGCATTTACCTTAAACATATAAGCCAGACGGTGTATAAACGAGAGGAACGAATGTGGTAAAATTGGAGTAAGAGATGTACCCGTGGGTACAATCTGCGGACAGCATTGGCTCAAACAAGGCAGACCACGCGGGTAAGTCATGTTCGGAATTCATATTTAGTTTACTTATATAAATAACTGTCTGCGCCCTGGGGTGTTTCCCGCTAATCCCACAACCACAATTTCGGAACCTCTGCACCAAATTTTATAAAAATTTATCCAGACCTTTAACCTGAAGAAGTAACTAGCACGCAAACACACTCTCAAACTTTTGCTACGCTACTTTCGGGACGCTGTTGTTAGGGTTCCGTACCCAAAGGGTAAAAACGGGACCCTATTACTGAGACTTCGCTGTTCGTCCGTCCGTCCGTCCGTCCGTCCGCCTGTCACCAGGTTGTATCTCAAGAACGATGATAGACAGTTGAAATTTTCACAGATGATGTATTTCTATTGCCGCTATAACAACAAATACTAAAAATACAAACTTGTTTTATGGTGCGGAACCCTTCATGCGCGAGTCGGACTCGCACTTGCCCAATTTTTTGGATTTCCGAAGCGAATATTTAGAAAACTGCTGACTATCAAAAAATAATGTTTGGAGACCCCTATTATTTTTAAAAGGCCTATTTAACGATATCCCACACACTAATAGTGTTGGACGAAAAAAAATTCACCGCCACTTTAGGTGTGGAGGAACCCGTAATAAGTTTTTTTTTTAGTTTTTATTTTACCGTGATTCATTCACATAGGTACTCACACCAAATTTCAGCTTTCTAGTACTAATGATCACGGAGCTAAGCCGCGGACGGATACACGGACATGGCGAAACAATAAGGGTTCGTAGTTGACTGCGGAACCCTAAAAATGTAATGATGAACCTGCGACTTTCCGGCGCGTGAATGTATGGTGTTTATATGGGCGTATATTATATTACGTGCCAATAGATTTTAAAATTTGATCTTTTCTCTGTCTCATTAGATACGTAGTATTAGTCTACTTTTCTAACCCAAGATTTACCTAAAATTTGACATTTGATATTCACATTTCTAAACTAGTACTTTAGTCTGGTGTCTATTTAAAAAAAGAAGAATGACGTTTTGGTTGACATTGTTGACAGCTTATTATTTTTTGAGGATAGGTCGAAGACTACAACTCTGATCCAGTCATAGTAGTCGTGGATTTCGGTTATTTTATGCGTTTTCTTATATTTGTTTTCATACAGAAAAATAGATTCAAATAAATATTTTAGCGTGTACACAACACAAAGCTCTCTCAATATCTTTAAAAATTTTCATCTGTTAGAAGTAAAAAATGTTGTCAACTGTTCGCAGCGGTGACTCTGGCAGTGCCTTGGTCCTTCGAAACGTTCAAATACAGATCGGAATTGCGTCGCACACTCAGTTTTCAGCATCGAGGACGAACATCGTGTACACTGATACTGGATACTTTTACGACTGGATCAAGGAAAATGCTGAAGAACTATATTGCGAATCGCGGTGTCATTTGTCATAGCTCCTTTTTTAACGTGATAACGTCTTGTAAATCGATGAATGCCGGCTGCACGCACGAAAAAACATGAGTCAATGTCACGTTCCGCCTGAGCCGAGCGTGCAAGCGAGAGCGCGGAACAAGCGATATAGATGCGCGATCGGCCTAAGCCACGCCTAAGCGTTCGGCTTGTGACATATCTATCGGCCGGCATACGTTATAACGTAAAATTATGGGCAGAAAACCGATTTTACAGACAACATATTTCAATAAAAGTATTCTTACAGTACGATATTATTATTTTGCAGAAAGTATAGCAATAATTTATAATGAATTCTAAAGATAGTGACAATGATCCGCAGCAGTGAAAGACAAGTGATATATATTATGTTTTGTACTGAGGAACAGAAAACCATAGGATGCTATAGAAGTATTTTCTTTTAGCAAGGGGTTTTCACATTTCTATCCCAATAAACATAAAATAGTTTATTCAGATAGCACCTTATCAAGTAGCTATGAGACAAGCCGTTTAATTTATAGTCCGCAGCAAGCTCGATTCTTCATACAAACGTAGTTACGTCCTTATTTTAATATAACATGTCACATTATCATGAAATTCTCTAAATATAATGAGATAAGATATATCTAGGGCTAAAACTAGTTTATGACTCTTGAAATGTTAATAGAAAGAAAATAGAGCGAGTACAAGTTTTGCATTTTTAGACCCCAGAAAGTTGTTCAGTTTGGCGGCATACTACGACCAAAATATAGTTTAGATTGAAGTCAAAACCTATTTCCGGTGTCGATTAAACTATGCAGTTTGATAAGAAAAAAGATTTATCAAAATTGATCTCGTAGTTTTAAAATGAGAGCGTAACTACGAAAACCTTAAAATAAATTACAAAAAATTGTTGCGAAACTGCAGCGAATTACTCTAGCGCGGGGAACGGTCCGGGGGGGCGGCGGTAAGCACCGCCCCCCGCTAGCGCGCTCTCGCTTTACTGCTAGCGCCCTGTCTTCCTCTAGGTGAAACAACAACATTTTAAAGCGTAAGCGCGCGATCTCAACGCGGAGTTGAGCGGACCTTGCTGCGGACTCTTAAGGTCCGTAGATCAATTACTGCATAAATTCGAATTTGTCTAGATTCAGATTGAAGTCTAATTGTGCTACGACTATTTTAATAGCTAATAATAAGTACCTACTTTAAAGTTACAAATTTCAAATTAATAAGTCATGTTAAATTTTAATAGTTCATAACTTTTAATAACTGTATAGCTTATTGCATTGTAATTAAGATTACATACTTACTCAAGTAATTACATTACTCAAAATAACATCGTTGATTTCTTGCAATTTTCCGTTTGTTACTGAAAGACCATGGCTGTTAGAATATCAATAATGACATTGATTTGTTTGGTTAAATGTCGCTCGGCAGCAAACATGTCAGGTCACATTGACGGTGGCCAATACTCTCATATATGGCAGTTCCCACATTCAGCATTTCTCAGCATTGATTGTGGATTGTACATTTATGGATGTGGTTCATCAGTTGTAAATCAGGTTACTTTATTAAGTGCCGCGCATTGTTTCGAAATGTGTGATCCGGCTGTTTTAAGCTATGCGGGCCACGAGCATGAAACGAAAGGTTTAGTGACGGCAGTTTCAAAGATATTAATGCACAAAAATTACAACACAATTACTGTAGCAAATGATATAGCTTTATTGCGTTTAAAAAATGAACTGCAGTTTGGCGAGAACATCCGCAGAGTAATATTGTTGAGGCATCCGCCTTACGATAAGCACTCTATTGTCGCTGGTTGGGGCTCTGTATGGGTATGTTGTTAATTTCAGCCCATATGTATATTTTGATGAGCCGTTGCATTCATCATTCATCCATTCATTTATTTATTCGTTTATTAATTAATTTGTTCATTCATTCATTCCTACGACATAATGATACAGTCAAGTAGAGAGGACTCTTGAAATTGCAACAACAATACACTCAATATTATGTAGAATCTTTTTTATCGATTCTATCTTTTATGTGAAAATACCACATTACCACACATCACCAAATAAAAATTGAATCGATAAAAGAGATTCTATATAAATATTAAGAACAGCGCCATCTCTCTCGCAGTCTTCACACTTGCTGTAAAGCAATGGGGACAGGGGATCGTGCGTGTAAAGCACACATCCTAGGGTATGGCTAATGCGCATAAGCATTTCAAACACATATGACGCAGAGGGCGCTCCAGTAGCGTATGAATTATGGAATGAAAGATTTAGTGTGATTGACGTAGCGATCTAATAGCTCAGTTGGGAGAGCAATGCGCCGGTAACACAGAGGTCGCAGGTTCAAGCCCTGCTTAGATTGTAGTGGATCGCATTAAATTTTTCTCTCTTAATTTACCTTTATGTCATTATTTATAACAATACACTCAACTTAGTACATTTGGGCTTGTGCACAAATCACGCGAGGATTTTTCGGATACTTTCTGAGTGTTATAAGTTTAACACGCGTATCTGTGTATTTGTGTATCTGCGTGTCTACTGTGGCATCGTAACTTCCAAACAGATGGACCATTTCTGGAGCGGTTTTTTATCGTAAGACTTGTCCGTTAAGATGGTTCTTCTATGTTAGGTGGAAATAGTAGGTACCAGTGGTTATCAAGATATTCAGGTTTAATTGGAACAATGAAAAGATCCTAGCCAATATTGAAGCTAAGAGTAAAATTTTGTAGTTATGTTCTGTTTTAAATCATTAATTTAGGTTATATTTATGTACGGTAGACACTGTTCGTTAATTTCAGCCCATATTTTGTTAATTATCCAGAAGGTTTTTATGACGCCAATAAATAAATATGGATACTTTGTGTGTTAGCCAGGAGGTCCAGGGAGCGTTTACCTCAAGCACTTAAGCCAAGTTGTCTATAAACGAGAACAATGCTATGGGATTGGTCTTTATTCGGTACCTAAAGGTACCATCTGTGGACAGCATAAGTACAAACTTGGCAAACCTGGGCAGTAAGTAATATAATTCACTACGTTCCTATATACGTATATGTTAACTATGCTTTAATAAGTGAAAAATATTAAGGGTTTGTTCAAATACCCAAAATTTATCAGTAGGGATCGGATTTTTGATATCACAGCAGCAGCATCTATATTCTGATTTGCTTAACTTTCGTTTTTTTTCGTTCACTTAAAGGCAATATTCGGCTTTCAATAGTGAATCGTCGCTTACATTAAATGGACTCTGGTTTTTTTTTAATACGACTTCTAGTTGGTCATATTTTGCTGCGTATTATTAATTACACCCTAATTGTGACAGTTTTCGACTTCTGAATTTTTATGACTAAGGTGTTTAGTAAAATTCTTGCTATTATTATTATTAAGACGAAAATGGCAGCTCGAGGCTTTTGTCAATGTCAGTTTTCAAAGCTTAACATAGAGCACACTTAAAATGTGGTATAAATAAAATAACTGTCTCTTATACTGACTTTGGCACAAGCCATTTGGCTGCTGTCAATCCAGGATTAATAATATTATAATATATATATATATATATATATTTAGTTTCTATTACTGTGTTCGATTTAAGTCAAATAAATAACGTTCTTATTTCCGTGGTTAATATGTGTGGCTAAATTGTAATATTTGAAGAGTATCGAATACCAACAAAGACCACAGTGCAGTACATACGTACTTACCTCTATATAATATACTGCTAAATGCGAAAGGAACTACTTTAACTTTTTACCTATGATTTTATATTGTGCAGCGGCGACTCTGGTAGCGCGATGGTACTTCGCAACATTCAAATTCAAATCGGAATCGTGTCGTTCTCTGTGCCGTCCGTTTCGCCGACCAACACCGTCTACACTGACACTGGCTACTTCTACGATTGGATAAAAAAAAATGCTGAAATACTGTATTGTACCAATGTGTCTCTATCGACTTCCATAGTCGTAATGTAGTGCTTGTTTGTCATATTTTATATATTTTTAAACTGTTGACTTTCCATTATTACAACATACCAAACCTAATCTAATAGATGTTAGGTATTGAATGGTAAATTCGGGACACATGTCAAATCACGGGCCATCTGTAAAGCACTGTTTTATTCAATATTGAAATTAATGGTAAATAATCTAAGCGTACTAAAAAGGGCGTAGGCCTGCCATAACAATTGATGAAAGCTGCGTGTAGCGAAGATAATGGTGCTTACTACCTATTGAATCTGAGAGTAGCGCTTCTCAGCGGCGCGGCGTTCAGAGTGAGTAACGCGCATGAGACGGATCCTTCACAGCCGTTCGATTCAATCAGGGAATGCAAAGCGGTATTTTTTTTCTATGTAAATTACCGGTATTCCATTATTTAACAGATTGCATTCCCTAGATTAAATTTGAAATAATATAGACCCTAATCAATACGGTGAACCAAAAGTCTGTAGTTACAACTAGTCTGGCATCGGAATTGTAATGCACTAATACTTTATCGGACGTGAGGCAATTTTTTATTTCATTAAACGCAACGTCATGGATCGTGATCCACGACGATTTGACTTCTATTTTAATAACTTATAGACACAGTACAATAGATGCTCCTGGTATGAAATACCTACAAATAGTTTTTCAATATTTTTGTATGTAAACCGTTTTTGTTAATTACGTAGCCCAAATAACTAACTACTTTCTTAAAGAAGTCGCCCTTTTTTTGAACGGTCAGGCCATTTAGAACCTCCAGTAATCTAGCCAAGTGTTCTTGATCGTTCCTGCCTGTCAATCTTATCTTCCAGTAGATATAGGACGCCCTCAATGCCCGCGAGGAGCAACACCTCCATTTGCTAATTATCAACTTAATCCCAAAACAAGACATATTTTATTTATAAGCCACGGTGTATTTTTGAGAGTCTTGATGCCATGACATGTCTTGCATGTCATAAGCTACTTACAATTAGTTATAAATGTAGTGTAGACATTTTTTGACCGGTTTGACTTTTCAAGGTTTATTTATGCTGACCGAGGAACTTTAATATGGGATAAACTGGGTGGGTAACTGTTCTACGGATTGAAGGACATTTAAATTGATTATAATATCTATGTTAATTTCCTTAATATGTCTCGTAATGCGAATTCTATTTAGCGGTTTAAAAAAAATTGGGTTTAAGCCTTCTTTTTCACTTACTTTCACCTGGAACTTATTGAACTTCACTCGGTTTACCTCTAGTAAATAAGCAAATTAACAAAAACACAAGCAAAGTACTTTTCATACTGAGGAACTCAAAAATAATCTGAACTGAACGCTGAACAGCTTTCATGCACAAAGTGCCCCTCATGATGAGTGGAATCTCTTTTTGGAAAAGCATCAACGCTCAGCTATATATTTTCTAGATTTAAGCAAAAGCCCATACGTAATGGTGCGTGTTATTGTTATTACCAAATAAATCAATATTTATTTTTTTGTATTTTATTTGAGCAAGGGATTTTCGTCCGAGCCCCCTAGTATTTTATGTTCACTCGGAAAATAACGTTATTTTAACTATAGGTAAAGATAAGCTGCTTAATATTTTGCATTTTTATTTACGGTCAACACAAGTTGACCAACGAGTTAGTCAAGATTCAAGCTGAAGTCTTGTGTGCTTTCCGGACGTCGATTTCATAATTATATATTTATTTATTTATTTATTTAATCTTTATTGCACAAAAGAAAACTTATCGTATAAAAGGCGGACTTAATGCCATGAGGCATTCTCTACCAGTCAACCTTCGGGCAAAGCAGAGAAATTGTGGGCGGTGCAACTAACTTAAACAAGTTTTAATAAATAAATATTTAGATAAATACATATATTCATATAATATATACACATATAAATAAATAAATACAGATGAAACATACTAAACAGATAACCTAAGAATTCACAACTCTGCTAGCGTAGAGGTCACGCGTCATATGAACTAAACTAGCATTAAACCGCGGCTTCGCTCGCGTGCCTATATAATATACATCATCCTACGGGAACAATGCTCTTTTTTTTTCAGGATTAAAAGTAGGCTATTTGTTAAGTTAGGGTATAATCTGCAATCTGCATTTCCCTCATGCATATCGGTCCAGCCGTTTTAGCGTGAATGAATGAATGAATGAATATTTATTTGCATTAATCATGGTACAATAAATTGGTCTTAATATTGATTTACATGGTTAGTTTCACACGATTAGCCACATAGTGGCGTGCAATATTTTACTTAAAACTAGAATATGATCAGATCAAAAATCGGACCCGAGTTAAATTATACTAGCTAACAGTTTTCTTACATAACTATTTCGTTAACGCTAGAAAAATTATTTTCAGTCAACCATTCATAAAGCTTTCGCTTGAGTGCTTTAGCATTTAAAGTTTTGAGTTCCTGAGGCATCTTATTAAAAAGCTTGATACTCATTTTTAGGCAGCTTTTGCTGTATCGTGCCGATTTTGGAATAACATCCAGCACAAGCCTGTTTGGGTCTCTACGAGAACGTTGATCTGAGTCACCTACTTTTTTGAACAAATTTTTATTCTTACTAACAAATATACAAACTTCATACATATATAGCGATGGTAGAGGTAATAAACCAAGTTCTTTAAATAAAGGTTTACAGCTTTCTCGGGGCGGCAAGGCGCAAATTGCTCGTATACACTTTTTTTGTGCTATAAACACTCTATCTTTGTCAGTACTATTTCCCCAGGCGAGCAAACCGTATCGCAAAGTGGACTCTACATATGCACGATATGCTGCAACCGCAGTAGTCACGTTTGTAACTTTTCTCAAATTCCTAAGAGCATACACAAATTTATTCACTTTGCTGCATACTGTTTGGATGTGTTTCTTCCAATTCAAATCTTCGTCTATAGTCACACCTAAAATTTGGTGTCGGTTACTTTGTCTATTTTAACGATATTCAAATTAGGAACATCTTTGTTAAATTGTATATATTTCGACTTACTTAAATTAATGTCTAGATTATTCATATGGAGCCATTTTGTTATACTTGCAATTGTATGATTAATTTCAGACTCATGTTCTAATATTCTTCTGCTATTGATTTTATCATTTTTAGATGTGACAATTATAGATATATCATCAGCAAAGAGTATACACTCATACTTAGTAATGTCAGTTATATCATTAATGTATAGTAGGAAAAGTATTGGGCCCAATATACTTCCCTGAGGCACTCCATTTTTATTTGGTCTATATTCGGAAAAGTATTTCCTCTTGTCCCTCTTATCATCTATTCTTGTGATTTCTACACATTGTAACCTGTTTCTCAGGTACGATTCTAGCCATTTGAGTGGAAGCCCTCTTATTCCGTGTTTTTCTAATTTTTTTAATAATAAGTCACGAGAGACAAGATCAAAGGCCTTTGATAAGTCAAAAAATAACCCAGTGGTTATGTTATTTTTATTTATATTTGTTAATATTGATTTTATTAGGGAAAATACTGCCAATAGGAAAATACTGCCAAGTCTGTGTATGTTTTGTTACTGAAGAAGTAACAAAACATACACAGACTTTTGCTTTTCTAATATTACTGGGAAATACTTTTTATTTTATCATAACTCCACTTTATCAAATCAAACCGAAAACTCAACCAAATAAAGTTCACTTCAATATTCATAACTCGAAGTGAAGCTAAGACACCGAGATATGTGTGCATTTTATTTGTATAAAGCTTTTATAATGTCCCGAGCCTCCGCTTATCGATTTGGGATATTCGAGATTGGTTTAATGATTCTAAGCCATGTTCTAAGTTACGTAATGTTCTATTGTAAGATATTGAGGTTCTCTTGGTTGATGAATAAAAAATGTATTATTCTGAGCCAGATAAACGTAATTCAGAGTTCTGAAATGACTTATTATTGAAAAGCTTGAATGTATTTATTACGGATGCAGGAAGTTTCCCGATCATTACTCCTCCCGTCCCAACGCGCCGCCCGCCTATAGGTATCGATTGACGACGATCGAGATGCCACCAAATACTATTTTTTTAATCTATTAGGATAACGCGGGTCTCTATCCATACCTCAAAAGCAAAAAAAGAACCCCCTTATAGGAATACGTGTAGCTGTCTTTCAGTCCGTCTGTTACAATCGATTTGCTGCAAAACTACTGGACCGATTAAATTGCAATTTGGCGCAAATGCTTTCAAGAATTTTCATGACCACAAATAAAATTTCAAAATCGGTGGCATTTTCGTAATTAACGTCCCAACAAACCATAAAAATTACACCCGTACTCATATTTAGTCATTTCAATCCCCCATCGCACCCCAACAGGCGACTCGACCCGATAAACCATAAAAGCATTACCAATGGATTTTCAGACTTTGTCACCACATTTCTCCCTTTTAGGGGTTGAATTTTCAAAAAACCTGAAACACGTGTTTACTCATTTATCGTTAGAAATACTCCTGTAAAGTTTCGAATAAAATAGTCTAACTAATCTTCTTTCCCCATACAAACTTTGGACCCCCATTTCACCCCTTTAGGGGGTAAATTTTGAAAAATCCTTTCTTAGTGCACCTCTACACCTTATAAGGAACCTACGTGCCAAATTTGAACTCTCTAGAACCAGCGGTTTAGTATTTAGACATTTCAACCCCATTTCAACAGGGGAGATGGTAATTGGTTACTCACGTCCGCCACGTTGGGTTTTCAAATCGTTGCGGTTTTTGTAATCAGCGACCCGATAAACCATAAAAACAATACCCATGCTGATTTTCAGACTTTGTCACCACATTTCTCCCTTTTAGGGGTTGAATTTTCAAAAAACCTGAAATATGTCTTTACGCATTTATCGTTAGGAATACTCCTGTGAAGTTTCGAATAACATAGTCTAACTAATCTTGTTTCCCCATACAAACTTTGGAACCCCATTTCACCCCTTTAGGGGGTGAGTTTTGAAAAATCCTTTCTTAGCGGATGCCTACGTCATAATATCTACCTTTTTTGTAATTAGCAATTTGCCGTTTGTTACTGAAAGACCATGGCTGTTCGAATGTTAATAATGACAGCAAACATGTCAGGTCATATAGACGGTGGCCAGTACTCTCATATATGGCAGTTCCCTCATTCAGTATTTCTCAGTATTAATTGTGACGATTTCATTTATGGATGTGGTTCATCAGTTGTAAATCAGGTTATTTTATTAAGTGCCGCGCATTGTTTTGAATTGTGTAATGATCTGGCTGTTTTAAGCTATGCGGGCCACAAGCATGAAAGGAAAGGTGTGATGACGGATGTTTCAGAAATATTAATGCACGAAGGTTACAACACAAGAACTATAACGAATGATATAGCTGTATTGCCTTAAAAAAATGTACTGAATTTGGCGAGAACATCCGCAGAGTAATATTGATGAGGCACCCGCCTTACGATAAACACGCTATTGTCGCAAGTTGGGGCTCTGTGTGGGTGTGTTGTTAATTTCAGCCCATATTTTTATGAGCCGTTTTATTCGTCATTCATCCATTAATTTATTCATTCATTCATTCCTATACATAATGTCACCGTCAAGTAGAGAATATTCTTGAAATTGCAACAACATTACACTCGACTTAGTACCTTTGGGCTTGTGCACAAATTACGCGAGGATTATTCGGATACTTATTGGGTGTTATAAGTTTAAGACGCGTATCTGTGTGTCTGTGAAATAAAACCCGTAGTGACCAAGATATTCAGGTTTAACTAGAACAAGTGACAACATTGCAGCTAATAATTTAAAATTTTGTAGTTAATATGTTCTGTTTTAAATCCTAATTTTAAGTTATGATTTATGCACGGTAGACATTGTTCGTTAATTTCAGGCCATATTTTGTTAATTAGCCAGAAGTTCTTTTCGACACCAATAACTATGTATATCTACTTTGTGTGTGTTAGCCAGGCGGTCCAAGGAGCATTTACCTCAAGCATATAAGCCAGGTTGTTTATAAAAGAGAAGAATGTTATAAAATTGGTTTAAGAATCGTACCTACAGGTACTATCTGCGGAGAGCATAAGTACAATCTTGGCAATCCTGAAAAGTAAGTAATATAATTAGCTATGTACCTGTATACTTAGGTTAATTAATCATGCTTTAAGAGTTGAAAATAGAACGTAACAAGAATGGTTTTAGGGTTATTGAATTTGTTCAATTAAAAAATCATCAGTTGTACTGTTTGTATGCATGAATTGGAAAAGTAGTTCCAAGTATTTAAATGTAAATAATAATATACTAACACACCGATTATAACCAGTACCACCAAATACGAAAAATAGAAATCTTTGTGACAAAAGTTGAAGGTGTCTATTGTGGTTCTTTAAATGTAAAAAAATGTTCGTGGACCATGTACAGTACGAGCGAATGTCATACGTCGTTTAGACTAAAGCCACCGATAATGCTTGACCCCTCGTATGCCATGTCAAAAATTGAAATCAACTGATATTTTAATGTAAGGTGCAAATGTCCCGCACAGATTTGTGCCTAAGCATACGAGGGTTTTATGATTTCTGGCGTAATCGTGAAGTTCTTTCCACTTTCTTTGGTTAGTAGACTTGTAACACTTATCACTGACTTTTGTCGTGTTTGACGAAAATAAGACAAACAACTTTAGCTTTGTCTACCTGGTTTGTGTAAATGACATTTTTTGTTTGAAAAGTATGGTACACATACGCACAAATAAAAGTAAATGCTTAGTAGATACGTATTTGTACACGTAGTTGTACACAACTAAATGTGAAAAGCATTACCTACTTGAAATTTTAACCTAAAATGTTATATTTCCCGCAGCGGCGACTCCGGCAGCGCTATGGTAACCCGCAACATTCAAATACAAATCGGGATCGTGTCGTTCGCTGATCTTTCTATTTCGATGACGAACACTGTCTACACCGATACTGGCTACTTCTACGACTGGATTAAAGAAAATGCAGACACACTGTATTGTGCCAATGCGTCGTCTTCCATAAAGGCTAAAATCATAACATAATGATTGTTTGTCATAGTTCTATTTTTCTTAGAAAAGGTTGACTTTCCAGAATTGTAACATACTGAATAAAACCTAATGGGTTTTACTGGATGACCTTCCCAAAAATCCTGGTACGGAATAATGGTCTCAAAATTCAATTGCTTTATTGATGTCAAATAAATCGAACAAATTCTGAAGTGTCCAAACGGTTTGTAATAATAATACAAACTTGGTTTTACGTGCTTTACAATTTTGACAACAGGCATAACATTGAAATATTGAGATACCTCATGTAGTCACGCAAAATCGTGGTTTTAAATTCGTTTACATACATATGTATTGTAGCGCTCCATTGATAACTCCTAACTTACCTGTAACAAAAACATTTTAAATATTGTAAGTTTTGACAAAAAGTAAAAGATTATTTAGGTACGAGTACCCGAATAAATGATTGATCCAAGTGAAATAATTTATGACAAAATGTAATAAGCTTAAACGACTGGGCTTTCGAAAGATCGATATGGAATATATTATTCTCTCTCAATAGGGTTGCCTACATTAATTTGGGGAATATATATTATTTGACAATAATATAATTATTGTTTTTTTTATTGTAAAGATGAAATAATTTATTAAAACACAATAAAAAAGATAATACATATAAACAATTAAAACTAGTATATAAACCTAACTAAACCTAACTATAAATAAAAAACGGCCTCCAGATCGGTGGCAACCGGGAGGGTGCCAAAGAGGCTGGCCGCATTACTACGCTGAATAGCCAGGGCTATTCTTTGGCAAAGGTATGAACCAGCCCTTTGGTCACCCGTAGCATCGACTTTTATCTTTGCTAGTTCACGGAAAATTGTATGGGCACTTTGTCACCATGTCCCCAGTGTTTCCACCCCAAACGGCTCAAACATGTTATTATTGTTGAATAATATATATTTAAAATTATAATACTTACCTACCATTTGTATTCAATTCATTAAAATCAAGCTAGGGTCAAAAAACACGCGCGTCATTAATATACTTTTATCAGTTATTTTAATGAAAGCTGATATTTTTATTGCCTGTGAAACAATATAAAATTGCTTTGTTAAAAATTTGTTAAATTTACGGTTGCCTAGATTATACATTATCAACCAAACGTTTCGTCGTTATTGTAAGTTTCAACTTTTTGATTATGAATTAATTTATAGTATAAACTCTCACATTTGCCATATTCCTGTATGCTGCTTTTCGACCTCCGTTAATGTCCATGTCTCGGACATTAACGGCAGTCGAAAAGCAGAAATTTACTGTAAATGTGGTGACAGAAGCTTGGTGTATCGTGGACTGAGTTCCGAACTAACGTCTGCTCTCTGTCGTCAAATCTCGCAACATGAACTTTTTTGGACATGTGTCTCGGCAAGAAGGAACCCCGAAAAAAATAACTCAAGTACTTTAAGTTTAAACATTACAAGTTAAGAAGTCTCGTATTGACTCGTAACTTTAATTACTGTGTGCATGTTGCATTGTAATTAAGATCAAATATCCAAGTAATCATAGTAGTTAAAATTACATTCGTGATTTCTCGTAGTTAGCAATTAACCGTTTGTTACTGAAAGACCATGGCTATTCGAATATTAGTAATGACAGTGATTTGTTTTGTTAAATGTCGCTCAGCAGCAAACCTGTCAGGTCATATAGACGGTGGCCAGTACTCTCATATATGGCAGTTCCCACATTCAGTAGCTCTCAGTATAAGGTGTGGAGTTGATTATTATGGATGTGGTTCATCAGTTGTAAACCAGGTTATTTTATTAACTGCCGCGCATTGTGTCGAGATGTGTGAAGATCCGGCTGTTTTCACCTATGCGGGCCACGAGCATGTAAGGAAAGGTTTGGTGACGACAGTTACAAAAATAATTATGCATAAAGATTACATGAGTAGAACTATAACGAATGATCTAGCTTTATTGCGTTTAAAAAATGAACTGAAGTTTGGCGAGAACATCCGCAGAGTAATATTGATGAGGCACCCGCCTTACGATGTACACTCTTTTGTCGCTGGTTGGGGCCGTGTGTGGGTAAGTACCTAAACTTATTTTTTTTTAATGGAAAAAAACAACTTTAAGTCAGAAGCCTACTTGTGCTAAAAATTCATCAATAACAAAGGAAACGCAGAGGTCGTGGGTTCAAACCCCGCTTCGATTGTAGTAGATCGCATTCAATTTTTCTTTCTTAATTTACCTTTGTGTCATTATTTATAAAAATAAAAATGTGGTATTACCACATAAAAAATAAGAACCGATAAAAAAGATTCTATACAAATATTTAATAACAAAGGAGTTCATATAAATAACATTACCGACAAAAAGAGAAGAACAAGACATAAAATATGTATACTTTGTGTGTTAGCCAGGGGGTCCAGGGAGCATTTACCTCAAGCACATAAGCCAGGTTGTTTATAAACGTGAAGAATGTTATAAAATTGGTTTAAGAATCGTACCTATAGGTACCATCTGCGGGGAGCATAAGCACAAACTTGGCAATCCTGAAAAGTAAGTAATATAATTAGCTATATACTACCTGTATACTTAGGTTAATTAATCATGCTTTAAGAGTTGAAAATAAAACATAACAAGAATATTTTAATGATTTTAGGGTTATTGAGTTTGTTCAATTAAAAAATCATCAGTTGTACTGTTTGTATGCATGAATTGGAAAAGTAGTTTCATAATACTAAATCCTGTATTTAAATGTCAATAATAATATCGATTATAACCAGTACCACCAAATACGAAAAATGGTAATCTTTGTTACAAAAGTTGATGAGTCTATTGTGGTTCTTTAAATGTAAAAAAAATGTTCGTAGACCATGTACAGTACGAGCGAATGTCATACGTCGTCTAGACTAAAGCCACCGATAATGCATGACCCCTCGTATGCCATGTCAAAAATTTAAATCAACTGATATTTTAATGTAAGGTGCAAATGTCCCGCACAGATTTGTGCCTCAGCATACGAGGGTTAATGATGTCTGGCGTAATCGTGAAGTGCTTTCCACTTTCTTTGGTTAGTAGACTTGTAACACTTATCTATCGCAATATAGACCGGACGTGACTTTTGTCGTGTTTGACGAAAATTAGACAAACAACTTTAGCTTTATCTATCTGGTTTGTGTAAATGACATTTTTTGTTTGAAAAGTATTGTACACATACGAACAAATACTAGCAAATGCTCAGTAGATACGTAGTTGTACACAACTAAATGTGAAAGGCATTACCTACTTGAATTTTTAACCTAAGTTGTAATATTTCCCGCAGCGGCGACTCCGGCAGCGCTATGGTAACCCGCAACATTCAAATACAAATCGGGATCGTGTCGTTCGCTGATCTTTCTATTTCGATGACGAACACTGTCTACACCGATACTGGCTACTTCTACGACTGGATTAAAGAAAATGCAGAAACACTGTATTGTGCGAATGCGTCGTCTCCCATAGAGCCTAAAATTGTAACATAATGATTGTGTGTCATAATTTTATTTTACTTAGAAGCAGTTGACTTTCCAGAATTGTAACATACTGAATAAAACCTAATGGGTTTTACTGGATGAGCTTCCCAAAAATCCTGGTGCGGAATAATGGTTTCAAAATTCAATTGCTTCATTGTTTTAAAATAAATCTGGAACTAATTCTGAACCGTCCAAAGGGTTTTTAATAAAATTACGAACTTAGTTTTACGTGCTTTATAATTTTGACAACAGGCATAACATTGAAGTAGAAATGCCCGTATTGAAATACCTCCCGTAGTCACGCAAAATTCAACCTTGCGTTTCATTATATTGTAAGCTTCACCTTTTGTTTGGAAACCCTTTCGTAAATTATGAATTTACTTATCGTATAAACTCTCATATTCCTGAATGTGGCGGCCGAAGACAGAAATTCACTATAGAATGTGGTGACGGATGCTTGGTGTATCGTGGACTGAGCTCCAAACTAACGTCTCAGTTCTTGAAAAGCGTGGAATTGTGCGTCTGCTCTCTGTCGTCAAATCTCGCAACATCAATTTCTTAAGACATGTGCCTCGCCAAAATTGAACTTCGAAAAAAATACCTATCTGAAAATAAGTTTATATATGACAAGTTAGTAGTGTCGTAAAATGTTATTGACTCGTAAATTTTAATTATTGCGTGCTTGTTGCATTGTAATTTAGATAAAATATCCAAGTTATTAATTGTAGTTAAAATCGCATTATTGTTTTCTTGTAATTAGCAATTTATTGTTTGCTACTGAAAGACCATGGCTGTTCGAATATTAATAATGATAATGACAGTAATTTGTTTTGTTAAATATCTCTCGACAGCAAACATGTCAGGTCATATAGATGGTGGCCAGTATTCTCATATATGGCAGTTCCCACATTCAGTAGCTCTCAGTATTGATTGTGGAAGGTTCGTTTATGGATGTGGTTCCTCAGTTGTAAATCAGGTTATTTTATTAAGTGCCGCGCATTGTTTCGCAAATTGTGAAGATCCGGCTGTTTTCACCTACGCGGGCCACGAGCATGAACGGAAAGGTTTGGTGACGGAAGTTTCAAAAGTATTAATGCATAAAGAATTCATGAGAACAACTGCAACGAATGATATAGCTTTATTGTGTTTAAAAAATGAATTAAAGTTTGGCGAGAACATCCGCAGAGTAATATTAATGAGGCACCCGCCTTACCATGTACACTCTTTTGTCGCTGGTTGGGGCCGTGTATGGGTAAGTACCTAAACTTGTGTGTTTATTTAAAGGAAATAACAACTTGAGAGCGCAGCAGCCTAGGCATCGGACTATTTTCTTTTAGTCCGAAGCCTACTCGTTTTTGTGCTAAAAATTCATTAATCACAAAAGATTTCCTGTAAATTATATTACCGCTAAAATGCGAAGATATTATTGGGACAGAAATAAACTAATAAATATTTATACTTTGTGTGTTAGCCAGGAGGTCCAGGGAGCGTTTACCTCAAGCACATAAGCCAGGTTGTTTATAAACGAGAAGAATGTTATAAAATTGGTTTAAGAATCGTACCTATAGGTACCATCTGCGGAGAGCATAAGTACAAACTTGGCAATCCTGAAAAGTAAGTAATATAATTCACTATGTACCTATTTATTTATGTTAAGTAAGTAAGTAAACACTTTATTGTACAAAAAAGAGTTAAAAAATACATCTATTACAAATAACATATAGGTACAAAGGCGAACATGCTTTAAGAGTTAAAAATATAACATGACGAGAAAATTTCAATGATTTTTTGTTATTGAATTTGTCCATTAAAAACATAGCCAGTTGCACGGTTTATAGGCATTGATTGGAAAAGTAGCTCCATAATACTAAATCTAGTATTTAAATGTAAATAATAATATACTAACCGAGTATAACCAGTACCACCAAATATGAAAAATGGTAACCATTGTTACAAAAGTTGTATCTATTGTGCTTCTTTAAAAGTAAAATACCGGTCTGAATTTAGTACAAAGATCAAAGCTTAAAGAAAAATTTAAAAAGGAGCTGCCTGGTGGAAGGACCACCATTATTTTAAAAAGACCCCTATTATTTTTATAAGCCCTATTCAACGACAGCTTACACACTGATGTTGGAACGAAAAAAAAAATCGATGCCCGAAAAAAGATTTTTTTTTAGTTTTTATTTTACCGTATTCTCGGCAAAATACATACACATACCAAATTTCAGCTTCCTAGTATCAATGATCACGGATCTAAGCCGCGGACGGACAGACAGACGGACAGACGGACTTGGCAAAACTGTAAGGGTTCCTAGTTGACTACGCAACCATAAATACGTCCGTTGACCATGTACAGTACGAGCCAATGCCTGTATGGCATACTACCATGGCCTCTAGAATAAGGCCCCTGATAATGCTTGACCCATGCCATGTCAAAAAATTTCTAATCAAATTGAAATCAACTTATATTTTAACACAGATTTGTGCCTAAGCATACGAGGGGATAATGCCGTCTTACGAAATCGTGTAGTGCTTTCCACTTTCTTATAACACTTGTAACACTTATTGCAAAATAGACCTGACGTGACATTGGTACTGGCACCAGTTATAATTTTTCGATTTCTTATTTTCTTCTCGTGTTTGATTAAAGTTAGACAAATTAACTTTAGCTATATCTTTCTTGTTTGTGTAAGCGGTATGTGCGATCACATTTTTTATTTGAAGAGATACAAACAAATACTAACGAATTCTAAAATACGAAAAGCATTACCTACTTTAATTTTTAACCTAAGATGTAATATTTTCCGCAGCGGCGACTCCGGCAGCGCTATGGTAACTCGCAACATTCAAATACAAATCGGGATCGTGTCGTTTGCGCGGCTCTCTATTTCAATGACGAACACTGTCTACACTGACACTGGCTACTTTTACGACTGGATTAAAGAAAATGCAGAAACACTGTATTGTGCCAATGCGTCGTCTTCCATAGAGCCTAAAATCGTAACATAATGAATGTTTGTCATAATTTTATTTTTCTTAGAAACAGTTGACTTTCCAGGATTGTAACGTACTGAATATAACCAAATGAGTTGTACTGGATGAGCTTCCCAAAAATCCTGGTACGGAGTAATGGTCTCAAAATTCAATTGCTTCATTGATGTCAAATAAATCGAACTAATTCTGAAACGTCCAAAGGGTTTGTATTAAAAATACAAACTTGGTTTTATGAGCTTTACAATTTTGACAACAAGGCATAACATTGACGTAGAAGACGACGTAGATTACGACGTAGATTGACGTAGTACCTCATGTAATCACGAACAGTCGTGGTAATCAATTCGTTTACATACATATGTATTGTAGCGCTCCATTGATAACGATATAAAGTTGCTATGTTAAAAGTGTGTTAAATTCACGGTTGCTAAACTTTGCATTTTCAACCCACCGTAAGTTTCAGCTTTTGCTTGGAAACCTTTTAGCAAATATTGAATTAACGTATATTCGTCTTTTACCGTCCAGGCAATACGACTGGAATGATCTTCCACTCCTCATCAGGCAAGCTCAAAGCAAACCTATTTTTAAGCGCATGCTACGCAAGCATCTTTCTGATATAGGTATCTGTCTAAAACAATTGTTTCAAGATGAATTTTTATTGGTATGATGTTATCACTGGGTACATGAATCTATATGCATGTAGTATATATTATAATTATGTATTTGTGTAAGTTTAAGTATGTATATTATATTTTATTTCAATTTTTTTTTTATAGTCTCCGAACGTTATACTCGTAGACCCTGCACCAACTCAATGTTTCTGTTTAACCCTATGGTTGACTGGTAGAGAATGCCTTGTGGCATTAAGTCCGCCATTGTACTAGCTTGATCTGTGCAATAAAGTTTAAATCAAATAAAATAAATAAATATTCGTGTCAAATCTCTCATTTTCTGGTAATAATACCCCTGTCAGTTATTTTAATGAAAGCTGATGTTATTACCTGTAGAACAATATAAGCTTGCTTTGTTAAAAATGTGTTAAATTCGCGGTTGCTAGACTGCATTTTCAACCGACCGTAAGTTTCAGCTTTTGCTTGGAAACATTTTAGCAAATTATGAATTAAATTAACGTATAGTCTCATTTTCGTGTCAAATCTCGCAACATCAACTTCTTTGGACGTGTGTTTCGGCGAGATGGAACGACGAAAAAACAATAGCTGAAATACTTTAAGTTTAAACATAACAAGTTAGTAAATCTCGTAAAATGTTATTGACTCGTAACTTTTAATTAATGGTGCATGTTGCATTGTAATTTAGATTAAATATCCAAGTAATTAACGTAGTTAAAATTACATTACTGATTTCGTGTGATTAGCAATTTACCGTTTGTTACTGAAAGACCATGGCTATTCGAATATTAGAAATGACGGTGATTTGTTTTGTTATATGTCGCTCGGCAGCAAACATGTCAGGTCATATAGACGGTGGCCAGTACTCTCATATATGGCAGTTTCCACATTCAGTAGCTCTCAGTATTGATTGTGGATGGTTCGTTTATGGATGTGGTTCATCAGTTGTAAATCAGGTTATTTTATTAAGTGCCGCGCATTGTTTCGAAATAGGTGATCCGTCTGTTTTCACCTACGCGGGCCACGAGCATGAAAGGAATGGTTTGATGACGGAAGTTTCAAAAATATTAATGCACGATCGTTACAACACAAGAACTATAACGAATGATATCGCTTTATTGCGTTTAAAAAATGAACTGAAGTTAGGCGAGAACATCCGCAGAGTAATATTGATGAGGCACCCGCCTTACGATGTACACTCTTTTGTCGCTGGTTGGGGCCGTGTGTGGGTAAGTACCTAAACATATTTATTTTAATGGAAAAAAACAACTTTAAGTCAGAAGCCTACTTGTGCTTAAAATTCATCAATAACAAAGGAGTTCATATAAATAATATAACCGACAAAAAGAGAAGATGTCACTGTGACAGGAATACACTGATAAAATATGTATACTTTGTGTTAGCCAGGGGGTCCAGGGAGCATTTACCTCAAGCACATAAGCCAGGTCGTTTATAAACGTGAAGAATGTCATAAAATTGGTTTAAGAATCGTACCTATAGGTACCATCTGTGGAGAGCATAAGCACAAACTTGGCAATCCTGAAAAGTAAGTAATATAATTAGCTATGTACTACCTGTATACTTAGGTTAATTAATCAGGCTTTAAGAGTTGAAAATAAAACATAACAAGAATATTTTAATGATTTTAGGGTTATTGAGTTTGTTCAATTAAAAAATCATCAGTTGTACTGTTTGTATGCATGAATTGGAAAAGTAGTTTCATAATACTAAATCCAGTATTTAAATGTAAATAATAATATCGATTATAACCAGTACCACCAAATACGAAAAATGGCAATCTTTGTTACAAAAGTTTAAGGTGTCTATTGTGGTTCTTTAAATGTAAAAAAATGTTCGTGGACCATGTACAGTACGAGCGAATGTCATACGTCGTCTAGACTAAAGCCACCGATAATGCATGACCCCTCGTATGCCATGTCAAAAATTGAAATCAACTGATATTTTAATGTAAGGTGCAAATGTCCCGCACAGATTTGTGCCTAAGCATTCGTATGCTGGCGCTTGCCTGTAAAAACCCGCGTGTTATCGGTCCCACGTTCTATGAACGCCTACCCGCGGAATTACGAACCGAGCCATCTGACGACAGTTTTAAACGACAATTGAGAAACTTTTTATTGGATAATCCATTATACTTACTCAGTAAATGAGTATATGGAAATGTAATTTATATTTATATTGTATTGACATTGTTTTTATTTCTACTCCAGTTTTGTTAATTATGACATTATATAACATTAATTACATCATATATTGACAATTACCTGTTACTTTTGACCTTATTTCTAATTATTGCCTTATTTGACTTTTTAATTTTCAGTGTTATTTTTACCATGTTAATTCTTGTATTTTGACAATCCATTTGTGAGCTTCTTTGGCATTTTTATCAGTTTGTTTAAAATTTTAACATGACTGTAATTATTTAATCTGTCTTATTATTGATTCCGCTGTTATTATTATCGATGTCATCATATTTTATCTGTTAGTTTTAATATATGTGACGATCATAGTATAAGTGCATGTAAATTGACTTAGTGTAATTTATATTGTCATTTTATATTATGAAATAAATAAATCTAAATCTAAATCTAAATCTAAATCAAATCTGTGCGGGATCCCTCGTGGGTTTTATGATATCTGGCGTAATCGTGAAGTACTTTTCACTTTATTTGGTTAGTAGACTTGTAACACTTATCGCATAATAGACCTGACGTGACTTTTGTCGTGTTTGACGAAAATTAGACAAAGAACTTTAGCTATATCTTTCTTATTTGTTTAAATGTAATTTTTTGTTTCAAAAGTATTGTATACATACGAACAAATACTAGCAAATGCTCAGTAGATACGTAGTTGTACATAACTGAATGTGAAAGGCATTACCTACTTGAATTTTTAACCTAAGATGTTATATTTTCCGCAGCGGCGACTCCGGCAGCGCTATGGTAACTCGCAACATTCAAATATAAATCGGGATCGTGTCTTTCGCTGATCTTTCTATTTCGATGACGAACACTGTCTACACTGACACTGGCTACTTTTACGATTGGATCAAAGAAAATGCTGAAACACTGTATTGTGCCAATGCGTCGTCTCCCATAGAGCCTAAAATTGTAACATAATGATTGTGTGTCATAATTTTATTTTTCTTAAAAACAGTTGACTTTCCAGGATTGTAACGTACTGAATATAACCTAATGGGTTTTACCGGATGACCTTCCCAAAAATCCTGGTACGGAATAATGGTCTCAAAATTCAATTGTTTTATTGATGTCAAATAAATCGAACAAATTCTAAAATGTCCAAACGGTTTGTAATAATAATACAAACTTGGTTTTACGTGCTTAACCATTTTGACAACAGGCATAACATTGAAGTTGAAGTGCCCTTATTGAAATACGTCACGTAGTCACGCAAAATCGTGGTAACGAATTCGTTTACATACGTATTATGTATCGTAGCGCTCCATTGATAACTCCTAACTTACCTGTAACAAAAACATTTAAATTATTGTAAGTTATGAGATAAGTTGTGACGAAAAGTTAAAGAATATTTGGTACGAGTACCCCAATAAATGATTGATGCAAGTGAAATAATATATGACAAAATGTAATAACTTAAGCTTAAACTACTGGTCTTTCGATAGATCGATATCAAAATATTCTCTCTATAAGGTTGCCTATATGAATTTGAGAACTTTATTATTAATAAATAATATATATTTAAAATGATAATTTAACTATATTTTTTAATAAATTCATAAAAATTAAGCTAGTCGAAAAACGTGGGCGTCATTAATATACCCTTATCAGTTATTTTAATGAAAGCTGATTTTATTACCTTTAGAAGAATATAAAGTTGCTTTGATAAAAATTGTGTTAAATTCACGGTTGCCTAGACAGGCTAGACTTTACATTTTCAACCAAGCGTTTCATCATTATTGTAAGTTTTACCTTTTGCTTGGAAACCGTTTTGCAAATTATGAATTAATTTATCGTATAAACTCACATTTCCAATATTCCTGTATGCTGCTGAGACATGGACATTAACGGCGGTCGAAAAGCCTGTGGATGTGGTGACAGATGCTTGGTGTGTCGTGGATTGAGTTCCGAACTAACGTCTCAGTTCTTGAAGAGCTTGGAATTATAGTGCGTCGGCTCTTTGTCGTCAAATCTCGCAACATCAACTTCTTTGGACATGTGTCTCGGCAAGATGGAACCCTGAAAAAAATAACTGAAGTACTTTAAGTTTAAACATTACAAGTTTATAAGTCTCGTAAAATGTTATTGACTCTTACCTTTTAATTATTGTGTGCTTGTTAAATATCCATGAGAATAAGATTAAAAATCTATGTAATTACAGTAGGTAGTTAAAATTTAATTATTGATTTCTTTTAATTAGCAATTTACCGTTTGATCCTGAAATACCATGGCAGTTAAAATATTAATAATGACAATGATTTGTTTTGTTAAATATCTCTCGGCAGCAAACATGTCAGGTCATATAGATGGTGGCCAGTACTCTCATATATGGCAGTTCCCACATTCAGTAGCTCTTAGTATTGATTGTGGATTGTACATTTATGGATGTGGTTCATCAGTTGTAAATCAGGTTATTTTATTAACTGCCGCGCATTGTGTCGAAGTTTGTAAATATCCGTATGTTTTCACCTACGCGGGCCACGAACATGAAAGGAAAGGTTTAGTGACGACAGTTGCAAAAATAATTATGCATAAAGATTACATGAGAAGAACTATAACGAATGATATAGCTTTATTGCGTTTAAAAAATGAATTAAAGTTTGGCGAGAACATCCGCAGAGTAATATTAATGAGGCACCCGCCTTACCATGTACACTCTTTTGTCGCTGGTTGGGGCCGTGTATGGGTAAGTGCCTAAACTTGTGTGTTTTTTTAAGGAAAGAACAACTTGAGAGCGCATCAGCCTAGGCATCGGACTATTTTCTTTTAGTCCGAAGCCTACTCGTATGTGTGCTAAGAATTCATTAATAACAAAATATTTCATATAAATTATATTACCGCTAAAATGCGAAGATGTAATTGGGACAGAAATAAACTAATAAATATTTATACTTTGTGTGTTAGCCAGGAGGTCCAGGGAGCATTTACCTCAAGCACATAAGCCAGGTTGTTTATAAACGAGAAGAATGTTATAAAATTGGTTTAAGAATCGTACCTATAGGTACCATCTGCGGAGAGCATAAGTACAAACTTGGCAATCCTGAAAAGTAAGTAATATAATTCACTATGTACCCATTTATTTATGTTAAGTAAGTAAGTAAACACTTTATTGTACAAAAAACAGTAAAAAAATACATCTATTACAAATAAGTAACATATAGGTACAAAGGCGAACATGCTATAAGAGTTAAAAATATAACAGAACGAGAAAATTTCAATGATTTTTTGTTATTGAATTTGTCCATTAAAAACATAGCCAGTTGCACGGTTTATAGGCATTGATTGGAAAAGTAGCTCCATAATACTAAATCTACTTAGTACTTAAATGTAAATAATAAAATACTAACCGAGTATAACCAGTACCAACAAATAAGAAAAATGGTAACCATTGTTACAAAAGTTGTATCTATTGTGGTTCTTTAAAATTAAAAAAAAACCGGCCAAGAGCATGTTTGGTCACCCTCAGTGTAGGGTAGGGGGATTATTTACAAAACTGCTGACTTTATCAATATATAATGTTTGAAGACCCCTATTATTATAAATTGTGAAACTTGTAATGTCTATTTTTTTTTAATGTGGGTACACCACAATTTTAATTTAAACCTGTTGAGGTTTCCTTCTTCAATAATAAACTGCTTTAGAATTCTTCGAGAAAACTTTATTTTATAATACGACACGGAATTACACTAGTTCGCTATATCATAGATGCGCATAGACAACTAGCGCCAGGTGGCCAGAAAAAGAACCAAATTAAGTTCGTTCAAAAACTTATGTTTTGTTACATCTTTAATACTCCCACTTAAATTTTATAGTATAGGCTATAAACATTTACAAAAACTATAATTACTACATTTTGATATATGTGTATATGTATACAATATATCCAAGATCAACATACATAAAAAATAGATTGCGCAGATACGCACCACCACCACATAAAAACATTTCGAAAAACAGTGTGTTCGAAATAAAATATTACTACATACTATTCAAAACTTTATCCCTATTGTAATCAAATTTATTGGTAGGTAATGCTTTTGTAAGAAAATCAGCAAGTTGATTAGCACTTTGTACATATTTTATTACAATTATATTTTCTTCGACTTTCTCTCTTATAAAGTTATATCGTACATCTATATGTTTTGATCTTTTATGATATACCGGATTATGTATCAGCTTAATGGTACTTTGGTTATCTATGAATAAAACAACAGAATCTTGTGGCTGTCCTATATCACACAACAATTGTCTCAGCCACAAAATTTCTTTGGCTGCTTCGCTGGATGCCATGTACTCTGATTCTGTGGTTGATAAAGCTACTGTATTTTGTTTGCGACTGGCCCAAGTAATAGGCCCACCATTCAACATGAACACATAGCCAGTATTCGACTTCCTAGAGTCTAAATCTGCAGCGAAATCAGAGTCACAGAAGCCAGTCAGCTCATTATTACAACTATAATTTATACACATATTCTTTGTTTTTATCAAATAACGGATAATTCTTTTTACAGCGTTGACATGATCTTTGCTGGGATTATTTAAGTACCTACTGACTACATTCACAGCATAAGATATATCTGGTCTACTAACAGATGACAAAAACAACAATGCTCCCACTGCCTCTCTATAAGGAAAATTTGAGACAAAATCATTATTTTCATTTTTAGTCAAAATAACATTACTATCGGCAGGAGTATTACATGGACTCGCCTGCAACATACCGAATCTTTCTATTATTTGTTCTGTATACTGTTTTTGATGTATAGTAATTGAACCAGGCAACCCACATATTTCAATGCCAACAAATGAATACAATTTCAATACTTTTATTTTGAAAACATTTTTCAAATCATTTATAATAGCAGCCAACACATGTTTGCTTTTTGAAAATAATAAAGCATCATCCACGTATAGTATCAAAATTACTTTATAATTATGAAAATTGCCAACAAAAATGCAGTTATCTGATTGACACATTTCAAAACCATAGGTTAATAAAAATGATGTAAATTTCTTGTTCCAACAACGTGATGATTGCTTTAAACCATATATTGATTTGTTCAACTTACATATATTTCCCGGTCTAACCTTGACACCTTGTGGGATTTCCATGAACACATCTTCAATGAGCTCGCCATATAAGAAGGCAGTTTTGACATCAAACTGCTCTATTTCATATTTTTCTTTTGAAGCAATGCTCAGTAAAACTCTGATAGAGTCATACCTTACAGTAGGTGAGAATGTCTCTTTATAATCAATGTCTTTCACCTGAGCAAATCCACGAGCACATAAACGAGCTTTATATCTATCTATACTTCCATCTATATTTCTTTTTATGCAAAATACCCATTTTGAAGTAATTGTTTTCTGATTGGTGTGTTCTATTATAGACCAAGTATTGTTGTCTTCATGTGACTGTAGTTCTTCTCTAATCGCTTCTTTCCACATATCACTATCTTTGCATTGCATGGCCTCTTCATATGAGTTTGGTGTACAGAACTCTACAAGGTTGGCCTCTTCAATTCTGTTTCTTCTTGGTCTTAGTGTAACATTGTACTCTTCAATATCTCTCACTATTTTACTAGGCTCATAAGTATCATCATTTTCATCCATACAACTTTGCAAACTATCTTCACTTAGTACATCATCTGCATTTGCAGAAGTTGAAGGACTTGCCGTGACCTGCTGCTCTGATGTTTGAGGCTCTTCTGTATAAATTATGTGGTCTTCTTGTTCACTTTCTCTAATAATTATCTGGTTATTATTTGTGTTCAAAACAGGTAAATTATTTTCATTAAAGTGTACATTCCTTGAGATTGTTATTTTCTTTGTTTCAACATCAAACATCCTGTAATTATTATTATCATATCCAATATAAATTTTCTACTCTTCTTATCCAACTTCTTCCTCTTTTGATCAGGCACATGCACATACCCTTCAGATCCAAATACTTTAATGTGATCAAGGCGTGGTTTTTCTCCATACCATAGTTCATATGGTGACACATTCTTTGTCTGGCTGGACGAGCTTCGATTAAGTAAGTATACTGAACAACAAACAGCTTCAGCCCAAAGATTTAATGGCATATCCTTACCATGTAACATGGATCTTGCACTCTCCATAATGGTACGCATTTCCCTTTCAGCTCTCCCATTTTGTTCTGGAGTATAGGGTGCAGTACGTTCATGTATTATTCCTTTTTCATCTAAGTATGTCTTGAAATCTTGATTTACATACTCACGGCCATTGTCCGTGTGCAATATCTTTACACCATGTTGAAACATATTTTGCACAATATTATTATATTTCTTAAAACAGCTGATCACATCACTTTTATTTTTTATGATGTAAATATGCCTGTAACTAGTGGCCCCATCTTTAAATAAAACAAAATATTTCGCTCCGGATACAGATTCATGTTCTAAAGGTCCACACACATCGCTGTATACAATATCCCCGGGCTCACTAGGTTTTCTACTTGATTTCAGGAATGGCAGTCGACTTTGCTTTCCATACTGGCAAGCTTCACATACAAACTCTTGATCATTATCAGTTAATGAAGCCACAATTGCACCATTAATAGCCATATTTTGAACTTCTTTCATATTTAAATGTCCTAAGCGCTCATGCCATAATTTTAGACTTGTATGTGCTAAATTACAGCTCTCTTGACAAATAGTTTTAATATTTAGTTCATACAGGTTGTTCTGCTTCAAGCTTGCAGTCATTACCACTGAGTTATCTTTAAATATTGCAGCATCTCTATTCTTTTTAGTAATAACATAACCTTTTCTTGTCGCAGCTCCTTCAGAAAATAAATTGCGACGCAAATCTGGTACATATAGCACATCAGTCAGCACAGATTGTTCCCATTGTCCATTTAAAAATTTCTTTATCATCACAGTTCCTTTCCCATGCACTTTAATCTCCTTCTGGTTACCTAATCGCACTTTTCTGTCACTACTAACATCAGAAGAATAATCTTCAAATTCATGAAAGAAATCACGCCTGTATGACATGTGTACAGACGCGCCGCTGTCCAGAATCCATACTTCTGCATTTGTTTCGGTTTGTAAACAATGTTCAGCACTAAACGCTAACATATTCTTCTGCTCTTGAGTTTTCTTCCCAGATTTCTTTGGGGCCCGGCAATCTCGTGCGAAATGCCCCCGTTTATTGCAATTATAGCATATAAATCTATGTTGCGTGTTACTTGTTGCAGCATTTTCATTGTTATTGCCCTGTTTATATGGCGTCTTAGGCTTCTTTGAAACTAATAATGCAGTTTCACTTTCGTCGTCGATGGTCAACCTTGCCTCTTCATCCAACAATCTTGACGTCAAATTATGAATAGTTTGTTTGCCTGAATCCAATGACAGCCAGGCTTGGCGAAGTGATCGGTAGCTTGGTGGCAGAGTTGATAATATTTTAGTCATGACCGCCATATCACTAATAGTTTCTCCACTTTCTCGTAGTTGTTTCGCCATGTTTTCTACTTTTGAGATATGCTGGGCGATGCTGTCGGCCGGCGACATCTTATATTGGTAAATTTTTTCGTGAACCATCATTTTATTATATTCGGATTTTTGTTCGTAGATAGATTCTAATTTGTTCATTATGTCCAATGCGGTCTCACAGTTCTCAATCAATGAGATTTGGTTGAATTCCATAGACGAGGTTATGATGAACATAGCCATGCCATCTTCCCTTAACCATTGTGTTGGTTTATCTTCGGGTTTCGGTTTTGTTATGTCTAAACCCTTCGCTTTTAATGCACAATTCACTTGAAATTTCCACTGTCTAAAGTTTCTCCCATCAAACTTCTCAACACGCATTGCATTTGTAACCTCCATTGTTAGGTTAGAGGTTAGGCAGAGGCACGCGCGTCACGTTGATGAAAATATTTGCTCTTCTCAGTTTATTTACGTAGTAGTAACGTTCCTGGGTCCATAACCTGTTGAGGTTTCCTTCTTCAATAATAAACTGCTTTAGAATTCTTCGAGAAAACTTTATTTTATAATACGACACGGAATTACACTAGTTCGCTATATCATAGATGCGCATAGACAACTAGCGCCAGGTGGCCAGAAAAAGAACCAAATTAAGTTCGTTCAAAAACTTATGTTTTGTTACATCTTTAATAAAACCATTAATACCAAGATCAAAGCTTAAAGAAAAATTTAAAAAGGAGCTACCTGGAGGAAGGGACCATCATTATTTTTAAAAGACCCCTAATATTATTTTTCAAATACCTATTCAACGACACCTTACACACTAGTGTTGGAACGAAAAAAAAATCACCCGCACTTTAAGTGTACGAGAGGTACCCGATACCCGAAAAAAGGTTTTTTATTTCGTTTTTTTTTAACGTTTTATCGGCGTAATACATACACATACGCGTACCAAATTTCAGCTTTCTAGTACTAATGATCACGGAGCTAAGCCGCGGACGGACAGACAGACGGACAGATGGATGTATGCCATGTCAAAAATTTCCTTACTTGTTACTTATTACAAAATAGACCTGACGTGACATTGGTGCCAGTAGCTATAATTTTTCGATTTCTTATTTTCTTCTCGTGTTTGATTAAAGTTAGACAAATTAACTTTAGCTATATCTTTCTTGTTTGTGTAAGCGGTATGTGCGATCACATTTTTTATTTGAAGAGATACAAACAAATACTAACGAATTCTAAAATAGGAAAAGCATTACCTACTTTAATTTTTAACCTAAGATGTAATATTTTCCGCAGCGGCGACTCCAGCAGCGCTATGGTAACTCGCAACATTCAAATACAAATCGGAATCGTGTCGTTTGCGCGGCTCTCTATTTCAATGACGAACACTGTCTACACTGACACTGGCTACTTTTACGATTGGATCAAAGAAAATGCTGAAACACTGTATTGTGCCAATGCGTCGTCTCCCATAGAGCCTAAAATTGTAACATAATGATTGTGTGTCATAATTTTATTTTTCTTAAAAACAGTTGACTTTCCAGGATTGTAACGTACTGAATATAACCAAATGGGTTTTACTGGATAAGCTTCCCAAAAATCCTGGTACGGAATAATGGTCTCAAAATTCAATTGCTTCATTGATGTCAAATAAATCGAACAAACTCTGAAACGTCCAAAGGGTTTGTAATAAAAATACAAACTTGGTTTTATGAGCTTTACAATTTTGACAACAAGGCATAACATTGACGTAGAAGTGCCCTTATTAAAATACCTAACGTAATCAACAGTCGTGGTAATCAATTCGTTTACATACATATGTATTGTAGCGCTCCATTGATAACAATATAAAGTTGCTATGTTAAAAGTGTGTTAAATTCACGGTTGCTAAACTTTGCATTTTCAACCCACCGTTAGTTTCAGCTTTTGCTTGGAAACCTTTTAACAAATAATGAATTAACGTATATTCGTCTTTTACCGTCCAGGCAATACGACTGGAATGATCTTCCACTCCTCATCAGGCAAGCTCAAAGCAAACCTATTTTAAGCGCATGCTACGCAAGCATCTTTCTGATATATCTGTCTAAAACAATTGTTTCAAGATGAATTATTATTGGTATGATGTTATCACTGGGTACATGAATCTATATGCATGTAGTATATTATAATTATGTATTTGTGTAAGTTTAAGTATGTATATTATATTTTATTTCAATTTGTTTTTATAGTCTCCGAACGTTATACTCGTAGACCCTGCACCAACTCAATGTTTCTGTTTAGCCCTATGGTTGACTTGTAGAGATTGCCTTGTGGCATTAAGTCCGCCATTGTACTAGCTTGATCTGTGCAATAGTTTAAATAAAATAAAATAAATAAATATTCGTGTCATTTTTCGCATATTCTGGTAATAATACTATCAGTTATTTTAATGAAAGCTGATGTTATTACCTGTAGAACAATATAAGCTTGCTTTGTTAAAAATATCTTAAATTCGCGGTTGCTAGACTGCATTTTCAACCGACCATAAGTTTCAGCTTTTGCTTGGAAACATTTTAGCAAATTATGAATTAAATTAACGTATAGTCTCATTTTCGTGTCAAATCTCGCAACATCAACTTCTTTGGACGTGTGTTTCGGCGAGATGGAACGACGAAAAAAAAATAGCTGAAATACTTACTTTAAGTTTAAATATAACAAGTTAATAAATCTCGTAAAATGTTATTGACTCGTAACTTTTAATTAATGTGTGCATGTTGCATTGTAATTTAGATGAAATATCCAAGTAATTAATGTAGTTAAAATTACATTACTGATTTCGTGTGATTAGCAATTTACCGTTTGTTACTGAAAGACCATGGCTATTCGAATATTAGTAATGACAGTGATTTGTTTTGTTAAATGTCGCTCGGCAGCAAACATGTCAGGTCACATAGACGGTGGCCAATACTCTCATATATGGCAGTTCCCACATTCAGCATTTCTCAGTATTGATTGTGGATGGTACATTTATGTATGTGGTTCATCAGTTGTAAATCAGGTTATTTTATTAAGTGCCGCGCATTGTTTCGAAATGTGTGATCCGGCTGCTGTTTTAAGCTATGCGGGCCACGAGCATGAAACGAAAGGTTTAGTGACGGCAGTTTCAAAGATATTAATGCATAATCGTTACAACACAAGAACTATAACGAATGATATAGCTTTATTGCGTTTAAAAAATGAACTGAAGTTTGGCGAGAACATCCGCAGAGTAATATTGATGAGGCACCCGCCTTACGATGTACACTCTTTTGTCGCTGGTTGGGGCAGTGTGTGGGTAAGTACCTAAACTTGTGTTTTATTAAAGGAAAAAGCTACTTTAAGTCCGAAGCCTACTTGTGCTAAAAATTCATCAGTAACAAAGGAGTTCATATAAATAATATAACCGACAAAAAGAGAAGATGTCTTTGTGACAGGAATACACTGATAAATATGTATACTTTGTGTGTTAGCCAGGGGGTCCAGGGAGCATTTACCTCAAGCACATAAGCCAGGTCGTTTATAAACGTGAAGAATGTTATAAAATTGGTTTAAGAATCGTACCTATAGGTACCATCTGCGGAGAGCATAAGCACAAACTTGGCAATCCTGAAAAGTAAGTAATATAATTCGCTATGTACCCAGTAAACTTATGTTAATCATGCTTTAAGAGTTGCAAATAGAACATAACAAGAATATTTTAATGATATTGATGAATGATGATGTCCTCCTTGACGTATCCGTCAATGGCGACACACTGTCAGTTGTTTCTGGCGTGCGCGCGCACGTGGCTCGTGAAACCCAGCTTGTTCACGAACACACGATCACAAGTGGGACAGTGAAGCTGTCCGTCTGCGTTGTACGTGTAGCTGTAGGAAGGCCTGGGTTGTGCCTTTCGAAGCTCGCGTTTCGCATCGAGGTCTTTAAGGCATTCATAGCCTTCCACGCCTGTCTTCACAGCCTTCCGCCATTCCGGCCTATGCGTCGCAAGCTCCTCCCACGAACCACACGGTATCCTGCATCCAATAAGATGGCGTTTCAAGACGTCCTTGTTGCGCAGATACTGCCCTCCAGGCTTGCGCTTTCCAAGATCTAGTTCTGAGTAGAACATGGTTTTGGGCAGCCTAATGGAATCCATGCGCACAAGGTGTCCACACCACCGCAACTGGCCCTTCATGAGCAGACTTTCCATACCTGCAGACTCAGTGCGACGAAAACCCTCCGAGTTAGGAACCCGATCTTGCCAGCGTATCCGCAGTATTGCCCTGAGACATCTCACATGGAAGGTGTCGAGGCGCCGAATATCGCCTTTGTATAAACACCACGTCTCAGAGGCGTACAGAAGAAAAGGTAGAATTATGGCTCTGTACACGGAAAGTTTGGTGTGCAGCTTAAGGTCATGGGATTTCCAAACTCGCTGATTTAGTTTACCAAAGGCTGCAGCAGCACTGGCAATTCGTGCCGATGGTTCGGTCTCTAGGCGATTGTCATCACGAAGAATGCATCCAAGGTAGCGAAATGACTTCACTTCGCTTAGAGGCATCCCGTTTAAAGTAATAGCTCTGCCACTACGGGAGCTACCCCTGACAGGCTGTTTCAAGATCTGAGTTTTTGATGTACTAATCACCAGACCAAACTTCCGACAAGAGCTGTCAAGGTGATTTAAATATTGCTGGAGAGATTCTGGGTTCTCAGCCATAAGGAAAACCTCATCAGCATAGAGGACTTCAAGCACAGGCACCTTAAGAGTCTTGCTCTTCGCTTTGAACCGAGCCAAGTCAAAGACGCTCCTGTCAGATCTAACATTGAGCGTGATCTGCCCACCACAGTTTTTTAATGTATCCTTCATTACCACGGCGAAATAGATGGCAAATAATGTTGGAGCCATGACACAGCCTTGCTTAACTCCGCTAGTGACCGGAAATTGGTCTGTGAAGTTGTGTTCGTGTCGGACTCGAGCCTTCATGCCCCATTAATGATATTAGGGTTTGTTCAATTAAAAAATGTATGTATGTATGTATGTAAACACTTTATTGCACATTAAACAATATTGACAAAAACTCAAAAACAATACATGTGTACAAGGGCGAACTTATCCCTGTAAGGGATTTCTTCCAGTTAACCTTTGAGCAAATGAGACAGAAAACTAGACATTGAAGTGATAGACAAACGAACAAACTAAAACGTGCAAATATACTAAATGTAAATATAACCTTAAGATAAATAAATATACATATAATTACAAACGTATATATTGTATTAAACTTATACTAATAAATATAAATAATATAATAATAATAAATATTCAGTCTTATTAGCATTGAACTATAATATTAATATTTAGACGAGATCAAGGATTGAAAAGCCATAACTTTTTCAAATTTTCCTTAAATGATGCCACGGATTGTGATTGCCTCACTAACACCAGTAACGAGTTCCACAACTTCACGGAGTGAACTGTGAAAGATTTCCTATATGTGCGCGACTTATTGGGTGGAAAGGCAAGAGAGAGATTAACACTCGAGCGCAGGCGGTGACCACTTCCAGCCGCCATATAGGTAAATCTTTCGGAAAGGTAGAGAGGTGAAACCGGTTTAAACAACACATTATAGAGCAATGACAGGACATGCACATCCCTACGACGACGAATCGGAAGCCAGCCCAGCTGCGAACGGAACTGAGATATATGATCAAACTTCTTAAAAATCATCAGTTGTACTGTTTATATGCATCAATTTTGACGACGCGTTTGGCTCGGTTTGTAGACACCTGCCTACTGAGCCGGCGGTCCCGGGTTCTAATCCCGGCCAGGGCAAATATTTGTGTGATGAACTCGAATATTTGTGCTTGGGTCATGGTTGTTCTATGTATTTAAGTATATATTTATCTATATAAGTACGTATATCGTCGTATAGTACCCATAACAAGCCTTCTTGAGCTTAATTTGGGACTAGATCGATTTGTGTGAGGTTGTCTGATATTTATTTATTTATTTTATTTAATTGGAAAACTAGTTCCATAATACGAAATCCAGAATTTAAATGTAAATAATAACAGATATAACTACTAACACACCGATTATAACCAATACCACAAAATTCGAAAAATGGTAACCTAAATTAACCCATTATAGACTAGCGGTACCGTATGGGACCATTTATTTACGTGATTTAATTGCGCGTGATTGACCAAATTGCGGCGCGTAAGTTGGGCTCTCATTGGTTAAAGTTGATCTAGGAGACTGTCGCCACCATATTGTTTACCTAAAACAGTTCTTATTGATATCAGTTGCGTGTAATTGAAGGTCAAAGTTGGTGCATCGCAAATTTTGCGGAGAAATGTTTCCGCCGTTCGAGTAAGTTATGATATTTTGTTTGCTAACAGATAAATAACCAATTTTATTGCAGAAACGTTTAATTTAGTAATGTGGCTTTAGTTTTATTTATTTAAAATAGCGGTCGTAGGTATAAATATTACAGCTACCCTGCGTTAAAGTTACTGGTACCGTACGGGATCGCTAGGCGGTTCCCGTGCGGAATTTAAATAAAGTTTATGTTAAGTACTATTTTTTTTTAAGTAATAAGCAAAAGTGATTTAACATAATATCGAAAGATTATAACGAAATATTATTTAAAAATATTATTTTATCGTATTAATGAAGTTTTGGAGCATTTTAGATGCAGTGTACACGAGGCATTGGCAATTTTATTGTCCTCTATAATTGCCAATGCCTCGTGTACACTGCATCTTCTCAATCACTCATAAGGACCATGAACCCGAAAAATATGATATTGGCAAAGATGATGCTGGTGCTTTAATAAGTAAATAATCTAAGTGGCAGATAACTCAACGCCCCATGAGAAGTTGTATTACGTGAATCCTAACGACTGCCTCGGTCATGCCGCAATAAAAATACCGAATTTAGCCAAGATACTTTGTAGATACCGCTATTTGTAATGCTTGGGTCTTATTAAGAAAGGTAGTCAATTGGTCTTCCGCCGGCACATAGCAGAAACGTATCAAAAACTACCTCTTACTGGAGGACGTCCGCAATCCTCGAAATATTCCCGAACTGACTGCCGTGTAATGTAAGTGACTCCATAAGGTATGATGGTCCACCACACCATCTTCCCAAACCCACCTTCTCATCCTTTCTCAAAGCGATGAAGATGTGCGTACCAGAACTGCCAGGGTCGGTCAAGATTGGAATGCTCGAAATGCGATGGGGTTATGTGCTACATGCAATGCAACTACCAATTTCATGTAAAGTAAATAAAAAAAAATGTTTCAACATCCCGGAGGCTTATTTTATTAAATTTATTTAGTCAAACAAATGTTCTATATATATTAAGTTGCAACTCTGGAGGCTGATTTATTAAATAAACAATACTAACCATATTTGTAGCACGTTATTCATTTCATAGTATTTCCAAATCTTTACCTCAGTACAAGGCTAGCGTTCCCATATGGTACCAGCGTTTTTTTCAAAAACCAAAGATTATAAAAAGTTTTCATAGCTCAAATTTCGTTACATATACTCTAATAAACAACATATAAAAAAATTACCAAAATTGGACACCTCAAAAAAACTCAGTCTATAATGGGTTAAAAAAAGCTGACGGTCTATTGTGTTTCTATAAAGTAAAAAATGTCCGTGGACCATGTACCTACAGTACGAGCCAAATCGATAATGCTTGACTCCTCGTATGCCATGTCAAAAATTTAAATCAACTGATATTTTAACATAGCTGGGCATTAACTCGTTAATCCGTTAATCGTTAATTAACGAAGTTTACATTTTGATTAACGGATTAACTTTTAAGTTAAAAGCATTACCTACTTGAAATTTTAACCTAAGATGTTATATTTCCCGCAGCGGCGACTCCGGCAGCGCTATGGTAACCAGCAACATTCAAATACAAATCGGGATCGTGTCGTTCTCTGATCTTTCTATTTCGATGACGAACACTGTCTACACTGATACTGGCTACTTCTACGACTGGATTAAAGAAAATGCTGAAACACTGTATTGTGTCAATGTGTCGAAAGTAGTAATGTAGTGATTGTTTGATATATTTTATTTTTTCTTAGATACAGTTGACTTTCCAGGGTTGTCACATACTGAATGTAACCTAAAGGGTTTACTGGATGACCTTTTAAAAAATTCTGCTAATAGTAATAGGGTCATTCTCACGATATGGTGTTGTCAGGCTAATTACCGTAGCCATTTTTTTTCTTGGTTTCTTGAAGTCATTATATATGTTATATGATCCTTACTAAGCTATATTATTAATATATCTAAATGGCACTATACTGGTGTAAATACCTTTCGAGTTATTATTAGTTTTATTTTTTACTTGAAACGGTAATTAGAATTTAGAATTAAGCATTATTGACGACTACGGTAATTATTAATTTGTGTAAATATTAAATAAGACCAAATAAAAACGACAATTAAAAGAAATTTGCAATATTTGAGATATTTTTTCGATGAGACTGGATTAGAATAATAATAATAATAAGACTCTCATTGCCAAGCTAATCTGTTTTAGGGGGGCGCAACCGTGTGATGCGCTACGTGACACAAGCCTTTTTACATGGCATGTGTCACAGAGCGCATCGACTACCTAAAGCAGAAAGTTTATGCATGGGCAAGCCGTATTCGTGGCTACAGAGAGCGTGTAGATCGATTCCAGCAGAATCGTCTCTTCCAAAGTGACCAAAGGAAGGTATATCGAAAGTGGGAGGGAGCCGACCAATGTGTGAGCGACGGGCAACTACCGGATCCTACTGCTATGATTAACTTCTGGCATAGTATCTGGTCGGTTCCAGTCGAGCACACCGAGGGCGAATGGATGAATGTTGTCAGACGTGAGTGTGAGCCGATCGACGCCATGTGGGCTGTGACTATCAGCCCGGATGATGTAAGGTGTGCGGCCCGTACGACCCAGAATTAGAAAGTCCTGGGCCAGACGGGTTGCACAACTTTTGGATCAAGTGGTTTCGATCCTCACACGAACGTCTGGCAACACAATTTCAAGATGCCTTCGAGCTTGGTTCCCTACCATCTTTCATGACTACTGGGGTTACCTTCCTGCTCCATAAGTCCGGTAGTACCACGGAAGCGAAAAACTACAGACCTATCACGTGCTTGCCCACCTTATACAAGCTCCTTACGTCCATTCTGAGAACAAAAATTAACACGCACATTGTTATGTACAACGTTTTGGCCCTTTCTCAGAATGGATGTAGGGTTGGGTCCCCTGGTACTAAGGAGCTACTCCTCATTGACACGACAATTTGCCAATAAGTCCGGGGGACAGGGGGTCCCTCTCGACCGCTTGGATTGACTATAAGAAGACCTATGATTCCGTTCCTCATTCGTAGCTGGAGAGGATCTTAGAGCTGTATAAAATCGATACAACTCTGAGATCCCTCTTAGGCGCGTGTATGAGGCAGTGGACCACAGTCCTTCGTCAATGAGGTGGCGGGGATGGTCCCCGTAGCCCACAGGACTTGATAAGGATTGAAAGAGGTATTTTCCAGGGTGACAGTTTTAGTCCTCCGTGGTTCTGCCTAGCCTTGTATCCACTCAGCACTCTGCTGAAGGATTCAGGACTAGGTTGCCGGCTTCAAAGAGGAGGTGAGACCATTTCTCATCTGCTGTACATGGATGATCTTAAGCTGTATGCTCCAAAACGCCAGGATCTGGTACCCACGCTCGTGAGTTATGAGACTGTACATCCCGCGTAAGTGTGGTGGCCGTGGCTTTTTAAACGCCTAGGACCTCCATAACCGCCAGGTGTGCAGTCTTAGGGAGTATTTCCTAAACAACGAATGTGGGATTCATCGCGATGTAGTAGCAGTTGACAAAGGCCTCACCTCTCTCTCCTTAGGCGCAGACCAAAACTGGCGCAGACCAAAGGTGCTTAGCACCGATGACCGCAGGGTCGTATGGAAGAGCAAGGAGCTACACGGGCGGTTCTACAAGGCCCTTACAGGGCCCGATGTATATAGATGGACAGACAGATGGATGGACGGACAGCGGAGACATAGTATTTAATTTGGCAATCTTTGTGTACAAAACCCTGAAAATGCTTGTAAGTACGGATTTTTTTTTATATTGCTTTTTTTATAATTTTCATATTACAGGAATTAGAAAATCTACGGTAATTAGCACCACGGTACTTAGAACAAGGACAATTTTAATTTTATTTTAAAATACAAGATGACATTGGAAATAAAGGAATATCGTTATACATTAAGGCCACGTGGGACGTTCATTACAAAAAAACAGCAACACATTAAGCTAACAAACATAAGTAATACAGACAGGAACGAGAATTATACATTTTGAAAATCAAAGGAACGGTAATTAGATACTTAGGTGAATTGCGAACAGAAACAGCAATACGTCACGTCCGCTCTGTTCGAATGCCGCGGCACTACTAGTCGCTCGCGTTTGATGCTACGGTGATGCCGCGATCTATCGTAGTTTAGGTATGAGCACTCCGGAAAGGAATAGCAACGTGAATTATACCGTTCGACAGGACATTCAGAATTTTTTGTGTATCAATTAAGTGTGGTCGTAGTGAAATTACTTTATTATACTAAACATTATATATTTGGCCACTGAATATTTTGTTCACAAATGTACTTAATTCCTAGCTAAAATGAGACGCAAGTTTTCCCGCTAAGATAGGATTCGGACAGCATACGGTAATTGGAGAACAAGTGTTGTAAAAAATAAATAAGCTAAATTCCGAATCGTTAGAACTACACCGTGTCCAATAAGTTCGAATACAAACTTTTAGCATTTGCTGTGTCCAATAAGTTCGAATACAAACTTTTAGCACTTGCTGTATAGACATACGGATTGCTGGCTATATATATTTTTTTTTAATTTAAAAAGTATATTGACATAAACATAATACAATAATTTCAAACGTCACGTATTTTTAGTTTGGTTTTAATCCACGATGAAGCACTTTCGTGAAGATATTATTAGGAAATTTCGTAATGGCGACAAGCCAGGTGCTATCTTCAGGGCGTTACAACCCCATGGAGTTAAACGGAATCTAGGTTATACTACTATCAAAAGGTATAAAGAGACCTCTTCTACAGAGGACAGAAAAAGATCCGGTCGCCCACGTTCAGCTAGAACCGAAAAAGTGATTAAGTGTATAAGAGAGCGAATTCAGCGGAAAAAACACCGTTCTATAAGTAAATTAGCTGCTGATCTGAAAATTTCCAGGCTTTCGGTACATAATATATTGAAAGTAGATCTTGGATGTAATGCCTACAAAAAACGAAAAGTACATGGCATTTCAGAAGCGACCAAGAAAAAGAGAGTAGAAAGATCCAGCACCATACTTTCTTGGCACGCAGGGGATGAATTTGTTTTCTCTGACGAGAAACTCTTTGTGTTAGAGCAGCCTCATAATGTCCAGAACGACCGGTTGTGGGCAGCAAGGATAGAAGACATCCCAGACTATGAAAAGAATGTTCCTAGGTTCCAGAGCTCACCATCAGTGATGGTTTGGGGTGCTCTTTGTAAGAGGGTCAAATTGCCTTTAGTATTTATTGATAAAGGCGTTAAAATCAATGCGGAATATTATAAATTGCAGGTTTTGGAAAAAAATGTTGCCCCAAATTTAAAAACTATGTTCGGAGATGACTATTATGTTTTTCAACAAGACGGAGCTCCATCACATACGGCAAACGCTGTTCAGGCTTGGTGCAAAACTAATTTGACAGATTTTTTGCCGAAAAATGAATGGCCACCGAGTTCTCCAGATTTAAACGTATTAGATTATTTCGTATGGTTTTACATGCTCTCGAAACTAAATAATTATAAAGTCGCAAACCTGAACCATTTTAAAGAGGTTATCGTGCAAATTTGGGACGATATGCCGATGGAAGCGGTGCGTGCCGCGTGTGACTCTTTTGAGAAACGTTTGAAGCTGGTAAAAAAAGTTAAAGGTGGAGTAATTCCAAAACATTTGTTGTAAATATTGTATATAAGTGTGTCTTTCATATAATATTATTTTCATTACATAAACTATGCGTACATTTATTTTATTAAGGATCGTAACTGTATTCGAACTTATTGGACACGGTGTAAATGATCCAAGATACCTTTAGACAAAAATGCTAAAAAAACATCCATCTAATGTTACATACTTATAAATAAACTAGAGGCCCGCGCACGCAAAAAAACGAGTTTTGAGTAATTGCTTCATTGATTTTAAATGAATCTGAAACAAATTCCGAAACACCAAAAGGATCTCTAATAAAAAGACATATTTGGCGTTACGTCCTTCTTTTATTAAGAAAAAATGTTTAAATATATGGCACAGAGATGAATATGCTGCGGGGTTCTAGCAGTCTTTAGGATGGATACAAACAGTAAACATCCGTGGTAGTTTTAAAGTAGCGATACCCAAAACATTTCATAGGGAACCGCCTGCGCTGGTATGGCCACGTAATGAGACGATGACCGAATTTTAAAAAAAGGAAGATAAAAGAGGGGCCGTGGTCGTCCATCAAAAACCTACCTACAAAAAAGACCGGAGCCCTATAAACACAAACGAAAAACAAGCCACAATAAGAAGTAATTATTAGATTATATATCCTGGATTAAAATGCGTCGATACAAATGTTCAAAAGTTTATGATTCTCATTAAAAAACGATTTAGCAATCTTAATTGCGGTAACTTGTAGCATTTCAATTTAGATTCATAATTTTTAATTACTATTTTACCAATTTTTACGGTGACATTGTGGAAATATTCATGAAAGTAGTGATTTCTTGTGTTAAATTTCTAAGCAAATATCAATAGGTCATATAGACGTCTCCCATGAAAGAACTGGGCGCCGTCTATATGACCTGACGTATTAGCTGCTTGCTTACGCACTCTCGGTGCTATATTGACATGAGTAGGTACAGCGTAGTTTCACCTCATCGTACCTGACTGCCATAGCGGAAGTAGGTTATTACTCCCACATAAAGTTGGACTGGCTTAAAGGGTTAAACAGCACTTACAAGACTAGTGGGAGATTGTTTACAACCAGGGCATATAGAAGAATGGGAGGGACGTCTCTAACAGGGGGGCACCCTAAGCGTGGGCTAAGTAAAATTAAGTATATTATCTTTAACACAGATTGCTTAGTTATGCTTACGAACAGATCTGATACTATAAAATATACATTTTACTACATTTGTTTTATAAAAAAAAAAAATTAAACTTCACCAATAATTGCTACGCAAACCTAATGTTTGTCACGTGAATGTTTAGGAAATTAATCGCTTATCAACTTGTACTGACCAAAATTTAATTAACAAAAATGTTTCAGTTGGCTTAACATATTGTATGCAAAACAAAATAAGACAGATTTGTATTGTAAATATTCGTTGTATTGCAAAAGTGTTTTAGCTACTTGGGTAAATTTCAATACAGGAAGTAACGTGTTCAGGTTCATATAATATTATTTGCTGTGGTTGCACTTCGTTTATTGTTAGGGGTTTTTGTTAGTTCTAACCTACAGCAGTTCTGTTTTGTTAGGGGTCACAGACAGTTCTAACCTAACCTAACCTAATACTGTACTCAGTTCCCTTTTTGTTGGGGGTCACAGTTCTAACCTAACCTCACGTATATTTATTATAGCAGTTCATCAAACGATACAGGCCCGTGACGGATAAATAGAAGGACAGCGGAGGCGGTATTAGAAAACCCCCAAAGGACATAGCTTACAGAAAATAACCAAAAACTTGTTTTGTTCAAGCGACAATAGCTTAAACCACTACAGAGCAATCCAAATTGACCAATACTTATTCAATACATATCACAGACAAAGAATTGATAAGAAGTGGCAATAAATATATCAGGGAAGACTATGAATGTCGGCGCAGCCTGTGTCGATCAAAACGCAATCATCCTCGGGGACTTGTTCGGGATCTATTGAGCTGGTAAACGAAAAATATTTTCCAATACTCATGGGAAGTTGTAGGAATGCTGTTTGGAATAATGAAAGAGTCTACATGAATAGTTAGAAGGATTTCTTGCAACTTTTCTTCAATCATTCAAGCGAAATTATTCAAGTTTTGTTAATTTATTTTGTAGCATTCGCGGCTGACTTCGTAACTGCAGATCGATACAATAAATAGATAAAATAATGTATGTATGTAAACACTTTATTGTACACAAAAACAGAAATACATTAAAACAAAAGAAATACATGTACAAAGGCGAACTTATCCCTTTAAGGGATCTCTTCCAACATAATAAATAAATATTCAGGGATTTACGCAAGTCAACCTAGTCCTATATTGCGTTCCCTAGTGCTAAATAACGATATACGTAATATATTATACATATATAAATAATTCCATCATGAACCAGGAACAAATAGTCGAATTCAACACACAAATATTGGTCCTTGCCGAGATTCGAACCCGGGACCGTCAGCTCAGTAGGCAGGCGCACTATTGCGCCAACCGCGTCATCTAGTGTTCTTCATTAAATAATACTTGGTACAGCCCTTAATGATTTACCTCTCGTCGTAACGCAAAGGCATGGTAATGAAATAGTTTGCATACGTCAAATTGTCTATTGTAGCGCTCCATTGATATCTCCCAACTTACCTGTAACAAAAACATGTTCAATTAATTTAAGTTTTGACAGTAAGTAAAGGAATATTTGGTACGAGCACCCCAATCAATGATTAAGCTGAAACGACAGGTCTTTCGATAGATCGATATGTAATATTCTCACAATAGGGTTGCCTACGTTCATTTGGGGACTACATTATTGTTAAAATCATATACAATTGAACTACCTTTCTAATAAAATCCATGAAAATCTAGCCGATGTTGAAAAAAAATTATATAATTATTATACCTCATCAATCAGTTATTTTAATGATAGCTGAGATTATTACCTGGACAACAATATAAGGTTGCTTTGTTAAAAAAAATACAAATTCATGGTTGCCTAGACTTTACATTTTCAGCCGAGCGTTTAATTATGTGAGTTTCACCTTTTGCTTGTCGTATAAACTAGTTAAAATCAAATGCCAGATGGAGGGGAGGTCGTGATTTTATATCTAAGTAATTTAATTTATTTTACTTAACGATACATCGCTCTTTAGCGATAAGACCGCCTCTTGTCTACTATTTATAGATTTAGGTTCAATTGTAACATTTTTTTGTTGGTGTACAATAAAGAATTCTTGTATTGTAATGTATTGTATTGTATATTTCGTTAGTACTAACATTATAAGCAATATCAAAATTAAATATAATTAATTAAATAACAATATTAATAATCATCTTAAAGATAACAAACGTATTTAGAAGGAGAAGAGCAGAATGAATTGATGCTTTAGTTAGAAAATACTGCAAAAAAAATGCCGTCTTCAACATTTGTTGAAGACGGCATTTTTTAAGTATTTGCTTAAAATATGGCCAAAAACCATGTCAAGCAATAGCAACTTTTTGCCCAGTTTCTATGTCAGGCAATTATAAGTTGAAACAAGAAAGTTTTATTTTGTTGTATATTCATCTTATAGTTGAAAATATTCCCTTGTGTAATAAGTACAAATATTTGAGTGATCATGTTTGATATAAGCAATTTAGTTTCAATGTTATTCAAGTCGACTGTAGCCAAATGGAATTGTTGCCAGCTTGCGGAAATTCCTTACCCACATCAAACCAATTAAATTGTGCGTATTATTGTACCTCCTTAGCGAAGTATTATTGCTTCTATTAAGATGATATTGGCAAATAGATGATACGAACCTATTGGACATGCAGGCAAAGGTGAAATGAAGGTGGTCAAAAATAGTTTTAAATAACTGATTCGATCAACATTAGCTGATAAGCTAGTGATAACTCGCTGTCGTGTAATCCTGACAAGAGCGAGTAAAAAATTTTTTACCCTTTGTTTTAAAGACAAAACGTTTCATTGAATTTTCATTTCATAGAAATTTCATTACATCGAAAGCATTTTTTTTCTAAATTCATAAAGTATTTCGGAATGTTATAACACAGACCTAACCTAATATATGTACGTTGACATAATTTTCAAGATTTTTAAAATGGGTTTCGAGGTAAATATTTTCTATGAAATGAAGCATTCGGTGAGTTGTTTTTCTATAAGAGGATACCAAAATAAATATTTGCAAAGACCTAAAGAACTTAATATACTACTTGGGTACTAGCGGCCCGCCCCGGCTTCGCACGGGTGCAATGCTAATACATTAATTATGCATGGATTATAAATATAAACTTTCCTCTTGAATCAAACATTAAATTTCTCAGATTCGATGCGTGCAAATGGTCCAACTCTGAAATAGTCTGGTGCGGTCACCAACCCTTTTTTCCGTAACCGATCTACCGCGATCTTTCGGGCAGATGAGCAACGCGCTATAAAAAAAATGAGGTTGATCGTTAAATCAGTCGGCTACAGGCAACCTCGATGATTGCAGATTTTGGCGGGGAAATCAAGTCGGTGGTTCGGAAAAGGCTACGATACACTGTAAGCTTGTAGTTTAGCTGTTAGATAAATTTTATTAATGAACTAGTTCAGAGATGTCTATAGGAAGGAAGTCAAACCAACCAGTTCAACGTTTACAAAATAATATATTGTATAAAGAAACCTTACACTAATTTAACAGTGATACACAGAAAGATTTAATAGAATTTTATAATTTGAGATACAAACCTAAATATAAGAAATAAAACATGAGACCAATCGAATATACTGCCAAGTATGATATGTAGTTTTATAGCTCTACAGAATTAAATAATTTTAGTTGACTCACAGGAATCGCTATCAAACCGTATCTTAATAGAAATCTCCCGTCTTCTCCTAAATTGAAATCACGTACAGTTTGAAGTCTGTGATGTCCTGCAGATCTTGAAAAGGACCTCTACTGAAGAGTCTTCATTGAGTCTTCAAAGAAATCAATGAAATGTATCAAATGTATATAATATATATAATTTATCCCACCTGAAAATGGAAAGGTATAACTTTATGAGCAGTTCTTTATCACAGGATCCACGGGTTTTTATCTTTAAACGTTCTTACCCGCTACGTCCATGAAGAACGCCTCCCAGTAACCATAATTCAGGCACGCCGCTAACACTTAAACATAATTGCTGCCGAAGAATCTGCTCCCTTTTTTAACTTTGATTTTTAAAAACAATTTCCCTGCAAATAATAGTTTTAGGATTTTAACACTTCAACTAATTATTTTCTTTCCTTCAAAACAATCCAAATCCTTGTATACGAACCATGCTTAACTCGTCCTTGGTATTTAAATACTGATATTACTGGTTTTCATTATGCCGGCTATTATTCCTGGAAAATATGTAAAAATTGACTATCCATCGTAGCTCTTCAAATCTTTCTGACTTTTCCTCTTGACAGCGGACGAAAGTTCCAAATTTTAAATTTCGATTCCTGCCATAGATCATTTTCATAGAGCAGTCCCGTCTTCAAAAAGGTAAAAACTTTCGACGACGATATTCCGAAAGAGACAGTCATATGCGTGAAAACGCTACGTCACAACACGGCACTGAGATGTCGCTCAATATGAGCCTCCAAATCATCAGAGTCACTCTGACCAGACATACTACTATAGAACCCTATTACATACACATATACGCATGACACTATTATAGAACCCTTACCATGAATTTATAGTGACCGTACTCGCTAGCGACTGTGTAAACGATTTGTATGGAGAATTGTAGTTCTACGAAGTGATCGCTAGGGGCGCTTTGCTATTATCCATACAAATAGTCCACGCTGTCGCTAGCGAGTACGATCACGTCGACTCATGGTAAGGGTATAATATAACCCCTGAACGGGAACACCCAAATATTCCGAAATATTTTATTCCGATTTTTAAAACTCCGAATTTCATAATTCCTAGGAAATAAAATTCCTATTACTAAAAAACACGAAATTTATTTAAACGAATTTCAAAATTCCGATTGTATATTATTCCGATTTTTATAACTCCGAATATCGAAAAGCCCGAGGTGTCATTGGCCTGAAAAACAAAATTTCCGAAACTTCATTACTTATTCGGAAATTTGATATTCGAAATAATGACATTCGTATTTTCAATAATAGGAAATTTACTTCTTAGGAATTATGAAATTCGGAGTTTTAAAAATCGGTATTAATAAATTCGGAATAAAATATTTCGGAGAATTTGGGTAAAGACTATTTACTTAAGCAATTTTTTACGTTACGGGATTTGGACAAATATCGAATTGGCTGAACCCTGAAAACTGTAGGTTGGGTTATTGGCTGAACCCCGAAAACTGTAGGTTAGGTTAGGGTTGTATTGTGACCACGTATAGCGGACCGTCAGACTTCCTGAACCCCGAAAACTATAGGTTAGGTTATTGGCTGAACCCCGAAAACTGTAGGTTAGGTTAGGTTTGTATTGTGACCACGTGTAGCGGAGCGAGCGAAGCGAGTGGAGCGTCAACAGATTTGCTGAACTCCGAAAACTGTAGGTTAGGTTAAATCCTAACATTACCTATTTCACCTTGAGGCAGGCCTCCGTTAGCCCGAAAAACTTTCACATATTTAGGTTTATATTTTATAGTGATTAATAACAGCAATTCGTAATTTTGGTGTTTCGGACTTTTGATTAGTCGGGTTTATTATTGGTCGGTGTAATGATATTCGGAGTTTTAAAAATCGGTATTTTTATAATCGGAATTCGTATTTTGATATTTCGGATTATTATTCATTCGGACTTCTTATTGTTCGGTGTATTGAAATTCGGAATTTTGAAAACCGTGATTGTAAACGTTAGACATTTTGAAATTTCGGATTTATAAAAATCGGAAAAATGAAAGATCGACGTACTTATATTCGGAGTTTTAAAACATTCGGAATTATAATAATCGGTATTATGAAATTCGTGATTCCGATAATCGGGATTTAGTTTTTCGTATTTATGTAGTGTACCCCCACTGAACTGGTCACTGTCATCGCTTTATTACGCTAATAACCGTAAAGTGGTGTCTGGTTCAGTGTAAATCGATTACTTAGCTGACGCCCATTTCATGTCAATATTGAAGCCGCTTTAATATGAAGGGCTGAAAGGGCATTATGATCTATCGCGTCTAGTTATCATTGGTATGCCTGAATTTATGTCTCGTATGTAATATGAAATCTCTTCTTAGTCGTTCCCTTATGGCTGAGGATCGTGAACAACAGTAGTGTCCCTTTACTTGGCGCGGTCAAGGGCCAACCCTCGGCTTGGAACCACAAGCACATTTCATGATGTCTGCCCATCGTATCAGGATTCGTGACAGGAGTGACATCCGCAACAGGCTTCGTCGAAGTTATAGATCGATCTTGATCTTGGAAGGTGGAAAAGGACTTAAAAAGGCTCACCCCGAGTCGCACCTGGCCCAAACGTTCCCATCACACTGGCAGCGTTCCCACGTTGTATGGCCAACGAAATCTGTTGAACCAGATACGACCCAGAGCGAGGATCAGACCCTCTGTCTCTAAGCCTGCGACCCACCTCCCTTATGAAGTGCCTGGCCTCAGTACCCCACGGTCCCGCAGTCTCCACTGCCACTGGCACAAAATCATACATTGGTTCCAGGGCAGAGTACTTGGTGTGTTTGAGTTTTGCTGCACATTCCGCGGCGGCCCCGGCAGATCTAGTAGTGTGGCTCAAGTGTGACGGTGCAAACGTGCTAACACACGTAGCGTCCCATAAGAGACACCGTCCCTTCTGCCATGGAACCAATGTTAGGCCATCCGGCCTTTTGCCATCGATACGGCATAACCCTGGGGGCTCCAACACGCAGGGAACGTTAGCTGAAACCAAAGCCCGCCGAATGACATCGTTAATGGCATAATGCCTTGAGAACCGCCCGGCGCACCTCTGACAGCTCAGGCCATGGTGTCCGTTTTCTTCGACCATGACCCCACAGATGCACCGATGCGGCTCACAGTCCTTGGACCCCAGACGCAAAGCCACCGCGATTCTCAAAGAATCATTATCCAGAAGCGTACCCAACTGAGGTGAGGGCAATGTCTGAAGCCACGCTCCTGCTTCCACCTTGGCTGCGGCCCTAATACGTGCTTGATTGGAACCCTGTGCAGCGCCCAACAAAGATGCATACATATCTTTGCACAATAGGTCGTCCCAACCTCTCTGAGCGGTAAGGTTATCCGGCCGCTCGTCGCTTCGACACACGGCAGCCCATTTGGCCTGCGCCTCCTTAAGATATGGTACTTCGGTACTCTCACCATTATTAGACCAAATGCGAGTGACAAGTCCCGACGTACCATAAGCAGAGGCAAGGAACGCTACCACACTGAGCTCTCGACAGCGACGTATTCCTAGCCCGCCGTGACGAACCGGAAGAGCAGCCTGACCCCACTGTGACTCATTCAGGTGCACATTAAGTATAGACTCTAGCGCCAATTTAAGCGTGTCATCTAGTTTTGCCACATCACTATCAAACAACCATGTCGGAGACGTTCGTAAAATATATGTCATCCGCGGCACCGCGAAACAACTTCGAAGCAAAACCAGTGAGACGTGTGCTGATAAATAAGCCAAGTGCTCTTGGGCACTGACCAATGCCAACCTTTTCTCCTCAAGTGCCGAACTAACTCCATCTGGGAAAATAGGAGCCCCCATTAAACGTAACGATGGTTTATAAAGACGACTACCCCGGGCAACAGTAATTCAAAATCTGGCAATAAACTTAAGTCCCCATCGGTATAATAAAATAACTCGCATTTACTAGGGTTTATTTCCAATCCGATTGCCTTGAAACCTGGCACGAGCCTCTTGTGGTCCTCCAGCACTACTCGTGGATCCCCGCCAATAGTGCCATCATCCAGATACCACGCATTAAGGGGATATTCCAATGACGAAATTACTTTTTGTATGGCCAAGCAAAAGATCAAGGGACCTAAAGGATCACCCTGCTGAGCGCCCACTTGTGAGGGAACAGAAACGTCACCGAAGAATAGATTACTGGCCTCAGAATAGCATTGATGAAGGAATGGATAAGCTGACGGTACTTGGTCTAAGACGAAGTTTATGCCAGTAATTTCTCTAGTGCTGGTTTGCTATATAAGACTCATTGAAAATAGTACGTGCATTCTCAAAACTATATTTCACACGTTCATTCATTCGATATTTCCCAATTTGAAAATATAGATATTTTGCTTTTTATTCTTGAAACTTAGGCATTTTGGTTCCTTATTCAATAGTCCTTATAAATAATTTCCTTTGCGTTGTTCAACATGTGTATAAAACTGTTTAACAACTTACCTGACGAAATAAAGCTGCTACGGGGTAACAGTTTTAAACGCAAGTTGTCCACCTGGCTGCTGGACAAGTGCTTTTATAGCGTAAAAGACTATTTAAACCCGCCTTCTGTAAGTTAATCTTTTATTATATTTAAGTCTGACATGCCTGTTATTTTATTGTTATTTTATTGTTAATTTATTTATTTTCTATTTATGAATTGTCTGTTTGTTTATACTTATTTATACTTTTTGACATGGTGCTATGAAACTGAATTTAAATGTAATAGTAATAGAAATTTAATTTGTTATAAGAATTTATTTTATTTTAATTATGATTTGATGTAACGTGCGTGCACTTAAAATGTTTGCATGCCTGCACGCAGGCTGAATACATGGAACAATTTAGAATATAAGACCTCATTTGTACCTACCTACCTGTATTCTAGCAAATAAACGATTTGATTGATTGATTGATTGATTGATTGCGGAAAGGCCAAAAATTAACAACCTACATCCCACGTAGCACTCATGCTGCATAAGATCTTAAACAGCCCTTATTCAGCCTATTACAGCTGTGTAAGCGCTGTATATGTGTGGATAAAACAAATTAAAGGAAAGCTCAAGAGCGAGAACACAATTTTCCATTCCATTTTACCCTTTAGATGGAGATATCTATAGCTTCACCGTGGTCAGTTACACCCACAAGAGTTTTCCTTCCAAAATAACAACGAAAGCAAATCAGCAGCCCGTCGCCCATAAAGCAATATTGTCGCTCGTCCGAATACGCTGGTTGAAACAGCGAATGCGGTATGTTACTGCGAACCTGGTTGAAATTGGACTGGTGTTTGGGGAATAAATGTCATGTATGTTTGTGTTTCGTCATTTTTACGCAAATGTCAGATGGGATTATAGCACCGCAACACAGTTGCTTCGAAACTTTCAGATTGAGATAAATTGGCTAGCCGAGTTATTGAAATCAGTGGACCTTGGAATACAATATTTTTTTAACATATTTGCTTTACGATTTGATATTATTAAAATAAAAAATATATTAAGGGCCAATCTTACACAAATCGACCTAATTCCGAACTAAGCAACGCTTGTACTATGAGTACCTACTGAACGATGATAACTATATAAAATATAGAAATACATACATAGAAACCAAAGACTATATACCCCCTAGACATATGTTCTCATACAAAAAAACGTAACTCTGAAAAAGCTCAAAATTCGGTATAAAAACTAGATGGCGCTGCTTCGTAGCCTGGAAGTGACAAAAATGTTATTTTTCACCAACATTTTTAAGTGATTTTTGATTTTTTGAAATCAAACGCATTACTGCTTTATTTTAATACGATAATATAACTTAAATACACAATTTTTAAGGATTATATTTTTTACTCTTCAATAACGTGGTTTGATCGTATTAAAATAGATGGCACTACCTCTGGATAGCTCAAGGTTGCTTGCGGGCTCGCCAATTTTTGCTACACAAAATAGCTAGATGGCGTTGGTGCACTGATGTAATGGACAAAATAAGTTACGCCCGAATTGTCATGCGACATTTCCCACTAACAAACAGTCAGTAACGTAATATTTGTTAGATAAGTTTTGTACAGTCAAGGAATTTCATTTCCTACCCATTTCGTTACAATGTCGTTAGACATTCGCAATGCATTAAGGTCGAAAATTATATTTCAATAATAGTATTGAAATGTCAATATTATTATTTGTCACTTCATTTTACAAAAACCTCCTCGCGAAAGGTTATCATTTGCTTTTAATTTCTAATTAGGAACATATGTCAGTGTCAATCGAAAAAATCGTAAAATAATTTTCAGCAACGTTATTAATATGAAAAATAAAATGCTTGCCGCTAACCGTGAACTATTAAAAGATAATGATAATGACTGAAAACAATGAAGAGCTCAAAGAGTGGAGTTACACCAGGAAGGAATACGGATTTATGAGATCACGCGTCGGCTCAATGCTAGCAGGGACACAGTTTGACGTTGGGTACGGCGATATAATGCTGAAGGAAACCTTATTGATCTACTGCAAAGCAAAGTAACCATTGCATCGTCCGTTTGCCATGGCCCAAGACCAACGCCGACGACAAAACGGCTTTACGCCAACGGGACGATTTGCGGAAATGTTTGACATTTACCCTAGAACAATTAGGAATTGCCTACATGCAGGCGGCCTGCGAAAATATATTCGTTCGTTTTGTTTTTGTTAAAAGTAATATAAAAAAAACGTATATAAAATTGTGGTTTTATTGAATTATCACTGTCGTTAGTTCTGTTAGTTTTTGTATAGATAAATTTCGGGTGCCTGTCGTATCGCATAACGTTTTTTGTCCTAAAAATGTTTGGCCGAGAAAGTTTGGCATACTGTTGAATGGCATACTACTCGTTTGTCCTAATAATTTTTGCACATACTCTCTTAAAGTCCTAAATCAAGTTTGTCCTAATATTGATAACTAAAATCTAATTACCTAAAGCATAATATTCCTAACATGATTTGCCCTAAGAATTATTTTGCCTATTATCAAATTGGCTAAAATTACAGCACCTAAACTAAACTATGGTAGGCGTGAAGTCAGAATCGTTACGTATTCTACCTTCAGGCAGGTCAGATTTTGGTTAGGATAGGTACGACGACGAGCGAAGCGAGGAGGTGTTAGCTAGAACTGTGACCCTTTTAAAACTCTGCTTGCTAAAAATCATCAAGATGTATGCTTAATGACATGTAGTCAAAACACATAACAAACTATCCTAATATTGTAAGACCGAAAACTGTAGGTTAGGTTAGGTTTGTTTTATGACCATGGATAGCGGAGCGCGCGAAGCGAGCGGAACGTCAGAATGCTTGCTTAAAAATCAACGAGATTTAGGTATAATGAAATGTAGTCAAAAGATTTTTAGCACATTAAATTAATAAATAAAATTAAATTCCTTGACCTACGTAGGAAATTTGTTAATCGTAAAATATATATGTAATAATATAAATAATGAGCCTTCGATATTGCAATTTATAATAGACATAATAAGACATTTATTTATAAGTAGTTAGGAATTTAAAAAAAACGAAGCGAAGTATAGAAAACAAATACCTACTGAATAATGATCATAAGTACGAGTATACTTACTTACTTATTCCCCCGTTTTCCGATGCTGCAAATATGTCATGTCGAGTAAAAAAAGCAAATGAGCTCAAGGAGTAAGGCCCTTTTTACTACCTCGCACTACGCTGCCAAAACTTTAACAAGCGATTTCTCGATGTATAGCAGGCAGGGGGCGAAATAGTAGAATAGAATGTGATACTTAGAAGATAAATCCTATGGATTTAACTAATGCGAAAAGTGCAAGTTGCATCCTTCACATTTATTTGTGAACTTTGTAAGGGTAAAGAGGGAAAAAATAAAACTCATTGATTTCATTTTACTTTATACTTAAAAATAATAATTAAAATCAATCTACAAAAACACAACTTCCATTATTCGGTATAATTGGAATACGTGGTATAAGTACACTTTGTTCCTTGGCTTCTCCCGTTAAAATGGTTAAAATCGTGCCCTTTACGATGTGCCTACTTCCCGAATTAGGTGCATAATTGACAGACAATTCGGGCATTGTCGTGTATCCGAGTCTAAGATCTGAGTAATACAAAAACTTTATGCTCTAATACTGTACTCGGCGGTAAATAATTATTTCCCATCGGTCTTTAGAAAGAGACAATTCAACAATTGGCTGTTTACGACGATTTCCTAACACTGGTGACCGTCCATCAATCATCGTTTAAAATTAAGAGGAACGAACGTATTTCACGTTTATAATATTATTAGGATTATTTATATAATGTTGATTATCCTATCTTTGCATACTCAGTTATTACTTTATTTTTATTCACTTACCAAGCGGGGGTACATAGTCAAAGCTCGTACTATTTTCAGATGATGTGCGTATCGAAACGTGATACCTACCTGAAGGGCTACTCCGATGTTCGAAATTTTACTGTCGTATAGTGCTATTCCATTCACTAAAATATTCTTTGACAGATGATCGAGAAGGATGGCGCAATTCGATAGTCAAATTTTGAACATCGGGGTAGCCCTTCTGGCATCACTGGTTTGACATGTCTTGCCAGATGGGTGTGTGATGTCGTCAAATCAAATGTCATTGTTTCAAATTTGTAAAATTGTATGTATTTTATTCTTGAAATTACGCGATTAATTGAATTTTGCGGTTACGTGTTTCCATATCAGAATTTATTGTTTTTTTACAAAGAATAGTTTGGTATGCGTTTCGTGAAGGTCTATCGTAGGCCCAGACAAAATTATTATTATATTGATTAGTTTACGTCAAAACGATGACATTTGTGTATGTTTAAATAAAACATACACAAATAGTGAAATGAGACGAAACGGAACGTAGTAAACAAACGTCGCACCTAACGTCATCTATTCACTTTTTACTGTATCACTTGGAAGTTTGAATGTCGTTGAACGCTTGACGACTGTGTTACTTCACGCTTGCGCGTACCGTACAGTAGAAATTGAAAAATGTCGACTTTTGAATGAATTGATACCCTTAGCGGCATCTAGCGATGTAGAACGATAGTAACAAACGGAGTACGGTGCGTAGTATGAAGAATATCGGTCTAGGGGGTATATAGTCTTTGATAGAAACAAAACTTCAAGTTCATCACACAAATATTTGCCCTTGTCGGGATTAGAACCCAGGACCGCCGGCTCGGTAGACTGGTGCACTACAAACTGTGCCAACTGCGTCGCCAATTTTTATTTATCGCGGGACTGGCGTTTGATGATACTTTTCTGACTCGAACGTATTGAAAGACGACCCACTTGAGAGACGACCCTCCCAAGCGACTCGTTATTCAAAATCTAGAGAAGTTTATATCTGAAACAGTTCTAAATTATTAATGAAAAGAAACGATTTAATGAAACTTATACCATCCTAAAAATTAACAATAATACTGTAATACAGGCACATAATACCATTAAATTACCTACTATGTATCATCATGATTTTCGGCTAGTTCATCCATTTGGCACCCTAAACACACCGCATATCAATTACACTAACACACTAACCGCACAAAATTAAACGTTACCGTAACATCGGGGTACTTTGACACTACAAGGTTACTTTGTCCACCCATGAAAACCCATTTTATTTTATTAAAATTTTTTTAAAACGACACCTAACGCTTATACCGACAGTTGAATCACGTGATGTTTGTTGTTTTAAAAAATTAATTAATTCAATACAATGGTTTTTTTTTTGGTAGACAAAGTAACCTTATAGGGTCAAAGTGCCCCGATGTTACGATACGTCCCTTTTATGAACACAGATAAAATATGACCTTTGGTTTTCAAGCTCACAATGTCATTAAGGCTTCTTGTCCGTTCAAAATGCTAATTGTTTTAGACATTTTTCTCTATGATCAAACATGTTTTTCAACATATTATTATATGTTACTACTAAATTTACTATGAAATTATTACTATTAAATTATTTGTAACACTTGACTTGTTGGTACTTGACATATAATTATGTAGGTATGTAGGTATGTAAAATAAGAATACTGAATTAAATTTATTCTATATGTAATAATAATAATGGCTATGATTGTGTTATAGCTTAGATTAATTGACAATGTATGATTATTACAAATAAAAATCTATCTATCTATCTATCTAAAATTATGCTTACTACTACTTACTAGCAGCAATTTGGCTATTTCTCAAGTAGTTAAACTAGTTTGAGTAATTTTTTTTTGGGCACAAAAGCAAAATCGTGATTGCAGAGTTCTGTCGAGGGACTTGTGCTATCGCCCGCATCAGGGAATGTAGCATACTGCTGCTTTCAATCTAGGGAGATTACCATGCAACAGAGAGATCATTGTTAGTGATTATATGGATAAGTTAGGATTGAAAGCGAATTATTATTATTTGTAATGTTATAAAATACGCTTTTCCTTGGCATTAATCGATAGAAACTATACTTTTATATACAATTCAATTCCTTTATTTAACGACACACATAAACACACATCACTTTTGAAAAAAATAATAGAAAAACACAAGTCATTATTTAAAATACTAACCATATCCAAATGTATAAAAATGTGCAATAATTAGATAATAAGTATATCAAAGTACATTTAAATTCCAAATTTAGCTTTCTACGACGTGAGTAAAACTGTTTTATAATATATGTATGTTAATACTCTTATTTTCTTCAAAAACACTCCCATAATCGTTTCACATGGTTCCTGCAAACGACTCAATATCTCATTTGCATTAATTACTCCCGACCAATATATCGAGACCCCTGGTTTAATAGAAACTTGGTCGGCTAACAGTTCAACTCTCCGGACGCCTTAAAGTCGGCAAGTCCTTATTTCCTACATTTATTTGCGAGATTCGAGCTTGTAAATACTTTTATCTACCCAAATATCATAAACCCTCCATGATGCGTTCAAGAACCGCACATTATGACCAACATAAAAATAAACTGTTTTGTTAGAACAAATTTCTTATCTGTGAAAATGTTATTATTGCTAATTAACAAGAATCTTATATACTAACTGGATGTTGCGTGCCGAACTATGAGTTGAAGCCAGGTTCATTCACCTTTGCTCATATGTTTTATCTCTTTTCCACACTGTGATGTGTTACCATGTTATTTATAAAAAAAACTTATTTTTTATAGAAATAAGAATTATCGGGCATTACCTAATTAATTTACTTTAAGCTAATTCCAACAAAAATTTATATTTTTCATATAAAACTTTCTGCGATCAAATTTACTTAGTTTTCTATGTATTATACAAAAAAAAGAACTGAATCAAAATTCTCATTTCACGGGTATGCACCTCCTACGTACTATGACAACACTAATAATAAAGAAATATCGCCGATATGTCAGAATTGTCAAAAGTCATTCACCAATTCAATATTTTTTTTCGTGAAATAAACGTATTTCGTCGATTTACTTGCGTAATGCGCTATGTATTGCATAGTAAAGCATTGTAAAAGTAATTGGAGGCAGAAATCCGACACAAAACTTTATAGGTGAGTACTTATTTTACGAAAATGTTCAAAAATCTTACTAGCAATCAGTCTTCCTCTATTTTGCTTGTAAGCTTTGTTAAAAGGGATTATTAAAAGCGCCTAAGCAAATGTAATAGCAATTGTGCTTTTGGTATAATAATTACATTTCCTACAGGGTCATCATTGTCATCATGAATTACTTACTATTCGATCTTTTTAGGGATAATTTCCAGGATGAAAACTATCCTTTGTCCTTCCTCGGATCTTAAACTATCTCCATGCCAAACTTCATCAAAATCGATTCAGCGGTTTAAGCGTGAAGAAGTAACAGACAGACAGACAGACACACTTTCGCATATATAATACTAGCTGTGCCCCGCGGTGTTACCCGCTCATCCCACGGGAATACTACATTTATTCGGGATGAAAAGTATTCATATTCATATTCATATTCATATTCATATTCATATTCATATTCATATTCATATTCATATTCATATTCATATTCATATTCATATTCATATTCATATTCATATTCATATTCATATTCATATTCATATTCATATTCATATTCATATTCATATTCATATTCATATTCATATTCATCTTTATTGGTAATATAATTTTACACGTCAATAATGCATTACATCACGTTTTATAATAATTAATAGCAACATTAATTTAACATTAAATATAACTATTACATTACTTCGTTAAGGGAAATAAATATTTATCTGTAACTCAAATATTACTGCATAAATAGTTCTTTGTAGTCATAGAACGCCTGCTCGATTAGCCATTTTTTAAGTTTTCGCTTAAATATTGGTGCGCTTTGGGCAGTGACAATGTCTTTCGGGAGGTGGTGGTATCCTATGTCCTTCCCCGGGACTAAAACTATCTATATACCAAATTTCATCTAAATCGGTTCAGCGGTTTAAGCGTGAAGAGGTAACAGACAGACAGACAGACAGACAGACACACTTTCGCATTTATAATATTAGTATGGATTAGTATGGATATTCTGTTTTTGGCCTAAAATTTCGTCGCAAACGGACGCCTAGTTACACAAATAATATAATAATTTGCGCAAAAACCTAAAAGGTCCGACAGATCATTTCCCTTCTATTCAGTTTCTAAAATTTCGTCAAGATTGTTAAATTCCTGGAGGAGGAACTTTGTCAATATCGGTCTGTCCATAATATCGGTAATATGTCGACTTTATTGGTATGATTTATTTACTTTTAAATAATAACTAATAAATTTTACTTGAGAATAACAAAAAAATATATAACAGCCATATTACCGTATCTGCACAACTGTGTTTCGCGACTATTTCTCGCGCGAGATATTTTGCCTATCTCTTTCTGTGCAGCACTGTGTGAGAGAGACGGGGACGCTATGTCGATAAGAGTCGCGAAGGATAGTTGTGCTAGATGGGCTGGCCCACGACGTTGCCTTTACAATTCACACTACATAATAGTACGTCTATAAAGTGTCAATATCAATCCAATTAGGCTCCAATTTCGTCTGTTGATTTTTAGTACTTGCAAATATTTTCAACATTTCAATCATCTTATAAGCCAGTGAAGTGAAATAGAAATGAGTTAAGCAGAAGTTATAAGGATGCGTCTTACGTGGCAAATTATGTACGTAATTATTTTAATGCGATATTATAAAGGTGCTACGTTTTCCTTGGATATTTTCGAGAGTTTTCATTTTCCCATCATTATATTAATATCTTGGGAATGCTTATGAATTAATTTGAGTGAAAATATAACATAAACACATACAATCATTTGTTACAAGGCAAACATAAATAATAATAATAAATATTAAGGGACAATCATACACAAATCGACCTAGTCCCAAACTAAGCAAAGCTTGTACTATGGGTACTAGACGACGATATACATAATATATAAATACATACCTATATAGATAACATCCATGACCCAAGAACAAATATTTGCACAAATATTTGCCCCGGCCGGGATTCGAACCCGGGACCGCCGACTCAGTAGGCAGGTGTCTACAAACCGAGCCAAACGCGTCGTCAAACATATCTAAATCTTACATGAAATTACTTGATTTTTCAATGCAGATTGCAGTTAAGGTAGGTTAGGTTAGGTAGCTAGTTCAGGTAAAATAACTGGCACGTCTTTTCAAAACTCACAACTTCTCCGTAATTTGTTCAGAAATTATTAAATTTAATAGGCGTATTGTTACGTAGTTATTATATAAGAAGCAAGTTAATGACATAAATATTACAGAATCGATATACGAGTATGTAATAAAATTACTAATAATTTTATTCAGGCCTCTCGCGGGGATCATTCTGTTATTGGTAGCAATTGTAATAGATAATAAGATGAGAATCCGTATAAATAAAGAGTTATTTCATAAATCCACACTCGTAATTTAAAGCAATAATGTATAAAAGTATAAAACAAAATCATAATATCTTATGTCCCAATCCAACTCCCTACATGCTAACACAAAAGTAAGTAGGTGTACAATTTAAAATTCAAACAAAATTAAGCAGGTATATCTTCGGGATACCCTTTCTCTTTCAGCCCTATACTAAACATTAACCATTCCTGGTCAAATATTCATGATGTCGACCAAACCTGAACTTAAAGGTAAGAAGAGGGCCCGGATGCGCAGAACTTTCGTGTTTGATTTCCACAATAGTCTGGCTAAAAATATCTTTGCCTCAGCAATTTTAGTTTTTTAGGGTTCCGTACCCAAAGGGCAAAAAACACGGACCCTAACTATTACTTACTAAGACTCCGCCCACCCGTCCGTCTGTCAGTGTTTCTGTCTGTATGTCTGTCTGTCTCTCGGTTTTTTATCTGTAAATCGGTATATCAGAACACTAAAGATAAGGCACTAAATTAGTCTTGATAATTGTGTTATCCTTAAGTATTAAATTGTAGTCAATTTAATATAAATACAAAAACATCTTAGAACGTTATACTTTGATAAGTAATTAAGTATTGAATAAAAATACAAAATAAGATATTTTGGAGGACTTAATTGCCTTGTATTTAGTGAGTTTATATACTGTAACTCAAAACAATAACTTCAGCGTTTATTGACATTATGCCTACCTGTTTATTGCCTGCATTTTCAGGATTATCAAATAAATATGTTTAATTTATCAAAAATACGCAAGTACTAAGATTGTTGGTTACTCTTCATCATCATCTCAGCCATAGGACGTCCACTGCTGAACATAGGCCTCCCCTTTGGACTTCCATATATACCGGTTGGAAGCGACCTGCATCCAGCGCCTTCCGGCAACCTTTGTAAGGTCATCCGTCCATCTTGTAGGTGGACGCCCTACGCTGCGCTTGCTGGTCCGAGGTCTCCACTCGAGCACTTTTCGGCCCCATCGGCCATCTGCTCTGCGTGCTATGTGGCCTGCCCATTGCCACTTCAACTTGCTAATCCGGTGAGCTATATCGGTCACTTTAGTTCGTCTACGGATTTCCTCATTTCTGATTCGATCACGTAGAGACACCCCGAGCATAGCCCTCTCCATTGCTCGCTGAGCGACTTTGAGCTTTGAGATGAGGCCGATAGTGAAAGACCACGTTTCGGTGCCGTAAGTCATCACTGGTAACACACATTGGTTGAAGACTTTCGTCTTGAGGCACTGAGGTATGTCGGACGAAAAGACATTGCGTAGTTTCCCGAACGCCCAGCCGAGTTGGATTCGGCGGTTGACCTCTTTCTCGAAGTTGGACCTACCTAATTGGACCACTTGTCCTAGGTAGATGTATGAGTCAACAACTTCGAGTACCGAGTTTTCAACAGAGACTGGGATGGGCACAACCGTGTTATTCTCAAGTAAAATTTATTAGTTATTATTTAAAAGTAAATAAATCATACCAATAAAGTCGACATATTACCGATATTATGGACAGACCGATATTGACAAAGTTCCTCCTCCAGGAATTTAACAATCTTGACGAAATTTTAGAAACTGAATAGAAGGGAAATGATCTGTCGGACCTTTTAGGTTTTTGCGCAAATTATTATATTATTTGTGTAACTAGGCGTCCGTTTGCGACGAAATTTTAGGCCAAAAACAGAATATCCATACTAATCCATACTAATATTATAAATGCGAAAGTGTGTCTGTCTGTCTGTCTGTCTGTCTGTTACCTCTTCACGCTTAAACCGCTGAACCGATTTAGATGAAATTTGGTATATAGATAGTTTTAGTCCCGGGGAAGGACATAGGATACCACCACCTCCCGAAAGACATTGTCACTGCCCAAAGCGCACCAATATTTAAGCGAAAACTTAAAAAATGGCTAATCGAGCAGGCGTTCTATGACTACAAAGAACTATTTATGCAGTAATATTTGAGTTACAGATAAATATTTATTTCCCTTAACGAAGTAATGTAATAGTTATATTTAATGTTAAATTAATGTTGCTATTAATTATTATAAAACGTGATGTAATGCATTATTGACGTGTAAAATTATATTACCAATAAAGATGAATATGAATATGAATATGAATATGAATATGAATATGAATATGAATATGAATATGAATATGAATATGAATATGAATATGAATATGAATATGAATATGAATATGAATATGAATATGAATATGAATATGAATATGAATATGAATATGAATATGAATATGAATATGAATACTTTTCATCCCGAATAAATGTAGTATTCCCGTGGGATGAGCGGGTAACACCGCGGGGCACAGCTAGTATTATATATGCGAAAGTGTGTCTGTCTGTCTGTCTGTTACTTCTTCACGCTTAAACCGCTGAATCGATTTTGATGAAGTTTGGCATGGAGATAGTTTAAGATCCGAGGAAGGACAAAGGATAGTTTTCATCCTGGAAATTATCCCTAAAAAGATCGAATAGTAAGTAATTCATGATGACAATGATGACCCTGTAGGAAATGTAATTATTATACCAAAAGCACAATTGCTATTACATTTGCTTAGGCGCTTTTAATAATCCCTTTTATTCATTAAGGTGATTAGGTGGATATCTATCGTGTTGTACGAGGTTGCTTCCATACTTCCAAGTTCCACGCGGACGTAGTCGCGGGCAAAAGCTAGTATTTTATAATCATTTGCGCAAAAATCGCTCCGACACAGACACTGTCCTTCTCATTCAGTTTCCAAAATTTCGTGCAAGTTTTGGAGGACGAAGCAGTCCAGAACAAAACCTCGATTTCTTTAATGCTGTTACGAAAAGTTTGAACCTCATTTGTATGCGACGCCATAGTTACCAGGTGCAAACTTAACAGAAAGATGGGTAGTGGTATTTCCTCCTAAGCACCACGCTTCCTCTATAATTTACAAAAGCATAATGATGATGGGTCCCCGTTGAACGGTCCGGGCGTTCCTCAGGCGGTTCAAATACGTTTTTCAAGCCGTTTAAAGACTTTTTTTCCCGTCGTCAATTGTTAGGAATGAGACTAATCACTCTTTCGTCTTTTCTCCGAGATTCCCGGTGGTTGCAAATCTAATTAATGGTCGTTTAACGAGGTCGGATTGCGGGCGGATTTTTTTATTTTTTGCATTACGTCTGAGCGCTCTGTCTCTGGCAACTCCTTTCAATATTTCATTGAGAAGTGCATTTTATACTGTACGGATCATGGTTTCTTTTACGATTATACAAGCGTGAGATAGGGATTGGGAGTGAAACCAGGCGATTTATAAAGCGCAGATTGGGCTAATACGCGATTCCTCCGATCTCTCGTTTAAAAAGAGCTTAGTGAAACTGGTTTCAATCTAGATTTGCAGTACAGTACGTTTATGAAATAAGTTTCGTTATTACTGTTATTAGACACTGTTGTAGGAAGCGGTGGTAGCCTAGTGGTTAGGGCATGCGACTTTCAATCCGGAGGTCGCGGGTTCGAACCCGGCCCGTACCAATCAATTTTACGGAACTTATGTACGGAATGTCATTTGATATTTACCACTCGCTTCTCGGTGAAGGAAAACATCGTGAGGAAACCACCTAATAAGCCCAATAAGGCCTAGTTTCTCCTCTGGGTTGGAAGGTCAGATGGCAGTCGCTTTCGTAAAACTAGTGCCTACGCCACATCTTGGGATTTAGGTAGCCGACCCCGATTGTGAGAATTCATTCTCAAAAAATGGGACAAAGGCTAGGAGGATGATGAGACACTGTTGTTTAGTCTATAAACAGTCATGTCACGATCCTTCAAAAATCAAGTAGATAAACGAACTTCTGTTTTTTGTATTGTTATGATGTTTTTTTGAACAATGAAAATGTATAGGTAGTTACTTATATACCTTAATATCAAAGGATTATTAACTGCATTGATATATATAGCAAACTTAGATACCAATAGAGGTCCACTACTTTTATGGTAAGTCTTTAAAGGTGAAAATGAAATTAGAATCGTTTGTGACCAATTTAAACTGCTTTTACTCTTACATTTTATACAATAATTATAATTAAAAAAACTGATAGCTATTCACTTTATACAGTGGCAATTGGCTAAGATACTTCTAATAAATCCACGGAATAAAAAATCAAATCTTGGGACGGATAAAGTAATAAAATAATCCCCAGGTGCTTTCTCCTAACAGTTTCTTTAGGCAATTTTACCTGCTTCAAATTAATTTGGAAGCATTAAGTTATTCACGACAAACGTAAACACAAAAACGTTTTGAATGAAGTTTCATAAGATTCATTAGCATAATTAAGGTTGTTTAGTGAATTTCATGAAAAAATACGGTCCGATACTTAATTATTTAAGGTAAAAAGGTACTTTCTGAATCAAAAGCCAAAGTGAGCGCCAAGATAGGGATGTTGAACATACAGTCATTTCTGACTTTTAAAGCAGTCGAAGCATAAGAAATCCTGATAAGAAATAGAATCGATTGACATCCCGAAAAAAAATTTACTACATGCCTATTCCTATAATCAATGTAAATAGGTATTTGTTTAAGTTTTTAGATACTCTTGATTTCCTTTTTTTTTGTCATCAATAAATTAGCAACGCTATTGTATAATGTAATACGTAATAATAATATGTATTATGTAATATTTGACTAACATCACTGCCAACATTATTTTTGTTGTCTAGTAGTTATAAATTATGCCTTAGATGAATTTATTCTTAACGAGGCTTTATTCCTTCAAAAAAATTTTTTTTCATATTATGACAAATACATTGATAATTTCAACCAACTTTTTGAAGTGAATAATACTTTTCCCTGAGTTCTAGAAAGTATAACAGCTATTTTATGCTTTCATTGCGGGCAATCGAAAATAAGTTCAACAAACCAGTTTTCTGCGTGTATATTGAGCAATTTTGAGTAGTTTTTGAAACAAAAAAAAACCGGCCAAGTGCGAGTCGGACTCGCGCACCGAGGGTTCCGTACAAACACTTTCCATCCCTAAGTGGTTAAGTTAAGTTTGCACCTGGTATGTATAGCGCCCCATATAAATTAGGTGCAAAGTTAGGTATTAAAAAAAAAAAAATATGGTTTTCGTAATTATTCCTTTATCTATGCTATAAGACGTTGCTTCGTACCAAATTTCAAGATTCTGAGTTCACGGGAAGCACCCTGTAGGTTTTGATTCCCTTGCAAGTGTCGAAAATTTGCAAATTAGGTGCAAAGTTAGGTATTAAAAAAAAAATTATGGTTTTCGTAATTATTCCTTTATCTATGCTATAAGACGTTGCTTCGTACCAAATTTCAAGATTCTGAGTTCACGGGAAGCACCCTGTAGGTTTTGATTCCCTTGCAAGTGTCGAAAATTAGCGGCATAAACGGCTGTATCTTTTGATTGCGTTGGCTTAGAAGTTTGATTTTTTCACAGCTTCAAGGGACAGTAGACCTGAGTAATTGATATAAATTTCAGCTTCATACGTCCACGCGTTCCTGAGAAAAAGGGTCTTGACAGACGGACGGACAGACGGACAACAAAGTGATCCTATAAGGGTTCCGTTTTTTCCTTTTGAGGTACGGAACCCTAAAAATTGTCAACGAAAAATGAGAATTAGGTCTCAAATATATACCTTAAATAGCAATGGTTCTGTTCTTAGTAGTAACATTGATAATGATAATATATGTTAAGAAACATGTTTGATCGTGGAGAAAAATGTCTAAAACAATGAGCATTTTTGAACAGATAAGGAGTACGTGTTAAGGAACATACTCGTATTATTCGCGTCTCCCACGCTACTCATACTTAAATAACCCACCTTAAATTCCGAATGCTTGGTTTGTGAAAAAGATTCCAACTATTCCAGAACTTTATCTCTGCCAAACAAACCCTAACTAGACAGTTCTGCCGAGCTCAAATTGAGGTGTGCGTGCCAAGAAACATGCCAAGTTCCGTACATTCAAGTTATCAAACCGTGCCAATATTTCAAGTCTTCGAACTTATTGCGTGTTTATTTAAGATAAAAAATGTGTTTATTTTTAGAGGCGGTATACATGTTATGTTTGAGTTATAGTTGTTGCAATAAAAGTGTTTCATTGTGCCTACTTTTTTCACCGTAAAAATAAGTTTTGGAATAAGTACCTAGTTTGCAATTTTTTTTCAGGTCATTTTGCTTCAGTTGTAGTACAAATCACACTAATATTATACAGGTCATAGAGTAAGTGCTCCAGTGAATGAACAAATCCAGTGAACGAACAAAATGCATGTTTTTTTCGTAAAATAAGATTTCTGTACCTTTCTACCACGCGTGATATTTTTTTTTCGGTTAGTAACATTATTTGACAAGTTCTGGTAGCAGTTACTTCAACTCATACGCATCAGTGTCAAAATGGGGACGGTGTAAAGTGGGCATGCGGCTGCTGTTTTTTGTTTATATGGAGGTGTAATAAGGATTAAGGTAAGCTATGTTGTGTTTAATGTGTCACTACGTGTGTCCTGTGCATCTGCCATGTACAGTGCGTGTTTTTTTAAGCCGTAAGGTGTTGTCCGTGCTATTAATGTGTAGGTGAATGTGATTTATTTTCAAAAAGTGGCTTTAAATCCAGTGTTCTATAACTAGAAATCAAAATGGCTTAAATCCAATTAACGAACCGGGGGGTTCATTCACTGGAATCGCGTGATTTATTGTTTGTCCAATATCTGACGTTTTGTTAGTAGTTATAAGATTTGGTTTTCTATGATTTTGATAGTAATGTATTATCTGACAAACAGCCAGTGTTCGAACAAAACTTTAAATATTCAATTTTATACAAATACAGTTAGTTCATTAATTGGTTTTCAAAAACCAGTGAATGAACTATCGCAATGACAGTTAGTTCATTAACTGGTTTTCAAAAACCAGTGAATGAACTACGATATTTATTTTTGTATTTTTCTTGTTTTAGAAAAGTAGTTTATTGATTTCATTTGATGTCCTACCTAATACCTCTACGAAATATTTTTTAAACAAGTACCTACATTTTGTATCTTTTTTAACAAAATAAAGCATGACTTTAAGGGTAGTTCATTCATTGGTTTCATTTGTTCATTTACTAGAACTTTATGTTCATTCACTGGTGATTTTCCATTTTATCCCCTACAGCTTGCTATAATTTAAGACTGTGCAGCACTACTGCAAAATAAAAATGATTTTAGAAAACTAGAATAGTTGTTTACGCTATAGGAACAGTAATACTTAAATTTAATTATTGCTATCTGCCAAAAATATTTTTTTAAAGTTGATAATTTCCTTAAGTGTTCATTCACTGGAGCACTTACCCTAGTTTGTGAGTGAGTTTATGTGTATGTTTGTTACTTCTTCACGCTCAGACGGCTGGACCGATTTTGATAAATTTTGGTAGGAATGTAGCTGACACCCTGGATTAACACATAGGCTACTTTTTATTCCGACAAAATTTAGTGTTCCCGTGGGGTAAGCGGGTAACACCGCGCGGCGCAGCTAGTAGGCATATAAAAACACTGAAAACGATATAATAAGACTACTTTCATTATCTTTCAAATAATGTGCTTAAATAATTAAGCATCCCTTTGTTATTATCAAATTAAATTAGATCATGACATTCCATCCAATTTGCGATCCGAGCTTCATTCGTCGACAGTTAAAAATACACGAAGCGTGTAACACGGGCTATTAAATTAATATGGAGATTTTAACAGGGGAATTTAATTCGTCTAGGTCAGGGGGCTTGTGGGGCCCAAAATTAGGACAATATCGGGCACCAAAAACATTTCTGGGTTTTTGGGTGAGTTGATGTTTCCATCACTATATTGGTATGTTGAGAATATAATTATTTCTCAAACTTGCAATGAAATGTCGCGATAACGTACGTTATAATTATAATAGGCTTGAAGCAAATATCCCGTTTCGAGCGCAGCATCTCTAGAGAACTGTAAAGGAATTTCATACAAAATTTAAGGCCTAAGCTGGGATTTTTTTTTAAACATGGCGTCTGTGTTGATTGTAGCTGAACATTTTTTTGAGTGGTGTATTTTTTATTTCATTGCATATGTTTGAGAAAAGCACTATATATGCCTAGCCGTTACAAGGGCTTGCCAGCTTAGTATCTCAATCCGGACTCTCTACGGACGGCCGTCAATACCTGCTCACCCGGCATACCCTTCTTTATTGGCGTCTGCAGTAATATAGGTACTATTAATTTTAATTATTATTATTATTTTATAGCCGACTGTGCTTTTCTTTGAACATCCATCAATTGCTTATTGAGAAGATGCTTAATACCCCAAACTCGGTTAGATTGCTTTATCCATTACAGTTTCTAATGCCACCTTCCATCATCAGACCAGCCCCGTGCTCCATAATATTGTATTATCATCAAAGCGGTTGAAGATATCTGCTTCAAAATCAAAATTGAGTTGGAAAATTCCACCCGAACAAACATCTATATGTACATAGTCACAAACATTCATAAATAAAAGCTTTTAAAAAGCCGTTACAATCTCCTCACCAAGTATTATCATGTCATTTTAAGTGAGCGAGGGATGGCAACAAAATCCTCGGTTTACATAAAACGTCTTCATAAATATACACAATTACCACATTATCGTAAAGGTAGATGTGATATGGAAGGTTTATCTTTTTGAGAGGATACACGTGTCCTGTAGTCGGGTTGAAAGTAAACAACTTCAGGGTTCCGCACCCAAAGGGTAAAAATCGGGACCCTAGTAATAAGACTCCGCTGTATGTACGTCTGTCTGTGCTTCTGTCACCAGGCTGTATCTCATGAACCGTGATAGTTACACAGTTCAAATTTTCACAGATGATGTATTTCTGTTTCCACTATAACAACAAATCCTAAAAACCAGAATAATTTAAGTATTTATTAAAGCTCCCATATATACTACATACTTTAAGTTCATATTACTGTAATAGTTAAGTACCTACTTATCCTTTATGACAAAATGACTGACTGTTGAGTTTCTTTCGGCGTTTCTTCTCAACAGTGGTCTCCTCTTGTAAACTGCCGGTAGAGTCTGACATGTAAAAGTGCCCTTGTGGCCTACTTGCAGAATAAAGTTCATTATTTCATACAATAAACGCGACCGCTTTAACTTTTGCATTTTTATCCGGCGCCATACATACCAGGTGCAAACTTAACGGAACCCTCGATGCGCGAATCAGACTCACACTTGGCCGGTTTTAACATTTGCTATTGAAAATGTATACCTACCTACACATTTTTGAACTCGCTTGTACTAAGTTCCAGTATACGCTACCTAAGAAGAACGATTCAATTCTATCGCGCGTTATTTTGTACAGCGAAATTAAAAAAGTTTGTCCATATTAAGACTGTCCCTGTACTATCAAACAAGGCTTCCGAAGTTGGTATCATGTCGTCCCACTCACTCATATACCGAGTGTACGGGAGAAAATAGGGACGGTATATTATGAACGTCGAATTTTAATCATGAAATAAGCCTCCAATCTACTTGTTTCATCTCTGAGAGCGAGTGTTTATTTTCTGCCTGAGGTTTGAGTCTGAGGGGACCGCTCATTTGGAAAAACGCACGATGCAAGTAAAACATTTAATATGATGTCTTAAATAATTAGACTTTTAAAAAGGGTAAGCATCGCTAGGGAAGATTTTCTTGAAGTTGTGAACTTTGAAGGTTTTTCGGTGTAAATGATATGCTGATAAACGTATCTATTTTAGTAGTACTGTATTTGGGTAATTGTCAGTTCAAAAAACAAAATTTGTCCCTTCGGTGGTCAAAAGTTAAGAGCTTGTATGAATCTAGGCTATGTTGCTATTACATCGGATTATTGAAGAGGGAACGTTCTTTATTCTCACATGCATTTAATCAGAAAATTAGGCCCTGGAATCCTTAATTTCGCAAATGTCCACCGAAAAAACACGCACCTAAATCTGTCAATGACCCATTTACAATCTTTGGTAGACAGTCGAAGTTTAAGTAAGATTCTGTACTATTCTCCATACAAATCGTTTGCGCAGTCGCTAGCGAGTACGGTCACTGTAAACTCATGGTAAGGGTACTTGAGTTATTTACTGGTGACGCGTGAAACTCGAGCAAGCTTACTCGGGCTTGAAGCTCAAGTGTGAAGTGTGAATTGGCTACGGTTTGCCAGGCCAATATCCAATTTACCTTTCGTTGTGTTTTGGAGACACTGTTTCTCTCGTTGAAACAAGAAACAAGGACTCCCGCCTATATAGAAATATTATGTGAGTATGTATAAACACTTTATTGTAAAACTATAACAAATAAAACAGGGTATTATCTTTGATTTATTCATGAATTGCATCCATGGTTTACATTTCGCGCTTACGGCACTAAATAAGTTTCTCATGAGCCCTTTTTAGGGTTCCGTAGTCAACTACCCTTATAGTTTCGCCATGTCCGTCTGTCCGTCAGTCCGTCCGTCCGTCCGTCCACGGCTTAGCTCCGTGATCATTAGTACTAGAAAGCTGAAATTTGGTATGAGTATGTGTATGTATCACGCCAATAAAACAGTAAAATAAAAACTAAAATAAAAAAAATTTTTCGGGTACCTCTCGAACACCTAAAGTGGGGGTGAATTTTTTTTTCATTTCAACCCTAGTTTGTGGGGTGTCGTTGAATAGGTCTGTTAAAAAGAATAGGGGTTTTTAAACATTACTTTTTGATTAAGTCAGTAGTTTAGTAAATATTCGCTCCGAAAATAAAAAAAATGTCCCCCCCCCCTCTAATTTTTCAACCACGGATCAAAAAAATATGGAAAAATTCATGAAAACGAGGCCTTATAAGTACTTTCAATGAAAACTATATTGATCAAAATCGGTCCATCCGTTTTTGAGTTATCGCAAAATTTCATAATTTTCTTTAAAAGGACGTAAGTTGACTTCCAGATGGTAATAAGTAATTACAGTTACTTTGGCGTTTACGACCTTTTTATAGAACTTGATTTTTTTTCGGAACTTAAACCTCGGGCTTAAAACCGCTGTTTTAAGTCCGTCTCTTGTGAAGGATGAACACCTACTACGGAACCCTACACTGAGCGAGGCCCGACATGCTCTTGCATGGGATCTCAGGGATTTCCCTGAGATCCCATCATCCCTGAGGGCAACCCTGAAATTTTATAGGCACTCATAATGTTTTTCATATATTTTCTTAAGCTATTTAAATATTTGCATATGATAGTCATCATCTTCCTATGCTGAGCTGATGATGGAAGGTATAACTCCTTAATGGTTAGGAGTTAGGGGATAATTCAAACAAGATGCATGCAAACAAGACCTCCCCGAGCACCCCGCCATAAATATTTTATTTAAATCACTAAAAAGCAAAAAAAAGTGAAGTCGGTGCCATACTTCACATAAACTATTTATAACTTTATGCGCGGCATCTTTTTTCATAGTAATAATTGAGTGGTTTTGGCACCGACTACGAAAATAGATGCAGCCTTTAATGAATACCATTTGGTATTTACGAGTATTTTTGTTCGATATTTATACATTATAGTTTACGTGGGGTTTGGCACCGACTTAAAAAAGTGATTCAAATGTAATCTGTACATGAACGGGTTATTTTTGGCTTTTCGGTTTTTCTGAAATCGGTTCTTTTTTTCTTAAAATAAGAAAGACGATTCCTTAATTTAGTGGTTATTAACAGTTAAATAAGGCTAGTAATAAATAATACACGTTACGTTATAGGTTTCACTTTTTAATAGTAAATTACTGCAGGGAAAGAAGGGCTTAGAGGGCTGACCATAGGGAGGCCGGATAGTAATACGAAGCCGGCAAGCCCTTTTACACGGCTAGGCATGTATAGTGCTTTTTCTAACATATGCAATTAGATAAAAAAAACACCACTCAAAAAACTATATGGTTCAGCTGTTCAGCCTGTTCATGAAAACAGACGCCATGTTTAAAAAAATACTTATCGGCTTAGGCCTTCAATTTTGTATGAAATTCCTTTGCAGTTATCTCGAGTGAGTGGAAACATGATCCTTCGAAGCCTGTTACGACCGTATGACGATATTTCATTGCATGTTTGAGAAAAATACTTTTTACTCTACAGGGTTGTAATAAATAAATAAATATTATGGGACAATCATACCAAATCGACCTAGTCCCAAACTATGCAAAGCTTCTACTATGGGTACTAGACGACGATATACATAATATATAAATACATATCGAGTTCATCACACAAATATTTGCCCCGGCCGGGATTCAAACCCGGGACCGCCGGCTCAGTAGGCAGGCTGCAAACTGCACCAACCGCGTCGTCGATGTTATGTTTCTCTTCTTCCTCGGAAATCAAAGTTCTGGTCTAATTTTCGTGTACATTTGCTATACTTAAATACGTTTCTTTCCCAAAGAAGTTGCGAAGATTGACACGTTCCGTAAACCAAGTAGACGTCATTGCTTCCCACGTTTACGCGTTTTCCTGTAACCGCTTAGTAGGGCTGGGCGTTTTCCTTGTAACCGTTTCGATTAACCGTTTTTTTATAGAGAAACAGTTTACTGTACTGGAAGTAAAAGTGTTATTATAAAAATGGTTCAATGGTACAGCGACAGAGTTACGTATACTATTATTTATTTATTTAAACTTTATTGCACAAAACAGAAGTAAAAGGCATTCTCTACCAGTCAACTACAGGGCCAAACAGAGATACTTCAAGTGCTGCAGTGGGTGCAGAATAGAAAATGAATCGTTCGGAGAGCGTCTTAGATACAAGTGAATACAATATGTATATTGTATAACATAGCTACCGTACATACAATACACATAATTATATTACATAACATAATTATATTTACATACTACAAGACGTCTATTATATATACGTATACGATGAAATATCTACTGTCCTAATACGAAATGAGCCATCTTACGAAATATTTCGGCGTCGACTGAGACATTTTGTTGGAAAACCCTCTGTACTCCGTGAGTGAGTACTTGGAACTAAACTTCTAATTATTATTTGTATATTTGTTATTGACATTTGATTTGGTACCTATTTTATTTTATTTTGTATTGCGATGATGATTTTATTTTGTATTATTAGGTTAATGTCATCTGATTATTATTATCTGTGTATATAGATTGTTAGCTTTGTTTTAGTTTAATGACTTAAAGTTGTGATGACGATCCTTATTGGGAGATTATATAGATTATTGTTATTATGGTTATCATTTCTTGTGCTTGACATTGTTATAGTTAGTTTTATTATTATATTTTTATTTTGACGATCATGATGTGAATACTTATATTTTTGAATATTTAATGCAAATGTATACCTACAGTTATTTTCACATGAAATAAATGAATCTGAATCTGAATCTAAATCTATAGTATATCACAAGAAAAATACTGGAAACCTAATTGTAAAAGTATTAACATTTCTGCGAAACTCGAAGAAATGTAAAGACTAAAAAACGCCGACGCGCCAAAGTTGCAAACGAATGAAACGAGCAAGACAGGGATATCAGCAACCTACAGAAAGATAACGGTTTCTCGAAACAGTTTTTGTGAAAAAGAAACGGTTACTTTCGTTTTACTAAAAACTCGAAACGATCCATCTCTACCGTTTAGGGGAAAGCAAATAATAAAACCTTGTCCAAACAGACGTTCACGCCTATAAGATTGTGTTTATTCGTTACAAGGTTATCATTTAGTTCGACGAATATAATATTCATGGAATGATTTCGTACTGGTAATAATAATAAATAATAATAATAATAAATTATTTATTTCCATTTAAACTTAGGTGGTAAGAACAGAGTGTGGTCGAGTCCTTCTATTAGGTTTATCCAACCTGTATCAGGAGGCCTCGCTCTTCAATTTATAGTGTTAACAACATTGACGTAATAATTACATGGACACACAATCAGACGGAAAAAATGGCACCCTCCCAACTAATGCAAAATCACAAATCGCATTAGTTGGGCGATCAGTCTCGTTTAGACCATGACACGTGACGGGTCTCAAAAGTGACTTAATTTTCAGTGAAAATTTACAGAAATAACAACTATAAAATAAAGGAACAGGACGGAATATTCTTTTTTACTTAAGTTCTATTGATTAATTAACGAATCCTATGTAAAATCATAGCAATTTTTGTATTAGAATTATTAACTTTGTCCCTACAAAATGCACCTCATCACAGAACAAAAATCCAAGGAGTCGCTATAGTTTTATATTTTATTAATAAATTAAGGAGTGCAATAAATAATTATCCTATTTTTTTATTCAAGATTCCCATTCTCAACAACGTAAAAATGGAGATCACATTTAGCAAGAGACAAACGCGAAGAATAATTGAAGCCAAATAATTCGTCTCTCGTGTGTTCGGCATAATCATGTTTTTTATTATGTTAATCAACAGATGCGTAAAATGGTGACATTCATAAATTACTAAAAAATAGCTCTGTTGTTATTGTTTTATTTTGTCACAGAGTCTAGACACTGTCAGTTTAAACCTTTGAACGCCAAGAACACATAAAGGCGACGGCGACGTGTGCTGCCGTGCATACCACGCCACCGACAAATAAGATCAAACTTTAAAGGGTTAATAATGTCAATATTTTGCACTTGTCTTACTCTCATTTCACATACTGGAACAAGGAGAAATAATGTCATTATTACTGATCCCTTCTATCGGAAACTTTTTATGCAGTTGTTAAATAAAAACGTAACTAATTTGTTATTAACAATTTACAATAAAAACTTAACGATATTTTATCTATAATAGGTATATTTATTAAAAAAAACATGCGGATTAAGTGGTAAAACAATTTAAAAACCTAAAACCTACACTAACCTAACTAGCCAAGGTCGCTCATTGGCGGAAATGATCCCAAGATGCTGGCGGCATTTCCCCGCTGCACAGCAATACTGAGCCTTTGCCCGAGAAACGCGCCAGCTCTGGGATCACAGGTAGTTCGTATTAGCTTTTTTTTAAGGGAATCAAACAAATTATGAGCGGCTGGGCCCCATGGGCCTAGAGTCTCTACCGCAAACGGCACGAAAATATAGTTGTCACCCAAACACATATATTTTCGGCGTTTAGCCGCCTCCGCGTTTGTGGCCGCCCCACCTGGATTTTGGCACGTTGTTGCAATGTGTGAAGGTGCCAAAGTGTCCACACAGGTGGAGTCCCACACTAAGGGCCGCCCCAACCGCCACGGTACTAACGTCATGCCGTCGGGTCTCTTGCCATCATCTCGTGCGAGGCCATTTGGTTCGAGTACCGCAGGCACGTTGACGCTGACAAGAGCCCGACGTATGATATCATTTAGACAAGCGTGGCGGGAGAGTCTGCCGGCGCTTTTGGGGCAGCTAAGGCCGTGGTGACCTAAACGATCTACCTGGTATCCGCAACGACATTGGTGTGGAACAACGATGTCTAGGCCTAGACGAAGGCCAACAGCCACCCTGAAAGAATTATCATCTAATAAAGTGCCGAAATTAACTGAGGGAAGTGCGTGAAGCCAGTATCCGGACTCGCGAGCAGAAACAGCAAGGAGCCTGGCCTTGTCTCTCGGGGTGGGACTTGTGTCAGTAAGGTGGTTGTGTACTCTTAGATTTATCGGCATGTCCCACAATTTCTGGATCTCTGTACTCGTCGGAAAGTCTGTACCGGGGCAGGCCTCTTTCCAAGCGTCCTTGGCCTCTGACAAACAGGCCACCTCAGAATCGGAAAGTAAAGGGGATAATATTTTTCCGATAAGAGGTAGCGAGCTATGTGTCGAGGACAAGAACGCTGGAAGGGCGACACCTGAGATTTGCCTTACGCCGAGGCCACCGAACCGTACAGGTAGCGTAGCCTGTAAAAATTGACGATCGTCAAATTTCGCATTAATGATTTTTTCTAAGTGAGCGTGAATAATGTTGTCAATGTTTTCACACAGTAATTTAAATTTCCAAAAGGGGCAGCATCGCAGGGCATACGTGAACTTAGGTACAAAAAGGCATGAACGTAGTATGAAAACGGCCATGTGGGCATGAATTTCTAATAGACGATCTGCGGATTCTTCAAACTTGCTTATCTTATTCTCTACAAAACTAGGAATCCCTTCGGCAAAGATGGGAACACCAAGAAGGTGAAGTGTGTCTTTTGATAAAAACTTGATTCCTGGACTAGCGGACTCAAAAGCTTGTTTGACCGATAAAGTGTCGAAGTTGCCATCTAAAAATACTTCGCATTTGTCAAAATTCAATTGTAGACCGATCGAATCAAATTTATTTTTGATTAAGCTAAGGTCGTTTAGGACAGAATCCGCATCTCCCCCGAGAGTACCATCATCGAGATACCAAACATTAAATTTAGAGGTTAAATCTGAAATGATTGGATGTATTGCTAGGCTAAAAATGGCCGGACCGAGAGGGTCACCTTGCTGACATCCGACAGATGAGAGCAAAGTGTTATTTTCAAAAACAAGATTGGATGCAGAACCATAACATTGCCAAAGATAGTGATAAATATCAGGGACTACTTTTTGAATTTCAGATAACATAGTGTATCGATTGATGGAATTAAATGCGTTCTTAACGTCGAGTTTCAGGAGGGCTTTTGATGAGGAAGTATTAAGAAAGGTGCGACAGGCATGTACTGCCGCTTCACAGCCGCCTTTACAACCGAAACCCAGCTGAACCGGTTGAAACTTTGGCTGCAGCAGCGGGAGAATATGCCTGCAACAGATTTTGGAAGCAATTCTCCTAAAAGTAGACCCAACCGCAATGGGGCGAATCCCACCATCTTTTTTTAAAAGAGCACAGAGGTTGGCACCATATAGAGTATCAGTGACAAGTGGGTGTACCTTTCCGGCTAGCATGAGGTTTATGAGATTGGTTAGGGCTGTGAGAAGTGCATTATTACGTCCACCAGGGACTGTCAGGAGATCCTTCAGATGTTGCGGTGAAATCCTAAAACTTAACTAAATTGGTTATTAACAATTTACGAGTTTATTTACTTCAAACATAAAATATATTTTAATACCTAAATAAAATAATAGTGAAAATATTTTGGCACGAATGGATCAGATTTTAATATTTTTAATATTAAAATCTGATCCATTCGTGCCATGTTCCAAGTTTGACAAGAGACTTCAGTCAGAATATGCTAAAAAAGTTAATTTACGCGTAAAATATTTGTGGTAATAAGTAATTAAGTCAATTTGACACTTAAACGTTTAAACAAAGAGTTCTTTTGTACGAAGTCAATATGTTGCTGCAAATTATAAATAAGCGTTATTGGCATCTACTTGAACATGACAACGGTGCCACTTTATTTGACACTTTTGTTCGGGTCTGTGGCTCTATAATAAATAATACCTCAATGGTTAACAATAGAACTACGTTAAAATGGATTACAACTTACAACCACATAATTTGGTATGTTTTTACATTTACCTATTTTTTTTTCTTAGCCTATATTCATAGAAATCATGCAATGTGTGTGTGTGTGTGTGTGTGTGTGTGTGTGTGTGTGTGTGTGTGTGTGTGTGTGTGTGTGTGTGTGTGTTCAATTTATACAATTTAATTATTTTGTATAATGTTTTCTTAAAAAATCTTAATTACTACTTATGCATTATATTTTCAGTCTCGTAATAGTTCAGTGTAGTTAACCAGTCATGTAGAGTCTGTTTACATACATGATAATTTAATTTATAAATATTAAGCTCCTTATTTATCTTATTATACATATAACAACGGGGATAGAACATCAAATTGTCTCCTTACAAAAGCTGATTTGCAGACTGGTACGGGTGCAACTGTATGTTTTCTTCTCTGTTGTAAGAGCTCTGGCTTAAATGGTAACGATTTATGAAGCTTTAGTATAGCAGAGGTAAAGTATAATTTGCGCATGCTAAGCACTTTGCAGTCGACATAGAGTTCTGTAGTAGGATATCTATATGGTTTAAAGTACATAACTTTCAGTAAACATCTCTGTACTCTTTCCACTACCAGAAACTTAGTTTTATCAGCGCCGCCCCATATTGGAATGCAGTACGTCATTATTGGATGTGCCAACGCAGTGTATATCTGTTGTAGTAGAGTAGTGTTGCTGATGTGTCGTAAGATTTTGAATATCCACACTAATTTTCTTATTCTGGTATTAATATATTCAAGATGTTGATGCCATGATAGACGTTGGTCAACCATAACACCTAAGTATTTGATTGATGTGACTTTTTCTAGTGGGATACATTGACAGGTTCTGCTATTCTGAACATTGCAATTATGGATTTTTAATTTAAGGTCTTTAGAAGGTTGAGCAGTGATAGTCTTTGTGAAGCAGATGTAATTTGATTTTCCTATGTTAAGTGTAAGCAGATTACGTGTTAACCATGTGTTGATTCCATGTAGGCCCCTCTCAGCAGCCCCAAAGACCGACTCCCACTTATCACCCGTGAATACTACCACCGTGTCGTCTGCGTATGAAATGACATGTCCATCTTCTATGGGCATGTCAGTAAGGGGTCATTTATACAGGCCAGAAATAGTGTCGGTACCAGTACGCTGCCTTGAGGGACACCATATGTAACCTTAGCATCAGTACTTATGTGATCTCCTATCCTGACCCTCTGACATCGATCCTGCAGGTAATCCCAAAAAATCTAGAGGTTTGCCTCTGATGCCGTAGTGTTCTAGCTTTTTTATAAGAGTGGGGAGAGAAACTGTATCGAAGGCCTTTTTTAAGTCAAGGAAAACAGAAAGGCATTTTTTTCCCTTGTCAACTTCTCTGCTCACTATCGATGTCAGTTTTAGTATAGCATCTTCTGTTGATTTACCCTGCCTAAAACCAAATTGAGATTTTGAAAGTATGTTGTATTTATTAAAGTAGTTCATTAATCTGTTATTAATCAGTTTTTCAATTACTTTTGAAATCGATGTGAGAACCGAGATTGGCCTGTAATTATTTGGATCTGTTTTCTCACCACTCTCTTATAAACCGGCGTAGTCAGCGATTGTTTTAAAAGCTTTGGAAAAACACCCTGAGCGAAACATAGATTCGCTAGGTGACTAATCACTGGTGCTATAGTTGTTTTGCACATCTTTAGGAATTTCGTCGGTACGCCATCAACACCTGGAGCACTACCAGTTTTTAAAGACATTAAGGTACTTTCGACTTCTAGGGGATCTGTTTCTAGTAAGACGAACGACGAAACATAACCAGTGTCATGTTGTGTGAAAATTGGGTCAGCTATTGTTGAGATGTGGCCGGGAATGTCTGCAGCTAGCTTTTTTCCGATATTAGCGAAGAATTCATTAACGCAGTTTACAGCTTCAATGGGCTCGTGTTTGTGTTTGAGCAGTTCAATGTTAGGAGTTTTACTAGCGTTGTAGTTAGTTATAGATTTTATTGATGTCCAGAGAGCCTTTGAATTTTTTTCAGTTTTTTCCAATAGTGTACGATCATAATTACGTTTAAGTTTTTTTATTAGTTTAGACGTGAAATTTCGATATCTCCTGAATGTGACCTTCAAATACCTCGTTTTCCGGGTCCGCACGCAGTTTTAACTGCATTTTATTTCTGTTGTTAATACATCGCAGAATACCCGGGGTGATCCATGGCTTAAGAGTACGTCGTGATCGAGGAATTTTGCTGACTTTTTTACTTTCATTTATCGAGTCATTTAGTTTCCGTATAAGTTGCTGTATTATGAAATTAGGGTCGTTACTTAAAAGGAGGGCCTCAAGGTTGTTTTCTAATAAGTTATTTACAGCGCTCTCGTAATTTATAATTTCAATCGTTTTGGGGCTAATTTTGGGGCTAGTTTTGTTATTTGAATTAAGAATTAAAAGCGTAGTTTTGTGATCCGTAACAGATGTGTTTAGGATAGCTGTATATGCGGTTGTGTCTATCTTGTTTATTTTTAACATTATGTGGTCTAGACAGTTGTCTAACCTGGTTGGTTTGTAAAGACCAGGCAGAACACCATGCGCGCACAACATGTTCAAATAACCATGTCTATTGTTGTATTCGTAGTTTTGCTCCAATGTCCGTGGGATTAGATTTATATTGATATTGACGGTAAATATTAGGCACAGAATAATGAGCGAAATGTTTTAACACAGTATGGCACTTAACTAATATGTATAACGTTCGAAATATAAGGACGCCGCGCGGCACTTACGTCATTTTAACGAAAATTATGTACTTTTGCGATAACTCAAAAACGGCTTGACCGATTTTATTCCATATAGTTTTCATTGAAAGTTCTTACAAAGCCTCATTTTCATGAATTTTTCCATAATTTTTTGACACGTGGTTGAAAAGTTAGAGGGGGGACGCTATTTTTTTTTGGGAGCGAATATTTACAAAACTGCTGACTTCACCAAAAAATGATGTTGAAAGACCCCTATTATTTTTAAAAGACCTATTCAACGACACCCCACACACTAGTGTTCAAACGAAAAAAATATCACTCCCACTTTAGGTGTACGGGAGGTACCCGAAAAAAAGATAGCTAAGCCGCGGACGGACAGACAGACAGACAGACGGACATGGCGAAACTATAAGGGTTCTTAGTTGACTACGGAACCCTTAAAAAACAATTAAACATGACAATCTAATAATATAGTTTAAACTATAAGATATTTTCTTTTTTTTTTTCACCTATAATTGTGTCCCACTGCTGGGCAAAGGCCTCCCCTCTCTTGCGCCACTCGTCTCTATTGGCTGCATTTTCCATCCACTCGTTACTAAATGCATTCAGGTCATCCCACCATTTTCTTATTTACTATTAAAATTAATACTAGTTCCTATATTGATTACACGCTAAATTGATGCCACTTAACCTTGGATCCGACATTTCCTCCATTAACTTTTAAACCAATCTCTCACCCATTTCCGCACGAGTCCTCAAAAAGAAATTACACCAGGAAATGAGTTTCCCGGTAACAAGTCACTCGAGCAGCCTTCATTGGTAAGTGCGATCCGGTAAGTACTGGCTTCCAGGACAAGGTAATAATTACACCACTCTGTTACGGTAATTCGTTGCGTATACGACGCTAATTCGGGTCTTTGTTTAGGGTAACAAAGTGGAGTTTATTTGGTACAGGTATTGAGAGTCGTTAACAAGTGAACACATTGTTACTTGTGTAGCTTATCTTTTTTTAGTACTTGAACGAAGCGTAAAGAAGCAGATATCAAAATAAAAACGGGTGGATTAAACATTGCGTTAAAAACGTCCAAAATATCCCAGTGCGTTATGATTATGACTGATTTAGATATTTACGTTTTGTAATACCATAATTTACACTATTTATATACGTGTACAGTCAAATTAGTCATTCTAAAAGAATACCCGTAGATGGAGTCAAATTGTCAGCACTGCACTTCATCGTCATCAAGATGCCAATAGAGAAAGATATAGAGCAATTTATACATTTGATAGTACAGCAAACGAATACAAATCTGTAAATATCTGCATGAGGCGAATACAAATCTGTAATTGTCGGCATCGAAATTGGGCTCGCTGCAACATGTTCATTTCTAGAAGAGATCGCTTTTTAGTCGTAAAATCGCTTGTTATTTGTTTCTATTGAATTTTACGTTTTATTTGTATCTTCTTCTTAAACAATAAAGAGTATTTATTATTATGCTATACATTTTGGGTTTTTGTATCCGAAAAGACATAATTATGGGCTGTTTTGGAATAACAGCGCTGCTCATTCTAATATCTCTAAGCTAGCTTATAGTGCCGTATACAGTCTGGTATGCAGTTGGCTCAGTCTGAAGCTACTTTTATTTGAGCCATCCGTGTTTGCGGCGGGCGAAGCCGATATAAGCGTTGAGATTTTGAGTATGTAATTTTAAGTAATTTTAAATTAGATTAAGTTACTCGTAACATTATTTGGGTGTCGTACCGAGTAAAATGCGACTATGTCTGTCGATCTTTGCGTTTGTCACAGCGTCATATCTCGAAAGTTACAGGTGCTATCGATTTAAAATAAAAACTAAACCCTCCAAATTAATTCCTGAGGTCATATATGATGGTTGCGTTTATCACATGATGTGATAAATAAGTGATAAAGCATCTGTTACTTACACTCGCATTTTATCAAAACGTGACGGATGCTTTGCCATTTATTTATCGCGTAAAATAAAAGTCCCCCTGCTCACTGTAGTCTCTTTACTACTACTGTCATGTATCTACAAGTAATATAATAATGCAAACATATTTAATTACTTTGCAAATCCTCAGTACACATTATATGTTATCCGTCTTGGGTCATTGTATCCGAACAGAAATATGGGCTGTTTTCAAATACAGCACCGACATTTCTATTATACCTCCCGTTTGCGGTGCTGTATACAGTCTGGTATGGTTGGCTCAGTCTGGAGTTCCTTTTATTTGAGCCGTCTGTGTGCGGTGAGTAGAATGAAGTATGTGTTCCCGATTCAAGCGTTGAGGTTGTGAGTATATTTAAACAAGATCTTTTTAATTTGATGTAGAGGAAATGGTAAATATATGATACAACATAATTTGAGTTAATATTGTTCAGCTTGGTTGAGCCAGGGTTTTGAGCTCAGTATAAAATGATTAAAATTGGGCCAAGTGCGAGTTGGACTCTCAATCAAATATATTTTTTGTTATTTTATTTGTGTTTATAGTCCATGGTAATTTAGATTTTCTACGTTTTGCTTTTAGACTTTTCGTTCGTTGTCATAGCGGCCATACTTATACACATTATGCAACAATTTCAAGTCTCTATCTATTACTGTTGGAATGAAACCAGTCTTGTGAACGACGGACAGACAGACAGAGGAGTTTAGACCGATATAGTAATAGTCTGATTAACACTCTTTGTGTATGGAAACTTTGTCGTGCGACTTTCTGCAACTATTAATTACTAGCTTTTGCCCGCGGCTTCGCTCGCACAGGTCTGTAAACGTATCTGTGTATTTTTTTACAGTTTTATTGTTACTTAAAGTAAAATAAAACCGGCAAACGAAACGAAATCAAGGAAAGAAGTGGAATTGCATAGCAGAAGCTAAACAAGTGTTAAACAACTCTCCGTTTTATTAGCTGCGCCGCGCGGTGTTACCCGTTCATCCCACGGGAACACAAAATTTTTCGGGATTAAAAGTAGCCTAAAATGCATTGGTTTTATTTTACACAACCACGCTCATTCTCAACGCATGCCGTATCTAGATGTAACTGTTCCGTGTATTTAGTTTTGAATAGATTTAAGATAACGCTACGCGCAGGGATCGATACCGTTATTTTGCTCCATACAAAATAACACAAAATAACGTTATTATATTCCGGTTTTTCGCTCATTATCACACATGTTTATATTATAGTGGGCTAATTTCAAGGATCTATATCTCTAACGAAATTCTATTATAATAACATTCGAAAAAAAAAACGCGAAATTAGAGCGTTTTCATGAATACCGGTATGCGCGTACTGCGCTCGGGCAGGGCATCGTAAATTGTTATTTTACCCTTTATTTTTACTTATTTAATAAGCTTGCATTAATTAGTTTGTAACTTAGGATAATTTTGTGTCTCATATAAATGAATTGTAAATTAATTCTTATGAGATTAAATGATCTTAAACCTTAAATAGGTACCTAACAATAATTGGAATATTTGGAATATTTATCAAAACTGGCCCAACCGTTTGAATGTAAAGAAGTAAAAAACACACACTCACAAACTTTCGCCTTCATAATATATAAGTGTTATTCAATCGCAAGTTCATTATATTTGAATTCTTAATCGTGTCATACAAAAGTAAAATATGAGTTGCAACGGAAATTGAAGCAAAACTTCAGTTTTAAACTGAACATCTCTCACTGGGGGTAAATATTTGCCGCCAAGACGGTGCCCGCGCTAACTAGGTTCTGTCGGCTCCGTTAAATAAAGTTAGTTTCATGTTTTAAGGAAAATTTAATTTTCGAGGAATTTTAGGCGCTATTTATTTAAACAATTCACAAGTGCTAACGAGGCGTACCTATGTTTATCGTATGTTGGGAGGCTCAAATAATTAATATACGTGATATAACCTGTTTCAGACTAGAACAGTCGCGCCCTAAGTTTCGAACACTTTTAGTCGCTACGGGGTCCGCCGGACCCAGTCCGTTATGTGGCCTTAAATCGAAAAATATTAAAATACGAGTATATATGAAATACGTATATATTTCCTAAAATAAACTATAAAACAATCATGATAAAATAATCAACACTTAATTTATGGCAAATTATCATAATATTATAATAATTTCAAAAGATACCTACGTTTTAGCTTTGCGGGAAGGTACTAAGAACGGCAACGTCGCGCGGTACCTAACTAAAATGTTATTGACTGTTATTTTATTTTTTTATTTATTTAAACTTTATTGCACAAAAGAAAAACTTAACGTACAAAAGGCGAACTTAATGCCATGCGGCATTCTCTACCAGTCAACCTTAGGGCAAAGCAGAGAAATTGTAGGCGGTGCACCAAACAACATAATTACACATTGCTACGTCTACAGGTCGGGAATAAATAAGTTCAACAAATTAAACTTAAAGAAACGTTTATTCCGCGACACGCCGCTAGCACACGAAAATAAGTCGTAGGGATGGGTACGTTTAAAGCCGGTCTGATAATTTGTTTCCAGTAGTTGTCGCCGCCACCACGTCAGTACTCTCCTGGAACTCGAGGTCGTTGAGGAGACGTGGACGGGCTGCAGGTCATCAGCTGCGGCGGCTGCCGTGGAGTTGTGAACGAGCTGAGGGACGTCAGCTGGGACAACGCCGAAAGCTTTGGTGTTGGGCTCGAGCCGTAACGTAGCACCCTGGAATTTACGTCCTTCGTGTCAAAATAATGATATATCAACATCTCCGTTGACTGTGACCGTTATTGTGCAGAAGCAGAAGGCAAGCACTGCGTGATGGTGAAATGGCTGGGTGAAGTGCGGATGTCACAGTCGGACGGAGTTTACATTTTGAAAACAAAAGCGATAGCATTTACATTCGAAAGAAAAAAACATTCATTCTAAAAATGAATATGGACGTTAAGATTTAAATTTGAAAAAAATACGTTAACATTCAAATTTGAAAAAATACGTTAACATTAAAATTTGCAAAGTACATTAAGATTTAAATTTTGAAAATATTTATTATTTATTATCGTTAATATTACCAATGCATGATTGCGATAGCTAAATGAAAATGAGATGTGAGGATCGGCATTTATAAAGCATCTGTAAGCAGGCAAAATCAAACAAAGGAACACCGTTAGACACATATTTAAATCTACCGGTTCTATATGAAGCATAAGAAATGTTCAACACTCACCCAATAATATAGGGGTACACTGACACTTTACGAGTACAGTAACACTACTCGGGAATTTAGTGTAGTCTAAATTCTAAATATGAATAAATTGGAATACGCCGGCGACGTGTGACGACGCTAAGGATGAGCGTACGTGCGCCTGCGTTGAAAACAAAATCAGTCTGCCCGGGCGGCACGGCGCGGGAGCCTGGTGGGTGAGCGGGGCGCGGGCGGAAGGCGGCCGACCGGTTGATACGGAGACAAAGCAATGCGTGTTCACGTACAGTCCGCTTGGTAAAATAAGTAACAAGCGTGGTACACTTAACTAGTTTAATATTTAGTATAGTTTATTTAGAATTTAGTTTATTTTGAGTAACTGTTTTTAATTAAGTGTTTTAATTATATTTTATAGGTTTTAATTTTGTAAAAAAAATGTAAATTTTATTATATTTGTTATAACCAAGGTTATGTAACATTTTTTATGTTACAGTACCCCGGCGCGTCCGGAAGGATTTTATTACACCTAAATGTGATAAAATCCGTTCTATCTTCGCATCTGTAAGCGCACATTCATAATTCTCCATACATACTTCACTCATACATAATTACATCGGTAGTAAATTACGTTATATTACTGACGCCTAATTTCTAAAATATAATAAGGTAACTTGTCACTAGGACTGGAAACCATACAGACACGAGTGTATAAAGATGTTAAGACACAAGAAATCAATAAAAAAACAATCTACGCTCTATTAGAACCTACCAATTTGAGGTCTTTTATGTGCCAGGTACCTAAGTCTTTGCCTGCCATATCCTGCAACACATAAACTAAAGGCGATCTTTTAGCTACTACCTTTGCCTTAATGAATTTCGGAGCTAGCTTTTTGGTGAACTGTTTCCCCTTGTCACTAAGAAAATAGGCACGCTTCATAACGACGTCACCTATATTAAATTCTGCTGACTTTCGTCTTAAATTATATTGAGACGTGCTCTTTACATGGGCATGCCATAACTTACTTTGGACATCGTCAAATATTGAAGCCATACAACCTAAGTTCTCGGCATATGCATCGCGGGGCAAAAACAACACTTCCTTCCCTAAATCGGTTTCCGTATAGTGTGTTCCACAAGTCACCAGCTCTCTACCGTAAACTAAAAACGCAGGTGTAAATCCTGTAACCTCATTAACAGAACTGTTAATGGCAAATTGAACCCGTGGAATGAACACGTCCCAAGACCTGTGATCGTCCCCAACAAAAGTGGAAATACAAGTTATTATGGTCCTATTGTAACGTTCTACTAAATTTACTTGAGGAGTGTATTTAGGACTATAGTAGACATTGGGGATATGATAGGTTTCAAATAGATTTTGCATAACCTTGCCAGTAAACTGTGTACCATTATCCATCAGCACAGTTTGGGGAACGCCATGTATCAGGAAAACCGATTTCTCCAAAATTTCGACGATTACCTCTGCAGTAGCCTTTACGATGGGAAAAATTAAACAGTACTTGGAAAAGCAACATGTGATGACTAAGATGTAGTTGTTACGTTTCCTAGTTGTTGGTAATGGACCCATCAGGTCGATTGATAGCATTTGAAACGGGCGTGAGCACTGTTTCGGTCTCCCCATTTCCCCTAAGGTTTGATGGTTCTGAGACTTGTACGACAAACACTTATCGCACGTTCCAATAAATTTGCCCACGTCCTGGTACATGCCTGGCCAGAAATATCGTAGCGCAAGCCTACGGTAAGTTTTAAAAATGCCCATGTGTCCTGCTATTGGCTCTGAGTGGTTTTCATATATAGCCTTTTGACGTAACTCGGCGGGAACAACCAATTTCCATGAAAATTCGTTAGTAAGCTCATGCTTGTTCTTGGATAATCGGTACAATGAATTATCATTAATTCTAAAATTTGGAAAATCTATTGGATTATGAAGACAACCATTATAAATATTTGTGTACCAGGTATCTTTAGAGTCTAAATGAGAGTTGGAGGTACAAATAGCACTTACTGGAGCACCTGATAAGGCATCAGGAATGACATTATCAACGCCCCTACGATGTTTAAGCGTGAAATTAAAAGCTGACAACCGAACACCCCAACGAGCCAGTCTACCGGTTGGATTGCTAATTGACAGAAACCATTTGAGTGCACTGTGGTCAGTGTATACAGTGAAAGGCTGACCATTTTCGATATAGCAACGCCAATATTCTAAGGCTGTAACCACGGCCAAGGCCTCGCGTTCGCTAACACTGTAGTTTCTTTCAGCAGATGACAAGCTTTTGGACATATACGCAATCGGGTGCTCCCTGCCATCGATAGTTTGTGTCAACATTGCGCCAATTCCGAAGTTGCTAGCATCAGAATGCACTTCAAATGGCTTTGTATAATCTGGACAACACAGAACAGGAGCAGAGACCAAACGCTCTTTTAGTTGCTTGAATGCAGCGTCTGCTTCTGGAGTCCATTTAAATGGGGGTGAACCCTTCTTTGAGGAAGTTAATTTATTTAATGGAGCTGCTATTGTACTAAAATTAGGGACAAATCGCCTGTACCAAGTAGCGGTCCCAAGAAATCGCTTTACGTCTTTACGAGACGTCGGTGTCGGATAATTTAGAATAGCCTCCACCTTCGCAGGATCGGTGCGCAAACCGGAACCGTCAACGACGTACCCTAGATACTTAAGCTGGCTACTGAAAAAAACGACACTTATCTAAATTAACAGTGAGGTTGGCTTGTTTGAGTTTATCTAAAACACGTAAGAGCAAGGTGACGTGACTATTGAAATCTTTGGAGACGATGATGATGTCATCCAGGTAGGCGAAAACTTTAAGGTCGAACTCTGAGAACAACAGGTCCACTAATCTTTGCTGAGTAGCAGGAGCGTTGGTCAGGCCGAACGCAGTTCGTTTAAAGTGTAGGCTTCCCCTACCGGGCACATAAAATGCCGTCTTCTGCCTATCCTCAGGCTCAATCGCAATCTGCCAAAAGGCCTTGGACAAGTCGATGCTGGACAAGTAACGAGCATCCCTAAGGTTGTCCAAAATCTCGGAGATATACGGGAGGTTATATGCGTCACGCTTCGTCACCGAATTCAATTTACGGCTGTCCAGGCAGAAACGAGGTTCCCCGTTTTTCTTATTGACAAGCAGGACAGGTGACGACCAGCTGCTTTCGCAAGGCTCGACAACATCTAAGGCGAGCATCTCGTCCACCTGTTCTATCAAGATACGCTGTTTTTCAGGTGACAATCGGTAATAACGTTGGCGAATCGGGCTAGCATCACCAGTATCAATTTTGTGCGTAATTAAGTTCGTAAGACCCAAACCCTTTCGTTCATAAGAAATGTCCTCGAATTGCTTGACAACGTTATTTGCCAATTGTTTTTCAGTCTCGGATAATTCGTCGTAACCCTGGATAAAAGTTCGTTGATTATGCAACTCGGTATTAGCTGTTGTACTGCTGCCATCTAGAACAATACTGCTAAGAAACTTAGGGCAAATTTGAAAGGCACGCCAAAAATCTACACCTAATATGAGGTTGCTCTGGATACCTGGCACGATAAAAGCCTTTAAGATGTGAAATTTACCATCAAAATGTAAAGGAACTTCTATATAACCCTCACTTTGCAACATTTGACCCCCAGCTGCTGTTACAGAAATAAAGTCTCCTTTGGTTACTTTTAACCCACTATCGACAAGGACTTTATGAGCACCATTGCCTAGGATAGTCACAGCAGAACCGGAATCTAATAATCCTGATATTGAAACGTCATTGATCTGCACCGAAACATAAGGTCTATTGTCATTTTGATGATCTTCCTTCAGAATTGTATCAATTTTATAAGACCTAAAGAATAAGTTAATTGAAAGCAGCCAACTTTGCCAGTCATCTTTATCAAAATTAGCCACATTACAATCATTGACACAATTCTGAGTAACTAGTTTTTTGGACGCTGTTTCCTATCTCTGTTGCAATCAGGACAATCAGGTGTTTTAACATTTTTACGACCACAAACAAAACAAACGATGACATCCTTATTTGCCGTGCACTGACGCAGATTGTGTGTATCCACTCGACATCTAGGACAAAAACGTGTCTTGGATGTTGATGGAGCGATAGCATGTACATAGTTAGGATTAGTTTTATGTGATTCTGACGTATAATTATTTTGCGAATAAGATTTATTATGATTTTGATTATTGAATTTAAATTTATTATTGTTATTAAAATTTGTACTATTATAGTTGCTTTTATTTCTTGATGAACCACCAGAATATGCAAGTTCCGGCGCCAAAGTATCTACACTTGGACGTGGAGGTTCCTTGAATTGAGAAAGCCGCGATTGTATACTTTCGTAGTTACGACACAACGTCTTCAACTCTTCTATGGACTTAATTTCGGAAACGGAAGATAAGGTGCTCGCGTAACATGGTCGGATATTATGAAGTAATATCTCGAGCTTGTCGCTTTCAGGCAAGGTTTTTGACAAACGTGAAAAAAGGCCGGACATAATCGACAAATATATCACGATATTTTCCGTCTCACCCTGTGTGCGAGACCGAATTTCGGAAAGTAGCCTATAATCGAAATCAGCCTGTCCGAAATCCTGCCTCAGAAGCACAACTAAATCGTCCCAGCTTGTCACTTTTTCCCGAACACTTCTAAACCAGTGAATCGCATCGCCTGTGAATATCTCAGTAGCATTGTGTAGAATTTTGCTACTTGGGATATTCTTCGCTGTGCAAAATTCGGAAACGCGTTGAATGAACGCCCTCACACAGGTTTTGCCGTCGTAACGCAATTTTGACAGTTGGTTCGCATTGCCGCCGTCACAAGTCACCGCGATGTTAAGGGGAGAAGGAGAAATGAACGAGAAGACTGAGTATCACTACTAGTAGAAGCCAGCGGGTCTACCACATTACTAACGAGGAGCTTACCAACACGGTCAGAGCAAAGTTGAAACAAGCTAACACATTGATTGAAAGTCTCCCTTTGTTCTTCATCTTCCCATTCAATGCGGTTAAGCCGGTGATAAAGGTGATGAACCAGGTTTTGCGCTCGTAGTAAAGTACTCTTTTCTAAAGGCTTTGAGTCTAACAAGGAATTTACCCTATTAATCACTTCCGCTGCACCGTCTAAATCCTCAACCACATCAAACGGACTAGAAAGAACCTCCTCAGATGGAAAAATAGGCCCGCATTTAGCAATTTGCTTACGTAGCTCCTGGACAGTGGAAGCTGGTGTCTCACCCCGAATAGCAACTTCGTACTCGAGTTCAGTTTTTTGTAACGACATAAATTTTATGTGGTAAGCCATTGTAAAAGTAACAAATCCGCGGTAAAATAATAATTAAATTATTCAGTGAGTGTTGAACAAAACACGCAAAAAAAAAAAAAAACAACGAAAAATACTCCGTCCGTTACAAAAACAATTATAAAAATTTTTGAACGCTTTGGTTGTTTTTCTTTTAAAATGATCTACTTGCAAAATTAAAATGAAAGAAATAAAAAGCGCAAGAAAAACAATAACAGAAAGACAAAACAAAAAAAAATAAGCATTAAATGCAACTAATGTGTACGAATAATGGTGTACAAAATGACAAATTACCAATACATAAAAAAAAACACTAAAATGTTGTACAAAAAAAACAATGCAAAATATTAAGACTGACTGTACTACCAATAATTAATCACCAAAGAAAATTACACTCAACAATTGCAATAAAACAATTTTGGAAACAAATTTAGAAGCTAACACTTAATATTGTGTCCGACTGTACCGGAGCAAAAACACAACTTTAACAAAAATTATAAAAAACTATTCTGTACACCTTAGCTGCTGGCAACCAAAAATAAAACAGAAAAACGTTTCACAAAACAAAAAAAAAACATCAAGCACATAAACCACAACTACCCACCTGGGAACAAATATCAGACCTTTATCCAGAAAAATAAAAAAACCACGGTAAGGGCGCCAGTGCTACGTCTACAGGTCGGGAATAAATAAGTTCAACAAATTAAACTTAAAGAAACGTTTATTCCGCGACACGCCGCTAGCACACGAAAATAAGTCGTAGGGATGGGTACGTTTGAAGCCGGTCTGATAATTTGTTTCCAGTAGCTGTCGCCGCCACCACGTCAGTACTCTCCTGGAACTCGAGGTCGTTGAGGAGACGTGGACGGGCTGCAGGTCATCAGCTGCGGCGGCTGCCGTGGAGTTGTGAACGAGCTGAGGGACGTCAGCTGGGACAACGCCGAAAGCTTTGGTGTTGGGCTCGAGCCGTAACGTAGCACCCTGGAATTTACGTCCTTCGTGTCAAAATAATGATATATCAACATCTCCGTTGACTGTGACCGTTATTGTGCAGAAGCAGAAGGCAAGCACTGCGTGATGGTGAAATGGCTGGGTGAAGTGCGGATGTCACAGTCGGACGGAGTTTACATTTTGAAAACAAAAGCGATAGCATTTACATTCGAAAGAAAAAAACATTCATTCTAAAAATGAATATGGACGTTAAGATTTAAATTTGAAAAAAATACGTTAACATTCAAATTTGAAAAAATACGTTAACATTAAAATTTGCAAAGTACATTAAGATTTAAATTTTGAAAATATTTATTATTTATTATCGTTAATATTACCAATGCATGATTGCGATAGCTAAATGAAAATGAGATGTGAGGATCGGCATTTATAAAGCATCTGTAAGCAGGCAAAATCAAACAAAGGAACACCGTTAGACACATATTTAAATCTACCGGTTCTATATGAAGCATAAGAAATGTTCAACACTCACCCAATAATATAGGGGTACACTGACACTTTACGAGTACAGTAACACTACTCGGGAATTTAGTGTAGTCTAAATTCTAAATATGAATAAATTGGAATACGCCGGCGACGTGTGACGACGCTAAGGATGAGCGTACGTGCGCCTGCGTTGAAAACAAAATCAGTCTGCCCGGGCGGCACGGCGCGGGAGCCTGGTGGGTGAGCGGGGCGCGGGCGGAAGGCGGCCGACCGGTTGATACGGAGACAAAGCAATGCGTGTTCACGTACAGTCCGCTTGGTAAAATAAGTAACAAGCGTGGTACACTTAACTAGTTTAATATTTAGTATAGTTTATTTAGAATTTAGTTTATTTTGAGTAACTGTTTTTAATTAAGTGTTTTAATTATATTTTATAGGTTTTAATTTTGTAAAAAAAATGTAAATTTTATTATATTTCTTATAACCAAGGTTATGTAACATTTTTTATGTTACAACATAATTAAAATACTCATACTATTATAGCTACATACATATAAATAATAAACATACATATATATAAATAGATAAATACATAAATATATACGACGATGAAACAAACCAAGCAGATATACTATGAGACTTCAGTTCTATAATGTTATTAAAGTCACCGGGTCCAATAGACCCATAAGCGACTGTTCTAGTGTTAAATAGTTTTATTCGTTTTTATCAGAATCTAACAGAAATACCACAAGATGGGAGAAATTTGCTTTAATTTAAAAGCATTATTTATTTTTTGTATGTATGTAAACACTTTATTGTACACAACAACTGGTTATAAATACATTCATAACAAACAAAACATGTACGAAGGCGAATTACTCCCTATTAGGGATCTCCTCGGGAATTGAAGGCATAGGTACCTATTCGAAGAAAATACGCAAACTACTATCTAATAAATAATAAATAAATATCGGACAACCTCACACAAATCGATCTAAGTATATGCCCTGGCCGGCTCAGTAAGCAGGTGCACTTAGATAATGCAAACCCGGTTATTTAACCATACAAATCAACGGTTATAACCGGGTTTACTATGAGAAAATAACCGGGCTTGCATTCCTTAGGTGCACTACAAACTGTGACAAACGCGTCGGCAACGTCGTCAAAACGTCGTTTATGCAATCATGTATAAGTTGTTATGCATTCAGCTTAGCCCAACACGTGCTCAAATGTAGGATTGCGTTAGTACTTTATGGATGACTTTTATGCCATAATTTAAAAAGACACTGGTCCTGGAAGGTGGAAGGTTGAGCGAATTGGCTACTAGTACCTATAGCGAAAACTGTTTGCAATGCATGCAACTTTATGAGTAAGGCATCAGGCTTTACAAAAGGGCTTATTTTTGAAAGGAAACTCCTCAGTTATGAACTTTAAGATTTACTATTTAATTTTATAGTAACATTTGGAATTACGTAAATACTAAATCTAAGTTTAATTTTGATGACGTCTTATGAAATGTTAATTGAAAAATATTTGTTTATTCAGGTACCCCAATAGTACCAATTGATTTACATTAACACATTAATTACATATTACATTATTAGTGAAAAAATGAATAATAAATCGAACATTTTATAAATTTTAATAGGGGGTACCTATTATATTAAATATTTTTAATTTTATTTTTATTTTTAAAGATAACACTAAAAGTAATGACCGACCGAAGTTTCGGTTTCGGTTTCGGTTTCGGCCAGTTTCGGCCTAAAAATCATGTTTCGGCCAAAGGTTCGGTTTCGGCCAAAAAACAGCCGAACCTTTCGGCCACGCCGAAACTTACAACATCGTACTGTCGGGTCGCGTTCGGCTAACGTCGGGTGCGCTCGGTAGTCGGCACGGCTGGCAATATGGCGTCGCTCGCCTGACTCCGCTGGCCGCTAAAATCACTTTGCTCAGTGAGGTGACGGTTGTGTTTGTTCCCCGAATAATGTTAAGTAACTGACCGAGTGAGCAAAGCATTTTCGTTTCAGCGTGACCCAAAATTCTTTCGTATGCCCGGATGTTTCGATGTCTATGCGATTACCGACTGTTGCCTTGCCTTAATGTCGCATTTTTCAACCGATTGTCATGAAATTTTGTGAGTATGTTCGATAAGTATTATACCTAGTATGTTTTGTGGAATCAGTTTTTCGAATTTTTCAAAATAGCGGAGTTTTGCGGTTAAAAATTTACATTTACTTTGAAAATTACACTATGAATTGATCAACTCATAGTGTAATTTTTAACGCAAATTTTCTTAATTAACAAACAAATTGACGGCGATATTGGTTATTTAGGATAAAAGTGAGGAGGTTTACTTATCTCATAAAATGACTTTTGGATTGTATGTAATAAAATGAGTACCTACGTTTGAATTAGCGTTAGTAGGCTGCCTGATTGCAATTATAAAAATTAAAATTCAACCAATTATTTTGTTGCTAGGTTTTTAAACTTGTTTCATTTTATACCATCTACAATTAACAGATCGCTGCCTCAGTAGGTACAGTTTACAGCTTTTCCCTTTTTGGGTAATTTAATTTAGACCCAGTGTCAATGTTAAAATTTAAATTCAACAAAAGTGAAACGTGAGTTTGTTGTGTAATTGCTGAAATTTGTATTTTTTTACTTTGTTTACCCCCACCTTACTCTATATACATCTGTACATTTTAAAAATTGCTCCAATCGACAAAGATAATCTAAGTACAAAATTTCATCAGCATCGGTTAAGAAATACGACTTCCAGGCGAGAACAGAAAAGTATCCAATCGTCCGTACATATGAAAGAATTTTGGACCAAACTAAAATTGGAACACTTAGCTCCATCGGTCAGCGAAATTTTTCATTTTATTCATTATTAGATCTACGAGTAGAAAATTTTATACAACGTTTTAATCACGTTTATAAAAGGTTCGGTGTCGGTTTCGGTTTCGGCCGAAACTGTAATCAGAACCGAACCTTCGGTTTCGGCGGAAAGACGTGTTTCGGTCGGACACTAACTAAAAGCATTTAAAAACAGAGCACAAGAGCTTTTAAAAACAGTTCTAAAGTCAGTTGAGAGAAATTTGACACTTAAAAAATATATCAATAGGATCAACAAGATACAAAGTAATAGTTATTTGCAAGACGATTAATTCAATATCGAGCTTAAACTTAGTTCGTTTATCAATGGAGTTTGTTTAATGAGTTCTTAGTGAGCTATCGTAGACTGCAATTAGTAGAGCAGTGTTGTTAATTGCTTTTACTTATTAAATCCTATCGATAGATTACGATTTTCAATTAAAATACGAAAATAAACTGTATTTTTTGTTTACGATTCTTATACAATTATATTCTTAGTTGACAACATTTCAAGCTCTTAGTGGCTGATTGTCCCTTAATATTTATTTACTATTTATTTATTATTCTGGGACCAATAAGAAATGAGGATGGCAGCTGGAGAAGGAGAAAGAATAAGGAGTTGGAAAAGCTGGTGGCTACACCCAACATAATTGGCGAAATCAAAGCCACACGACTCCGCTGGCTGGGTCGGCTGGAGAGAATGGGAGACTTTCGGGCCGTAAAGAAAGCGTTTCAGGGGCGACCGAGGGGAAAACGTCCGGTTGTCCGCCCGAGATACCGCTGGAAAGATGAAGTGCAGAAGGATCTGTGCGCCCTAAATATCCCTAACTGGCGGGAAAAGGAGCAAAACAGAGAATAATGGCGTTTCGTGTCAGAGGCCAAGATCGTCTTTGGGTCACTGAGCCAGAGTACTAAGTAAGTTTTCCAAAATAATCAAATAAAGCGTAAAAATTTAATATAAGAACAGTTTAACATTTTTGAAAAATATCCAAATTTTTTTTTTTTTTTAAAAGTTCCTCGTTTTAAAAGAGCGTAAGCTACAAGTAAATCATACAGTCGGACTATTACTAAGACGGATTTAGTATGGAAATTGTACCACTGTTTTTTTGTAGGTCGCTTAACACGGGTGCTGATTGTTAGACGACGCTGTTTTCACCTTTTTTATATTTTCAAAAGGTCCGTATGGTGAAATAAAAATTAAAGTTTTAGTTTCTGTAATAATAAGGTAATGAAATTATTTAAAAGTAACACTATTTGAAAATTCGGAATGCTCAGAATATTGCTCCAAAGCGGCTGAGTAAGTACCTACTGATGAAAACATTGAGTAGGGGAACCAGGGGTAATGGGGACCAGCGGGTAATAGGAGCGGTGCGACTAGAGACAAAACTATAGCTCATATTCACTCATTTACCGCTCGGGTGTTTTCGTCACAGTGCGGCCGTGTTCCCCTGGCTCGCTCAGCTCGCCAGTGCCACGCATTATGTTACCACGGACGCTTATCGGTTTTTTTCTCCGCGCTTATAAAAAATACGATATTTCAACGGCCAGCTTAAGTTGAACTAATATGTTTGTTATAATGAAACCTGTTTTATTTAATAACTGATGTTATCAATTTTGAGTATCTATTCATATCATTTCATTACAAGCTAGATTCGGAATATTATTTTATGAAATTTCAAGATGGTGGTAGTCGGGTAATCAGAGCTTATTACATTATTAAGCTATTATTGTTTAGATCCTTAAAGTTAATTAATTTACGCATACGTTTATGTTAATATTTATATGAACTAGTATTTTCTCGGTGCGCGGGGTGCAAGCACCCCGCGAGGGGGTTACGTAGCCGTCCTTGTGTCATCCGAGAGGGGGTTGGCAGTGGAAAGTGCTGGAAGATCGGTGCTCGAGTTATAAAATTTCCTTAGGGAAGGGCAACGGGAGTTGTAAAATTGGTGGCGTTGTCGCAAAGCGAGTGAGGTTGCTTGGTGCGCGGGGTGCAAGCACCCCGCGAGGGGGTCTGTCCTGGGGTCCTGTGACCCGAGAGGGGGTTGCCAGTGGAAGATGCAGAAGAAAAAGTAGCTCGAGTTGTAAATTGCTTAAGAAAGGGGAGCGAGGTAGAAGATGGAGGCGAATTTGCACGCAGGTATGTTTGCTTGGGAAGCTGTGGAGGGTGCCAGTGTCTGGGTGGGCTCACCCTGCGGGCCCTTCGGGCCCTTGGGCTCGCGCGCTACAGGCGACTTGACTGGGACGCTCCGCACCTTCGGTGCTACGCGGAGCTCGGCCTTCGGCCTCGCGGCGTTGACACTCGCCGTCGGGCCTTCGGCCCTCCGTCGAGTTAAAACTACTTAGAGTTATAGTATTTTGTTGTTGGGCTCCTTGACTGTGACGCTCCGCACCTTCGGTGCTACGCGGAGCTCGGCCTTCGGCCTCGCGACGTTGACGCTTCGCACCTTCGGTGCTACGCGGAGCTCGGCCTGCGGCCTCGCATTAAATTACTTGGGAGAAGGGTAAGGTTCTGGGTGGGCTCGACCTGCGGGCCCTTCGGGCCCTTGGGCTCGCGTGCTACGGGCGACTTCTCTGGGACGCTCCGCACCTTCGGTGCTACGCGGAGCTCGGCCTGCGGCCTCGCGGGGGGACGTTTGCCCTCAGGCCTTCGGCCCTCGGTCAAACTAAAATTACTTTTTGTTCTTTATCCGATAATTTCCGAATTTGACCGAATTTTAAAAATCCGATTTCAGATTCCGACTCAGAAGCCCCAAAAACCCCCCGATACCGAATATCAGCCTCCTAGGACCAATTTGAAATTTTCTCCATACAAATCGCTTTTTTTCGATATTTGCCGAATTTGACCGAATTGTCGGACCAGATTTCAGATTCATATTTTTGAGCCCCGAGAGCCCTTCCATACTGAGTTTCAGCCCCCTAGCACCAATTTGAAATTTTGAAAAAAAAAAAGTCGCCATCTTGAATTTTTTTTTCCACGACTGTACTCGGGTGGGGGCCTACTATGACATTTGGTCGAGCACCCCCCACCCATCTCCAGCGGTTTACGAGATACGGGCCCCCGAAAATATTCTCCATACAAATTTTTTTTTAATGCTAGAAATAAAAAAAAAAAAATTTAAGAATCGGGGGGCCCCAAACTCCCTACATACCAAATTTCAGCGCGCTACGACCATTTTGAAATTTTTCCGCCATTTTGAAGTCGCCATTTTGAAAAAAAAATGGCGGCTCGTCAAATTGCTTGGGGAGGCCTATGACATTTGGTCGAGCACCCCCCGCTATCTGGCCCCGTTTAGCCAGGCCGTCGACCGAAATCTTACCCCGGAGAGGTAGACCCAAAGTCGGATTTTTCCCGGGGTCTCGGAGCCGAGCTCTATATGGTGGTATATGCCATAACCCCCCACCACCCCTCCTTCCGGGAGAACAATTCTTCTATACGAAATGAGTCGTAATGCAGCTTTATATATTATTAACTAGTATTTTCTCGGTGCGCGGGGTGCAAGCACCCCGCGAGGGGGTTGAGCAGTCGTCCTTCTGTCATCCGAGAGGGGGTTGGCAGTGAAAAGTGCTGAAAGATCGGTGCTCGAGTTTAAAACTTTCCATTGGGAAGGGCAACGGGAGTTGTAAAATTGGTGGCGTTGTCGCAACTAAAGTGAGGTTGCTTGGTGCGCGGGGTGCAAGCACCCCGCGAGGGGGTCTATCCTGGGGTTCTGTCACCCGAGAGGGGGTTGCCAGTGGAAGATGCAGAAGAAAAAGTAGCTCGAGCTGTAAATTGCTTAAGAAAGGGGAGCGAGGTAGAAGATGGAGGCGAATTTGCACGCAGGTATGTTTGCTTGGGAAGCTGTGGAGGGTGCCAGTGTCTAGGTGGGCTCGCCCAGCGGGCCCTTCGGGCCCTTGGGCTCGCGCGCTACAGGCGACTTTACTGGGACGCTCCGCACCTTCGGTGCTACGCGGAGCTCGGCCTTCGGCCTCGCGGGGTTGACACTCGCCGTCGGGCCTTCGGCCCTCCGTCGAGTTAAAATTACTTAGAGTTATAGTATTCTGTGGTTGGGATCCTTGACTGTGACGCTCCGCACCTTCGGTGCTACGCGGAGCTCGGCCTTCGGCCTCGCGGGGTTGCCGCTTCGCACCTTCGGTGCTACGCGGAGCTCGGCCTGCGGCCTCGCATTAAATTACTTGGGGGAGGGGTAAGGTTCTGAGTGGGCTCGCCCTGCGGGCCCTTCGGGCCCTTGGGCTCGCGCGCTATAGGCGCCTTCCCTGAGACGCTCCGCACCTTCGGTGCTACGCGGAGCTCGGCCTTCGGCCTCGCGGGGCTGACGCTCGCCGTCGGGCCTGCGGCCCTCCGTCGAGCTAAAATTACTTAGGGGTATAGTAGGTTTCTGGGTGGGCTCGCCCTGCGGGCCCTGCGGGCCCTTGGGCTCGCGCGCTGCCGGCGCCTTCCCTGGGACGCTTCGCACCTTCGGTGATACGCGGAGCTCGGCCTGCGGCCTCGCGGGGGGACGTTTGCCCTCGGGCCTTCGGCCCTCGGTCAAACTAAAATTACTAAATTTTATTTGTCCGATATTTTTCGAATTTGACCGAATTTTAAAAATCCGATTTCAGATTCCGACTCAGGAGCCCCAAAAACCTTCCGATACCGAGTTTCAGCCCCCTCGGACGAATTTTAAATTTTCTCCATACAAATCGATTTTTTTCGATATTTGCAGAATTTGACCGAATTTTCGGACAAGATTTCAGATTCATATTTTTGAGCCCCGATAGCCCCCTGATACCGAGTTTCAGCCCCCTAGCTCCAATTTGAAATTTTGAAAAAAAAAAAAGTCGTCATCTTGATTTTTTTTTTCCACGACTGTACTCGGGTGGGGGCCCTCTATGACATTTGGTCGAGCACCCCCCACCCATCTCCAGCGGTTTACGAGATACGGGCCCCCGAAAATATTCTCCATACAAATTTTTTTTTAATGCTAGAAATAAAAAAAAAAGTTTTTCAGAATCGGGGGGCCCCAAACCCCCTACATACCAAATTTCAGCGCGCTACGACCATTTTGAAATTTTTCCGCCATTTTGAAGTCGCCATTTTGAAAAAAAAATGGCGGCTCGTCAAATTGCTTGGAAACCCCTATGACATTTGGTCGAGCACCTCCCCCCTATCTGGTGCCGTTTAGGCGGGCCGTCGATCGAAATTTTATCCCGGAGAGGTAGACCCAAAGTCGGATTTTTCCCGGGGTCTCTGAGCCGAGCTCTATACGATAGTATATACCACAACCCCCCACCACCCCTCCTTCCGGGAGAACAATTCTTCTATACGAAATGAGTGGTAATGCAGCTTTATATATTATTAACTAGTATTTTCTCGGTGCGCGGGGTGCAAGCACCCCGCGAGGGGGTTGCGTAGCTGTCCTTCTGTCATCCGAGAGGGGGTTGGCAGTGGAAAGTGCAGAAGAGATCGAGTTTGAGTTTTAAAATTTCCATAGGGAAGGGCAACGGGAGTTGTAAAATTGGTGGCGTTGTCGCAACTAAAGTGAGGTTGCTTGGTGCGCGGGGTGCAAGCACCCCGCGAGGGGGTCTATCCTGGGGTTCTGTCACCCGAGAGGGGGTTGCCAGTGGAAGATGTAGATGAAAAAGTAGCTCGAGTTGTAAATTGCTTAAGAAAGGGGAGCGAGGTAGAAGATGGAGGCGAATTTGCACGCAGGTATGTTTGCTTGGGAAGCTGTGCAGGGTGCCAGTGTCTGGGTGGGCTCACCCTGCGGGCCCTTCGGGCCCTTGGGCTCGCGCGCTACAGGCGACTTGACTGGGACGCTCCGCACCTTCGGTGCTACGCGGAGCTCGGCCTTCGGCCTCGCGGCGTTGACACTCGCCGTCGGGCCTTCGGCCCTCCGTCGAGTTAAAAGTACTTAGAGTTATAGTATTCTGTGGTTGGGCTCCTTGGCTGTGACGCTCCGCACCTTCGGTGCTACGCGGAGCTCGGCCGTCGGCCTCGCGGGGTCGCCGCTTCGCACCTTCGGTGCTACGCGGATCTCGGCCTGCGGCCTCGCATTAAATTACTTGGGGGAGGGGTAAGGTTCTGGGTGGACTCGCCCTGCGGGCCCTTCGGGCCCTCGGGCTCGCGCGCTATGGGCGCCTTCCCTGAGACGCTCCGCACCTTCGGTGCTACGCGGAGCTCGGCCTTCGGCCTCGCGGGGTTGACGCTCGCCGTCGGGCCTGCGGCCCTCCGTCGAGCTAAAATTACTTAGGGGTATAGAAAGTTTCTGGGTGGGCTCGCCCTGCGGGCCCTTTGGGCCCTTGGGCTCGCGCGCTGCCGGCGCCTTCCCTGGGACGCTCCGCACCTTCGGTGCTACGCGGAGCTCGGCCTGCGGCCTCGCGGGGGGACGTTTGCCCTCGGGCCTTCGGCCCTCGGTCAAACTAAAATTACAAAATTTTATTTGTCCTATATTTTCAGATTTTGACCGAATATCCAAAAACCGATTTCAGATTCCGACTCAGGAGCCCCAAAAATCCCCCGATGCCGAGTTTCAGCCCCCTAGCACCAATTTGAAATTTTGAAAAAAAAAAAAGTCGCCATCTTGATTTTTTTTTTCGGCGATTTTACTCGGGTGAGGGTTCCCTATGACATTTGGTCGAGCACCTCCCACCCATCTCCAGCGGTTTACGAGATACGGGCCCCCGAAAATATTCTCCATACAATTTTTTTTTTAAAGCTAGAAAAAAAAAAAAAAGTTTTTTAGAATCGCGGGGCCCCAAACCCCCTACATACCAAATTTCGGCGCGCTACGATCATTTTGAAAATTTTCCGCCATTTTGAAGTCGCCATTTTGAAAAAAAAATGGCGGCTCGTCAAATTGCTTGGGAACCCCTATGACATTTGGTCGAGCACCCCCCCGCTATCTGGCCCCGTTTAGCCGGGCCGTCGATCAAAATTTTATCCCGGAGAGGTAGACCCAAAGTCGGATTTTTCCCGGGGTCTCGGAGCCGAGCTCTATACGATGGTATACACCATAACCCCCCACCACCCCTCCTTCCGGGAGAACAATTCTTCTATACGAAATGAGTGGTAATGCAGCTTTATATAATATAGACTAGTATTTTCTCGGTGCGCGGGGTGCAAGCACCCCGCGAGGGGGTTATGCAGTCGTCCTTCTGTCATCCGAGAGGGGGTTGGCAGTGGAGAGTGCTAGAAAATCGGTGCTCGAGTTTAAAAATTTCCATAGGGAAGGGCAACGGGAGTTGTAAAATTGGTGGCGTTGTCGCAATGCGAGTGAGGTTGCTTGGTGCGCGGGGTGCAAGCACCCCGCGAGGGGGTCTGTCCTGGGGTTCTGTGACCCGAGAGGGGGTTGCCAGTGGAAGATGCAGAAGAAAAAGTAGCTCGAGTTGTAAATTGCTTAAGAAAGGGCAGCGAGGCAGAAAATGGAGGCGAATTTGCACGCAGGTATGTTTGCTTGGGAAGCTGTGGAGGGTGCCAGTATCTGGGTGGGCTCACCCTGCGGGCCCTTCGGGCCCTTGGGCTCGCGCGCTACAGGCGACTTGACTGGGACGCTCCGCACCTTCGGTGCTACGCGGAGCTCGGCCTTCGGCCTCGCGGCGTTGACACTCGCCGTCGGGCCTTCGGCCCTCCGTCGAGTTAAAAGTACTTAGAGTTATAGTATTCTGTGGTTGGGCTCCTTGACTGTGACGCTCCGCACCTTCGGTGCTACGCGGAGCTCGGCCTCCGGCCTCGCGGAGTCGCCGCTTCGCACCTTCGGTGCTACGCGGAGCTCGGCCTGCGGCCTCGCATTAAATTACTTGGGGGAGGGGTAAGGTTCTGGGTGGGCTCGCCCTGCGGGCCCTTCGGGCCCTTGGGCTCGCGCGCTAAGGGCGCCTTCCCTGGGACGCTCCGCACCTTCGGTGCTACGCGGAGCTCGGCCTTCGGCCTCGCGGGGCTGCCGCTCGCCGTCGGGCCTGCGGCCCTCCGTCGAGCTAAAATTACTTAGGTGTATAGTAAGTTTCTGGGTGGGCTCGCCCTGCGGGCCCTGCGGGCCCTTGGGCTCGCGCGCTGCCGGCGCCTTCCCTGGGACGCTTCGCACCTTCGGTGCTACGCGGAACTCGGCCTGCGGCCTCGCGGGGGGACGTTTGCCCTCGGGCCTTCGGCCCTCGGTCAAACTAAAATTACTTTTTGTTATTTGTCCGATAATTTCCGAATTTGACCGAATTTTCAAAATCCGATTTCAAATTCCGACTCAGAAGCCCCAAAAACCCCCCGATACCGAATATCAGCCTCCTAGGACCATTTTCAAATTTTCTCCATACAAATCGTTTTTTTTCGATATTTGCCGAATTTGACCGAATTGTCGGACCAGATTTCAGATTCATATTTTTGAGCCCCGAGAGCCCCCCCATACCGAGTTTCAGGCCCCTAGCACCAATTTGAAATTTTGAAAAAAAAAAAAGTCGCCATCTTGAATTTTTTTTTCCACGACTGTACTCGGGTGGGGGCCCTCTATGACATTTGTTTGAGCACCCCCCACCCATCTCCAGCGGTTTACGAGATACGGGCCCCCGAAAATATTCTCCATACAATTTTTTTTTTAATGCTAGAAATAAAAAAAAAAGTTTTTTAGAATCGGGGGGCCGCAAACCCCCTACATACCAAATTTCAGCGCGCTACGACCATTTTGAAATTTTTCCGCCATTTTGAAGTCGCCATTTTGAAAAAAAAATGGCGGCTAGTCAAATTGCTTGGGGAGGCCTATGACATTTGGTCGAGCACCCCCCCGCTATCTGGCCCCGTGTAGCCAGGCCGTCGACCGAAATCTTATCCCGGAGAGGTAGACCCAAAGTCGGATTTTTCCCGGGGTCCTGGAGCCGAGCTCTATACGATGGTATATGTCATCACCCCCCACCACCCCTCCTTCCGGGAGAACAATTCTTCTATACGAAATCAGTCGTAATGCAGCTTTATATATTATTAACTAGTATTTTCTCGGTGCGCGGGGTGCAAGCACCCCGCGAGGGGGTTACGTAGCCGTCCTTGTGTCATCCGAGAGGGGGTTGGCAGTGGAAAGTGCTGGAAGATCGGTGCTCGAGTTTTAAAATTTCCTTAGGGAAGGGCAACGGGAGTTGTAAAATTGGTGGCGTTGTCGCAAAGCGAGTGAGGTTGCTTGGTGCGCGGGGTGCAAGCACCCCGCGAGGGGGTCTGTCCTGGGGTCCTGTGACCCGAGAGGGGGTTGCCAGTGGAAGATGCAGAAGAAAAAGTAGCTCGAGTTGTAAATTGCTTAAGAAAGGGGAGCGAGGTAGAAGATGGAGGCGAATTTGCACGCAGGTATGTTTGCTTGGGAAGCTGTGGAGGGTGCCAGTGTCTGGGTGGGCTCACCCTGCGGGCCCTTCGGGCCCTTGGGCTCGCGCGCTACAGGCGACTTGACTGGGACGCTCCGCACCTTCGGTGCTACGCGGAGCTCGGCCTTCGGCCTCGCGGCGTTGACACTCGCCGTCGGGCCTTCGGCCCTCCGTCGAGTTAAAACTACTTAGAGTTATAGTATTTTGTTGTTGGGCTCCTTGACTGTGACGCTCCGCACCTTCGGTGCTACGCGGAGCTCGGCCTTCGGCCTCGCGACGTTGACGCTTCGCACCTTCGGTGCTACGCGGAGCTCGGCCTGCGGCCTCGCATTAAATTACTTGGGAGAAGGGTAAGGTTCTGGGTGGGCTCGCCCTGCGGGCCCTTCGGGCCCTTGGGCTCGCGTGCTACGGGCGACTTCTCTGGGACGCTCCGCACCTTCGGTGCTACGCGGAGCTCGGCCTTCGGCCTCGCAGCGTTGAAACTCGCCGTCAGGCCTTCGGCCCTCCGTCGAGTTAAAATTACTTAGAGTTATAGTGTTTTGTGGTTGGGGTCCTTGACTGTGACGCTCCGCACCTTCGGTGCTACGCGGAGCTCGGCCTTCGGCCTCGCGGTGTTGACGCTTCGCACCTTCGGTGCTACGCGGAGCTCGGCCTGCGACCTCGCATTAAGACACTAAGACTTATAGTAAGTGGTTGGGCTCCTTGTTTGTGACGCTCCGCACCTTCGGTGCTACGCGGAGCTCGGCCTTCGGCCTCGCATTAAGTTACTTAGATGTGTAGAAAGTTATTGGGCTCCGTAACTGGGACGCTCCGCACCTTCGGTGCTACGCGGAGCTCGGCCTTCGGCCTCGCGGGGTCGACGCTTCGCACCTTCGGTGCTACGCGGAGCTCGGCCTGCGGCCTCGCATTAAATTACTTGGGGGAAGGGTAAGTTTCTGGGTGGGCTCGCCCTGCGGGCCCTTCGGGCCCTTGAGCTCGCGCGCTACCGGCGCCTTCCCTGGGACGCTCCGCACCTTCGGTGCTACGCGGAGCTCGGCCTCCGGCCTCGCGGGGCTAACGCTCGCCGTCGGGCCTGCGGCCCTCCGTCGAGCTAAAATTACTTAGGGGTATAGTAAGTTTCAGGGTGGGCTCGCCCTGCGGGCCCTTCGGGCCCTTGGGCTCGCGCGCTGCTGGCGCCTTCCCGCGCTGCCTGCGGCCTCGCGGGGGGACGTTTGCCCTCGGGCCTTCGGCCCTCGGTCAAACTAAAATTACTAAATTTTATTTGTCCGATATTTTCCGAATTTGACCGAATCTTCGAAATCCGATTTCAGATTCCGACTCAGGAGCCCCAAAAACCCCCCGATACTGAGTTTCAGCTCCCTAGCACCAATTTGAAATTTTCTCCATACAAATCGATTTTTGTCGATATTTTCCGAATTTGACCTAATTTTCAAATTCTGATTTCAGAATCCGACTCAGGAGCCCCAAAAACCCTCCGATACCGAGTTTCAGCTCCCTAGCACCAATTTGAATTTAAAAAAAAAAAAAAAGTCGCCATCTTGATTTTTTTTTTCCACGACTGTACTCGAATGGGTGCCCTCTATGACATTTGGTCGAGCACCCCTCACCCATCTCCAGCGGTTTACGAGATACGGGCCCCCGAAAATATTCTCCATACAATTTTTTTTTTAAAGCTAGAAAAAATAAAAAAAGTTTTTCAAAATCGGGGGGCCCCAAACCCCCTACGTACCAGATTTCAGCGCGCTACGACCAGTTTGAAAATTTTCCGCCATTTTGAAGTCGCCATCTTGAAAAAAAAATGGCGGCTCGTCAAATTGCTTGACAACCCCTATGACATTTGGTAGAGCACCCCCCCCCTAGCTATTATGGTTTAGCAGGGCCGTTGAAAAAAAAACTCGTCTTCCGCGGTAGACTGAAAGTCGGATTTTTCCCAGAGGTTTGAAGCCGAGCTCTATACGTCAACACCAAAATCACCCCCCCACCCCCCCTCCTTCCCCGAGATCAATTCACTTAGAAATGAGTGGTAATGCAGCTTTATATAGTATTAACTAGTATTTTCTCGGTGCGCGGGGTGCAAGCACCCCGCGAGGGTGTTACGTAGCCGTCCTTGTGTCATCCGAGAGGGGGTTGGCAGTGGAAAGTGCTGGAAAAACGGGATTCGAGTTGTAAAATTTCCATAGGGAAGGGCAACGGGAGTTGTAAAATTGGTGGCGTTGTCGCAAAGCGAATGAGGTTGCTTGGTGCGCGGGGTGCAAGCACCCCGCGAGGGGGTCTGTCCTGGGGTTCTGTCACCCGAGAGGGGGTTGGCAGTGAAAAATGCAGAAGAAAAAGTAGCTCGAGCTGTAAATTGCTTAAGAAAGGGGAGCGAGGTTGAAGATGGAGGCGAATTTGCACGCAGGTATGTTTGCTTGGGAAGCTGTGGAGGGTGCCAGTGTCTGGGTGGGCTCACCCTGCGGGCCCTTCGGGCCCTTGGGCTCGCGCGCTACAGGCGACTTGACTGGGACGCTCCGCACCTTCGGTGCTACGCGGAGCTCGGCCTTCGGCCTCGCGGCGTTGACACTCGCCGTCGGGCCTTCGGCCCTCCGTCGAGTTAAAAGTACTTAGAGTTTATAGTATTCTGTGGTTGGGATCCTTGACTGTGACGCTCCGCACCTTCGGTGCTACGCGGAGCTCGGCCTTCGGCCTCGCGGGGTCGCCGCTTCGCACCTTCGGTGCTACGCGGAGCTCGGCCTGCGGCCTCGCATTAAATTACTTGGGGGAGGGGTAAGGTTCTGAGTGGGCTCGCCCTGCGGGCCCTTCGGGCCCTTGGGCTCACGCGCTATGGGCGGCTGCCCTGGGACGCTCCGCACCTTCGGTGCTACGCGGAGCTCGGCCTTCGGCCTCGCGGGGCTGACGCTCGCCGTCGGGCCTGCGGCCCTCCGTCGAGCTAAAATTACTTAGGGGTATAGTAGGTTTCTGGGTGGGCTCGCCCTGCGGGCCCTTCGGGCCCTTGGGCTCGCGCGCTACCAGCGCCTTCCCTGGGACGCTCCGCACCTTCGGTGCTACGCGGAGCTCGGCCTTCGGCCTCGCGGAGCTGACGCTCGCCGTCGGGCCTGCGGCCCTCCGTCGAGCTAAAATTACTTAGGGGTATAGTAGGTTTCTGGGTGGGCTCGCCCTGCGGGCCCTTCGGGCCCTTGGGCTCGCGCGCTGCCGGCGCCTTCCCTGGGACGCTCCGCACCTTCGGTGCTACGCGGAGCTCGGCCTGCGGCCTCGCGGAAGGCCGTTTGCCCTCGGGCCTTCGGCCCTCGGTCAAACTAAAATTACTAAATTTTATTTGTCCGATATTTTCCGAATTTGACCGAATTTTCGAAATCTGATTTCAGATTCTTACTCAAAAGCTCCAAAAACCTCCTGAAACCGAGTTTCAGCCGCCTAGCACCAATTTGAAATTTTGAAAAAAAAAAAAATCTCCATCTTGAATTTTTTTTTCCACGACTGTACTCGGGTGAGGGCCCCTTATGACATTTGGTCGAGCACCCCTTACCCATATCCAGCGGTTTACGAGATACGGGCCCCCGAAAATATTCTCCATACAAATTTTTTTTTAATGCTAGAAAAAAAAAAAAAAGTTTTTCAGAATTGATGGACCCCAAACCCACTACATACCAAATTTCAGCGCGCTACGACCATTTTAAAATTTTTCAGCCATTTTGAAGTCGCCATTTTGAAAAAAAAATGGCGGCTCGTCAAATTGCTTGGGAACTCCTATGACATTTGGTCGAGCACCCCCCCGCTAGCTATTATGGTTTAGCCGGGCCGTTGATTAAAATTGTCATCTTCCTCGGTAGACCAAAAGTCGGATTTTTCCCAGAGGTTTGACGCCGAGCTCTATGCGACAACACCAAAGTCGCCCCCCCACCACCCCTCCTTCCCCGAGATCAATTCACTTAGAAATGAGTGGTAATGCAGCTTTATACAGGGTGTCCCTAAAACCAACGCCGAAATGAAGAGGGGTGATAGAACAGCTCATAAGCAACCATATTAAGTTCATTTGACCTTAATAAAAAGTTCATGGTTTTCGAGATATTTGCATTAAAAAAAAACTCGTGACTTTTGATGCCCTGCGTCAGTATGTCGATTGCCACCACTGCAAATTTAGGTATTTTTTAAATCTGTTTTTTGCAGGATGTTACTAAAAATATATCCTATCGAATGTAATTTCAATTTAGTACATATCATGATGCTTTGTCGGTAAAAATAATAAAAAAAAAAACGAATTATAGCAATTTATTAAATTTAGCCAGCGGTTTTGATCGAGTTTCCTTTATAAAAAGTATTGTAAACTAACATGGCACACAACATAAAAAGATAGTAAATTTATTGTAGTTTTCAAAAAGGTACAGCATTTTCTAATTTACGCAGCAGTTTACGAGATATTGATATTTTACAACAAAAGGAGCTCATACTGCAGTTATTCCATAGTATGGTACCAGAGCCCCTACTAGGCTCAGAGTTTGAATTTTGAACAAAAAATCGATTTAAAGAATACTTTATTTAGAATAGGAACACAATTCAATTTAAGAATAAAAAAAATGAAATGTTCATAGCGAACCTGGCAAATAACGTAAAAAGATAGCAAATTTAGAGTTGTTTTTTAAATGGTATGGAAGTGACTTAATTATTTAGCGGTTTATAAGATAATGCAAAAATAATACTGGTTGCCATTTTTATCTGTTAAGTGAATAAAAAAACTAAAAACATTAAAAAAATACGATACCTGTTTTATGTAACTAAATTAAGTGTTCAAATTGTCCGCCATTGACTTGAATACAAGCTCGGCATCTCCTTAAAAATGCTCGACTGATGTGACGTGCACTTCTTGATACGTCGTTTTGGGGCTCTGCGTAAATGCGTTGTCTCAGCTCCGCTATACTGTTAATCGGTTCATTGTAAACTTTTTCCTTAATATAACCCCAGTAATAGAAATCCAGAGGATTTAGGTCTGGAGATCGAGGAGGCCACAAAATGGGACCCAGACGGCCGATCCATTTCTGTGGATAAGTTTGGTTTAAATGTAGTCGCACTTCGCGTGCATAATGTGCTGGACAGCCATCATTCTGCAGCCACATTGACCTCCGCGTAGCTAAAGGTACGTCGTCGAGAAGATTTGGCAACTCATTCTCTAAGAAATGCAGATAACTTGGACCATTCAGCGTTTCTGGTAATTCAAATGGGCCAATTATTTTCCCATCTAATATTCCAGTCCAGAGGTTCACTTTAAATTGGTACTGCGACCGATCTTCCCACATTAAATGAGGATGTTCTAATGCATAACTGTGTAAATTGTGCATGTTCATAAATCCATCTCTCAAGTGCTTTCATCAGACCATAAAACCATATTTATGAAATTGGGATCCTCTGTGTTTTTGCAGCATTGTCTGGCAAAACTGAACACGAAGTGGGTAATCACGGGGCAGCAACGCTTGAACACGTTGTATGTGGTATGGATGATATCCATATCGACGTAATATTCTATTGGCAACAGATTTTGATATCCCTAAATTACGTTCAATGTTCCGTGTCGAAGTGGATGGGTCGTTTTGAATCTCTTGTAAAACATCTTCATCGTAATCTCCTCTAGGTCTTCCCAATCCACCACGATTGCCAGGCAAAACGCCTTGTGAGTATGCGAGATGAACATTTCGAAATACTCGATGGTCCGGATGCCTTAAATTTGGATATCTTTCCCGATAGAGTCTAGCTGCAGCACAAGAGTTACCCTGACATTCCCCATAGACAAAATGCATGTTGGCATATTCTTGAGGAGTATAATTCTCTGGCATATTTGTAACAAACGCACTACAATTAATCTTAACAGAGCCAAAGTAAATCGAAGTTAAAATCAATAGGCAGAACTCGAGTCCAAGATGCACAAAGCAAAGTTAAATTGTACCAAAAATCCAAATCACAAGGCAAACACGAGTTCTATTGGTAAATCAAGTCTATTTAAGAAAATAAGAAACCAAACTAAATAAAGAACATCAAACGAATTGACGAAGTGTCCTAAAATTACTAAAATACTCTTTAATCAGAAAGCCGACTTGAATTCGAATTTCAAATTGTGTTCCAATTTCAAATTGTGTATTCTTTGAATCTATTTTTTGTTCGAAATTAAAACTCTGAGCCTAGTAGGGGCTCTGGTTCCATACTATGTAATAACTGCAGTATGAGCTCCTTTTAGTGAAAAATATCAATATCTCGTAAACTGCTGCGTAAATTAGAAAATGCTGTACTTTTTTGAAAACTACAATAAATTTACTATCTTTTTATGTTGTGTGCCATGTTAGTTTACAATACTTTTTTTAAATGAAACTCGATCAAAACCGCTGGCTAAATTTAATAAATTGCTATAATTCGTTTTTTTTTTTATTTTTACCGACAAAGCATCATGATATGTAATAAATTGAAATTACATTCGATAGGATATGTTTTTAAGTAACATCCTGCAAAAAACAGATTTAAAAAATACCTAAATTTGCAGTGGTGGCAATCGACATACTGACGCAGGGCATCAAAAGTCACGAGTTTTTTTTAAATGCAAATATCTCGAAAACCATGAACTTTTTATTAAGGTCAAATGAACTTAATATGGTTGCTTATGAGCTGTTCTATCACCCCTCTTCATTTCGGCGTTGGTTTTAGGGACACCCTGTATAGTATTAATTAATTAATTAATATGAGATTTTAGGCTGACATTGAATGTTTTGAGGCTGACTCAATAATTAAGTAGCTCCCATTACACATATGGGTATCTATAGGCTCTCATTTCTCGCAAAGTCGGGTAATGCGAGCGATTCTGATTTTTTGAAAAAAGTTCATCTGTCGCCAAATGCCTGATAATGTGACGTTGGCAGTGGAAAGTGCTGGAAGATCGGTGCTCGAGTTTTAAAATTTCCTTAGGGAAGGGCAACGGGAGTTGTAAAATTGGTGGCGTTGTCGCAAAGCGAGTGAGGTTGCTTGGTGCGCGGGGTGCAAGCACCCCGCGAGGGGGTCTGTCCTGGGGTCCTGTCACCCGAGAGGGGGTTGTCAGTGAAAGATGCAGATGAAAAAGTAGCTCGAGTTGTAAATTGCTTAAGAAAGGGGAGCGAGGTAGAAGGTGGAGGCGAATTTGCACGCAGGTATGTTTGCTTGGGAAGCTGTGGAGGGTGCCAGTGTCTAGGTGGGCTCGCCCAGCGGGCCCTTCGGGCCCTTGGGCTCGCGCGCTACAGGCGACTTTAAGGGGCGCTCCGCACCTTCGGTGCTACGCGGAGCTCGGCCTTCGGCCTCGCGGGGTTGACACTCGCCGTCGGGCCTTCGGCCCTCCGTCGAGTTAAAATTACTTAGAGTTATAGTATTCTGTGGTTGGGATCCTTGACTGTGACGCTCCGCACCTTCGGTGCTACGCGGAGCTCGGCCTTCGGCCTCGCGGGGTCGCCGCTTCGCACCTTCGGTGCTACGCGGAGCTCGGCCTGCGGCCTCGCATTAAATTACTTGGGGGAGGGGTAAGGTTCTGAGTGGGCTCGCCCTGCGGGCCCTTCGGGCCCTTGGGCTCGTGCGCTATGGGCGGCTGCCCTTGGACGCTCCGCACCTTCGGTGCTACGCGGAGCTCGGCCTTCGGCCTCGCGGGGCTGACGCTCGCCGTCGGGCCTGCGGCCCTCCGTCGAGCTAAAATTACTTAGGGGTATAGTAAGTTTCTGGGTAGGTTCGCCCTGCGGGCCCTTCGGGCCCTTGGGCTCGCGCGCTGCCGGCGCCTTCCCTGGGACGCTCCGCACCTTCGGTGCTACGCGGAGCTCGGCCTGCGGCCTCGCGGGGGGACGTTTGCCCTCGGGCCTTCGGCCCTCGGTCAAACTAAAATTACTAAATTTTATTTGTCCGTTTTTTTCCGATTTTGACCGAATTTTCAAAATCCGATTTCAGATTCCGACTCAGAAGCCCCAAAAACCCCCCGATACCGAATATCAGCCTCCTAGGACCAATTTGAAATTTTCTCCATACAAATCGTTTTTTTTCGATATTTGCCGAATTTGACCGAATTGTCGGACCAGATTTCAGATTCATATTTTTGAGCCCCAAGAGCCCCCACATACCGAGTTTCAGCCCCCTAGCACCAATTTGAAATTTTGAAAAAAAAAAAGACGCCATCTTGAATTTTTATTTCCACGACTGGACTCGGGTAGAGGCCCCCTATGACATTTGGTCGAGCACCCCCTACCCATCTCCAGCGGGTTACGAGATACGGGCCCCCGAAAATATTCTCCATACAACTTTTTTTTTAATGCTAGAAAAAAAAAAAAAAATTTTTTTAAATCGGGGGGCCCTAAACCCCCTACATACCAAATTTCAGCGCGCTACGACCATTTTGAAATTTTTCCGCCATTTTGAAGTCGCCATTTTGAAAAAAAAATGGCAGCTCGTCAAATTGCTTGGGGAGGCCTATGACATTTGGTAGAGCACCCCCCCGCTATCTGGCCCCGTTTAGCCAGGCCGTCGACCGAAATCTTATCCCGGAGAGGTAGACCCAAAGTCAGATTTTTCCCGGGGTCCTGGAGCCGAGCTCTATACGGTGGTATATGTCACTACCCCCCACCACCCCTCCTTCTGGGAGAACAATTCTTCTATACGAAATGAGTGGTAATGCAGCTTTATATATTATTAACTAGTATTTTCTCGGTGCGCGGGGTGCAAGCACCCCGCGAGGGGGTTGCGTAGCTGTCCTTCTGTCATCCGAGAGGGGGTTGGCAGTGGAAAGTGCAGAAGAGATCGAGTTTGAGTTTTAAAATTTCCATAGGGAAGGGCAACGGGAGTTGTAAAATTGGTGGCGTTGTCGCAACTAAAGTGAGGTTGCTTGGTGCGCGGGGTGCAAGCACCCCGCGAGGGGGTCTATCCTGGGGTTCTGTCACCCGAGAGGGGGTTGCCAGTGGAAGATGTAGATGAAAAAGTAGCTCGAGTTGTAAATTGCTTAAGAAAGGGGAGCGAGGTAGAAGATGGAGGCGAATTTGCACGCAGGTATGTTTGCTTGGGAAGCTGTGCAGGGTGCCAGTGTCTGGGTGGGCTCACCCTGCGGGCCCTTCGGGCCCTTGGGCTCGCGCGCTACAGGCGACTTGACTGGGACGCTCCGCACCTTCGGTGCTACGCGGAGCTCGGCCTTCGGCCTCGCGGCGTTGACACTCGCCGTCGGGCCTTCGGCCCTCCGTCGAGTTAAAAGTACTTAGAGTTATAGTATTCTGTGGTTGGGCTCCTTGGCTGTGACGCTCCGCACCTTCGGTGCTACGCGGAGCTCGGCCGTCGGCCTCGCGGGGTCGCCGCTTCGCACCTTCGGTGCTACGCGGAGCTCGGCCTGCGGCCTCGCATTAAATTACTTGGGGGAGGGGTAAGGTTCTGGGTGGACTCGCCCTGCGGGCCCTTCGGGCCCTCGGGCTCGCGCGCTATGGGCGCCTTCCCTGAGACGCTCCGCACCTTCGGTGCTACGCGGAGCTCGGCCTTCGGCCTCGCGGGGTTGACGCTCGCCGTCGGGCCTGCGGCCCTCCGTCGAGCTAAAATTACTTAGGGGTATAGAAAGTTTCTGGGTGGGCTCGCCCTGCGGGCCCTTTGGGCCCTTGGGCTCGCGCGCTGCCGGCGCCTTCCCTGGGACGCTCCGCACCTTCGGTGCTACGCGGAGCTCGGCCTGCGGCCTCGCGGGGGGACGTTTGCCCTCGGGCCTTCAGCCCTCGGTCAAACTAAAATTACAAAATTTTATTTGTCCTATATTTTCAGATTTTGACCGAATATCCAAAAACCGATTTCAGATTCCGACTCAGGAGCCCCAAAAATCCCCCGATGCCGAGTTTCAGCCCCCTAGCACCAATTTGAAATTTTGAAAAAAAAAAAAGTCGCCATCTTGATTTTTTTTTTCGGCGATTTTACTCGGGTGAGGGTTCCCTATGACATTTGGTCGAGCACCTCCCACCCATCTCCAGCGGTTTACGAGATACGGGCCCCCGAAAATATTCTCCATACAATTTTTTTTTTAAAGCTAGAAAAAAAAAAAAAAGTTTTTTAGAATCGCGGGGCCCCAAACCCCCTACATACCAAATTTCGGCGCGCTACGATCATTTTGAAAATTTTCCGCCATTTTGAAGTCGCCATTTTGAAAAAAAAATGGCGGCTCGTCAAATTGCTTGGGAACCCCTATGACATTTGGTCGAGCACCCCCCCGCTATCTGGCCCCGTTTAGCCGGGCCGTCGATCAAAATTTTATCCCGGAGAGGTAGACCCAAAGTCGGATTTTTCCCGGGGTCTCGGAGCCGAGCTCTATACGATGGTATACACCATAACCCCCCACCACCCCTCCTTCCGGGAGAACAATTCTTCTATACGAAATGAGTGGTAATGCAGCTTTATATAATATAGACTAGTATTTTCTCGGTGCGCGGGGTGCAAGCACCCCGCGAGGGGGTTACATAGCCGTCCTTGTGTCATCCGAGAAGGGGTTGGCAGTGGAAAGTTCTGGAAGATCGGTGCTCGAGTTTTAAAATTTCCTTAGGGAAGGGCAACGGGAGTTGTAAAATTGGTGGCGTTGTCGCAAAGCGAGTGAGGTTGCTTGGTGCGCGGGGTGCAAGCACCCCGCGAGGGGGTCTGTCCTGGGGTCCTGTGACCCGAGAGGGGGTTGCCAGTGGAAGATGCAGAAGAAAAAGTAGCTCGAGTTGTAAATTGCTTAAGAAAGGGGAGCGAGGTAGAAGATGGAGGCGAATTTGCACGCAGGTATGTTTGCTTGGGAAGCTGTGGAGGGTGCCAGTGTCTGGGTGGGCTCACCCTGCGGGCCCTTCGGGCCCTTGGGCTCGCGCGCTACAGGCGACTTGACTGGGACGCTCCGCACCTTCGGTGCTACGCGGAGCTCGGCCTTCGGCCTCGCGGCGTTGACACTCGCCGTCGGGCCTTCGGCCCTCCGTCGAGTTAAAACTACTTAGAGTTATAGTATTTTGTTGTTGGGCTCCTTGACTGTGACGCTCCGCACCTTCGGTGCTACGCGGAGCTCGGCCTTCGGCCTCGCGACGTTGACGCTTCGCACCTTCGGTGCTACGCGGAGCTCGGCCTGCGGCCTCGCATTAAATTACTTGGGAGAAGGGTAAGGTTCTGGGTGGGCTCGCCCTGCGGGCCCTTCGGGCCCTTGGGCTCGCGTGCTACGGGCGACTTCCCTGGGACGCTCCGCACCTTCGGTGCTACGCGGAGCTCGGCCTTCGGCCTCGCAGCGTTGAAACTCGCCGTCGGGCCTTCGGCCCTCCGTCGAGTTAAAATTACTTAGAGTTATAGTGTTTTGTGGTTGGGGTCCTTGACTGTGACGCTCCGCACCTTCGGTGCTACGCGGAGCTCGGCCTTCGGCCTCGCGGTGTTGACGCTTCGCACCTTCGGTGCTACGCGGAGCTCGGCCTGCGACCTCGCATTAAGACACTAAGACTTATAGTAAGTGGTTGGGCTCCTTGTTTGTGACGCTCCGCACCTTCGGTGCTACGCGGAGCTCGGCCTTCGGCCTCGCATTAAGTTACTTAGATGTGTAGAAAGTTATTGGGCTCCGTAACTGGGACGCTCCGCACCTTCGGTGCTTAGCGGAGCTCGGCCTTCGGCCTCGCGGGGTCGACGCTTCGCACCTTCGGTGCTACGCGGAGCTCGGCCTGCGGCCTCGCATTAAATTACTTGGGGGAAGGGTAAGTTTCTGGGTGGGCTCGCCCTGCGGGCCCTTCGGGCCCTTGGGCTCGCGCGCTACCGGCGCCTTCCCTGGGACGCTCCGCACCTTCGGTGCTACGCGGAGCTCGGCCTTCGGCCTCGCGGGGCTAACGCTCGCCGTCGGGCCTGCGGCCCTCCGTCGAGCTAAAATTACTTAGGGGTATAGTAAGTTTCTGGGTGGGCTCGCCCTGCGGGCCCTTCGGGCCCTTGGGCTCGCGCGCTGCCGGCGCCTTCCCTGGGACGCTCCGCACCTTCGGTGCTACGCGGAGCTCGGCCTTCGGCCTCGCGGGGCTAACGCTCGCCGTCGGGCCTGCGGCCCTCCGTCGAGCTAAAATTACTTAGGGGTATAGTAAGTTTCTGGGTGGGCTCGCCCTGCGGGCCCTTCGGGCCCTTGGGCTCGCGCGCTGCCGGCGCCTTCCCTGGGACGCTCCGCACCTTCGGTGCTACGCGGAGCTCGGCCTGCGGCCTCGCGGGGGGACGTTTGCCCTCGGGCCTTCGGCCCTCGGTCAAACTAAAATTACTAAATTTTATTTGTCCGATATTTTCCGAATTTGACCGAATCTTCGAAATCCGATTTCAGATTCCGACTCAGGAGCCCCAAAAACCCCCCGATACTGAGTTTCAGCTCCCTAGCACCAATTTGAAATTTTCTCCATACAAATCGATTTTTGTCGATATTTTCCGAATTTGACCTAATTTTCAAAATCTGATTTCAGAATCCGACTCAGGAGCCCCAAAAACCCTCCGATACCGAGTTTCAGCTCCCTAGCACCAATTTGAATTTAAAAAAAAAAAAAAAGTCGCCATCTTGATTTTTTTTTTCCACAACTGTACTCGAATGAGTGCCTTCTATGACATTTGGTCGAGCACCCCCCACCCATCTCCAGCGGTTTACGAGATACGGGCCCCCGAAAATATTCTCCATACAAATTTTTTTTTAATGCTAGAAAAAAAAAAAAAAGTTTTTCAGAATCACGGGGCCCCAAACCCCCAACATACCAAATTTCAGCGCGCTACGACCATTTTGAAATTTTACCGCCATTTTGAAGTCGCCATTTTGAAAAAAAAATGGCGGCTCGTCAAATTGCTTGAAAACCCCTTTGACATTTGGTCGAGCACCCCCCCCCTAGCAATAATGGTTTCGGCGGGCCGTTGAAAAAAAAACTCACCTTCCACGGTAGACCAAAAGTCGGATTTTTCCCAGAGGTTTGACGCCGAGCTCTATACGTCAACACCAAAACCAACCCCCCACCCCCCCTCCTTCCCCGAGATCAATTCACTTAGAAATGAGTGGTAATGCAGCTTTATATAGTATTAAAGACTAGTATTTTCTCGGTGCGCGGGGTGCAAGCACCCCGCGAGGGGGTTACGTAGCCGTCCTTGTGTCATCCGAGAGGGGGTTGGCAGTGGAAAGTGCTGGAAGATCGGTGCTCGACTTTTAAAATTTCCTTAGGGAAGGGCAACGGGAGTTGTAAAATTGGTGGCGTTGTCGCAAAGCGAGTGAGGTTGCTTGGTGCGCGGGGTGCAAGCACCCCGCGAGGGGGTCTGTCCTGGGGTCCTGTGACCCGAGAGGGGGTTGCCAGTGGAAGATGCAGAAGAAAAAGTAGCTCGAGTTGTAAATTGCTTAAGAAAGGGGAGCGAGGTAGAAGATGGAGGCGAATTTGCACGCAGGTATGTTTGCTTGGGAAGCTGTGGGAGCGTTTTTCAAAAAAAGTGTACATGGCAAAATTTGAATGTCCCACACGTTCAACGTGTTTTTTTTTTACTTTACCTTTAGTATTTGGGTATATGAGTGGTATCATTTGATTCTGTAGATGTAGGGCATTCATTTTATATTTCTAAAACGATTATATTATATTTATTACTAGATTTATTGCAAAATAAAGATATGAAAAGTGCTAAAATGGGTATGTCCCACGTCGACTCAGTCATGTTCAGAGGCTTGCAGAAATTCGAAATAAATTTGTATGAATATTGAATGTGGTCACACAGATAAAGTAATGAGTCTAGATTTTAGTCGTGTGCTTTATTTATAAACAAATACGGTTTATAATGCCGAAAACCTACTTTTTCCACTGTCCAAAGAAATCGACAGACCGGAACTTCCGGTTATAGTCACAAGCGATTTTAACATACTTGTGCAATCGATATTCCCCAAAAAGCGTTAATTTTTTAATCCTGGCAACATTTTAATGCTATAGGCATCGGATTTCATTGCAAATAAAACGTCAGTTCCGTGAAAACGGTGACGAAAGGTGGACGCTGTGTCAGTGCGCTAAAAATAGGATTTCGAGTTAGTAACAGTTTTTTCGGTAAGTAGATTATAATTAACTTTTTAAACACAATTAGACATAGAAGAAACTATCGTAGTATCCGATACTAAACCAAAAACACATTGAATTGGTTCAGAACACGTTGAAATTTTGATTTTAAATTGTCGAGGTAGAATTCGTCACGTCCGGTTAGTGACGTGATATACTACCGGAACGATTTTGTGACGAATTGGAACTATAAAGCTTAGTACACAATCGAAATATGACCGATGTTTTAACCGACTTCTAAAAAAGGAGTTACTTAGTTTGACCCATATGTTTGTTATACATGCATGTTTATCCGCCATTATCTCGCTTTTCAGAAAAGTATTCGTTATCTCCGGAAGAAATGACTAAAAAGCAAAATAACAATTAAAACATTTATAAAAACTGGGTAAGAGCATGTCGGGCCACGCTTACAGTCGAGTTTTTAATTAGGCGAACTAACTTGACAGCTGAAACTGTTGTCAGAAATGAAGAAAAAAAATTGTGATTGGTTTATGTCGATATAACCTTAAGTATACACCCATAAACCTTAAAATATTGCATTAAGGTTTATATTCGTTTATAACTATCAAGAAAACAAGAGGCAGAAAGCGTTCTAAGCGATGTCCTAAAATAAAGTTCGTTCGATGTAAGTATTTTAATTACAACCGTTTTTAGGGTTCCGTACCCAAAGGGTAAAAACGGGACCCTATTACTGAGACTTCGCTGTCCGTCCGTCCGTCTGTCACCAGGCTGTATCTCAAGAACGGTGATAGCTAGGCAGTTGAAATTTTCACGGATGATGTATTTCTATTGCCGCTAGAACAACAAATACTAAAAATAAAATAAAATAAATATTTAAGGGGGCTCCCATACAACAAACTTGTAGATTATGGTACGGAACCCTTCATGCGCGAGTCGGACTCGCACTTGCCCAATTTTTTATTAATGAGAATTAAGACTGTTATTCTATATTTTGAAATGTTCATGTTGCTATTACTTGTTAAAGGTAATAGTAACATTTTATGTTTTATTTAAAAAAAAATTAATAAAACATTATTAATAATCTATAAAAATAGATAAATAAAACTAATAAAACTTTCAATATTGATTGTCATTTACTCATGAAAGATTTTTATGTAATACATAATAATATACATTGTAAATATTTATAATTACTAGTTTAATACATGTTTTATTATTACATATTACATTTTGATTCCGTTGCAATAAATACGATTCATAACATAATACTTTTGTGATTTTATTTCAATATATTCAATCTATGTACACTATTCCTTACATTTTCCAGTTAGTCACATGAGATTCCGTTTAGTTACTGTCCCAAGATTTGGGATGTTGAAAATAATTATTTCTGGCTGCTGCAGTGCAACAATTCACATATTTAAGCGTTAACATTACTAAATGAATATTCCTTAATATAATAAAAATATTATTCGTTGATTTGTCGCATTTTAATGCAAAAAAATACATGTTTTAGCAGTCATTTGGTGGCGATTGTGACGAACTGGACCTTTATTTTATCCACAAAGCTTGCTCGTTCCATTAATTCTTTAAATTAAACCCGTTTTAAATGGTTTATTGTCTTTATTTTAAATGTGTAAACTAAAACTGGTCCAAAAAATACTACAATCAATTTATAATGAATTTTATATTTGTGACTATCCGGAACTAGTTTCACCACAATCTGAGTTTAAAATGTCGATATTGTCTATATTTTTTAATATTTTAATGCCATTTTCTCAAATAATACACTATAACTTATGGGGAATTGAATAAGCCAAGAAAATTTTAAATCGGTGTTATAAAAAAAAACGTTTTCCGGTTCGTCACGTGTACACTTTTTTTGAAAAACACTCGTGGAGGGTGCCAGTGTCTGGGTGGGCTCACCCTGCGGGCCCTTCGGGCCCTTGGGCTCGCGCGCTACAGGCGACTTGACTGGGACGCTCCGCACCTTCGGTGCTACGCGGAGCTCGGCCTTCGGCCTCGCGGCGTTGACACTCGCCGTCGGGCCTTCGGCCCTCCGTCGAGTTAAAACTACTTAGAGTTATAGTATTTTGTTGTTGGGCTCCTTGACTGTGACGCTCCGCACCTTCGGTGCTACGCGGAGCTCGGCCTGCGGCCTCGCATTAAATTACTTGGGAGAAGGGTAAGGTTCTGGGTGGGCTCGCCCTGCGGGCCCTTCGGGCCCTTGGGCTCGCGTGCTACGGGCGACTTCTCTGGGACGCTCCGCACCTTCGGTGCTACGCGGAGCTCGGCCTTCGGCCTTGCAGCGTTGAAACTCGCCGTCGGGCCTTCGGCCCTCCGTCGAGTTAAAATTACTTAGAGTTATAGTGTTTTGTGGTTGGGGTCCTTGACTGTGACGCTCCGCACCTTCGGTGCTACGCGGAGCTCGGCCTTCGGCCTCGCGGTGTTGACGCTTCGCACCTTCGGTGCTACGCGGAGCTCGGCCTGCGACCTCGCATTAAGACACTAAGACTTATAGTAAGTGGTTGGGCTCCTTGTTTGTGACGCTCCGCACCTTCGGTGCTACGCGGAGCTCGGCCTTCGGCCTCGCATTAAGTTACTTAGATGTGTAGAAAGTTATTGGGCTCCGTAACTGGGACGCTCCGCACCTTCGGTGCTACGCGGAGCTCGGCCTGCGGCCTCGCATTAAATTACTTGGGGGAAGGGTAAGTTTCTGGGTGGGCTCGCCCTGCGGGCCCTTCGGGCCCTTGGGCTCGCGCGCTACCGGCGCCTTCCCTGGGACGCTCCGCACCTTCGGTGCTACGCGGAGCTCGGCCTTCGGCCTCGCGGGGCTAACGCTCGCCGTCGGGCCTGCGGCCCTCCGTCGAGCTAAAATTACTTAGGGGTATAGTAAGTTTCTGGGTGGGCTCGCCCTGCGGGCCCTTCGGGCCCTTGGGCTCGCGCGCTGCCGGCGCCTTCCCTGGGACGCTCCGCACCTTCGGTGCTACGCGGAGCTCGGCCTGCGGCCTCGCGGGGGGACGTTTGCCCTCGGGCCTTCGGCCCTCGGTCAAACTAAAATTACTAAATTTTATTTGTCCGATATTTTCCGAATTTGACCGAATCTTCGAAATCCGATTTCAGATTCCGACTCAGGAGCCCCAAAAACCCTCCGATACCGAGTTTTAGCTCCCTAGCACCATATTGAAATTTTGAAAAAAAAAAAAGTCGCCATCTTGAATATTTTTTTCCACGACTGTACTCGAATGGGTGCCCTCTATGACATTTGGTCGAGCACCCCCCACCCATCTCCAGCGGTTTACGAGATACGGGCCCCCGAAAATATTCTCCATACAAATTTTTTTTTAATGCTAGAAAAAAAAAAAAAAGTTTTTCAGAATCACGGGGCCCCAAACCCCCAACATACCAAATTTCAGCGCGCTACGACCATTTTGAAATTTTTCCGCCATTTTGAAGTCGCCATTTTGAAGAAAAAATGGCGGCTCGTCAAATTGCTTGAAAACCCCTATGACATTTGGTCGAGCACCCCCCCCCTAGCAATAATGGTTTCGGCGGGCCGTTGAAAAAAAAACTCACCTTCCACGGTAGACCAAAAGTCGGATTTTTCCCAAAGGTTTGACGCCGAGCTCTATACGTCAACACCAAAACCAACCCCCCACCCCCCCTCCTTCCCCGAGATCAATTCACTTAGAAATCAGTGGTAATGCAGCTTTATATAGTATTAACTAGTATTTTCTCGGTGCGCGGGGTGCAAGCACCCCGCGAGGGGGTTGCGTAGCTGTCCTTCTGTCATCCGAGAGGGGGTTGGCAGTGGAAAGTGCAGAAGAGATCGAGTTTGAGTTTTAAAATTTCCATAGGGAAGGGCAACGGGAGTTGTAAAATTGGTGGCGTTGTCGCAACTTAAGTGAGGTTGCTTGGTGCGCGGGGTGCAAGCACCCCGCGAGGGGGTCTATCCTGGGGTTCTGTCACCCGAGAGGGGGTTGCCAGTGGAAGATGTAGATGAAAAAGTAGCTCGAGTTGTAAATTGCTTAAGAAAGGGGAGCGAGGTAGAAGATGGAGGCGAATTTGCACGCAGGTATGTTTGCTTGGGAAGCTGTGCAGGGTGCCAGTGTCTGGGTGGGCTCACCCTGCGGGCCCTTCGGGCCCTTGGGCTCGCGCGCTACAGGCGACTTGACTGGGACGCTCCGCACCTTCGGTGCTACGCGGAGCTCGGCCTTCGGCCTCGCGGCGTTGACACTCGCCGTCGGGCCTTCGGCCCTCCGTCGAGTTAAAAGTACTTAGAGTTATAGTATTCTGTGGTTGGGCTCCTTGGCTGTGACGCTCCGCACCTTCGGTGCTACGCGGAGCTCGGCCGTCGGCCTCGCGGGGTCGCCGCTTCGCACCTTCGGTGCTACGCGGAGCTCGGCCTGCGGCCTCGCATTAAATTACTTGGGGGAGGGGTAAGGTTCTGGGTGGACTCGCCCTGCGGGCCCTTCGGGCCCTCGGGCTCGCGCGCTATGGGCGCCTTCCCTGAGACGCTCCGCACCTTCGGTGCTACGCGGAGCTCGGCCTTCGGCCTCGCGGGGTTGACGCTCGCCGTCGGGCCTGCGGCCCTCCGTCGAGCTAAAATTACTTAGGGGTATAGAAAGTTTCTGGGTGGGCTCGCCCTGCGGGCCCTTTGGGCCCTTGGGCTCGCGCGCTGCCGGCGCCTTCCCTGGGACGCTCCGCACCTTCGGTGCTACGCGGAGCTCGGCCTGCGGCCTCGCGGGGGGACGTTTGCCCTCGGGCCTTCGGCCCTCGGTCAAACTAAAATTACAAAATTTTATTTGTCCTATATTTTCAGATTTTGACCGAATATCCAAAAACCGATTTCAGATTCCGACTCAGGAGCCCCAAAAATCCCCCGATGCCGAGTTTCAGCCCCCTAGCACCAATTTGAAATTTTGAAAAAAAAAAAAGTCGCCATCTTGATTTTTTTTTTCGGCGATTTTACTCGGGTGAGGGTTCCCTATGACATTTGGTCGAGCACCTCCCACCCATCTCCAGCGGTTTACGAGATACGGGCCCCCGAAAATATTCTCCATACAATTTTTTTTTTAAAGCTAGAAAAAAAAAAAAAAGTTTTTTAGAATCGCGGGGCCCCAAACCCCCTACATACCAAATTTCGGCGCGCTACGATCATTTTGAAAATTTTCCGCCATTTTGAAGTCGCCATTTTGAAAAAAAAATGGCGGCTCGTCAAATTGCTTGGGAACCCCTATGACATTTGGTCGAGCACCCCCCCGCTATCTGGCCCCGTTTAGCCGGGCCGTCGATCAAAATTTTATCCCGGAGAGGTAGACCCAAAGTCGGATTTTTCCCGGGGTCTCGGAGCCGAGCTCTATACGATGGTATACACCATAACCCCCCACCACCCCTCCTTCCGGGAGAACAATTCTTCTATACGAAATGAGTGGTAATGCAGCTTTATATAATATAGACTAGTATTTTCTCGGTGCGCGGGGTGCAAGCACCCCGCGAGGGGGTTACATAGCCGTCCTTGTGTCATCCGAGAAGGGGTTGGCAGTGGAAAGTTCTGGAAGATCGGTGCTCGAGTTTTAAAATTTCCTTAGGGAAGGGCAACGGGAGTTGTAAAATTGGTGGCGTTGTCGCAAAGCGAGTGAGGTTGCTTGGTGCGCGGGGTGCAAGCACCCCGCGAGGGGGTCTGTCCTGGGGTCCTGTGACCCGAGAGGGGGTTGCCAGTGGAAGATGCAGAAGAAAAAGTAGCTCGAGTTGTAAATTGCTTAAGAAAGGGGAGCGAGGTAGAAGATGGAGGCGAATTTGCACGCAGGTATGTTTGCTTGGGAAGCTGTGGAGGGTGCCAGTGTCTGGGTGGGCTCACCCTGCGGGCCCTTCGGGCCCTTGGGCTCGCGCGCTACAGGCGACTTGACTGGGACGCTCCGCACCTTCGGTGCTACGCGGAGCTCGGCCTTCGGCCTCGCGGCGTTGACACTCGCCGTCGGGCCTTCGGCCCTCCGTCGAGTTAAAACTACTTAGAGTTATAGTATTTTGTTGTTGGGCTCCTTGACTGTGACGCTCCGCACCTTCGGTGCTACGCGGAGCTCGGCCTTCGGCCTCGCGACGTTGACGCTTCGCACCTTCGGTGCTACGCGGAGCTCGGCCTGCGGCCTCGCATTAAATTACTTGGGAGAAGGGTAAGGTTCTGGGTGGGCTCGCCCTGCGGGCCCTTCGGGCCCTTGGGCTCGCGTGCTACGGGCGACTTCCCTGGGACGCTCCGCACCTTCGGTGCTACGCGGAGCTCGGCCTTCGGCCTCGCAGCGTTGAAACTCGCCGTCGGGCCTTCGGCCCTCCGTCGAGTTAAAATTACTTAGAGTTATAGTGTTTTGTGGTTGGGGTCCTTGACTGTGACGCTCCGCACCTTCGGTGCTACGCGGAGCTCGGCCTTCGGCCTCGCGGTGTTGACGCTTCGCACCTTCGGTGCTACGCGGAGCTCGGCCTGCGACCTCGCATTAAGACACTAAGACTTATAGTAAGTGGTTGGGCTCCTTGTTTGTGACGCTCCGCACCTTCGGTGCTACGCGGAGCTCGGCCTTCGGCCTCGCATTAAGTTACTTAGATGTGTAGAAAGTTATTGGGCTCCGTAACTGGGACGCTCCGCACCTTCGGTGCTTAGCGGAGCTCGGCCTTCGGCCTCGCGGGGTCGACGCTTCGCACCTTCGGTGCTACGCGGAGCTCGGCCTGCGGCCTCGCATTAAATTACTTGGGGGAAGGGTAAGTTTCTGGGTGGGCTCGCCCTGCGGGCCCTTCGGGCCCTTCGGCTCGCGCGCTACCGGCGCCTTCCCTGGGACGCTCCGCACCTTCGGTGCTACGCGGAGCTCGGCCTTCGGCCTCGCGGGGCTAACGCTCGCCGTCGGGCCTGCGGCCCTCCGTCGAGCTAAAATTACTTAGGGGTATAGTAAGTTTCTGGGTGGGCTCGCCCTGCGGGCCCTTCGGGCCCTTGGGCTCGCGCGCTGCCGGCGCCTTCCCTGGGACGCTCCGCACCTTCGGTGCTACGCGGAGCTCGGCCTTCGGCCTCGCGGGGCTAACGCTCGCCGTCGGGCCTGCGGCCCTCCGTCGAGCTAAAATTACTTAGGGGTATAGTAAGATTCTGGGTGGGCTCGCCCTGCGGGCCCTTCGGGCCCTTGGGCTCGCGCGCTGCCGGCGCCTTCCCTGGGACGCTCCGCACCTTCGGTGCTACGCGGAGCTCGGCCTGCGGCCTCGCGGGGGGACGTTTGCCCTCGGGCCTTCGGCCCTCGGTCAAACTAAAATTACTAAATTTTATTTGTCCGATATTTTCCGAATTTGACCGAATCTTCGAAATCCGATTTCAGATTCCGACTCAGGAGCCCCAAAAACCCCCCGATACTGAGTTTCAGCTCCCTAGCACCAATTTGAAATTTTCTCCATACAAATCGATTTTTGTCGATATTTTCCGAATTTGACCTAATTTTCAAAATCTGATTTCAGAATCCGACTCAGGAGCCCCAAAAACCCTCCGATACCGAGTTTCAGCTCCCTAGCACCAATTTGAATTTTTTAAAAAAAAAAAAGTCGCCATCTTGATTTTTTTTTTCCACAACTGTACTCGAATGAATGCCTTCTATGACATTTGGTCGAGCACCCCCCACCCATCTCCAGCGGTTTACGAGATACGGGCCCCCGAAAATATTCTCCATACAAATTTTTTTTTAATGCTAGAAAAAAAAAAAAAAGTTTTTCAGAATCACGGGGCCCCAAACCCCCAACATACCAAATTTCAGCGCGCTACGACCATTTTGAAATTTTACCGCCATTTTGAAGTCGCCATTTTGAAAAAAAAATGGCGGCTCGTCAAATTGCTTGAAAACCCCTTTGACATTTGGTCGAGCACCCCCCCCCCAGCAATAATGGTTTCGGCGGGCCGTTGAAAAAAAAACTCACCTTCCACGGTAGACCAAAAGTCGGATTTTTCCCAGAGGTTTGACGCCGAGCTCTATACGTCAACACCAAAACCAACCCCCCACCCCCCCTCCTTCCCCGAGATCAATTCACTTAGAAATGAGTGGTAATGCAGCTTTATATAGTATTAATTAACTAGTATTTTCTCGGTGCGCGGGGTGCAAGCACCCCGCGAGGGGGTTACGTAGCCGTCCTTGTGTCATCCGAGAGGGGGTTGGCAGTGGAAAGTGCTGGAAGATCGGTGCTCGAGTTTTAAAATTTCCTTAGGGAAGGGCAACGGGAGTTGTAAAATTGGTGGCGTTGTCGCAAAGCGAGTGAGGTTGCTTGGTGCGCGGGGTGCAAGCACCCCGCGAGGGGGTCTGTCCTGGGGTCCTGTGACCCGAGAGGGGGTTGCCAGTGGAAGATGCAGAAGAAAAAGTAGCTCGAGTTGTAAATTGCTTAAGAAAGGGGAGCGAGGTAGAAGATGGAGGCGAATTTGCACGCAGGTATGTTTGCTTGGGAAGCTGTGGAGGGTGCCAGTGTCTGGGTGGGCTCACCCTGCGGGCCCTTCGGGCCCTTGGGCTCGCGCGCTACAGGCGACTTGACTGGGACGCTCCGCACCTTCGGTGCTACGCGGAGCTCGGCCTTCGGCCTCGCGGCGTTGACACTCGCCGTCGGGCCTTCGGCCCTCCGTCGAGTTAAAACTACTTAGAGTTATAGTATTTTGTTGTTGGGCTCCTTGACTGTGACGCTCCGCACCTTCGGTGCTACGCGGAGCTCGGCCTTCGGCCTCGCGACGTTGACGCTTCGCACCTTCGGTGCTACGCGGAGCTCGGCCTGCGGCCTCGCATTAAATTACTTGGGAGAAGGGTAAGGTTCTGGGTGGGCTCGCCCTGCGGGCCCTTCGGGCCCTTGGGCTCGCGTGCTACGGGCGACTTCTCTGGGACGCTCCGCACCTTCGGTGCTACGCGGAGCTCGGCCTTCGGCCTCGCAGCGTTGAAACTCGCCGTCAGGCCTTCGGCCCTCCGTCGAGTTAAAATTACTTAGAGTTATAGTGTTTTGTGGTTGGGGTCCTTGACTGTGACGCTCCGCACCTTCGGTGCTACGCGGAGCTCGGCCTTCGGCCTCGCGGTGTTGACGCTTCGCACCTTCGGTGCTACGCGGAGCTCGGCCTGCGACCTCGCATTAAGACACTAAGACTTATAGTAAGTGGTTGGGCTCCTTGTTTGTGACGCTCCGCACCTTCGGTGCTACGCGGAGCTCGGCCTTCGGCCTCGCATTAAGTTACTTAGATGTGTAGAAAGTTATTGGGCTCCGTAACTGGGACGCTCCGCACCTTCGGTGCTACGCGGAGCTCGGCCTTCGGCCTCGCGGGGTCGACGCTTCGCACCTTCGGTGCTACGCGGAGCTCGGCCTGCGGCCTCGCATTAAATTACTTGGGGGAAGGGTAAGTTTCTGGGTGGGCTCGCCCTGCGGGCCCTTCGGGCCCTTGAGCTCGCGCGCTACCGGCGCCTTCCCTGGGACGCTCCGCACCTTCGGTGCTACGCGGAGCTCGGCCTCCGGCCTCGCGGGGCTAACGCTCGCCGTCGGGCCTGCGGCCCTCCGTCGAGCTAAAATTACTTAGGGGTATAGTAAGTTTCAGGGTGGGCTCGCCCTGCGGGCCCTTCGGGCCCTTGGGCTCGCGCGCTGCCGGCGCCTTCCCGCGCTGCCTGCGGCCTCGCGGGGGGACGTTTGCCCTCGGGCCTTCGGCCCTCGGTCAAACTAAAATTACTAAATTTTATTTGTCCGATATTTTCCGAATTTGACCGAATCTTCGAAATCCGATTTCAGATTCCGACTCAGGAGCCCCAAAAACCCCCCGATACTGAGTTTCAGCTCCCTAGCACCAATTTGAAATTTTCTCCATACAAATCGATTTTTGTCGATATTTTCCGAATTTGACCTAATTTTCAAATTCTGATTTCAGAATCCGACTCAGGAGCCCCAAAAACCCTCCGATACCGAGTTTCAGCTCCCTAGCACCAATTTGAATTTAAAAAAAAAAAAAAAGTCGCCATCTTGATTTTTTTTTTCCACGACTGTACTCGAATGGGTGCCCTCTATGACATTTGGTCGAGCACCCCTCACCCATCTCCAGCGGTTTACGAGATACGGGCCCCCGAAAATATTCTCCATACAATTTTTTTTTTAAAGCTAGAAAAAATAAAAAAAGTTTTTCAAAATCGGGGGGCCCCAAACCCCCTACGTACCAGATTTCAGCGCGCTACGACCAGTTTGAAAATTTTCCGCCATTTTGAAGTCGCCATCTTGAAAAAAAAATGGCGGCTCGTCAAATTGCTTGACAACCCCTATGACATTTGGTAGAGCACCCCCCCCCTAGCTATTATGGTTTAGCAGGGCCGTTGAAAAAAAAACTCGTCTTCCGCGGTAGACTGAAAGTCGGATTTTTCCCAGAGGTTTGAAGCCGAGCTCTATACGTCAACACCAAAATCACCCCCCCACCCCCCCTCCTTCCCCGAGATCAATTCACTTAGAAATGAGTGGTAATGCAGCTTTATATAGTATTAATTAATTAATTAATATGAGATTTTAGGCTGACATTGAATGTTTTGAGGCTGACTCAATAATTAAGTAGCTCCCATTACACATATGGGTATCTATAGGCTCTCATTTCTCGCAAAGTCGGGTAATGCGAGCGATTCTGATTTTTTGAAAAAAGTTCATCTGTCGCCAAATGCCTGATAATGTAACGGTGATGCTGTAATTAAATGATAGTCAAATAACTAAGGATTTAGTTTCTATTAAAAAGATCCAAAAATACCCATACATTTGCCTTATATTGAACTTTTGCCTTAGTAGGCTCTAATTCCCCCACGCTCCCTTACCTGAGTAACGCATACTAATACAATATTTCCTTACGAAAAACCACTTCGTATTTCTGTTGGAAACATCATTTGACGAAACTCAATCTCAGGATGAATAAGGGAGGAGCGAGGATAGATGATATCGGAAATTATTTGAAATAATTCATAGTATCGAAACCCCTAAGGCATTTCAAGATACAAGCATCTAGAGGATCGACCTCTGAACACAACTTAATTATAAAGCGAACATCCAATTCCAAATACTAGGGTCATCACCAACAGGGTAAAGGCTGCCGATCCATCTTGCCATCTCATCGCTCTGGCCATCCATCAAGCGACCGTTTGTGTAACCCTAGAGATACTATTTTCGAAGAAAAAGGGCTCAAATGTAATTGAGTTCGAAATTTGAAAAAAAAAACGCTTAACGATTCCGTTTGATTGGATAGCTGCTTTTGTTTCTTTTTAATTTGACAATGGCATTGATCGGTTTTCTTAGGCCCTGAATATTTTTTACAACGTTTTAATGTGTTTATGAACCGGATCGGTAAATAACAAGAAATGTATATTGCAGGAATTAGGAAACGCTTAAAATACCACAGGAAGCGTAGACAACGCTTAAAATACCACAGGACGAAATTTTAATGAAAAACATCAAACTCACTATCACAACCGGTAATTAAAACACAAAAAATACAACTCCAAGGTTCATTTAAACCGAAAATTAAGAATAAACTAAAGATTTTAACAAAATAAGTAACAAAATTATTATTTATTTATAACAAGTGAGTTATGACTTGCTGGACTGCATATTCCAATACGATAATTAACTTTGAGGAATTCATTATTTTTATCGTTCCTTTAGGTACATATGGATATAATATGTTTAGTATGCAATGTAATGTTTTTAATTTCCTCATCTAAACAACGCGGTTGGCGCCATCGTAATGCAGCTGTCTACTGAGCCGACGGTCCCGGGTTCGAATCTCGGCAAGGAAAAATATTTGGGTGTAACATGAATTCGAATATTTTGTTCCTGGGTCATAGAAGTTTTCTATGCATTTATCAATAAATAAATAAGTATGTACCTTCCTATTTCGTAGTCTAGTAACAATAACACAAGTCTACTATAGCTTACTGTGGGACTAGATCGATTTATATTATTTTATGACAATAAAAGTACAGTTTTGAGTCATATTTAAATTCCAGACGGTCCAATCCGTCAAAGTATTAACGCCATGAGAAAATAACTATCATTGATAAAAGTGACTGTTCACAATTTGATAAAAGTGATACGCTACAAAAAACTACTTTCCCATGTTCTTCGTTCAGTATTACAAAGTTAATATGTAGGTAATAAATTAGTATTTAAAATTTGATGTCATACGAATTCTAAATGGGTAATCCCTAAAAATATGGAACCCTGTAATATTGAGTCAGTGATTTAATGATTTTATATTAATTCCTGTTATAAGTCAAAATCAAAATATTCTTTATTCAAGTAAACCTAGCTACAAGAACTTTTGAATCGTCAGTAACAAAGAGCAGAGCAATTTATTCATACAATTATTACTGAAAATACAATGAAAGTCACTATAAATTACATTATAAAAATAAAATTAAAATCCCAATAAAATCGTTAGCAAATAAAAAAATAAAACACACTTTCATTAATTTTACGACTCTTTATCATTCAAGTAGTCTTGTGTGCTAAGTTTTGGAAATAAAAGTTTACGTTTATATAGTAAAGTTCTTGAATTTACCACTAGACAAGTCAGTTACCCTGGTCAGGTTTGTTTAAGCACAGTAAGTAGTAATTTTAAAACTTTTTTCTTTAATATCGCATCAACGAATGAAAATCCAATTCGATGTGTGAATAAAATTTAAGTGTTTCTATTTTAAGCGCAGAGAGGCTCTGGATTCAGTTTCCAATCGGTTCATTTAATTTGTGATAATGTAAACAGTTTGTTTTCGATGGCTTCGCCTACAAAAGTTTAATTGTGGCTTTGCTGCTGGTACATAAATTCAGTACTTTAAAAAACTAATATTAACATGGCATACAAAGAAAATAATAATACTTTTATGAAAACCTAAACCGGGTAAAGATAACATTATTTTAAGGAGAACTAAGTATTCTATTCGATAGAGTGAGCGAGCAAAGCGTTTCCGATCGAGTACTTCTAGCATAACTGTAACACGCCACTCTATATCGCGCCACAGGGCGGACACTGCCTACTAAAAACTGAACTTGAATGTCAGTGTCAATGTGTGCGTGTAAGACGCACAGGGCTGCCTCAGACACCACCATATTCATCACCATCATCATCATTATCACCACCAGTCACCACCAAATCATCATCATTACCATCACCAACGCCATCACTATTTCACGAGTCAATTCCCACCTACCATATACACAGTAGGTTTGTACCTACTGTGTATATGGTTATAGGTGGGCATTGCCATATACACAGTAGGTGTGTACCTACTGTGTATATGGTTATACGTGGGCATTAACTTTGGTGGGTTGTTTGTGTCAACACTTTCGAAATTTTCTTTGTAGCCAACTCCCGGCCAACTCCGTGCCCTTGCGGGGTGAGGTAGCTCAATTCGGTGCGGGGGTGTGCGTGTCCATTCTGCATGCAATACTATTAAGTATTCTGTGATCGCGCGACAAATACTACTTGTCACTTTCCTTCCAATACCGTGTGAACAAGACAGGTGATGCTGAGTCCGGCGACAAGCGAAGTCACAGCGAGATATTCTAGTCCTTCAGGTTGGCTAGTTATTTCTTTCGTAAATTTGTCTGAATTTCGGATATGGGGATGTTCGGCTGATTGTCGTAAAATTTTGTGAGCAGGTTAAAGAAATACGTCGTTATTTTTTTTGTAAATGCAGTCTCGTTTTTTTTTCGAAATGGCGGGGGTTGAAGACGTAATTAATTACAGAAATTATAAATTGATTTTTTTGCTAGGCATCTAGTAAGTACAAAAAAGTCACGATTGTGCTTTACGAGGAAAGGAGTTGTGCAACCTGTTATGTCATCCTTTACAGTCAGGGCAACTGAAGCTGCCAATTACAGGTGAGTTTTTGCACGGTTGCTAAGAATAGATATAATTTTTTGTCAGAGACTATGCTACTGTTAATTTTATTCATATAACTAGCATTAACCCGCGGCTTCGCTCGCGTGCCTATATAATATACATCATCCTACGGGAACAATGCTCTTTTTTTTTTTCAGGATTAAAAGTAGGCTATTTGTTAAGTTAGGGTATAATCTGCAATCTGCATTTCCCTCATGCATATCCGTCCAGCCGTTTTAGCGTGAAGAAGTAACAAAACATACACAGACTTGCTTTTCTAATATTACTGGGAAATACTTTTTATTTTATCATAACTCCACTTTATCAAATCAAACCGAAAACTCAAGCACTCAAATCAAGCGATCTCAGCTTTTACTGTACCAAATAAAGTTCACTTCAAAATTCATAACTCGAAGTGAAGCTAAGACACCGGGATAAGTGTGCATTTCATTTGTATAAAGCTTTTATAATGTCCCGAGCCTCCGCTTATCGATTTGGGATATTCGAGATTGGTTTAATGATTCTAAGCCATGTTCTAAGTTACGTAATGTTCTATTGTAAGATATTGAGGTTCTCTTCGTTGATGAATAAAAAATGTATTATTCTGAGCCAGATAAACGTAATTCAGAATTCTGAAATGACTTATTATTGAAAAGCTTTAATGTATTTATTACGGATGCAGGAAGTTTCCCGATCATTACTCCTCCCGTCCCAACGCGCCGCCCGCCTATAGGTACCGATTGACGACGATCGAGATGCCACCAAATACTATTTTTTTAATCTATTAGGATAACGCGGGTCTCTATCCATACCTCAAAAGCAAAAAAAGAACCCCCTTATAGGATCACGTGTAGCTGTCTTTCAGTCCGTCTGTTACAATCGATTTGCTGCAAAACTACTGGACCGATTAAATTACAATTTGGCGCAAATGCTTTCAAGAATTTTCATGACCACAAATAATTATTCAAAATCGGTGGCATTTTCGTAATTAACGTCCCAACAAACCATAAAAATTACACCCGTACTCATATTTAGTCATTTCAACCCCATCGCACCCCAACAGGCGACCCGACCCGATAAACCATAAAAGCATTACCAATGGATTTTCAGACTTTGTCACCACATTTCTCCCTTTTAGGGGTTGAATTAAAAGAAACCTGAAACACGTGTTTACTCATTTATTGTTAGAAATACTCCTGTGAAGTTTCGAATAAAATAGTCTAACTAATCTTGTTTCCCCATACAAACTCTGGAACCCCATTTCACCCCTTTAGGGGGTGAGTTTTGAAAAATCATTTCTTAGTGCACCGCTTCACCTTATAAGGAACCTACGTGCCAAATTTGAACTCTCTAGAACCAGCGGTTTAGTATTTAGACATTTCAATCCCATTTCACCCCAACAGGGGAGATGGTAACTCACGTTGGATTTTAAAATCGTTGTGGTTTTCGTAATCAGCGACCTGATAAACCATAAAAATAATACCCATGCTGATTTTCAGACTTTGTCACCACATTTCTCCCTTATAGGGGTTGAATTTTCAAAAAACCTGAAACACGTGTTTACTCATTTATCGTTAGAAATACTCCTGTAAAGTTTCGGATAGAATAGTCTAACTAATCTTCTTTCCCCGTACAAACTTTGGACCCCCATTTCACCCATTTAGGGGATAAATTTTGAAAAATCCTTTCTTAGTGCACCTCTACACCTTATAAGGAACCTACGTGCCAAATTTGAACTCTCTAGAACCAGCGGTTTAGTATTTAGACATTTCAACCCCATTTCACCCCAACAGGGGAGATGGTAACTCACGTCCGCCACGTTGGATTTTAAAATCGTTGCGGTTTTTGTAATCAGCGACCCGATAAACCATAAAAACAATACCCATGCTGATTTTCAGACTTTGTCACCACATTTCTCCCTTTTAGGGGTTGAATTTTCAAAAAACCTGAAACACGTGTTTACTCATTTATCGTTAGGAATACTCCTGTGAAGTTTCGAATAAAATAGTCTAACTAATCTTGTTTCCCCATACAAACCTTGGAACCCCATTTCACCCCTTTAGGGGGTGAGTTTTGAAAAATCCTTTCTTAGAAGATGCCTACGTCATAACATCTACCTGCATGCCAAATTTCAGCCCGATCCGTCCAGTGGTTTGGGCTGTGCGTTGATAGATCGCTATGTCAGTCAGTCAGTCACCTTTGAGTTTTATATATATAGATAACTATAAACATGTTATTAGAGCAAAAATAACACAAAATTAAGAAACTAATGATCTAATAAAATTAAGGGTTCGAATCCCGGCCAGGGCAAATATTTGTATGATGAACTCGAATATTTGTGCTTGGGTCATGGTTGTTCTATGTATTTAAGTACGTATATCGTCGTCTAGTACCCATAACACAAGCCTTCTTGAGCTTAATTTGGGACTAACTCGATTTGTGTGAGGTTGTCCGATATTTATTTATTTGATATTTATTTAATTGAACCTAACTTAAACCTCTTGCCACTCTCGATAACTACTCAATTGAAAATGTATTTGTACCTATATATTTTTTATTTCATGTTAAAGACCATGAATTCTGATTTTATCGCCAATTTCACCAAAGCTTCTTAGTTTTTAATGGAAAATTAGGCCTGTTAAATATTTGGGCAATTTTTATTTCGTTGTCGATTTCTTTGTCTCATATTTTAATCAAATTCAGTGAGTTGGTAATTACCAACTCACTGAATTTGATTAAAATTAAAAAGTTCAAGGAATACGTATTTTAATTAAACATTTTTTTGATGCACATATTTCCGAAAATCGGTTACTAAGTACCTTTAGACAATGAACTTTAAAGTTCCTTGAACTTTTTAATTTTTTTTTAAATTTATTTATCATAAAAAACTTCAGGTGTTATGTGTAAAACAGTTATATTCCGCCAAACTGAGGACGATTTGTTGGTTTTTATAAGAATAGTTGAGAATTTGGGTATATTTTGAGAAATTGTCAGAAACGGCCCGACATATTTCGAGCTCGTATGGAGTTCTCGGCCTGGAGGCCTCGCGGGAATTTTGGGTTCCTGATATATATAAATAAATAAATAAATAAATAAAATATACCCCAAAATAAAAATAATAATTATATGTATATACACTTTTTATGTTAAGTAACTGTAATTTGTTAATACTTAGTTATTCATTTATTTTACATTGAAAATACCATTATCTTCATTCATAAATGTCAATCCATTAATTAAATTGTACATTAAAAATTTACTAAGAATACAAGTTGCCTAGAACTAAAACTACTAATACTAGTGCTAAACTAAAGCTGTAAACGACCAAGAAGTTTCCTGCGCCGCATTTCTTACGTAATTTGATTAAATTCCGAAACATTATCCGCCTAAGCTCATTTATAAATATCTGCCCATCAAAACGTTTGATAGGTATGCATGTAAATCCAAATTAATCATTGCATTCGAATAGTGCTATTTGCATAATTTATTCCATTATTGCGCGCCGCTCGTTCAGTATTTGATTAAAACTGTCGAAAAAAGTTTAAAATTGACAAAACTTACCGAAAATAAACTTTTTCACGAATCACAGTCACACGTGCACAAAATTACATGGAATCACTCACTCTTGTCACTAAACTAATTGTTCAGCACTCACCGAACACCGAGAAACGCTTTACGTAAGTGGAAGGAACTCGCAAGCCGTGCTTTCCCCGATAGGTTAAACGCGCGTCTGGCGTATCGAGGATCGCCTCACTCCCGGCCCCTTACGTCTAACTGCATTGCGCTCCGTACATAAAGAAGCCTATGGAAAAATTACTTTTTAACGCCCTAGGGCAATAATTTGTCTTTTCGTGTTATGGTTGAGATTTGAGTGGCCATCACGCAGAGTAGTTTTACGACCGACTCTTCCAAGCTTTTGCGGTAATTTAATCGCTGGCTGTGAATTATGTTTTTTTCAAGAGTTCTCCGGCTAATGAAGAGTTATAGCTGTATTACTTTATGGAACTCTGAGCTCGTATTTCGCATATTTCAGGCGACCCAATGTTGGAGAATATTTTCACAGCTGTGGATTTTCACGTGATTTGTCCTTACGTTAATAACTGGGTGCCGCAGATATTATAAATAGCAGATAATTATGAGTAGGTAATATATTGATGACACTCACTGATCACGGAGTGATATCACAATGATTTTCTTTAAGTTTTTTTATATTATACATAAAGTATCTGCTTGATTACTATGCATCATTTCGTGTTACGCTTACGATTTTTCGAATTTGCCGCTTTTTTGTGACCTAATTTATGAATCTGATTCAACTCACTCAATTAGGTTACCTACGAGTAACCTAAAATGTTCGACAGACAGACAGGAAAACAGTTCTGTTTTGGATGTCAAATTGTGTATATATAATTATTTGTGGAAATACATTTGGCACATTATTACCTACTAATTAAATTAACTTTTTATAATTATACTCTTTATATTATAATCATAAGGGGGGGTTTTGCCCTCGTTAATGACAGCCCCCGTACCGTAGCACACATGATGCAGCTTATTACAGCTGTGTAAGGGCTGATATATGTTACTTGGGATTGGGAGGGTGTGCTGCTGCTTTTTTTATGACCCGAAAAACGAAACTGCTCCCAGAGATAGGTAGGTTAGGGTTATTTTTTATGACCCGAAAAACGAAACTGCTCCCAGAGATAGGTAGGTTAGGGTTATTTTTTATGACCCGAAAAACGATACTGCTCATAGAGATAGGTAGGTTAATTTATCAAATCATTAGTTGAGAAATGATATCAGTGCGAAACGTTGAGTTGGAAAATGGTTGGAACAGCTCGAGAGAACTGTAAAGGAATTTCATACAAAATTGAAGGCCTAGGAAGTAATTTTTTTTAAACATGGTGTCTGTGATCATGAACAGGCTAAACAGCTGAATTATATTTTATTTTGAGTGGTATATTTTTTATTTCATTGCATATGTTTGAGAAAAGCACTATACATGCCTTAGCCGTAAAAAGAGACGACTTCGTACCACTATCCTACCTCCCTACAGTCGGCCGTCTATGCTTACTCACCCGGCAAGCCCTTCTTTCCCGGTGTCTGCAGTAATGTTACTATTCCCCTCATCTGATCTTCTTACTATCTATCCCGCGAGCGTTATACATTATTTTCCTTTGATTCTCGTTACCTCGTGAATTTATGGGTGGTTAAATGATTTAATGTGGGCACATTAGAATTTGAATGAGACGCAATATCCGGGGCGGCTGTCAGTCCGCGGTGACAGCCAACTGGACCCTCGTCATTGAATCACGGTTTGATTACGTTTATCATTAGTACTATAATGGTATCTCGTCCAAGATACCTCAGAGCTTGAAGACAAAAGTCTTCAACCAGTGCGTATTACCGGTGATGAGCTACGGAGCCGAGACTTGGTCTCTAACTATGGGCCTCTTAAGGAAGCTCAGAGTCACTCAGCGAGCTATGGAAAGGGCTATGCTCGGGATCTCTCTACGTGATCCAATCAGAAATGATGAGATTCGTAGACGAACTAACGTCACCGACATAGCAAACAGGGTTAGCAAACTGAAGTGGCAATGGGCAGGGCACATAGCTCGAAGAACCGATGGCCGTTGGGGCAGAAAGGTTCTCGAGTGGAGACCACGTACCGGCAACCGCAGCGTAGGACGGCCACCCGCAAGGTGGTCGGACGACCTGGTCAGGGTTGCGGGGACTCGCTGGATGCGGGTCGCTTCTATCCGGCCCATGTGGAAGTCAATTGAGGAGGCCTGTGTCCAGCAGTGGACGTCCTATGGCTGAAATGATGATGATGATGATGACTATAATGTTAGATTGGCTCATCGAGCCACGAAGTGGGTGCCAAATGAGGGGCGGTGACGACGTGGCAGGCCGAGACGAAGATCATGGGATGATCTGGACACTTTCCTAAATAATTGGACCGAAATAGCACCGAACAGGGAGTTGTGGAAGTCGAGGGGAGAGGCCCTTGCCCAGCAGTGGAACACATATACAGGCAAACAAAAAAAAACTAGCCAGGGTCGCGGGAAGCCGTTAGATGAAGACCTTGGGGAGCCTTTGTCTAGCAGTGGATGTCTTTCAGCTGGTTTTAAGATGATATATGATAATGAGATATCGGAATCTTGGGAGACTACGATGGGATTGGTTTATCGATAAAATCACTTATCGATACTTTTCTACCATTCGTAATATTTTGTGCAGGATGTTTTGTCAGTACTCTATTTTATCCAATTTTTTTTCATTATTCTAGTATCAGTATCATCACCAACGAAAAAGTACTGCCATCTTTTCTGGCTCCAAAACAAAGACATTTTCTATTTCAGCTTCTTTAATTTGTAACACGATACACGATGTCAATGAACCTAATTGAGAGATCTCAAACACAAGTTGGTAAGATTGAGTTTTGCCTTTTGATTGATTGCCCAAACACAACTTAAATTAGTTGGCTTATTGAGATTTTGAATAAATTATGAATTTTCTGATTCGCTTTGTATTACTGAACGAAGTTGTGTCACAAACTTGGTGGAAAACTACAGGGTGACTTTTTAGTCGTGAATGGTATTGCCAGGGCGTGATAAAGAGGGTGATGTTATGCAACTTTCACTATGGGGACAACCACGAAATCTCGAAAAACAATCTCCTAATTAAGAGTTAATTGATACTTATGACTTCAGGGAAAACAATTGTCCATTGTGAGTTGCGCATTTATAATTTTTGTTTCTGACACTATTTCACCTTATATCTGTAAGTAGAAGGAAGCGGTGGTAGCCTAGTGGTTAGGGCAAGCGACTTTCAATCCGGAGGTCGCGGGTTCGAACCCGGCCCGTACCAATGAGTTTTTCGGAACTTATGTACGGAATGTCATTTGATATTTACCACTCGCTCGCTTTTCGGTGGAGGAAAACATCGTGAGGAAACCACCTAAACCCAATAAGGCCTAGTTTCCCCTCTGGGTTGGAAGGTCAGATGGCAGTCGCTTTCGTAAAACTAGTGCCTACGCCACATCTTGGGATTTAGGTAGCCGACCCCGAATGAGAATTCATTCTCAAAAAATGGGACAAAGGCTAGGAGGATGATGATACCGTTGCCAAACTTCCAATTTTTAAAAGTGCGTGCATTTTAAATGATTAAGATTTTATAAAACATCGCCGGCAATGTATCTTCCCGACACAATATGGAACTGTGCCAAGAGATTGCTTACTAATTAAATCAATAAGTTGTCGAACAACACCGCACCCCTAGAATCTTGTTTTAGCCGAGCTTATCGTCTTTTACGCTAAATGTGACTAAAGATTGAGACTCGGGCTCGAGGGATAAACAATTTGTGCTACAATTACATATACATTATGAATGTATTGGCAACATTCGAGTATTTACGGGTTCGTGGGTTTAATTCCCGAGATATCTCGTACGTCATCTTCATTGTCGTAGGCCATCTCGGATATTATTTTACTTTAAAACTCGTTCTAGATTATTTTATTCCGAAAGCTTCAATTTCGTAAGGTTTCACGACATGACGTGTACTTAAACCGGTTTGTAGTAATCGTGATAGCTGCCAAGTTATTGTCTACGCACTTGTAATATAGGTTATACTATTATACGCTAAATGTAACAAGGTTAGGATTGTGGGGCTCGAGGGATATACAATTTGTGTTACCAATACGGCAATACCTACATATAGCTATTATGACCGTAAATAATGACAATATTGTCGAGTGTTGCGGGGATAGGCTTGAGCGTTAATTCCTGGAATTTCTTGTATCCCAGGGGTCCTGGTATTATCTATACAATACTTCCTGGTGCTTTCAGACTGCTGATTTCAGATTTAATATAGGTAATGCATTTCCGGATGATTGAAATTGCAAGTCTAATTAGGTTTGATTAGTCATAAGATCCGTGCCGTTGCCGCACCGCGGGCCTGTATCAATTTACCCAGCTCTCTAGTGCATTGTCTGTGATATCGCATTCTAGCTGTCTGACTTGGAACCTTTGTCTATTGAAATTATAGCGCAAAGCTTTACACCCACTATACAAAATAGAAGAGAACAGATTGAAACGACATGGACATCGTTTTTGAACATTTTGTGATAGTATAGGAGATCCGAACAAACATCGACCTTCACCGAGCTGATAATAGAATGAAACATATTTTATAAATGTTTATAATGAATTTAGTATATTAGAAAATATATTAAAAATGGGTTTGCTTAAGATATCCTGCTCAGACTATTTTTAATTATTAAACACCGAAGACAGCTTCCGGGTCAACTCAGATACCATCTCCCCTATAAGAGTAGATGAAGTCACAAGAGCCTTGTCTACGATGAAATTTGACAGAAGCCCTGGAGCTGATGGGGTAAGCACAGAGGCACTCGTCTTCGGCAAGCAAACTCTTCTGTCACCTTTAACTCAACTTTTTAATAATAATATTTTCTTCGGTTTCCGCGACTGTCACACATTTAAATAAAACAATTTAAACGGATTATATCGCGTATATTAATTATTTGAGCCTCCCTGACGTTTGACGTTGAAGGTTGACAACCTTTGACAACGGTATCTGTAAAGGTACTGAAACGTCAGGGAGGCTCAAATAATTAATATACGCGATATAATCCATTTAAATTGTTTTTTTTTAATAATATTTTAAAAACCGGTCAACTCCCTCAAAAACTTCTTCACTCAAATATTATACTCCTTCACAAAAAAGGCGATAAGAGCGACATCGCAAATTATCGACCAATTAGCCTAGTTTCTCATGTCTACAAGGCGTTTATCAAGGTAATTGAAAATCGCATTGCTGGGCACCTTGACCGACATCAACCACCCAATCAAGCCGGCTTTCGCCCTGGATTCTCCACCACCGACCACCTTCAGACACTCAATCAAATTGTAGAAAAATATTGTGAATTTAACTCTCCATTATATCTAGCCTTCGTGGATTACACCAAAGCCTTTGACAGCATCACACATTCCGCCATCATAGCCACACTTCAAAATCAACATATTGATCCGATTTATATCAATCTGGTGAAAACTATATACAATAACAGTACAGCAGACGTTAGACTTCAGTATTCCGGGCAGTCGTTCCATGTGCAGCGAGGCGTCAAACAGGGAGACCCGCTATCTCCGAAACTATTTACAAGCACACTCGAAGAAGTCTTCAAGAGCCTGGCAGTTTCCTGGGAGGCAAAGGGAATAGCAGTTGGCGATAGAAGGCTTTCAAACCTTCGTTTCGCCGACGACATCGTTCTTTTTGCTTCTTCTGCAGACGAGCTTCAGCTAATGCTCCAAGATCTGAGCACAGCAAGCCTTCAAGTTGGACTAAGAATGAATCGTGCTAAAACCCAAGTGATGACCAGCACGAAACGTAGGGTCGAGGTAGATGGGCAGATTATACAATATGTCGATGAGTATATTTACTTGGGCCAGCTAGTCTCTTTCAGCAACAGACAAGATAAAGAAGTTGAACGCCGCGTCCAAAATGCCTGGAAGAGCTACTGGTCCATGAAGGATTTCATGAAGGGTAACCTTCCACTGTCACTGAAGCGAAAACTCATCGACATGTGTATTCTGCCTGTCCTAACCTACGGTGCTCAAACATGGTCCCTTACCGAATATCAAAAGTCCAAATTGAAGGTTTAACAACGGGCCATGGAGCGTAGCAATTTAGGGGTGAAAAGGACGGATCGTGTCCAAAACACCACGCTGCGCTCCAAAACACGCATAGCTGACGTAGGCAATAAAGCAGCCAGGCTCAGTGAGATTGGGCAGGCCACGTCTGCCGTATGAACCCGGAAAGGTGGGCCAGCATAGCCACCAAGTGGGTGCCCCAAAACGGGCGACGTAGACGTGGCCGGCCCAGACGGAGATGGCGGGATGACATAGACGCATTCCTCAGTGGGACAGTCCTACAGGCTAGATAAAAAAAAGAAAAGGTTTTTTATTAAATGTTGCAACATCGAGATACTAAAATTTTATCCTGAGTTAAAGTATAAAACGTATAGAATGTGCAGCCGTTGGGTTGCCTTTTAATTTTTAAGAAGCTTTTACCCTCCATAGTTTACATAGCGAGCATGCGCACTTCCTTAGATATATTCGAGGTCCCATCACGTGCGACAGCGATGTTGGGTCCTTTATTATTACACTATATACTTACCTCGGATCTCTCTGTCACACATTCCCACTCTCGTTAATATTGAAATCTTTAAAAAATATATGTATATATAGCCTGTCCAGGATATTTTTAGCAAACCCATTTTTAATATATTTTCTAATATACTAAATTCATTAGAAAATATGTTTCATTCTATTATCAGCTCGGTGAAGATCGATTTAGCTTTGGATCTTAGACTATGAAACAATATTACAAAAAAAAGGCAGAATTTTTGTTTCCTCCTCTAAAACTTAAGCATTTTTTCCGAAATTTTGGGAACTGAATAAGAAGGAAATGTTTTGTGTCGGACCGTTTCGATTTCGCTTTATAATATTATGGAATGTGTGTACTAGGCATCTGTTTTGGCCAAAATTCCGCCGAGAACGGCCGCTTAAGGGGCTTCTAAATGGGTCATGTTTTACAACAATTTGTGGCCGGCAACTATCCTTCCTTTTATCCTTCTCTGACATCCTACGCTAAAGCAAGATGCAAATAATGGCCGGCCACAAATTGCAACGAAACATGGCCCGCTTAGAAGCCCCACAAAGACTACATATAATCATTTGCGAAAAAATCTAAACGGCCCAACATATAAACTTTCCTAGTTATTCATTTCCTAAAATTTCCTAAAGATTGGTTAAGTTTTAGAGGACGAAACAGACGAGAACGAAACCGCAATTTGTATAAGTTGGTTGCGTTAAGTTTGGACCTCATTTGTATCCGACGCCTTACATACCAGGTGCCAACTTAATGTAAACTAATCTGAGAAAAGGAGATTAATATTTTTCCTAAATGGGTCATTGTCAGATTTAGGTGCGTGTCTTTCCGGTGGACATTTTGCGAAATTTCTGATAAATGCCTGTGAGAATTAACCCTTAACTACCTACCTGCTTCTTTAGTCACACAAACACCTACCTCCCGTCCCCAGGACGGATACATAATGTCTGCCTTATATGTTAAATTTTATAGATCAGATGGGAAATTTAAAATAATAATATAATAAATATTTATTAAGCTATTAATCATTCTGGAAACATTAACAAAACATTTTTTTGCTGTAAACATATGGCAACAGTCCTTATTTCTACTAAATGAACTATATCCTTTGGAAGGTGAGATCAACAAAAATTTTGACTTTATATACAGATCTAAGTAATTATTTCTAATTATTCAATAATTAACAATGCTAAATCAATAAATTTCGTTAAAATAAAGGGAATATTTTTATAAAATTGCAGACCACTAATTTAGTTGATTTTTTCGCGGCAATGAATATAAGTTTGTTTGCACATTCTAGGCAAATCGTTTTTTTGCATTAGAAACATACGTACTGGTTCCCGTTTTTTCTTCGGGTCACAAGTAGAACAGGTTTTCCGTACTTCCAATCACTACTAAACTGACTAAGCGGTCGGCTAAGTAAAGAAAAAAAGTATGCATTAGTTACGTAACCACCTACCACCCGTCTCCGAGACCCTTAAGAAAAAATACGTATCCACCTACCACCCGTCTCAGAGACGGTCAGAGACAGTAATTTACTAACTACTAATCCTCACCAAAATTAAATGCGTACACGACCGACCTTGTCGATCGCCGACGCGGCACTGAGGCAGGAGGGGAGAAGGTACAAGGACACAAACGTTTGTAGGATGCTCGCACATAGGTATGTAAACAATTTTAAGTTTGAAAGAGTCTGTGAGACGGGATGTAGGTGGTTAAGGGTTAAAGAGCGTTCCCTCTTCTATAATCCGATGTAATAGCAACATAACCTAAATTCATACAAGCTCTTAACTTTTGAACACCGAAGGGACGAATTTTGTTTTTTGAACTGACAATGACCCAAATTAATAAACTTTCAATACAGTTTTTGCATTTTATGATTTGATTTTCATATGAGTTACTTATTTACCTTATTTTTTTATTCCTAAAGTTCGGGGCAATATCTCAGTACAAGCGAGATAACGACTTCCAGCTTGCCCCTGATATGGAACTGGCTACATCATTAATTACCTCGATTTATCCCCGTCTCACCTGCAGGTTAGCATGCAACGTGACGTTAGCAAGCATTTTTCATGTAAACTCATTAGTGCCCGCTGTTGTTCATTATTTCGGTGTACTGTTAGCATCAAAATTTGCTGTCACTTTAGTATGCAAGTTGATCAGTATTAAAATTGACAGCTATTTTTCATGCTGACCGTAGCAGTCTGGTTAGCAACCAACGTATAATTATTTAAAACAAAGGATGTTAATAGCTGCTTCTTTCAAAGTTATTTTAGTGTTATCATAAGTCTTTTATCTTTTTGCATTGTAACAATAATAGGTCGTTTTGTCTCATCTAAAAACGGGATCCACCTAAACATATTTTGAATATCAAATATCCAATGTTTTCTCATGGATAGTGCAGTTAAAAAAAAAGAATTTGTATATTTTATGAGTTTTGCTCAAATGGCTAGACCAATTTTGATAAAAGTCGGTATGAAGGTAGCTGACACCCTGGATTATTACATAGGCTACTTTTCATCCCAAACGCTAACACCACGGGGCACGGTAAGTATGAAATGTAAAGCTTAACATAACGACTACTCATACTTCAGCATGAACTCGATACTGTTACGTTAACTTTCATATTAAGTAACACCCTCACTCAAACTCTTAAAGCCTCTTCAAAGCTAATTACACATTTAAAGTGACGCAAAAACCAAAGACCCTATCTATACTTCTCGTCGAACGCTCTTACCCCGTTGTGGTTTTAAGCAACCGCATACGGGGGTAATTTGAATTTCACCGACTTCCTACATTTTGTGCAGATAAATCTTAAGGTGGTATGTGCTCGTAATGTCACACTTACTTAATTATACAGCTGAAGGAATTGTGATCACGAACAAGCGCCACAATGTTATCTCCAATTTTATGTAATTACACAATTACAATTTCATGTTCCGTTTACGAAATGTTAAATTAATTAAGTACTTATCTAAGTAATTTCAGTTAAATGCGTAGTTACTTGGAATTAGGCGGGCCTATGAATAACGGTTGCTTTTATCATGCGATAAATAAGTGACAAAGTATCGTCATGTTTGACAAAATGTGAGTGTGAGTGACAGATGCTTTGTCACTTATTTATCACACTACACGATAAACGTAACCACCATAGGTTCCCAGCTATGTATAAATCAGCCTCGTGTACGACGGGTTCCGTATCTACCAAATTCCAAAAAATAAGGGAGAAAATGCATGATATGATTGATTGAAATAATACCAAAGAACAAAAAAAAACTAGAAATGCTAAACCTGGTGGAAGAGGCCGGGATTCGAATCCAGTACCTCCAGTTTATAGTATCAATCACTCCACTACTACTACGACAGGAAACCCTTCATTTTTTCGTTGTTTGTTCTTTATATCAATGGTTCAATAAAAATTGAGATGTTTACACATGAAAAAATAATGAAATATGTTACATAAATTTAAAATCGCCTACTTTGTTTTATAATTACATTCCCCTTAAAAAAAATTATGTTTACTAGTGTTCTGAAGCGGAAACAGTACTTAATACGTATTCTGTTAAAATTTTAGGTTCAATAATTTAGTAATGATGTTCCGTTGGTACGTTCTGGGTACAGAAGTACTTGAATTGTTAAACATTTTAAATGCGACGTTGCGAGCTTACCATAAACCTTTCGCCTTAAACTATCACGAAACCTAAAAGACCAATCAACATTCATCGCTACACGCTTTTACCTCTTCTCAGTTTCACAGGTTCACGAACGGGACATATTTCGCATTTCCCCATCGTCCTATATTTTGTTCCGATTTAAATCTTAAAGTGTCCCGAGACGCGAGTGATATGTCCGCGGGGAAAATTGGGATTCATTCCCGTTTAATGTCTTCTACGATGTCTTTTCATGCGTTCCTTTCCATTCCAGTGATGTTGCGACAAAATTATGTTTGCAACATTTTAACTAAACATAGACTTTGTATGACGTAGGTGCCGTTTTTAGGGTTCCGTAGCCAAATGGCAAAAAACGGAACCCTTATAGATTCGTCATGGCTGTCTGTCCGTCTGTCTGTCCGTCTGTCCGTCCGTATGTTACAGCCATTTTTTTCCGAAACTATAAGAGCTATACTGTTGAAACTTGGTAGGTAGATGTATTCTGTGAACCGCATTAAGATTTTGATGCTAAAATAAAAAAATAATAATAAATCCGTGCATGGCGTGAAGAACTTGATAAGTCCAAAATGGCAATTGTTCAGGGCGTCGATTTTAAAGTTTGACATTTTCTCCAAAATCCATTTTCATCTTTAACTCGTGTTTAAAGCTTGATTTATGGATAATTTTCCGCGATCTTTTCATTTACCTTACGTATTCTAGTAAAATCCTCTTATTTTCTGTGATATAAGACTTATCAACATAGGTACCAACGACTTATCAAGTTATTCCCCATACATTAGTGCCCAAATTGGTGAAAATGTTTTTTAATTTAATTCCTAAAAATCAGTTTTTCATAGTAACTGAAACGTCTAAATTGATTTATAGGTAATTTTATGCAAACTTTTCAATTATTTTACTTATTTTGGTAGAAACATTGTATTTTGTGAGATATTAGACTTATCAACATATTCACCATCGACTTATCAAGTTCACCATCGACTTATCAAGTTATTCCCCATACATTAGTGCCCAAATTGGAGATTTTTTTTTTAATTTAATCCCTAAAAATCAGTTTTTCTGTATAATTGAAATGTCTAAATTGATTTAAGGGTAATTTTATGCAAACTTTTCAATTCATCTTACTTATTTTGGTAGAATCATTGTATTTTGTGAGATATTAGACTTATCAACATATTCACCATAGAATATAGGGTATCAATTAAACAATTCTATCGTTTCTATACAACTGTTTTGTTTATATAAGGCGATTTAAATGGATTATATCGCGTATGTTCGTTGTTTGAGTCTCCTGACGTTTCGGAAACTATTTTTGATGAGAAAAACACAAATTTTCGGTGCCAAATACGTCAGAAAGGCACAAACAATGAATAAATATGATACAATCCGTTTGAATTGTTTTATTTTAGTCACGAAACCCGAAGAAAATAAAATTAAAAGTTATAAAAATATTGAATAAATTGTAGTAAATGAATTGTCTTTAATCCAGTAATGCAAAAGCACTTATTCTACCGAAAAACTAGATGAATTTATCTTATTTTTAACTGGCAACATCTTTGTTTTTCTGATCCAATAAATAAAACTGGTCGATGGTTGACAAGGTACCGGTAATGTGAATGATACATACGAAGACACTGTTAACTATACCCCATGGACCTTAACACGTTGTATTAAGGTTTATATTATGTTCACAAATGTACAGTTATCAGTGTTTTCCTTTGTACCAGAGTACACCTCAGATGTGAGAATAACTTGACAAATCGAAATATACATTTCGATAAATTATGAATAATTAATTATGTCGACTTATTATTTGCTGTGTCCGTCAACCTGAAAATGATAAATCGACATATGAATTTACGGTAGTTGTGTATAATGAGATAAAACGATATATTCATTTGTTATCGTTAAAGTGTGCTTGTCTTCATTCTAATATCTTGATTTGTCAAGTTACGAACGCTTTTTTTTTTTTGAGAATACGTTGATAAGTTGATATGCAATATTTTTTGTGCCTCATCGCGCTGATATCTCGTTTTGTTAAATAAAATCCGCTAAATATCGAGATATCAATATGATGTCACAGGCCATATCTTCAAAAGTATCATAGATATCGAGTTGTCAATTTTTATCCTACAAAACCTTGGCCGTAGAAAGCCATTACGCCAATAAAAAAAAAAAGTATAAGTCGAGTTATCAAGTTCTTCACGCCAGGCACGGAAATATTGGGGGCTCCCCATACTTAGAACTGAAACTCAATTTTTTTTTTCATCAAACACATACGTGTGGGGTATCTATGGATAGGTCTTCAAAAATGATATCGAGGTTTCTAACATATTTTTTTCTAAACCGAATAGTTATGCGTGACAGACGCTTCCAAAGTGGAAAAAAGTTGGTCCCCCCCCTCTAACTTCTAAAATAAGAAAATGAAAAATCTAAAAAAACATATGATGTACATTACTATAAAAACTACCAACGAAAATTGTTTTGAACGAGATCTAGTAAGCAGTTTTTTTTAAATACCTAACTTTGCACCTAATTTATATGGGGCGCTATACATACCAGGTGCAAACTTAACTTAACTTAACCACTTAGGGATGGAAAGTGTTTGTACGGAACCCTCGGTGCGCGAGTCCGACTCGCACTTGTTTCTTAACATAATCAAGTATCTCTTTTAATTTGTTTTTCGAGACAAGAATATAAGTAATATCATCTATTTTTTTTTTTTTATAGGTAAATTCTTTATTCAAAAATAACACAAAATATCATCTATTTATATTTTAGCTACATACACTATTCATACTATTGATACTAATTACTAGTGATTACTGACTGAAAATAATTATTTTAAATATAATAAGTTTATGATTATCGGTAATAGACAAATGTTGACTGATGTTGAATTCTACAGCGTACTGTAGTTATATGAATAAAATTAGCTAAATATATCACGAAACAAAGAAAAAAATCCAAAAAAAATAATCTTTTTTGGAAGTGACTTCAAAGGTAGGTACGCAAATTTTATATAATGTTATTAAAACTATCGTGAGACATCTTTACTAATTATAAAAACGGTATAAACTCACGTAAAAATTGTCAGGAACGGCCCGACATGTTTCGAACTCATTTGGAGCTCTTCATCAGGGGTAGCTATCCGTGCTGTTACGCGACTCGCGACCCACTGTATTTTATATATTTTTTTTTAATCCAAAATAAATTTTGAAAATGTTTTCAGAATCCTCATAATTTACAAAACAATAATTGTATCACAACCATGAACCTAAACGCACTTTTTCACGGTGAAAATGGCAAATTTCTTAATTTCTCCATACAATTATTGGTACCTACCTCTACTGGCCTGTGACGTCACTAGCCTGGACGCCTTTTGTATGGAGCGTTTTTAGCGCTACGTAGGAACGTTGAACTTTGACGGTCATTTCTGACTTTTAGAGCAGTTTAAGTGTAGTCAGTCTATATACATTTGATAACAGGGTAAGGCCGCCAAAAAAGGAATATTTCGCCAGAAACAAAAAGTGCTGTTAGTTTAAAAAAAATATGATGCAAATTATTTATTTCCAATGTTTCTTTTGGGTAAAGCAACATCTGTTTTATTTGTTTCAATATAGAGGAATACGTTAAATCGCCTGTAAATATTTTTTTTTGTATTTTAATAATGTGTGATCACAACGTCCCCAATACAAAAAAAAGTGTGCAAAATTATCTCCTGCCTATTTACAATGTTTTTTTTTGTGTTTTGTATTATTCATCGGGAATTTCAATAAGCTTTCCGTATGTTATTTAATCATGGAAGAGTTTGACTACCTTAGCAACGAAATTGCACGTTAAAAAAATGCTTATTTCATTAAAAAACATTATGTTATCGTATTGTACGCTATTATGTAACCATAATTATTATTGAAACTGGGCAATTATATAGAAGGATCCAAATTTATTCAATTACAACAATGTTTTCTAGTTAGTCTATGCACCGCCGCTATTTTTCCGGCCATATTAAGTCGTGACGATGACGACATTGTCATCCTGGCGGAAAAGCTGCAAGACTTGCAATTTATGCTGAACGGCCTAGCTGAGTCTTCAAAACGCATTGGCCTCCGGATGAACTTGGACAAAACCAAGGTTATGTTCAATGAACATGTTAGTCCGGAACCAATTGCGGTACAGGGCAGCTTTCTCGAGGTTGTTAAAGAGTACGTCTACCTTGTGCAAATATTGCAGTTGGGTAAAAACAACTTCGAGAGAAAGGCTAACAGAAGAATACAGCTGGGCTGGGCAGCATATGGCAAACTTCGTCGGGTCTTCACATCGCCAATTCCACAATGTCTGAAGACGAAAGTTTTCAACCAGTGCGTCCTACCCGTAATGACATACGGTGCCGAGACGTGGACACTCACGGTTGGGCTGGTCCACAAATTTAAAGTCGCTCAGAGAGCTATGGAAAAGGCAATGCTAGGAGTTTCTTTGAAGGATCGAATTCGGAACGAAGTGATCCGTCAGAGAACCAAAGTTACCGACATAGCTCACCGTATTAGCAATTTGAAGTGGCAGTGGGCTGGCCATCTTAGCCGAAGAACCGATAACCGGTGGGGTAAACGTGTTCTTGAGTGGAGACCGCGGATCGGCAAGCGTAGTGTGGGACGCCCTCAGACTAGGTGGAGCGATGATCTGTGCAGGGTGGCTGGCAAAAGCTGGATGAGAGTAGCCGAGGATCGCGTACAATGGCGTGCAGTTGGAGAGGCCTATGTCCAGCAGTGGACAAGAATAGGCTGATGATGATGATGATGATGATGATGATTAAGTCGTGTGCCGCCTATTGGAACGGTCGTGTTTGAGGACTTTTCAAAAATACATTGTTTGGTGATTTTAAAGGTAACTGTGCATTGGGTATATTGTTCAAAGGTGAAATTACATATAGTATTAATGTTAGATTAGTGCTAAGAGGCTGTGTGCGTGGTTTTTCCTTCGTTGCAGTGTCATGTTATTGGGATTTTAATGTTGAAATGGAGCGCTTGTATGTGACTTTTATGTAACGTATGTAACGATATGAATCGGTTTTCTATGTAACGTTACATAAAAGTGGTATAAAGGCCAGCTCACTATTGTATTATAAATTTACATTAAACAACAAGAGTTAAACTGAATGATATAAAAAATAAACAATTTCGAAATGAACAATTTCGTTTCATTGTAGATTTGCCTTGTCATAACTTTTCTGATACTTATATGTAACTCTGTTACATACACTTTTATGGTACTTTTATGTGGCATAAGGCCAATTTTATGACCTTGCCCAACAATAAAAAGTAGAATCGATAATCCTAAAAAAAAAAATAGTCAATATGTCTATTCTACATCATATAAAAAAAAGTTTTTATTTTAGTTTAGTGTCTACACCCCTATTATCATAGTATATTAATGCGCTATATACGCCAACCTGTAGAACCTTATTTCACAAAGTTGGCTTGGAAACTTAATGCTCGTCCAAGTCTCAACGTTTATCTGCACTTCAGTTTAAATGTCAAACAAAGCGATAGCAACTATCTTGTGAACGATACTCGTGATGTTTAAAGTTACGATCTCGTAACTTGACACAGATTTTCTTGTACTTAATATAAATAAGTCAATAATCGTTTATTAAGAATTCGATTGAAATTGACATAATATCACTTGTTGTGAGATTTTTCGGACGAATCACAATAATCACATAGTTGGTTGGATTCGACGTGAAGTGACGTTTAATTCTCTTACAATATCGGTAATATCGATGTACCATAAACAATTATTATTCTATTCTTTTGTACGTAATCCTACAAAAACCAATTTTAAGAGTAGGTATTTTTGTGTCACATGATCTGATACTTATTTACTGTATCGATAGATTACCGCGGAAACGCCGGAACAACACTCCTTTCAAGTTTTTATTTAACTTGAAATGTATGTACCTATGTAACTATGTATATATGTAATTATGTTTGTTCGTGTGGAATCTTGCAACTCAATTTTGAAGCAGATATATATATATATCTTGACCTGATTGAGCTGAAATTTTGCATACTTTGATGACAATACATTTAATATCGTACCGTGGGGCCGGTCTCATGATGGAGTCAGAAGGTGGCCCTAGAATCTCTGTAATTAGATAAAGTAATCCAACCGAGTTTGGGATTATTGTATTAAGCGGTTTACACTCACGTGAAATTGTCAGGAACGGCCCGACATGTTTCGAACTCGTATGGAGTACTCGTAGTTTGGGGTCTTTCGAGTTGTCTCAAAAAGTACAGTTGGCTATTTAAAAGCTTGTCACAAAAATGTAATTCATAACAGAAACTTATTTCCATTAAGTACACTCAAATAAGTCACGACATATAAATCACTACAGTATATTGACTCACAGCTATCGCCCATTCAGTGCAAACGTGTCAGTTGATTGTCTGGCTGTTTGCGTTGGCAGCAGTTGTGTCGATAATATCAGTGAATAGCCTTCCCAAGCTCCTATAATAGGGATGACGACTGAAGTTCAATTTTACAGCATACTGTAGTTGTAGGAATAAAATTAGCTCAATATTTCAAGAAACAAGGGAAAACAAACTTTTTTGAAGGATTTCAAAGGTACGCAAACTTTATGATTTATTTTTATAATCCACAAGAAATTTTGAAATTGTTTCAGAAAAAAATTTAACATACAATTATTTGGTCGTGAGTCGCGTAGCATCACGGATAGCTACCCCTGATGAAGAGCTCCAAATGAGTTCGAAACATGTCGGGCGTTTTTAAAAATGTCTCACGATAGTTTTAATAATAATATTATTACAATTATTGTTTTGTTAAATTGAACTTAAACGCACGTTTTCACGGTAAAAATGGCAAATAACTAATTGTGTACATACTAATATTGGTACCCATAACATATAATGACGTCCCGATTACGTGGCCATTTTGTATGGAGCGCTCCGTATGAAGGAATGTTGAACATTGACGGTCATTTCAGACAAGACCGATCGTTGTGAAGAACTTTTGGGGTATCGGCCGATATGATGATGAGAGCAGTGTAGTTATTCCAGTTAGTAGTAGTAAAAATATAATCGACTGACATCCTCAAAAAAAATTGGGTGAAATAATATTGACCGTTCAAATTTTGACAGTAGATTCATTGGCAAAAAATAAAAATACGTGTTTTTTTCTGTCAACATCTTTTAGTACTAAAATATTGAGATAAAACAGCTGAAAGATATCCTATTAAACCATGAGATCGTGGATACCGCGTTAGCGCGCTGTGCGGAAGGCGGCAATAACACTTTTTGTATTGTATTGGTCCAGATTAAGATAGGAGAGCGCGACCCGCCCCCCGCACCGCTAACCCCAAGCGCCACTCAGTAAACGATTATCCACACGTTACTAATTATTTATTCGGACAGCACATTTTATTATGAAAAATTTACCTATATGCTTTTTCTCAGAAATGGCATCCTTTATTGATACCTAATGCCTGGGGAAAATTTGAACGGTCAATAATAGTCACAATCAGTAGATGGACCATAAGAGTGACTCTATGGCGCGGACCACCAGGCAGTCGGAGTAGGGGAAGACGGTGGGATGACGAGGTCAAGAGGATAGCCGGCCCGCTTTGGAACGCAGTGGCACAGGACCGAGACACATGGTCATCCTTGGAGGAGGCCTTTACCCGTACAGGGGTTCCTGCAGACTAATTCCTAGTTTAAGATATAGCTTAGTTACCTAACAGTTTAATTATAAATTACTACTAACCAACATGTGTAATATTATTTTGTTGTTCTTACAAGAAATAAAAGGCCTTTTTTATTATATATAAACAGCAATTGTAAAAGCAGCTTCAACGTTCCTAAATACAATGTCTATTGGAGGGAAGTGAGCAATTCCAAAGGACCCAGTAATGTCATGTAACTGCCGAAATAGATGATCAAAGAGTTTTCGTGTGCTACGGAAAAGAGTTGTTTATGAGTTTTTGTATTCGGCCTTTGAGGGAAGTGAATTTGTTGAGTTTGAAACGAAAAGCAATTGTACAGTTGAATGAAATTACTTTTAACGAAACAATTGCGTAATAAATACTTCAAAAGTTCGTTTAAATTAAACAATTGTGAGATATTTGCGGAAACCGAAGAAATTATTATTAACAAGTTTGTGTTTTGTGATTTTTTTGTAGTATTACTTAAGTGCAAGTAAAAAGAGCGATGTTCCTGCGTAGTATAGACGACTGTTGCGCAATAAGATTACAGCGCTCTTTCCGCGTGAATTTAAGAAGTAATTTTATTTTATCTTTTTATCAAGGTTCTTGAGTGGCGACCGCGCACCGGAAGACGTAGCATGGGAAGGCCCCCACCAAGGCGGTCCGACGATCCCGCTCACTGCCACTTAAGGTGACTGCCTGACTAACACTAAAAAACTTGTATTTGAACTCGAGCGTATCTGTAATGTAAAATCTTTAGGGATATTTTCCTCTCGACCCAAAGCTATCACTTAGACGCAATATCCAATACAGACACGACCCCTTTCGATCTTACATGAAGAATCTGACGCAAAACGAGTAGGATACCCCGGGATTACGTGACATCGGCGGGAAATTTCATTCTAAGTCCCGCATGACATATCGATGAGTATCAATATCCATATACTAATATTAGACTTATACTAATATTATAAATGCGTAAGTGTGTCTGTCTGTCTGTTACCTCTTCACGCTTACACCGCTGAATCGATTTTGATGAAATTTGGCATGGAGATAGTTTAAGATCCGAGGAAGGACATAGATAGGATAGTTTTCATCCTGGAAATTATCCCTAAAAAGATTAAAAAGTGAGTAAGTAATTCACGATGACATTGATGACCCTGTAGCAAGTGTAATGCTTAGACCATAAGCACAATTGCTCTTACATTTGATTAGGCGCTTTTAATAATCCCTTTTATTAATTAAGGTGAGTAGGTGGATATCTATCGTGTTGTACGAGGTTGCTTCTATACTTCCAAGTTCCACACGGACGTAGTCGCGGGCAAAAGCTAGTTATCAATAAGTGGTATTATTCGGAGCCTAGATTCGGAGTGGAATTGTGATATTTCAAATTTAGCTTTAAATATTGTGGCTTTATCACGAGCACATGGTGGATGAAATAAATTATGTCTATTCATTCAAATATGCAAAGAAATATTCATTCATTCTTTCATTCGTTCATTTATTCATTCATTCATTCATTCATTCATTAAATATCTTTTTTTTAAGCGTTCACCATGGTATCATATTACGTATAAGTACTTACTACAAAATTGGTTATTGATTCAGCGATATTATGATTCGCCTTGAATATGTAAACCTATCAAAATACCCTACCTACACCGATACATAGTCTACATTCAATATGAAAGGAAATGTCATTATGGTTACATATAAAGCGCATATCTATAGTAGATAATTATATAGCTGCTAGCAATAATAGGTTAGGTTAGGTCAGAACAGCGACCACAACAGCGCGCGAGCCTAGCGATCGAAGTGAGCGTACCTACCGCGGCAGTGGTCGGCGAAGCGCCACAACCGAACGACTACCAGTAAAGTAGGTTAGGTTAAGTTAGAAAGAAGCGGTTAATGGCTCGCTGCATTATATTACGATAATAATAACGACTAGCCGTAATGTAACCCGTAGGATTATACAATCCGACTACGTCAGACACAAACTGAAAGTTTTATTGAACGGAATAAAATAGAATTTCACGGGACGTAGTTGGTGGGCGGATTTGTGTGGAGCGGTGCTTAGGTTTCGCGAGAGTACCTACTTCAAGAAAAATATTGGTGAGGAAACATTGTAGGAAATACAATCTTTACGGTACGGTTTACGATATATTTGCGTAGTATTACTTCACTCTACCATCACAGAGAAAATACAGCACTTATTTTTTGGTCTATTGATTTCTGACAAAGTATTGTGTTTTAATGGGGTTTGAAAGTAGTTTTTGTTTAATTTAATTCTATTTCGCCAGACATAGATTAAAGTATAATCCCAGTATTATTTATCCAAGCCATTCCACGCCATTCTCTCACTTCATCTTTCAATAGGACAAACTAATATTTTAGTTTGCTAGAATTTAGCGTCAGTAACTTTTATCTTAATAAAAAAAAACAATAAATTTAAATTGTTAATTTCAGCTATTGAAGAAGATTTTATACTATGATGATATTTCACCCAAGACGTATTTTCTACTTGAAATATAAGAAATAATTTTCACTTGAAAACATAATAATTTTTAGGCGTTTTCACACAGACCTGCACCTCTAGCACAACTGTCATACGCGACTATTTCTCGCGCGAGATAATTACCTGTCTCTTTCTGTTCAGTAAATGTAAAAGAGTGACGGGTACCGCTATCTCGCGCGACACGAATCGCGAAGCGTAGTTATAGTTTTGCTAGACGGGCAGGGGCCGTCACGGGGCGCGCAGTGAATATGAAAAAACTTGCGCAATCGAGATACAAGTGTGTTGTATACAAGACATATTTTTTTTTCTATATGACATACTCGTACTTGCCTACGTTATATGTTATATACAGGGTGGAACATTTCTAAAGACTGGGCTGACAGGATAGCGGATCGGCAAGCGTAGTGTGGGACGCCCTCAGACTAGATGGAGCGATGATCTGTGCAGGGTGGCTGGCAAGAGCTGGATGAGAGTAGCCGAGGATCGCTTACAATGGCGTGCAGTTGGAGAGGCCTATGTCCAGCAGTGGACAAGAATAGGCTTGATGATGATGATGATGATGACAGGATAGTGTCATCTGAGTGATCTACAATGACCTATTATAATTGTAAAGCTGGATTTAAAAGTGAAAAGTCATCAAAATAAAATATATTAATATCAGTGGCAACCCTACTAATTCAAATGTTTTATTTACATTTTAAATGACACCTGTTTTTAACTTAAGCGATGTTCAAAAGATGCTAGGGCTGATATGTATACATTTTTACACTAATGTTTAACAAACTGTATCTCAAAAATGGATAGAAATATTTACATCATTGGTGAACAATGAAGCACGCAGTCTGAATCATTCCCAGTTTGCTTAAAAGTCCCTCGATCTGTTCCAGCCAATCAAGTATAATGTAAAATCTACCGCCCCGCGTTTCGCATGGCCGGTGTGAACACCGCCTTATACCTTTACCATTTCATAAACCTACCCATTTTCATCGCCTTTATGCCGACTCATGCAGGCGGGTCTACAGCAAAGATCGCTATCGTTTTTACTTTGACAATTTAACTAACATTAAACTAGGGCTTAATTCGGTGTTTCTTATCACAGTGTGCCCGACATTGCCAGTTTATGTATAGGTAGGTATATAGCGATGGGCTTACTTCTAAGTATGACCATTTCTTTCTTATTTACTAACTCGATAAGTAATGACACAAAGGTGAATTATGTGCTCAGTTGGGGAGCACTACGCTGGAAACGTAGGGTCGCAGGTTCGAGTCCTGCTTACATTCTAGTAGATCACATTACATTTTTCTTTCATAATTTAATTCAATAAAGATAAAAATGTGGTATTTTCACATTAAAATATAAAATCGATAAAAATATTCTATAAAAAGAATTTTGATTAGCTTCAGATAATTCTAAATGGCATGTCATCATCATCATCGTATCAGCCTATAGACGTCCACTGCTGGACAAAGGCCTCCTCCAAAGATCTCCACAACAATCAGTCTTGCGCCGTCCTCATCCAATGACGAAGTCGTCGGATCACCTTGTTGGAGGCCTTACCACGCTGCGTCTTCCGATCCGCGGTTGCCACTCAAGAACCGTTCTGCCCCTGCCATCGGTTCTGCGAGTAATGTGCCCCGCCCACTACCACTTGTTTGACAACTGTCTAAACCTAAACTATCTACAACCTTGGTTCTCTTGCGTATCTCATCATTTAGGATTCGATCCGGCAAAGAAACTCCAAGCATAGAAATGACACGTCAAATCATTTACATACAACTTTAAAAACCTCGCGACCAATTGTACCAGTACATTACTGCAGATGCTAGGACTTCTTTCCTGGCTTGCCAGGTGAGTAGGTGTAGACCAGATAGTTATACAAAGCCCTTTTCACGGCTAAGGCGTGTATAGTGCTTCTCTCAAATATAATGCAAAGAAATTAAAAAATACACTACTCGAAAAAAATACAGTTCAGCTGTTTTACCCTGATCTTGAACACTTCGCCTAGGCCGTCAATATTGTATGAAATTCCTTTGCCGTTCTCTCGAGTTGTTCCCCCCGAAACGAAATCATTCACCGTCCAAGTGTCCCGCCTCTGGAACCGCCTTCCCCTCAAGATCAAGCAATCACCGAACAAATTCGCTTTCAAAAAAGGTTTGCGTGACCGTGATTGTGAATTCTTAGCTAAGTATCTGTTTAGGATATTAAATTTCATCTGTACCTATTTAATAATATATAATGTGTATATATTATATGAATATATGTATTTATCTAAGTATTTATTTATAAAAACTTGCTTGAGTTAGTTGCACCGCCCACAATTTATCTGCTTTGCCCAACGGTTGACTGGTAGAGAGTGCGCCTTTTGTACGATAAGTTTTCTTTTGTGCAATAAAGATTAAATAAATAAATAAATAAACGTGATACTTCGAAGCCTGTTATGTCACACGTGTTGATATTTCATTGCATTATAAATAAATAAATATAAATATCGGACAACCTCACACAAATCGATCTAGTCCCCAATGAAGCTCAAGAAGGCTTGTGTTATAGGTACTAGACGACGATATATATTAGGGTGTTGCTTATTTTCTAACCTCGTACTCTCACCCCCTCATTCTGTTCTAGGACCCGAAAAATCGTCACTGATTTTTTATTTATTTTTTTAATTCAGTTTTAGGGGTCGCTACCGGCTAGTAAAAAATCTGAAAAAGATATGAGAAAAAAAAAGTTGTTTTATTTGTATCATAATACTTACAGAACGTACATAATTGTATTAAAAAAAAATATAGAAAAAAAATATCTAAGGTCAACCGGGGTAATTGCCACTTTGGGGTTATTGCGTCTATTTCAGTTACTTTTTAAACGACGTTAGTTACTACAACTTCTGCCATGTAGTGATATAGGAATAAACTAGTTGGAGGGCAACACGTCACATAGAGGGCGTTTTGGCGTATCGTGTTCAAGAGGTCGACCATTTTGAAATTTAGTGTCATGCTAGATCTACACGTTGCATAAGGTAAGTCAACAAAGTCTGTTTACATCCCTGTTTTCTTTAGATATTTGATAATTATTTGTAATAAATGTGACGACTATTAGTAAGACGATATGTTCGAACCACTATTTTTGTTGATAATGCTTTGGGTTTGGAAAAAAATCGATGTCAAATTCTTGGAGGTTATCTTTTAAATTTGGCAAAATGCGTCTCATACTTTGAGTTAATTGCGTCTGTGTATCGCATTTGCCCCAATGTCAGGTGTCGACAACCTTTTTCTTGATACTTGGTTTTAACAGTATAAAGAACATTTTCGAGCTTATTTTTATGTAGCATGTAATGCATTTTATGTAGTTTTAGTGTCAAAGTATAAGTAAGAACCTAGTCGGAATTTCGTCTACTGATAAACTCCCAATGTTTTATTTTTTTTAAATCAACGCCAGAGGGCCTGCTGCAAATCGTGAACAAAGTTTTGCCTCTCTGCCGCAAATGTGATTTCGCACTTAGGTAGGTACGTAAGTTCGACAAAGACGCAAGAGTTCCTTCGTGGTCCGCGGTAGGCACTCTGTATTCTAACAAAATTACTTATTTAAAAATAGCTTAAACTCCAAAATTCACAATTGGATAGATTGCAAAAAAATTGTACATAGTTAAAAGCTTGGTTAAAATAAAATACGATCGCTTCCTTTGTGTGACGAAAGTTAGTCATAAGTATTTATTTATAAGTGCATTACAACCCTAACCCTGCATTAGCCATGCTCATGCATCGTATGTTTTTTATCTGTCGGCTGGACTTATAAACTTGTAGGTATAGGAAAGGGATAAAACATAACTTAACTAATTCGGGTTCGTAAAGTTTTATGAATAAAGGGGTTATTCTACAAAAACTTTTTGTTTTCGAGATAGTATATAGTTATTTAAGAAACGCTTAATATTCTTAAATTGTTTTACTTACATGTAAGTTCTTAGACGAAACTTCAAAACAAATTTTATTTTGTTTTAAATAATGTAAAATATGATAGAAGACAGTATTGACCTTAAATATCTTTAACAAAACTCCTCATCTGGATAAAATCTCTACTATTTAATTTCACTCATTAAATAGGTCAGTGACAAAGATAAAAATTAAAGCTCTCGGAACATTTCTATATCTTAGACTTTTGACCGACTAAAAGGTTTAAAACATCTGGAAATTAGGTTTGGATAAATGCGTCCACATATTGTAGACGCGTTTACCCAGATTATACTATTTTCTATCTGAGGTCGTTAGTAACTGTTTTTGATCCCTTGTATTTAGCTTTATCTTCTAGAATACTGTATTGCAAACATGTTTCATGAATTTTTGAAAGCCTCTTCGGAATTGATCGTGAATGGCTTAAAAAAGACGCAATTATCCCAACCGGGACAAATGCGTCTAAATTTCCGTTTTTTAAAAAAACATCTGTATATCGTTTAATTATCACAAACCAAAAACGTTACTACACGAATTTTCTTGAAAGCCACAGGAAGCACAGCGCGTAAGAATATTTCTATACACTAATTAAATATTTCATAACTTGGGGTTAAATGAGAGTATAAAATATAAAAAAAAATGGTGACGCCATTACCCCGGTTGACCTTAGTTCAATACGAACTACCAATTTTTTTTTCCTGATACACAGAATAATTCACTTGATATAATATAACTAGATTGATACATTAGGTTATACAAACAATATCACTGCAAAAAAATTAAAAATTAACCTATGTGAGCCGAGTTTTATTAACATTTATCTCGGATTTTTAATGCGCGGTAGCAACCCCTAAAACTGAATAAAAAAAAAAAAAATCAGTGACGTTTTTTCGGGTCCTAGAATAGAATGAGAGGGTGAGAGTACGGGGTTAGAAAATAAGCAACACCCTAATATAATATACTTATCTATAGATAAATATATACTTAAATACATAGAACAACCATGACCCAAGTACAAATATTCGAGTTCATCACACAATTATTTCCCTGGCCGGGATTCGAACTCGGAACCGCCTAGAAGCCCGCCGGAAAGGGATTGCATGACGCTATGACATTTAATTGCATATTTGAGAAAAAATAGTCCCTATAATTTATAGCTGTGACACAGTAAGCTCAAGATCACTTTAACAAAAAACTAGATAAGCTGTTCTTGAAATAGGTTTTTTATTCCCAAGTTAGAATATACCCTCAGCAGTCACGGCACGTGCCAGCGTCGTGTTTGACTTGCGTTGACAAAATTTGGGGATCAATCTCCTGGTTTGGGTCCTGATAAGCCAAGGGATTCTAGTTTGTGAGATATGTTTGTATGAATAGGGAATTTGGGAGCTGTCGCTTTATCTTCGAGGCCGCTGTTCTGACATTTTATTTCGAGGTTCGAGTACAAATTGGAGTAGCTAAGTACAGTCAGCTATGACAAAATTGCCAGCTACTTTTGATATTGACTTTATATTTGATGATAATATACAAAGTGTGATATTTACCGTTTATTTCAGTAGCTATAACGATATTTATTATTTTACTGTCAGTAAAGTTGATAATTTCACTCTCTAACGAATTCATGTCGCCCTTAGCTTCTGTTGTCTTCTTTCGATATTACGTTTGTTGACAGCCAAACCTAATAAATAATCATACCTACTTAAAACAGAGCTCGTATCTCCGTATCAATCCACAAACGAGATAGGAGATTTTGAAGGGTAATGGCAGAAATTTAAGTGAATTTCGGTTGTCACCTGGCGAATTTATCCCTTCGTCTTTGTTGATCTAACAAGATAGTATTTCTTTTTATATTTTATTATACTATTCATGCAATGCAATATTATGTCTCATTGAAGTAGGTGTAACTGCCACTAGAAGGTCAAACATGGAAACCACCGAAATAAGTGATCAATAAAACTAACAAATTTACGACGAGATTCACCATTTCAGTGTTTTTACAATCCATATTCAATCAAAGTTATCCATTCTCAAATCGAAATGATAAAAAGAAAAACATAAGTATAATATTATAGTGTCTGCGAAAGGGATTTTAAAGTGGATATCTAAGACTGTCACATTCTACAATGGAACAGCTACGCTCTCCGTATACAAAAGGACATAACCGACTCTACTTAATGCTCTAGTAACTTAAGTCTGTTTAGTGTAAGTAGGGTTTCGCGTTCCAAGCGTTCAGCGCGTTTATCTGAAGATTGATAGTGTCGGGGCAAAGCGGCCCGACAAGTGATTGTTTTATTGGTCTTGTTTTAAATGCAATCAATTATTGTAGAAATGCTATAAGGCCTGCTCAAGTACAGAATTAATACAGCTTAAATTAGAGTTATAATGACTGTGTAAGCTCTTAAACAGTCTGTTTGCTATCAGGGTGAACCTTTTCCCCTGGGTTGATACAAAAAGAAATGCAATAGGCTAATTTCCTTAATAAATATAAATAAGTCCCGTCAGTTACATTATCAAAAAAAAGAATGACACGCATTTTTTATTTTGTCATTAATGCAAATAAAATACGAGGATAATATACTTAGTCCATTAAAGTTCCGCGTGACGTCATGCCGTGGTAAATTTGAAGATCAAAAATTTCATAAACATTATTGCCACGATTGGTAGTTACGCTTTTACTTGGTGGTTGTAGTAAAGCAATTATACAGTAAACAAAATAAGCGTAGAATTGGTCCCAATTTATTAGAAATGTGTGATTTTCGACTTATCCCCATTTTCGAGTTTACCCCAAAGCACCTTATATGAAAAAAAACCAACTGGCTTTAACGATGTTACTTATTTAAAAAAATCTTATTCCATTTTAAGAATATAGAGTCAATGCTGGGTATATCCATAGCTGGGTATAGGGTGTTGTGTTTCGGCAGTTCCGGGGCAATCTGCCGAATCCTGCACCTGATCAGACGACGCAACGGAGCCACGCTGTTACGTCGCCTAAATCAAATTAGATTTAAGTTTTTTTTGTAACGTAATTTTGTAGTTCACAGTGCCTTGGTTTATTTACTGTTATGCTGTGTAATTAATTTAAATAAATAAATAAATAACACGAAAGTTACACAGCGTGTCGTAAAGTGAAGTTCTATCTGTCTATCTCTCTGTCCACTGCTGAACATAGGCCTCCCCCATGGCTCGCCACAAGATACGATCCTGTGCAGACCGCGTCCATCGACTCACTACGACCCTAACGCGGAAAAGTGCAGCTTTTTTAGCATTTGCAGCTTCTGTAAAAAATCTAATAAAAGAGCTATCGACAAATCATCAATACCATCATCATCAGCAAAAATATGCCTACAATTCATCATCATCATCATCATCATCATCTCAGCCACAGGACGTCCACTGCTGAACATAGGCCTCCCCTTTGGACTTCCATATATACCGGTTGGAAGCGACCTGCATCCAGCGCCTTCCGGCGACCTTTATAAGGTCATCTGTCCATCTTGTAGGTGGACGTCCCACGCTGCGCTTGCTAGTCCGAGGTCTCCACTCGAGCACTTTTCGGCCCCATCGGCCATCTGCTCTGCGTGCTATGTGGCCTGCCCATTGCTACTTCAACTTGCTAATCCGGTGAGCTATATCGGTCACTTTAGTTCGTCTACGGATTTCCTCATTTCTGATTCGATCACGTAGAGACACCTCGAGCATAGCTCTCTCCATTGCTCGCTAAGCGACTTTGAGCTTTGAGATGAGGCCGATAGTGAAAGACCACGTTTCGGTGCCGTAAGTCATCACTGGTAACACACATTGGTTGAAGACTTTCGTCTTGAGGCACTGAGGTATGTCGGACGAAAAGACATTGCGTAGTTTCCCGAACGCTGCCCAGCCGAGTTGGATTCGGCGGTTGACCTCTTTCTCGAAGTTGGACCTACCTAATTGGACCACTTGTCCTAGGTAGATGTATGAGTCAACAACTTCGAGTACCGAGTTTTCAACAGAAACTGGGATGGGCACAACCTTGGCATTTGACATGAGTTTCGTCTTGTCCATGTTCATTTTTAAGCCCACCCGTTGAGAAACTCGATTGAGGTCATCGAGCATCATGCTGAGTTCCTCCATCGACTTTGCCATGACTACGATGTCGTCGGCAAACCGAAGGTGAGTGATGTATTCGCCATTGATGTTGATGCCAAGTCCTTGCCATTCCAGGGAGCTTGAAGGCGTCTTCCATAACGGCCGTAAACAGTTTCGGGGACACAACGTCCCCCTGTCTTACGCCTCTTCTCAATGGAATGGCATTTGTGCTCTGCTCCTGAACTCGGACCGACATGGTGGCGTTACTATACAAACACTTCAACACTTCAATGTACCGATAGTCAATATGGCATCGCTGAAGTGACTAAAGCACCGCCCATGTTTCCACCGAATCGAAGGCTTTCTCATAGTCCACAAACGCTAAGCATAATGGCAAGTTATACTCTTCAGTCTTCTGTATAACTTACCGCAGCGTATGTATGTGGTCTATGGTACTATAGCTTCTTCGGAAACCGGCTTGTTCGGGAGGCTGGAAGTCAACAAGTCTATGTTCGAGACGGTTCGTGATGACCCTCGAAAACAACTTATAAACATGGCTTAGAAGCGTAATGGGCCTGTAGTTCTTCAATAGGCTGTTATCACCTTTCTTGAAGAACAGTACCACCTCGCCTCTATTCCATGCTTCAGGCGTTTTGCCCTCGGACAAGACGGAATTAAAGAGCTTCTGGAGGACCTTAAGTACCGGTGTTCCACCCGCTCTCAGAAGCTCTGAGGTGATTCCGTCTTCGCCCGGCGCCTTGTTGTTCTTAAGCTGCTTCAGGGCCATCCTAATCTCGTACAGACTGATGTCCGGGATGTCTTCGGTATAATGTCGGGACAGCTTGGCTCTTGGATCGCCTACCAAGCTGTCAACGGGCTTTGCGACTGAAGTGTACAACTGACCATAGAACCTCTCGATCTCGCCTAGAACCTCTGCTTTGGTCGACGCTATGCTGCCATCTTCCCGTTTCAGCTTAGTCAGCTGGCTTTGTCCAATAGACTTGTCCTTTGCGAACACTTTGGAGCCTTTGTTCTGCTCAATGGTCTCTTTAATACGGTTCGTATTAAAGAGCCGCAGATCGCAAGGACTTCGATATACGTCTATTAGCTGCCTATATGACCTCGCGTCATCAGGAGACTGCAACTGTAGCGAGCGTCGTTCAGCCATGAGGTTTAAGGTTCGATCAGACCATTTCTGAGGTCTATCTTTACGGCGGGGTCTGAAAAACTTAGACCCTACCGTGTGGACAGTTTCCACTAGCCCGTCGTTGATATCGTCCACTGAGACAAAGTTCTCCAGACAAGCGAAGCGGTTGGAGAGCTCGAGTTGAAAGCTCTCGGGGTCTTGAATATGGGCCCGAGTAGGTCGGAGCGTAGACTTCATCAGACTGGACCTTTCCAGTTTGACATTGATATTCAGTGTGCTTCTTACGATTCGATGATCACTGCCGGTCTTTACCCTATTGATCACAGACACATCACTGACTGCCTACAATTACAGGTAGACAAATATGTATGTTCTAAAATTACAGGGCCGTAACCCAAGAAGCCTAGACTTGGTTTCATTGAAATATTGATATTACGGACTAGTTGTTATATAGATAAAATTATATTATTTTAACCTCGCTTATTGATATTTAGCCTTAATAAAATATAAAAATACGATATTCAGAACTATCAAAATCTATCTCGCTTCCAATTCGTTTTCAATATTTTCACTTATCGAATATCCCGAATTCGCAGAAAAACGTTCGCGAAAAGAAATTATAAGAAGCTTACACAAACATCTTTCAACATGATTTTCCTTAACGGAATATCACGATCTTAAAAATAAAAGGTAAGAAAGTTCAAGTTGAAACAAAAGGTCACATACTTGAAGGAAAGAGGCTTTGCGGCTACTTTAGAAGTTGGTCTTTAATCAGAACAGCACTACAAGTTCAACACACAAGTTAATCCGACCAAATGGAAGTAGAGTTGGGAGAAACATCACCGTGACTGCGGTTTCAATTCACTGTGACTTGGTCACGCTTGTTCACGTAGACCAATAGATATTCTCGCTGAAATAAAGATTTTTTTTTATTCACAGACTGACTGGCGATTGACCTCAGTATCGCCTGATGGAAAGTGACTACGGGATCGAGGATGTCACTCGCTGGTTCAGTAATAGCCTATTCACTCTTACCTTGAAGATACCTAATTTTTTTTTTTTGGAAATAGGTACACACGATTGTGTTTCAATTCAAACTAATGATAAGTATAGAATTCTTCTTTTTAATTATTTTCTTCTGTATACAGAACAGAACTGCCAATTCAACATGAAACCACACGAAACTTAATCTGAGAAAATAAATTATCAATAGCGATAGTTGCTCACTCGTTTATTTAATCACCGTGACAACAGTTCCAGCTCCATAAAATTCACTGTGACTTAATTGCCTGTTACTCAAATAATTGAAAAGTTTTATTCAAAGGGATTCATTTTAATTTCAAGGGAATAGTTTAAACAGAACTGAACCACAAGTTCAACAAAAGGTTTAATGCGGTACAATAATTATTACGAGCAAAAGCGTTCCAATTCCCTAGAAATCTGCGATTTTATAACGACTCGACTGTCATTTGTATCTAATTTTTTGAAATTCAATTTCTTTTTAGGTGTAATTGTGTATTTCGATGGCAAACAGCGAAAATGCTGTAAACGCCAAGGGTATTCATTGGCGTTTCCTACGTTTCCGTTTTTTGCCCTCGATATGTAAGGTTTTATTTTGTTAAAAATGTTATAAATAATTTTATTTATTTCAAAGTGTTAATTTATAAGCGGGGTATCAATTTCATTATTTACTTTGGACAAAAATGAGGCATATTGTAATGAGTCGCTCCTGTATTTTACACGGCCGATCACAGTGACTTTTAGATCCTAACAATAGGTATTTACCTACCCGAAACGGAGTGAAAATGGTGGCACCTAAACACTTGAGATTGTTTTAGTTTAGCCGGGTCTTAAAAGCAATTAAGTAAGAGTAAGTGTTTAAGAGTTGTAGTTTCACCATTAATGAGTTGTGAAAACAATTAAAACGTTTACATTTTTCACTTAGAAGTGACTACCATACTACTTTCTACCATGGTACTCAAATATAAAATTGGGGGAAGGAGGTAAAAGTCGCGTTTCTGTAATACTAATTCTTCTACATTTATCACACCCTCCCCTTTCCGTCATAGAACCCCACGTGCCGGTTTGCAATGTCACCGTGGAAAATATTCCCACGCGTACCAAGAAGTTTGATAATTCCTTCATCTGCCGAACAATCAAAAAGTGGAACTCTTTGCCGGCACCGGTGCTTCTTCCTTCTTATAACATAGGATCCTTCAAACGAAGCGTGAAGAAGCATCTCTCGGGCCAACATCGCAGTGTCAACTGACATGGCACCGCTGGATTCTTGTCAGTTGCCATTGCGACTTGGGCTCCCCCTTTTGCTTAACATCAGGCAAAGTGGAGCCACTATATTGAGCCAACATATAAAAAAGGGTATTAAGAGCCCTATTCCTACTTTGTGAATATTTACTATCGTAAACAAATGGAATATCCCAGTTTGAAAATACTACACCGATACTTTGAGAAACATAAATGCAATGGATATAATTGTTGCCGTAATAAAACCGATACATCGGTCAAATAGCTGTGTGTCAGTGTTTTAAAAAATGTCCCCAGACTCAACTGAATAAGGTGAACATGGGGCATGTGATGGTTGCTTTCACGAGATCAATAAGTGACAAATGCTTTGTCACTCTTTTTGTCACGCGACAGGCGCAACCATTACATGGCTGTTCACCTTATTCACTTGAGTATAAACGAAAAATAAAAATAAACAAACGTTACCTCACAACCCTTAATCCTATCTAATGGAAGTGGGAATTTTCCACCAATATTCGTTGCGGAGCGAACTTTTAAGGGTCGAGCCAATTTATGATCCTAAACACACACAACTATTTCGAAGACCATTATTTTTCATTTCCCATCTCGGTCCTGTTACGTGACTTTCTTTTATTTGCTTGGAAAACACGTTAAGTAAAAATAAATGTTGTTTCGTTTCGGTCAATCTGTTGTTGCCATTTAGGCTGAAATGGGTGTCACCATAATAGAAATGATTATTAATATTTTTAGCCTGAAACAACAAAGTCGCGGCTTGCTTCTCTCGAAAGTATTCAAAAAGAGGAGGGGTTGCAATATTATTGAGAAAAGATATTGAATGTTCAACCATAACAAAAACTGAAACTATATCACAAACGTTTGTTTTTGAATGCTGTGCAACAAATATAATAAAGTATAACATTGTCATTATATGCATCTATACAAATAGAACTCCAAAATCTGCAAACGCTATTTTTTTCCAAAAACTTAAAGAGCTTTTAAATATTTTATGCCAGCACAAAAGGAAGAAATATGTCATATGTGGAGATCTGAACATCGACTTGCTACGCACCTCAAAAATAACAACTGAACTCATTCGAATATTAGAATCGTATAATCTCAAGCTGGTAGTAAGAGAGCCGACAAGACTCACATCAACATCGGAGACGTGCATCGATCACATCGCGAGCAACATCGAGGATGGGAAAGTGACTGTTCATGATTTAGGATTACCTGACCATACTGCCCAATCGTTCACAGTTCCGATTCAGAAGCGTCACCGCCCACCGGTCAAATGGTGGTATGAATATAAACGGGACTATAGTCAAGAAAATCAAAATAAGTTTACGGAATGCCTGTCTTCTTTATCATTTGAAGAAGTATTTCAAGAAACTGACGCAGAGCAGGCTTTTCTTGCCTTTTATGATCTATTTGTGCTTTTTTATGATTTATGTTTCCCGGTAGTAAAGGTTAAAATGTCAATGAAAAAACAAACCTGTAATTGGCTAACAAGAGGTATTAAAAAATCCTGTCACACAAAAAGACGACTGTATTTGTTGAGTCGACATTCTAAAAACTACAATAAGCAATATAAAAACTACGCACGGCGTCTTAAGAAATGTATAATATCATGTCAAAAACACCAAAATGATAATTACATCAATAATGCTGATAATAAATGTAAAGCTGTCTGGCAAGTCGTAAAAAAATACACTGCATCTGACGTGACTTCTCGTTTTGTAGATAAACTTTTATTTGATGGTACAGAAATCACGGATCCACAAAATATAGCCGAAATATTTAATAGCTATTTTGTCAATGTTATTAAAGATAACTGTAGTTCCCAAAGCGGATCATCAGATTTTATACAAATTGAAGGTATAGAATCCACAATATTTTTAAATCCTGTTAGCTTTGATGAGCTTATGAAAATTGTGAAATCACTTAGCAATACTAAGGCAGTAGGACACGACTCTATACGAACTGACATTATTAAAAACAACATTTCACTTATTGCAATTTCTTTAATATATTTAATAAACTTATCGTTAAATCAAGGAGTCTTTCCTAATGTTAAAGGGTCCCAAAAATAAAGCACTGAATTGTAAATACTAATTCTTTATTTTGTAGTCACACTGTATATTAATACATACTTGTAGAAGATTAAGAGAGGTAACGAAATTACAATATCGTTGAGACCATATGAAACCCGGAAAAATCTTGATAGCGCGTTTTACAGTGGGTTCAACGACATCTCGGGGGTAATTAGGTTACTAGAAATTTGTTGAAACATAACATAAAATAATGAATTTATAAATATACTGATATTTGATTATGAATACGTAGATTTTTTGAAATATAGTAATATTTTTTACAACTCAAAAACTCAAAGGAAAATCACCAAAAACAGTACTACTAACGCCATCTATTGGCGGGTTGTGGTAAACTTTAGTTTAAGTATAAAAAACTTATTTTAACATATTTAGCGCGTGAACATTCCGCCCACCAAGGACAAAATGAGACAATTGTCCTTAAAAATGAATGCAAATAACTCCGCCCACCATGCCAGATAAAACATCAAATTAAAAATAAACATAAACCTTCACATAACATAAAAAACAATATTCTCAATAAAGGCATTGAGGCAAGGGAGAAATCTATTAGTTAACAGGTAGAAAACATAACTTATTAACGGCCCTCTTAATTATGTTATTCTTACATTTCAAACTGACCACTCGTGTGATGTTGTCCGCACCTGCATGTTTTTGTACTATAATGCCATACAACCATCTGGATGGAGGAAGATCATCTTCCTTCACTAAAACTACATCCCCAACAGCTGGTTCAGGAGTTTGATGAGCCCATTTGTATCGGTGGTAGAACTGAGTCAGATACTCACTCGACCAACGACGCCAAAAATCTTGGATGAGCTTCTGAGTCAACTGCCATCTTCTAAGATTACCAGTATTGGTTGCTTCATAATTAAAGTCTGGTACTAACATAAGCGGTTCTGTCACCAGAAAATGACCAGGTGTTAATGGTTCAGGGCCGTCGCCAGTGACATTGCCTTTTGATATTGGCCTAGAATTAAGGCACGCTTCTATCTGGGATAGAACAGTTGACATTTCCTCAAACGTGAGAGTTGAATTGCCTATAATCCTTTTAAGATGGTGTTTGGTTGATTTTATGCCGGCTTCCCAGAGTCCTCCAAAATTGGACGCATGAGGTGGAATAAAATGCCATGTTGTGTTGTTAGTCGCTAGCTGGTCAGCTATTTCAGTTGCAATACTTGACCTTTCTTCAGCAAATAGTCTTTTCAATTCACGGGCAGCTCCCACGAAGGTGGTACCATTGTCGCTCCATAAATCTGAACAATGGCCACGTCTTGCCACGAACCGTTTAAATGCTGCTAGAAACCCTTGGGCTGTCATGTCGCTAACAGCTTCTAAATGAATTGCCCGAGTAGACATACAAATAAAAAGGCAAATGTAGCCTTTGTACGATCGGTGACCTCTGCCCTTGGAGGTTCTGATGTTTATAGGACCTGCGTAGTCCACTCCGCTGCAACGAAAGGGTCGATTAATCATACCTCTGGCAGCAGGCAATTGCCCCATTAAAGGATGATTTGATAAAGCTGCATACCGAATGCATGTCACACACCTTCGTACATAATACTTCACTAGATTCTTAACTCCAAGAATGAAGTATTTGGAGCTCAAGTAATTGAGCATTAAATTAGGACCACCATGCAGAGTTCGCTCATGTGCATCTGATATGAGCAGATCAGTGAAGTGAGATTTTTCTGGGATAATAATAGGATGCTTCATCTGTTCACTCATAAGAGCATGCTGCAGGCGTCCACCGACTCTCAAGATTCCTGTGTCATCAACAAAAGGATTCAACGAGGTAAGTTTGCTTGTTTTCTTAATCTCTTTTTTATTTTTTAGGTTTAGTATCTCCGCTTCAAAACTGCTGCTTTGCACTAAAATAATGCATGTGATTAAGCTTTCTTGTATTTCCTTAGTAGTAAGCCATGTTTTGATAGCTTCTCCTTGCATGCATTTTTTAAATCTTTTGCAGTAGGCGACTACGCGGATAAGACGATTGAGACTGGAGAATCTTTTGATGATGTCAATGCCACCTTGTGGCTCACTGTCGCAGGTATTTACAAGACATATTTTGTTTGGTTTCATTTCTAGATTTGTGTCATGATGCGTATTCTTCTTGTATACAATTTGTTTTTCTTTCAGCCATGCTGGACCTTCTTTCCAGAGATGTTCATCGTGTATGTTGTGTGTACCCCTGGAGGCGCAATCAGCTGGATTTTGCTTGGTAGAAACATGAGACCATTGATTTGGATCAAGTGCCGTAAGAATTTCTGCCACTCTGTTGGCCACAAACGTTTTCCACCTATTTGGCCTGCTGTTCAGCCATGCTAACACGATTGTTGAATCGGTCCATGCGTGTATGTTTGACTTCTCTATGTTCATGACTTGTGCTACTTCCACAAGCAATTTAGTTAGCAGCACTGCACCGCATAATTCTAAACGTGGAATACAAACCTGTTTGATTGGTGCAACCTTTGTTTTGGCTGTGATTAATGATATACGTACGACTCCGCCCCCGCTTACGGCACGTAGATAGACTACCGCAGCATATGCTTCATTAGAAGCGTCGCAAAAGCCGTGCAGTTCGAGACCCTTGCTGCTTTTTTCAATGTTAACCCATCTAGGAACGTTGAAGGTCTTGATTTGATTTAAGTTTTCCCGGTAGCTTAACCACTCTGATGTCAACTGAGGTGGAACCTTGTCATCCCAGTCAATCCCTGTAAGCCACAGCTTCTGTATAAATATTTTGGCGCGAACAATGATCGGTGCGAGCCAGCCAAGCGGGTCAAATAAACGAGCAATGTCTGAGATCATCTGTCTCTTTGTTATGGGATTTTTAAGTGCAGGTAATTCAACGGTATACTCGAACGTATCTGATTTCCGATTCCAGGAAAGGCCCAAAATTTTCATTACAGCATCTTGCTTTAGTTGAACATTGCCTTCATTTTGTCCTATATCGTTGTTGATTATATTCATGAGTTGTTCGTTGCTGGTACTCCACTTCTGCAATTCAAAACCACCCTTCCCAAGCATTTCGTTGAGTTCTTTGTAGATTTGCTCGCCTTCGGCTACTGTTTCACACCCAGACAAAAGGTCATCTACATAAAAATCTTTGAGGACCCTGTTTGCTGCCAACGGATAACATTCACGATAGTCGTGTGCAACTTGTTGTAGTGTTCTGACAGCTAGATACGGTGCAGCAGCCGTGCCGAAGGTGACTCTGAGTAGCCTTAAATGACTTACAGGTTCGTCATGATTATCTCGCCATAAGATACGCTGGTAATCAGCGTCTTCTTCGTAAACCTTCACTTGTCGGTACATTTTCACTATATCTGACACAAGACTGATTGGAAAACAACGCCAACGAAGTAGAAGATGACGTAAGTCTTGTTGCAGCTGGGGACCGACTAGTAGGTCTTGATTAAGAGACACCCCGTTCGTTCCAGGACAAGAAGCATCAAAAACTACACGCAACTTCGTGGTGCTTCGATCTTCTTTTATAACGGCGTGGTGTGGTAAGTAGACAGCTCCAGGTTTGTTTTGTTCTACTTTTGGAACCTCTTCTATATGACCAAGATCCTTGTATTCTTTAATCACTCCGGCATATCGCTCTTTTAGCTGAGGATCTTTATCGAGTCGTCGTTCCAACTGGTTGAATCGTTTAGCAGCTACGATGTCAAACTTTCCTTCTTTGCATTTTGGGTTTTCTTCGTGAAAAGGCAGTTTGACGATATATCTGCCACTGCTATCTCGTTTAGTGGTGGCTGCATAGATTTCTTCGCATCTTTGCTCTTCTTCTGTATAGTCGTCCTTAGGCGACATTGTGCAACTGTCAGCTTCCAGCTCCCAAAATCGTTTTAGGAGTTCGTTATCATTTATGTTAACGTGATTTACTCTGACATTGCTGGGTGGTGTTGATTCCTCTTTCAGGATAGACCCTGAAAGTATCCAACCCAAGGCAGTTTTTTGGGCTGTTGGTGCTCCTGGCGATCCTTTGATAACTCCTTCTAGTAGTATCTTTCCGTAGATGTCTGCTCCTAGAAGCAAGTCAATCCTGTTAGGCTGATCGAATGAAGGATCTGCTAGATCAATATTTGCGAACTCCGACCAAAACTGTACGGCGATTCTTCTTTCTGGCAGAACCGACGTCAGCTTGCTTAGCACAAAAGCATTGACTTCAAACTCCATCGAGGAGTCAAGGCGTGATTGAATCTTAAAGTCTACCATAGACTTAGAGGCTATTGTAGCGCTCTCGTCACTCCCTAATCCCGATATTTTGTTTTTGTGCGCTATCTTCTTAAGTCCTAAAAGCTGGACTGCAGACTCCGTGATCAGAGAAGCCTGTGAACCCTGGTCGAGTAAGCATCTGAGAGTTATGATTTTACCCGATTTCGACGTGGCATTGACAAGAGCCGTTGCTAATAAAACCTGGCCACGAGTTGTCGAAACGTGGGTTTTGATGTTACAACCGGACTCATCATTGACCTCCTGAGATGATGAGTGAGATGTGACTGCTGCTACATTTGCAACAACTGAGTGAGTCTTCTTCGAAGACTCAGCCGTTGGTGAATCATTTTTGGGGTGTAATAAGGAATGATGTTTCCTTTGACATATTCGGCATCTATAGGATTGACGACATGTATATACTGAGTGATTGGATCCTAGGCAGTTAAAGCATAGGTTACGTGACTGGACAAAATCACGACGAGCGTCAATATCAATTTTGGAAAAGTCTTTACAATGACTAATCGTGTGGGCTTCCGAACAATAGGCACAAGATTGGTTCGCTACATAATGAACCTTGGAATTTACAGGAGCATTAAAATGTTTATGTACGTTGTTGTTGAGTCGGGAAACCTTGGGATCTATGAACTCAAAAGCACGAAAGCGGGTGTCCAAAAATCCTTTAAACTGTTCATATGTTGGCAACTCAGAACCCGATTCGCTTGATTGGAGTTCCCATTGTTTCCGCGACTCATCATCCAACTTTGAACACATTAAATAGACAATGATGATGTCCCAACTCTTAACATCTATGCCTAGATTCTTCAATGCTTGTAGACACTCGTTGGTTGTATCTGACAGATCTTTTAGACCACTTGCAGATTCAGTAGCTAGATTACGCTGGCTTAGAAGTCTTTTCAGGATGCAATTTGATAGGTACTTTTTGTTATTGTACCGACTCTCCAGTTGCTCCCAACTGGTGTTATAATTTTCCTGGGTTATTGGCACATGTCTTAACAACTGCTCGGCTTCTCCTGTTAAGTGACTCTTCAAGTAATGAAGTTTTTGTACATCATCCAATGACTTATTGTTGTGGATAAGGGAAACAAAGAGGTCTCGGAAGCTAACCCATTCCGAATACTGGCCCGAAAACGTTGGTATTGAGATCTTCGGCAATCTGACGCGATCATCAACCTTGTTTGAAGATGTACAGGTCTCAGTACAATCACGATTCGGCGTTGTAGGCGAAGGGTTAATTTGGCCTAAAGTCGCATTTATCAAATAATTGCATTCTAAATACAACTCCTCTGTTTCCTCATAGACATTGTTGGCGGTATAGCTACTGTGGATGAACTCGTCTTGCTTACTTTCTTTCACCATAAGCGTATGGGTCTGCGAGAATTGTGTCCATAAGTCATCTAACAAATTTAATCTAGCCTTGAGATAGTCGACTGAAGTCCGACGTTCCTTAGGAGACTTCTTAAAATTCTCTAAGCTACGTTTGATTCTAAAACTGAAGTCTTCTTGAATTTTTATAAGTGTATCCATCGTGATTTTTTCTAAGTGTTTGACGTTCTGGGATCAAATGGGCGTGGATTCCCCGTCAGTTCACTTTTCTCGAAACTATTCTAAGTCCTGGCTACTGATCTACCGAAATTTTCTAAGTTCAAATTTTCTTGAAATTTTTCTAAGTCCGAAATTGTTGAAATTTTTCTAAGTCCAATTTTGATCCGAATTTGGCTAAGTCCCTGACAGATATAGATAAAAGTACTCACAATAGTCCATGTCACTCACACTTCACCTTACGTCGCTTGTGACGTCACACTCTGTCGTCACCGCCGATGACGTCAGACTGATGCTGCTCGATGACACTCCTCTGCTGTAATCCACAGCAGTGTCGGTGGCGCCCTCTGCCGTCTGATCCCGTTGAAACCGAACTATCCGGCTCGAAGGACCATGTTAAAGGGTCCCAAAAATAAAGCACTGAATTGTAAATACTAATTCTTTATTTTGTAGTCACACTGTATATTAATACATACTTGTAGAAGATTAAGAGAGGTAACGAAATTACAATATCGTTGAGACCATATGAAACCCGGAAAAATCTTGATAGCGCGTTTTACAGTGGGTTCAACGACATCTCGGGGGTAATTAGGTTACTAGAAATTTGTTGAAACATAACATAAAATAATGAATTTATAAATATACTGATATTTGATTATGAATACGTAGATTTTTTGAAATATAGTAATATTTTTTACAACTCAAAAATTCAAAGGAAAATCACCAAAAACAGTACTACTAACGCCATCTATTGGCGGGTTGTGGTAAACTTTAGTTTAAGTATAAAAAACTTATTTTAACATATTTAGCGCGTGAACACCTAATGTTTTAAAGTTGTCTGTAGTTAAGCCTGTATATAAAAAAGGTGCAAAATGTTTACCAGAAAATTATAGACCAATCACTTTAATCCCTATATTTTCGAAAATATTTGAGAAAGTTATGTATAACAGACTGATAAGCTTTTTCGAATCGCATGATATTATAAATGACGCACAACATGGCTTCAGGAGATGCAGGAGCACTTCCCTTGCAGCTTTCAAACTGATAAAGCGCATAATGGAATATATAGACGATAGGATACCTGTCACTATACTTTTTATGGACATGAGCAAAGCCTTTGACTTTGTCTGTCACAAAATGCTTCTTATAAAATTAAATAAATATGGTATACGTGGCCCAGCATATGATTGGATTAAGACTTATCTATCAAACAGAACACAATGTGTAGAAACATTAAAATACTGTTCGCAAGCAAAAACTATTGTGACATGCAAGTCATCTTTCATTGAAAACACTTATGGTGTACCGCAGGGAAGTATTCTTGGACCTCTGCTGTTTTTAGTTTACATAAATGACCTCCCAAGTGTGCTTTCTGATGATTGTGTTTTGTTTGCAGACGATACTACCATTATCGTAGGAGGGCAAGACTTGTCTACTTATAATGATAACATAAACACGACATTAGCTCAAACCATAAAATGGCTGACATCAAATAATCTAAAAGTAAATATAACTAAAACTAAATTTATGCAGTTATGTTCCTCTCAAAGCAAAACCCAGTCATTAATTGTTAAATATGGTGATGATACCATCGAAGAAGTGTCACACACAACATTTTTAGGTATAACAATAGATTGTCATTGTAATTGGAAGACACATATTAATGACTTGTGCTCCAAAATAAACAAGTTTGTATATGCTCTAAGAAAGGTCCGGCAGGTCGTGTCCCTGCAAGCCGCTATTACAGCTTATAACGGATACATTGATTCGGCATTGCGATATGGTGTTGTGATATGGGGAAATTCCACAGATATCACAGATTTGTTTTTAATTCAGAAGCGATGCATAAGAGCAATATTTGGACTTAAAAGAGATGAATCGTGCCGACCATACTTTCTTAAACATCGCATTCTAACTATATACAGTATTTACATTCTGGAGGTTTGTTTATTTGTACATAAACACAAACATTTGTTTGAAGATGTTCAGGCTATGTCCTCCAGAACAGTACGGCAACAATATGCACATAAACTTTACAAGCCACGTACCAGACTAAAACTTACCTCGAAAAACTGTTACGTAATGTGTATCGACATTTATAATAAATTACCAGACAGTTTCAAACAAATGAATGACAATAGATTTAAGCAAGTAGTTAAGTGCTGGATCGCGGACAAATGCTTTTATAACTTAAAAGAATATATGGAGCTTACATAATAACTTATAATTTGTATGAATCTATTGACATTGATATTGTATTTTATTTATGTTTGACATGTTATTCCAATATATGAAGGTCATTTTGTAATAGTTAACTAATCATTTTGTAATTTTATTAATATTATTATGGTTTTATACTGTATAATTTTTAAGCGTGCACACCTGCAAAGGTAGGGTTCGGCGAAACTGTTTTATGTAATGACATCTGCTTATTGTAAACCTGAATTACCATACACGCAATAAATCATTCATTCATTCATTCATTCATTCATTCATTCATTCAAAGTAATTTTCATATATTAAAATTTTGTGCTGCCCTACTGCTCGGCATAGGCCTCCCTTTTTTTCTTCCAGTCATCTCTGTTCAAGGCAGCAACAGACCAATCTTTCGAAATGTGTCTAGGTTATCCCGCCATCTCCGTCGTGGTCTGCCGCGACGCCGTACTCTATAAGGTTGGATCCAATCCGTGGTATTCTTAGCCCACAGTTCGTATTAGTAGAAATTCACATTAATAAATCAGAAAATAACCAACTAACTATAAAAGTAAAACCATCGTAATGTACAACAAGGTTGACGAATTTCTTAAATTTTAAATCAACAATCTAGAAAATTACAATCAAACTACGAGATCAATTTTAATAACGAAGAAAGCCCACGCCATTTACCTTACCGTTAAGTTCTCATTACTTGTGAAAATAGAAACCTTTTTCTTAGTGGCGAATGCTTTTTCAAAGTGAAAAATTTATGTTAAAGTCGCACTTGATATTTGAAAACGGAGAGCAACGTGAGATGGGATGGGCAATTTATCACAAAAATAAACTTAGCGGAAAAACTTTGCGGAGTTTTCTTTGAAAAATGCGAAACTTTTCAAGACGGCGTTTACGTAAGTACTGCTTGTGGAACTGTAGAAAAACTTTATCAGAGAAAAATTAAGCAATCTTGTTTTTAAACATATTGGCTACGAATATATGATTTAATGGACGTTTATTATTTAGTAAACTGAAAAACAAAATCTCAACTAGTTTAAATACTTGAGAAATAGCCAAATCATGCTTCGTAGTAACCAAAATTGTGTTAATTTTACACAACTTTTTTTGGTTCATTAGTAGCCCACAGTTAGTCATCTCCGATTAATGTAACAGGTTACTGTTGACAAATCTTTTTTTTTTTTTCAGTGTAATGGCATTAGGAGAGTCTAGGTTCAGCTATGTGTGGCAAGTGGTAGAAAAAAAGGGCCGATACTCACTGGTGATTTATAGATAGTCTAGTTTACTGATTCGCCCTGGCCTGTTTCTTAATAGTATGTAGAGTTGTTAGTCCGCTGTTTTCTAACATAATTGTGCGCATCGGGTTACAAGCATGAAATTTCTACCACAGATAGAGTGTTCCACGGTGATTATTTTCAGATGTGGAGGGAAGTCAGATTCGTCCCCTGTGAGGCGGGAGAGCGGAGAGAATAGGACAAAGTATATCTCTTTTCTTTCTTTATTGCTGGTCAGCTAAGTCTACTAGGACTTGTCTGGTATCGTTTCCATGTAAAACTGATATCAGAAAATCATTTTTTATGTTATTTTTGTATAGTTCTATATAAAAATATGGGTCTATGGCCGAAAAGGTAAAAATCACAACAAGTTTTTTTATTCAGTGAGGTAAATTATTTAAATTTCGTTAACATTTTTAAATTATTATTATTATTTTAAAAAGCTCATTTAATCTAGTTCCTAAAAATATATGCCTGTTGGGAACTTCTCATACAAACAGTAGTTTAAAATATATGTTTAAGTCGGCGTAACCAACGCAAATCTCCGAACGCATCCTATTTCGCTTCATTAAATACATTAAATAATGATTATTAACATGCTTTTACATATAATATTTACCATATACGTCCTAGAAAAACAAATTGATATATTAAAAAAAAAAAAGTTTTGCTAATGCATCACGAGCACACGGGCTAATCTCAACATCAACAATTTATTTAAGTTACTGTTTGTATAAAGAGTGCCCAACATGTGTAAAGTTTTAGAAACTAAATTAAATTTGCTGTTCTGCAATATTTTTGTTAGTTGTAAATATTCAGGAAATATAACTAATTTATCTCCCTGAATAAAAAAACTTGTTGTGATTTTTACCATTTCGGAAATACACCCATATTTTTATATGGTACTATGAATAAATAACATAAAAGATGAATTTTTGATATCTGTTTTACACGAAAACGATACCACACAAGCCCTAGTAGCGTTAACTGATCAGTAATAAAAAAAGAAAAAGAGGACTCCTTTGTCCTATTCACCCCGCTTTCCCGCCGCACAGGGGACGAATCTGACTTCCCTCCACATCTTAAAGTAATCACCACAGAAAACTCTATCTATGGTATAAATTTCGTGGTTGTATCCTGATGCACACAATTTCGCGACTTAGCAAAATGTACTAGAGTACGTAGGCTAAGCTTAACATCAACATTTTTTTCAAGGTACTTTTTGTATTAGATGTGACCAATATGTTTACATTTTTAAAAACAAGATAAAATTTTCTATTTAGTGATATTTTTTTTAAATTGTAAATATTCAGGATATATAACTAATTTATCGTTCTGAATAAAAAAAACTTGTAGTGATTTTTACCTTTTCGGCAATAAACCCAAATTTTTATATAAAACTATTCTTAAATAACATAAAAAATTAATAGCTGATATCTGTTTTACACGAAAATGACGCCACACAAGCCCTAATGGTCTTAACTGATCAGTAATCAAAAAAAGAAAAGGAGCAGTACTTGATCCTCTTCACCCCGCTCTCCCGCCACGCAGGGGACGAATCTGACTTCCCTCCACATCTGAAAATAATCACCGTGGAACGCTCTATGTGTGGTTGAAATTTCATGCTTGTAACCCGATGCGCACAATTTCGCGGCTTAGCAACTCTACTATAAAGGTTGTTTAAGAAAAAGCCTCTTATCATTCCAACTATTCAGGACTCTCTCGCTATCTAAGTTGAACATTTGAATTGACCTACCTGCGTATCGCAAAACAAATAATTATGCAAATCGGTTCATCGCGGTCCACGGCCGCTTGGCGGCCCCCAGGCCCCTCATTTGGGTCACGCTCTAATCGGTCCAGGTTTTGGCAATGTTCTTGAACCCCATTAAATTGTTTGTCTCCATTTGATGCAGAGTATTTACCCATCGGACTGTGGGACATTTTGGGACACTGATTTATAATGAATTGTTTAGGTGCTATAATTGACTAGCTTACCTAGTACTGCTAGTCTATTTCAAGATTTGTATTGAACATGTTATAGCATACATTACTATTGTCGTTCACAATTTAACGAATGTCTATGTTACAGTAGATCAAACGGAAATCATACAGTGCCGTAATAAGCTTTTTTAGGTACCTAAATTTTCTATTTGGTATTTACTGTCAATGGCAATGAAATAATGAACTTTATTCTGATTCTGTAAGTAGGCCACAAGGGCACCATGTGTGAGTCTACCAGCATTTTATAAGAGGAGACCACTGTTGAGCAAAAACGCCGAAAGTAACTCAACAGTCAGTCGAATTTAAAATAGTTAAGTTTGTGTGTGGCCATAATGTAGGGAACCAACGTCCCTTAAAATAATCTTTGGTAAGTACTTAACAAAGGTAAAAAAAAAAACAAGATGTTTTTCAATAAACTGAAAAAAGAGGTTCTAAAGTAGAATGAGGTTTTTGCGCTTATGATAACTAAGATTTGAAGAATTGGCGGCACTTCTGAATTTATGTGAGGACACGAATATTTTTACTTAATCTCATACGCTTATGCATTTATTTCTTCTTTTTAACGTCGTATTTTTCATAAACTGATTGTTTCATTTCATCTACACTATTCTTCTCTTGAACCTAACCAACCTTATTTATTCAATGGGATTATATTTTCAAGAATTAATAAAAAAATCAAAAATCGGGGGAAAAATCGTTGACGAAATTTGTTGAAATGAAACAATGAACTGTATCGTTTATCTTCGAATCAATATCATCCCATTCTAATTAAAAAGAGTAATATCACGGTTATAATTTCGACTGTATATTTATACGTACAATCGTGTACGGTTGGTACCTACTGATACTGGCGGAATTGAACACTTTCCAGCCAGTTGGCCAGCACTCTAAATTCATGTGCGAGGATTTGCTTCAAACAAATTTCGTTGTTTTGAGTGTATATTTGGCATCGACTGTATAAGACAGTCGAACGAAGCTGTGAACCCGCGCGGAACTGCACACTTTCCGGCCGGTTGCGCGCAATGGGCCTCACTCTAAATTTATGCGAGGATTTGATTCAAACAAATTTCGTTGTTTTGAGTGTATATTTGTCATCGACTGTACAAGACAATCGAACGAAGCTGTGAACCCGCGCGGAACTGCACACTTTCCGGCCGGTTGCGCGCAATGGGCCTCACTCTAAATTTATGCGAGGATTTGCTTCAAACAAATTTCGTTGTTTTGAGTGTATATTTGGCATCGACTGTACAAGACAATCGAACGAAGCTGTGAACCCGCGCGGAACTGCACACTTTCCGGCCGGTTGCGCACAATGGGTCTCACTCTAAATTTATGCGAGGATTTGCTTCAAACAAATTTCGTTGTTTTGAGTGTATATTTGGCATCGACTGTACAAGACAATCGAACGAAGCTGTGAACCCGCGCGGAACTGCACACTTTCCGGCCGGTTGCGCGCAATGGGTTTCACTCTAAATTTATGCGAGGATTTGATTCAAACAAATTTCGTTGTTTTGAGTGTATATTTGGCATCGACTGTACAAGACAATCGAACGAAGCTGTGAACCCGCGCGGAACTGCACACTTTCCGGCCGGTTGCGCGCAATGGGCCAGCACTCTAAATTTATGCGAGGATTTGCGGGCGCCTGTTATCTCGGATATAACAGGATCTCACAAGTGAGACAAATAAGGTTTTCAGAAAGCTTTTGGAAACATACGTTTGAAGAAAACATATACTCGTAGATTATTTGGAACATGTATTGCAATTTTATAATTAATTTCCATCATTTATAACTATTAAAAAAAAAACAAGAAGTTAGTATTTCGCTGTTTTCTTCTCGAATAAGTTCGATTTACTGATTAATAATCATTTTTTAATAAAAACCAACCACGTCAACGAAACACTGAAGAAGTTATGTTATAATATGACAATGGGATCAACCAAAAGTATACTCTTTCGAACACAATAATAATATTCCAAACCGGTTCAGCGGTTTCCGAGTAAAACAAACTTGCCGATGAACTGAGAATTTGGTCCCTTTTTTTCACATCGGTTAAAAATTAACGAATGTGCAGACTAGAATAGATTCTGAATATTAATTAATATGTACTACTAATCATACCAAACCAAGAATTAAAAAATAAATAACGGAAATACTCTCAGACTGTTGGCCAATCTTAAGTTTCATTTATATATATAAATAATATGAATTATATTTTTAAAATGATTTTGGCCAAAAGTTTGTGAGTAGGGAGTCCGTTATTTTTTTGCTTAACTCTTGTTTCGATATGATTAGTCCGACCTATATTAATTATGGCCAGCACTAAAAAAAAAAGGGTGTGATAATTTGTATTCCTTTTGCTTTTACGTTTAGTAATGCCTGATGACGCTAGCATCAGGGGCATCTTTCCTCTTTTTTTCTGAGCAAAATTGCGTTTTTCCATCGGTTAGTTAATCAATTAATCATAATATTTCCTAAAAAATATGTTTATCCATGGGCCGGGCAATATAGCGCTGTTTCCTGATTGATGAACGGATCACGTGACCCTGGCATGCAGTTGATCGATCAACGTGTCACAGAATAGCGAAATTGTTAATATACCAGAGATAATTAAGCTAAATTATTTAGTATTCTAAGCTTAGTTAAAAAAGGAAAATTTACTATAAAATGCGGGTTGTTTCTTACTGTATTATCTATTACTGAGGAACCAATATTTTACACTCTAAAAAAAAATGGTTAGTCCTAGTAATCAATATCTTGATAGTCGTAATCAAGCATCATGATTCCATAGAGCCTAACAAGGACTAAGTCACAGCAAATAAGGTAATACTGATTGCTCTTACTATTACTACGTAAGATCTTGTTCAATATTTACTTGAAAAAATATTGTCCTAACTGATCCTAGCAAGATCAACTACGATACGTAAAGGATTCAGATTCAGATTCAGATTCTTTATTGGTAAAAATAAACATTTTACAAGTCAATTGTCAACAATAGTAGGTATATACATTAGTAGGATAGGATGTCATTATAATAATTTTATCTAAAGATTGTGTTACAATAGGATATATTTAGGTATTTGATTGTTCAAACATTTTTGTTAATGTTTTGTTTGGGTTAGTGATGAGATGATATTTTGTGGAAGAATTCATCAGATTGTATCAACCTACGTTACATAATTATGCCAACAAATTAATAGTAGATGCAACGTATACAATTGTTAGGATAATAACTTACCAACTTTATTAGTTCAATCACAGATACACCTTATTGTTTTAAGTGATCAGCTTTCTTTGATTTATATAGGATCGTAATTAATGTAATTAACTTAGTGTCAACTAAGAGAAAACTTCTCTTAGTTGATCTTAATTTTTTAGAGTGTAGGTAAAATTTTAACAGCGCGTTGCAAAAGTACACTGTAATCTGTTGGTCAAAAATGTGTTGTCTGCTCATCACGCCGAAACGAAAGGACGGATTTAACTTATTTTGATGCAAGCTGGACAGTGGACACCAAAATATGGTTTTAACATACTCTTTACTCGACAACGGACAAAGAAGACCTTCATAGAACTTCCTTGCATATATCAATGCGTTAAAAAGCTTTTATACTACGAAAAACAAGGGCAGAATAAATTGCGTCAATTTTCCGCAAACATTTTGTTTTCAAATTAATTGTTGTTCATGGATAAGGAATCTTATTGCTCAAAAAGGGCTTTAAATTACGAATTATAAACATAAAATGCAATGTTAATCTCTTAAAATGTTTGATATACTTAAATATTAAATAAAAATGTATTGATATTATTTATATGGAAGTATTAAAAGTCCATGGACAAGTAATAACTCAGCATTTTATTTCGATAGGTATCGTAACAAAATCTGGGACATCGTAATTCTTGGACATCATTTATAAAAAGGTTTATTGGTCATATTATGACGACGGAATTGAATCCTGAAAGGTCTCGAAAGGGCTTCCGGCCAATAATGTTATATCTTTAGCAATATTTTTATGAGTTAAACGTGGAAGTATAATAAAGTAACCGATTATATGTATACTGACAAAAAAATATAAGGGGAATAGCGTAATTTCTGATGCCAATTTTAAACTCCTTAAATACAGCATGGCATAAAAAAAGGAAAAAAAGGTTTAGTTTGGGATTTGAAATGAACAAATTTAACGCACTATTATGATGTTTCTTAAGGTTACTTATCGGAAACACTAATATTTGTTTCCCATCTGTAACGTTTTGCCAAAATTTAATTTGTCCGAAAGCCATTTTTTTCCAAAACTGATAATTATACAGAATAATGTTTACAAATGAAGCGAAAATTGAAAAATTTAATGATTCGGGCAGGATTCGAACCTGCGTTTTCAACGGCTTTCCGGGCCAACACGGGCATCCTCCCAATTGGACCACCGAATCAATGTCAGAGCCATTGAATTTTTCAACAAGTTGCTTCGACATGCGTTAGGGTGGCATCGTAGCGCCATCTACCGTAAAGATTTAGACTTTATCGTCGGCACCATCGTCTCAAATTTGTTGAGAATCGATAGTAATGATGTGCTACTCGTACACCCGAATTACTTATTTTTATTAAAGCAGTAACATCTGCTAACGTAAACTAAATGTTTACAAATGAAGTGAAAAGTGAAAAATTTAATGATTCGGACAGGATTCGAACCTACGTTTCCAACGGCTTAGTTTAACGGATTTAGTTTACGTTAGCAGATGTTACTGCTTTAATAAAAATAAGTATACAGAATAATTATAAAAAAAAAACCTAACCTAGCTTAATGGGGCCTTTAAAACGATGTTTATAGAATCCTGAAAATATTACGGGTTTCAGGAAAAAAAAACTTTCGGACAAATTAAAATTTGGTGAAACAATACAGGTGGGAAACAATGTTTCGGAGTTATTTAATTTAGAAGATCGTAAATAAAAATTACAAATTTGTAAAGTGTGTAAAATTCAAGTTGCACTTAATTTCTTTTGAACATTAAAAATAAAGTTTATCATCATTGTTTTATTCCGTCAATTTTTTTTTTAATCCGTACTAATATTATAAATGCGAAAGTGTGTATGTATGTCTGTTACCTCTTCACGCTTACACCGCTGAATCGATTTTGATGAAATTTGGCATGGAGATAGTTTAAGATCCGAGGAAGGACATAGGATAGTTTTAATCCTGGAAATTATCCCTAAAAAGATTGAAAATTGAGTAAGTATTTCATGATGACATTGATGACCCTGTAGGAAATGTAATGATTAGACCAAAAGCACAATTGCTCTTACATTTGCTTAGGCGCTTTTAATAATACCTTTTATTAATTAAGGTGATTAGGTGGATATCTATCGTATTTTACGAGGTTGCTTCCATACTTCCAAGTTCCACGCAGACGTAGTCGCGGGCAAAAGCTAGTAATTATATATATTTAACGCCGACGTGAGGACGCGGTTGGCTTAGTTGAAGCACTTGCCTACTGAGCCGGCAGTCCTGAGTTCAAATCCCGGTCAGGACAAATATTTGTGTGATGAACTCGAATGTTTGTGCTTGGGTCATGGATGTTATCCATATATGTATTTATATATTATGTATATCGTCGTCTAGTACCCATAGTACACGCTTTTTCTTAGTTTGGGACTAGGTCGATTTGTGTAAGATTGTCCCTTAATATTTATTTATTTATGTATTTAAATAATTTACTATTCACACGGCTGATCACGCGAAAAGAAAAAATGTGTAGCGTTACTGTTTTTCAAAGTCATCCCATTTCACGGTAATAGGATTATTTTGCAAAAACGTTATTTTGACTTTGACCGTGAAAGCGTTTTAAGTTAATTCTCCGCGAGCAAAGTTGATTCGTTTGAAGCAGACATAACGTCATTAAATCTGTTTTGTTCCAGTAATGGACAACTTGCTTGGCTTGTTTAAGGATGTTACATTCCATTTACTTAAGTGCCGGAAATGTCTTTCGTCAGATGATTATAAATGGCATTTATTCGAATATTTTATATAATTGCAGAATATGTAACTAACTAAGTTTTAAAATTATGATTATTTAACTTATAAGGGTGCTTATCAACGCAAGCATTTGGCGTGCAATGTAACATAAATAATATGAACATTTAATTTGATTTTAGTTAGGAAGCACCCTTAGATTTTGCCATCTCGTATATTTATTTAGACCATCTAGGAATTGGAGCCAGACAATCTCTGTTCTTATTATACTTAAACATGATTTTCCGTTTGTCTGTCAGTAAGTTTATCGCGATCCTCCCGTATTTGTTGTAATAATGTCCAAAAAGTATTGTTTTAAATCTGTTTAATTATTTTATTTTCGAATAGACATCAATAATCCTGAATTTTAACGTACCTAATGGTAATATGAAACACGCAAACTTTAGGGTTAAGAGCAACAATCTGGAAAATAGTTTTTAAACTAATAAAAATAAACTAACACGGGTTTAATAGGTTTCCGACTGCCCGAGAAACTTTACCTTTAGCGTGTACGATCAGGGACCAAATTCGAAGCTTGTTATCACAAATATCAAAGATATTTATTTATTTTTTATTTATGAACCGGTCAGCGATTGACCTCAGTAACGTCGATGGTAAGCGGTTACAGGGTCTAAGATGTAGCTTGCTAGTCTATCAACAGGCGAATATTTACTTTTGCCTTGAAGAGACCCAAATCATAATTTTCAGGAAATACACATGATGTGAGCGAGTTGCGTAACATAGAGGAATAGTGGATTTTAGTGTATATCTAATGACGTTCTGTATTCGAAGACTCTGTGATTAGGTACTTTCTTTTATAAAATTGAGATAAATAAATAAAATAAATGATCAAAGAATCGGCGCCTTCAATTTAATTCGTCTATAAGATAGTACCTATATTTTAAAATCAATTAATGCAGTTAAAATTCAAAAATTGACATGTGAGTAATATACGAATAATTGGAGATATCACAATGCCTCATTGACTTGTGTGGCCTTGTATATATATACCAGGGTGATCTTCTATATCTGTTTAAACTTTCTCGCTTTTGGGAAGTTACCTATTCAATATGTTACCTATGTTTAGAGTGGTTAAGTATGTCTATTTATTGTTTAAAATCATCACCCCTGTTTTACACAAATTAGCAGGCATTTAAAACTTTGTCAATTTTGTCATGTACTTTGACATACTTAGTGTTTTTACTGGCCTTATTTAGTAGTACTATGGTTTTGGCATAAAAAAGCATCGCGTATCGAGATATTCCAATTCAACGGTTTTAATTCTATTTTTTTTTTTGTGTCGTGTTTTAATTTGCTTGATACGAAAATAATAAAAGAATTTGAAAAGTTTTGAGGGTGTGATTACCGAATTATTTCGGAGATTGACAGCGCTCTTTTACGTGAATCCCTCTTATACATCTATACTTTCTCCGGTTACATCAATATAATATTCGTATAAATAAATAATATTTACCTTAGCCTTTTGAACTAGTCCGTAGTCTTAATAAGACTGATTGCTTTGGGTAGGCGTTCAATTACCTGGAAACAAAAAAAAAACTCATTTATTTGAAAATATAATTATCTGGTAATCATACTGGCATGATGCCAAACACAAATGTCACTTACAGTACGTTAAATCTTAGAAGAACATTCGGATTCGGGTGAAAACTGAGAGGTTCTTATCTAGATCGCGTATGAGCGAGCAAGACAAGTATTAAACCCGAATGTTCTTCTAATATCTCATGTACTGTATGCCATAGTATGACGTTAGGAAACGAAGGTAAGGATAAGATCAGAAATGTACTAAATGTATTTAGTTATGTACGTAAACACTTTATTTTACACAACATCTGGTTATAAATACATTGATAACAAATGAAACATGTACAAAGGCGAACTTAAAAAAAATGTTATCGATTATGATGTTTGATAGCTTGTAAAATCCTTTAGAATAATACCTCTTATCACAGTTATTAAATACTTTACAAAAGGTACTAACACTGCTTTTTAAAACCTGAATTACTGAAAATATATATATATTATTTAGTTATTCTTAGGCAGGGGTCATATTCAATTGGCAATGTGGTCGTCAGGATGGCGCGTAACGTGAATACACATTGTGAACAGTTATGTTTATGTTGAAAGATAAACATATTCTTCTTATTTTGAAGATGTTATGATTCTGTTTTCCTATGTTGAAAGATAAACATATTATTCATCACACAAATACTTGCCTTTGCCGGAATTCAAACCCAGGAATTTCGGCTCAATAGGTAGCTGCTACCACTGCGTCGTCTTATATATATACGGTCTAGTTCTTGTTTATTTCACGGTGTTACTTCATTACATCCATTATGTAGGTGTTAGGGCTATTGTGGAGGCAATATAAGCCCCACGCGTCATTCTAGTGCTCATAAATAGTTCTAGAGGTAATTAACTACACTCTCATTACTTTTAATGCGAGGTGCAAAACAGCAAATAGTATGTTGCTAATGAAAACAGCTCAGGAAGTCGTAGAATTTGGTTGTTGCAAGTTGCATAAAAAATTTTAGCATATTTTCATTTAACTACTTTCAAAATGAATAATAAACACATTGCATAAAAACAAAATTCATAATTTTGTCAAGCATAATATTTAAACATCATAACCATTAATAATCATAAAAACATTCGTTATAATGTTCATAACCCATAATGTCACTTGGTATAACATACATTCAGAATATTTACTAAAACTTATAATAACACTTAAAATAATTATCAAGTTGCATAAAATATCATATCAAATAAGTCCCGAATAAAAAGTTGTCGAAACCTACTGAAATATTGTTATGGTTTTTTTACCCTAAAAACGAAACTGCTCCAAGAGATAGATAGGTTAGGATTTTTTTTTACCCTAAAAACGAAACTGCTCCAAGAGATAGGTAGGTTAGGGTTATTTTTTTTAGGAGCCTAAAAACGAAAATGCTCCCAGAGATAGGTAGGTTAGGGTTTTTTTTACCCTAAAAACGAAACTACTCCGAGAGAAAGGTAGGTTAGGGTTATTTTTTTTATGACCTTTAAAACGAAACTGCTCCAAGAGAGAGGTAGGTTAGGGTTATTTTTTTTATGACCCTAAAAACGAAACTGCTCCCAGAGATAGGTAGGTTAGGGTTTTTTTTTATGACCCTTAAAAGGTAGCTGCTCCTAATTTGGCTCGGCAATGGGGAAGAATGAATAAGAAAAAAATATTATATTTTTGGATATATTTATTCGGACAACATTTATGCTTTAAGTTATTATGAAAAAAGTATGATAGGACAATGGTATAGTATACAAAGTGACTATTATGCTATTTGTCTATTATGCAGATACATTATTATGCAATTACACTATTATAATTTTCAAAATTATGCAATTCGTTTGTATGCATTTTGTTTTTATGCTATATGATTACTTATGCAGGTTGAAATTATGCTATTCGTTTTATGCAAAATGAAAATTCGCAAATTGTTGTTATGCAAAACATTACACACCCAGTAATTTGTACGAGTGAAGACTGGACTCATCCTTAAGTCTGCTTATTCGTTCAAAAATTCTGATTGTTTTAGACATTTTTCTCTGTGATCAATTTTAATATTATGATAAAATAAATATATTGATATTTTCAACCAACTTTTTGAAGTGAATAATACATTTCCCTGAGTTCTAGATAGCAACATAGCTAATTCAGACTTTAAAAGCATGCCGTCGAAAATAACTTGAAAAACGCGTTCTGCGTGAATTTTGACAATTTCAAGTGGTTTTTGAAACAAAAAGTATCAATAAAAAATTCAAACAGTACGTTTCAATAGCCTTGTTCTAAGTAGTAACATTGATAATAAGCTAAAAAAATGGTTGCCTGTAAAGTCGGTTTTACGGGCGAAGGAAGATTTTACGTGACAACGTCTTTTTCTCGGTAGAATATTTATTTGTATCATATCCATTCACAATTTCCCTAACAACATTTTAAGTGTTACTTTCTGAACGCACCCATCACATGTGTCATTAATGTCATTATAGTGTCTTTATTTTACATGTTTTAACCCTTAACTACCTACCTGCTTCTTTAGTCACACAAACACCTACCTCCCGTCCCCAGGACGGATACATAATGTCTGCCTTATATGTTAAATTTTATAGATCAGATGGGAAATTTAAAATAATAATGGCAATATAGACATATTAAAATATTTATTAAGCTATTAATCATTCCGGAAACATTAACAAAACATTTTTTTGCTGTAAACATATGGCAACAGTCCTTATTTCTACTAAAGGAACTATAATATCCTTTCGAAGGTGAGATCAACAAAAATTTTGACTTTATATACAGATCTAAGTAATTATTTCTAATTATTCAATATTTAACAATGCTAAATCAATAAATTTCGTTAAAATAAAGGGAATATTTTTATAAAATTGCAGACCACTAATTTAGTTGATTTTTTCGCGGCAATGAATATAAGTTTGTTTGCACATTCTAGGCAAATCGTTTTTTTGCATTAGAAACATACGTACTGGTTCCCGTTTTTTCTTGGGGTCACAAGTAGAACAGGTTTTCCGTACTTCCAATCACTACTAAACTGACTAAGCGGTCGGCTAAGTAAAGAAAAAAAGTATGCATTAGTTACGTAACCACCTACCACCCGTCTCCGAGACCCTTAAGAAAAAATACGTATCCACCTACCACCCGTCTCAGGGACGGTCAGAGACAGTAATCCTCACCAAAATTAAATGCGTACACGACCGACCTTGTCAATCGACGACGCGGCACTGAGGCAGGAGAGGAGAAGGTACAAGGACACAAACGTTTGTAGGATGCTCGCACATAGGTATGTAAACAATTTTAAGTTTGAAAGAGTCTGTGAGACGGGAGGTAGGTGGTTAAGGATTAAATCTAAATATGCGATAATCAGACTATTATGCATGTATGTTGTCGATTCCAAACCCTTATTTAGTCTAGATCTACAAGTAATTATTCTAAAAATACCGAACCGACGGAACAAACATCATATGTTTGACAGGTAAGTACGTACAGTTTGTATTTGTATGGGAATATAAAATTATCTTTTTTATTATTTTCCACTCATTTATTCAATATTTTCTCACCGTTTAAACCTTCCCTTGACTTCCACGAATATTTCAATACTAAAATTAGCCAAATCGGTTCAGCCGTTCTCGAGTTTTAGCGGGACAACCGGCCCTCCTAACAGACGCGAGCGGGCGTGACTCCCAGCGCAACCTAATTTAAGACGTTGTCACGTCAAAAACATGTTTTGTCATAGAGAAAAATGTCTAAAACAATCAGCGTTTTTGAACGGACAAGGAGTCTTACGTAATAGAGCCGCCAGTTATCCGGGTTATTTAAATACCCCGTCTGTCTCTCGTCGGCTCGACGTTTACATCAATACGCCCGCAGCAGACGAAACAATGCGAGCGACGTCAAATGGGATGTTTGATAACGTCAGAACAATATAGCCCAAGAGCTGTAATCTAGTTTAGACTCGATATTTTAAAATAGCATACAAAATAAAGTTTTTATTTGAACTAGAATGTATCTATGCATCGCAACTCCATACGCGTAACTCGTATTGATTCATCTTAGGCTGGATCTAATCAAAAATTGTACACCACGTATAACGCTAACTCTCGGATAATAATGTCATAACCCCAAATTAGTTTAACAACTATCCGTGAATCCTTCCTGGACTAAAAGTTTGGTTAAATGCAGCCTTAATTGGGTAAACAGTACAATGATCATTATAGTCCCGCGATCTTGATTAAAAATAATATATTCTAGTGATTGTAATATAATAGAATAATGTGAAATATATATTTATTACGATCATTTTTTTTTGATACGCCAAATATTGCGATCTTGCTCGGTCCGTGCCGATCACTGAAATTTATTTTACATGTTCAACCTATTTTGCACAAAATTGGGTTAAATTTCCTTTTGGCTTTGGATTGTTTTTTTTTTTGTAGTATCGTGCACTTCATGCATTCAATACGCTCTATTTACATTCTTGTTAATGTGGAATCCATCTCTTTTTAGTTTCTGCTTTGACAAAACCACATTTATTTAACGTTTTCCAATATTGTGTTTCACTGTTGGGAAAAGTAATAATAGCATTCATACGAATTTATTCCTTTAAGTCAAAATATACTATGTGAATCGGTTACCAGCTCTCGGTCTGTATAGCGGATGATGCGGGCAGCAGTGACCGCGCAATATCCTCCACTGACCACGGATCGCGTAATTGACCACGGGCCGCGACCGGTCACTGAGCGCGGGTTTCAAACTTGTGATCTGATGTTACGTAAATTTCATAGTCTGGAACACTAATTCAGTTTTTGTTTGTGGTATGTTACTTGTAATTGTATTGCTTATGAATGACTGACTTCTCCCATATCAACAATACATACAGATCTCCATCTGCCACAGCACGGTGATAACATTGTAGGCCATAAATCAAAATAGTCATGAACGAATTCCGGTCTCAACGTATACTAAAATGAGTTACTAATACCCAACTTTCTAATTACTACAATTAGCAAAGTCATTACATGAAATTATCTTTTACTTTTGTGCAACCACCACATCTCCACCATAGTTTTCAGTAATGCCTCAAACGGTTGAAAAACGTCTTATGGCTCCCCTGTGACTGTGTACTTGACGAAAACCCCTGATACTTGTAATTTTGAGCAGTCGATCTCTTAATGTAAGCGTAGTGGATGATGCGGGAAGCGGTGACCGCGCAATATCCTCCACTGACCACGGATCGCGTAATAGACCACGGGCCGTGAAAGGTCCCTGAGCGCGGGTTTCAAACTAGGGATCTGATGTTACTTGTTTTAATTTTGAGCAGTCGTAAGCGTAGTAGATGACACGGGCAGCAGTGACCGCGAGATATCCTCCCCTGACCACGGATCGCGTAATGACCACGGGCCGCGAAAGGTCACTGAGCGCGGGTTTCAAACGTTTAATCTGATGTTACGTCGTCTCTTCATCATCTCGAATGCGATTAAATTTTAGTCAGGATTAGCATCAGATTACTTTTGGTACGTATAAACCAGCAACGACGCTTGTGTTGTGTCTCACCAATATAATATGTGTTTTCCAGAACATTTATTATCTACCTGTCTGAGAAATTGATAAGGGTTGAGGTTTTAATCTTAGGAAACCTGATTGAATGGAATGGAATATTCGTGTAGGTTTTATATCCTTGGATCCTATTAAACATAGAATTAAAATGTTTAACGCTAATCAATCTCATTATCATCCTATGTTTCGATATTATCTTCAAAGCCTTAACATTTTCCTTTCCATTTACAAAGTCACCATGCATTTGCTTTTTCTGTTCCTGAAACATACAATATTTTGTTCAAAACTGGTCATTACAAACCGCCAATACCCGTGTGATATTTTAATAAAAAGGTTGTGGAATATCCGATATCACCTGATCACGTGACGCGCCCGCCTATCATTCGAGCCTTTGTGATTTTTGATAGGCATATAAAATTTCATGACCGCTGAATTGGACCTTACATGTACTAGAGATGGGAGAGAATAAAGGATTTAATGTTAGCTTTACAACATGTGTATTTAATAATCCTTTAAAACAATGGGCTCCATAAATTAGCTGTAGCCATTTTAAGTACCTGTCTAATTAAGAGGCCTTATTCCTTTTAAAATGCTTATTGTTTTAGACATTTTCCTCTATGATCAAACATGTTTCTTAACATATTATTGACTAGCGCCCGCCCGCGACTTCGTCCGCATAGATTTTTGATGCTGAAAAAGATATTAAAATAGGTAGGTAAGGAATTTTATTCTTAGTTAATTCACTCCCTTAGGGGCATAATTTTTAAAACGCTGAAATTACTTTTTTTTGTATTTGATTAAGTAAGCTTTCTACAAAGTTTCAAGTCTCTAGTTCAAAAAATAAAGTTTCTCCCATATACACATTGCACCCCTATTTAATCCCTTAAGGGGTGGAATTTTTTAAAACGCTGAAAGTACTTTTTGTGTTTTTTAATAACTAATATTTCTACAAAGTTTCAAGTCTTTAGCTTAAACAAAAAGTTCCCCCGTACAAACTTTGCACCCCTATTTCACCCCCTTAGAGGCAGAATTTTTTAAAACACTGAAATAACTTTTTTTGAGTTAGTAATCTTTCTACAAAATTTCCAAAAATCCCTTCTTATCCCTAGCTCACGTTGTAAAAGTAACCTACTGTGCAAAAATCAACTCTCTAACATTGGTAGTTTCGGCTGTGCGTTGATGAGTCAGTCAGGACTTCTTCTTTTAAATATATAGATGGATAGATAGAAGATAAGAAGTTTCAAGGAATTTCTAATGGATTCAACCTTTCAACCCCTTTTTAATCCATTTAGGGGACGAATTTTTGAAAACGCTGAAATCGCTTTTCTTGTATTTTAATAGTGTACCTTTACACAAAAATTGAAGTCCCGCGCTCAAAAAAATACTTAATCTCCATACAAACTTTTAACTCCTTTTTTACCACCTTAGGGGGTGATTTTTCAAAAACGCTGAAATTCGTTTTCTTCTATTTTATTTAGATACCTTTTTACAAAGTTTCAAGTTCCTAGCATGAAAAAAAACTTGTACCCCATACAAACTTTGCACCCCTATTTAACGCTCTTAGGGGAGGTATTTCCAAAAATCCCTTCTTATCCCTAGCCCACGTTATAAAAGTAACCTACTGTGCAAAAATCAACTCTCTTACATTAGTAGTTTCGGCTGTGCGTTGATGAGTCAGTCAGGACTTCTTCTTTTATATATATAGATAGAAGATAAATAAGAAGTTTCAAGGAATTTCTAATGGATTGAAACTTTCAACCCCTTTTTAACCCTTTTAAGGTACGAATTTTAGAAAACGCTGAAATTACTTTTCTTGTATTCTAATAGTGTACCTTTACACAAAAATACATGTCCCGCGCTCAAAAAAAACTTAATCTCCATACAAACTTTTCACCTCTTTTTTACCACCTTAGGGGTGGATTTTCAAAAACGTTGAAATTAGTTTTCTTTCTTTTACAAAGTTTCAAGTTCCTAGCATGAAAAAAGACTTGTACCCCATACAAACTTTGCCCATACAGCTTTGCCTTCTTTATAAGACTCAAGTTCGGTCGTGCGTTGAGTACTGCTCGCATCTTTGGGATGGCTCCGCCCAATATCTACTCGATGCGCTTGACAGATTGCAGCGTCGGGCGGTCCGCATCATAGGTGACGAGAAAAGTACCAGATTCCTCGAACCCCTTCAATTACGTAGGGACATTGGGTCGCTGAGCGTTTTCTATCGCCTATACCATGGCGAGTGTTCTGAAGAGTTATTTTCTCTTATCCCACCCTCCCCTTTCCGTCATAGAACCACACGTGCCAGCTTGCGATGTCATCGCTTCACCGTGGAGAATATTCCCACACGTACCAAGAAGTTTGGCAATTCCTTCATCTGCCGAACTATTAAAGTATGGAACTCCTTGCCGGCTCATGTGTTTCCTCCTTCTTATAACTTGGGACCCTTCAAACGAAGCGTGAAGAAGCATCTCTCGGGCCAGCATGGCAGTGTCAACTGACTTGGCACCGTTGGTTTCTCGTCAGTTGCCATTGCGACTTGGGCTCCCCTTTTTGCTTACCATCAGGCGAAGTGGAGCCACTATGTTGTGCCGTTATAAAAAAAAAAAAAAAAACTTTGCACCCCTATTTAACCCTCTTAGGGGAGGTATTTCCAAAAATCCCTTCTTATCCCTAGCCCACGTTATAAAAGTAACCTACTGTGCAAATTTCAACTCTCTAGCATTTGTAGTTTCGGCTCTGCGTTGATGAGTCAGTCAGTCAGGACACTTGCATTTATATAATATAGATGTTACTACCTAGAACAGGGCTATTGGGATTTATTGGTATAGATTTGAAACCTACAGTTTCAATTTTTCATTGATAATTTTTGATTCCGCCAGACACAAATTGAATTTCCCACGGGCCCATATGATGGAAAATTATCATAGCAATCTTGCCTAGCGCGAAACAATGTAACGCGATACGCGCCCTATGTACTTAACCTAACTTAATCTATGTTGCTAACCTGGATTTCAGCCGAATCTCTTCCTGGCCGCAAGTATGTGTTTCTGTTTTGTGTAAAGTGTAGTATGTGTGTTACTTGCGGCAATAAACGACGTCCCGGTCTGCGCCGCCGCCGCTCTGATCTCGTCAGCAAAACACCAAACACAGTTCACACTGTAGTAGTCCTTATATCACTCTAAATAACAATCCTTGGGGCGCCCGAAGCAGCCCACCGTACAAGAAATTGTGCCGTATCTCAACACTTTCCGTTAAAGCGTAAAACTTCCAAAATCGCCCGAAAACCACGGAGGTTATAATGTTCAAGACCCGTTACGTTAATAGTACATGCAGCAAATTATGGCGCCGGCACTCGTCCGCCCGCGACCGCGCGCGCGCTCGAAGCGCCACGGAAATAAAAAAAAACTAACTGGTTGTGTGGCCAGTGGATAAAAACTATCGGTTCTCAACAATCACCCGCCCCGGACCGACCCGTCGTCGGTCCGCTCAAACTCCCGGTAGTCGGGATAACGTTGAAACCGCCCGTCTAAGGATCGAGTCCCTCACTTGTACATCTGCGATCCGTGGAGACCCATCCTTGCCCGCTATCAAGTTAACGATGCGCCCCCGTCGCCAGCACAACGGTGATAGGTTAGCATCCTTAACCAGTACGAGGTCTCCAACGCACGGTGGGGTCGTCCTGTCCGTCCACTTAACGCGTTGCTGAAGAATGTGCAAATACTCAAGCGACCATCGCTTCCAAAAATTTTGAGTCATTTGCTGCAGCATCTGATACCGTGACAACCTATACAACTTAACATCCGTATACGGATACTCCGGCAAGGCGTTGAGTGGTTGGCCAATCAAAAAATGACCTGGGGTAATGGCCTCCAGGTCATTCGGGTCAGCGCTCAACGGACACAAGGGGCGCGAATTTAAAACTGCCTCAATTTTGCAAAACACCGTTGACAACTCCTCGAAAGAGAGGATCGTTGAGCCGATGACCCGATACAAATGAGTCTTGGCAGACTTAACTACTGCCTCAAATATTCCACCCCAGTGGGGGCATCCAGGTGGACTGAAATACCACGAAATGCCCCGACTGGCAATGCCCGAGCCGATCTCTCGCTCATTTTGACTTAAAAATAATACAATTTCCTTTAAACAACGATCGGCGCCCTTGAAGTTGGTACCACAATCCGAACGTATCAAGGCCGGTATCCCCCGTCGAGAAACGAATCGGTCCAGCGCTGCCAAAAAGGCCTCCGTAGAGAGATCAGCTACCATTTCCAAATGAACGGCCTTGGTCGCCAGACACACGAAGACGCACAAATATGCCTTAACCGACTTCGCATTGCGAAGGCGTGATGTCTTGACCATGAAAGGCCCCGCGAAGTCTGTCCCCACACCAGCAAACGGCCGAGCTTCCGTAACTCGGTCGGGCGGGAGATCTCCCATTTGTGGCTGCATTGTGGCTGCCTTGAGCCGGTAACAAGGCAAGCAACGAAACACAACGCTCCGTATCACCCTCCGTGCCGACAAAATCCAGAACTCCCACTGCAAAATGCCCAGGAGAGTGTTGCAGCCTGCATGTGAATTCCTGATGTGACGGTCCCAAACCAACAGCTCCACCAGAGCTCCCTTCTTGGCAAGAATTAAAGGATGCCGCGCTGAATAGGGCAATTCGGCATTCCGTAGTCGGCCTCCCACCCGGAGCATTCCGTGCTCATCAATAAACGGGTTGAGGCGGACAAGGCTCTTCTTCATTCTGCCCACGCCAGTCCGCAAGATCCTAAGTTCATCCTGGAACTCATTCCCCTGAATGATCCCCACCCAACGTGAGAGAGCCCTTTGCTGCTCCTCAGGTCCCATTACAGGTGACATGTTGCGCTGTGCAGCAGAGCTTCGACAATTATGGAAAAACCGCATTATCCATCCCGTGACTCGAAGTAGCTTCCCTAGTGAGCTATACCGTTCCAAAAGAGTGTGGTCCACTGCCACAGACTCCACTGTAGTCACATTGACTCTCAGACCCTGGTCAGGGGGTAGTGGCTGGCGTCCGCAGTCATTGAAAGGCCACTCCGTATGTGGCCGCTCCAGCCATTGAGGCCCCCACCAAAGAGAATGCTCAACCAGAGCAGGTGCCGGGCAGCCGCGACTCGAGCAGTCTGCCGGGTTAACTTCACCTGGAACATGTCTCCAGACCAGAGGAGTCTGAGTTATTTATCTGTGACACTCGGTTGGCCACAAATACCTCAAGCGTATGGACCGAAGTCTGCAGCCAGCACAACACGATCTGGCTGTCCGTCCATGCGTAAACCGTGTCATTCAGATCCACCGTGCCACGCAGGTTCTGCGCCACATGGTTTAGGAGGCGGGTCAGGAGCGCGGCACCCGCCAATTCCATCTTCGGAATCGTCCACCGGGTCCGAACAGGCGCAACCTTGCTCTTGGCCATGACCAAGCGTACAACGCCCTCGCCAGCAGTCTCACCTGTTCTCAGGTAGACCGCGGCCGCGTACCCTTTCTCAGACGCATCGCAGAACCCATGCAGGGTCACCCTGGCTCCCGCCTGAGGGAGCAGTTTGCGCGGGATCTCAATTTCTTTAATATGCGGCAATGTGGTCACGAATGCCGTCCACTCGTGCAGCAGCTCGTCCGTGAGCTGCTCATCCCAGCCTAGTTGGGCCAACCAAAGCTTCTGCATGAAGAACTTTGCCATGAACGTGACCGGAGAGATCCAACCATTTGGGTCGAACGTTCGTGCGATAGTCGAGAGGACTGATCGCTTGGTCCAGGTCTTCGACAGCAATTCGGCCTCACAATTGTATGTGAAGACATCCTGAGTCGGTCGGTACTGGACCCCCAAAATAGCCAACGCATGAGGATTATCCGAGTCCTCAAACAAATGCGGGTCTTGTTGGTGTTCAGCTGGTAGTCCTGCCAGCACCTCTGGGCAATTTGACAGCCACTTCCTGAGTTCATAGCCACCGGAGGCCATGAGCGCCACCAATTCATCCCTTAGGATGAGCGCTTGCTCAATGCTGTCCGTGCCCGTACAAATGTCATCCACGTAGACATCCCGGTCGATGACTGCAGCTGCGCGAGGGAAGCGCAGCCGTTCCTGGTCAGCCAGCTCTCGTAGCGTCCGCATCGCTACATACGGGCTGGGCTTTAATCCGTACGTGTTCGTGTTCAGCTCATACGTGATCATCGGTTCTTCTGAGCTCTCTCGCCACAATATCAGCTGGAACCGACGGTCATCCGCATGGATCTCCGTTTGGCGAAACATCATCCTCACATCCGTAACGAAGACAACTTGGTGTCTCCTGAAGTCCGTTAGAATGTCTGCAATGTCTCTGGTCAACTTAGGACCAGCGTGCAGGCATTGATTCAGAGACACCCCGTTAGATGTCGCCGCGCTCCCGTCGAACACGACCCTGATCTTGGAGTCAGGTGTCTTCAGGACTGCATGATGAGGCAATACGTAGTGCTCCTCACAACGCCAGTCTACCCTGGATACTGACATGTGACCCAAAGCCAAATATTCACGCATGAACTCAACATACTTTCGCCGAAAGTTGGAGTCCCGTTTCATGCGCCTTTCCATGGCCATCATCCGTTTCTCAGCCAGGCCCCTGGAGCTCCCCAGCGGAGGTCGCGTCGATAGAAACGGTAGCCGTGTCATAAATCTGCCCGACGGGAGGCGCACCGTGTTGCACTGATAAAATGTCTCGCATTCCTCGTCCAGTGGGTTTGTCCTGGGAGCTGTGGGTGGCTCTTCTGTTGCCCAGAACCTTTGCAGGACCTCCGATAACACGCTGCCGTAGTATATGTTGCTATAATCCGTTGCGTCCTGTGGTCCCCGTACTGGGCCCAATAATGCGTACCCACCTGCGGTACACACGGCCACCAACCCGTTTGGTTGCAGCTCCCGCTTACCGCTCCGCAGCAGCTTCCCGAGGACGTCAGTTCCAAGTAAGACGTCCACCCGTCCGGGAATCGCGAAGTGAGGGTCGGCCAACTCCAATCCATTGGTCAGCTCCTTTACCGCCGGCGGTAACCGTACCGGAGGAAGAACCCCGACCACTTCATCTAAAACAATAGCCGTGGCCTTCACCCGCGTGATCGATGCCGAGTCACCCATCTCAAACAGGAGGTCCGTCTGACCCCTGATGTGAGGCACCTGATTGCCACCTATACCTATTGCGCCATCCCGTGATGGCTCCAACCTTAGGCCCAGCCTGGCCACTAGGCGGCTGGACACGATACAACCTTGAAAAATTCAAATCTCAGTTAAATAACATAAATTGGCAAACAATAATTTCCCTAGATAGAAGCGTAAATGATAATTATAAAGCATTTAGTGAAATACTAACTAACACCTTAAAACTATGTATACCAAAGAAAAAAATTAAATTAAAAACTAATTATAGGAAAAAATGGCTGACACCTGGTATTAAGATCTCATGTAAAAACAAACGACTGCTAAAAATATTATCATTAAAATCTAACAACCCTATACTTAGAGAATACTACAAAAAATATGAAAAAACATTAAAAAAAACTATAGCCACTGCAAAAAAGATACAGTACATCAACAAAATTAAAAAATCTGACAACAAAATTAAAGCTATGTGGAATATTATTAGAGAGCGTAGTAACAAAAAACAAAAAAGAGAGAAAAAGAACATTATATTGCAAATAAACAACTCGCTGTCTTCTGATCCAAAAAAAGTAGCAAATTACTTTAACGACTTCTTCGCTTCTGTAGGTGAAAAAACCGGCTGCACGGCCAACGGCCAGGGTAACGAACCCTGTAGTCAGCCTGTGCTAAACCAAATATCAAATTCCATATTTCTCAGCCCTGTGAACTATAGGGAAATACATAAATATATTAAAAATCTAAAAAATAAAAATAGTTACGGATTAGACGAACTTCCCCCATCTCTGTTAAGACAATGTGCGGATCAGCTAGCATTACCTTTAACAATCTTAATAAATCAGTCATTTAACGAAGGGGTATTCCCAGACCTATTGAAAAAAGCAATAGTTAAACCTATACACAAAAAAGGTCCAAAAACCAACCCAAATAATTACCGCCCAATAGCTCTGCTGCCCACTGCTTCGAAAATTTTTGAAAAAGCCATGTGCGACCGCGTTTATGCGTTCTGTGAAAAATTCAAAATCTTAGATGACAGCCAACATGGATTTCGAAAAAAACGATCCACGACTCTAGCGGTCTACAAATACATCCAAGAAGTCCTGAACACTCTCGATAAAAAAAAGTACGCCGTCGGAATATTATTAGATATGTCAAAAGCTTACGACAAAGTCCAACACGACATCCTACTTAATAAACTGTATAAATTAGGGATCCGCGGAATAGCATATAAATGGTTCGCGTCATATCTAAAAGATCGTCAGCAGTGCATAGAAATGGAATATTTTGATAACAGTACTGGCCAAATAATGAGAATCCGTTCGGATAACAGGACAACTGGTGCTTCCATCCCACAGGGGAGCGTGATCGGATGTCTTTTGTTTATTTTATACATAAATGACCTCCCCAAAACAATGGATGAACCATGTGTCCTGTTCGCCGACGATATTTCCATATTAACAACATGTGAAAACAATATAAACTTAAATAACAGACTTGAATCAATACTAGATAAAACTAACAACTGGCTTAGCGACCAGAACCTAGAAATAAACTTTACAAAAACTAAAATAATGGTATTCCACCCACGCCAAAAAACATCTTTAGAAATAGATTTTTCCTATAAAAATAAAAAGTTAGATGTAGTCAATAAATTTTCATTACTCGGCTTGACCATAGATACACATGTAAACTGGAAAACACATATTGAAAACGTAAAAACAAAAATTTCATCTTATGTATATGCACTCCGCGAAATAAAAAAATCTACTGACATAAAGACTGCACTTGCCACCTATTATGCTTATGCTAATGCATGGTTCAGCTACGGTATAATCCTTTGGGGCAATAGCACAGACGTACCATCTTTATTTACTCTACAGAAAAAACTTATTCGTATAATAGTACATATTGACAACACCGACAGTTGCAAACCCCATTTCCAGGAACAGAAAATATTAACTCTGACTGGGTTATATATTCTAGAGATCTGTAAGTTCGTACGAAATTATCCCGAATACTATAAGAAACGCGAAGACATACCCACATCTCACCAGCTCAGATATAGGGAAAAACTTATGTTACCTTCGTCTAAACTTAAAATGCATTCTGATGCAACCTATACCATGTCCATAAAAGTATATAATAAACTGCCAGATATAATAAAGTCGGAAAAAAAATACTATACATTCATAAAACTGTTAAAAGAATTCCTTATAAATAAAAGTTATTATACACTAAGAGAATACTTAGAGGAAAAACTACAATAGATAATTAATCAGTACTGACTTATCTTTTGAGCAATAAAGTTTAAATAAATAAACATAAAAGGACTTAAATTCCTTCATATACGAGTACATATTCTAATAAGTTATAATATAATATAAAGATAGAAAATAAATTAAATAAAGTATATTAAATATCAAGTAGGTACAATTCCAAATAATTTGCATTGCATTGTGTATATGCAAGTTCCAAAAAAATTAATTTTACATAAAGTGTTTACTTAAGTATATAAGTCGTCTTCTCTTCACGGATTTTGCTGTGCCCAACAGGGTCCACATTTAAGTTTCACTATTATGTAACTGTTACGAAACTTAAGTTTTACCTAGTATCCTGTAAACTATCATTGTGGAATGCAATAAATGATTGAGTATTGATTGAGTATTGAACCTTGTGCCCCCGAATCCAGGAGTGACCTCACTGGCACTGGCTGTCCATCCGTGCCCCTGACGGTAATCACGGCCGTCGGTAATAATACCGTCACTGGCGGGGTGGGCACGACGGATGAACAGACTGCTAATTGCTAGCAGGGGGCACCTCCCTCCCCTTCTGCTGGAGGGGGAGAGGGCCCCTGGCCCAGGTATGGGTCCCACCCCGGGTAGTACACCCCTCGACCCATCGGTGCCATGCGCGCCGGCTGGTAATAGCCCATCGGCATCCGTCCCATCTGCGGCGGACGCGCCATCAAGCGTGGGCGCTCTGCGAGGGGTGGAGAGAAGCGACTACTCGGGGGCGGCACCCTGCCCCCCAGCGCGGCCGAGTAAGTCGCGTAACCCGATTCCCCATGGGTCATCTCCGGGCACCCGCCCGAATCTCGGCGCCGATCCCCCCCCCCGCGGAGGAGACTGCGGCATCCGGCGGTACTCCGGAGCCCCCGGTGACCCCCCACCCCGGGAGGGGGGCGACCGCTGGTCTCTGGGTGACCCCCCTCCCCGGTGGGGGGGCGACCGTCCACCCAAGGCTGGCTTAGGAGAGGGGGGATGACCTCCCGATGAGGCCCCGTACCGCTCCCCACTCTCAGCCAGGCAGAGAAGTTCATGATGGGCTCCTCCGCATACTCGGCAGTTGGTGGTCTTACTGCATTCACGCACATAGTGTGCGCCTAGGCAGCGGAAGCACAAGTTTCGCTGCTTGACCACCCCCCTGCGCCTCTGCACCCGCTGTGCTCCAAAATCCGCGCACGCGGTGATCGCGTGTCCCCCCTTCCGGCAGAAGGGGCACACCTCCGATTGGAGGGCGTTGTACCGCTGTCCTCCCCGACGGGGCTCCACCGGTTTGGGCCCAACCGTACGCCGGGGTGACGTGGGGGGTTGCGGCGTGGTTGCCCCTTGGCAATCCGCCCGCCTGCACTCACCCTCCAGGAACGCCCTCAATTCGTCAAATGTTGGGAGGTGACTCGATGAATCACCCCCATGTGACTGCTCAAACCGCGCCACCACCTCACTAGGTAACTTGCGCAAAACCCGGTTCACTATAATGTACTTGTTATCCCCTAGTGACAACTTGAGTCGCTCCAGCGTATTCACCGCCACCGTGACGGGATTAAGGATTTTCGACCTTATTTCATGTGCATTAGTGACCTTCGATATACTAAATATTTTTTCGATGAGCCCATCAATAATTAATCGCCGATTATCATATCGGTCAATTAATAGGCCCCATGCCGTCTCATAACTGGCATCCGTAATCTCCAAATGAGTCAAAATATCGTGAGGCTCACCGCGTAATCTCCCCATCAACTGCGCCATTTTATACGCGGGGGTCAAATCCGTGCGCGAGTGCACCACGCTGTTAAAAATGTCGCGAAACCTCGGCCAGTCGGCATATTCACCACCAAATTCCGGGACATTCACTGGTGGCAACGGCGCCATTAGTGCCACACCACTGGGTGCACGCCTTACCCCAACATCCCCTTTTCGGGCGCGCTCGATATCCGCTGCCGCTTGGATGATACTCATCACCATATCACCGCACTGGTCTACATTGCGTTGCACCACTTCAACAGCCTGGGTCCGACTTTCCCCAGTCTCCTCTTCGTCAATACGGGCCAAGTATTCGGCATGCAATTTCAATACCGCGTCATATCTTTCATCTACCTGTCGCGCGCGTGACAATAATGCGTCCTCGCGATCCGTACGACCAATTAACGTAACGACTAATGAAAACCATCTTAATTCCGATTCGACCCTTGACGCGATCGTTTTAACTACTGAGGGAGCCATGGTACCAACCTCAATAACACGGATCAATATTAATATAACCCGAAAACAAATTAATTAATTTGGGTGAATAATTTTGTCCGTGGAACCCCGATTTTCGACAATAACAATCCGTTTTTCTTTTTCGTAACAAACGCGACAACTTCAAAGTTATTCACCCAACACCAATATTACGCAAAGGAAAACAACACTAAATGTATTTAAATTAAATGTATTTTGAGTGAATAACAGTTCAGCGGAACCCCAATTATTAATTACTTATTAATACGTTTCTCCGTATCGAAACGCAACTATATTTACTTTATTCACTCAACTAACATTTCAATTGAAAGTAATAACTAATATTCTTATAATTTAGTTACTCTTAATTACGCAAATACAACTTAACGTTAATAGATTGGAATGCGAAACAAGCGCAGTCCACCGTCAAATTTCAATTATGATTTCGATGCAACTAAATTACTTTATTTCTACGTAAATGAATCGAATATCTTTTCTGTGGATATGAACCACGCTCTGCTACCAAAATTTGATTCCGCCAGACACAAATTGAATTTCCCACGGGCCCATATGATGGAAAATTATCATAGCAATCTTGCCTAGCGCGAAACAATGTAACGCGATACGCGCCCTATGTACTTAACCTAACTTAATCTATGTTGCTAACCTGGATTTCAGCCGAATCTCTTCCTGGCCGCAAGTATGTGTTTCTGTTTTGTGTAAAGTGTAGTATGTGTGTTACTTGCGGCAATAAACGACGTCCCGGTCTGCGCCGCCGCCGCTCTGATCTCGTCAGCAAAACACCAAACACAGTTCACACTGTAGTAGTCCTTATATCACTCTAAATAACAATCCTTGGGGCGCCCGAAGCAGCCCACCGTACAAGAAATTGTGCCGTATCTCAACACTTTCCGTTAAAGCGTAAAACTTCCAAAATCGCCCGAAAACCACGGAGGTTATAATGTTCAAGACCCGTTACGTTAATAGTACATGCAGCAAATTATGGCGCCGGCACTCGTCCGCCCGCGACCGCGCGCGCGCTCGAAGCGCCACGGAAATAAAAAAAAACTAACTGGTTGTGTGGCCAGTGGATAAAAACTATCGGTTCTCAACAATTTTTGTTTAAAAACTACTCGAAATTGACAAAATTCACGCGGAAAATTAGTTTTTTAACTTATTTTCGACTGAACGCAATGAAAGCATGAAATAGTTATGTTACTACCTAAACTCGGGGAAAAGTATTATTCACTTCAAAAAGTTGGTTGATAATATCAATATATTTGTCATAATATGAAAAAAATAAATTTTAAAAGGAATAAGGCCTCTTAACAATTATAGTCAAAATATCATTCATAGGCATGTAATGCAAACGCCTGAAAAAAGGGATATGACATGTAGTTACTACTACCACATATGCAATAACCACATATTTTCATTAACTCTTTCAAGTCATTTCACAAAGGAAACTCCTGAATACATATGAAATGGATTAACTTATGTCATTTAAATCAAATATTGCTCGACGTGTTTCGAGTCGATTCGCGGTTCATCATCAGGAACTCCGATCAGGCGCGGCGAGAAAAGAGACGAGTTCGGTTAATCATTTCGCAGAATTTTTATCCTCTGTTGTCATACATTTTTAGGGTTCCGTAGTCAACCCTTATAGTTTCGCCATGTCCGTCTGTCCGTCCGCGGCTTAGCTCCGTGATCATTAGTACTAGAAAGCTGAAATTTGGTATGAGTACGGGTATGTATTACGCCGATAAAACGGTAAAATAAAATTTAAAAAAAAAATTTTTTTTCGGGTATCTCGAACACATAATGTGGGGGTGATTTTTTTTTTCATTTCAACACTAGTGTGTGGGGTGTCGTTGAATAGGTCTTTTGAAAATAATAGGGGTCTTCAAACATTATTTTTTGATAAAGTCAGCAGTTTTGTAAATATTCGGTCCGAAAATAAAAAAATAGTGCCCGGGGGGGACTTTCTAACTTTTCAACCACGGGTCAAAAAATTATGGAAAAATTCATGAAAATGAGGCCTTATTCCTTTCAATGAAAACTATATTGAACAAAATCGGTCGAGCCGTTTTTGAGTTATCGCAAAATTTCATAATTTTCTTAAAACGACGTAAGTTGACTCTCTGTACTTTCAGAGAAAATAAGTAATTACAGCTACTTTGGCGTTTACGACCTTTTTATAGAGCTTGAAATCTTTCTCGTAACTTAAGTCTATTGTGAAGGATGAGCAACTACGGAACCCTACACTGAGCGTGGCTCGACATGCTCTTGGCCGGTTTATTCATTATTCTTGCAAATATCATCCTATTGATTAGGTTAGGTTAGGTTATGTTTGTTTTATAATAATCTCAAACAGTTTACGGTTACAAAAAAAACAAATGGTTTCTAAGAAAAAATATTCTAGGAATCAATATACACCTAAATAATTGAGATCACCTTTTCACCAGTAACCCATCACTAGTGCTATAGACAGCTATGTATCGGAAATAAATTATTTATGAGTCCCGAACACGATACGGTGGAACTTTGTCGGGGTTTATGGAGTTCCTGTGTGTGGAGCCTGGGTCATTCGCCATTTTTCCAATTGGATTTTAACGCAATAAAACGGTTACATTGTACGACTGAAGGACTTTGATACACTTAGTTAAAGTGCGAACTTTACAGTGTATGTTACATTTCTTGAACAAATTCATTTATATTGGATTTATACAGTTTCATAAAATTCACGGAGCGTAAAGTTGTTTCGTAAAGTAACTGACAAATTTACTACTAGCATTGCGTCAAATTCTGCCGTGCTTTTGCTATGGAACTCCATACAAAAAGGTCGCCTTTTACCTTAGCACAGCAAAATTGCATGCTGGTGTTAACGGTACACTTATACATAGATGGAGTAGCAGGACCTGAATTATATATGTCAGGCTTAAATTATGAAATTTCTAACATCATCGAGCGAGTTTAGTGAGCCATTTGTTTTTATCTTCCCTAATTCATGAGTATACTTAGCTGGTTTAGTTCAGGCTAAATATCACTATTAAACTGTTTACATTATATTATTCTCCATTTTTATAAGTATTAAACCTAAGTACGCTACAATAATACAACAGCAAAACCAAATTATACAAATCCACCCACACCTTCGCTTTTATTAAATTACCATCTAATAGAAACTTTCCATAATCGGCAATTTTTACGTATATTTTGGTAAAATATACAAACTATCCACACCGCAATAGTAATAATAAAGCGCTTATCTTTTCCAGTTCCACGACAATTTTGACTACATAATTGAGTTCCGGATAACCTTGTTACTGGTATTACGAGCGAAAAGATAATTATCTAGCGACTATTGGCTCGTTTGGCAAACGTTGGTTATGTTTACCGTGTGTCCGTAATACATTTCACGTTATATAGCCTTTTGTAATATTAGAAAAATAATTTTATTATTTACCGATTTCTCTTATAGACCGATACCATCCAAAAGTCATACTTTGTTGTATATGCCAATATTTAGATTACTTTGACTAGTATCAACTATTTGGTTAAAACCATAGAGTATATTGAATATGGATAAAACCATACCTACCTAAGATTGCAATTAACACTAGAACAGTCGCGCCCTAGTTTCGAACACTTTTAGTCGCTACGGGGTCCCCTGGACCCAGTCCGTTATGTGGTCCTAAATCGAAAAGTATTCAAAATATATATGAAATACGTATATATTACCTAAAATAAACAATAAAACAATCATGATAAAATAATCAACACTATTTATGGCAAATTATCATAATATTTTAATAATTTCAAAAGATACCTACGTTTTATAATTTTTTTTTCGTAACCTATACATTATAGGCTAATAACCATGTATTTTGTTTTACTTTTTATATTTTCTTAAACTACTATTATTGCTTTATCAAAAAATCACAAAAAGAGATCACAATGTATCCTAAAAAATAATGAGTTATTACGCTTCGAACTAAACCTATATTTTTACTCAGTAATTTCAAAACAATTGGTACAAATTGGTTTTGTGTGCTCACCACAAATTGCTAAATTCCATTTGCGGCAATATATTTTCGTTTTTCGATCTTTTTTTCAGGAGCAAAGACCACAACGAATTTTTCTTCCACAATGTGTTGGCTGTGGCAAAGCCGTAATTCCGGGCTTAGACACGATCCAAATATGATTTTTTATTCCAACTGGATGATTTGTCAAAAACTGTCTTTCATAAAGATGTGGTTTGATGAAGCAAATGCACAATGGTCATCGTTTAGTTTGCCTGGACACAGAATATCTGGCGGTCATTTGATCAACTATGTCCACTCCACATTAAAATGCATTGTAGTCAGTTATCATCGCAGGTTTCGTTTTTTCGCCAGTCAGTGTACCGATGTTTACATCATGGTGTATAGAAGACGCTAATAGAACAACTTTTCTTGGCTTAGGTACATAAGACAGCAACGTGCATTTCGGTTGAAAACCAAAAAAATGTGGAATACACTGGCCTATCTTTTGTTTTTTTTTATTAGTCGCTCACGGGTCCAATAGACCCAGATATATAAATATTACGCACGCAAATGGTCGCTACAGGGTCCAGCAAACCCATACCCACCTTAGACGTCCGTCGTTCGCGAGCGCGGCGCGCAGACTGACTCCCGCGACGATGAATCGACGCGCCACACTTTTGCGGGAAGGTACTAAGAACGGCAACGACGCGCGGTACCAAACTAAAATGTTATTGACTGTTATGAAGGTCACCGGGTCCAATAGACCCATAAGCGACTGTTCTAGTGTTAATAATATATACTTGCCTATTGTTTTATTTATTTTTTATCATTTCAGTCACACCCTTCATTTAATTATGTTGTATGACCACGTCACGAATAAAGTATTTCTTTCATTATTTCTTTCTTCCAATTTAAATGATTGTTTTTATAGAATGAGAATCGCAGCTCCTAAAAAAAATAGTGCGTGGAGGCTCTCCGCGCGGAAGGAGTGAAACTTCGTAATGTGGAAATGAAAATAAGAAGGGGTAGAAATTGTAATTTCAAAATAGAAAACCTAACAATCAATTGATATTTCACAAGAGACGTACCTTGACATAACCGTAAATCCGTCGCATTGTCCGTGGGATTGTTGCGTTGAACGTTTAACGCAACAGTGCTTTCCTACCCCCTCCACGGTAGTGTTAAACGTTTAACGCAACCTTGTTGGAAGTCGCATTAAGAGTTTCACTTCAAAAATAGTCCCTCCACGCGGAAGAAGTGAAACTTCGTAATGTGGAAATGAAAATAGGAAGGGGTAGAAATTGATTTTTAGTGAACTCATATTGTTTTTTTAAGACAAACTTCTTCACTCTCGCTCTGTCTCTTTCTATTCCCTCTCCCCAGGAGCGTTGAACGTTTAACGCAACAGTGCTTTCCTACCCCCTCCACGGTAGCGTTAAACGTTTAACGCAACCTTGTTGGAAGTCGCATTAGAAGTTTCACTTCAATAAAGGAATGACAATAACTCAAGCTAACAAATAGTGATGAATGAGTGGCTGTCGAGTGATGTTAACGCGAGTTATGTATAGAGTGAATCAAGCCCGTGGTTGAGACGTGAACTAGAAATGAGCTTAAACTTGCCCTGAGCACATGTACGCTGATTTAGAATAGATAGATAAGACAAAAATGACTGCACCTACCAATAGTGACGGGTGACTGACAGTTGTATGCTTGAGTTATGTGTAGAGTGAACCAAGTAATTGAGATGTGAAACTTAGAAACGTGCTGCAACTTGCCCTGGGCGCAAGTACGTTGATATAGAACGAATAGACAAGACAAGAATGACTGAACCCTTAAATACTGATAAGCGGCTGACGAAATATTCAGCGTTTGTAAGGCGTTTTGTTTTCTTCATGCCCATTTCTGCAAATATTGTTAAAAGAGATGATTGTTGGAAGTCGATTTTTTATGTATCCCGAAGGTCTCTAGTGCGATCGTAGTTAGATCATAATTAAAACGACTGGATTTTCCGTTGCGGTTATAATCGTAAAAAAGGAATGATGCTAGAACCACGCGGTTAGAACGCTCGGAGAATCACCCGAGTGCTAAGTGCAGTATGTGTAGAGTGAACCAAGCCCGTGACGTGAAGAAATGTGAAACGTGCTGAAACTTGCCCTGGGCGCATTGTACGGTGATGTGGAATAGATAGACTACGCGTATGTCACCGCAGGAATTATTTATTACGAATTAAAATTAACAACTACTTAATAACAACACGAAGAATTTTAGAAGTATAAAATTTAGCATAATAAACCAGGTGGGTTTACTGTAATTTGTACAGAAACAACTTCGGATGGCTGACGGATCCATTTCACCTATTCATCTCAGAAATCCAGAATTATTCCCAGATCATCATGATTATTTTGTCACTTTCTATAATTTGTTAATTTGGCAAGTGCGTTTTCTAAAAATCTGACATGAGGCAGAATTTGAGCTAGAGGTACCTCTTACCCGTAAAAAAAGTAATACAAATACAAATACAAAATCATTTATTACCAAAAAACAGCTTTATAGGTACATTTAAAAGTGTCCAACAGTGACCAAACTAGGTATCTGTATCTTGGCCATTTGCGAGTGCGGTTAACATAGGAGAATTATAACGCAAAGAAAATTATTAATTACAAACATTATTAATCCTTTAAAGGAAACACTAGCCACTTGTTAAAACCACATGATACAGATGGAGAATATCATGATGAATACCTATTACATACTACTTGCACCGCGCAGTGTTACCCGCTCATCCCATGGAAAAACATTTTTTTTTTCGGGAATAAAAGTAGCCTATCTGCTACTCCGGGGTGTCAGCTACTTTCATGCCAAAATTTATCAAAATTGGTCCTGCCGTTTGAGCGTGAAGAATTAACAAACATACACATAAACACACCCACTAAATATTAAGAGGGCGCCAACGCGTTGGCTAGCTCTCTCTCTCACTGAGCGTAAGCGTGAGCGATTGAGTTGTGTCATAAGCGTGTGCATTTTATATTGAAAATAGTATTACAGTTTTTGAGAACTTATAATTGTGCATCTATTAAACTAAAAAACATTGTTAAAGACGGAAGGGTTTTGAAGATCCAACCGAAAATATCTAAAAAAGGGTTACGTTTGAGAGATAAAAGTATCGAGAAATTATTACCAATAGTGTTTTCACGTTGACAACATTGAATAAAAACTGTTTAAGTTTCTTATAAATCAGAACAAGGGACAGATTTTTAATCACTATGGATGTTGAGATCTAGGATCATTCACCCGGCGAATTTTGCATGGGTCTTAATATTATACAATGTGATTATGTAGTCGGGGATATTGAAATCAACTTGCTGCATTTCAATTTCCCACGTAGACCAATATTCCAACAAAGGCAAAAACACACCAACTGTGAATACAAACTCAAACTAGACAGTTGCTTCCTCTACTCGCTTTAGGTCTGCAACGTTAACTCGACCTAAATTCAGATCTCTGTTATATTGTTTCGGGATGTGGATTGAGTGGAAGGCTGGGTTTGTGCGGAACACACAAACATACGTTGTTGGCAGTCCAATTTAGCCAGTTACTTAACACGTGGTGTCGCTAAAACAATGCCAAGCCTAAGTGCTCTGATGGATCAACTCTTGAAGAGTATAAGAGGAGAGTAAATAGGTTTTTAAAGGGTTGGCATCGCGCTTGTGATGCTTCTGGAATAGCAAGCGTTCATAGGCGGCGGTAACTGCTTAATATCAGGCGGACCGCATGCTTGTTTGCCACTGTCGTAGTATAAAAAAAGCTTTACATCGTCATCATCATTCTCTTGCCCATACTCCATTAAATTGGGATCAGCGCACCATTCGTTATCTCGTCAATTAATTCCTTCTTCTCCATATCATCTCTCACACAATCCATCCATCTTTTCTTTGGTCTTCCTCTGCTTCTGAGGTTGTCTGATATTTATATTTATATATTTATTCTATTTCCCTCCAAATTCATCCATAACGCCTTTTGTCACGTGGCTATTATCTCTACACATCACGTTCAGGTTTACTTCATTATCGATTTAATCCCTATAGGCACCTATTTGAGATATTTCAGTAGTTTTCTGGACGCCCAGTAGGTATGATCTTATTTATAAAAACCTCGTTCTCATAAGGAAAGGAACTTCAATGACTAGAAACCATTTCTAGAGATATTTTAATTTATTAGTTTCGTATCATTATCATTACGAATGCGATTCACAATTCTGAATTCTTTAAATACCACGTTTCAAATTTCACATTGTTATTATAAATTATTTTATCCATAATTTACAAAATGATGAATGAATGAATTAAATCATTCATTTCAGGCAATTGTAGCTCACATACATACCTTAGCGATAAGACCGCCTGTTGTCTACCGTTTTTAATTTGTTTATATGTGATTTCTTGTGTAAATGTTTTTTGGTGTGCAATAAAGCGTACTTGTATTGTATTGTATACATTAAAACTAAGATACATATCAAATACAAAATAACAGGTAATTATACTAGGTCACATCTTTTAACAGCGATGTGTAACGCGAGTTTGAAGTATCATGACGTCCACTGAAACGCCGGAACATGACACCCTTCGGACAATACCCTTACTTTGTGAAGTCGCTAGTAAAAAAATATCATTATTCATTATAATCGCTCCTACAAACATCTGAAGCCCCAAGAAACTGTTATTAAATTCTAATATTTTTAAATAACCTTTTTATAACCCCCGACAAAAAAGGGGTATTATAAGTTTAACATATGTATCTATGCATCTGTGTGTCTATCTGTGGCATGCATTGTAGCTCACAAACAAATGATCCGAATTGAATGTTTTTTTTAAATGCAAGCCATGTTTGTCGAGATATTTCTTACCTATATTTGGTTGGTCGGGGGCTTAAAAATTTTGAATTTATGTATTTTAGACTAGATAAAAGGTTAGGAAGACTATGAGGAAGGGATGTGTAGTGGTTAAATATGATAATAAAAAGGTACGTATATTAGATTAGAGTTTCAGAAGTAAGCAGTCTATGTAGCGATTGCTTGAGCATCGATTATGGCTTCCCTTACACCGTTAGCACCGGGACGGATCATTAAGCCAGAATCACTATTCAATAGTGTAAGTGTCTCCCTTTTCATAAACTACAAACTATGCATTAGAGTGAGAGATAGATATTCCAAATACCAATGATCAGGTCTCGAATATATCTGATACTATTCCACTATCAGTCGATATAAAGTAACGACCCGGCACCAATCCCGTCTAAAATGAAATGGACTCGGTTTGGTATAAAAAGTTATCATCGAAACTTAATTTGCAGTAAAATCGTCGGTCGATGCACGAATAAAACCATGAACTTAAAAACGAATCACGATCTCAGGTTTTAAAAATAGTGGGTGATCAATCCAAATGGGTCAGAAGGGAGAAGTCAAAGAGTATATAATCACTAGGAGAAGTCACAAACTCGTAAGTTATTTTATTACTATTTGTATGTTAGTTGCATCGCCTAAAATTGTTTCGCTTTGCTCTAACGTTGAATTATCTGATGATGAAATGATCTGACGTTGAATGGTACAGAATATCTCATGGCATTAAGTCCGCCTTAAACGTTTTATTTTTTTCAATAAAGACCAAATAAGTAAAATACATCGCAAAAAATAACGCTACTAAAATGCCTCTCAGCCTCTATAAAAAATACCTTATTTATTGTTAATACGTTTGCTTTGGGCGGCAGTTGGGTGGACAAAAAATGATGGCAATATCCTTTGATGATCTTTTAAATTAGCGTTAGTGAATGCCGTGTATCCCGGATTTTTGAGTACACGGGATTTTTATGAAAATGTTCACAATATAAATCATCATCATTAATAGTAATTTCCAGGTTTTTCTATATTCCGATTTGATAAAACATATATTATCAAGAAGTGAAAGAAAACTTAGTATTCATGCCATTATCATGACGTATGAGATGAGCTAACAATACATTTGCAGCGATGTTTTTTTTCGTTTACTATACTCTTATCTATTCAAATCTGTTTAGATCCTCTTGCAAAAGCGACACATTGATGAGAGAGGAAATTACTCGGTATAATTTAAGGTTGTCTGCGTATAAAAGGCAATTGCTATGTTTGATTGACGAATTTAGATCGTGGATAAAAAATATAAATAAGTAGTAATGGACGGAGATGTGAACCTTGAGGTACGCCAGAAGATGCAAAAACGAACATGCAATGAAATGTGGTCATAACATGCGTTATAATAAACCTATATGACTGGCATTTTGAACGGCACTCCTCGGAATAAAGTTTCAATGTCATTATTGTGCCCTTAATTGACTTTTCTTGTATAATTCTCGCGACTCGAGTTAACACCGACTCCGTCAACTCGAATTATCGACGATCTTTGTCAATTAAAAGTTTCTTGATGATCAGACACGAACTTGATCACTGTTATAATTGACGCTATTGAAGTAGACTTCGCCATATTTTGTAATGTGCAATAAAGTTAAAATAAATAAATAATTTGTCAGAAATTGTGATAGTTTGATTTTTTTTGTAAAAATTCCACGTATCCTGTTTTTAAGGAATAGGTTATTAAGGAGAGAATAATTATTAAGTTTACACATAAGTCATTTAGGCAATCTATTATGCTAATATTTTATATGTCTACATGCTGCAGTTAGTGTGTTATCAAATTTACATAAAAAGATATCTTTACCAAGTGTATGTAACCGCATCTGAAAGTTTCTCTAGGATTTACAGCAACTTATAATTTCAATTCAAACATATATCAAAATACCCGATTTGCACTTTAATATGTCTGAGACTAACAGGAGTTTTCTATACCTATATAAATAAAACACATTCAATTATTAGTATCAATTAACAGTTAATTGATATTAATGTATCAACTAGCTAGCTTTTGCCCGTGACTACGTCCGCGTGGAACTTGGAAGTATGGAAGCAACCTCGTACAACACGATAGATATCCACCTAATCACCTTAATTAATAAAAGGGATTATTAAAACCGCCTAAGCAAATGTAAGAGCAATTGTGCTTTTGGTCTAATCATTACATTTCCTACAGGGTCATCAATGTCATCATGAATTAGTTACTCACTTTCAATCATTTTAGGGATAATTTCCAGGGTGAAAATTATCCTATGTCCTTCCTCGGATCTTAAACTATCTCCATGCTAAATTTCATCAAAATCGATTCAGCGGTTTAAGCGTGAAGAGGTAACAGACAGACAGACACACTTTCGCATTTATAATATTAAGTATGGATTAACTCTTAACTAGTAGATATTTTTTCGACGTTTCGTGGTTGTCTCCAAAGTAAAAGTTGCTCAGTGTGACCCTCCCCAGTACCCCGTTCACTCCTGCTCCGTGACCCAAAAACCACCCCGTATATTTCTGTATATTTTGATCAAAATTTCTAGCAAATTTTTGGTTCACTGACTTGAGAAAAAAGATAACTTCTCGAGACATGAAATTCTTTTGTAAATTTCAAACAATGAAATTGTGACAGTCTCGTGATTTGGAATGTCCACTTGTTTGTTTGGGACGACAGATAAATTCACAAGATAATAGTTTTGGCAAGGCTCCGCCATGAATCAGCAAGGACATGTCCTTTAGGCATAGAATTACGATTATGGCCCAGATATTACCCAGATATTATTTACCACAGACACTGGAACTTGGACAAGGCATGCAAAATGGAGGTCAAGTTCGGTGCGCACGTGCTTGGGAATAAATGTCGATGATTAATATCGTTGTTTGTTGTTCAACATTTTGATTAATTTATGGCAAACAATCGTATGTAGAGTAGCGTATTTTGAATTAAAAAAAAAATTAAGTTTTACATACTTTTTGAAAACTTTATGTAGCGGCATTGCATATTATTAATATTAATATTCATGACTTTCAAAAGGTGATTCAAATGTAATCCGTACAAGAACGGGTAATATTTGGCTTTTCAAGTTATTTTGAAGTCGGTTATTTTAATTTTTTTTTTACTATTATAATACATCTCTACTTATTTGCTACGCTGGAATAGAGCTGATGTTCAAGGGAAAGAAAGTATACCGCCTGAAAGTCCACTATCCCTAAGTCACTATCCTTAAGAATTAGACAGTTGTGGAAAAATAAGAAAAACAAAACAATAGAAATCATCAATTTCCCCAGCCCAAGCCTTAATGCAGATGTGATTAGAAATATAACAAGACGTATATAATTTACATAACATATTATATATATCAGAGGTATGAGAGCTATGACTAAGTTTAAAAAATGGTTTCCAAATAGAACTAGTGCTAAGTTTTAGATTGAATATGAAATCTGACATTCTTGATTTGTGAGTAAGTATTTAATAAATCTTTACGAATAGCCAGAGTGTGCGATAAATTATGTGAATCTCTAGAAAAAAAGCGTCAAATAAGTAAAAAGGTATAAAAGTCAGTAAAAAGAAAATACATAGAACGCACTTATACATCCCTTACACAGCTGCTGTTATAAGCTGAATAAGTGCTGTATAAACTCTTATACAGCATATATAAATAAAACCACTTAAATGATTATAATATCACGTATATTAAGTTATTGAGCCTCCAAGACGTGTCGGTACCTTTACAGATACCGTTGTCAAGTGTTGACTGACAAAAACTATTTTTTTCTCTGTCAAAGTTACACTTGTGCAAACTACCCATTTTATAAATATTAGTTTAAAATAAAGGTGTTCATACATGCCAGATGGGCCTAATGTGTAAAGACAGTTACACATGTGCCAGAAGGGCATTTATTATTTTTTTTAAAATATCTACCAGCGGTTTACTATAAGGCTTTCTGAGGAGAAAGAACCGCCGGAAGAAAACTCCCAGATTGTTTTATTTAAATGTGTGACAGTCGTGGAAACCGAAGAAAATAGCTTATACAACATGTTAATATTGATACGTGGGTATGAATATGGAAAGATATTTATCGTTAGAATATGTTTAAAGTTAAATATAATAATAATAATAATAATAATACTCTTTATTGTGCACCACAAGATAACAGACAGAAAACAAAAGAAATAAAAATACATTACAGTTGGTAACAACAGGCGGTCTTATCGCTAAAAAGCGATCTCTTCCAGACAACCTTAGGGTAGAGAGTAAACAAAGAATAGTTATGAAAATGGTAGTGCAAATACTTGTTGAAAACGACTGATTAACACATACACCTTTACAAATACTTAAACTTAAATCCAAAAATAAAAAATATATACTTTTAAATAGTATAAATACATAATAAATACATAAACATATACATAAATACGACGACGTACATAAAAGCGGCCTAAGGAAGTGACAAATAATACTGTTTAAGATGACTTTTGAAACATGGAAGAGATTTTGCGCGTCTCAAATCTAGCGGCAAAGCGTTCCACAGCTGGATTGCGCGAGAGGTAAATGAGTCATTGTAATATTTTGAAGATGAAACAGATGGAGTAATAATCAAATTTTGAGAACACCTAATAGAAGACAGATACTTAAATCGCTCCTTAAGATAGTGAGGGGTAGCGGGGTTGAATAATATACTATATAGAAGTGCAAGAATGTGGGAGTTGCGGCGAAGACGAATTGGAAGCCACTTGAGCTGAGAACGGAAATCGGAGACATGGTCATATTTGCGCAAGCCAAATATAAACCGAATACAAAGGTTTTGAAGGCGCTCAAGTTTGTCAAGCTGTACACTGGAAAGATCTAAATAGCACACATCGGCATAGTCTAAAATAGGGAGCAGAAGAGATTGAGCAAGAGCAATTTTTGTAGGAAGTGGCAAAAAATTACGTAGTCGCCTAAGGGCTCCTACCGCAGCAAACATCTTCCTACTAACCTCACTGACCTGAGGAACCCACGACAAAGTAGAATCCAAGATCACACCAAGATTTTTTACTTGCTGTGAGTAAGAGATCTGAATACCGTCAAACATAATGGCAGGTAAATTTTCAAAATTGATTCGCGGAAAGAGTTTAGAGCTACCAATAATAATGACCTGTGACTTGGTAGGATTGACTTTCAGTCCAAAGCGGCAACTCCAATTCGATATATTCTCCAGGTCTTTGTTAATTGTATTAATGATAGAATTCAGATCACTAAGCAAACCTTGCGAGTAAATTTGTAGATCGTCGGCATAAAGGTGATAAGAAGATGAAATACTATTTGTAATGGAGTTGATAAAAATTGAAAATAGGAGAGGCGATAACACACCACCTTGCGGAACGCCAGCTAGTGTGTTACACCAAGAAGAACGTGAAGCTTCTACCTTTATACGCTGCCGACGACCAACCAAATAGCTACGAAACCAATCAATCGCTGCAGGAGATATGTTTAAAGAACATAGGATCCCAAGCATAATGTCAAAATCAACAGTATTAAAAGCGTTACTGAAATCCAGCAACGTTAACACTGTTACCATTCTGCTGTCCATACCCGCTCTGATGTCATCAGTGATTTTCACCAATGCAGTGGCCGTGCTGTGGCCTGACCGAAAGCCTGACTGAAAAGGATTCATGAGCTGGTTTCTGTTTAGGAATGAAGTGAGTTGATGGTGAACTAGGCGCTCGAGGACTTTGGAAAGAAATGGAAGAATGGAAATAGGCCGATAATCGGAGAAAGAGGAAGGATTGGGTTTTTTAGGAAGAGGGATTACATCAGCATCCTTCCAGAGTGAAGGGAAAAAATTAGAAGAGATGGAGAAATTAAGGATGCTAGTAATAATAGGTGCAAGGAGGTCAAGAAGCGGGAGAATCATGTTACGGCTCACATTGTCAACGCCCACGGCATTAGAAGTAACGGATGCTATGTTCTTCTTAACATCACTGACAGACAATTGTGTAAAAGAAAAAGGGGGACAGTCAGGAGTTGGGACATTTGAAAGATTAACAAGTGTGTTGGCTTTAACAGGGCCACTGAAAGTGGCAGACGAAGAGAAGTGCTGATTTAACAGATTGAAGTTCACATCACTCGGTAAAGAATTTTGCTGAGGTTTCCCAACTCCTAGCGACTTGAGAAATTTCCAAACTTTTGTGGGATCGCCATTTTCAACCGACTTATGAATGTGACGTCTCTGAGCATCACGACACACTGTGCTGCACCGATTTCGCAAGGTGTGATAGTTGACTTTATTTCGTTCTGTCGGGCGGCGTCTGTATTTGGATTTGGCGGAGTCCTTCTTAGAAATTAGTGTCCTAATTTCCTCAGTCAGCCAGGGAGCAGGAAGATGTTTGATTTTAACAGGTCGAATTGGAGCATGAACGTCGTAAAGCTGCGCGAGAAGGGAGTTAAAGATAGCCAACTTCATGTCAACGCTGTCAGCCTCAGAAATCACACTCCAATCAATTTGAAGCGCATCTTCTCGTAGTTTATCCACGTCCATCCTACTAAAATTGCGCTGAAGGAGAATTTTGGGCTTTGCCTTGGGGGGACGGATCTTATACGATAAAAAAAGTAAATCATGATACGAGAAAGCAACCGCAGGGTACTGATTATATTTAGCAACATGACTAGAAGAAGAAACGAGAGTCAAATCTAGCAGAGAAGGAGAACAATTTGGAAAATGATGTGTCGATTTAGAAGGAAGAATAGTCATGTTACAGGAAGAAGCAGTAGATTTAAGAGATTTGGAACGAAAGTCATTCTTAAGGAGGCAAGTATTAAAATCACCCATTATTATGTGATGGTTGAAAGAAGGCATGAGATTTTCTAGGAGCTTTTCAAGTGAATCAAAATAATTGACATTAAGAGAAGGCGAGTAGAAAACTCCTAGAAGAACTTTAGAGTGAGATAGTGTAACATCGAGAAATAAGTGCTCGGCGGCAGCGTCTGAAGAAGAAGATTGGGCTGAAATATTAATAATTGAAAAAGGGATGTGAGAGCGTAGATATATAGCAACCCCACCACCACCTCTACCGGAGCGATCATTCCGCACAAGGTGAAAACCTGGCAGAGCATATGAAGTAGATGGGAGGCAAGGTTTGAGCCAAGACTCGGATACAAGAATGGCATGAATATTATTAAGCTCAAAAGTTATTAAAAGATCGTTATAGTGTGCTGGGATACTTTGCGCATTAATATGGACAACATTTAAATTATTTGATACGTCAGTAAGTTGTCTGTCAAGTATGTCGTGAAGAGAAAGCGGGAGACTCGGGAGACTATGAAAACTATCATCATCTAACTCAGAAGAACAAGAAATGTAATCAACACTGTTGTCACTCCCCAAATCTGAGCCATACGATGTCATCAATGAATAATGTATATAATAAATACAATACGATATATATGGTAAGACAAATTAAATAAATAATTTATAAAAACAACAATTGCAATTAAACTACTACCCGCCAGCAGTACATTATTAAAACATAAACTTATAAAAACATCAAACAAAAATGAATCATAATTAATTAGTAGTTAAGTAAAACGGAACGCAGAATGTAACATAGGCAACAATCGCAACATTAACACTCACACATATAAAACGCGTCACTGTCACTGTCAGTGTCAAAAACTAAAACAAAATAATCAATGTGAGTGGCTGTGAAAATGATATTGTAAATAAAAGTGGGTAGAAATACATTAAGATTGCAGAAAAGTTGAATTAGTAAAACGAAAAAAGTACCAAAACCAAACGAGACAAAAGAATGAATTTTAAGCGCGTGCCTTCGTAGCCTGCCTCTTGGGACGCCTGCCGGAGTTTTTGGGTGCATCAGTGGGCGACTCACGATCACCATCCACACTGACAGCATCGGCCGCTGACTGTAGAACTGGGATATTCTTCAGTTCAGCAACGGACGTAACACACCGCCGCTCACCGTCTCCGACCAGCACGTAGACGCTGCCACTGCGTGTGAAGCAGCTCCGCACTCCGAAACGATCCCTGGCCGCCATAAATATGTCATGGCGCGGCTTGGTGAGAAATTCGGACACAATAACACCGGACCCCTTCAGTCCAGTCTTGCCAAACCAAACAGAGTCACGGACAGAAAGGTCACGGAACTTCACCATCACGCACCTGGCCTCATTATTGCGCGGCCGGCCCATGCGATGACTGCGGCTAATATCTGCAGATGTCAAGTTGCACTTGAGATGCCTCTTAACAACATCAATCACCCGAGTTGTGGTGTCTTCATCCTTGGCCTCACTTAGTCCATGAAAAAGAAGGATCTTGCGTCTGGATCGCATCTCCTGGTGGTCCACTTGCTGAGCTAGAAGCTCAACTTGCCTCTGCAAGGTCTCCAAAGCCTTCAGAATGAATGTCTTAAAGCCGCAGAACTCCGCCGCCACAGTAGACACAGTTGGGTTGCTCGAGCCAGCCCTATCCATCTCGGTCTGAAAGGCAGCCATTCGGGTGTTGAAAAGCTCTGCCATCTCCGCTATGGACTGTTTCAGTGAATCCATAAGTGTTAAATTTCGTGATGATTTATAGGTTAGTTAAGTGATATTAAATTTTTGTTCTCATAAAGAGAATTTGTGAAGAAAAACTGCTGGTAGGTGGTATTTATCAGATTTTCATTTAAAGTGATGTGAATTTAATCAAAAATAATCACTATTTTTAATAAAATTAATTCTATAAACAGAGGTGATGTGTCTACTCTTTTATTCACCTACCCTATCATAAATATAATAATGCGAAACAAGAAACACACTTCATTATACTACAAACTTGCAGGTTGATATTTGATACATCAATAGCATCTATATATCTATCTATCAGCCACAGACTTCCACTGCTGAACATAGGCCTCCCCCTGTGCAGACCGCATCCAATAGCATATGTACATCAATATTAAGCTCCTTTCAAATTAAACTGCATTTGCCTGCAATACATACTCAAGTACAAATAAATGAAAAATGTTTAAAAATTACTGTCCCTTATACCTATACGTTTCTTTACATTTTTCCTTATCACGAAATCTTCGCTTTGCACCTAGCAATGTACCTACCTACCTCATACTCAGTCCAGCGAGGGTGCAATGGCGAGATAACGACACTTTATGTCCAGTGTGGACGCGGGCTTACCGGATTTTACTGGTTTTAGACAAAGAAATCTAGAATCTGGTGCTAAATTCTACTTCGCAGATTTTATGTTCATATATCTAAAATCGATTTTTGCACGTTTTACTGCGAGTATTCGGAAAAGAGTTGAAAACCTAATCTTTCCCCAGCACAGCATAACTGTGAGACACGCTTTGACGTGCGACAAATACTACCTGACACGTTCCTTTTCATACCGTATGAGCGAGACATGTGATGCTGAGTCACGCGACAAGAATATCGTAGCCCTGCTGATTCATTACAATACAATACAGTCAAATAATGCTTTCATAATTCATAATCACGTTAATTTATTGCGCACAAAAACAATTTACATAGAAAACTACCGGGAGTCTCAGACATATTATTAAAATACACAGAAAAAACATGTATATGTATAAAGTATATATTTATCTAGCGCGCTATGGAGAGGGCTATGCTCGGTGTTTCTTTGCGAGATCAAATCAGAAATGAGGAGATCCGTGAACGAGCAAAAGTCGCTGATATAGCCCAACGGATTAGCAAGCTGAAGTGGCAGTGCGCGGGGCACATAGCACGTAGAACTGACGGCCGATGGGGCAGTAAGGTTCTCGAATGGAGGCCACGCACCGGCAAGCGCAGCGTAGGACGTCCACCCACAAGGTGGACGGACGACCTGGTAAAGGTTGCAGGAAGCCGCTGGATGCAGGTCGCTTCCAACCGGCCGATCTGGAAGTCACTGGGGGAGGCCTATGTTCAGCAGTGGACGACCTGTGGCTGAAATGATGATGATATATTTATCTATATAAGTATGTATATCATCGTCTAAATAGTACCCATAACACAAGCCTTCTTGAGCTTAATTTGGGACTAGATCGATTTGTGTGAGGTTGTCTGATATTTATTATTTATTTATAACCGGACAACCGATGGCCGGTATCGGTCTATAATAACCGGTAGACAACCGGCGGTCTTATCGCAAGAGAGTGATATTTTTCCATATTTCTGTACGCTACGCCATTCACTCCCGCCCCCAAATTCGATATTTTCTATAAAAATTATATTCCAATAGATAATAAGTAAGAAAATTCGGAATTCCTTTCAAAGTTTTCTTCGACATTAAGCCAAGGCAAAAAATAAGCTAATAATAATCTTCAAATTATCAAGAAAATTTGCTCTCTTTTCGTGGACATATTTTTTTATCTCATTACTAAATAACTTACAGTAACTTTGTTATATCTTCTCTGTTTTAACAAAATATATTCACAAGACTGCACACAGCAATAAAAACCGAGAACAGAGCGGTCACAGGTGGAGAGACACGACAGTTATACAAAACGACATAATAACGTTACAACAATACATTCATTCAGTCTAAGTGCAAAATGTTTCTGCTTGGCAACGTTATGGCTAGTAAAAATGCTAACTAAATTAGTAGCTACGTCATTTTCTGTTTTTCCTTCACCTGAACGAGAGTGGGTAGTGTCACTACACGAATTAGTTTAATTCATTAGCGCAAGTACTTAACTCACTTGGCTATTGAATCAATAGCCAAGTGAGTTGGTTATACTCATGGGTGTACGGAATATAATGTAAGTACTGTAGTAAACGTCATACTGTCTGAGCATTTTTAAAATTATTACAGTATTTTTTTTTCAATGTTTGAGTGTTTGATAATTAAGGTTCTGTTATGCTTATACTTTTTAAATTATATAATATTTTCTGAAATCAATGTATTGGAACTCACAAAGAAAACTGGCAACAAAATGGGATTTTTTAAAATTCACGAATTAATTTAGAAAAACCTTTTGAAATGCTCGTTTACGGTGAACATTTTGTTCGCAATATGTTTTACCTTCCAATTATGTGAAATTTAAGATAGTAAGCATTTGAGCGACAATATGCCAGTTTCAACGATGTGTTATTTTAACTTTAAACGAAAATTATCTTGACAAAGTCGGCACACGAAATTCGAAACGTACCTACCGCTAGAAAAGCTATCTACAAGATGAGTTTAATCGAATTTCGAATAGGCCCCTATTCTAAACTTTTCTATTAAACAACACATGATTATATATCAAGGCAAAAAATATCTCTTGAAAAATAATAGCATGGTACTTACATGATTCTCTTCAAATCCCGCAAAAATATACTGAAAGCATAAATTACGGCGGGGCAGTTCCTGGCAATATATTGGATAGGTAGGTCTAATGTGGGCGTGCGGCTTGTAATAGGTGCAAAAAGGTCGATCTACTACATTAGGTGGGCTTTCATGGCCGAATTCGGAAGATTACGATTTGATTGTACCTATTACCTGAGAGCTCTGTACCTCTTGGCATGCCCAGTCCCTTGCTACTCGTACATTAAATTATACCCTAAAACACCGATAATCTCCTATATGAGTGGGCGTAGTGGCAGAATGTCATCATAACATTTATGTTTATTTAACTACGAAAAAAGAGGGGTGTTCATAAGTTTAATATCTATGTAGCTGTGTATATGTATATGTGTATTGTATTGTCTCTTTATTGCAATTAATTGGTTTCACCTGCAACAATTTATAAATTATTTTTTAATAAATATGTATCTGTGTCTCTGTCTGTGGCATTGTAGCTCCCAAGCTGGTGGACCAGTTTGAGTGCCTTTTTTTATTTAAAGACTAGTTCGTCGAGATGGTTCTTAGCTATGTTTGGTAGAAATAAGAACAGTAGTTTCCAAGATATTCAGTTTTAATTGGGACAAGTGACAAGATCCCAGCCAATTTAAAGCTAAGAATTGAAAATTTTGTAGTTTTAGTAGCATTTTTGTAGCTTTTTTAGTTTTAGTAGCATTTTCTATATCACTTATTATATGAGGGTTTCAAAATGAGTAGCTTCTTGTTTAAATGCTACTATTTTCAATTTTTCTTAATTGTTGTAAAGACGTAATATGTATGACGAAATACCTAACCAGAATATTAGGAATAACGAAATCATAAACCGTATTGCCCATTGTGAAATACTGTTTCGTGATATATATATGATAGTAATAAGTCTCTGTTATTTATTTTATCACATTGAGCAGCGAACCAGTTAGTTTTCTTGCCAAAATATCTTGGCATTCAAACTTGTACTTACAGACCGTGATATTTATGTATTTTGCTAAGTACATTACAGTTGCTTTGGCGTTTTTATAACTCTTATGTAATATAAGTATTATATTGTACATATATTGTGGCTGAAAACAGGACAGACAGTCAGGAAACATGTAAAGTCTCATTATTTTTAATCTGGGTACGCACCACGTTTTTAAATTAAATCATTGATACAAATATCAAAGCACGATGAAAAAATTAAATGCGTAACCTGGCTGAAGAGACCGGGAATCGAACCCGGTACCTCCGGATTACCCAAATAAAAAAATAACGAGACTTTACCATGTTTTATATATATTCTTTTAATAACCGCGCCCTCTCTCGCTTGCTCGTTCATTGCTGTAAAGTAGTGCGGTAAGATGTGAATATTAACGTATTCTCATAGATGTCGCTAAGGTGTAAAGACTACTTAATTAAATAGCAAGAATTTACGGATATAACCTGAACAGTAACAAATTGACGTCAATTAAACCTAGGTAGGTATACGATATATGAAACGGGTTTACTCACGTCGTATAAGTTGAATAACGTTCCACATGTTTTGAATTCTTTCGCGATTCGTCCTCAGGAGCGCCAATCAAATGGGAGTCTGAGACGTACGGGAGATTTCTATACCTAGTTTACGTATACAACTTATTCTTTTTCAACCAAATGTTTTGAACAGTAATCTAACAAATTAAACGCCCACAAAGCGAGTTCGAGTCAATGAATTCTAAAATGTCACTGGTTTTAACAAGATGGCTGTCAGCGCTCTACTCTTAGATTGTTTTTCTCGGAATATTGTTACGCTCTGAGACTTTAAATTTGTCTTCTTTCTATTAAATGATACCTTCACTGAGGTAAAATCTTTGTTGGTTAACATAACTTTGTTTAACATAGGCTTATGTTAGTTTACTTTTCATTGTCAGTTTTATCCAAGCGGCAAATAAAAATGTTTCAAGGAATAAAATCAACGCAAAAATAAAGAAACCCCTATTTAATATATATATTGTTTGAAAATGTAATGCTGACAATTCAATGCTCTAATAAAGGGATCGCAGAGCAAAACGATTATTAATTTCTTTTTTCGAAAGAATCGCCACAGAAAACAAGATTTAATTTCAAGCAATACTACTCGCATTACTTTAACCTAATAAGGCTGGATTTAACGGAACTTAAAACGGACTATAGTTGGCAGACCACAACCTGAAAGGCCGGCAACGCACTTGAGACTCCTCTGCACCTCTAACTGTGACACACGAGTCTTTCTCGCACGAGAAATATTGCCTATCTCTTTCTTCGCTGTACTGTGAGAGAGTGACGGGCGATGCCATGTCGCGCGACAAGAGTCGCGAAGCATATCAGCCGGTAGACGTCCACTGCTGAACAAAGGCGTCCCCCAAAGTTCCCCCATCGATCGGTCTTGCGCCGCCCGCATCTAATTTCTGTCCGCAATCCCAACCAGGTCATCGTTCCACCTTGTCAGGGACCTTCCCACGCTGCGTCTTCCGGTCCACGGTCTCCGCCACTCATAACCTTTCTGCCCCAACGGCTATCGGTTCGATAAGCAAATGCCCCGCCTATTGCCACACTGTAACACATTCATTGCTAAATAATCATAATAATGGTAGAATGTTCTTTTCTCAAAGGATTTTCAAAGATGAAATCCTAATTTATTCCCTTAGTACTTTCAGAACAGTTTATCGTCTACGGATGTTTAATGAGAAGTAGGTACATCTAAATTCCGACGATGTTCGGCTCTCTGCCAATACCTACTACCGCTTCGCTGTTACATAAGACCTCGAAACTACCTTTTATGTTAAGAAGCTCTCAACTAAGGCATTTTTTCAGTATTCCCTGTTATTTGAGCGTGGTCAATATTAAACACTTGAGAGGCCTAATTGACCACCAACGACCGCGAATACCTGACAGATTATATAATATTTTTATTAAAACTTTCATGAGACATATTTAATTATTGTATTAAGCTTTTAACACTCACGTGAAATTGTCAGGAACGGCCCGACATGTTTCGAACTCGTATGGAGCTCTTCATCAGGGACGGCTGCCCGTACACCTCCGCGGCAACCTCGTTACTGACAGTGTATGCTTCGAGGGACGTCACCAGTGGAGTAGAGTAGTAGGGCCTCGTGCAGGGTCCGTCCGGATTGTTACTACCGTCTTGCCTGCTAACCCACCGCCAAACAGCAATGTTCGCATTGTTGTGTTCCGGTGTGGGGTACGATAGCCGGTGAAATTACTAGCATAGAGGCATTCTATCTTCGTCCTCCGGGTAGGCAAGCACTTGTGACTTGTCTGGTGTTGCAGGTGTTTATGGGCGACGGTTATCGCTTTCCATCAGGCGATACGTTTGCTCGTTTGCCCCTTATGACATAAAAAAAAAAGGCGATAACCCTGATCATCACACATAATGTGCACCACAAGCTCTTGATGATGAACCGCGAACGGATTCGAAACATCGAGATCTTTATTTGATTTACATAAGCGATGCGAGTTAACCCGTTTTATGTGGAATTTAATGTCTGAGAATCTCCAGATCACCCCTTTTTAGGGTTCCGTAGTCAACTAGGAACCCTTATAGTTTCGCCATGTCCGTCTGTCCGTCTGTCCGTCTGTCCGTCTGTCCGTCCGTCCGCGGCTTAGCTCCGTGATCATTAGTACTAGAAAGCTGAAATTTGGTATGAGTATGTGTATGTATCACGCCGACAAAACGGTAAAATAAAAACTAAAAAAAAAATTTTTTTTCGGGTACCTCTCGAACACCTAAAGTGGGGGTGATTTTTTTTTTTCGTTTCAACCCTAGTGTGTGGGGTGTCGTTGAATAGGTCTCTTGAAAATAATAGGGGTTTTCAAACATTACTTTTTGATAAAGTCAGTAGTTTTGTAAATATTCGCTCCGAAAATAAAAAAAATTGTGTCCCCCCCCCTCTAACTTTTGAACCACAAGTCAAAAAAATATGGAAAAATTCATGTTAATGCGGCCTTATAAGTACTTTCAATGAAAACTATATTGAACAAAATCGGTCAAGCCGTTTTTGAGTTATCGCCAAATTTCATATTTTTTCTTTAAAAGGTCGTAAGTTGACTTCCAGAAGGTAATAAGTGATTACAGTTTCTAGGGCGTTTACGACCTTTTTATAGAGCTTAAACTCTGTCTTAACTTAAACCTCGGGCTTAAAACAGCAGTTTATTGTGAAGGATGAGCAACTACGGAACCCTACACTGAGCGTGGCCCGACATGCTCTTGGCCGGTTTTTATTTGCTATGATAATGATTATCTTTGCTATGATAAAAGAGGTCTATTAACAAAAGTCTCCCCTAAAGTTGTCCACAAACATCGGTCGGGCGCTGTCCTCATCCAACTGCTTCTCACGAACCTATTCAGGTCGTTGGTCCACCATGTCGAGGCCCTCCTACGGTACATGTTCCAGTCCGCGACTTAATCAGTTACCCACAAATTTGGTACAGGTACCATATTATCAAGTTGGTACCAGCCTTAAACGGAGTGTTAAAAAAAGGTCAATATTAAGTAAGTAAGTAAGTAAACGCTTTATTGTACACAAAAACAGTTAAAAAATACATCTATTACAATTAACATATAGGTACAAAGGCGAACTTATCCCTATAAGGGATCTCTTCCAGTTAACCTTTGAGCAGTTGAGTGAGTACGAGAAGAAGATAGACAAACTAACACCGTGTACAAAAAGGTATTAAAAATAATAAGACTACTAATAATTACACATATAAACTATTAATACATACATACATATATACATACATACATACATATATACATACATATATATATACATACATATATATAATGTAATATAAATATACACATAAATATAAATACATTGTAGATCCAATTCAGAAGTCATTGGAAAGCCATAACTTCTTAAGATTCGTCTTGAGTGATGCTACAGATGGAGACTTCCTAAGGGACAGTGGCAATTCGTTCCACAGCTTCACAGCGCTTACTGTGAAAGATTTGGCGTACGTACGCGTCTTGTTAGACGGTACAGCCAGAGTGAGATTGGCAGACGACCGCAAGCGGTGACCACTGCCATCGGCCATATATTTAAACCTTTCACTGAGGTAAGGAGGTGAAGCAGGGTTGTAGAGAACATTAAAAAGCAATGACAGGACATGCAGGTCTCTACGCTGACGTATTGGCAGCCAACCCAGCTGCGCTCTAAAGGCGGACACGTGATCGTATTTGCGCAGTCCGAAAACATATTTTATGCACACATTTTGTAAGCGCTCGAGCTTGTCAAGTAGTTCCTCTTTGAGATTCGTCATAGCAATGTCACCATAATCCAGAAGGGGCAGCAAGAGTGAACTGGCAAGAGTAAGCTTAACTTAGGGCTTAGGAGTTTAGCTTAGGGCAATATTATCATTAGAAACCTTTTTACAACCGAGGGAAAAGAAAAGTTCACTCTATTTATACTATATCTATGCTTTTATACATTTTAAAAACAAACAAAACTCAAACTCGATTTAGTTTCAACTTATATTCTCTTTGGTTTCAACTCACCTCATTAGATACAAAAACCGCATGTTCATAAATTGTAAGTGTCTGAGAAAATATAATGACAATGAAAAAGTATTGAAGCATCCATTATATATTTTTTGCTGTCACAATAATTTCTAAGATAAAAATCTCAACTACAAAGTGCAATCATCTCAAGCGGTATCGGGGATGTCAGGCGTCTTTGTTCCGAATCATATTTTATGCACGAAGCACTCTCATTGCACTCTAGAATCTGAAGATTAAACAAATTTAATAGGTTGGCGCTGAAATCTGATTGCCGCGACTCTTGAATAGGTAGTAAAACTAAATTTTTGTATCAACTTGATTTTAAATTTACATATTGGACGGTATTTGGGCTAAGTCCCATCAGACACAAGATTCAAATGTACATAAGGATATTTTGGGGTCCATATTGGCTCACATAAAATTGATCCTCCGAATTTTTCTTCTACTACCGATTTGTAGTCAGAATCATCACTCTTCCGAATTTTTAACTTCATACATTTGTCCCTCATAAATTTGTACTACTACCAACCGACTTCATAATAGACAGTTTTCAGAACATCGTAATTCATAATGTCGTCACTAAGATTATGTGTGTACTCATAATGCTGATTTTCATATTTCTTTCATTCAGAATCATAAATTACAATAAACTTGTCAATCATAACATTTAAACATCGATACAGTTTTTCTCCATATGTTTTTATTCATAAGACTTGTTTTGAGTTATAGCGAGTTAAGTGTACATGCAAGCAAGCATGCACGCATTTTGACGCTCCGCTATACGTGGTTACAATACAAACCTAACCTACAGTTTTCGGTTTTGGAACCACGTTCCATTTTGGCGCAGCTCTTCCTAACGGCGTTATACACTTAGTTAGTAAATAAAGTTTCTTCCCGAATCCATCCTGGCTCTGCATTTGCTTATAAAAATTTGATGTAATAGTAGATTATTTACAAGTGTTCATGCAAGCAAGCAGGCAAGCATTTTGACGCTCCGCTCGCTCCGCTATACGTGGTCATAATACTAACCTAACCTACAGTTTTCGGTTTTTGAGCCACGTTCCATTTTGTCACAATCTGCTTATAAAATATAGGATTGTGGAGTTTATGAGTACAAACTAGTCTGCTTAAAAAATGTATGACAGTGAAAAATAGGATCAAAAACAGTTATGATGAATAAATGTATGAAAACAAAAAGTAGTATTAGAGATATTTATGATAATTGACATTATGATTTTAAATGGTTCGGAGTTATGATCGGTAGTAATAGTGACTAAGTATAAATAGTGACTATTATGATGAAAAATTGTATGAGTAACATTTTCGGAGTTCCAATAATCGGGGTTGAAAAATTATGTGAACTTTGGCGCACCCGATATTTTGGATAATACTTTCTTGCTTCTAGCTGTCTCGTAAAATCTGAGATAAAATCTCAAGCTCAAAGTGCAATCATCTCAAGCGGTATAGGGGATGTCAGGCGTCTTTGTCCCAAATCATGTTTTATGCATGAAACGCTCTCATTGCACTCTAGAATCTAGAGATTAAACAAATTTAATAGCTCCGTGCTGAAATCTGATTGCCGCGACTATGAATAGGTAATAAAATAAGATTTTTGTTTAAACTTGATTTAAATTTTCACAAATTTTGCACATTATTTCATAAAAATGGGACTTGTTGCACCGTTCGAATGATATTTGGGCTAAGTCCCATCAGACACGCGATTCAAATATACATTAAGATATTTTCGACAACACTTTCCTGCTTCTAGCTGCCTCAAAAATCTGAGATCAAAATCTCAAGCTCAAATTGCAATCATCTCAAGCGGTATCGGGGATGTCAGGCGTCTTTGTTCCGAATCATGTTTTATGCATGAAGCGCTCTCATTACACTCTAGAATCTAGATATTAAACAAATTTAATAGCTCGGTGCTGAAATCTGATTGACGTGACTGTTGAATAGGTAATAAAACGAGGTTTTTGTATACACTTGATTTAAATTTACAGCAATTTCGCACATTATTTCATAAAAATGGGACTTATTGCACCCTTCGAATGGTATTTGGGCTAAGTCCCATCAGACACAAGTTCAAAATATTAAATTTACAGCAATTTCGCACATTATTTCATCCAAAAGGGATTTATCGGACACTTCGAACACAGAAACTGACTAAATGTGTCTACATAAATTGTTGCCAAAACATGAACATCGTACGACATTTCAATATCCCGATTGTGCTAACGCCAACTAGTGATTTACATCAACCATAAGCAGTTTCTACCCAACTTTCCCCATTGCAGTAAAGGTGGCCATTCAGGCGAATCGATGTAGACAATTTATCCGTCCATGAATGGCTTTATCTGCGAAAGATCACGAGTAGGGGCGGGAATAAATCTTGTTGCTTAGTTGTGCTGTATTAACGCTGTAGAAAACTGCTTTCATGTTCAATATTATTATTGCAGTTGTTGTGATTTTATTGTTGCTGCATTTATATGATTAAGTTTTTCGTCTGCAAGTAAAACTAACAATTACCCTTAAAGTTGTATTATTAGCGAGCTCAACGGGTTAAGACTGCATCGAGCGAAATGTGAAAAATAGGCAGTTGCCGTTAAGTAGACAACGTCAACACTAGTTGCTTAATCCATTTCTAAACTATATATTTAGCACTTCGAAGAATGTGCTAACAAATTCTCCGTGGAAAAAATATAAGATTATTAATTTTTTACCCTCGAAAACTAAGTAAAGTTGGACGAAAATTGTAAAATCGTAAGCAGGCGTTAAATGATTTATTTTATACATTAACACTGGAAATCTATTTTGATTTTCAGTTAAAAAAAAAGATGAATCTTTACATTACAAATTTGTCCGCATCATATAATTATTTCAATTATTGTTTGGTATTAACCGTCTAGATTTATCAAAAAGTGCTTTTAATTATCCATAAATTTTTACTATGGCCACCTATGGCGGCCGCGCGCCGATCTAATTCCCCGTATTCCCCGCGCTCCATACGTTTGATCTCACTATTGAGGTTGCGAGCAAAGTGGAAGGCAAAGATACGGAAGGCGGACCCTGGCGCCTGCCGCGATTTAACGCCAGGATGATGATGATATACGTTTGTAATAAAATAGTCTAAAACAAATAAATATAGTTTTTAAAAAAATCACAACGTCAAAACAAGCCGTAAACAAAGCGTCGTCTGAGCGAAAAAAAAAATATTAGTTGGGAAATATACCGTTACTTATTTATTACCTAATTTACGGTCTCAATATTATTATTATTATCGTATGGCTTTATTTTCGAGTCTGTTTACAAATTAACATCCAAGTTCTTCACCCATTGGGCTGCGTTTCCACCTAATGTTAGTAGGGGTAATTGTAATTTAATTGCGGGGTCTCAATATTATGGTTTCTTTACGTGTTTGTACGAAACAATTGTTTACGATATAAGTTGAATATGAAGTTAATCATCATCCTCCTAGCCTTTGTCCCATTTTTGAGAATGAATTCTCAATCGGGGTCGGCTACCTAAATCCCAAGATGTGGCGTAGGCCCTAGTTTTTACGCAAGCGACTGCCATCTGACCTTCCAACCCAGAGGGGAAACTAGGCCTTATTGGGCTTAGGTGGTTTCCACACGATGTTTTCCTTCACCGAAAAGCGAGTGGTAAATATCAAATGACATTCCGTACATAAGTTCCGAAAAACTCATTGGTACGGGCCGGGTTCGAACCCGCGACCTCCGGATTGAAAATCGCATGCCCTAACCACTAGACTACCACCGCTTATATGAAGTTAATATCGCCCTTTTATATATTTCCAGTGAGTAACAAAAACTGAAATAGTCGCATCGACATGCGTGATATATGAATCCAAATTAAAACGCCATGCTGGCCGAAAATTATGGCTACAGTCTTAAAACGACGAGCAAAAAAGTTATAGGCCAAATGGTGGCATGGAAAATATGGATAAATTAACCATATATTATAACCATTTACAAGCGTAAAAGGCACTCTTTGGTATTCCTAGTAGCTATTAAGAACCTTGACACAATTACAAAATACGACATCGCATCGTGTTATAGTCAAATCACGCTAACTCTTCGAAGCAAATGAACTGTCAAACCATACAAAGTGAATCAGTTTGTATGGTTTGACAGTTCATTTGCATGGAAGATTTTTTTTATTTTTTTTTATTTACAGACTGACCGGCGATTGACCTCAGTATCACCTGATGGAAAGTGACTACGGGATCGAGGATGTAGCTCGCTGGTTCAGTAATAGAATAGCCTATTCACTGTTACCTTGAAGATACCTAAATTTTTTTTTTTTTGGAAATACACACGATGGGAGCGAGTTCCATTCCTTAGCGGTTCGCATTAGAAATGATGAAGCAAATCGCTTCGTGCGAATGAGTGGTAAACTGACAACATAAGGGGAAAATCGCTCCCCTCGCCTGGTTGTCCGATGTTGAAACGGGGATGGTGGAATTAAATCGTGCAATTCCTGCGCACACTCTCCAAAATATATCCGATAGAACACTGACAAGCTGGCTACTTTGTGGCGATGTTCAAGGCTCTGGAAGATGACCCCAGTCGGCAAAGCATCACCAATGAGTCTTAGGGCTCGACGTTCTACTGAATCCAAGGCAGCCAACTGGTACTTGGCAGAGAGATAGCGTAGTTTGACTCTACGATACTTACGACGTGACATCGTGCCATGAGACGTCGTAAAATTGGAAACTGTTTAAAATGTCAATGCTGAATTAAGATATAGTAGACTTATACTTTGACGCGATATCGTATCTTGTAATTATGTTTTGGCTCTAATTGGCGTTTTCACCAATTTGTATATATTATTGTCATTAAAGTCACAATTAAAAAGTATTTTCTGTTGCAGTATTGTATGATTTAATATAAAAATATAAATAAAAATTCTAAATCAAACCTGTCATACCTGTCGTATGAAATATTGCATCATAACGAGCATATTTTAAGGTATTTTATAATACCCGCGACCTTCTAAATTGATTAATTTACTGAGGTGCCTGAAGTTGATCCGTATCGTTTGACAAATTGGAGGGTATTAATTGATTAAAGCGCTTGCACACCGCCGAGTTTTCTTTTATAGAAAATCACTTCACAGAATTTCATAGACATTTTTTTCTTCGGAAGTAGATTAAGTTAGGTTAGCTTTGTGTTATATTACATTCATATTTTATGGTATCAGATTTTTTTTTTCTCTAAAATGAAATGTCTATGAAATGAAAATACGATGAAACGTTTGTATATAAAACAAGGGCAAACCGTCGGAATCTGTTCTAGAATAGGTACAAATACAAATCTTATTCATTTCGCTGAAATTGCCGTCGTTAGGTGCCGTAATAAAATGGTAAGTGAGGACTTTTTTAGCACTTAGGGCAAAAGATGAGGGTTGGCATTGAACACCGCATGTACTGTGTTTTTTAGATCTTATATGAAACTTAACACAATAAAATAAATACAACGATTTCAAAGATGAAAATGTAACTAATTTTGGAGGAATAGTATGTTATCATCGTGTTATTAAATATTACCGCAAAAAAAACTATTTAAGTTAAAAATATCAAAGAAAAAAATTATACAAATGAGTCGCTGCTTGCTGACAAGTTTTCATTAGATATTAATACGGTATTCGACTATAATGAAAATAAAATGTATTATACAAATTATACAATTAAAAACACTAAACACACATTTAAAACAATTCTAATTGAAAAAAAAAAAACCTATAAAGAAGACGTGTTCTTGACAGTGACCAGAAAATGCGTTCAGTGATTCTTGACTACAGATTTTTATGACGTCACAAGCCAGTATCATCAAGTCGTTTTTGACATTTCATAAAGAGCAGCTGATTTGAGCTGTCATCAAATTTAATACCGTATTTGTACTGTTGGTAGTTTCGGCATTTTTTTATATTACCTATATATTTCATTGCAGTTTTGTATGGAGGTTACAATGTATACGGTCCCTTACTTTTATCAAGAGGAACCGGAAATATCGTTAATCAGCGAATCACTTCCTCTTCTATATTTCTAATACCACCTTTCAACGGTGCCAATTACAAGATCCGCGCATCACACCGTCACGAACATTATGTAGCAAAATTAATAAAAATATTATTATTGTCACATTCGCGTGAGTGTTGTGTCGGTGGGATTATAATATTTATAGCAGTTGCAATGTTATTTGAACTGAGTTTCGCTCTTGGAGTTGTCAAAATACGTTTAACACGTTCGCTGCGATATAAGGTCGAAAGGCCCGATGCATGTGCTCTCACTCTGTGCGGAGGTGAGAAACGATGAATTTCCTCTGTTGCGGCGGCTGTAATATGAGTATTTCTGCATGTACAAAAGAGACAAGTATAGGTTTGAATTTAGGACTTTAAGGGCAGCATAATAAAGCATTAACATTGTGCTAAGGCTTTTCGGCCCGATAACGCACTGGGTGATATTTTTTTCGATTCCTTGCGGATATCGGGTCGAAAGGCCTGACATAGATTACAAGGTCATTCCGCCCCCTCCCGCACTGGTTGCAGGTGATTGCATTGTTTACTTCCGATTAGTGTTGTGACTGTGACGTAATTATCGCGATTGGACGTATATTACGATAGTACATAATTCAATATCTCCTAGTGTCTGTGTACGTTTCGATGTGGCTTAAAGCCGTTAATATGATGTCTCGACCAAATAAATGATGTAAGCGATGTTAAAGCTGCGTGGGGCACTCACCAGCCGAGAAACAAATAAAAATGTAAAAAATAACCTTTCTGTGTGGAATGTAAGAAACGATTAATGCTTGTTATATTTCTATAAGGCCCATATCTATTTTTAATCAAACGATATTATAAATAATATGTCGATAAGTTGTTGCCCATCACTAATAACTCTCTATTTTTTCCTGTCATTCAGTGCGGTTTCGGGTTGTAAGACCTTACACTTTTACATATTTATTCCTCTTAAGTAAATAGCAGGAACCCGGGGCGAGGCAAACACTAAGATAACCAACTCGTCTACTACTGATATTGATAGGTAGTTATCTAACATTTTAAGTTTTCGCATAGTTACAGTCTTTAATATCCGTCAATACCTTACCAGGCCTATGAGCCCTACAACGCACTGCTGGATAGTTTAAGTAACAGGCCAATCGGCCTTTTAACGCACCATACGAAAAAACGTCAGTTTCGGTCCCGCAGCGAACGTGTTAAAAAATTTGATTTTATTTTTAAAATCCACTCTCTACATCTACAAATAAAGGTCATATTTCATGAAAAAAAATCATTTGTACAACCATGTCACTTGTATTAATTACAAATCAAAACCGTAAACTTCAATAGGTACTATATAGGCTGCACTGCCATGCAATTTTGCAGCTCATTGTACAACTAAGTAGGGACATCGTCCTTACACATTCGTCATACACAAAATAAGTCGGTTTGAAGGCATTGTTTATTTGAATATTGTAATCCATTATCATTTCAACTTCAAATGAAATATATTAGCCACATCAATTGTGTCAAATAACGTCTTGGTCACTTTTTTTTATTTATTTACATATACCTAAAGAAAAAGATACATTAGTTACCATAACAGCGGCAAAAACTATAACAGATACATCTTGTATACTGCCGCTGTGTTCGCTCAGTTAAATATTGAAAACACTATTCAATAAAATAATGTACAAAAATAAGGAAAGATGTTACCTTTTCCGGTTTTTATTTTCGGCTTATCCCTTATAGGGATATGTTCGCCTTTGTAGCTGTATTTTGGTCAAAGATGCATTTTTATTTGTGTTTTTGTGTACAAAAAAGTTATGAGTCAACAAATTTTGGGAAAAACCAAATTTGGTTGCCCTGCCCTATCGGCATTATCGAAAAAGTGAAAGCAAATTTAAGTAATCACATCTAAATTTGTCAAATGTGTTTCAAGGTCTTTCCTATGAGACCTTTTCTATAATCCCGCAAACAAATCACCAAATACAATATGATTTACGTGTCACAAATGGCTGTAGTTCACTTCACTTCTATTTCGGCTTCAAACAAAGTCATGGGTTGACAACTTTTGGCAATAAACCAAGTTTGATCACGCTGCGCTAACGACATTATCGAAAAAGTGAAAGAAAATTTAAGTAACCACATGAAAATTTGTGTCTTTACTATTATCCCACCAACACATTCACCATATACAATATGATTTGCTTTGGAAACTCATTGTTTGGCTAACGCGACCGTGTCACAAACGGCTGTAGTTCACTTCTATTTCGGCTTCAAAGAAAGTCATGGGTCGACAACTTTTGGCACTAAACGTAATTTGGCCGTGTCGCGCCGTCGGCCTTTGTGAGAGAATCACGTTCCTCCGCGAGTGGTAATTTTATTTTCGTTAAGCGTTATTTGTCGCAATTTAGTTAAATGGTGTTTGAAGCCGAATTGTAGATGGTGTTTTAGGAGTAGTGAAAGAGAGAATATCGATAAAGTTGTGAGACCTTTTTACTTTCGTCGTATAAAACGGGAAGTGAAAGGATTTTGAACCCTAAACTCACATAAATTTCTGACAGTCTCATTTGTATCTTTGCAGAACTTGGATGTATCTATTACTACAGATATCCAAGTAAAGATAATAAGTATTAATTATGGAGAGTATTACTCGTGAAATCATAACAGCGTGATGGAGGATTTGTACAGGCGCGCGACGTCAGCCGTACAGTGCCAACAGTTGATATTAACTGTTGTCCGCTCATCACGCCCAAACGGTTGCACGGCATTTAATTTTGGTACAGGGATAGCTGGACATCCGAAGACAGTTTTAGGATAATTTTTACCTGACTACAGTAAAGGAAAAGGGTCTTACGTGGACAAAGATGCGGGCACTGTAAGTAAAAATCAGACTATTCCACATAAACCGACCAAAACGGTCACAAGTCGAGTTAGTCAAATATTCGAGCTCACCACACAAATATTGCCCGTAGGCATAAAGGTCTTTCATGGGAACAAACCAGTGCTGCAAACTCTCCTGATGCATCAGTAGATTATATGATTTTTAAGTCAGTCTCCTGATCTACTGATAACTTTTTGGAATCGAGCAAATCTCCTGGTTTTTGAAAAGTTGTTCTATCATACCGCAAAACACACCATTTTTTAACATACGCGGTCATTTGGCAACGTTGACATCCGATAATCGTCAACCGATTTGTGAGTGGAACGAAACGCGACTGATTTTGTCTATGGATTTTGTTATTTTCTAATCTGAAGGGCTACTCCGATGTTCGATATTCGGCCGGCGTATAGTGCTGTCCCGTTTACCGATATATTTAGACAGACGAGAGGGACGGCACAATACGACGGTCGAATTTTGAACATCGGAGTAAATCTACTAGTTTTTTTGACTGGCTCCTGATTTTTATGACCATAACCTCCTTGTTTATTGCCTGTGGGATTTTGCAGCACTGGAACAAACGTCCACGACAAATCAACTATATTTTAGAAGTTTGTCTTCACTACAAAAAATAATTCAAGCACCTAATTTTAGGGTTCCGTAGTCAACTAGGAACCCTTATAGTTTCGCCATGTCCGTCTGTCCGTCTGTCCGTCCGCGGCTTAGCTCCGTGATCATTAGTACTAGAAAGCTGAAATTTGGTATAATTATGTGTATGTATAACGCCGACAGAACGGTAAAATAAAAATTCAAAAATTTTATGTTTTTCGGGTACCTCTCGAACACCTAAAGTGGGGGTGAATTTTTTTTTTCTTTTGAAGACTGGTGTGTGGGGTGTCGTTGAATAGGTCTTGTAAAAATAATGGGGTCTTCTAACATTATTTTTTGATAAAGTCAGCAGTTTTGTAAATATTCGCTCCACAAAACAAAAAAAATAGTGTCCCCCCCCCCTCTAATCTTTCAACCACGGGTCGAAAAAATTCGGGAAAATTCATGTAAATGGAGCCTTATAAGTACTTTCAATGAAAACTATATTGAACAAAATCGGTTGAGCCGTTTTAGAGTTATCGCCAAATTTCATATTTTTTCTTTAAATGACGTAAGTTGACTTCCAGAAGGTAATAAGTGATTACAGTTTCTAGGGCGTTTACGACCTTTTTATAGAGCTTAAAATCTTTCTTAACTTAAACCTCGGGCTTAAAACAGCAGTTTATTGTGAAGGATGAGCTACTACGGAACCCTACACTGAGCGTGGCCGACATGCTCTTGGCCGCTTTTTTAAATAAAATGTTTACTCTTATCGGTATAGCTGATGTAGTATGTAACTGTCTCTATCTATCCCTATCTATAGCTACCACCTTGATTTTCCTATACATGATATTTACCTTCTCTTTTATTTGTTTTATGTAGTTTATTCTTGGTCTTTCCCTTGCCTCGCTCTATTCAACTGTTGCTTCGATGATGTTGTGTAAAAGCATCATGTCGTATAAGGTGACCAAACATCTTCGCTCTCCTCTTCTCCATGGTGTTCAACAAATTCCTTTTTCTGTAACTCTTTTAAGTTACTTCTGCAACTGTGACTTTTTATGCCCAACTAATCTTCACCTTATTGTTAACCAACTTATTTAAATTGTAACCAACGTAACGCAACATTCCTTATTATCTATTATCTATATTTTTCATTCCAGATATGTGACACAATTTTAACTTCTATCCAGCTTAATAAAACGTATGTAAACTGACAGCAAAGCAAACGGCAAAAGTTTTATGACTCTCCTGGGACACATCCATCCCGAATACTTTTTTCGCTCATATCTCTAATCAAAATACGGATAAATTTTAGGTACCTTCTCTCTGTAAAGCCTTATTTACCTACGGTTGTGGTATATTAGATGATTTTATGATGACGATACTTTTGTTATGAAGAGAATGTAATTTTTTTTAAAGATTCCTTTTAATTCCCGAAAAGGTGTTAAAAGTAAGTTTCTGTCAAAAAATTCATTTTAGTGACAAGCTTTTATTGCCGACTGTACTTTTCTTTGGATGTCCATCAAATGCTCACTGAGACGATTCTAAAGAGCCCAAACTCAGTAGGATTGCTTTTTCTATTATAGAGTTCCTATGGCCACCTCCGGCTCCATCATCAGATCAGCCCCATGGTACCATATTATTGTATCGTCATCAAAGTTTTGTAAGTATGCAAAATTTTAGCTCAATTGGTTGACGATATCTGCTTCAAAATTGAGTTGCAAGATTCCACCCGAACAAACATACTTACATACAACGCTAGTTAAATAAAAGCTCGTAAAATAACAAACATGCCATTGCTTTGCGTCAAAGTAAATGGTTGCTGTAAAATTATTGTTTCGTTGAATTATGAGGATTCTGAAAACAATTTTGAATTTGCTTTACATAAAAAAATTGCATACTTTGAAGTCACATATTTGAGCTTTTTCATTAATATTTAAAAAACTGTCGTGAGACATCTTTAATAATTATAAAAATTGGGCAAGTGCGACTCAACTCGCGCATGAATGGTTCCGTACCATAATCTATAACAAGTTTGTTGTATGGGAGCCCCCTTAAATATTTGTTTTATTTTATTTTTAGTAGGTATTTGTTGTTATAGCGGCAATAAAAATACATCATCTGTGAAAATTTCAACTGTCTAGCTATCACCGTTCTTCAGATACAACCTGGTGACAGACGGACGGACGGACAGCGGTCTTAGTAATAGGGTCCCGTTTTTACCCTTTGGGTACGGAACCCTAAAAACGGGATTAATTAAGAGTCGGAGGCAAAGATCCCTTCAGCCACTATTATTAAAAACTGTCACATTGTCAATTTAAAAATACAATTTGGAAAAACCATAGTCCCTAATGAAAAATTAATGACCCACAGCGTGTAGACCCTTACAGCAAGCTCTATCGAAATAAAATATAATTAAATGATCTTCCAAAAATTGTGCCAAGCCAATTGTATTGTCTAGTACAGTCGCCATCAGATATATCGCAGCATGTATGTTATGTGTTTGTAGAAAACAAAATTTTAACAATTACGTCACTATATATAAACCGCTTATCTATTAACGTGTTTAAAAATAAGGATAAATATTCGACTAATTCACAATTACATAACTTTAATCTAAGAAATAAAAATAATTTAACTTTAAGCAAATCACACTATGCGCATTTTAACAATAGTTTTAATAACATTGCCATTAAGGTTTTTAATAAGCTAAATGATGACATCAAGGAATGTAGTAACTTTAGAGCTTTTGATAAAAAAGTGAAAGATTATTTTATTAATAGACCATTCTACTCAATTGATGAATTTTTTGCTAATGCTCTGGACGAATAGAAAGTATTTTTGTAATCACAGTGTAAATATCGTTCTGAAATTGTTAATAGGTACCTATTTATAAATTGACCATTGTATTAAGTATGTTAAAACTGTATTTGCATGTACTTGTACGTAAAGCAAATAAAATATTTGAATTTGAATATAAGGCGTTCATAAATATCTGAATATGATTGTACTGTAACGCCCAGTCATTAAGAGTCGTGTTCAGATATACGCCTCATATGTTGCGATATATCTGATGGCGACTCTACGATTTTAGTTAATGGGTTTCACTCTAAAGTAAATAAATTCGACCGATAGATTCGATCGACGCGGTTGGCTCAGTGGTTAAGCAACTGCCTACTGAGCCGACGGTCCCGGGTTCGAATCCCGGCAAGGGCAAATATTTGTGTGATGAACACGTGCCTGGGTCATGGATGTTCTATGTATTTAAGTATTTATTTATCTATATAAGTATGTATATCGTCGCCTAGTGCCCATAACACAAGCCTTCTTGAGCTTAATTTGGGACTAGGTTGATTTGTGTGAGGTTGGCTGATATTTATTTATTTATTTTAATTAACTACGAAGGTGTCGTCGGCAGTAACTGCTTACCAGTAAGAACGTTTGGTGACGTGGCACGTTGTGACTACGTGTAACGTTGTAATGTCGTGACGTGTGGTAATGTCTGTAACCTAAAATTTTACGACATGACGACGTGACGAGAAACGATAACAACGAACCACGTTGCATCGATGTGGTATTTCGGTTATACTATTTTGACGATCTTTTCATTAATGACGTCATACGACAAAACTTACAACACGATGGTGACCTTGACACTGGAATGTTCCAGGCACGTGACCAGCATTCGACCGGAATAATAAAATGAGGGAGATCGCTTCGAGAATCTTCAAGATGCTTCTATATGCGTATCACGACAATGATGAATGTCGTACTGCCCTCGGTGCCATAATGACGTAATTGATGCGTATTTACATTAAAATACAACGTTGTGTAAATGTTGTAGGGTAAGTTTTCTTGAAAGTTTTTGAAAGTTTGTCCTTGTGCGACTGATTTATAAATTAGGTAAGGCAAACGTAATTTTGGGGTTATAAAAAACACGTCATCAATGATCGTCATAATAAGAGAGATATTTTGATTAAAAATGGGAATCGTCATATCCTGACACGGTTGGTGCAGTCTGCAGTGCTGCTACCTACTGATCCCGCGGGGTTCGAATCCAGATCAGGACAAATATAAATAGTGTGATTAACTGTAACATTTGTTCCTGGGTCATGGATGTTATCTATATATTATGTATATCGTCGTCTAGTACCCATAAAAATATGGCTTAGTTTGGGACCAGGTAAATTTGTGTAAGATTGTACCTTAATACTTATTTTATCATCATTATAATTTTACCAGATATATGTACACTAATTAGTACGAGTACGGCGAATAGTAATACAGATTAGATTAATTGACATGTTGCAACTACGAGTAATACATAGGTACGAGCCGTGGCCACTAAAACTCGCTTTACTTTCAAGCGCTGATTAGGTTTCTAGATGTACTTATTTTAAGGCCTGCATATAAATAAAATTTCTCGTACTCACTGCATCCACACAACCACAGTTATGTAACTAAACAAGAAAAATACAGCTTCCTACAGCTCCACAACATCGTATATGATTCAAACCCTCAGTGCTCTTTTTCAGAATACACTAGCGTACTCTTAAAAGGTAGAACTTTGTAAAAGTTAAAGAAATATGGTCCTTTGAAACTAGAAAGCAATACACACTTCACAAACGAACAAAGACCCTAGGTAAACCGCGAGGATCTTATGTATGGTCGACCACAAAGGTATGAACACTTTTTACGTTATTCCTCTTGCAATAAGATGAAGAGGTAAAGGAAACTTTACCGCTGACTGTTCCTGTGTTTACGCTAGTCTTCCTTTTACTGAGAACGTCTTTAAGATCACAGGTTGGTTGGCTTCTATATTTATTCAGTCAAATCAGTGTCTACTTCCTAAGTTGCATAGAAAGTTGAATGGAGACAACAGTAGTACTAATAAATATCATATAATAAAGTTTCCCTAATAAAAATTGTATGGAATGCGAATTTAATGTATTAAATTTTAAGTATAAAACATTCGACATTCATAAGTGCATTGTAGGTATGCCTAAAATGAAGAATAAAAGATTTTGACTTTGATTTTAAGAATTACTATCGAAATTGCCATTTTAAGTCACATAAACCTATAGGTATCGAAAAATTATGATAAACTTGATCTACAAGTGACATAATAATAAAATTTAAACGCTTAGTAAACAGACAAAACCGACATTACTACACATTCGGAGATAAATTTTAGTTCTATCAATTCAGATATCGAATTTAAACTCCGCCTTTATCCCATCCCGTACCGACTAAAATAACTACAGAAACCCCATTTAGAGTGTACATGAATTATTCATGTAAAATTTACATTAAATTCATACATTTACAATGAATCTTTTGTAAATGAAGAGGTATATTTAAAACCAATTGTTTTTATAGCAATAAAAATGCTTTCACGGATTCCTTTTGAAAACAAGTTTGCTCGAGTACTTCAGAGCAAAATTTGAATTTTCTCACTAGACGGTAAAATTATACAAGAGCTCAGCCAAACGTACACGAGAAAGCTAACCAGGAGTAAAATCCTGAAAGCAACTGCTTTCAAGAAGTGTCGAGAAAAAAGGAAATAAGACACAGTAAAGCTCTTTTGTTGGACGATACGTCTTAGTTCTGACTGCAGTCAACTTTAACTGATATAGTTTATTTTTATTTGGTTTCTTACTAGCTTTATTTCTTTGCGAATTTCAAAAATCTTTATCCGTACTCTTTGATTTTTTGATAGAGACCAAATGAACAGAATCAGATAAAAGCAAATCATAATAATCCAAGCGTATTTAATTATCCATCGGTGATAGCTGAGAGCGAAATGAGAATATAGATGTATAAAAATGATTGATAACAGCGGTTTGGCGATCAACAATCACTTCAATATTCAAAATATATAATTGTTTAACTCCAACACACGTTCAGGTTTTATAAAAGGGTTAGAAGTTTCGGCGGTTCCAGGGCAATTTGCCGAATCCTACGCCAGATCAGATGATCGCCTAAATGGAACTAGTTTTATGTTTTTCTTTCTAGTTCATAGTGCCCTGGTTATAATACTGTAATGCTGTGTAACGTATTTGAATAATTGACAAAAAAATCCGGTCGAGTGCGAATTGGACTTGCGGACCTTACAAACAATTATCCCATCTTAACTGGCTGGGTTAAGTTAAGTTCTCAAAGTTATTGTAACCGATCACTATTGTCGTATGAGAGCCCCCCTTAAATATTTATTTTATTCTATTTAAGTATTTGTTGTCATAGCGGCACCAGAAAGACATCATCTCTATAAAAAATATAAACTGTCTTGCTATCACGATTCGTGAGATACAGTCTGCTAACAGACGTAGAGACAGACGGACAGACGGACAGTGGAGTCTTAGTAATAGGGTCCTGATTTTTCCCCTTTGGGTTCGGAACCCTAAAAATAAAAGACAATAATTAGACTGATATAAATGAGTCATTATTAAAATGAAGGTTGTTCCATGTCTCAGTGTTGTAACCCATATAAAGCACAGGGTTGGTCGCTACTCGCTAGTACTAAACTTTAATTACAATCATTAACTAATTGGTAGTCTTTAAAGGCCAACCAACAAAAACGAAACAAAATCATTATCGCTTCATTTGAAACATTACCGCTGACTTCCTTAGTGCCTTGCCTAATCGATCGTAATCCCGTTCTTTCCACACCGGCCCGAAATCCCGTAATCTCCGCGGTCGTGTTTAAAGCCACCTCTATCCCGGGAAACAACGACCCACAACTTATCTTAGCCCGGGATTGGATTGTATGCCCGGGAGAGTTTATCTTCATATCTTATCGGTCATCGGGCGGGCATTCTATTTTCTTGTAAACTGTTCGGGTTTTGTTCAGGAGATTTTAGGTTATTTGCAGAAAGTGTGGAATTTTTATACGTTTAGGTAGCAGTGCTATTTTATGTGAAAATATAAGGTTTTTCCTTTAGGTTTACTTTAGTGGCCAACATATTTTGCTTCTGGTTTTTACGGAATTTATGAACATTTCATTCTGTAAACGATTTTTGTCAGAAATCAAATTTCAAATTAGCTGATCTTCATTTCCTATTGTCTGCAAGCGGGCTAAATAAACAGATCAGTCGACCAGTATAAAAATAAGAGGCACTCTACTACCCACCTACCATATCCCACTACATACTTTTCTACCCTACCCTAGCCAAGAAACATGGACGGTTACATTCTATATTTTACTTAGATAGAAAACTACCGTAAGTCTGAAACATATTAAAAACCATAAATGGGTTTACTCACGTCTTTGAAGTCAAAAACTCGACACGTTTCGAATCGGTACGTGATTCATCATCAGGAGAGCCAATCAGTCGTAGCGGCGGCCAATCGAGCACTCAATCCCGATTTGAAACAGTCGAGCTATGTTCGACTTCTACGACGTGAGTTAACTCGTTTATATGTATTTTAATATGCTTACGTTCATAATAATATGGGGACAGACACTTAACTGGGGCTGACTTACTCGTATTACTAGTTACCACTTATGAGAATAGCCGCGGTCACTTGAGTACACCGCAGTTAATTTCAGTGATAATAATTATAAGCGAGCGTGACACGGGTAAGGCAATTTGTTATTCTAATTAAATACATTGGTCATTGAGCTCTATGGTTGAAAACCTTATTAAAACTATTCATAGCAATATTGTGAGTACAGATGGTAGGTCTATGGTTCTTAACAATCTGCTGATAACCTAAATAACAAACTATCTAACAATATCTATCTATCGGGAGCGGACTCCCACCTGCAAGGCCGGCAATGCACTTGTGACTCCTCTGGTGTTGCAGATGTCTAATTGTCTATGGGCGACGGTGATCATAATCACTTTCCATCATGGCGATCAGTTTGCTCGTTTGTCGCCTATGACAGGTTTGTTTCGGTATACCTTCACTTGCCCGAATTTCATATGCCCGAATTTCGTCTGCCATAATATTCAATTTACCGAATCTTGTTTCTTATAATTATGTTTCCCATAATCATTGTTTGCCATATTAATCCTATGACCGAATCTTTGTTTCCCATAATATTAATTCCAATAATCACATTTTCCATAAAGATTGTAATCTATAATTGTCACATGCTATAATTGCATATGCTATCCAAATGGAACATAGGCCGAAAACCGACATCTGTAGGTTAGGTTTGTTTTATGACCCCGTATAGCGGAGCGTCAAAATACAAACCCAATCTAATCTAGTTTTAGAAGAGCTGCTACCAAATAGTACATGGATCTAAAACCGAAAACTATAGGTTAGGTTAGGTTTGTTTTGTGACCCGTATAGCGGAGCGAGCGAAGCGAGCGGAGCGTCAGAATGTTTGCTTCAAAATACAAATCCTAATTTAATTTACAGTTTCCTAATTTCCAATCTAACCTAGTTTTAGAAGAACTGCTACCAAATAGTACATGGATCTAAAACCGAAAACTACTATAGGTTAGGTTAGGTTTGTTTAGTGACCCGTATAGCGGAGCGAGCGAAGCGAGCGGAGCGTCAGAATGTTTGCTTCAAAATACAAATCCTAATTTAATTTACAGTTTCCTTATTTACAATCTAACCTAGTTTTAGAAGAACTGCTACCAAATAGTACATGGATCTAAAACCAAAAACTATAGGTTAGGTTAGGTTTGTTTTGTGACCCGTATAGCGGAGCGTCAGAATGTTTGCTTCAAAATACAAATCCTAACCTAATTTACAGTTTCCTAATTTACAATCTAACCTAGTTTTAGAAGAACTGCTACCAAATAGTACATGGATCTAAAACCGAAAACTATAGGTTAGGTTAGGTTTGTGTTGTGACCCGTATGGTCAGAATGTTCGCTTCAAAATACAAATCCTAACCTAATTTACAGTTTGAGAAGAACTACGATAAAAGGACGTACGACATTCGACCAGAACCGAAAACTTTAGGTTACGTTTGTATTGTGACCATGTAGTACATTTTTTTTTTAGCGGTCACATTAGCCCAAATATCGGAACAAATCTTTATATACACAGCATTCAATATGAGTTACGATCTATTTGGCCACATTGACAGCCTACTAATTAATATCTGATACTGATTTTACACATTTTTTTTTTACCGTAATGAGAATCAGCAAAAATATAGACATAATAACTAATTTTAAAATTAACGCATCTAAATATGACCATATATATATACCATAAATATGCTAGTTAGGTTAGTGTAGGTTTTAGGTTTTTAAATTGTTTTACCACTTAATCCGCATGTTTTTTTTAATAAATGGTCATATTATGGCATATAATATTCGGGAATACAAGAGTATGTCAAATGAATTTTCTAGGAAACGAAACATTCGGGCAAATTAAATTCGGGTGAGTGAAATTCGAGCAAATCAATATTATTGCATATAATTTTCGGTCAAACAATAGACAACCGTTTGTTTCATATTTTCATTGTTGGTTATTTAAAATCAATATTACAAAAATGACCAACTCTCAATGCTGACTCTTTAGTTACTTAGGATTTATTTAGAGTCACAAATTCTGTTGGTTGCCACCCAACACAATTGATTCCTTTTTAGAACCACGGCTGCCACCAAAAGTGCCAACCCTATTTAGGAGTATTTAAACGTGTAAGATTTGTACGGATTAGTAAAAATAAAATTGAATCTAAGTTATTAGAGAGTGACAAAGAGAGTTATGCTTAAAGTTTCTCTGCGAGATCCAATCGAGAACGAAGGGAATAAATTGCAAAACTTAAATGGCAATAGGCATATAGTGTAATAACTTTGATGAATTCAACTTCTAAAAAGTAATTTGCCTACATGCAGGCGATAATATTCAGATGAGAACTCAAAAGCGATTTCTGAAACTGCCACAAGCCACAAAGGACGCCGTAAACTTTTTAATGGCTCCATTTTTTACTGGCCGCTATCAAAACCGGCGCTAAGAGAGAAAACTTTTTTTAGCTTCACAATGCAAGTTATTTTCAGGGGCTAAATGGTCTCACAACCCAAAGGCCCCCACCTGATATAATAGCCCTAGTTTAAATCTAGAAGCAACCTGCTTTCATGAACAATTGAAGAAACGTTAACAAAATACTACATAACTGGACAAATTAGTTCATACCTACCGTCCAGACCTCACACAATCTGAATTCTAATCTGAATTCATAGTCTGAACCGGTCACACGTCTTTGAAATTCCGATTGATCTGTTGTTAATCGTTTTTGCACTTCTTTTGTCGCCATATAAAAGATGCCTAAAAAAACTGAATTCATCATAAAAATCTGAACAGAATAACATTTTCTTATTCTAAATTCATAACGCTAGTCAGAAGTATTCATAACGAATTAATAATTTATTTATTTAAACTATTACACCAAACATAAGTCACTACAAATGGCGAACTTAATGCCTAATGGCAATCTATAATAGTCAACCATAGGGCTAAATAGAGCTGCTTCAAGTGGGATCAGAATCAGAAATCAGAGATAATTCAAAATGAATCTGATATAATCCGACTGTACGTCGAACATAATTAAATTGTATACATTTCCGTTCGTTCGGAATTAAGAACTTAATTCAGGTGATGAGTTCCGTTACTAGGAGTCGGGTCATTTAATTCTATTTGAAACCCTTTGAATTGACGACAATGTAGGTTTGTCAACAGCGGTATAATAACGTTGCGTGCTCGCGGGTACTCAAGTCAAGTCATGTTGGAAGTTGAACCGTAAATCGGACAAATATTAATTACTGTTTATAGTCACAGTCATATTCAAACAAAAAAATACGTCATTCAATTGGATGGTTACGGTTTTATTTTAGCAGTATATGTATGTTTGCTCTTCGTCCAATTATTAGTAATGAGATGTCAAACTATTGTTTTTTTTTTTTAATATCACGTAATAATATTGTAAAGGCAAAAGTTTGTGAGTGTACTATTTTCTGTTACTTCTTCACGTTCAAACGGCTGAACTGTTTTTTTTATAAAATTCACTATTGAGGTAGTTTTTTTATTAACAGGTAGGTTTTTTATCCCGAACGGGTAACACCGCGGGGTGTAGTTCACACTACTAATAGCCCAAGTGAAACTATTTTAAACAACTTACAGTAGAAGGTATCTTAGCGATGCTTTTGTAGTTGTGTTATAGATTTAGACACGCGGCAGCGTGTCCAGCCAAGTTCACCCAGGAACTGGCGAGCAGCCAGCCGTGTGCCTGTCTGAGCTCGTAGCAGATATCGCTAGATACTTTTCCAGGTGTTATCGGCTATGCCCGTAGCGATTGTTGATAGCAAAAGTGTTGGGACAAAATGTGTCATGACGTCACGATACAAACTACTACGCCGTAGCTCTACGGGGCTCGTAGCGCCCACCCACGGCAACTGCAACTTACATTACTCGTACAACACGCAAAAATAATAGCTTTAGTTTTCTAAAACTTAGATAGATGGCACTGCTCAGTCTTAAAACAGGCCGATAGCAGGTTTCCGCGTTTCAGCTGGCGGTACCAGGGCGGCATAAACGGAAAGTACTTAAAGAACATTCGCTCAGCCCCTACCTCACACAGGGGCACATCTGTGTGTTTGAGAAGTCTGCGAGTTCTCATTGTGATTCGATTCACGGTTCAGTATGGTATAAAATGTCCGAGTCCCAACTCTAAGCAAGTTCTTAAAAAGTGGTCTTAAAAAATTAAATAAATAATTATCTTCTGTAGAAAATTAAACTTTTATAGTCCAACATATTTCTTGTTAAAAATAATAACATAGCATTCGTTTATTTCCATCCATATATCTAAAGTAATTCTAAAATGACTTACTAATAATAAAAAGTCCGGTAACACTTAAGGGACCTATCAGGAAAGTTTTAGAAAACTCTTTGGTTGAAGATTTTCCCTACACTTTCGTAAACTTTGGGGGCGGAAAGACCCCACAACATAATCCACGTAGCCGCCCACTCTCAGAGGCGGGCTTCCGCGTTTTGGCTAAAAATACCAAGGTAGCAGAAATGCAAGAGGCTTAGTGGGATCAGACGTTTTCGCTTTGATGTGTAGGCCGCAGCTGTGTGAGAAATAATAAACAGAATCGCCGACAGTTGTTGAAATGTGTGAGCTTTTAGCCTATTACAAGGTTAAATTAATTACATAAAATTTTGAATAATTGAACTTAAGAATTCCGAAAAGACCGAAATGAAGATGGTGACTTAGATGCATTCAGTAAAGAGTGGAGGGAGCATGCAATCAATAGAGATGAGTGCCGCAGCAGAGGGGCCTTTGCCCAGCAATGGGACAAAATTATAAGCTAGAGGTAAAAATTGGGCAAATGCGAGTCCGACTCGCGCATAAAGGGTTCCATACCTTAATCTATAACAAGTTTGTTGTATGGGAGCCCCTCTTAAATATTTATTTTATTTTATTTTTAATATTTGTTGTTATAGCGGCAATAGAAATACATCATCTGTGAAAATTTCAACTGTCTATCATCGTTCTTGAGATACAGCCTGGTGACAGACGGACGGACGGACGGACAGCAAAGTCTCAGTAATAGGGTCCCGTTTTTACCCTTTGGGTACGGAACCCTAAAAAAATCTCTTGTGGATACGGCGTATGGTTAGATAAAAAACTATGTCATCTCGTAGGTACGTGATGCACAAAACTTTTCGTCGTTGCACTGTGTGCCCAGATAGAGGAAGAAAGAACAAAATGTAGTTGACGAAATTTCAGATAAACGACAGTGTCAAATATTGAAGTGTACTTTTAAAATACGACTGTCCGGATCCAGTTCTTTCTTTATATAACCAGACTCGTGAAATAATGATACGTGTTGAAAATTAGATACTCATCAAAATATACTGGTCCTTTAGCAGACTGTAACTGCCAAATCTTACTTAATTAAACAAGTGAAAAGCGAGACATAAGATTATGAGTAAAAGTAAAAATAAATGATAAAGCATCTGTCACTCACACTCGCTCACTGAGAAAACGTGACGGATGCTTTGTCACTTATTTATCGCGTGGTAAACGCAACCATCATAGGCCCGAATAAACGGGGTCGTGGGGTCAAATTATATGGGTGAGAACTTGACAGTCTTGCAATTAAATAGACGCGAAATGGCGAAGCGGCAACGCGGGTCAGCTTCCGCGTTGCGCCGACTGCTACCAGGTTAGCAGCAGCGTGAAGAACATTACGAATGCCCTTAGGAAATCTTTTTAACGGCTATGTGTTAAATGTATGGCGGGGTCATAGGCGGATGTCGTGGTGAAATAATGCTACTTATGATGTGAAATGGCTTGAGGAAAGAAGTACTAAGTCTCTAAGTAGTCACGTACATAGCCAATATCTTAAAGCAAACTCGGGATGATGTCATCTTCGTCAATTAACTCTAGCAATTCGTCACTTTCCATGACCAAAGAAGTGTGCTCATATACTTTTGAGTAGTTAGTGTATAGGTATATCTTTTTAAGGACCCTTTAATACTGTAAGTAAAGCCTGACCAGAAATATATGAGGATTGTCAAGAGGGCGCTATTTATAAGATTTCAACTAACTAACTAACTATTGTGGCGCAGTGACCCAAAGAGGATCTTGGCCTCCGAAACAAGAGAACGCCACCGGTCCCGATCCTGTGCTACTTCTTGCCAGGCTTGAAGCTGACACAGATCCGCCTCCACACTGTCACCCCAGCGATATCTGGGTCGGCCCACTGGACGACGACCAGTCGGTCGTCTCAAATATGCCCTCTTGACCGCCCGATCCTCAGAACGTGACCAAACCAGCGAAGTCTGTGGGATTTAATCTCGCCGATGATATTTGGTTCGGCCACCAACTCCTCGATCTCAGCGTTCTTCCGAATCCTCCAAGTGCCGTCATCACTTTTGATAGGCCCCAAGATCTTCCGCAAAACCTTTCTCTCCGCTACCAGGAGCTGATTTTCTTCTTTTAGTGTTAGTGTCCAAGCTTCACAGCCATACATAAGGATTGGTCTAAGTACCGTTTTATAAATCCGTAACTTTGTACTTTTGCTGAGAAGCTTGGACACCAACACCTTATGGAGGGCAGCCCTGCACCGCAGGGCATTTTGGACGCGTATGTGGATTTCCTCCTCTCTAGTGTTCGTGTCGGTAACCGTGCATCCGAGGTACCGAAACTTGACAACTCCGTGGTATACGGTACCGCCAACATGGAGATCTTCACGCTTGACACGTGTGTTTCTATATCGTCTCATGTGGAGGTATTCCGTTTTCGACTGGTTAATCCTGAGACCTATCAACGAGGCTTCTCGGTCCAAGGTACTAGCTGCTTCCGCCACCTGTCCACGGCTTTCCCCTAGTAAATCTAGGTCGTCTGCGTACCCTACCACCTTGTGCATACCATTCAACTCTATCCCTACGTCCAACGCTAAAACTTTTCGGACAACATGTTCCAGAGCTAGGTTGAAGAGCACAGGCGATAGGGCATCCCCTTGCTTCAGGCCGGTAGTCACCGTGAATTCTTCCGACAGCTCGCCTCCTACTCTAACTCGCATTCTACTTTCTTTTGTAGCTGTGGCAATTATGGCAACTAGTTTTTTGGGGATATTAAAGCTGGTGAGAATGGAATATAAAGTGCCTCTGTCTATACTATCATAGGCCTTTTTGAAGTCCACAAACAGTGCATGGATGCTTTGTGCGTACTCCCACTTCTTCTGCATCAACTGTTTGAGCAAGAAAATCTGGTCCATCGTGCTGCGATTTCTCCGGAAGCCACATTGGTAATTACCAAGGATTTTTTCAGCATATGGATCTAGCCTGTTTAGCACCACGTTGGACAAGATTTCGTACGCTGTTGTGAGTAAAGCAATCCCTCGGTAGTTTTAGCACTTCCTTTTTGAGCCTTTCTTGTGGACAGGACAGATAACACCTACATTCCATTCATGCGGTTGTTCCTCTAGTATAAGATTTCAATGGCAACAATTTTGCAAACAATCGAAACTGTGGGTGGTTTCATATTATAGCATGAGGGTAGGTTGAGATATGGAATAAACAGTCTTAGCAATGCACTGGTTGTATTAATACGTGTCCTCGTCTATAACATAGTACCTCGCATGGCGCAGTCGGTTAAAACTAATTAGTTGACAGTGTGAATTGAACGAATTGTATATTTAAAGGATAAAGTTTCGGATTTTGGTTAAAGATTGTGATCGTGCATTGTGACTAAAACAGAATGGATTCCGTTCTTAGGCCGCCGCCTCCATTTTGTTTTGAGAACAACTTATCGAGTGTAACTTCGGGCAATTTGAGTAGGCAATGGACGAAATGGAAAAAGTCTTTTGAAATTTATTCAAAAGCTTGTGAGTTGAACAAAAAAACGGAGGACGTCCAAGTGAGCATTATATTGCATATTATCGGAGAACAGTGCCGAGAAGTGTTTGAACAGTTCACGGAAGCTATCACTACAGCACAAGGGTTACTTAATGCATTTGATGGATATTTCTTGCCTACAAAAAACTTGACAATAGAACGCCATAAATTTTTCTCGAGAAGTCAACAAGAAGGCGAGTCGGTTGAACAATATACATTTGAGTTAAACAAGTTAGCGATGACTTGTGAATTTAAGGACTTAAAGAACGACCTAATCAAGGACAGATTAATATGCGGATTGAAAGAGGACGCGCTGCGAGAACGTTTATTACGTGAGAGTGCGACTTTGACTTTACATAAAGCGATAGATATATGTCGTATAGCTGAAATGTCCCGTGTGCAAGCAGGACACATAAAGCAGGAGTCAGTCGGCGAGCATAGTGTGTACGAACTCAAGGCTGAGGATATATGCCAGGAGCAGTGTGATGTACACTGGATGAAACGTCGAACGTCGAAGGGTCGAGCGGGATCGAGCCGGCAGTGCCGCTGCTCGGCTCGTGCGCCGCCGTCGCGGACGGGCCGCGCGCCACCGCCGCCGTCGGCTCGCGCGCCGTCGCTCCCGCCTTTGCAGCGAAGTGGTGCTGTGACGTCATCGCGTAGGAATGCGCAACCGCACGGAAATAAGCGATGGCAATGTGATTATTGCGGATTGATACATGAAAAATTTAAGTGCCCCGCTTATGGCCAACGATGTAATAATTGTCATAGGTCTAATCACTTTGCGAAAATGTGTCGGGCATACGCTGTGCAAGAGGATTCCACGGATCAGGTACGTCTTATAAATACTGTTGCTGCAGATGAACGTTGGAATGTAGATCTTTTAATTAACGGCGTGACGATAAAGTTTAAATTAGATACTGGAGCCGATGTGAATATTCTGCCTTTGCGTTTTTTATCGGAAATCGGTTATAATGTAAGCGACTTGGTCTCGACGCGTGTTAAACTGTCAGCATATGCGGGAAATCAGATTGAAGTTGTAGGGAAATGCCAACTTAAAGTAAAATATAAAAATTAATTTTATATTGTACGTTTCATTATTGCCGATGTGATTTCACCGCCTTTGTTAGGTAAAATGGCCTGTGAAGAATTAAATTTAATAAAGCGTGTTATGTCAGTTGATACTCAAGACTCGAATAGTACTTTAGGGATATTAGACGAGTACAAAGATGTATTTCAAGGGATGGGGTGTCTACAGGGTGAGTACAAAATCCAACTGCAGCCGGATGCACGGCCAGTGGTGCACGCGCCACGAAAATTGCCGCTGGCACTGCGCGATGCGGTTAAAGACAAGCTGCAAGAAATGCTGCGGCAAGGGGTGATCGCCAAGGTGGAGGGCCCTACCGACTGGGTCAACAGTATGACTGTTGTGAAAAAGGCTAATGGAGACCTTCGCATATGTTTAGACCCAAGGGATCTAAATAAAGCTATTCGCAGAGAACACTTTAAGTTACCTACTCTTAGCGAGATCATAGCTAATTTGTCAGGCGCGATGTATTTTAGTACTCTGGATGCCAAACATTCATTCTGGCAGATAAAGTTACATGAGGAGTCTACTGACCTCTGTACATTTAATACCGTTTTTGGCAGATACAAGTTTTTGCGGATGCCATTTGGGATCTCGTCTGCCAGTGAAATTTTTCATAAAAGGCTGTATGAGCAGTTTGATGACTTAGAGGGTGTAATACTCTTTATTGATGATTTACTTGTGTATGGGAAAACAAAGGAAGAACATGATAGGCGTCTTCGACAAGTGCTCGACCGCTGCAGACAGATAAATATTAAACTTAATAAAGACAAGTGCAAAGTAGGGCTGTCAGAGCTAAAGTATTTAGGACACAAAATATCACAGCGGGGTATTCAACCGGATAATACACATACATCAGCTATTAGAGATATGCCTAGGCCTGAAAACGTCAAGGACTTAGAAAGATTTTTGGGTCTAGTAACATACGTGGGTAGCTTCGTATCGCATTTGTCGGAAAGAACTCATTTATTGAGAGAGCTTCTCAAGAAAGATATTGCATGGCACTGGGATGAGAGACATGAAAAATGTTTTAGGGAATTAAAACAGTCTTTGGTAAGTCCACCCATCTTACAGTATTTCAGCATGGAAAAACCGGTAACGATCTCGGTAGACGCGGCAAAGAACGGATTAGGGGCCTGTTTAATGCAGGATGGACTACCAGTTTGCTACGCCTCGCGTTCTTTGACTAAAGCCGAGCAGGCGTATGCGCAAATAGAGAAAGAGCTCCTGGCCTGTGTCTACGCGTGTGAGAAATTTTATTGTTACATCTATGGCCGCACGGATGTAACCGTGGAAACTGATCACAAGCCATTGGTGAGCATAATAAAGAAACCCATATCTAGTGCTCCGGCACGTCTTCAGCGAATGTTACTAAGGTTGCAACCCTACACGTTCGATCTGGTATACAAGCCGGGCAAGTACCTGTACGTGGCTGACGCATTGTCGCGCGCAGTAGCGCCGCGCGACAAAGACGGAATCGACACGCAGGACGCAATGAGCCCCGCGATTATTTAGAAGTGCAGGCGCAAGTGTGTGCTTTGGCTGTCAGCAATCCTTTAACTGACTCACATTTCGTGGAGTTACAAAAATGTTCGAAATTAGACAGCGAAATTGAACAATTAAAGAAGATAATAAGAAAGGGTTGGCCCACTCATAAAAGTGAACTGGAACACATATTAAGACCATATTGGGATTGCAGAGATGAATTGACGGTCGCCTATGACATGGTTTGGAAAAATAAGCGAATAGTTATACCTAAATGTTTGCGCCAAACCATGTTAAAAAAAATACATATAGGCCATTTGGGACTTGAGAAATGCAAACTACGGGCTCGAGAAATAATGTACTGGCCCAATATGAACTCTCAACTGGAAGACCTGATTTCTCACTGCCAGGCCTGTCTATCTCATCGCAAACAAAATAGCAAGGAGCCCATGTTATCACACGAGATTCCGTTGAGACCGTGGTCGAAAGTAGGAACTGACATATTTCATTACGCGGGTTGTTCCTTTTTAATAGTTATAGATTATTTAAGTAAATTTGTCGAAGTAAGCAAATTAGAAAATTTAACATCAACTCACGTCATTGATCAAATAAAAAACATATTTTGTAGACAAGGAGTTCCAGAGGTAGTATTCTCCGATAACGGGCCGGAGTATTCGTCGAACCTGTTTTTGAGATTTAGCAAACAATGGAAATTTAACCATATAACATCGTCACCGAGATACGCACAATCCAATGGACAGGTCGAAAGGGCTATACAAACGATAAAATCAATTTTAAAGAAAACTAGTTATGACGGCATAGATTACAGAATAGCATTGTTAGAATACGTAAACACACCCATTAGTGACAAAATAGCTTCTCCGTCAGAGATATTAAACAATAGAAAATCAAGAGGTATTTTACCATGTTCCCCTGATTTATTAAAACCAAAAAATTTAAATTATTCTCAAATTAGACAAAACCTTAAAGCGCGGCAAATTAAACAAAAATATTATTATGATAGGGGATCTAAACATTTAGCACCATTGCGCGCAGGGCAGCCGGTTAAAGCACGTCTCAATAATAAGTGGGAAAATGGCACGGTCATAGGTCTCGTGAGTCCAAGGTCCTATTCGGTAAGACTCGAGACCGGCAGGACGATTCGGCGAAATCGTCGTCAACATATCAGACTCATCGCGACGACCCAACCCCCGCGCCGACGCCTTTCCGTACGAGACCATAAGTCCGCCGCTTGCCGATTTAGGCGCAGAGGCGGATACTTCATTTGACTCCTTAGCATCCCAATCGGCGACTCGTAATAGTAATATCGATAATTTATGTTACACGTTTTGGCAGGACAGTGAGACCTCCTGATCGGTGGGGATACTCTTGAGCCCGGAATACCACAACGCACTAAGTATAATAATAAATTAATAATAATAATAATGTTTTCATAACTAAATGAAAATCATACTAAATATATTTTGTTTGCATGTTTAGATAATTCACAAATCAAACACTTACTTAATTCTACGTAAAAAATACGTAAATGCATGATAGTTATACTTGCCTAATTCGTAGGTACCTATTTATTACAATGTTAACCACAATGAAGTTAAAAGTAAGAATTAAATTATCATGTAATCAAAGTAATGTTATCAAACAATGTTAACGTATGTTAAGATATAATTGTGATTAAAATTTATACTTTAATGAGCACCTATATTTATAGATATTAGGCTCACTTATTTTATTGTTAAAAAAGGAGGAAAAAGAATAATGTAATTAAAATAATTTCATGTTATTTTTATAAAAGAAAGGGGTTGTGGGTGGTTTCATATTATAGCATGAGGGTAGGTTGAGATATGGAATAAACAGTCTTAGCAATGCACTGGTTGTATTAATACGTGTCCTCGTCTATAACATAGTACCTCGCAGAAACCACACTATATAATGACATTAGCTAAAATACCTGTCAGTTCCACTATGTTACCTCGTAATTTCATTTAATAGAATGCACTCTTTTCCTGACTGTTTTTCGTGTAATAAACACGTGTACACTTTATTTATAATATTACGTTTATGACTGTGAATGGTTTCGACATTTTCTTTGGATATTTTTAAATATTTGTCTTATAAATTAATTACCACGAATGACATTGACATTGTTGACAAACCATCATAAAATCATTGCCAGTGTAAGAAATTAGTTCCAGTTAAATTCCGCAATATGGCGCATCCTCATATATTTCTGGTCAGGCTTTACTAGGATTTAAATAACTTACTGCATTCTTGAACTATTAAGTGTACATATGAATACTAGGGATAAATAGTCACTCATGGAGTATTCCAAAATATAAAACGTAATTTTATACCACAGAAAATATACATAAGAAGGGTACACGGAAGGATTGTTTCTTTAAATTGATATTTTTAATCTCAAAATATATCTTACATAAAGAAACAATAAAATACAATTTTTGAATAATGGTAGACAACAGGCACTTTAATCAATCGTTTATAAAAAGCGATCTCTGCCTGACAATCTTACCTCTCAGTTGCAGATACAAATCTTTACGTACCTTGAAAAAAAGTGAATACGTAAATTCCAAACTCAAAAGCCCTTTGTGTATTCTACATATACTAAAAAGAAAAAAACAAAGTTTGGCATCAGCGCCATCTATTAAGAAAGCCCTTTACCGTCTCGCCTATTGAGGGTGTAAAGAAAACCCTACGAAATGCCGAATACCACCCGCCGAGGCAGAAGGCTTCCGCGTTACGGGGAAAGGTACCAGGGCTCCATGAGTTCGAAGAGGTTGTTTGCGGTGGTTTCCAGCTACACTTTGCTACGACCCCGTAAAGATTCGATGCAGTTCTAAAAGATCCTATGAGCCAGTAAAGTTGGTCGATATTATAGTGTTTTAGATTTGAATGGTGTGGCTCCACCCCGCTAGCAAGAATCCGCCCCAGTTCATTCAACTTACTCATACTACATATTTGTTGTGTACGGTTGGTATACGTACATGTTCAAAAAAAATCTTCTCTTTAATTTTGTTTCTTAAAATGTTATAATAATTCCCTTGAAAACTGTGATATTATGATGTCATATACATACATCATAATAATAATTTGAATAGAGTCTGTTGGACATAATTATTTAATATATCGTATATTATTTTATATTGATAAATTGTCACTAAATTATATAACCCTACTCTGGTTTTGTCTAATTCAATCTAAATTATATTTGATCCTGGTGCCGCACATCAGTTCGATTTTCAATCAAGGCCCGTAGCAAAGGAGCCAATATAATACCCGGTTAAACTATGTTTGCACTTGATAACTCTATGATTAGATAGAAGGAGGTGCTAACTTAACTTAATCGTGTTGTGACTACGGCGTAGCGCCGTCTACGAAAGTCGTAGCAAGGCTTCCGCATTTCAGCGAGAAGTACTAGGAAAACACGCGGGAAAGGAATGTTGTTTTACTTACATGTGACGTAATTACTGTGACGTTGCTGCTAACGCTATTTACACTGGCGGTCCAGACGGTTACCTAATGTACGTCCGATTTTTTATTTCCCATCTGTAATATTTCGCCAAATTTTCGTTGGAACCCGTTGAATAATTAAAAAAAAGTGTGTGTGTCAGCTCCGACGCACGACTGGAGTTTACTCTTCAGGCCAGGCGCGCACCACTTTTTTGTCGCAGAAATAAGCGTACTTATGGGTTTATGAAAATCGTGGTGCGCGCACTCTCATATAAACCCATGCATTTATGCGACAAAATTATCATGCGACTAAAATCTTGTTGCGCGCCTGGCCTTAAGAACGTTTAAGGGACAATCATACACAAATCGACCTAGTCCCAAACTAAGCAAAGCTTGTACTATGGGTACTAGACGACGATATTCATAATATATAAATACATATATAGATAACATCCATGACCCAAGAACAAATATTTTGCACAAATATTTGCCCCGGCCGGGATTCGAACCCGGGACCGCCGACTCAGTAGGCAGGTGTCTACCAACCGAGCCAAACGCGTCGTCAAATAAAATATATAATAAAATATATACTCAATACTCAATACGTTTATTGCACATAATGATTATACAGGTGAAAGTAAATAGTTTAAGTATCACATTATGTACCCTGTTGGGCGCTGCAAACAAGTCTCGTTCTTGTTTGCAGCGCCCAACAGGGTACATAGGTAGGCACACTTTTTGTGCAACCTGAATTCGAGCGCTGCGAGAAATTCGTTTGACCACTGGAATTGAATGTTTAAGCTCACTGATTTTTTCAGAAAAAGGCCTGATCTGACTTGGTTGTGAATTGTTTGCCTGTAAAAAGGCAGGTGGCGACGTAATTGCGCCAGCACGAATGCCATGGGTTCTTCTGATGTGTATATTAAGTCCTTTCTGACCTTTAAAGAAACGAATCTGGGAGCAATGTGGGCACTGTACGGAATTCTCCAGCGACAGCGACACAGACCTGGAAGCGACATTCTGAGAGGAGCCCGTGCTATTAGGATTCATCAAGTAAACTTAAAAAACGCAATAGATAAAAACTTACGGCTACGATAACAAATAAAGTATTTAAAAAAACCGCTCCAAGTTTCGGCATACAAATTGCCCCATAAAGTTCCTGGGGGAAGCGGTGGTTTATAATTGCACATATAACTAGATAGTACTCATGCACTGATAGCAATCACACTCGTAACATGATAGAGATTCACGCAAAATATTAGCAAAAACTTGAAAACAAAAACACATTTCTCAGCTGTTGTAGATTGACAACTGTCAGTCAAGCTGCCCGATGCGCACTTGCGCAGCAACGCGCCGCCGTGTAGGCCGCCGGCCGCCGCCGCAGTCTCCGCGGAGAAACTATGAATATGTTTCTTGTCTATGTTATTTGTTAAGCCTCTTGTGGTAATTTAAAATAAATAAATGGCAGAGAACAATTAATATTAATTTTATCTAACGGGAGCCATGTTTTCCCGTTGCTTAGTACATTTAAAATACATTTCATGAAATAAACATCTCGGTGAAGGTCATTTTATATAGGGATCTTAGTCTATAACGCTTAACGTAACGCATAACCTGCTAAATTAAGAAGTCGTATTTTTACCCCGATCGTATACTGAGATACGACTTTTTAAATTAGCACGGCAGATACGTTCGATTTTATACCCCATAATTTACATACCCCGGGCTTATATATGAAAATCGATTCTTAAGGAGTAAACTCCAATAAACTCCAAAAACAAACCTAACCTAACCTAAAGGGTTCTTTAAAACGATGTTTATAAAACCCTGAAAATATTATGGGTGTCAGGAAAATACTTTAGGACCAATTAAAATCTGTCCGGTGTTTGTGGGAAACAATATTTCGGAGTTGTGGCATGATAACGGTTCAGACAGAATCATTATTCATTTATAGACTCGCTGCGCCCCGAATGGTTATTATTTATTACCTATTTATTTTTATTTATATATAACAACATTACATCTATAATTACAGTTTCAATATGCGATAGAGTAGCAACACAAAACAATATTGTAAAACTTAAGTACTAAAAATAATAACATAAAGCAAACAAAGACACCTTTGTGAATTCATCGAGTGAACAAAGGAACACGTCAACTCGAGTTGCAACCTAGTCGAGCGTGCGCAAGATTTTAATACGATACTTATTACTATTTTAACTATTTTTTTTAACTATTATAATTATTTTTACAATTTTAGACGTAGCTTTTGTCTACTTAGTTTATGCTTTGAGCTTTGAATCGAATCAACAGCGGAATCGTGCCAACTTCACCAACGTATTATTCCTGGGTGAATTTTGACAACCTTTCCGGATTATGCCGCTCCGGTACCGCTGGCTCGAACACGGAAGCCTGCCTAGTCTGTTTTAAGGCTAAGCGGCGCCATCTATCTAAGATTTTATAAAACTAAATTTATTCTTAATTTGCAAAATGCATACAATTGACAACATTTCATATTAATAACAGGTGGAAATTAATATAGAGATCGACAGGGCTTTATGTCGTGTATCTTAAAAAAAATCTTTGAATTTATTCTTCTGTATTTAAAGAAATATAAGAAAATACATCAAATAACTGCAATCTAAGACAATACGGGCTGAATAGGGTATAGGGCTTGTTGTCTAAACCAAAGAGCGAAAGAATATATATTTTTTTTTATTTGACGTTGACAGATGACAGATGCATACCGAGTTTTATTAAGTTTTTTTTAAATAAGAAAACCGACTAAAGTAACCGTTCCATTAAGTTCTGGTTTTGGTGTTGCCACATTTTAAAATGAGTATGTTTTTATAAATTAATAATAAAATCGACGACGACGACGACGCGTTTGGCTCGGTTGGTAGACACCTGCCTACTGAGTCGACGGTCCCGGGTTCGAATCCCGGCCGGGGCAAATATTTGTGCAAAATATTTGTTCTTGGGTCATGGATGTTATCTACACGATGATTTTAAATCGGTGATCAGGTACCAACTTTTCTAACTCAGTAATTGATGGCGGTCACGTTGAAGTCGTAATTACATGAAAACAAACTTTTATTTTTCTATGATAATTTTTATTTTGAAACCAATTTCGTCTTAAATTCCTTGTCACCGAACTAATCTGCATCGGTGTGCTTACAACCTCTTTAATAATTTAATGGGAATGACAATTTAAGAGTAATAACTTGTCATTGTCATTGTCATTACATAAACAAAGTCGTAGAAAATTTCGTAAAATTTCCCGCCAAAGCGATGACACTTGACGTAGGTATCGTACTTCAATAATTTATGTAGGATGACCATGCATCTAGTGGTTATTAGTTTTAATTATGTTTTAACTTTTAATTAATTTAACAGTGAGGTAATTGCGCGGGACCTCGCGTATTAAGTTTAATTTTAGCTAAATATTAATATTTTTCTACTCCTGATCACCGATTAAAAATCATCGTGTATATATGTATTTATATATTATGTATATCGTCGTCTAGTACCCATAGTACAAGCTTTGCTTAGTTTGGGACTAGGTCGATTTGTGTATGATTGTCCCTTAATATTTATTTATTTTATAAAAAAAAAAAAAAGAATCATCTCAGAAAATAGGTAAATAAAAACAGAGATTCATCTTTTTAAGCAGAATTCAGAAAAGTAATAAAATGATAGTCTTAAAAATATGAAATGTTGTCAATTGCAATGCGGGCGAAAATGTATCTTTTCTCAAACATGCAATGAAAATATCATTATAACGTGCGTGCCTAAGCCTGTTTTAGGCTTCGAAGTTTTAAGTTTCGGGCGGAACAGTTCGAGAGAACTGTAAAGGAATTTCATACAAAATTGAAGGCCTAGGCTGGGAAGTATTTTTTTTTTAATTTTAATGTTAACATGGTGTCTGTGTTCATGAACTGGCTGAACAGCTGAATTATGTTCTTTTGAGTGGTGTATTTTTTATTTCATTGCATATATTTGAGAAAAGCACATACATGCCTTAGCCGTGAAATGGGCTTGCATGCTTCGTATCACTATGCGGCCTCCCTTACGGTCGGCCGTCTATACCTACTCAGCCGGCAAGCCCTTATTTCCCGGCGTCTGCAGAAATGTACTATTTCTCAGACCTCCGTTATTTATAAACGTATTTAGTAGATTTTTTTTTGCCGAGTGTAGACATTTCCAGGTTGGTTCCATAACTTTTGAATTTTTTATTTTTTGTTTTTTTTTGCCGAGTGTATACATTTCCAGATTGGTTCCATAACTTTTGAAATAAAAGTTAATAAGTCAACGTATAAACTCACAAAAAACAGATAGGTATATCGACTAAACACACTACGCAATACTTACTAATTAGGAAACACAACAGATATAAACAATTACCGTCCAATTTCTCTATTGCCCACATCAGCTAAAGTATTTGAAACCACGATGGTAAAACGCCTTTATAGTTTCTATGAAAAATATAAAATTATTCACAAAAACCAAAACGGTTTCAGAAAAAACCATTCTACTACTTTAGCAATTTATAAATATGTTCAAGAGATCTTTGATGTAATTAATAATTAAAAATATGCTATAGGTCTCTTACTGGACATGAGCAAGGCCTACGATAGAGTCTGCTACGAAACTTTACTGGATAAACTATGTAATACGGGGGTTAGAGGTATCGCTCTAGATTGGTTTAGATCTTATCTGAATAATCGTTCTCAATATGTGGAAATAGAACACACGGACTATGACACAGGTGTAATACAACACTTTAGATCCGATAGAGTCCTTGTCAAGGGCTCTATCCCCCAGGGTAGCGTCTTAGGGTGTGTTCTATTTCTTATATACATAAACGATCTCCCTCATATATTGGACGAGCATTGTACTCTTTTCGCAGATGACATTTCTGTTTTGTTTCCCTGCTCTAGTATCGATGAAATTGAGAATAAACTAAATTGTACGTTAAATAATGTCACGAAATGGCTGCAATCTCATAACCTTCAGCTTAACATAAACAAATCAAAAATTATCCAATTTAAACCACACCAAAAAGCAACACTACAGATAGATTACAAATTCAATAACACTAATGTAGAAAACGTGAGTACTGCCACTCTATTAGGTGTAGAACTTGACTCAAATATGAGCTGGAAAGGCCATATTCAAAAATTAACAAAACGGCTATCATCTTTTATCTACGCACTCCAACACCTAAAGCGCGTAACTGACTTACAGACAGCTCTCACAGCGTATTACTCGTATGCTTATTCGAGAATGTCCTACGGCTTGGTTCTATGGGGAAATAGTAGTGATATTGATAAAATATTTATATTACAAAAGAAATGTATCAGAATTATAGTTAATATAGACCAAATGGTATCATGCAAACCGCACTTCATAAAACATCAAATACTAACAGTCATTTCGATGTATATATACGAATCATGCAAATTCGTCAGAAAGCATTTAAATATATACTCACCGAATATAATAACTAAAATTAAAAGAAATGAACGTGGTTAAAATCAGCTGAAAATGCCCTTCTCAAAACTAAAACTCGTCTCGTGTAGCCCCCACCACATGGCTATTAAAATTTATAACCGTCTTCCGAACTCAATAAAAAATCTGGAAAACCCACGACTGTTTAACAAACAGTTAAGGTTGTATTTAGTCAATAAATGTTTTTACAGTCTAAATGAAAATTTTAACGATGTTTTATAGCAAATGATTAGTTAAAGTTTGCGTGCAATTAATTTTTATTTTAAATAAAGTTAATGTGTAAAATAGTAATAATTTATGCCCTCTGACATTGCTATGCCCTTGCAGGGCGTCACATGTATACCTATTGTCTTATCTTTAACACCTTCTATGTTTGAAATGTGATATGCAATAAATGATTCTATTCTATTCTATTCTAATTACCCAATTATATCAATTTTATTACTTATTTACTAATTACATCTTGCCTTGCCAGTAGTGGGATTTTGAAAGTCCCACTTAGAAAATCCTATGGTACGGTAAAAATAAAGACCCATGCTGTGTTTAGTTTAAATCTAATTATCTTTTTGCAGTTTAAATATCTACAATCGAGCTTCAATTTTATTTTATTAAGATAAGTTTCTTATTTAAAAAAGAAAACAAAATAATATCATGCGCATTTTGTTGTGCGATTTTCAAATTATTTTGATCCACGGAAGTAACCGAAATAAATGAACTACTTAATAAAATATTTTAACCTTTCTTATCTTAGTAAACCACACATGAGAAAAAAATACCGTTAAAATTCTAATGTAAAAAAAACTGTGTATAACGACGTGGTTTATCCTACCATAGGACGGTGCCTGCTTAAAATGTCATGGCAAAACGCTTCCGCGTCCCGCCGAGATATACCAGGGCGGCATGAACGAGCGGTAGTAGTGGAAAGTGGGAGGGTTCTTTGAAGCTACGCTACGTCACAGATTATATATTATATTACTGGCTACGTGGACTTGTCGTATACACGACGTACCTAATAAAATGACTTTAAAATAATAATATGAAGCACAAATTGAGGCCTAAATAAAAGTAACTGAAAATAAATAGATAGGTACAGTTAGCATCGAAATTAGCTGTCAATTTTAGTACCTATGTAATTTAGTAAAATTGTTAGCTACTCTTGATGCTCATCGTACGACCCAATTTGTGTCAAATATAATATAAATTGTTTTTTTTTCTAATTACAGCAGAGACATCATAGTTTTTTTTTTTACAATTTGGGACAATAGAAACGTCATTATAGGACAATTTCTATCTACACATTTTAACTTCTATTATTTTCGCATTTAGATTAATTTTAGGAATAACCCCTTAAACTCTACAAATAAGCGTAGTGCGGCTACGTGCTGCTACGAAACTCGTGGCAAAAGTCTTCCGCGTCCCGCCGAGAACTACCAGGGCGACATAGCATTGGAATAATAAACTGTACGTCACTAGCGTGACCGGGGCAAGCTACGTGCTACGATATCCTCCCTTTACTTGTACAACCATATTTTCCTAAGAAAATCTATGTTGTTATGCTAAAGATAATATTAGTTGCGAGCACTGACGAAGTCAAGGGCCATGACCATGATAATAATAAAAAAAAAAAAAAAAAAGAATTATGTCAAATATATTGATAGTTTTAACAAATTTTTTGAAGTGAATAATACTTTTCCCTGAGTTCTAGATAGTAACATAGCTATTTAATGCTTTTATTCCCTGCAGTCGAAAATAAGTTGAAAAAAAAAACAGTTTTAAGCGTAAATTTTGTCAATTTCGAGTAGTTTTTGAAACAAACATTATCAATGAAAATATTCAAACTGTAGGTTTCAAATTATGTACCAATAAATCGCAATGGCCCTTTTATAAGTAGTAGCATTGATAATATGTGAAGAAAGATGTTTAATTATAGAGAAAAATGTCTAAAATACTCAGCATTTTTGAACGGGTAAGCTTTGAGAAAGGTAAGGAGCCTATCAACCAAGACAAATATTTTGTCTCGTGTTTTTGGCTTGAATTGTTCCTAAATCTTGAATTTTTTTGGATAGGTTTTAGATAGCTCAATCAGGATTTTTTTAAATGTAGTACATGCATAGAGTTTCATTAGTTTACGACCTCATGAAAATCCAAAATATTTTTGCACGTGGCACTGTAGCGCCTGCTACGAACCTCGTGGCAAAAGCCTTCCGCATTCCGGTCAATTGTACTAGGATAGCAAGAATCGCCGAGGGGTATTGAGGGCGCGAGGCACTGCTATTACGGGGTTAAGTTATTACGCGGTTAAGTTACGTTTGCACCTTTTTGGTAACGATGCTATTGAAATCGGATTCTAACTTTACTCAATAATAGTGCGAAGATTCGTAAAAAAAATATATATTCATGTTAATTTTGTATGATTAGATGACATGAACATGACTACGAAAAACCGAAAACAAAGTTCGACATTTCGGTTAATTAATTTTAAGACAAGAAGGCAATAGTTGGTCGCAAGAATAATTACACGAACTGTCGGATTTAGTTGTGAAAATTAAAATAAAATAGTTTAGAAAAACTAAACCACGATAGTAGAAAGATTGTAGCAAGTAAAATAAAAAAAAGAAAACTTAAAATGAAAAACGGTTTACTACGCAACAAACGGATGACCCATTAGAAAAATCATAAACAAAATATAAATTAATTTAGAAAATATCAGTTAATTTCATACTTAAAAGTTAATGTATAATATTATGTGTTATTGAACGTTACGCAAACTTAAATTGATCTAATTAATTGGAATTTCCATTTCACGGAAGCATCTTGGTTAGTTGTTGTGAAACCAAATTATGTTTACTTGCGTACATTTCATATAGTCTTTAAAAATGTAACTAACTTTCCTCTCCAAAAAAATAAGCAAAAAAAAAAAAAAACACCAAATTTCGACACGTGGTTCGCCTCCGTAGAACACTCGTCAGGGGATAATGAAGATGTTAACTTTACTTCGGTTGTCATATATGTACATAATAAAAAAATAAATATTAAAGGACAATCTTACACACATCGACCTAGTCCCAAACTAAGCAAAGCTTGTACTATGGGTACTAGACGACGATATATATATTACTTTTACAAATATAGATAACAAAAATTGTGTTTACTTGCCATTTGTAATTTGGCTGTAATACATATATTTCAAGTGTTATGTATTCGTTCTGCATTAATAACACTGAATAACTGCAATTAAAACATACAGCGTGTATATAAATTATAACCGCATATTTATTTATTTATTTATTTAAACTTTATTGCACAAAAGAAAACTTAACGTACAAAAGGCGGACTTAATGCCATGAGGCATTCTCTACCAGTCAACCTTAGGGCAAAGCAGAGAAATTGTAGGCGGTGCATCAGACAACATAATTACATATAATAAAAATACTCATATTAGGTACATACGTACATATAATATACATATATATAAATAGATACATACATAAATATATACGACGATGAAACAACCAAGCAGATATACTATGAGACTTCAGTTCTGCCAGCAAAGAAACTTCGCACGGCCCTTTTAAATGCCAACTTACTCGGAGCCTGTTTGATTGTGAGAGGAAGACCGTTCCAGAGGCGAGCCACTTGCAAGGAGAAAGAATTAGACATGAAACCAGTACGGTGAAGAGGAGTAGAAAGGGCAAGATTGCCGGAAGAGCGAAAATTACGGTTACGAGTGGATTCAACATAGCAGAAAAAGGTTTTCAGGTATTCAGGAGCTTGTGGATCATTGAGTATTGAAAAGAGATACATATTGTAGCCAGACGGAGATTTTATGCTATAATCTGATATTTATAATTATAACAATTATTAATTCAGCGTTAACTACCATAGCGTAATTAATTTTTGAAAATTTTCTGAGCAGCAATGTATGCCGTAGTTATTACTAGTGACATCACGATGTTAAGTGTCAACAAACAACACCAAACATTGCGTGCTACATTATTTTAATATAATGAAAAAAAAAAGTTGGATTTGTTGGAGCCATTTCTTGAGCTTTGTTTTAAATCTAATTCCATCCTGAGATTTGATACATTCAGATAAATTATTAAATATTTTAATTCCAGATACATACGTGCTCTTACTGAGTATAAAGCTGGAAGGTCTAACCATACATACGTCATATTTATATTGTGATCGGATGTTATCTTTAGAGTTCCTTTTTTTATAAAAATGTCATTTCGCTCCTTAACAAATAAACAGATTTGTAATATATAGATACATGTCAGTGTTAGTATTTCATTTTCTTTAAAAACATCTCTTAAGGATTGCATGTCTGCGAATCAAATTTAACCTTAGGAACAAGGTTAAATATGATTCGCAGACATTTTTTTTGAAGAAGAAATGTGGACTCTACGTTTACAGAATTTCCCCAAAATATTATACCGTACATAAGGACGGGGTAAACATTTTTGTTTATTTGTTTCATTTGTATTCATTTGTATTATAGTTTTATATGTGTAATATCATTGCATCCGTGCGAAGCAGTATATATTTAGGTATCTATATAAGTATGTATATCGTCGTCTAGTACCCTTAACTCTACTTTTCTTGAGCTTAATATGAGACTAGACCGATTTGTGTAAGTTTGTCAGATATTAAAAAAATATATAGGTACAGCTACCAATAGAAACATCGCATTTACGCCCAGATCGTTCTATAAATAACATCGTTTGTGCCCCAACTCTTGGTACCTACTCTTGTTTACAATATTGTTTATCATCGAAACCGGCTTAAGGCGGATCATCAATCATGGATGCAAATACTCGGGTCGAACGTAAGACCGCATTAGCGGGCGCCAAATGAAGACGGATAGCTGTGGATAAACAAGGCGATTGGGGGCAGATTCCAGAGCGATTTGATAAAACTTTAACAAGCCTCCTACTGAATTTCACGACGCGGTTGACTCGGTTGGTAGAGACCTGCCTACTGAGCCGGCGGTCCCGGGTTCGAATCCCGGCCAGGGCAAATATTTGTGTGATGAACTCGAATATTTGTGCTTGGGTCATGGTTGTTCTATGTATTTAAGTATACATATATTTATCTATATAAGTATATATATCGTCGTCTAATACCCATAACACAAACCTTCTTGAGCTTTATTTGGGAGTAGATCGATTTGTGTGAGGAAGTCTGATATTTATTTATTTATTTATTCATTTACTGAATCAAGATTGCCTAAGACCCCTTAGTACGCTGGTGACTTGTAGGCGAGTTATAAGTGAAGTGTGAGGAGGCCAGAATAGGACACACATCGACTTCGTTGTGCGCTCGCAATGAAAACTTTGCGCGCTCGCAGTTATCGCGGTGAAATCGTCACGCGCTCGCCTCGCTTTTAAGACTTAATACCACTGCTCAATTTTCCATACGAATTGTGATTTCTTTCTTGACTGTTTTTTCCTCCGCCTCGGTTTAGATTTTTGCGCTTATTTTGATATATAATCTGTGTACTAGGTGTATGTTTTTAGACAAGGTCAGAACAGAACATTATTTCCTCATTCAGTTTCCGAAATTTCGTTATAATTGGCTAATTTTTGGACGAGAAAACAGTCGAGCCCCGATTGTACAGTGTACACCCTGGTTATGTTAAGTTTGGATCTCATTAGTAATGTAGCCGGTGCATTGGTGCAAACTTAACAGAAAATTAGCAGTGGTGTCCTCTTAAATCGCCCGTAAATCGCCAGTGCGTTAAGGTTCTAACATACTTCAAAGTGTTGTTCCGGTAAAACAGACAAATATATGAAAAACAGTAATTAAAAGCAACTACTTTAGGGATGCACGATTCGATCTTTAGATCATTAGAGTTCGACGTTATTTGCACAATAGTTACCGATGTTAAATCTTATGAAATAAAGACCACATTTAAAAAAGCATAGGTGGAAAAGTATGTATCTAAAGATAGCATGTAATTACTTGAAAAGCTATTTTTAAAAAGTAAGACGTTGTTTCAAGACTACACCATATACACGTAAAACAAATTCCAATGAAAAAGCAAGAGTATTGATATTAGAAATATTTTTACCCATCCCTAGGAACGTCCAGCTACCAAATTGCATTTGAGGATAACGGGGTCTAGTAAAGTTATATAATAGCAATGTTTATCGAATTAGCCCGTCATACCACTCTATTAAAATCTCGTGATAATTATATGCAAAACATGATAATATTTTTTTTTCTGCCTCGAATATGGACGTCGATCAGCTTGCGCTAAAACTTGCAAAGTGATAAGTTCGGTGCGAATCAAACTTTTTGATAATTCCATCCACCTACATTATTAACATACCTAAGTCGGCTTTGACTTTGAAATTAAATAAAATTCGTAAATCTAAGAAACAAATTCCTACAACAGGATGTCATTACATTATTCCTTAACAATGCAATTTGCGAAGTTTGGTTTAATGGTGGAGGTGCGTGCAATAAATGTTGGCTGTCAGTGTTATTAATTTATTTTTAAATATAAGATAATAAAATAGAGTTCTAGGGGAAACTTATTTTTAACCGTTCAAAAAAAATATTTAATACTAGTCGGTGGAAGTTTACACTAAAAACTTGTTATTCTGCCATCATAGTCGTGTAAAGTTTTGGTATGTCCAACTATTCCTGTAACAAAATTGGTTGGTGGCCATTTCAATGTGATATAGACGGACAAAGACATTTTTATCAACTTGAACTTTCTGAAATAATTTCTCTCCCTCTCTCTCACTCTATAGAAAACTGAAGTTTATTATATGTAGGTAGTATTGAAAATAGGTACCGTTGAAAACTACAAAAATCGTTATCGTTATTGACAGACATACAAGTGTTGGTGGCACGAATCAAATTTTGCTAGGGAGAGCCACACGATATTATTTTATCGATAAGTTGTACTTTCTTATGAAAGTAGTTATCTGAATTAATATTAAAAAAAATATAAGGTTGTTAAAGTTGATTTTATTTGAATTTTAACATTCCTAAAAAGTATAATATAAGTAACATTGATGGGTAGAAATCATATTTCAGTTAATTTCTATTTTTCTGGTTAACTTAATAGCTACAATAGCTCATATCGGAATAAGTATTCAGTAATCGATATTTTTTTTATCGGCATGATATCCCTAGTTAATTGTCGTTATTGCCACGAACACTTCTATGTCTGGTTATTAAACGATTTAAAAATTGTACCAAATAACTAAGACGAAAAAAAACCCTCCTCAGTCCTCACTAAGAGCCCAACTCGTTTGGCGTAGAGGCACGTAGAGGCGCTACAGCTACGAAGGGGCTTGTAGCATCAAATCGTAGCAAAGGCTTCCGCGTTACGGGAAAAAGTACTAGGGCGACATAAACGTTAAGAGGTTGATCCAACCCTCAGAGGCTATGGTGGAAAAACTCAGCGGGACGAGGGGCTGGGATTAAGGGAAAATCTAATTCTCAGCTATGGCTAAATAGGTTCTGGAAATCCCGATTAGAGCGGAAAATGTCTACTTGGTACCAGGAGCTTAGAGCAGACGAGGAGTTTAGAAAGGGGCGTCGAAGAAAAGAAAACCTTAGGGTGCTAGACAAGGAAGTTCGCGCAAGCGCCTTGTGAGGTTTCCACCCCTCTGGGTTTAGGGGTAAATTAGCACCCTAAAATTACACACTCGTCGCCGCCACGAGTTGCATCACTACAATTAACAAAGCAAATAACGTTAGAAAATATAAATTAATACTTACATGTTACTCGGAACCTCCTAAAGTATGAAAAAAAGTAGTATTAAAGGGTTAAGTAGTCATTTTAAGGCAGGCACGTAACTATTTTGTTTTATAATCGTGCTAAAATAGTGCTCTTCGTAAAAAAAGTTATTTTTAAGACATATCTAAAACGGACGTGGTGTAATATATTGAAATTATAAAAAAAATAACAATAAATTCTACCCATATATACATTTGAGTACAGCGCCATCTATCCCAAACGCTTGTAACTACGCAAATAACACACCAACGGAGGGGAAACTTTTTGTTGACGACTCGTGAGTTTTTACTTAAAGCGACAGATGACGCTGGCAACATGAATTTTCAAATCGTACACACTAAACTACTAGTTATTATTACTCGCTCATTCATAATTGAGTCTATATGACATTTAAAATATTACAGATGTGCTCCTAACACTTTGTGTTGGGTATTTATATTCTGGTTCTGTAACTTTAAGAGCAAATTGAACTATGTTACGCTTTCAGAAGCAATAACGTTATTTGTTACTAAAGCACACGACGTAATTTCTTGATCGTCTCGGATAAACTATAATAATTTATAGGAAAAAATATTTCAATAGCATAAATGAGTTACCATTAAAAATATATTAGGTACTTGATAGCCTATAATTGTATAATTGGGACAAGCCTTTAATAAATAATTTATAAACGATAAAACGATTTCATTAAAATTTATTTCCTCATAGCTTAGAATTATAATTATTCACACAACAATTGACTATTTTACAAAAGATCCGCAGTAAAAATTCAGTTTTTCCATTTTGGTCGTTTGCTTTCCAAATGTTACATCTAACTTTATCTTCCTTTGAAATGTGAACTGTGTTGTGCTAACAATAAACCAATAAAGTTATCAAATATAAGATATATTATAAGGTTGCAAAATTACGTAGTCAATTTATCGCATCATCGGTAGAGCAAATAATAGCAAATTAAAATGTATCAAAATTGTGTTATTGGGGGCCGATTGGTCAGATGTTTATGTAAAACACAGTGGAGATAAGTCCAATTGCTTCTGAGGACAACATTATTATTTGGCCTGCGGCCAATACAGGGAGATCAAAAAGTAATCGAGTTCTATTTGGTTTCCTTTTCGGCAAATCTGTTTGTTATTAAAATTATTTTCGGAAATTAGTATTGATTTAAAAAAAATGTTGGTTTATTTGTGTGGCGTTAAACATCTAGGGGAATAATTTGAATTATGTCTGGGTTTCTTCGCATAATTTGCTTTTGTTTTGGTGAGTTTTCAATAATGTTAAACTTTGGTTGACATTCTTCGACTCACTATTCAAATTTCCGTGATTTAAATATATTTTTTACGCTCGACAAACGTGTGTATTAGGGTGGGTCACATTTGTATGGGAAAAAAATACTACTTTCATTTCTTTAGGCATAGCAAAAAAAATGTAACTCATAATAATATAAACTAAATACCAAAATTGCATTGACATTGATGTTGATCTTTTGCCTCCGGATCTATTTTTAAGTTTTAAGAAATTCCCATATTAAATGAGCGTTATGAAGTCTGGTTGTATTATTTTAAATTTGGCCCAATATTTTAATATATTTTTATTCTGAGTATAATAAGTAGGGCATTACAAACGAAATACAATAAAAAAAAATATACAAGGCCACTTTTTTTTTAGTGCTCCATACCTACATTAGGAACTTTTTTCTGGAATAATCCGGAGGCAATAAAACGGAAATATAAAAATAAATAAAAATATGTATTCATTAATGGCACTAAATGGCACCTTTTTTCAACTGTGCCAGTTAGAAATAAAAAAAAAAAAAGACCCACCCTAGTGTGTATGGTATATTGTGTGTCTGTCTGTGATTCGAGTGGATGGGGTGATTAGAATGCAATTTATTCCTCGATAGTCTTATCTATTCACTGTATCATCATCATCATCATCGGCTGATAGCCGATAGACGTCCACTGCTGGAGAAAGGCCTCACCCAAAGTTCTCCACAAAGTTCTCCCAATTTCTGCCGGCGATCCTAACCAGGTCGGTCCACCTTTTTGGAGGCCTTCCCACGCTGCGTAAACGCTGACGCTGTGGACCCGGGTATGTCCTAAAACTACGTCCAAGATCTCCGTAGGTTGGACAGCAGCACCCTTGTTTTTTTTAAAGTCTGCATGACAAGCGTGACGATTATGGCAACACCCCCCAAAATGAAAAGACTGTTTGCCACTGCAGCATCTTGTCATACTTCGGCCACATTGCGAGAAGGAGAGAGAACAAAGTTCAGAAACTGGTTATTGTCGAGAACTTAGAAGGAAGGCGCTCGCGTGGTTGATCTTCGACTAGGCGAACAGACTAGTCGAAGGAATAAAACACCAATAGGACGTGGTGCAAATGACCAGCAGAAGCCGACGGAAACAAGTTGTCCTTTCGAAGGATAAGACTTCAGATAATAACGATCTTCTGACATGAAGTATAGACCACAAAAATGTATTTACTTATTTAAACTTTATTGCAAAAAAGGTGTTCAAATGGAGGACTTAAATGCCATAAGGTATTTAGATACATAGATCTGTCAATATGGATTAGTTAAGTATGTTTGGTGAAAACAAAAGCATTAATCTAATAATTATTTAGCTTTCATTGACACTAATGACAGAATCTTAGCTAAAATTGATCCTAAGAATTCAAAATTTTGGTTGTATGTTTAATGAAGTAGCATTTTCTATTCCACTCACGAAATAAGGCGTTCAAGGCGCTTATGAAAATATAATACTATAATAACAGATTCACGTGTTTAGTAATCGTAATCGTAAAGCTTAAAAGCGACGGGGTAAAACACAACAATTACTTACAAAACGTATTTTTAGTAACACGGAAACTTGCTGTTTCGTAACCTGACTGCTAAACTAAATTAATTACTTAAAGCAACAAAACACAAAACTGTAAGACAACACTGGGAAGCCAACTTAGTGTTCGCTTCATATTCGAGTTAAATAAGCGATCCTAAGTTATCCTACAAACAAGATTTATTTAACGGTCAAACCAGTACCCTTACCAGTTTACAGTGACCGTACTCGCTAAAATAACTAAATCAATATTAAGGGGACGGGTAATGCGAAACTAGCGCCACTTACGAATTTTTATTATATCTTCCAAACCAGATCAATTTTCAGTAATTGCAAGATATTAGGAGCTGGAAAAACACCTTTAGTGTTTATTAAATCATTATACACAATTTCTTGTTTTTTAGTGGTCTCTAAAAACTTGCCCAAAACTATTATGGCCGCTTTTGACGTGAACAAGTTTTGTAAGGTAAACTACAGTGAACAAATTGTATATAGTGATTTAATTAATATTAAAGGTGTTTTGCTAGCTCCTAGACTTCAGCTATTTCTAAAAAAATATCAGATTATGAAGGTATAAGAAAAAAACCGAAAGTGGCGCTAGTTTCGCATTACCCGTCGCCTTAAGGGACAATCTTACACAAATCGACCTAGTCCTAAACTAAGCAAACCTAGTACTATGGGTACTAGCCGGGTTAAGTTAAGTTTGCACCTAGTATGTTTGGCGCGGTATACAAATGAGGTGCAAAGTTAACGCAACCGATCACGTTTATTCTATAGAAGCCCCACTTCACTATTTATATTATTATGTTTTAAGTATTTGTTGTTTTAGCGGCAACAGATAGACATCATTTTGTACAAAGTCTAGCTATCACTGTGTAATTATCACGGTTCATGAGATACGACGGACAGACAGACGGACAATGGAGGCTTAGTAATAGGGTCCTGTTTTTACCCTTTGGGTACGAAACCCTAAAAAAGGAACAGTTTGAATTCAGTTCAGTCTACTTAGCACAACTATGATTCGCGACATAGCATCACCCGTCACTCTCTCACGATACTGTACAGAAAGGGATAGGTAGCGTATCTCGCGCGAGAAAGAGTCGCGTGTCAAAGTTGTGCTAGAGGTGCAGTACTAGTGAACATCAGTCATTGTAGAACAATTTATTTCAATTCTCTTTAAATCATGAGCACTATCCGACACTAAAAGTGTTTAAAATCGAAAAAGCTCTCCAAGACACATCAAACGTAGGAAAGCTATTAGTTTTCATTAAATTCCCCAGAACTAGACGAAGTTCAATAACACTTTTACTACAGAAAGGAAAAAGTATTAGGGTAAGGCCGCGGAAAGTTACCAATTTGGAAGTTTCAAATTTACCCAGCTGATTAAAAAAAATTGGTCACTCCTACTGTTTCAAAAATATTTTTATCATATGTAGATATAGGAATTCTCGTGGTCGCAAGTAAGATAATTAATATAAACCCCTTTATAAAAATACTAAAAATATATTTCCGTCCAAAACGTAACGAAAGTTGGTTAAATTTTTCGACCACGAGTACTTTATGCTCGGTTATTTTTATGATATTTCAACTTTCATGGGCATATTTTTGTTTTAAACTAAAATTTATGATATAAGGATAGTTCTACCGATTACGGAATAATGATAATATAATAATTTTATTTTTTTATCTTACATTATTTTAATGGATCAGCATTCCACACTTATGTTACAATACTTTCGTGACGCTTTATGTAGCTTGTTTTTAAATAAATTTTGGTAGAAATTAGTTTTCATGCACTAGCAACTCATATTCTAGTAGGGCAACACCGATGAGCAAGTCCAAACCCGACAGTTTTTCAACAAACGCAATTCAAAGTAGTCGCAGTCATAGTTTCGTGAAAGTACCCCCAAAGTGTCGTGTGTGATTTTAAAGGTAAGGAGTGATTGTTTTTAATCAGTTTTTTTTTATACAATAGTGTAACGGTTTTCACGCAAGTGACACGTACTATTGTAGTAAAAATGTCCTTATTTCACCATAAAAATCCACTTTTTTTCAAAAATACGTTACACTCGTTACGAATATGTTACATTTTTGCAAAATGTTACGTATTTTCTACGTAACATAACGAATAAATGTTGTAAAGGAAAGTGCACACAGAATATACTAACTTAAATGAGTTTTATTAGATTTTTAATGACACGAAAATAAACAAAGTCGAATAAAACTCGTGTACAATAATAAAATAAATAAAAACAACATCTTTATAAAAAAAAACTGTTTTAAGAAGAAATAAATTTATTTTCGACCTCAAGTCACAGTAGAATCATTGATTCTAAAGCTGTTTTATTGTTATACGGTCGTTTTGTTACTAGTATTGGGTACCTGCAGTGATCTAATAGTAATTACTGCCACCTGGTACAAATCAATCAATCAATCAATCAATCAATCGTTTATTTCAAAGAATATGGTACAATTTAGGTTAGTAGATGTGGTTAGCTCAGCATATTCTGCCAGTACGGCGTAGAAATATTTAACTTATAACTAAGAACATTAAATTAATTTAGTTATACTATTAGATTATTATTAAATTATTAGATTAGGTACAATTCAAATAATTAATTATCCATTATGGTTCAAAAATTCTTCAACAGAATAAAAGCATTTGTCAAGCAGCCATTTAAACATTATTTTATTAAATTGATTTAATTGTAAGCCTTTAAAGTTGTCAGGTAACCTATTATACAATGGGATAGCCATATAATATACATTGCTGCCTTTAGCTTTTGCCTAGGCTGATACTATTTGAGCGGTTTTCGGCTAGGTCTATTGCCCTTATTGACTATCGTATCATGCAGTGGAAAGAAGTGTGTATACTTTTTCACAAATTTGGTAACTTCTAATATGTAGAGGCAAGGTAGAGGTAAGATATTAAGGTCCTGGAATATTGGTTTGCAATGTGCAAGATATTCAGCTCCGTATACAGCCCTGACACATTTTTTTTGAGTCACAAATGCTCTTTGGGTATCTGTACTGTTACCCCAAATGATAAGCCCGTAGCGTAAGATGGAGGAAACATATCCATGGTATGCGGAAAGCGCAGCCTCTCTTGATGCTATAGACCTAAGGCTAATCGACCAAAATGAGAGGCTTTAAAACACTAGAGCGGTTTGGGTTTCATTAGTTTCATCACACGCGTGTTTGATTATATTGATTTTAATGTGCCATGAAAATTTTGTTTAGAAGCAATATAAGGGTAATCATTTTATAACTTGATTTTTTTTTCTTAGCTACGTTATTTAATGGGAATATTTTCCAGTATGATCTAAGCTTTATAACGACTTATGTTACGTTTTATGATAACATAACGTATATCTTTTTATGTTACTTCTATGTCACATTGGTAAATTCCCGCGGCCTTACCCATTAACGTTTCGGTTTTATGAAGCATTCAAAATTCATCTTTCCAAGAAAACTGTTTTTGAAAATCTGTTATACTGCCTTTTCCACACATTTTTAGGGTTCCGTACCCAAAGGGTAAAAACGGGACCCTATTACTGAGACTTCGCTGTCCGTCCGTCCGTCCGTCCGTCTGTCACCAACTGTATCTCAAGGACGGTGATAGCTAGAATTTGAAATTTTTACAGATGATGTATTTCTATTGCCGCTATAACAACAAATACTAAAAATTAAATAAAACAAATATTTAAGGGGGGTCCCATATAACAAACTTGTTATAGATTATAGTACGGAACCCTTCATGCGTAAGTCGGACTCGCACTTGTTGAAATTGTCTAAGTCTTCTTGTTGATCCTTCTAAATAATACAATACCCGAGTTTATTTCATAAAAACAATACATTATACTAAACTCAATGCAATGAATATCTTTTTAAACATACGAAGACTTCATAAACAAAAAGAGCTTTAGTACATTTCTCAGCCATTAGACCCTTACCTTTTCCACATTATTACCAACCAGAATCATAACCCTGTCCAAAATATTTATGCGGGTATGTAGGTCCTACCATGTTACCTACTTAATATTTCATTTGATAAAATAATACAAGTATACTCACTAGCGTACAACAAAATTTTCTACTTCATTCTGAACGCATTGGAGTTGAATTCCCCGTATTCATCCCTCGCTTTTACTTTCAAAGCGAAAGCATCCTTGGTTTTCATACTCTCCTAGTACAATTTCCCCGTAGCGTAGAAGCCTTTGCTACGAGTTGTGTAGCCGGTGCTACGGCGTAGCACTTCCGCATTTGACAAGGTTTAGAGGAATTAATGTAATTCATGAATTAATTATTGCAATGTTACTTTGTCTTGATTGAAATTAATTATGTTAGTTTGAATCAATATGCAGGGCTATTAAATTATGAGATTGTACATGAGTAACATTAGACAGTTTGTTATAGAATTTGTGAGTTAGATCCTCTTAAATATTTATTAGTAAATGTCATTTACTTAAAATATTATTTATTTAACTGCATGAGTGCAGCATTGCCTATAAAATACAATATCGTAGGTACAGGTATTAGGTAGTAGGTACGATAGTGTTATGTTATCGCATGGAAAATATTTTATACAAGAATAAACCAAATGTAGGTCATTTATTTTTCTCAAAAAAAAAGTAACTAATTACTTAGTTGCCAGATAACATCAATAATATGTCAAAAATTTTAATCATAAATATTTAGAACCGTTTTATTCTTGATTTATCAAAGCTGTTTGAATGTAAGATATAATATTTGGAACATTCTTTATTTTGCCATGTTACTACGTTCGCATTCCCATACATTTAAATAAAAGCAAGACTCAGTGAAATTTAGGCAGTAAACTGGTATTCTATTGCAACTTTAAAAGAGACTTCTTTCCAGAGACGGAGAGTTCTCATCGGTTTAACTAAAAACGCCTAAAGCTTGACTCGAGATGATTTCCACACAAAATCTTCCCTTCGAGGGGTTGGAAAGAAAAACGTTTTTTACGATACATGTGATGTTTTGAGCAAGTACTGAATTTAATCAGATCCTCTGAGAATCTGTAAACGAGACCCTTACCGTTATCATGTTGAATTGGCCATAATTGAAGTCTTACCTGAAAATAAAATGTTTTAGTTAGAACAACACCTTTTAAAGTAAAGTTTGAAAGTTTTAATTTTAACACATAGTTATATGAAATATAACTTTTATGGTATTAATCTTTGTATAATTATTTTTAGAAAAATATTATCAACTAGCTGTGCCCCGCGGTGTTACCCCGCTCATCCCACGGGAACACTATATTTATTCGGGATGAAAAGTATCCTATGTCCTTCCCCGGGACTGAAACTATCTATATACCAAATTTCATCTAAATCGGTTCAGCGGTTTAAGCGTGAAGAGGTAACAGACAGACAGACAGACAGACAGACAGACACACTTTCGCATTTATAATATTAGTATGGATTGGGTTAGTTCAGCGACCCTGTTCATTTTAGAACCTTAATTATCACAATTACATTTAAATAAACCGGTTTAAGCGAATGGTATCGCATACCTATATTACGCTTCGGCAAAGTTCCAGGCTACCATTATCAACTTTAATTTAAATGTGTGACAGTCGCGGAATCCCAAGAAAAATAATCACGTATACGTGAATTTATGTGTTTTGACAACACTCGTATTTCTGCGAACTCGTTAAAGTGTATAAAAGTACTACTAAAATCCCGAGTCTAGACGAGTTTTATAAAACATTTCAGCATCTTAGGACCAACTCATTAATCTAGTTCGTCACTTCGCGCCGACATGATGGATAGTGACACATTTTTTGTCGATTTGACAGATTTATAAATGAAATTGTCATTCACAATCGAGGGCATCGAGAAAAAAGATCATTGAGAACTAGGTCATTCCATGTTACAAATTGCCTGGTGACAACTAATTCACTAAAATTTCTGTCACTGCTTTTCAAACCTCGCATCTAGTTTGTAGATTTATTGTTACTTAGTGAGTTTTGGGAACAGACGACATTTTCTTATGAGTTTGGCCATGTATAAATTATTGGCATTTTGCTTGTTGCTTGTGGCGACTTACGTTACCCGAGACGAGCAGAATACTACTATCACTCACAATTACTCGTCACCCCAACAAAAACACGCCGAAGATATTTTCGCAACTATGATGGCCTGATGCAATTGAATATGTAAGAAAAATAAGAGAATAGGGACAGAAGATTATGTACTAAAATTACCTGCTACTGCATGCACCTAACACTAACAAATGTGTATTCCAAGAAACAGTACATATTTACAACACTTAATACTTTCGCGGTTTGTACACATAATACAAATTATAACGGGTTTATCGCTGTTTTTACGCCAAAACTAAGTTCACGACTCTAAATTAAACATATTTAAATATAAAATATATTATCATCACCGCTGCAAAAGTTCGTTGGAAAACAAGTCAGAACGTTTCAGCAAGAAACAGAGGACTATCACCTACTTAGATATTTTTAAATTTTATTTTATCAAAATTCAATTCAAATTCAATTTCCAATATATTTATTTGCGAAAATACAGTCAGTATGGTGTTGGGGTACAATTTCGTTTCCATGTAGTTTTACTTGCAAGCAAGCGTGCAAATGTTTGTCAGTGGGGCCAAAAACTAAATAATATTAAATTAATTAATAAAAGAATTAAATTATACAACAATTAGCAAATTAAATAATATCAATAATAATCATAATCAATAAACATAATTACAAAACTTCATCAGTTATTCAGTCACATTAAATTCTAAATATTCTTTAGCGCTATAAAAACACTTGTCAAGAAGCCAGTTTGTTAGGTTACGCTTAAACTTATTTCCCTGTAGCAATTTTAGGCGTTCCGGCAAATGGTTATATATTCTTATGGCCATTATGTATACATTTTTGCCATAAATCGCCTTGTTACAGAGAGGTTTACATACACGATTCATAGTATTTTGTCTAGTCTGTCTTTGAATGATTTCGTTTCTCTGTGTGAAATAGTGCTGTTGGGATTTTACAAAAGTACAAATGTTTTTAATATACAGACATGGCAATGGGAGTATGTGCAACTTTTGGAACAATGGAATAAAAGTGTCATCCTGTCTTGCATTGCTAATGATTCTTATACACTTCTTTTGAATCTTAAAGACTGTGTCTACGTTGACATAATTTCCCCAGAGAATCAATCCGTTCCTTAGCAGCGGAGATACATAGCCGTGGTAAGCTGATATTGCGGCCTCTGTCGAAACTGTCTCTCGAAGTAGTTTTAAAGCAAAGATAAACCTATTTAACTTTTCTCTGGTTTTCTCAATATGTTCTTTCCAGTTTAGGTGTTTATTTATAGTGATACCTAGGAATTTAACTGTATCGACTTGTTGAACATTATTATTATTTAATTAGAGATTTCAATCGGCCAGTACTGCACCATAAAGGTTTCCTGCATAAAATGGGAATATGTCTCCAGTGGGAATATGTCTCCACTTTATTATACCACCTTTTTTTCTATTAAACTAAACCAAAACCTTGTTTTTTTATATTTATTTCAAACTCTGCAGTATTATCACAAAATTCCTAAATAGCGGTTCTTACTAGGGCGCAGCGTTTTAATTACATTCAATTAAAATTGATTATTACTGACGTACACGATGATTAAGTAAAATGTTAAATCTCTGTCGGTAACCCAAGCGTTGAAATGGGCTACTTGTTGCTGAACCCTTCTGCGGTTAACGGGTTAAATCTTTGAACTGAATACCCTTGTGCGAGAAAAGTCGTTTTAATTATTGTTTCGGAACATTAAGGACAAGAAATTAACCTATTTTAATTTGGGACGATGTGATAATTAAATGTTTGATACCTAAGTAATGTTTGTTTTCTGATTGTAAATAAATTATTCTTACGTAGATATAATCAATCATCAAGGATATAAAGTTTACATTTCATCTTCTCTCCAATTATTGTGTCCAATCCAGCCTCAAAGCTAAAACATTAACATGTAAACATGAAAAACCGAGGGTAATATGTTTTCACCCTTACAATAACATCTCTAGAAATGTTTTGTAATTCACCGGCTACCCTTCTAAAAGTGTTATTCCGAGTTAATTTAAATCGTGTAAAACAAAACGGCGCTTAAAATACAACTTTCCCGCCTAAGTAACGTAATGACCAATTTTTCCCTTTGCCGGCTCGAAAAGGGCAGGAAAGGTCACTTGACCTTTATCAAAGAGCCTCTTTGTACATTCATCTTGGCACCCCGAGGTATGCTAAAACTGGACGCATGAATGATTATTTTTATATATGCAAAGATTGAAAGATCTTTATACATCTTCTTGGGCAGAAAGGGATGGCTGGGGAAATCAGAACCGTTATTATGCAGCAAGGGAGAAATAGTGGTTTATGGTATAATGTAGATTTATTAGTCCCAACAATGAATAATATTCATTAATTAATCGTTAAACGCCTCTATTTCGTTTCATATTATGTAGTTTATCTGTGGCATTGTAGCTTCATAGTGTATGATGCGATTGTCGAATTTTGTCTTTCTGTTACTGACACACTGCCAAAACTTTGTTAATACAAATACTTTTAGGGTTAAATATCCAGGCTTCGTATCCATCATAGTTGGTCGTGAAATAGTTTTGTAGATTTTCAACGTCTATTAGGTATAAGTAATTTTCTTCAAAAGGTTCTGCCGTTTAGGCAATTAGTCACTCACTTGCTTTTGGTAACTACGGCTACCTGTCACTGCTCTTATTTTATTATATAAATAGAGTCCAACTCAAAATTCGAAGCAATTGAGTGGCTAAGAATAAAAACTATTAAGTTACGAATATAAATAAGCACAGAACTTGAAGGGTCCACGGAAAGAACGTGTCTAATCACTTTTTTTTTAATGAGATTTTAATGCCAAAATGTAAGGCATGCAATGGACTATAACATAGTTCTTATTTACAGATATAAATCTATGTGTAAACTTCTTAGATTTTCGTTTAAAAAACATATGTGCACGAAAATTATATGGGTAATTACATCGTTCCAAGCTTTCAAATCGCGATATCTCAAAAAGATGCTAAAGTGACTAGACACGTTCTTTCCGTGGACCCTTCACTTGTTTAAATATGTACCGTTATTATATACTTACTACTTAGGAATTTAACACTATGCGCAAAAATATTTCCAATATGCAGAAATTCCTCTCACTTTGTCCGTTTACACAGCTAATTTAACCCCACACCACATACGTCCGAAATACCCGGCACATCGACGGTTTACACGGAGCTGTTTTATACTGCGACCCGGTGCTGATCCACGCTTAGCGACAGGTTCAAAAGATAATGCACATAATGTACATATATGTACCATAAGTAGTGTTTTTGATTCTCAACAAAATAAATCCAACAGGCTAATAATATTTATGAAAACCAAAGTTTATGGGAGGTATTTAAACTGTTGCTGTCTAAGAGCTAGAACTGGCAGAACTCTGTATTCTTCTGGAGAAATCTGTATCAACAGAACGGCATTAATGTCGTCGGTGATCTGCAATACAGCTTACTAATCGACATCTGTTGATAAAATCTTTGTCACTATATTACATCCCATACCCTTTACTTAACCTCATACATAAAACCGTACATCTTTTCCTTTTTTTCACAGCTAGGTACGCACTCCGCGTTACACAAATCCCCAGTACATCAACGGTTTACATGAAGCATTTTTATTCTGTGACATGAAGTGGAACAAAACGCGGCCAAATACGGGGCTGAATGATGCACACCTTTCCGGGACATTTGTCTCGCGCCATCCCGAGCTTGAGGACGGGGTACGAATTGTGGCGGAGACGATCTCCCTAAAAATATACTAAAATACTAGAAGGTGACCCGCGACATTGTACATTATTTTTTTATAACGTTGTCGGGTAAAAAGTATCCTTTAACCATCTTTGGATGTCCAGCTATTGAGCCTGTGCTCAAATTGGTTCAACTTTATCCGGCCGTGGCGCGTTTCGGCGTGGTGGAACAAAGGAAATTACGCCCAGGCATGGCGACGCGCGCTCATACTAAACAAATGACGATCCTGCATCATGCTATTAAGGCGGGTAATGCGAAACTAGCGCCACTTTCGATTTTTTTCTTATGCCTTCATAATCTGATATTTTTTTAGAAATATTTGAAGTCTAGGAGCTAGCAAAACACCTTTCATATTTATTAAATCACTATATACAATTTGTTCACTGTAGTTTACCTTACAAAACTTGTTCACGTCAAAAGCGGCCACAATAGTTTTGGGCAAATTTTTAGAGACAACTAAAAAACAAGAAATTGTGTATAATGATTTAATAAATACTAAAGGTGTTTTTACAGCTTCTAATATCTTGCAATTACTGAAAATTGATCTGGTTTGGAAGACATAATAAAAATTCGTAAGTGGCGCTAGTTTCGCATTACCCGTCCCCTTAAGATTTTTCCTGAATCATGGCCCCTCTCCATTGAAAACTGATTTTCAATACAAATTAGATGTAAATAAATGCTCAAAAGGGGGGCTGCGTACGGCGCACCGTATTTTTTGCAAGTCTTTTGTTTTGTAGTTACTTTTATAAAGTTGTCATTATACCAATATCCCCGAACCAGCTCGTTTTCTCTAAGTGCTTAATTCTATCAGCAACATAGGCATACATTGGATGTTTTTTTATTAGAGATTTACATTTGAATGATTATAGAGGCACACTCCGGGGATAATACAAGTACAGTAAGGCTAATAATAATTATGTCAGTTTGGCGGCAAATTATGAGCATCAATGAAATTTTGTTTATAACTTTATATTGGCACTAAAAATGAGGATCTGACGAGTCCTACTAACATGTAGGGGTCCGGCCACTAACGATGTACAAAACCGGCGTTGTTTTGACTTTTTGTTTTATTGCATACGACAATTAAGTAATATGGCTGTTGCGTATTTAACTAAATGCTACTTAAAATATTGTTTCGAATGAAAGACGGACACAATATCCAGGAAATAACAAAACATAAACATAACATGGAGTCTGTAAAGTATTATCTTTTATTTTACGCAAGGATCCTTTCATCAAATCCCTAAAAAAATAAGGGCATTTAATCTACTCCCCTGTTTTCCTTCACCCGTGTTTCACATCCATTCACATTTGTTTTGCAAATGCTAGCAATTTGATTTGACAGCCAACATTTGTTCAAGTAACGATGAAACAAAATGATTGTCATTATCAAGGAAGCTACCTATTATATTTATTATGTCTGCGTTTATTGCCCCATCTACAAGTTAGATTGAACAATATTTCATAAAACAGATCGTCGTTTATTGAAACGATTACGATTTTTTTGTGAATATTTTAAAATCCTTTGTAAAAAAAAATTGTCACATTTCTAATACTGTGTTTGTGCTTCCTGTGCTCCGCAAATGAAACTCCGGCTCCACACTATCCCGAAGTTAACCGAGGCGAAGTTGGCCGTGCCTCTCCACACTATCATTTTCGCCCGCTTCGATCAACTTCGCGAGTAGTGTAGGTAGAGGCAAGGAAAGATGTTAGTGCATTTGGACAATGTCAGAAACACCACCAGTCATGTGTGCAACCAACATAAAACCAGCGCTGCGCAGACGCCTGTCTGTCGCAGCACATGCTGAGTCCGCTCCTTTTGTCACACGGAATAATTTGGGTGGACTATTTTAATGTTAATGTTGTTATTGTTTAATCTATGTACCTATTTTATTGTTTTGGTGTGGCAATAAACGTTTCTTTCTTTCTTTCTTCTTTCTACAATAAAGTGGATGATAAAGTGACAGACAGTGTGCAAGTACCCGCCACCCCGGTAAATCCAGCGCGCACTCTAAGGGTGCGGCTCCACTGAAGCGGACCGGAAAGGACACGAGCGGAATAGACCAATCACATTAGTTGAAATATGTATCTCAGCTCCTCTAATCTTTATTGCACAAAAGAAAACTTATCGTACAAAAGGCGGACTTCATGCCATGAGGCATTCTCTACCAGTCAACCTTGGGGCAAAGCAGATAAATTGTGGGCAGTGCAACTAACTTAAACATATAAATAAATACAGATGAAACATACTAATCAGATAACCTATGAATTCACAACTCGGCTAGCGTAGAGGTCACGCAACCATCTTTTGAAAGCGCATTTGTTCGGAGCTTGTTTGATCTTGAGGGGAAGGCGGTTCCAGAGGCGGGAAACTTGGACGGTGAACGATTTGGACATATAACCAGTACGGTGACGAGGGATGGAGAGTGATAAATTGCCAGAAGAGCGAAATTGACGGTCATGGGTTACACCATAAACCATAATAGTGAAAGAAATTTATGAGATATTCAGGAGATATTGTGTTTTTGAGAACAGAAGATAGAGTGCAAAAGCGCCGCGCGTCGTTCCAGACCAGTGATTTTCTGACCGCGGGGCTCTACTGTTGTCCCTGAGGAAGTATCAGAAACCGAGCAACGAGTTCGAAACATGTGGGGCCGTTTGTAACAATTTTTATGTGTTTTGAAACCGTTGTTTTTTTTCTCTTTATTTAAATGAAATTAGTCACTGTAGTGATATAGTAGATAGATAGTAGAAAGACAATAAATAAAGCAAATTTACACTAAAATTACGTTTATTTAAAAGGTAATTAAAATCACAGCCCGCATTTAGGGAATGGTGTTTTCGTCTTTGTTACAGCGGTATTGTTAACATTATTACTGTTTTAATATTTATATATAGTAGATTCCGGTTCCTATTTTGTCCATCAGAATTGTCAGACCAAAACCTGAATTTATCTACATCACCTTGAAGTATTAATTTAATTAAGTCAAATAATTTGTCATTTAGTCATGTCAACAGTACCTAACAAGTAGCATTCCCAAACCAAATGCTGTGAATTATACAGTTTAAGTTTTTATTGTAATAAAAAAACATGCTTATATTACCGTGAGGAGATGACAAGGTTTTTGAAGGTCGAATACAGCAGTCGCATTTTTTTGTTAATTTGAGTTTTTTTTTCCTATTTATTTCAAGTCTCTTTCCTCCATGTGCCAATGTGTTTGGATGTTTGTTTTTCAGTAGGTGTTTTCAAATTCTCGTAAATGTGACAAGCGTCAACTATTTTGACTGAAAATATCATGGTATTGTCGAACAGACTAAGCTTGCGCTTCGTATTTGGTAGAATTAAACGACTCCTTGTAAAATTATACATTTCAATCAAATTCGTTTGAATCGCCGCCAGCAAAAATGTGTGTGATGAACTTGAATACTTATTCCTGGTCATGGATGTTATCTCTACATGTACTTTATAAAGTATGTATATATACTATCGTCATCTTGTACCCATAGTACAAGCTTTACTTTGCTACGTAATTTTTGTCTTATATGTTTATTATTTGTTTTCTTGGCTTGTTTTTCCCGTATTTATTTTTTTATTTAAACTCATGATTCGATTTCTTCTTTGTTCGTTGATCCAAATATTTTTTAAATTACACGTAAGTTACCGACATCTTTTTTGCTATTTTACTTTACAATTGCCTGTCGTGCCAACTAAGCAGCTGCCATCTCTAGATTCGCCGAATACGGACAAAGACTTAAAAACCCGGACATTTGGCGTAACTTGGATTTCCCCCATTAATAAAATAAAAAAATAATTGCTTTATTTTTTATTGACATTAAACCCCGGACGGCCCCCGGATGAATCGAACGAACGAACTAGGACAAATCCGGGGTAACCCGGTCGGATGGCAGCCCTAGTAGTGACTCTGGTTTACTGTAGGTAATGGCGACATATGGCTATTATTGTACTCCAAACAACCATCGGTACTGATTGGGGAAAACTGTATCATAACCAAAAGTAAGCCTAATTTGATACGTAGTAGGTAGAAAAGAAGTAGGCCGCATCGACTGTCCGTCGCGCATAGTGGGACATCTTACGTCCGCAACGATGACGAGCAAGCATACTGAGATAACTGCCACTTGTACTTGATAGGTGTACTGCGTACAGTGGTACAAGTGACTTATCTCAGTATACGATGTTCTAAATTAAAAAACGGTGTTAGTTGTATCAGTATACGTCACTTTATTTCGAAAACTAGCAGTAATTTTGTCATGAAAATTTTATAGCATGTAGATATAAGTATTTTGATCCTAAATATGCAAAAAAACGAAAATCGTAAAAATGTCAGTTGCATCAGTATACGTAGGAGGTATCGATCTTGTGGTCTCATAATCTCACAAAGTTGTGGACACTATTAAAAATAAATTTATAAAGTAACCCCAGCAGACAGACTCATAGCCTCAAGTGCTAATGCTAGCGGAATGTTTAATTTATTTACTTTCCCAACATAATTTCTGAACGAAATACTTTGATGGAAAAGTAGTTCTGTCTGCTTGGAATACGACCGCTTTTCACATCTAAATGTTTCATCAGGTACGAGGTTGGAAACGAAGGGCAAAGATCAAAGGCCAATTTAATTGCCCGTAGGTCCATTTGTTACAATTTTAGCGGATCATTTCGAATTATAATGAGTTATAATGGCTGTATAAGTTGTTTGCTACCTGGAACTCGCTTAAAATATTTTACTACAACGGGTACCAAGTTATATGAAATTACCACCAATCTGTCAGTCCTTTATGACGTCACCGTATATTGTAATGAGAAATTAAAAAATTAAGAAATCTTCAGAACAAAAATTAATATACCTGTAAGTAAATTTCCTTTTCTGTCTGCCTCTCTTCCTATATCCATCTCATCCATTCATCCATTGGGTTGCTATTGTGGCCGACCTTTTCGGATGCATGCGACAGGCATGTCCAGCCCAGTCCCATTTCAGTTTCGCGGTCTTGATACCCACATCTACTAAACCAGTTTTGGAGAACCGCACTGGTAATAGGATCGAGTGGAGAAAAGAAGGGGAGGCCTTTGCCCAGCAGTGGGACACAAATTGGCTATAAAAAATAAGTAAATCTGTATACCTACATCATATTTATTTACTGAAATAACAAAATTAACTTCTTATTCAACCACTTTAATATTTATTCCTTTCAAAATACTGCAGCCTAGAAATGGTCTAGTGTCAGCGAAAAACAGACTTTGCATACAAATGGTGCGCCTTAATTCAGAAGGCTTAGGTGAATTAAAAAGTCTGCACAACTAGCAACGACCCGCAGTTCGAGAATAACAGTAACAGAACCTTTACTTATGTAATGTTTATCTTAAACTAAGTTCGCCTTTGTACATATTGTTTTTTTTTTTTGTTTTAATGTATTTTTGTTTTTGTGTACAATAAAGTGTTTACATACATACATACATACTATGTAATGCCTATTTTTACTGCAGTCGGGAAAAATGTATCCAGTGTAGTTTTATAGTTATTTTAGTGTCATCATAAAATACGTAAAAAATTGCGTCTTATGCCACGTTACCTGGAGAAAATAGCTTCTATATTTATCAAATATTGAGTTATGACTAGAAAAATACATGAAATCGTCAATTAATGCCGTTAAATCTAGGAGTTTGTAATATTGGATATATCCATAAAGACAGTTTAGAATGAAATCGATAAATGGGTATGAATTGTATTATAATGTCAACTAGCAACCCGCCCCGGCTTTATACGGGTGCAATGCTGATAAATTATGCATATATTATACATATAAATAAATAAATATTAAGGGACAATCATACACAAATCGACCTAGTCCCAAACTAAGCAAAGCTTGTACTATGGGTACTAGACGACGATATACATAATATATAAATACATATATAGATAACATCCATGACCCAAGAACAAATATTTTGCACAAATATTTGCCCCGGCCGGGATTCGAACCCGGGACCGCCGACTCAGTATGCAGGTGTCTACCAACCGAGCCAAACGCGTCGTCAATATAAACCTACCTTTTGAATAATTCTATATATTAAAAAAACACATCAATATCCGTTGGGTAGTTTTAAAGATCTAAGCATACATAGGGACAGACAACAGGAAGCTACTTTGTTTTATACTATGTAGTGATGATTGGGATAGTTAACCTCTATAACTATAAAGGCAGTTTGGAATGAAATAGATGAATGAGTATGAGTATGAGTTGTATTTTAATGTCAATATCAGCTCCATAGCTCTCTAAAGTCCTACCGTGCTATTAGAAGTCCGATGCCTAAGACGACGACGACGCGTTTGGCTCGGTTTGTAGACACCTGCCTACTGAGTCGGCGGTCCCGGGTTCGAATCCCGGCCGGGGCAAATATTTGTGCAAAATATTTGTTCTTGGGTCATGGATGTTATCTATATATGTATTTATATATTATGTATATCGTCGTCTAGTACCCATAGTACAAGCTTTGCTTAGTTTGGGACTAGGTCGATTTGTGTAAGATTGTCCCTTAATATTTATTTATTTATTTATTTAAGACCTCGCGCAGACAGAGAGCGGTCGGGAGTTCTGAGTTCCGAGTTCAAAGTTCTGCGTTTTTTTAATGTACCGAGTCTATACGACAACGCACACAGCGGGAAGTCAGACCGTGGCGGTCAAAGCAGAACGTCACCTTCTAAGAGTTCTTTTCCCGCCGATAAAGAGAACGCGTGAACGTCGCAATGTCTGAGGTTGCAAATACGGAAAAGTTAATTTAGTTGGTTAGGAGAAGGAGTTTATTCTACGATTTAAGTGATGTACAATCGTTAGATGACAAATAAATACATACCTAAAAAAATCAGCCAGCCTTTCTTTTGCTGAAACACATTTCTTCCAGTTGTTTTTCGATGTCAGGTTTAACCATGTTATACAATTCATTAAAACTATTTATCGACATGTGAAAATAAATATAGAATCGTTATTCATCTTTAAGTAAATCCTCAATAATACTACTAAATTCGCCTTGTTCTTATCGCGTTGTGTTATTTGGGTGCACCCAATACTTTCTCTTCTTTATGTAGAAGCTACTAAGCTCCACAAGAGCAATAATTCTTCATCGGAAGATGAACTTTCTAGTGACACGTTGCATGTACAAAGACACAAACGAAACTAGAACGCGAGAATTTGAATGCCACTTGTGTGTGTGCCACTCTTGAACGGTCAACGGTCACTAGAACGCGGAACTCAAACTGAACTCTGACCGCTCTCTGTCTGCGCGAGCTCTAATAATGTCTAATAATGCATTTAATGTCGTTTTGCCTCGCATAGTGAAAATTGTATCGGAAATTATGCGCTGAGTTCCATATGCGGAATTTATAACTATGCATCTCTCCAACGAAATGAACCAAATGTAAGGTCCAAGCCGCTGTGGTTGTATACTCTTTTTTTTTATAGAAAATCACTTAACTGAATGTTACATTTCATAAAATTTTAATTTCACAGATATTTTTTTCTTGGAAGTCCGCATTTTTCAGAAATCTTGAAAATGTTAACCTTATTAGGTAAGGTAAAGTTAGGGTTGTGTTATAACATTCCAAAATATGACATGGTTTTAGAAAAAAAATGCTTTCGATGAAATTAAATGTCTAAGAAATGAATATTCGATGAAACGTTTCTCTATAAAACAAGGGTAAACGCGATATATTGAAGTACTTACTTTTGAAAATACTGTTTTATTATAATTATATAAATTGTGTATGTCGAACATTCTTAAAAGGTATATTTTTACGCATATTTGAGACGTATTGACGGAAGGAACATGCGCCAGACGCGGATTTCTTATATACAATTTTCATCATATCTTAATTACAAATCCAAATATCTCAGATCTGCAAAGGAATTTGGCTTGGTGTTCATAGTAAAAATAGCAATGTTAAATTTAGAAAAAGAATAATACATATTTATTTTCCAAACCTATTACTCGTACATTTTACATTTAAATAAGTTTGATCAATGTAATTTAACTCTATAATAATTCTATGTAGATATAACTTATAAATTTACTAGTATACGAGTATCTAGCAGATTCAGACATGGAAAATTGTATTATTCTTACAGTCAACTTAGATGTTGTATTTAATGACTCCATCATACCACAGTAAATATGCCCATCATCGTTTTTTAAGACGTAAACAAATTGACCGCGCGATCATTTAAGTATTCTTTTCTACTCCAGTACTTTTTTTCTGTCATTTAATATTTATGTCTAATATAAAGACATAAATTATGAAAGTCTGTAAAAGTCTATACTCTACTGCCCAAAAAACACTGCTAAACGATGTTATAAATGTCGCCAAAAAAGCATCACTTAGTACCACAGATTACAAGATAAACAGACGCATTCACACAATTTGCAATTAAAAAAAAACTTATTGTACTAAGGCATTGCTGCCAACTTAAAAAAAAAGTTTTATCTTCAGTGCATGGATGTTTAGTACCTTTATGTATAAGTTCATATTTTTTTGACAGATGGACGTCAATAAAAAAAAGTTTAGTAGAGACAATTTTTTCTTTTAATTTCGTTGATTCCGAGCGGGAACATGTAATTATTTTCTTAGTTGTTTATATACATTTTATTTATGAAATGTCGAGTCGTAGAAAAAGTATTGTATGTAACGTTGTATAAGTAGGTCAAAAACGCTCGTGGCATCTATCTTACGATTTTCGCTACGCTCACATCGTACTCTCGCGTTTTTTGCCCCCTCTTATACAACGGTTGCATAAAATACTATTATATCATTTTATTATTGAATAGTCACTCTTGTCGCTGAAGCTGATGTAGTAACTGTCTCCATCTATCCCAATCTATAGCTACCACCTTGATTTTCCTATACGACATGGCGTTTAGGCCGGTTCAGTCTATTCATGCCGCAGTCCATGCGCACAGTGCGCTCGCGTGGACCCCCCCAATCACTTCTGTGGCGCGGAGATAATCCCATTAGCGGGTAATACTCCCACAAAAAGTCCGACTCACTGGTGAGGGCTAAACAGTCCTGACAAGTCAGGTCCTCCTCCTCCTAGCCTTTGTCCCATATCTTTGTAGAGAGTGAATTCTCAATCGGGGTCGGCTACCTAAATCCCAAGATGTTGCGTAGGCACTATTTTTTACGCAAGCGACTGCCATCAGACCTTCCAACCCAGAGGGGAAACTAGGCCTTATTGGGCTTAGGTGGTTTCCTCACGATGTTTTCCTTCACCGAAAAGCGAGTGATAAATATCAAATGACATTCCGTACATAAATTCAGAAAAACTCATTGGTTCGGGCCGGGTTCGAACCCGCGACCTCTGGATTGAAAGTCGCATGCCCTAACCACTAGGCTACTACCGATTCAAGTCAGCTTCAAGTCGCGCGTCAGGTAAAAAAAATATATATATATTTTTATTTGTTTTTTTTTTATATCTACTGTGCCTATTTTCACTGTGACAGCGCTTTGTGCCTCGGACAGTGAAGCATCTCACCGAAATGATGCTTTTGTATGCGACGAATTATATACACTGCTGCAGCGGAATTAATGAAATGATAGAGCCAGGAGAGCAAATATTGCCTTTTCTAATTATAGTAATAATCTAATAGCTCTGCGAGCTATTATAAACCACGGGAACTATTTATGAAATAGGTAAAATATGTCATTTTATTATTGTGTCAATAGAAGTAGTCTCTAACTGCCCATTAAACAAAAATGGATTGCGAAAACTGCACATATGTACCTTGAACGAATCCTGAGATGCAGTAGGTACTGTGAAGGTTGGACTTCACTTTCAGTGGAGTTGGCCACTGATATAAAAATAAATACGTTTTAAAGATTAGAACGGACGCGTGACATCCGTCAATTGTAAAAAATGTATAGATAGTCTTAGACTAAGAGTGGCGGAATAAACAACTAAAAGTACCTCTCCCTCCATCTTTTTAAGCTCCCCCACGTAGCACTACAGTACTTTCAGGTTTCCATCATCATAAAGATCTGGCCAGGTTATCTTATTTAGAATGTATTGAATATTTAATAAAAGTAACATGTAAAACTAGTACAATTACCGAAATGTAGTTTCCGTTTCGCTGGTGTAAGCAACCCTAGGAGTATATGACACACCCACATCATGCTACAACCAACGACGTTGCACGTCGTTCAAAATTACCAATTAGATACAAGTAGGCTAATTCTTTTGAAAAAGCGGCAAATAACAAAAGAGTGCGGTTTTTATAATGTCTTTATTCTGTGGCCTAACTTACGAACTTTATGTTTTTGTCCAGCTACGGTTATGTTAAGTTACTTTTGGTACATTTCAAATTGTTTTTTTCTAAATGTGTTTTTTTAATTGGTTGTATGGGGCCATCAGAATGGCCGAGTTGTAGGATTAAATACTATTTGCTGATTTAAAAAAATAAATTGGAGAGGGGCGGCTTTTGTTTCAGTAAACGATGAAGTGTGTTTTGTATTTTTTATAGTAATTATTTTAATAAAAGTGAGTTACTTTTATATTCTAAATGTTTAAAATTCATATCCTGCATAATATACAGTCACTCAGTCGCACTATCAATCACTCAGTCTATTTGAGCTCCATCAAACTGAGCCAATGCAATGCGAAAATACCCTTTCACAGAAAGGCTATTTAAAGTAAGTAAATGCTTTTTCTGTACCTACTCGCAAAACACAATTATAGGGAAGAAAACTGATTGGTTCTGGGAGTAATTGGCTTACTATTACTAAAGGAACTGAGACAAACTTTTGCGCTTGTATTTAAAAAAGTTCTCCCATTTATTTTTGTTTCATTTTACAACAGCTGAAGTTGCTTTACCATTGAGCTGGTTCGATAATGAAGATGAAAGGTAGTCAGAGGAGTCTCAGTTTACAAATGCACACTCTGATAGCTAAAGCGATTTAACAGTTACAAGCGCCACGCCTACTGCTCTTAGAACTCACGACCAATAAGATAATTTACCCAAATTATTGTTTAAAACAACCCCAACACAGGTCATAATGAGACACTCATTGATTGAGTGGTAAAGAAAATGCTACTAAAACTGAACATAACTACAAAACTTGGAATTCAGTAGCCACCACTTGTGATATACCAATAGATATAGGTACATGTAATAGTACTCTAGTGGCCTACTTACAGAATCAAATTATTTTTTTCATTATATTTCATTATAGTTCAGTCATTAGGCTGAGGGTGATAATGGTGAAACAGAACCACTTTACCACGCGGAGAAATCTAGAGATACCTATAGGTACTTTTATATCGAATACATGTACAAACCGGACACAACTTTACCGTATAGAAAGCTATGTTTGATCTATTTCTGTACATTGTGATGTCCGCAAAGGTCAGACAGTTGATCTATTTTGGTATAGGTTCGACAAATTCGGTGATCTAGTCTAGAAAATACAATGCAGACAAGGTTTTTTTGTTCCACAGACCAAACTATTTGTGAAGCATATAAATGTTCGGATAATTATAGTATCATATCATATTATCATAGTAGGTATTATTATTTATTATTGTAGCTAAATACTTCGTACATATTAAATACTAGCTTTTGCCCGCGACTTCGTACGCGTAGAACTCGTTAATTGATATTGACAATAAAAAAAAAAACAATTAGACTTTCAACCCTTTCAGGTATTCAATACTCGAATGGAATCTAGTTAGTAGTTTAGTTCTGGGCTATTGGGTGAAAGCCATGGACAAAATGCAAAACATCCTTTTTTAATATTTTTGGAGTTGCAAGGCTAAGTCCCATTCGATTCAATAAGTTATCCGAGGCTAAGTCCTATTCGATTCCATAAGCTATGCTCAGAAATGGCTCGAGATGGTGACGGTCCATAATCAACTGACGAAGAAGGTATGGTTCTATTCACCAAAAAATTTTGTCACATTATGAAATTGGGACAAAATAATTATTAGGTAGCTACTATTATTTTTCTAACTTGGTTTTTACAACTTAGTTTATTGAATAAATTATCAATAAAAATTCAATAAATTATCCTTAATGTTTTATTTAGGTCAGTAAAAACATGTATTTTTTTTGATTTGGAGACATGAGCAAGCTACATACTGTTCATGAGAAAAACATTTCGTGCCCAAATGTATTCCTGCTACTTTTCATGTTCGCCCCTGTGATTTATTAATAGTCATAGAAAATGTTAAAAACTTTTAATGGAAACTGTAGACGTTTAAAATTAAATGGTAAATTATTCGGTATAATTGGAACACTTGGTATAAGTACACTTTGTCCCTTGGCTTCTCCCGTTAAAATCGTGCCCTTCACAATGTATTTCCCTAATTGGGTGATTCTCAATCTAGCGCCGTTGCCAAATTTGGGTGCGTCTAAGTTGCGCATTAACAAAACTGGTACTTTTTTTGTTGATTTTGAAAACAATATCATTTTTGATGCCAATATGGTTCTTTCACATAGCCAGTTTTCGTCATGAATATAAGTGTGCCTATAAACCGACCATGAAAAAATGCTCGGTCGGTGATAGAGCCAAAAAATTGCACTTTTTCTATTTCCTCTTATAAGTATCATAATAAGGCTATCCTTCTCCATCAAAGCGTGTCAGGCCCTTGACTTAAGCACGTCGATTATGTAGCATAATAATTGATTGACAATTCGGGTCTTGTCGAGTATCCGAGTCTAAGATCCGAAAAATACAAAAACTTTAGCCCTTAATTTGACAAAAGATGACGAAGGTCGCTGGTTCAAGCCTCGTTATGGTAAAATAGAGCAAAATATTCTGGTTCGAAAATAATATATGGAAAAAGATGGTCAAAGAATTTGTTCACCCTGCCATACACGCCAAATTATGGGTTAGAAAGAGGCAATTCAGCAATTGGCTGTTTATTTACGACGATTTCCGAACACTGGCGACCATTGTTTAAAATTAAGATGAATGAAATGGGAATGAACGTAAATACTTTCTCGTTTATAATATTATTAGGATTATTTATATATGTTAAATATCGTATCTTTGCATACTGAGTTATTTACTACTTTATTTATACTCAGTTACCAAGCGGAGGTACATAGTCAAAGCTCGTAGGCACTATTTTCAGATGATGTGCGTATCGGAACCTACCTGAAGGGCTACTCCGATGTTCGAAATTTTACTTTCGTATAGTGCTATTCCATTCACTCAAATATACCTTGACAGGAGATCGAGAGGGATGGCACTATTCGACAGTCAAATTTTGAACATCGGAGTAGCCCGCCCTTCTGCAATCACTGGTTTACATGTCTTGCCAGATGGGTGTGTGACGTTTGTCAAATCAAATGTGATTGATTCAAATTTGTAAAATTTTATGTATTTGATTCTTGAAATTACGCAATTAATCGAATTTTGCGGATACATGTTCCCATATCAGAATTTATTGTTTTTTTACAAAGAATTTTTTGGTATGCGTTTGGTGAAGGTCTATCGTAGGTAGATTAGTTTACGTCAAAACGATGACATGTAGGGAGTTGTTGCAACTACAATGATTTGCTCTCCATCCAAAGTTTAATCCCGTTTTTCACGGGAACACTACATTTATTCGGGATGAAAAGTATCCTATGTCCTTCCCCGGGACTGAAACTATCTATATACCAAATTTCATCTAAATCGGTTCAGCGGTTTGAGCGTGAAGAGGTAACAGACAGACAGACAGACAGACAGACAGACACACTTTCGCATTTATAATATTAGTATGGATATGGATATTTAACCCACTTCAAAAAGGAGGTTCTCAGTTTGGCTGAGCTGATTTTGATGCGGTTTTCAGAAAAGTATTTGTGACACTTAGGTTTTCGTTTTTAAACTGACTAAAAAATTGAGGTTCTCAGGTTGACGCGTACGTATGTTTAAATTTGTTCATGCATTTGCGTCTGATAGTTATCATCTCCCTATGCTGAGCTAATGATGTAAGGTATAACTATTTAACGGTTAGAAGTTAGGTGATCATTCAAACAAGATGCAATGCATACAAAACTTCCCCTCCCCGAATATCCAGCTATATGTATGTATTTTATTGAAATCACTAAAAAGCAAAACGTACGTGAGGTTTGGCACCGACTTCAAAAGGTGATTACAATGGAATATGTACACAAACGTGCTATTTTTGGCTTTTGAGTTTATGTTGAAGTCGGTTCTTTTTTTTTGTTACAAGTATTGGCATTGGCAGCAGATACCTACTTTAGGGCAATCACCCTGGCCAGACAAGATAAAAATATACGGAAAAGTTTTAGGTTTCGCGCAAACCATAAACTTTTCAAATGGAATATAACCCAGTTCCAAAATGAAATGGTTAGGAAAAACCGAAGAGAAGCGTGTTAAACTTTTATTAAATTAAATCGTAAGTAGCAGCGCATTGCGGAATAAATTTGCGACCCAAATTGCCCCGATACCGTCACGTCAGGTTTAAGTAATACGCTTTCGAGCGGTAATCTTTTCGCGATGTGAATTATAATCATTTGGAAATTTTGTGGAGCTATCCAGTTATTTTAACAGGCATTATACCTTATTACCGGAACGATACGATCTTCTAATATTCAAGAAAAGAGCGTACTCCCACTTAAAAGAACAGCAACGCACTTGTGACTGCTCTGGTGTTGCAGGTGTCTATGGGCGACGGTAATCGCTTTCCATCAGGCGATCCGTTTGCTCATTTGTCCCCTATAATATAAAAAAACTCGCTGCGCCGCGCGGTACCCCCTCATCCCATTGGAACACTGCAATTTCGGGATAAAAAGTAGCCTATGTGTTAATCCAGGGTGTCAGCTACCTTCATACCAAAATTTATCAAATTTAGTCCAGCCGTTTAAGCGTGAAGAAGTAACGAACATACACATATACACACTCACAAACTTTCCCCTTTATAATATTAGTGTGATCAGCAAACGTTAAAGGGTTTATGGTTACTAGGGCATTTGACTTCAACGTTTGATAAATACATATCGGACAAACTCACACAAATCAACCTAGTCCCAAAGTAAGCTCTAGTAGTTAGGCATGTGTTTTGATTGCGACTTTTACCCAAATTCTCTCTTATATTTCTACCTTTGACGAATTGAATAGATGATCAAGCATAACTATAGAGCTGTGTATCAATCCCTATCTGTCACAAAGAGCATCAAAATTACGTAGACTTCAAGGACAGGACACCCTCGAATTCCTCGTGTTTTGTATAATACAATAGACAGCGATGTTATACATGAATGTAAGGTGTACTTGTTTGAGCTTATTTCACTGAACATCAAAATCATTATATAATTTGTGTACTAAATATGAAGACCCCTCAGTAACGCTTAATGACTCACCTCTGGAGGTTGTGGACAGCTTCTCTTATCTTGGATCTATGGTATCAAGTAACCTCTCACTTGATGTTGAGATCAACACCCGTATCGGCAAAGCATCAACGATGTTCGGGAAGCTTAGTGCAAGAGTATGGGAAAACAGACACCTCACCGTACATACCAAAATGATCGTTTATCAAACATGCATTTTGTCCATACTCTTGTACGGTGCTGAAACTTGGACGTCGTATGCTAAGCAGGAGCGTAAATTAAACAGTTTCCATATGCGTTGCCTGCGTCGTATTTTGGGTATCTCGTGGAAGGATCGAGTCACAAACGAGAAGGTGCTCAGTATCGCACGCTTGCCCAGCATTGCAGCCATCTTAAAACAAAGACGCCTGCGTTGGCTTGGGCACGTGCAAAGGATGGAACCATCTCGTTTGCCACGTATAGCTCTCTTGAGTGAGATTGCTGATGCTAAGCGACCCATTGGACGACCTATGTTACGCTTTAAGGATAGCGTAAAGCGTGACATGTTATCATTCAAAATTGACACCCAACACTGGGAGGTTATGTCTGAAGATCGTGACCTTTGGAGGAAGACTTTGTGCGACGGTGTGGTTGCGCATGATGAAGTATGGTTTGCTTCTCTTTCTCACAAGCGCGACTTGAGACACCAGCGTGCAGCTTTTCCCCCTTCATCGATAGGCGCAACATTTATTTGTCAATTATGCGGCCGCGGCTGTCGCTCTCGTATCGGGCTATCCAGCCATCTTCGAAAGTGCCGCAGTTTATTAGACGCTGCTTAACTCATCTGTTATAGATGTAAAAGGCTAATGATGAAATAGGTGGCGGAAATATGCCAAAAACAAAAGCCAACTACAGTACGATTCAAATCAGTTAACACTTCGGCCAACCTCGGTAATTGTCGTGAATCCCTCATCTCTCACATAGAGTTATCAATTTACAGATATAACCGATTTACAAAATTCTTTTCGTATTTGATAGGGTATACTTCCGAAATGGTCCCATGTAAATTTTATCAAAATCGGTCAAGCAGTTTATGAAATATCAACAAAAATCGGTTGAAATCGGTTTTTTTATTTTTTTATTTGGTGATTATTATTAATTATTAATCCGACGTAATATCGTAGGTACTACTTACATCAAACAGTAAAATATTGACTTATATATGTTTTTTATATATTGTATACCTACAAGAATGTTAAAATTCATGTCGCTTCTGCATAATAAATTTCTTAGGTCTACCGGTTAGTAATGTCATCTTGGCAGGTGCTATACATTGCGTTTATGATACTTCAAATTGAATGCTACCTAAAAGAAATCGGCTTATTATTTTCGCGGCGACAGAAAAATTAAAGAGCAGCAAACTATTTGCAACTAAAATAATAACTTGTCAGCGATTAAATATTTTGGCAATCATTTATATTAAATGAGCTTTAAACTAAGGATATTTTAAAATTCAAATAATGGCAGCTACTTTAAGGTAGCAGAAATAATAAACAAGATTACTGAAATCATAGGTGAGGTACTATAAATAATGACTTGGCGACTAATATTAGCAGAAGGATAACAAACTTTATATTAGTGGCAACTACAGGTCTCCATCTAAAAAAGCATTTTGGGCTTTGATTTGCTGGCAGCTTAAATATTAAAATGGGTACTATATAAAAGTAATGGGGAGTTATTTTTTTAGTTTTCGTAACCATAATTTAATGAAAACGGCGATAAGCGTTTTTAGGTAAAAATGTTTTGCCCATACAAAACACGCTTATTTTAGTCCGAATCTAGCTAAAACACGCTACGCTAAAATAAGCATTGCATTATCATAAGACTTGCCTCAGAACCGAAGCTGTCAACCCCGATTCCACGTGGTCTTGTCTGCCCTACCCCTAGAGTGTATATAAAAAGCCGGAGGCGCGGAGGGAGAGCAGCCCTCGCCCGCCGTGACAAAGCTCGGGAGCTGTGCGGAGCGGAGCGGCTGAGGCTGGTCGCCAAAGGCGACCAACAAGCCGAAGCTGCGGAACGGAGTACGGGCGACCGTGCTTTGCCACGCAAGGGCGGAAGGGCTGCACTTCCCGCAGCGCCGGAGCTGAGGCAGAGTCTGACACAATATCCAAAAAAATATTGTCGGTTTTAGGAGTCCATATCTCGGTAATTATTAAGTTTAGAAAAAAGTTGTCCATACAAAACACGTTTATTTTAACGTATTCTATACGATAGAATCATAAAAAATAGGTGTCAATATGACATCACACCCAAAATTATTATTTATACATGGAATTTTCAACTTTGATTAAAGCTCTTAAATTGTCGCACAAAGTATTTTTTTATGACCTTGATTTATTTTATATGTAATCTCCATTGAACAATTAGAGTAGGCCATTTTCAACTTTTTATCCGCTGTCATGTTTCCGCTTAATTAGTTAATTCAGTCGCCAAAACAATAACTCGATGCTAGTTTATATTGAAACAAAGCCGAAAATTGATTACTTAGCTGCTACTTTTTACTTTAATAGTCTCCGCAATTAGTCGCCAACTTATTATTTTTGCTATCCCCTTTAATTTTTTATAAATCCCTAAATCTGATTAATTTGTCGCCGCGTTAAATACATGCCAAAGAAATCGCGGTAATGTTCGTGTCATTTCCGTCTCCGGATTTAGGCGATGATACCCGAGAAAAGCCGAAGTGTTAACTGATTTTAATTGTACTGTACACAAGTTGTATTCCGCGGACGGTTACCCGACACCCAGAAGTTACGTCGCACGTCGCCGAACTAACGTGTTTATGATTATTTTGTTATTTTATATGTATGTTAGTTTTAAGGTAATTATCTATGGGCCACAGTTGCCTGAAAATAAATGATATTGATTGATTGATTGATTATATTTAGAGGAAAAATGGAAACGGTGCGACACAAAACATTTTCTTCTCATTCAGGGGCCTGTGATAGTTGCGTTTATCACGCGATAAATAAGTGACAAAGCATCCGGCACGTTTTGACAAGATGCGAGTGTAAGTGACAGATGCTTTGTCACTTACATATTTATCGCGTGATAAACGCAACCATCATAGGCCCCAGGGTCCAAAAATTTTGTAAAGGTTAGTTATGTTTTGGATAAGGAAACAGACGAGAAGGAAACCTCGATAACAGAGTAAAATTCATTTTATCTTCGACAAATGAATTCATATTTTGTGAGTACACGTATTCAAGCTTCTAAATAAATGTCTCCTATCCTCATTGGCCCGTTTACAAATTAGGCTGTTTATGTAGTTGATTGACAAGAGGGAACGTATTCATATGAATTCATAAAGAAAATAGTCTGAAACAATTTGTTGTTCAATTAAGCTGAACAATAACAAAGTAATTGTATGGTCGCAATAACCCCAAAACGACTCGTGGTAGTGCCGACATTTTGATGAATCTCGTGTCTTTACTGCAGTCATCATACATATCTCATTTCAGTTGTTATTATTACCTGAACCGTTTATTTGATGCAAAACTACGTACAGTACAACTAAACTTAAAAATAACACTAAACTATAACAAAATTAAGATAAATGATGATGATGAGATTGGAAAAGTGGTAAGAATAAAATATGTAGGTACTTATTTTGATATGAGATACTGTACTTACTGTTATAAAACATACGTTAACTAAACTTTAAAAGGCCGTGAAAATTATAATAAATACTGACTAATTTTATACATCGTCCATAAAAATATTAATAAAAACACACCACAGCGACGCATTATTTACCCTCATAATTCAAAGAAAGGTATATTTGAACAACTCTTTGTTTACGCTATCCACGTGTAGGATTCCGTCCTCGTTAATTTAAGGAATAGTAACGGAACCCTACTCGTTGTACTGTCCTAAGTTGGCTGCCTTTCCGTCTCTCAAAGGTCGATTACACACGGGAACTTTTTGCAGAGACAAAAATGCGTGGATCGTGTCTAGGGAATGCAAACCGGTATTTTTTTCAATGGAAATTACTGGTAAATATACTGTAGCGCGAAATCCTTAGACTGTCAAGATTTCAAAACCACATTATTCAAGTGGTGTCTACAACGAATGTTCTACTCTGTCATGAACACTTTGCAACCACCAATTGACTCCTTATGAATTAATTAAACATGTAAACCATGGATGCAATAAATAAAATGAAATTGAAATTGAAATTGAAATTCCAGAATTAATTATAATTATTATCATTGTTTTCATGTTTTTGGTTTGGTATCGCCTAGACATTTACTGTATGCATGACATTAATAGCTGTTTGCTATGATTTGATTATTTTCCATTGGTTTTAATAATAATAACATGCATATTGAGAGTCAAAGTATTGTAGGTATGCCAAATCCTGGCTGATTGTGATGTAACCAAATACTAACCTTACCACCATTTATAACCACTCACATTCAAACAATAAATAATGTTGTATTTGTATTTTTATTTCTGCGACTGTATCTCTGCAAAAAAATCGTCGTGTCCGTCTTACTGTTACATACAAGAACATACCGTTAGTTTTTCACCAAATAATATCTAAGCCTTAGATATTATTTGATATGTATGCCTTAGATTCTAAGGCATACATACCTATATAAAACGAAATTGTTTTTCTTCTTTCGTTCAATTAACACAGGTGAACGAATACCTAATGCAATTAATCTTTGACCGACGTTTCTATTTGCCCCTTGGGCAAATGCCGAAATGTGGATAGACACGATTTGACAGGCAATTATAGACAGACCTATACGTAACTCCCAATATAATCCCACAACAACATAATTCTGGTAATAGCGTATGTTCTATAGTCTACTTCTAATGTCTTTTATTAAAGACGGAACTTGAGTCGGTTATTCAAAACCTTAACAAAATAGAGACCTGTAGCTTTCTCAAGAACCTCTCAGTTGATAGATGAAATTCTCATAAAAATCCGACACACAGACAGACAGATACATGACAGGGGACTTAGTTTTATAAAGTGTAGTGAAGTCTGTTTGTTGATTCATTGGTTTGTCCATTTTTTACGCAAAGATATTCTATCTTTATGTAAAGTATCTACGAATTTGCATAGAAATAGAATATAGGGCGGAGAGTGACATGTACACTAGTTTTACAAGGTTTTGACACTTCCCTCTCTTCAAATGAACTCTAGCTTGCATAATATGTACAGACCGTGAGCTTTTTAATTAGCCTTTTAGGCTCTAATAAATAATAATAAATAAATAAATAAATCGGATGACCTCACACAAACCGATCTAGTCCCACAGTAACCCATAAGTACGCTAAAAAAAGATAAAGATACTTATAGATAAATAAATATTTAAATACAAATAACATCCATGACCCAAATATTCAAGTTCATCACACAAATATTTGCTATAGTCGGGATTTGAACCCAAGACCGCTGGCTCAGTAGACAGGTGCTTTACCACTACACCAACCGCGGTGTCTAATGAAATAAGAGAGATTCAAATTAACCTAATTTTATTTCCAATGCTTTTATACAGGTAATGTTTAGGGTTACGTGAGTTTAAACGTTTTTATAATTATTAAAGATGTCTCACGATAGTTTTAATAATATTATTACTCTTTAAACACCCTTAATTTTAATAAACCTCCCTTTGGCTACGCTCGTAAATACAACGGTTCGACAAAGTCAATGGATGACGACCACGGAAACTTTGGAACGATACAACCCAATTGGGATACTTGGGCTATTTTAATTTGACTCAGACAGACCTCAGACACATTAAAATACATATGAAACGAGTTAACTCACGTTGTAGAAGTTGAATATCGCTAAAATCAGGAGCTACGATCAAGTGTCTTAAGATAAACTTGTAAATGTTTCAAGAAACATCAAGATTTATCTAGAAGGTTTTGCCACACTTGCTTAAAAAACCGGCCAAGAGCATGTCGGGCCACGCTCAGTGTAGAGTTCCGTGGTCCATCCTTCACAATAGACTTAAGTTACGAGGAAGATTTCAAGCTCTATAAAAAGGTCGTAAACGCCAAAGTAACTGTAATTACTTATTACCTTCTGGAAGGCAACTTAACGTCCTTTTAAGAAAATTATAAAACTCAAAAACGCCTCGATCGATTTTGTTGAATATAGTTTACATTGAAAGTACTTATAAGGCCTCATTTTCATTAATTTTTCCATAATTTTTTGACTCCTGGTTGAAAAGTTAGAAGAGGGGGGACGCATTTTTTTTATTTTCGGAGCGAATATTTACAAAACTGCTGACTTTATCAGAAAATCATGTTTCAAGACCCCTATTATTTTTAAAAGACCTATTCAACGACACCCCACACACTAGTGAAACGAAAAAAAAATTCACCCCCACTTTAGGTGTTCGAGAGGTCTACCCGAAAAAAAGTTTCGTTTTTAGTTTTTATTTTACCGTTCCCTAAAAAGATCATCACAAATAATGTCGACTAAACAGCTTGAATTTAAAATGAAATTTGTTACGGCATAAGTTACGCAGACAAAACCGGCAGGACGAAATCAGGTAAAATAAGATTCCGAACTCAGAAATACACCGTCAAGGTAACATAATAATACATTCACAATAACTCAATTTTCCTCGCAACGTAAATTCAATAAAAAATATACCCATTGTAAACAGACCATCTTAAGGCAATATTCAGCTATCCGAAGTTATTTCCTTACTGAGGGAAATTTAATTACGATAACCACCAATATGAATTCTGTGAATATTTGGGGGCTCCGTTACAAATTCACGATCGGCATCTTTGATGTCGAAATCCGGAGTAAATACTGACAGTATTTGAATTAGGGGTAGTACTTGTTAAGTGGAATTACGTCAATTACGGGATTAAGATTCTATGGCTTCACTAAGCTGCTATAAAGATTAATTTGTACGTCCATATTGAAGACTGTCTAAGTGCCTAAGAGAGATCTCACTTTAGAAATAAAACCGTCTGCACTGCAAAAGAAAAAAAAGATTCGCTAACAGTAGCTCAAATAATGTTAGCTGGCTGGTCATATAAGCGAGCGCTAGTAAACAAAATAAGTTTTGTAAAATTAGCATAATTTTGGTTATTACTATGTATAAGCAAAATTTGGCTATTTCTCAAGTAGTAGTTGAACTAAATATTAATTTGAGTGTGTATCTGCCTTTCACTTTTAAATTGAACGCCATCGGTCGCTGGCAGTACGCGTAGTGATACGCCCGTCCGACGCGTGCGCTGCTACGATTGGCTACGAACTCATGCTGATTTTGACCGAACAAAATTGGAGACGCGGCTAACAACGCATATTTAGTGCAAGGTGTGGTTTAAGACTTTCTTAACCAAGGATTTCGTAGCGCTGCGCGCGTAGCCGATAACATGGGGACATGCACAGACCATAGGAAATGCAAATGTAGCGAAAACTTGCTACGAGCACAGCGCCCACGGAGCGGGTTCCCGGTGTTGAAAGTGTAATGAAATCATCATTACCATAAAGAGTGTAACCTTATTAAGTTAAAGGTCCTGTTGATGGGCGTTTTCTAAAAAAAACCGACTGCCTAGTCCCTGTTTCTTCCAGAACTTGACGTTTTTGGATTCATCTTACTCAGAATCGATAGAATATTCTAAATAAAAGTGTCCTAAATTTTAAATAAAACAATTTAAAACGGATTATCTTGATGTATGGGTGTGAAGCTCGGAAACTGACGCAGAAAGAAGAGAGCAAGCTCTCAGTGACAGAGAGGAAAGTCTAGCGGAAGATTCTGGGACCAATCCGGAATGAAGACGGGAGTTGGAGGCGGAGAAAGAACAGGGAACTGGAAGACTTGGTGAAGATGCCGAACATAATTAGCGAAGTCAAAGGAACACTCATTTGGAGAGGATGGGAGACGATCGTGCAGTGAAGAGAGCGTATGTGGTTCGGCCCAGCGGAAAACGCCCGGTGGGCCGACCCAGATACCACTGGAGCGACGAAGCCCTCAAAGATCTGACTGCCCTTGGTGGACCCGAATGGCACGAAGTGGCACAGAAAAGGGAAGAGTGGCGTTCTCTCGTGTCAGAGGCCAGGATCCTCTTTGGGTCACCGAGCCAGCTTAGTAAGTAATTAAGTAAAACGGATTATACCGTTGTCAAGGTTGAGTCAACCTTTGACGACGGCATAATGTAAAGGTACTGAAACGTCAAGGAGGCACAAATAATTAATATACGCGATATAATCCGTTTAAATTGTTTTATTTAAATGTGTGAAAGTCGCGGAAACCAAAGAAAATATTATGTTCTAAATTTTGAATTGAAAGATTCCCATACAAATTTTGGGACATTTTTTTTAATCTTCACATTGAAAATGCTATGAATTCTGAGTAGGGTGAACCTAAAACCCTCAAATTCTGGAAGAAACAGATTCGGATTTTTAAAATGCTCCGATACTTGGGTGCGGAACCTTAAAAATGTACACATATTTTATGAATTTCTCTGTGCATTCATTATCTAGTAAACAGCGTTTGTCGACGAAGCTTGAATTATGCGGAGTTATGTGACCAAAACCTTTTGTATGTTAAATAAACGTAAGCGACAAAAGAAGCGGTGAATATTCAAACGAATTAGACTATTTTTGTGTAACTTTGTTGTCCGTCATGGTATTCTTTGTATTTCGTTTGCAATTAAATATGTAGTCGTTGTAGATAAATCATAAAGAATTCGGCACTTTCACACTCATATACGTGTCAGTAAACTTCATTTACCTTATACATAAATAACAATAACATAAATGCAGGTAAGTACACTAGAAACTTGAAGATTCATGACAGTATATCAATGCCTCCAGTGATGAAAGGACTAACACGAGTTCCCTTTGATTTTTATTGCACCATTGGATTCAGTTCGTCAAAATACATTTTATCAATAGAAGATCATATTATGGGGGAATTATTGTAAAAGGTGGCTTTATGCATGGAAATCTATTATTGTTCTGAATGTTTAACCTTTGAGGCTAACTTGGAAGCAAATTATATTGTGTGCAATCAACATAACAAAAAAAAGGATTCCCATTAGTCAAATTCAAATTAGCTTTATTGATGCATCATTGGAACACAATATTTACAATATAAGTAGAAAGAAAAATAAAAAATTGGTATACTGTTCAGAGGTTTATAATAATTCTGACTATTCTAACAGTATACAATTCTATTTAACAACTAAAACAACGATTTTGTGAGCCATCCTCTCAAAAAGTTCTCCAGTAAACTTACTAAAAGGCTGCCGGTCCATAGAACGGAGATGTGTAAAATGGACCAATCAAATCAGATTTAAATGCACTTCTTTTGAGCTTCACACAGATAATTATATATATGACTATATTAGATACTTTATACTCTCGCGGTTTGTACACACAAATTATAACGGGTTTATCGCGATATTCCTTATTTACCTTCATAATCTAACGGCGGGGTCAGATGTACTGGTGAATCAGCGAGTTGTTACTGGAGCTGTCAGCCAAATGTAGCACTACCCGAAGAATGTGTCAAATAAAATGGATGGGTAGGGAGATAAATGTTCGACTACCATCCATTTTTTTACTAATTATTGTCACCGGTCCGACACAACACTCACAACATCCATTACGAGTAAAATTCCAAAAATCACAAATTTTAAATATTTTTTTCAGAAAATATTATTTCTTAGGTATCCAAAATTATTATCTACATGATTTTAATTTTTTTCATGTTAAATTGGGTAATTATCTGCCGATTGGCACCTCTAACGTCAAAATCGGAGTATCCGTTCAGGATTAAGAATTTTTTAAACTTTTTTTGAATAAGTGGCGCCATCTCTGTTCCTAAGGGGTGAAACTAATTTCGCCTAGAGTGAAATCGTTTATTTTGGTCTATATTATCACTGTGCAAAACGGCTTGCTTCCATCACAAAGTGCAGCTTCCAGGCCAAAACCGTCCATAACAAGTAAGACTATAGTTGGAACAAGACACCGACGTGTTCGCCGAGAGCTGACACACGTTATTTACTAAAATAAGTGCTTCGCGCTTTAAGTTTGATTAGAGTTGTATTTTAAGTATAAGTAGTTTTAAGTTTTGCATTTTAAACGCGTTGGTTACATACTGTTAGTTTACAATTGTAGTTTTAGAAATAAATAACCGCTAGGAGCGGTGTACTATTCTCCATACAAATAATTCACGCTGTCGTTAGCGAGTACGATCACGTTAACTAATGGTAAAGGTACCGATTGCGACGTTGCCTCCAGATAAATTGATCAGATTTGAGCATACGGCCATTTTTCTTGATGACTTACCTCACAGCATGAAAGCGAAAACTAGGTCTGATTTTACTGTTAGATAGTTTTCATGCAATTGCGTTTGGGAATGATACGTTTTTTGGCCAGCAAAGTCGTATACTTGCAAATTCGAGTAACTTGGTAATGTGAAAAACTTATTTGGGATCATGGGAACGGAAGAAATAATACAAAGATAATAAATAAATAAGATATTGCAATAAAATTTAAATGATTAATATTTTATTACCCACGTGTCTGCAAGTAGTAGGTAGTCGTTTCTTTTGTATAAACGGATAACTAAATAGATTTCAGTTTAGTTATGTACCTAATACTATTAAGTATTCTGTGGTTTAGTTTTTCTTTGTGTAAAATGTGATTTAGATTTCTTAGCTATGAATCAAAAAATTAAGCTAAAGCGTGATTATTGCGTGTACCACTGAATTTTTCAGAAAACACAGATTCGAAGATATATCCCACGGTTTAAACTTTTGAATCACTGGGAATCGTGCGATAAATTAAACTAAAACCATCTTCTCGGTTGAAATTCTTTGGGTGCTTTTTTATTTCCATTACTTCCCTTGCCATCCCTGAATAATAGTGCTTTTCAGTTAAAAAAAATTGGTTTGTGTAACTCGATCGCTCCGGATGTTATTAAATGTTCAGCTATTGCCGATTTATGTATTTGGCTTCACAAAAATGCTACCGGTTTGGTCCATTTTCTCCATTCCGCTTCTGTGTACATGCAGCCTTAGACTGTGCTTGCACATTAGAGTACAAACTCCACACACTTTTTTATTCATGAATTTAATGAGCTATGAAAGTTTTTTTTACTACAACGGTGACTAGAGTCAGACCACGCTAACTCTTACGAGCAAAAAAAAAAAAAAAATTATTCAGTTATACATATTAGGGGTTTACAAGAATAGGTTGGAATCTCCTAGTAAGTGACAAATTCACTTGTGTCAGGAGACCCCGCTCTTCCATTAATGCATAAAGGTATAACATTAAGTAAAACAAAATGTATATACGTCTATACCAAAACTTAAAAACTAATAACAATTCTAGACTAAAACTTAGAAATTAGCGACAAAAGATTGAAATTTTTATTCTTACTTTTACAACTTACATTATACTTAGTCTTATAGTTGAAATTATACATATATGAGTAGGTATGTATGAATTTTTTGATGGTATATTCGTATTCTACTCGTACTAGGTGTGAGATTATAGTTCAAAATTCAAAGTTCGAAAGTGAGTCAATTTGTATGGTTTGACAGTTTATTTGCCTGGAAGAGTTAGCGTGGTCTGGCTCTAACATACGTACGACCTCCCCTGATGATGAGGTAAGTCCTGAGGGTAAAATGGGTAAGCACACGTATATTGCTAACCCTATAAATCCAACTTGAGTCTAAATTTGAGCATAATTTCCAATCTGTAGTCTGTCCGCATTGGTCTACGGCAAATATGAATTATTGTCTACTAGCTGTGCCCCGCGGTGTTACCCACTCATCCCACGGGAACACTAAATTTATTCGGGATGAAAAGTATCCTATGTCCTTTCCCGGGTCTCAAACTATCTCCATACCAAATTTCATCTAAATCGGTTCAGCGGTTTAAGCGTGAAGAGGTAACAGACAGACAGACAGACAGACAGACAGACAGACACACTTTCGCATTTATAATATTAGTATGGATAGTATGGATATATATATATATATATATATATATATAATAATAGCTGTGCCCCGCGGTGTTACCCGCTCATCCCACGGGAACACTAAATTTATTCGGGATGAAAAGTATCCTATGTCCTTTCCCGGGTCTCAAACTATCTCCATACCAAATTTCATCTAAATCGGTTCAGCGGTTTAAGCGTGAAGAGGTAACAGACAGACAGACAGACAGACAGACAGACACACTTTCGCATTTATAATATTAGTATGGATTTCCTGACACTGTTTCCAACGGCTATAGTTAGTGCTCCTGGGAAATTGGGACGTTAATTCATCACTTCTCTCCGACAGACATCCAGACTAACCGGCCTCTAGAGAAATACTGTACAGGTGACGGTTTTTATCCGAAGCTTGGATTAAATTAGGAAAACTGAATAATAAATTGACAGCTGGCTTCTAATTATTTAAATAGTGCCTTTATGAAAAGAAAACAGAATGATTTTTTTGCATTATGCTGAATAAACATACAATAATAAAATTAAAAGGTCATTGACATAGCAACCCGGGTAAGCAAGCTGAAATGGCAATGGGCGGGGCACGTAGCTCGTCCGAAGGACCGATGGCCGTTGGGACAGAAAGGTTCTCGAGTGGAGGCCACGTACCCGCAAGGTGGTCGGACGACCTGGTTAGATTGCGGAGACTCGCTGGATGCAGGTCGCTGCTATCCGGCCCATATCGAAGTCTATTGAGGAGGCCTGTGTCCAGCAGTGAAAGTCCTATGGCTGGAAATAATGATGAAGATGATGAATAAAATGAATACCTAAGGTGGAAGTTACTCATTAACAAAGTAGTAAATAAAACTGTATTTACTCCTCAATGAAGAAAAGTAATCGCCAATTTGATCTTCACAGCTATTTATAGTTTATTCTGATTATTTTGTAAGTATTTAAATATCCATACTAATATTATAAATGCGAAAGTGTGTCTGTCTGTATGTAACCTCTTCACGCTTTGATGAAATTTGGCATGGAGATAGTTTAAGATCCGAGGAAGGACATAGGATAGTTTTCATCCTGGAAATTATCCCTAAAAAGATTGAAAAGAGTAAATGACATTGATGACATTGATGACCCTGTGGGAAATGTAATGATTAGACCAAAAACACAATTGCTCTTACATTTGCTTAGGCGCTTTTAATAATGCCTTTTATTAATTAAGGTGATTCAGTGGATATCTATCGTGTTGTACGAGGTTGCTTCCATACTTCCAAGTTCCACGCGGACGTAGTCGCGGGCAAAAGCTAGTATTAAATATATATTATAGAAATTAGGACTCTTTTGTGAATGTTTCAATAGATTTCGCGTGGAGTCAGTGCCATATCTGTAATAAAATTTTCACTAACCATACTTTTTAGGGTTCCGTACCCAAGGGGTAAAAACGGGACCCTATTACTGAGACTTCGCTGTCCATCCGTCCGTCCGTCTGTCACCAGGCTGTATCTCAAGAACGGTTGAAGTAGACAGTTGAAATTTTCACAGATGATGTATTTCTATTGCCGCTATAACAACAAATACTAAAAATAAAATAAATATTTAAGGGGTCTCCCATACAACAAACTTACAGATAATGGTACGGAACCCTTCGTGCGCGAGTCCCACTCGCACTTGGCCGATATTTTTATACAACAGATTTAATTAGTTAACGATGAACACAACGTTCCAAAGAGTAGTCGTTTGAGTATACAATATGAGAGCTGCCTACCTCTGACCCCGTTTACTTGCTTCTCGAAAAACCCCATGTCGCGCACTGTAAACATTTTAGTACCCTTACCATGTACCTTACTTACCTTACAGTACTCGCTAGCGACTGTGTAATAGGGTGTCCCGAATTTGACCTTTTTTTGCAAGACCATTCTAAAAATTGGAAATTAAACATAAATTAGAGGAAAATAATGATAAAAAATTAAAGTAAATCTTTAGGGCTCTACCAACGATTAAAGCCCTCTGAATTGAAAATAATAAATTTGTAATTTTGATTTAATATAAATGTCAAGGCAAGCTGTAAAACTTTAAACCAAAAAATATATATATTTTGGCCATTGAGTTATTTTTTTTTGTCTTTTGTTTTTGGCTAATTTTGAAACTATGATAAAAAAGAATTTACAATTATTCGTGTCAAGTTTTAGGCATATATTACTTATTTCTGTAAAATAGTAAAATGTTTAAACTTAACACTAAGGAAAAGCTCTCAGATGCTACGTAATTTTAGTTTTACTACCTTTTTCGTAATGAGTGTAAATATTTAAAAAATAAATCTCTTGCGATAGTGTAGCTCAAAAATCTTTTTTCCATACATGGACGTCGCTCTACTGTGTAAAGGATTTGTATGGATAATTATAGTTCTACAAAGTAACAGCTAAGGGCACTGTACTATTTTCGATAGAAATCGTTTGCGATGTCGTCAGCGAGTACGGTCACGTTAATTCATGGTGAGGATACAGGGACTCATTTCATAGCTTGCAAACTCGCTTCGAACGAGTTTCTCGACAGAAAGGATACGTCCCTACTGGTACAGAGTGGAAAGGACTGTGGGTTGACCAATCACACGTGAAGTGGATCGCGTCAGTGGAAATAGAGTGTAAATGGATCGGAGCTGGACTGACTTTCAAATAATGCACTCCACGTTATTGAAAACTTCCTCTGATTCACACTGTTCAAAATGCAATAGGATTTTTTTTCTACTTTGCTAAAACCAACGCAGACCCAAATACATACAAATTTATAATGATTGACACTTTTGATTGTCTCCGGCGTTCCTCAAAGTGTCTCTCAAAGATTGTCCCTTTTTAGGGTTCCGTAGTCCGTAGAAACCCTTATTTTTATTTAGTTAGTTTCGTAATGTTTTGCTTCTTTGAATCACCTTTATTTTAAAAATTAAAATAAAAATTTATTGCTTCTGTTACAGGGCCCACCTGGTATATCACGTAGATAAAAAAAAAATTATTTGAGCCTCCCTGAGATTTTGGCAACTTTCCACTTACCGTTGTCAACCTTTGACAACAGTAAGTGTACACGGTAACTGGTGTCGTTTAAATTGTTTTATTTATGTGTGACAGGCGGAAACCGAAAAAATATATATTTTACAACGAAGTTGAAAAGTTGTGGACAGATTCATTGTGACGGTCAAGTTCGCCCGTACACCACTCAGCCAACCCGTTTATTTCTCAAAAATGCTATGTAAGTCTGCTTTTTATAATCAACTAGCTGTGCCCCGCGGTGTTACCCGCTCATCCCACGGGAACACTAAATTTATTCGGGATGAAAAGTATCCTATGTCCTTCCCCGGGACTTAAACTATCTATATACCAAATTTCATCTAAATCGGTTCAGCGGTTTTAGCGTGAAGAGGTAACAGACAGACAGACAGACAGACAGACACACTTTCGCATTTATAATATTAGTATGGATTGAATAAATACAACTCGGCTCTCAGTTTGAAGTTCCTCACAAACTGCTTCTATCCACGCGTATAATTCAATTAATTAAAGTACAGACTATTTTCATCTTTAGCTTTGCCGACAAAGTTTTCCTCAGAAGTGGACCCATCGGATCTTGACGACATGTGCAAACTTTGTCTGCAACGAATGCAATTGCTTTGTTGAAAACAAACTTTCTATAATAAAATTATATATAACTAGCTGTGCCCCGCGGTGTTACCCGCTCATCCCACGGGAACACTAAATTTATTCGGGATGAAAAGTATCCTATGTCCTTCCCCGGGACTTAAACTATCTATATACCAAATTTCATCTAAATCGGTTCAGCGGTTTTAGCGTGAAGAGGTAACAGACAGACAGACAGACAGACAGACAGACACACTTTCGCATTTATAATATTAGTATAATTATAAAAAAAAATCTTAGAGAGACGTTATGAAATGAAAAATAATTTATTTAGTAAATTGCCACACCACTTTTACAAGACAAGTCAGATTGTGAATCTACCAGCATTCCCCGTGAGGATACCGATGTTGAGAAAAAAGCCGAAAGAAACTCAATAGTAAGTTTTTTTTTTTGTAAATTACACTTTAATCAATCATCAAAATGTATGTTATACTATGACTAATTACATTGCTACACGTAAAGAAGATGATTCTTTACGTGTAGCAATGTGATTAGCTTCTTCAATTCAATTTGAAACTCCAAATATTTAGGAAAAATCTTAAAGCACGATAAATACGTGGCTATTGTTGGTCATGTTTGCATCTATCGGTTGGAATATCGTGAAATGAATTGAAATGAAATGAAATGAAATTAAATGAAATGAAATAATTTATTCAGTAAGTAAGCTAAAATGGCTGTACGGATTAAAAAAAATTAATGGTTATAGGATACTTTTATACGATACAATAAATACGTGCAAATGGTACGTCTACTTTATCACATGAATATATTTATTTCAATCCAAATATGTATTTTTTATGTATTGTTATGATTCTATTGGCGCCGTCTATATCGTAGATCCTCGTTTAGCGTTCTTAACTTAAAGGATATATCGTAATTTTTTTTAAGGAAGTAATTAATTAATTTAGATATTGACCACCACTTTTCACTCCTCCTAAGTTCGAAATATGTATTTCACCTCAACCATGCTTTTGTCTTTTTCTTCAGAAACATTTTTCACAATGGATTGGTTTATTTTCTTATCAAAACTCTTTATAAGTCAGATTTATCCAAAAATATGTGTGCAATATCTTTTCATATTAAATTTTCATCAAATATCATCAAATTTAACCCTTAACCACCTAGGCAAGGTCCTCAGGACCAGACAAATACAAAATTAGTGAATAACTCATCGTATGTTCATGGCACGGACCTCTGTGGCCTTGTACCTTTCCTCGCTGCCGTCTCAGTGCCAGCCATGTGTTCAACGCGTTCGGACGTGTGCTTCTGAAAATTTTGTGAGTATAAAACTGTCGTCAGTGGTCTCAGCGACCTTGCCTAGGTGCTTACGTATTACATCTTACTGGTCTCTGAGACCTTGCCTAGGTCGTTGCGTTTATTTTTATGACGTTGTAATTTTCAATACTTGGAACGCATTTCATGTTTAGTTTTGTTTAAAAATGCTTCTTAATGACGCAACGATCGAAAGATGGTTACGAGAAGTGCCCTCCAATGAATATGACTTGCCAGATGATGAAGGTAGCGATTTAGAATCAAATTCTGGTTTTAAATGAATGTCATTTCGGCTTCGGCTTTAGTCATGTTCTGCTAAAGTCATATTCTGCTTTTGTCATGTTCTGATGACGAAATGCTATTATTACCTGGTTCTGATGCCCACCGCAACGTTCTTCTTTTTAGGTCTTGATCGCCATTTTAATAATGGCACTTCGTCGTCTGAAGAAAATTAATGTTCGTGATCTTGCTGCACTACCGGTCTAGGTCTCGATCATAGTGATGGTGGTTCATTGAACCACCATCACTATGATCAAGGACCTTGCAACATAATGTACCTAGTCAATGAAGCACAGGGTATCAAACCAGCTTGCCGCGATGTATTGGCCTCTACATCGAGTCCACTGGACATCTGGCAACAGTTCTTTACGGGACCTATTAATGAATATCAACAATATCCTCAACAAAGATACTGACTTACCAGCACAGATGAGTCCCAGGCAATGTAATTTTGCTCAACTTGTGACCCCAAAAAACAGTGGGAGACGCAGAACATATGAATTGAATGCAAGAAAGCAATCTGCATTCAATGCTCGAAACGTATGAACTGTGTATCAATTGGCTGTCGCGAGATACGGCTATAAAAATTATTGGTTTTACATAAAAATTATAACTGATTAGCTTTACTGATTATTGTACTTTAAGATTTATCAAGAAAAAAATAAATACTTTGAGAATATTTTGTGATCTCGTGATCCAAAATTTTAATTTTTGTTTGTTTAAACATTTAAGGGAATGCGACTAAGTTAAAGAAATGGCTATTTTAATAGCTTGCAATTTTATAAAAATTACTAGGTTTTATATAAAGTGTATAGCTGATTTGCTTGACTAATTATTGTACTTTAAGATTTACCAAGAAAATAATATATAGTGTCAGAATATTTTGTGATCTCATGTTCCAAATGTTTTAAAAAAAAATGTTTCGTCAAATCGTAAGTGAATGTTATTATGTTAAGTTTAAAGAACATATTGTTGATTTATGTTGTGTCGATATTTGTTAATAAATACCTAAAACCGTTAAAGCGGTAAATATTATACCAATGTACCTATAACATAAATACTTAAACATATTTTAGACCCATTTCAAGTAGAGGTCTCCATGACCTTTCGTAGGTGGTTGTGCTATAGAAATCGGATGTAGGTAGTTAAGGGTTAAATTGAATCTCACATATTCCGTAAACATTCCTTTATGCTTCAAGTAAACAGCTTTACGATAATTAAATCGAATTCAGATCTCAAACGCAATATTTACGATCGACTCGACCACTTCAATCGAGTCGAGAATCGAGAACGGTATCGGTATCGAAAGCAAACGCAAATAAAATTCTTTCGTCAATGCGAACTCTTCAGCTATAATCGCACGTTCAAATATTGAGAATTTCAACGTTTTAGGTATTCAAATATTTCCAAGGTTGTTGTGATTTTTAAACTAAGATGAAATTACAGACTAGGGTGAAGGTGCTTTAATTTGCGAAAAGAAGAATGAAGAATGGAGAGGTCCATATTGTGTTTTAAAGAATGCGATAAGTGAAAAGAAGTTAGCTCTTTAAAAATACTAATAATTTCTTAACAAGTAGAGTAAGGTCTTTGACCGAAGACTGGTTAGTGCTGGCGGCAGTTCGCAGTCGTTGTTCAAATGTTTTTTTTTTACTGAGCTATTCTTTTGCTCTGGACTAGAATTCAACATCAGTCATAACCCGTAGTCGCAACGGTGTCCCTACGCCATATTTCTACACATCTGTAAGTCGTTATGACCGTACATTGCTAATATACATAAGTAAATGTTTTTAAAATTAGGCCTGAGTATGTACTTTTATAACTTTAGCCTTTATACTTCACTAGTAAAAATAACATTCTAAATTAGCATATATGTTATTTTTTCTGTTGAGTTTCTTTCGGCGTTTTTTCTCAACAGTGGTCTCCTCTTGTGAAATTCCGGTAGACTCTGACATGTAAAATTGCCCTTATGGCCTACTTGCAGAATAAAGTTCATTATTTACTAGCGATTTTGACTCTGCGTCGATTAAGCATACCTAAAGGCTAAAGTTAGCCGTTAGGCTAAGCTTTATTACCCAAATACGGTAAAGAAAAAAAAACTAACGAAGTAGAAGTACCTTCTAGTAAAATGTCATTTCAATCGATTTAGCTTTACTTATAACCAGTGTCGAACGACTAGCACTTCAATCAATTATCGGTAATAATAACCATCTGGACGCCCAGCTATCCCTATACTAAAACTTCTTAAAATCCGTCCAACCAAAAAATGTATGCAACTGATAAGTTATGAGCAGAACAGTTGGCACCACACTACTGCATCCTACGGTTAAGACTTCCTGAAATAATTTCATAAAAAAATAACTGAATTTCGATACAACTTTCGAATTGTATAAAACTATAGATATTTTAAAGAAAAAAATAGTTTATAAGCGTCTACTTTAAAATTGCTTGCCTTACCTTACCTTCTATTGGCATGCTTCTTTGTAAAAATCGCGATTTTTTAATATTTCCTAAGACTACGACAAAGTGCCTTTATTTACTTATTATAAAACGCGAAAACCATACAGCGGACACGACTGATTATGCAACCTCAGAAGTTTCGGTCTCATTTAAAATTGTCAAACGGTCCGAAATAAGAGTCAACAATCCTCAGCATGAATAATTATGAAAGAATACATTAGTTGGGCCAGCACAACTACAGTTCGCGATTCTTGTTACGCGAGATAGGATCACTTGACTCTCAACAGTACAGTAAAGAAAGAGATACATAATACTTGACTCTCACAGTACAGTAAAGAAAGAGATACATAATATTTCGCGTGCGAGTGTCACAGTGGTGCTGGGCAGAGTAAATGGAAATGTCAAGAGGGTTCAGAGAAATGTTAATATAACTAAATACATTGTTAAGGTTCCTGTTATCCCAATTAAACACGTTATTTACATAAATATTGACACAAAAGTAAATTACGAAAGAAAAATTTAATGTGATCGTGCGTGTAAAGCGTATGGCTAATGCGTATAAGCATTTCAAAACACATATGACGCAGAGGGCGCTCCAGTAGCGTAAGAATTATGGAATGAAAGATTTGGTGTGATTGACGTAACGATCTAATAGCTAAGTTGGGAGAACAATACGCCGGAAACATAGAGGTCGCAAGTTCTAGTCTTGCTTCGATTGTAGTAGATCATATTAAATTTTTCTTTCCTAATTTTACTTTGTGTCAATATTTATACAAATATTTTTAAAAATACAAACGTGGTACTTCCACCTTAAAAAGAAAGATATTTTTTTTCGATAAAAATACTTTATTTCCACTTCGAATATCAGTGAAACACTACGCTAATATACTCGCTACGCTTGTTATTCAATCACAGATCATTCGCTTTGTGGAATTCAAAATCCTTTGAGGAACTCATGAGTCTTATCCTATCTAATAACTGTGATCGAATTAACTATAATTTTAGTGTACGAGTTCTGTTATTCAAAGGGATTAAAAACGCATGCCAAGCAACGCTTGCTGAGAAACTGCCTACCTTATTTCTGCATAAGATATATGTAATTACGCATAACAAATGGCAACTACTGATTAGCTGATTGCATTTACATTCATAAAAAAAACAGCAGCTTTTTATCGTTGTGTTTTAATGACCGTTGTTAAAGCATAATTGGTTGATCAAAAAAAATGTAATTGGTGCCATTTGATCGCAAGTACCTACTTTTAGAAAATAATAGTTAAACGTTTGAACGTGAACGTAAATTATTCTATAATATATAAACTTAAATGATAGTAAACCTGCAAATATTACGCATATTTTACGAGCAATGTGTACGTCATACGATAACGTATATAGGTACTAATAAAAATGTCGAATAAGTACTGTATATCCATAATTTCATAAAGAATAGTACCGTGTGTGTGTGTGTGTACCTTCATGTCCTCAAATCTTAAAATGTTTTCAAAAGTCATAAATATAAAAATCTTTGTGTTTTCAATAATTAATTTCAACATGAGTTTGTCAAAAATTTCCAAACTTATCATCAACGGAGAGCTCTCTAAAATCGAAGATTTCCCGCATTCAGCATTCTTATCTATCGAGTGCAATGCAACAAAGACCGAAGGTTTCTTTGCGTGCGGCGCATCAGTTGTTAATCAGGCAATTCTATTGACTGCCGCGCACTGTATATTTAAATGCAAAACCTATTTTGCTGCTGCTGCGTTCGGGCACGAGAGAATCGATAAAGGCATGCTAGTCACTGTGTTTTCTTTCAAATTGCATAAAGAATATACGGAGGGTTCATTGTCGAATGATATAGCGTTGGTATTGTTGAAGAAATCTTTGAAGTTCAGTGACAGAGTTAGTAGGGTGAGCTTGCTGCGAAAGCCTCCAGACGTGTCAGCTTCTGCAGTCGCTGGATGGGGAATAGATGTAAGTTTATTAGAGTTTAGAGTTAAGAGGGAATAGACGTCGATCAAAGAATCAGTGACAAAGTTACCGCGCTGCTGTATGGGTAGCAGTCCCTGATGAAGTAGAGGCAGCATGATTGGTCAAATCACTGTCCGTAGCAGCGCAGTAAATAATAAATAAATAAATATCGGACAACCTCAGACAAATCGATGTAGTCCCAAATTAAGCTCTAGAAGGCTTGTGTTATGGGTATTAGACGACGATATAAGTACTTATATAGATAAATGTATACTTAAATACATAGAACAACCATGACCCAAGCACAAATATTCGAGTTCATGACACAAATATTTGCCCTGGCCGGGATTCGAACCCGGGACCGCCGCAGTAACATAAATATATATATATAAAGAAGGAATCACAAAGCAAACGATTATTGCTACACTTGTCAGTGAAATAAGTTCTCATTGGTCTAGTTGAGAATTTAATAGTTTTTTTTTACGAATAACATAAGTATACTATATAGCTATATAGTTAATTTATATATAATTAATTTTGATTTTTCCAGAAAAAATCGAACGTCGTGTCACGTCTCAAGTACACTCAACAGCATGTGCTGTCCTACGCGACATGCTTGTTCATGCTTAGCATCCCTGACGGAACCCTCTGTGCTGAAAACGTCCCAAAAGGGGGAGTCCCTTCGAAGTAAGTTGTCAACACGAGTATACTTATTAGGGCATTTTTTTAGGGTTCCGTAGTCAACTAGGAACCTTTATAGTTTCGCCATGTCCGTCTGTCCGTCTGTCCGTCCGCGGCTTAGCTCCGTGATCATTAGTTAGTTAGTTAGTTGCGCTGGGCATTTTCCGCAAGTCGACATCCAACGTGCCTATTTTGCGTGAAAAGGGGGTAGCGCTACTCCAACCACCCCAGCTCCTCCACGAACCTAAGTAAAGCCTTGATGTTGCCTATGGCTTCGTGTACGGTACTTGGAGATCCTAGGTATTTCGTCCTGTATCCTTCTACCTGTTTGCAATCTAGTAGAATGTGATTGGTGGTTTCTTCTGCCTCCATGCATGCTCTGCATACTGGGCTGTCTGTTATACCTAAATTGAAGAGGTGTTTGTTCAGAGTATTGTGTCCCGTTATTAATCCTACTATCTTGCGTAGTTGGTTCCTGTGGATTCTCAGTAAGATGGTGGTGAGTTTGTGATTCTTATTCGGAAGTATTTCTTTTGTTTGTCTACACGTTCCCATGTCTTCCCAGTATTTCTGGTGTTGGTATAATGTGTGCTGGTTCATTATGTTGTATATGTAAGATTGTGGTAGGGGTATTATTGGCTCTGGCCCGCATGGCGGTGTCTCCGATCCCTTACGGGCCAATTCATCCGCTGCGTCATTGCCTCTTGAGCCGCTGTGTCCCTTTATCCATTGTAATGTTACCGTATTTTTGTCATCGCACACGTCTGTGATGCAGCGATGACATTCGTATATTAGAGCAGAGGTACACATATCACTATTTAGTGCTTGTAGTACGGATTTGCTGTCTGAAAGTATTCGTATGTTTGTGTTCTGAACCTGGCGTCTTTTTATAGCGTTGCAGGCTTCTATTATTCCTACGCATTCAGCTTGGAATACCGTGTTGTGTACACCTAGGGGTTTAGAGATGTGCATACTCAAATCCTCCGAGAATACACCACATCCCGTTCCTTTCTCAGTTTTTGACCCGTCCGTAAAGATTCTCAGGTCCTCATTATCAGGTGATCATTAGTAATAGAAAGCTGAAATTTGGTATGAGTATGTGTATGTATAACGCCGACAGAACGGTAAAATAAAAAATAAAAAAAAAATTTTTTTTCGGGTACCTCTCGAACACCTAAAGTGGGGGTGATTTTTTTTTCTTTTCAGCACTGGTGTGTGGGGTGTCGTTGAATAGGTCTTGTAAAAATAATAGGGGTCTTTTAACATTATTTTTTGATACAGTCAGCAGTTTTGTAAATATTCGCTCTGAAAACAAAAAAAATAGTGTCCCTCCCCCTCTAACTTTTCAACCACGGGTCAAAAAAAAATGGAAAAATTCATGTAAATGAGGCCTTATAAGTACTTTCAATGAAAACTATATTGAACAAAATCGGTCGAGCCGTTTTTGAGTTATCACCAAATTTCATATTTTTTCTTTAAAAGGACATAAGTTGACTTCCAGAAGGTAATAAGTGATTAGAGTTTCTAGGGCGTTTACGACCTTTTTATAGCGCTTAAAATCTTTCTTAACTTAAACCTCGGGCTTAAAACAGCAGTTTATTGTGAAGGATACGGAACCCTACACTGAGCGTGGCCCGACATGCTCTTGGCCGGTTTTTTTTAAATTCGGAATACTAAAGTGATAGCTCCATGAAATTTTAAACGTTTATTTTATTTTAATTTCAATTTATGTATTTTCGCATGTTTAAAATATACTTAGGCATTTAAATTTAAAATACATTTAAATAGTGTCTAGGTATATTTTATACCAATTAAGTATCACGGTGGCTCAGTGAACTGTAGACCTTGAGAGATTGTTTTAAAATGGCTGAATTTTTTAATATTTTACTTTTTCAATCCCTATATGTACGCCCTTTTAAAAATTTCGAATAACTGACACGACAAAAATACTTATCGAATCTACATACTTACAAATGTTCATGAGAATCGGTTGACAATTTGTGGCTTAGGATAGAACAGCCAAAAATTTTAACGTCCAAAAATCTGGACTGGATAAAAAGTTTGGTGAAATAGAGACGACACAATTAAAAATGACATTTTAGTATTTTAAATTAACTTAGACCCTACTCACAAAATAAAATATTTCGGAACATTCGCCGTTTTCATATTTTCCTCAAACTTAATTTTAATGGTTGTTTGTTTATGAAATGTGATTTTTTCCTAAAACGGAGGTGGACGTTTTCAAGTCGGCTGTGTTTATTTTTTATTTTTCAGGCTTAAGTAATATATCCATAGTCGCAACTAATTTATTTTGTACCATGTTCCACAGTGCTGACTCAGGCTGTGCGCTGATGATAAACAAGTATATCCAGATTGGGCTCGTGTCATATTCGAATCCTTACATTTCCGAGACGACCACTGTGTACACTAACATCAGCCACTTCTACGATTGGATTGCGGAAAACAGCGCGGCACTATATTGTCAAGGGAAGCGCAATAGAACTGTGTAATATTATTAAAAGTTTCGTGAGACATGTTTAATAAAATTATTGCATTAAGCGGTTTAAATACTCACGTGAATTTGTCAGACGGCCCGACATGTTTCGAACTCTTGTGGAGGTCTTCATCGGGTACTGCTAACCGTATTGCCGCGCGGCAATTATGTCAAAAAGTGAGTGACAAAGTGAGACTAATCGTATAATTTTCAAATCGAAAACAATTCACATTTTTTTAAAGTGTTAAATTTACACCAATTTTAATTGTTTTATTACCACGGAACCTTAAACCATACTTCAATTTCATTTTATTATACCTACTAGTGTTGAAAATAATCACCACAAAATTATTTCCTATCAAGGATGACGTCAAGCGTTACATGAATATACGCAACGCAGCAGTACAATTTCCATAGTAAAGCCTACTTTAGTTTTTTTTCCTGACCATAAACTATCTACTTTCGCGTCCTGATTTTTTATCAATGAAGTCAACATTCCCGACCTTTTTTACTACTGAAAAAATCTGTGACTTTTTCTAGAAATGAGGGGGATTGTTCCTACCTATAAACTAAACATTCATTCCTCATTGCTTATCTCAACACGATAGATGCGGTTCATGTGAAATTATAATGAAATTACATAGTACAGGGATTTATTGCTCAATACTAGTGGTGATAAAATTCTCTTAATAGACATTAATTAACTCCTAAAATACAATTTAATACAACACATTAAACGTGTAAATTGAGCTTATCATAACTACTTTCGTTTAAAAAGTGACTGATAAAAACATTCCAGCGTTGCTACTGATATATAATTTATTTCGACACAAGAAAAAAGGAAAAGCAAAGAAACAGTAAATAAAACTGTTGCTACTTATTTTCGAGAAGTGATGAATGTTAAACTTGGAATAGTATCAATTTGCTTAACATTAATATATCCAGTAATAGCAGGTATTACTGGTCATATAGCGGGAGGTGAATACTCATTCATAAATGACTTCCCACACTCCATATTCCTCAAGCTAAACTGTGTGCATATGCCCAGATGTGGGGGGTCTCTGATAACCCAAAATCTCTTATTGACCGCTGGGAAATGTTTTCATTTTTGCAAGAAGCCTTACAACATTGATGTATCCATGGGCAACGAACGTGAAGGCTTGGGACTTGTAAGAAAAATCGTAGATTTTATAATACATGAAAAGTTTAGTGAGCATAAACTGGCTAATGATATTGCTTTGGGATGGTTGAATATGCCAGTTAGGTTCAGCCCTAATATCCGAAGAGTTGCATTGATGGAAACACCGCCATACTATCAGCCTGCTTTTGTGGCTGGTTGGGGTTGGATAGGCGTGAGTATAAACATGTTATCTACATTTTTTTTTATTTAAAGTCAATGATTTCACTTTCAATTACAACCTCTATAAGATAAAAATTCATTAAAAAAAGAAGTCAAACTATATTTATTTATTTAAAACTAGCCATGGCTTCTGCCAGTTCATGACATTTTAACACTTGTGGCTACTCCGATGTTCGAAATGCAACCGTCGTACAGTGCCGTCCCACTTACCCAAATATAGTTTGAATAAGAGATCGACAGGTACTGCACTAGACGACGATCAAATTCCGATCATTACATTTCCGAGACGACCACTGTGTACACTAACATCAGCCACTTCTACGATTGGATTGCGGAAAACAGCGCGGCACTATATTGTCAAGGGAAGCGCAATAGAACTGTGTAATATTATTAAAAGTTTCGTGAGACATGTTTAATAAAATTATTGCATTAAGCGGTTTAAATACTCACGTGAATTTGTCAGACGGCCCGACATGTTTCGAACTCTTGTGGAGGTCTTCATCGGGTACTGCTAACCGTATTGCCGCGCGGCAATTATGTCAAAAAGTGAGTGACAAAGTGAGACTAATCGTATAATTTTCAAATCGAAAACAATTCACATTTTTTTAAAGTGTTAAATTTACACCAATTTTAATTGTTTTATTACCACGGAACCTTAAACCATACTTCAATTTCATTTTATTATACCTACTAGTGTTGAAAATAATCACCACAAAATTATTTCCTATCAAGGATGACGTCAAGCGTTACATGAATATACGCAACGCAGCAGTACAATTTCCATAGTAAAGCCTACTTTAGTTTTTTTTCCTGACCATAAACTATCTACTTTCGCGTCCTGATTTTTTATCAATGAAGTCAACATTCCCGACCTTTTTAACCGACTTCAAAAAAAGGAGGGGGTTCTCAGTTCGGTTGTATGTTTTTTTTTTTTTTTTTTTTTTTTTTTTTTAATGTTTGTTACCTCATAACTCCGTCATTTATGAGTCGATTTGGAAAATTCTTTTTAGGGTCATGAATAGACATCTCAAGGTTGGTCCCATAAAATTTTGGTGAAGATCGGATGACGAGATCCATGAGGAATCGAAGGAATTCCTGAAATTTTATAGGCACTCATAATATTTTTAATGTTTTTTCTAAAACTATTTAAGTATTTGCATATGGTAGTCATCATCTTCTCATGCTGAACTGATGATGGAAGGTACAACTCCTTAACAGTTAGGAGTTAGGAGATATTTCAAACGAGATGCATGCCTTCAAGACCTCCCTGATCACCCCGCCATAAGTATTTTATATGAATCACTAAAAAGCGAAAAAAAAAAATTTTTAACAAAAAAAAGAACCGACTTCAGTAAAACTAAAAAGCCGAAAATAACCCGTTCAAGTACAGATTACATTTGACTCACCCTTTGAAGTCGGTGCCAAACCTCACGTAAACTTTAATATATAAATATAATAACTGAGTGGTTTGGGATCGATTTCAAAGGGTGAGTCAAAGGTAATCTGTACTTGAACGGGTTATTTTCGGCTTTTTAGTTTTACTGAAGTCGGTTCTTTTTTTTGTTAAAAATTTTTTACTACTGAAAAAATCTGTGACTTTTTCTAGAAATGAGGGGGATTGTTCCTACCTATAAACTAAACATTCATTCCTCATTGCTTATCTCAACACGATAGATGCGGTTCATGTGAAATTATAATGAAATTACATAGTACAGGGATTTATTGCTCAATACTAGTGGTGATAAAATTCTCTTAATAGACATTAATTAACTCCTAAAATACAATTTAATACAACACATTAAACGTGTAAATTGAGCTTATCATAACTACTTTCGTTTAAAAAGTGACTGATAAAAACATTCCAGCGTTGCTACTGATATATAATTTATTTCGACACAAGAAAAAAGGAAAAGCAAAGAAACAGTAAATAAAACTGTTGCTACTTATTTTCGAGAAGTGATGAATGTTAAACTTGGAATAGTATCAATTTGCTTAACATTAATATATCCAGTAATAGCAGGTATTACTGGTCATATAGCGGGAGGTGAATACTCATTCATAAATGACTTCCCACACTCCATATTCCTCAAGCTAAACTGTGTGCATATGCCCAGATGTGGGGGGTCTCTGATAACCCAAAATCTCTTATTGACCGCTGGGAAATGTTTTCATTTTTGCAAGAAGCCTTACAACATTGATGTATCCATGGGCAACGAACGTGAAGGCTTGGGACTTGTAAGAAAAATCGTAGATTTTATAATACATGAAAAGTTTAGTGAGCATAAACTGGCTAATGATATTGCTTTGGGATGGTTGAATATGCCAGTTAGGTTCAGCCCTAATATCCGAAGAGTTGCATTGATGGAAACACCGCCATACTATCAGCCTGCTTTTGTGGCTGGTTGGGGTTGGATAGGCGTGAGTATAAACATGTTATCTACATTTTTTTTTATTTAAAGTCAATGATTTCACTTTCAATTACAACCTCTATAAGATAAAAATTCATTAAAAAAAGAAGTCAAACTATATTTATTTATTTAAAACTAGCCATGGCTTCTGCCAGTTCATGACATTTTAACACTTGTGGCTACTCCGATGTTCGAAATGCAACCGTCGTACAGTGCCGTCCCACTTACCCAAATATAGTTTGAATAAGAGATCGACAGGTACTGCACTAGACGACGATCAAATTCCGATCATCGAAGTAGCCCTTCTGCATGATAGTTTTCATTCAAATCTCTTGATGATTAGGTTATTAGTGTACAAAACGTGCTCTTTTTAATAAACAAAAAAAATCAATCATTTTTATATTGATGGCAGTTTTTTTTTTTTAATCAATGTTGGCGTTTGTTGAATCAAACCAGCCTTGTAGGAGAAAGCCCACTTTGAAGATGCTCATGCTTTCTGTTTGCACAGTTCGTGTCAGTAAATATAAAAAAAAAACATAGGAATATTTATAAGTAGCTATATATTTTTGTACACTAAATCGAGGGGTAGCAGTACGTAAAAATCAAAAAAGAAATAACTCTCGATGTTAATTATTTCAGAATAATCAAGAATTAAGTATCTACCTGAAGCACACGAGCCAACATTTAGTGAACATGGGCGAATGTCGTCGGTCATTGGGAAATCGCATAGCCGAGGGAACATTTTGTATGCAAAACAGGTTTTACAGCACTAGACCATATGAGTAAGTGTTATTTAGTTGCGCTGTGTTGATAATTACACGAACACGGCTTAACTGGGTACTTGACTACGCGGTTGGCTCAGTTTGCAAGCACCTGCCTACTGAGCGGCGGTCCCGGGTTCGATTCCCGGCCAGGGCAAATATTTGTGTGATGAACTCGAATATTTTTGCTTAGGTCATGGTTGTTCTTATGTATTTAAGTATATATTTATCTATATAAGTATGTATATCGTCGTCTAGTACCCATAACACCAGCCTCCTTGAGCTTAATTTGGGACTCAGATCAGACTGAGATCAAATCAGCAAATTTTTAAGAAGTGTCAAAATGCTTAGTTAGTATGAAATTTCAAATATAACATGTTATGACGTTACTACGCTATCAGTAGTCAGTTGGCCTCCTTAAAGGCATTTCCGATAATACACGGACAATATCTATGTATACTTTGGATACTTTACATAAAAGTATAGTCCGTGTATTATCAGAAATACTATTTGATCGCAAGCGAGACATAATTTATATAGTAATAGCAAGAATGTACCCAAATGCATTCAAATTTATTTAGAAATAACCCCAGACGTAAATTATGGGTAAATTATAAGTTTAACATTGTGTGTAGTGGTTAGTGCATGTCATATCATGAACAATGATTTAAAAAGACGACAAGGGGCTGGATGATCGAGAGGTCTCCTTTGGAAGGATGAACCTTTTGAACTCCAAGAACTTTTTACCCTTTTGACAGCCCAGCTCGTCGACGGAAAACTATGTCTCAGACGCCCAGCTGTCAGCAAACATTATGACACTGTACAGTCGAGTTTATAAAATTATGAGCAACAATATTTTTGATCATTAAGAACTCAACTGTACAACGGCAGATGACATTATTGCGTCTGGGGTACAGCCTTCCGTTGACGTGATTTGTTACTAAGGGTGAAGCCAGGCGAGCGTAATTTGACTCGAGTAATTTCGGTCGCGCGATACATAGTGTAAAGTGATCACGTGACATGATGTACGGCGCGACCGAAATTATGCGACTCAAATTACGCTAGAGGAATTAGCGGAACCCGGGATTCATCATACAAAAAATCCCAGGAATAGGGCTTCTACTATATTTTGCCACCTCATCATCATCATTATCATCTCAGCCATAGGACGTCCACTGCTGAACATAGGCCTCCCCTTTGGACTTCCATATATACCGGTTGGAAGCGACCTACATCCAGCGCTTTCCGGCGACCTTTATAAGGTCATCTGTCCATCTTGTAGGTGGACGTCCTACGCTGCGCTTGCTGGTCAGAGGTCTCCACTCGAGCACTTTTCGGCCCCATCGGCCATCTGCTCTGCGTGCTATGTGGCCTGCCCATTGCCACTTCAACTTGCTAATCCGGTGAGCTATATCGGTCACTTTAGTTCGTCTACGGATTTCCTAATTTCTGATTCGATCACGTAGAGACACCCCGAGCATAGCCCTCTCCATTGCTCGTTGAGCGACTTTGAGCTTTGAGATGAGGCCGATAGTGAAAGACCACGTTTCGGTGCCGTAAGTCATCACTGGTAACACACATTGGTTGAAGACTTTCGTCTTGAGGCACTGAGGTATGTCGGACGAAAAGACATTGCGTAGTTTCCCGAACGCTGCCCAGCCGAGTTGGATTCGGCGGTTGACCTCTTTCTCGAAGTTGGACCTACCTAATTGGACCACTTGTCCTAGGTAGATGTATGAGTCAACAACTTCGAGTACCGAGTTTTCAACAGAGACTGGGATGGGCACAACCTTGGCATTTGACATGAGTTTCGTCTTGTCCATGTTCATTTTTAAGCCCACCCGTTTAGAAACTCGATTGAGGTCATCGAGCATCATGCTGAGTTCCTCCATCGACTTTGCCATGACTACGATGTCGTCGGCAAACCGAAGGTGAGTGATGTATTCGCCATTGATGTTGATGCCAAGTCCTTGGCATTCCAGGAGCTTGAAGGCGTCTTCCATAACGGCCGTAAACAGTTTCGGGGATATAACGTCCCCCAGTCTTACGCCTCTTCTCAATGGAATGGCCTTTGTGCTCTGCTCCTGAACTCGGACCGACATGGTGGCGTTACTATACAAACACATCAACACTTCAATGTACCGATAGTCAATATGGCATCGCTGAAGTGACTCGAGCACCGCCCATGTTTCCACCGAATCGAAGGCTTTCTCATAGTCCACAAACGCTAAGCATAATGGCAAGTTATACTCTTCAGTCTTCTGTATAACTTGCCGCAGCATATGTATGTGGTCTATGGTACTATAGATTCTTCGGAAAGCGGCTTGTTCGGGAGGCTGGAAGTCATCAAGTCTATGTTCGAGACGGTTCGTGATGACCCTTGCAAACAACTTATAAACATGGCTTAGAAGCGTGTCGGGCCTGTAGTTCTTCAATAGGCTGTTATCACCTTTCTTGAAGAACAGTACCACCTCGCCTCTATTCCATGCTTCAGGCGTTTTGCCCTCGGACAAGACGGAATTAAAGAGCTTCTGGAGGACCTTAACTACCGGTGTTCCACCCGCTCTCAGAAGCTCTGAGGTGATTCCGTCTTCGCCCGGCGCCTTGTTGTTCTTAAGCTGCTTCAGGGCCATCCTAATCTCGTACAGACTGATGTCCGGGATGTCTTCGGTATAATGTCGGGACAGCTTGGCTCTTGGATCGCCTACCAAGCTGTCAACGGGCTTTGCGACTGAAGTTTATAACTGACCATAGAACCTCTCGATCTCGCCTAGAACCTCTGCTTTGGTCGACGCTATGCTGCCATCTTCCCGTTTCAGCTTGGTCAGCTGGCTTTGTCCAATAGACTTGTCCTTTGCGAACACTTTGGAGCCTTTGTTCTGCTCAATGGTCTCTTTAACACGGTTCGTATTAAAGAGCCGCAGATCATGTCGCAAGGACTTCGATATACGTCTATTAAGCTGCCTATATGACCTCGCATCATCGGGAGACTGCAACTGTAGCGAGCGTCGTTCAGCCCTGAGGTTTAAGGTTCGATCAGACAATTTCTGAGGTCTATCTTTACGGCGGGGTCTGAAAAACTTAGACCCTACCGTGTGGACAGTTCCACTAGCCCGTCGTTGATGTCGTCCACTGAGACAAAGTTCTCCAGACAAGCGAAGCGGTTGGAGAGCTCGAGTTGAAAGCTCTCGGGGTTTTGAATATGGGCCCGAGTAGGTCGGAGCACTTTGCATTGAAGTCCCCCATAACAACAGTGAAGTAGGTTTTGGAAGTATGTATGGCCCTACTTACGTCCTCATACATAGCCTCTACTTCCTCATCAGAATGTGACGAGGTCGGTGCGTATACCTGAATGACCTTCAACGAATATCTTTTGGATATTCTGAGTATTAGGTATACCACCCTGCTCGACACACTGTCGATGGTAGTTATGTTGTTAACGAGGGACCTGTGAACGAGAAACCCGACACCGCCTTGGGACTGTTGGGCGCCCTCCCGGTAGTAGAGCAGGTTACCAGACTTCAGGGTTACGGTGTCCTCCCCCTCTCTACGGACTTCGCATAATCCTACAATGTCCCAGTGTAAACCTGCTCAGTTCCTCTTCCAACTCGCAAATCTTTTCGTCAGTCCTCATTGTGCGTATGTTGTGTGTTACCAGGGCTAGTCGTTGTGGGGATGAGTAGCCGGATTTCGCCACCTATGCCGCTCAAATTGTGAATAAATGGAACTTTTTTCTGCTTTTGACGTTTTCTGTTCAGAAATTTATCGTTTGCCACAAACGTCAAAGCAAGCAATTGGCGTTTGAGTAAAGTAGATTTAAAATAAAAACCGGTCAAGTGCGAGTCGGACTCGCGCACCGAGGGTCCCGTACAAACACTCCATCCTTAAGTGGTTAAGTTAAGTTTGCACCTGGTATGTATAGAGCTCTATACAAATGAGGTGCAAAGTTAACGCAACCAATCCCGTTTGTTGTATAAATAAATAAATAAATATTATAAATATTAAGGGACAATCATACACAAATCGACCTAGTCCCAAACTAAGCAAAGCTTGTACTATGGGTACTAGACGACGATATACATAATATATAAATACATATATAGATAACATCCATGACCCAAGAACAAATATTTTGCACAAATATTTGCCCCGGCCGGGATTCGAACCCGGGACCGCCGACTCAGTAGGCAGGTGTCTACCAACCGAGCCAAACGTGTCGTGTCGTGTCGTGTATGGGAGCCCCCCTTAAATATTTATTTTATTTTTAGTATTTGTTGTTATAGCGGCAATAGAAATACATCATCTGTGAAAATTTCAACTGTCTAGCTATCATCGTTCTTGAGATACAGCCTGGTGACAGATGGACGAACGGACGGACGGACGGGCGGACGGACGGGCGGACGGACAGCAAAGTCTCAGTAATAGGGTCCCACTTTTACCCTTTGGGTACGGAACCCTAAAAAGTATGATAAAAACTTATTTTTCTCAAACATACAATGAAATGTCGGCATACCATGCGTTATAACAGGCTTTGCTTTGCTTTTTGCGTTATAACTAGGCGTGATACTTTTGGCCCGAAAAGTATCACGTTTTCGGCGGAACAACTCGAGAGAATTGTAAAGGAATTTATTAAAAACTAGCTGTGCCCCGCGGTGTTACCCGCTCATCCCACGGGAACACTAAATTTATTCGGGATGAAAAGTATCCTATGTCCTTCCCCGGGACTGAAACTATCTATATACCAAATTTCATCTAAATCGGTTCAGCGGTTTAAGCGTGAAGAGGTAACAGACAGACAGACAGACAGACAGACAGACACACTTTCGCATTTATAATATTAGTATGGATAGTATGGATTGGTGGCGTCTGTGTTTGTAAACAGGCCAAACAGCTGAATCTTTTGAGTGGTGTATTTTTTTATTTCATTGCATATGTTTGAGAAAAGCACTAAATACATGCCTTAGCCGTGAACAGGGCTTGCCGGCTTCGTATCACTATCCGGTTCTCTCCCGGGTGATTATTCGAGCGTTTCAACCGTCTCATTAATATGTCCACAATATTGACCAATCCATAAAGGCAATCAACATAATTTTAATATGAATTGTAAAAATCCGCGACTTCTACAAGACAACCAAAAATAGGCCCTCAGTTCATACATATCAATGAGGCGGTTAAAACGCTCGAATAATCATCTTCCCGGCGTCTGCACTGCAGTAATGTAAGTACTATTTCAGAGGTGACACCGGTGCAGCACTCATCGTATCCGACTACATTCAGATAGGCATTGTCTCCTGGGGTGACCGAAATTATCACTACAGCAAAATAATCTACACTAATATTAGCTACCACTTAGATTGGATTAAAACCCAAGCTGAAGAATTGTATTGCAGAAACAATGAACACTAATCACACTATTTTTAACAGACTTGAGAAAAAGAGGAGGTTCTTAATTTCATCAAAATGTGTTTTTTTATTTATCCCTATTATGAAGACGGCTGGATCAGTTTCAAAAATATTTCTTTTGTGTTACAGTTTCCAGGTCCCAATTTTAACATTAAAAAACCGGCCGATTGCGAGTCAGACTCGCGCACCGAGGGTTCCGTTTAAATAAACGATTTCAAACTAATAATAGGGTCCCGTTTTACCCTTTAAGTACGGAACCCTAAAAATGAGTGATGTTTTACCTGTATTACTCCGTTAGAACTAAGGTTATTGCTATAAAAAAAATCTAAAAATGCAAATGTTTGATGCATGAAACTAAGTTAGTTGCATGGTTTTAAGGTGGCGTTAGTAGTCTTAAATTTACATACTTTTCGATATTTTTATGGTAGTTAGGTACCCTTGGCCCGATTGACTTTAAATTAAATCATTTGTGTGTTTAATTCATGTATTAACTTAACGATAAACCAGTATAGAATCAACAGTATTGAGTTTAAATATTTTTAAAGCAAAAAAAACTCTTTGGAGAATCGTAAAAATCAATCAACTGTCAAATCAACGTTGTGTCAATCAAAACCATTGTCAACAAATTTTGATAAACATTACAAAATATTCTCAATAATATATTAAATAACACTACAAAATTTAAGTTAAACATACCCAATTTCACTAAACGTGACGTCATGACGTTCTTACCACTACAAGTCCTTGCCGTGACCATAAAATTCTGTTGTATTATGGTTCCCGCCGTTATTATTTTGGGACTATTAGGGATATATTTACTTGCTCAAATGAACATTTACGACGAGGAATTGCGTGACGAAAGCAAAGATATCTTCACTGCCTTCATTAGGAACTAATCACATGTTATTAGTATCAATGCAATGGCTCGATCAAAGTCAATGTTCACAAGTGTATTCTGATTAGAAGGTTATATCACAAATGTTTATTCTGATTTACGATTTATGATCTCAAACACTGTTGTAAAGACAAATCACACAATTAATAATAATAACAACGACGCGAACAAAGTTGCCAACGAAATCGGAATACAAATTTCACACTTCTGTATCATGGTAACCATTTGTTATGACAACCAACGTTTTCGATCCAACAATGTCTACAGACGAGGATAAAGCTAAATTGACGAAACTCCTCCAAGGATTAGAAGTTCCTGAAGTAAAATTAACAGAAAGGTGCAAGGATATAGTGAAAGCGATTTACGAGAAATTTGATAAAGAGGTGGAAGAAGAAATGCGGTTTCAGGGGAACGTGCAAGATGCGGAACTTGACGTGAATCCGTATAAAGTGGACAAGGGTTTGTTGGAAGAAAATGAGAGGAAACTACGTGAACTCCTTGCGATGGGCAAACGGTTAGTATGTTAAAGTTGTAAGAATTTTAAGTAAAGATGTGAAGGCCTGAGTGTTTCCATCAATTATCAGCAGGAAAGCTAAGCGGTGTGTAACTGCGTAGCTAAGCTGTGGCAGTGTGCATATTATGATCAATGTGTATCAGACGGTTTACCCTTGTTCTATAGAGAAACGTTTCATCGAATTTTCATTTCATCGAAAGCGTTTTTTTTTCTGAAACCAAAAAAATATTTTGGAATGTTGTAACAACGAATTTGTGATTACAATAATTTTATTGAAATGGGTGTTGTTCGTTATAATTTGAATCAGATATCCACTCACCAACCATTTAATTATACGTAACCATATTGCAGAGCGAAAAAGGAATTCGCAGAGAGCATCGTTCAAAGCAGTGCTGATCCAAAGCGGCCGTGGCGCACACACTCCAGCAAGGAAAAGCTGCTTCGTATCGATAATGAGTTGAAGCGACATCATGAAGTAGCTGGTCAGGTGTGTAATTATAAAACATTATCATATCAGCCGATAGACGTCCACTGCTGGACAAATGCCTCCCCCAAAGATATCCACAACGATCGGTTTTGCGTCGCCCTCATTCAATTTCTGCCCGCGATTCTAACCAGGTCGTCGGTCCACTTGTTGGGAGTTTCCCACGCTGCGTCTTTCGGTCCACAGTCTCCACTCAAGAAACTTTCTGCCCCAACGGCTATCGGTTATATGTGTGATGTGCCCCTCCCAATGCACTGCCACTTAAGTAATTATAAAACATCGGTACTATCCAGACACAACTAAGTCGGTCTACGAGTACCACTAAATATTTTTAAAGTCTTTAACTATTTGGTATTTCACACTCTTTAATTTGCCGTAAATTAGATGATAATTATTGTTGTGAACTAGTGCATTTTGATTAATTAAGAATTAAGATGTTTCTTTCTCCGTAACACGTACGCCATTGAACTGATCGAATGAGAAGACAAAACCTTTCACACAACAAGTCTGGTATTATAGGCCGTACTTTAGTACTCGTATTGTGGATAATGTCGTAGTGGGCCCAGGAAGAGGACGTTTATGCTCATACGCACTAAAATATTCAAGCCGAATGGGTATCGGGTTTTCTGGACGCCTCGCCACCCGCTACATCTTTGCATTCTTAAAAACATGAGGTCCAATTGACATGCTCCAAAAGTGATTCAGGCTGAAGGTTATCTGTCAATAGTAGCGGTCGAAATATTTAGTTATAAATTTTGATTAGTTTAGCTTTTTCCAAGTTTATATAGACTAAACAATTTCCAGGCCATAGCTCCCATGACTGACGGAGACATGAAAGACCTCGTCAAGGAGTGCCAAGAAGAAAACCAGCAATTCACCAAGGTTTCAGCCAACAGACTTAGAGATACGGTTGACGCGGCGAAGAAGAACCTTCCTAATTTTCAATACAGGAAGATAGATAATGGCACAGCAACTGCTCTTTTACCAGAAGCCCATGAACCACCAACTAAAGATGTGACTCCGAAACAATAAGTTTTCTCTTTGATTAAATATTTCGGCATTTAGAAATGTTTTTATAATAAGGATAGTGTTGTGTAGTGTTCTAATAGTTTTACACTTTTTTACTTAGGTTCTCTGTCTGGTCTCTGTATTTGGAATGATAACTGTGCAGATTGAGTTTTGGCCCCTAAGTATTTGGTATCGATTTCCTTGAATTCGAATCGTCCTTTATACGTGTTCGCTCGGCATCAAATTCGTTCACTTCGCTGCACCCTATATGGCTTTATGAGTCTCCTGGAGGCCGGAATGCGGTTAATAAGTGATGTCGAGGCATTTTAATATGCGACGGGCCTTAATTATAGTTGTCCCATTGACGTGAAAACGCGCGGAGTATTTCGTGCCATGGCCTTGTACTTATGTTAAAATCCTCGGCCAAATACCATAGTTGTCTGATGGTTCAAAAGAAAAGTAATTAAAGGTCTGCAAAATTAATAGTTTGGTCACAAGAAAAATAGTCAGCTTATGTAAGGCTAGGCTAGTTTTATGCCGGTTAAAAATATTTTTTGCAGACAAAGTTTCAAAATTACCTGCTTTATTTATGTTACAGCCGTGTTCTATAGGTTCGCTCAAACGTATGTCTTGACTGTGTAACAAAAAACATTTAAATATTTGCCATGCGAATTTGTTTAATAACATAAACGTTGAAAACGAGAGTCGGTGGCGGTTGGACAAAGCCCATTGTCAGATAAAACAAATTGTTCTCGACTTCGTATCTTTCGTGTTTTAAGAAGTCGGTATAATAAGTATTCAGAGCCGATCATTAAAGGCCGATTTAGCACAGAAAATAGAATGCACAGAAGTTTGACCAACAACATTTATACTTAAACCATTGATATACAAATTTATCCTTTAACTTTTAAAATTAATACTTGTTGTGCATTAAAAATTAAAAATTTAAATATGTAGCTTCACATATAAATCTCGCATACATAATGCCTTACAAATCAAGTGTTTCAAGAGCTGCCTCGTACTACATAATGATAAATGAGTATTGAGTACCACAGACTACGAATAGTCTCGATCCACGATCATTTGCACACTCGTGTAAATATCTAGGTATATTTCATAGCATAAGACTGAACTCGGGTTTGATTAACGATTTAAATCGGTTTTTTTGACACTAAGCATGAAAATATTAAATAAAATAACATCTTGCTATTTAGATTTCTGAGTAAGTGTTATATTAAACCATTTAAGGCATTTCAATTCATTGGAAGAATTTGAATATTAATAAACCGCAAATTTATCAATTTTGTAATTTGGTACTATTTCTTGAACTAAAGGAAAGGGATGGAACGCCTGACCTTCGTGACTAAAGCAAACTGAAGGCGTTACCGAGAAAACATTCATCCGTCAGACTTTTATGGTCGCTGGAGCGTCCGTTTCTTGGATCCTTTATGTCGACAATAAACTAGCAAGTAGCCCATACCAAATGGGCAAACGCTGCATTCTACCGATGCATGCTAGCGAAGGTTCAAATTGATATATCACTTTAGAGTAATCATTTCTATAATCATTCATCATAATCATATCAGCCTATGGACGTCCACTAGGCCTCTCCCAAAGTTCTCCACAACGATCGGTCTTACGCCGATCCGCCCTCATCTGATTTAACAGCGAGCCTCACCAGGTCGTCGGTACATCGGTTAGGGGCCTTCCCACGCTGTGTCTTCCGGTCCGCGGTCGCCACTCAAGAACCTTTCTGCCCCAACGGCCAGCGGTTGGAGAAAGGACATCTAGGATAGTTTTGATCCCAAAAACCATCCCATAAAAGGATGAAAAGGGAGGTGAAAGTATAATAAATTGATAATGTGTTGGCCTGTGAGCCTGAGTATATGTAATTAAAAACACTCTATTGTGCACAATAACAGTTCTTAATACATCAATTATAAATAACACGAGTACAAAGTCGAAATTTTCCTTATAAAGGCATCTCTTCAATAACATGTGCACGAAAGCGTTTATTAAAGCGTTTTATTATTCCTCTATGGCGATTACCTAATTCTACATAGACGAAATTGCGGGCAGAAGCTATAAGTATACTCGTACCAATAAATCTCGAAAGTGAACTTCTGTATTCCGTTATATTGTCTTTGTCATTAAGGATATTTATCACAAGTATTATCTCTCATTCTGAACGCTTTTCTGTTGCATTAATCTTTCGCTGGATTGTTTGATAACTGGAGATACCGCTGATTAGACTTTTATCACATTTTGTTTGGGAGTTGCCTTTGGAATGTTTTTGTAATTAACGGAGAACATTTGCTTGGATATTTATAAAAAATAACTGATTTATGGATTTTTGTACTGCAATAATTAAAGTAATTTTGGCATGGTATAATTATAAAAAAAAACAATTCAAATCAATTTTCTCTATTATATGTTGAGCTGTAGAAGCAAAGACACACACCCTGCTTAACCCATATACCTACTGGTTATAGCAGCTACATCTCTCGAATCATTTTTCAAAGTCAAACGAATTAATTAGATCTCAGAACTGTACCATACCAGTTACAAATTTCAATATCTTTATGTTTAGCTGTCTCATTTTGGCACTATTCCATTAACTCACTCCGTTAACCTCTTGTCTGTCTGAATTAAGTTTAGAATAAGAAAAAGCTACGGAATTGAGCCTTTACCGATGAAAATTCCCCTTACTTCGTCTTCTTTGATCGTCATTTGTTAGAAAGTACAAAGCATTCACTTATGTCAGTGACAGCCTACCCGCCCGAGTTCGCGGTCAAAGAATGATAGCTATCCGTTCCTTCTTTATAGTGGTAAAGTTGGCATCTAAAATATTTTGTGGAAAGAGGTCTCGCGTGCAAGATAAACTTTGGAGTTGATATAACCACCCACTTTTATAGTATACTACGAAGTGGTTGCAACTTCATGATCACGTGAAACAATGTATTGTATGTGTACCTAATGTGTGTGCTCTCCGAAAGATTAATTTTCTACTCTGCACCCACTTGAAGCATTCCTGTTGGCCCTATGGTTGATCGCACGGCTGAAATTACGTGACTCACAATCACAACTCACAAAATGTACGCTCGTCTGGTTTCGCTCTTATATTATAGCTATTAACAGTTTCACAACCAAAAATTTCAGAGCGCTAGGTACGCCTATGTTATTGGCTTACCTGAGAAGATGCGTAAGTAGGTAAAACTTGCTACGATCATAGCGCACACGGTTCCCGGTGTTGAGTGTTAAATGACAGGCGTATTTTGTCGTTAAGAACTAATAGAATGATGAAACTGGGCAGATCTCTCACTAAGCATTTAAGCTATGCCATCGCACGGTTGAACAAAAGCGAAATTAATTCCAAATACGGCATAGTTCTAGCATAAAGTGCCAAAAGCCATTTGGCTTTATGCTCGCCAAATTAAGTTTAGCACGAGTTTTTTTGACCCGCTTTATTAGCATTCCCGTCTGAGCGAAGTAATGGCCATGACGACGGTTCCACTTTTCACCTTTAACGGGAAAATTGCTGGTGAATTTTTATATTAAACTTGCCCGGTTTGACCGCTTTAGTGTTGAAGGTAAATTTTGAAGCGTTTTACCTATGGATTGCATACCGGGATTTTTTTCTAAAGAAATTACCGGTTTTTTTCATACAAAAATATTACTGGTTTGCATTCCGTAGTTTCATCTGCTAGCATTTTAACCACCGTATTGGCGATGACAGCTTTTAAAGATTCAAATGGCATTTTAGGAATAGGATATTGTGTTGACGTAAGTATATAAGATTCCGAAGAATTAGTAGAAATTGTATGAAACGTTGGATCGAGTGCAGCGTACGACTGGTCGTTAGAGAGATCCTTGGGGCGGCTTTTGATGATGTGTAATACTTTATTCGTGAAAAAAACTCATATTGAATGCGCCTATTTACTCAGGGTAGCCCTGTAAGACACATCATTATAAGACATAATATATATAAACTATAAGACACGGCACTGCAGAATCACCTCGCTGATGGCTCGCATCAGGCAAAGCACCAACGGCATCCTCAAAGCGTTAGAGGAGAGGAATGACTGCCATTTATTTTGATTCTGGATAGTGCAGATTAATAGTGTAGCAAAATATGTTATTTAAGTGATATACCTATAAAAAAAAATAACTTGAATCTAGTGTTAAGTTTACTAACGTAGCGGGTAAGCCTTACTAACAAACTATGGATGTAAATTGTCCGAAATAAAGAATTTATTATTATTATTACTGCTGCTATAGACCTCAACATTAATGGTGCTGCGCCGTTGTCCGCGTCGAGCCAGTAAACTGATGACCGTCACCAGGTCAACACTTCACCGCTTTTCAGGAACCATTCGTAAAATCGAAAAATAAATACCCAAATATAAATCATTATTAATATTTATTTTGTACTATTTAAACAACGACGTTTACGGTGACTTTTCACTGGTGAGACAAGAATAGACGAAACGGGACAAGAATTGAAATTGCTGACCCATTTCTACCACAAATTGTCATTACTAACTAACATGTGCCCTCTCAAACTCGCGAATTTCATAGGAATTTCAGGGCTGGGTCCTTGGTTCGCTTTGCCGGTGGAAAATCACCTTTACCAAAGGACATGACTGTGATATATAATTGCCGTGACACCACGGCATGGGTCAGTTTTTACATTTAATTTAATGTATGTACACTGCTAAAGTACCGACAGCATGGTCAGACGGACATGTAAGCTGCAAACTCGGTCGAGCCCCGGGGACGTGAAATTTAATTTGCTAACCGCACAGCGGCAGCCGACTGCGCCGAGTATGCTATATATTACAAGCTGAGGCGAAGCGGATTAGCGATGCGGACGTGTCGTACAAACTTGGTATGGTGGTTATTTAATTTTCGATTTAATAGGCCCTTATTCCTGTAAAAAAAAAATATTATGAAAAATATATTGATAATTTCAATCAACTTTTTAAAGTGCATAATAATTTCCCATGGGTTCTAGAAAAGTTACATATCTATTTCAGGCTTTTTTTATGAAAACGTTTTTTGCGTGAATTTTCTAAGTAGTTACATTGATATAGATATATGTTAAGAAACATGTATAATTATAGGAAAAAGTGTCTAAAACAATCAGCATTTTTGAACGGATAAGGAGTCTTACATGAAACCCATTTCTTTAGTAAAGTGTCATGGAACCCAAAAACGTAATTGAAGAGCCCATTAGACACGTACGAAATGAAAATTGACAAAATTCACGCAGAAAACTGTTTTTTTCGTAACTTATTTTCGACTGCACGCAATGAAAGCATGAAATAGCTATGTTACTATTTAGAATTCAGGAAAAAGTAATATTTGTCATAATATGAAAAAAATACATTTTAAAATGTATAAGGTCTCTTCATATAACCTTAATAAATTCAATGTTGTTTTATAGACAAAATATTATACGGCAATGTTATTATTGTTACACGGCTTTTCCAAAATCGCCTTTTCAATCACTATCGCCTCAACCGACTTGAAAAGGGCGGTCATGTCAATTATTTACCTATTCATCCAGGCAGATCAGGGATCCTCGCTGTAAATTAATTATTCGGATGAAAGGGTGAGCAAGCATTTCATTAGTGGCTCTGCGAAAGCAGTGCTAATTTTTTACTTCTTGTAAAAATATTATGTTTCTATAGCTACTGTCCGTACATGGTGATGGAAGATCTTGTGTAGGTTCCCAAACGCTGCCCAGACGGGTTGGATTCGTCGATTGACCTCCTTCTCAAAATTGGACCTACCCAACTGGATCACTTGTCCCAGGTAAACACATTTGTCAACAATTTCGAGGGTAGAGCTCCCAACTGGTACTGGGTAGGGCGCAACAGTGGCATTCGACATTACCTATGTTTTGTCCATGTTTATCTGGAGACCTACCTGTTGGGAAACTCTATTAAGGCTATCGAACATTGTGTCGAGGTCTTCCAGCGATTCTGCCATGACCACAATATCGTCGGCAAACCGAAGGTGAGTAATGTATTCGCCATTAATGTTGATGCCGAATCCTTCCCATTCCAGGAGTTTAAAAACATCTTCCAATGCTGCGGTGAACAGTTTCGGAGAGATAACGTCTCCCTGCCTTACGTCTTGCTGCAGAGGAATAGCTTTCGGAACTTTAGAACAAGACAAATCAATAGGACAAGGAAAAAATGACTGTAAACGGACTGCAACGTGAACAAAATAACTAGAAACGCGAAACCTAACACAAGCGTAAAACAATTACAGAGTGCGATATGATACTACATCAACTTGTTACTCATTTGTAATACCCCGCGGTTTGACGGTGGCAACCGGGTATTAACAGTTGTATGGTTTCTAACGTTGTACACGCATGCCACATACACCAATGAAATCGGAGGAAAATAAACAACAGATTTTAACACTTAAACTTTATAGCACAAAATACAAAATTGAATACAAATGGCAAATGGCGGACTTTTTATTTTAGGCTCTTATTGTATAGAGGTAGCCATATGCCTCTAAAGAAATAAGACTCCTATATGGAATCATAAAAAATGGTTTATTTATACAGTGGAAATATTTTGTAATTGAACGTAACAAGTTGCGCTGCCCTTGTCATCTGCACTAGGTTACGCCTGTCTCGAATTATAGCGAAAAAGTAAAGTTTGTCTGTTCGCTATTTATTGTCCTCATAGAGTATATTTTCTGAAAACAGATGAAGCAAAACAAGTATAAAATCAAGCAAGAGCTGACTTAATATTCATCTCTGGGAAGATTACCTTTTAAGGCTCCTTATCCGTTCAAAAATGCTGATTGCTTGAGACATGTTTCTCTAATCTTAGAACACGGCTATTCAGATTTATTGGTGTAGGTATATTTGGAACCTACAGCTTGAACTTTTCATTGATAATTCTTGTTCCAAAAACTACTCCAAATTGACAAAATTCACGCAGCAAACTGGTTTTTTCAACTTATCTTCGACTGCAAGCTATAAAAGCATGAAATAACAACGTGACTTTCTAGAAAAGTGTAATTCACTTTAAAAAGTTTGTTGAAATGAACAATATAAGAAATAAATAAAATTTGAAAGAAATAAGACCTCTTAATAGCAAGTTTGTCAGTAATCAGGGGGGTAATTCGACCAATTTTAGAGAGATGATGAAGATCTCTCTATTACATTGCTATATCTGTCACTTTTAACGTGTCCCTACTTGAAAAGTGGTGATATCCCTAGAACATCGCAACTACGTGAAATTAGTCAGTTACGTTTCGTTCAGATTCATATGCATGAATAGCATTTTTGACAATCATTATCGCCTCCGTATTTCCAAAACTGAGATGAGATAATATTTAAGTGACATATTATCTCATCTCAGTTTTGGAAATACGGAGAGAGGAAGTATTTTAATGCCAGTTCAAAGGCGACTTCACTGTTATCTAAATGGAGATTTGACGTTTGGCGATCTCTCAAACGGCATACTCGAATTACGTCCCTGTATTAAAACAGCACATGGAAACGACAACTGATATCACGAAAACGTTGGAGAGACATTAGAAGTTTAAACAACAGACAGCAAACATTCCGTGGTAATAAAAATAATCCTGAGCACCATTCGAAGATTTCAAGTAAATTTTCACGTAGGTAAGTTAACATTTCATCGTCACGTACTACATTTTACTCCGCTTGTACGTACGTAATATAACGTAGAAATATAATAATTCAAGATGGCGGCGAATAATTCAATTAACGCATTAATTATGGCTGACTAAAAGTGAATTACTCCATCAAAGCATACGGAAACACGTAATTATGACAACGGAAATGTTCTCCCTGGAATTGAGAACTCGGTACACAATCAATAAATTTATATTTAATTTATTGCACAACTTAGGTACATAACACATTAGATGTTTCTAATGCATGTAAGATTTTTAGCATTAATTTGCCATAGGTTATTTTAACATTAGAAATGTTTGTTTTCCGGATCGAGTAAGTGTAGGTACATATGTAGTGCCCCAATTTATGAAATTGTGACATATACCTGTAGTTTTGTAGGTATTAGAGGTACGCTGATCGGCCATTTCAATTAAATTATATTATGTCAAGATGTGCGTCTGCGGAAGGGCTTGAAAATATAATTTTAATTCCAAAATCAGTCGATAACTTTTTTAAATTTTCAAAAAGATTAAATATTTCGCTGACTTGGATCGACAATTTCCCAATAACTTTTATTTTGAGCTCGCTATTGAAGAATCAGAAAAAATTGCTCTCGAGATTGAATTAAACTACGGGGTAGCCATCTTACAAAAAAAATAGGTGGTAGTGGGTACGCGCGAGAACAGAAAACAAATCTGCCAAATTTTATCCTTTGCTTTATTTGTAAATTACCTATATTTTCAATGCCTAGTTGCGACTGAACTCTAATCCACCACTGCACTGATATCTTCTTTATCACAATATATTACACATGATAAGATAATTTCCATACCCTGGGATTTTCAGTGCATTAATGATTTGACTTGGTTGTATTTGTTCATGGGAGAGTTCAATGCCGTAATTGCCACGCTTGGCATGCGGGTTGGCGATCGCAGTAATTTTACACCGTTCTAAAAGAATGCCGCTGCCCATCCTACGACGGTCTTGGACGTAGTTTTAGGACATACCCGGGTCCGGGACAACAACAGCGTGGGTAGTCCACGGACTGCTGACCTGGTGAAGGTCGCTGGAGTCCGCTGGCTTGGGATCGGTCGTGGTGGCGTTCTCTGGGAAAGGCATATGTCCAGCCAGTGGACGTCTATTGATGAATGATTTAACACCAACTGTTAGCCTAGTATCAATTAATCATCGTGCACCGAAAAGCTCGAGTATGATCATCATCCAATAAAACGATACAACATTCACGCGGAAGTAGGCAGTGAATATGTTCCCATACAACGCTCGAGCGATAAATTATCAAACTCCTTCTTATAATACCCCATCCCCTTGCACGAATACTTTGGAAACTAGTTCCCTTTGAAAGCTAATATCGTGAATATTTCGGTCGATAAGAACTTGTCATGTAGTCCTTTATTAAATTGACGAAGAGAATGACTTGTTAGAGAGCAAATTCATAATTCACAAGTAGTAAAAGTTCATATTACTTTAATACAATCGGGGCACCAAAGCACTGCGCGCACACATAATATTATTTATTATTTCCTTCAACATACAAACAAATCCGTAAGATTTGATTGTTGAATCGGACATCTCATGAGGTTAAAACCAAAGAAATCCAACTTTTTAATCCATCCATACAATATGTCACAATTCCTCGTCGCCTCGCTAAAGTATCGCTCCTACGCTTAAAACAAGCAACAACTCGCAAAGAACAGAATCCAAACTTCTCAATCTCATGGCTTTTGAATGGCATTAATTATATTACTGTGTACTTGTAACTTCGCGAACAGATGAACAAACAACAACATCAACTTAACTGAATACAAGAGGCTCAAAGAAATAAACTTCCGTGCATTGTCTGTTAGGATTCTGTTTGACACGAGCTGAAGTCACGTACTTATAAATAAAATTGTTACACTTTCGCTTAGGTGTGACGCGAATAGTAAGGGCAAAATTCGAATAAAATAAACAAATATCGGACAACCTCACATAAATCGATGTAGCCGTATAGTAAGCTCTAGTAAACTTGTGTTATGGATACTAGACAACAATATACACACGTATAAATAAATAACTAAACGTAAAATAACTTAACATTGAAACCTATATTCCGTCCTTTATTTGTTTTCACCGTGTTGTGACTTATTTTGGCCATATTGCAGGTAGAGATGCCAACAACCTGGAATGATTAATAGTGACGGGAAAGATCGAAGGCAAAAGACCCAGAATTCAAAACTCAAGGAGACGGTTGAACCAGATCTTCGAGCAGCTGAAGTTACCCATCAGCGCCGCACTTCGCCAGGTGACGGACCGAATCAGCTTGTGACCAGACATGACCGATGAAAAAGGAATCACGATCCCCGTAATGGGGGAACGATAAAGAGAGAGAGATAGATAAATAAAGAAACCTTAATACAAATAACACCCATGACCATGGAACAAATATTCGAGTTCATCACACAAATATTTGCCCCGACCGGGATTCGAACCCAGGACCGTCGGCTCATTAGGCAGCTGTACTAACTACATCGGCGTCAATCGCATTGTCAAATTGACATGGATTTCTACCGCTCTATAGTAACTAGCCAGCCTAGTATAACTGGCTGCGAGTTTGCTTGTCGCTCACGCGATACTCGTATCCTTGAAAATGTTCAGAGTGGACAATTGGTTAATTTGTCGAAGGACGTACGCTCGAATTAACAAGTATCTTTCAAAAATCTTATTAAAACTTTCGTGAGATATACTTCATTATTGTATAAAGCGGTTTACACTTAACGTCAGGAACGCCCCGACATGTTTCGAACTCGTACGAAACTTGTCGAGTGACGAAGTTACCGCGTCGCTGTACGGGTAGCAGTCCCTGATGAAGACTCCATACGAGTTCGAAGCATGTCGGGTTAAAAAATCACATAGAACGAATCAAACTCACGCGAACGCAACAACAATGAAAAATCAGCATGAATTTTATTATCCGGAATAATATTCAGGATGTACTTAATCCTAGTTCTGTCGAGGCATACGTAATCGAACGCTGAGTGACTAATATAACAAGAACCCCTTCAGTCGATGGGCCGATTGACTTGGTGAGAGGTGAAATTAACGGGTAGGTCTTTCTAAAGTGGACCTTTTAGCCAATTGCCTGTGCGAATCAAAGTCAGTGTAGGATTCCGTCACGCTCCCAATAGATAATTTTGTAAATGCCACTTCATTAATTGCCAATCTATTAACAGGGATCGTTTGATTGTTTTAGCGGAAGAAAAGTATGTGTAGCAGTTGTTTTGTACGGTCGATTGGGTCTTATGTTATGGTTTTAGCGGTACTCGATCGTCATTAGTATTTGAGTCTTTATTTATTTATGAATCAATGTCACATCCTACAAAATTGTATCTAACTAAATAACAATGTTAAAAATGTTTATGAGACAAGTTTTGTTGAGTAAGACAGGTGATACTGAGTCGTGCGACAGGCGAATTCACGGCTAGATATGCTAGCCTTGCAGACCTCTTAATGGATATTACACGACTTGGATGACTGATTGACAGACTACAGACTCTTTAGGTACATCAGGGCACATCAATCTTCTCATTGACACCGTTAAGCTACATGGAGTTAAGGCGGAAACGAAAATGCCATTTATTATATGCGATAACGTAAGAGCAAAATGAAAATTACCCGTTAAACTAAATGAAACGATTATAATAATACCTGCTATAAGTCGTATAGGTATATCAAATAATACTCGTTATATCATCATTAAAGATTCTGCCGACAAACGAAAAAGAGCACAACTGGTACAACGAACATTATGTTACAAAGTTATACAGAAAATTAGACAGTGGTATTTTTTCTGATTTTAAGTATCGTATCGAACTCGATTTTATAAAATAATAACTATCATGGGCAACATTTTTTACGTATACGTGATAAACAGAAAATCTGTTTTTAAAAGTCGGTTAAAAATATTTAAGTTTATACGAAAGTACGTTAACAAACTAAGTACATGTTAAGCATAACTTTTTTTTTATTTCAATCGGGCTCAGCCTTTAATAATAAACTTTAGAAAACAACCAGAAAATTGATTAAAAAATACCCAGTCAACCTTGACAAAACTCTAAAGCCTACTGAATGTAGTAGATTTAAAATGCAACGCCAACTGCAGCTGTCGGCCAAAAATAGACGTTAGGTAATATTGCGGGCCGCATTGGCGCGACGGTCCGGACAGGAGCGCTACGAGTCATTTTACTGCATCAAATATTTACGCTGTATAGCTTTCATTCAAAAGCTGGCATTGTTGTCAGTAGTGATGTCAAAATTTAACTTGGTTTTTACTATGCGTGTAGGAGTGTATTTATAGCTACTCAGTTTTACACACATTACAATCCTTCTACTGCTATTTCGCTAAATAGCAATAGAAGGATTGTCATTTGTGTAAAACTGAATTATAGTGCATCGCTATGCACTGTCCAATAGAAGTTAGTTAGTTCAATTTTCTGCCACATGTGCCTTATTTGAAACAGGAACATCTCAGCTCTGCAGTGGAATTCAACAGTGTGTTGATGCCCATCATAAAAAATAAGTATATTTCAATATCTAGCTAACGATTTAACTCTCATTTCTGTTGGTTCCTAGTTCAACCTCCATACTGCTTATGGCCCTTTGAAACGGGCTCAGCCTTTAAAAATAAAAATAAAGTTACGAAACAAGCCGAATATTGACTAAAACATACCCAGTCAATTTTGACAAAACTGTAAAGCCTACTGGATGTAGTAGATTTAAAATGCAACGCCCGCTGCAGCTCGGCCAAAAATAGGCGTTAGATAATATTGCGGGCCGCATTGGCGAGAGGGTCCGGACGGGAGCGCTACGAGTCATTTTACTGTATCAAATATTTACGCTGTATAGCTTCCATTCATAACAATACCTTGGAGTTTTGGGTGCACGGATGATCGTACACTGCCGGCCGACTATCAAATCATTCGTGCATCCAAAACCCCGGAGTATTTTCATGAGCTAATTATTGTTGTTAATAGTGATGTCAAAATGTCAACTTGGCGTTTACTATGTCTATATATAGCTGTTATTTGTGTTAATTATGTTTAGTAGCTTTGCCTTCTTTAAACCGGGCTCCCTGAGGCCGAATAGCGTTGTGATTTGCTTTGCCTACGGATTGCATCACCCAAGAGTCAAAACCTTTTCTCTAACCCCTTGCTACTGCAACTTTGCTGTATTACTTTGCAACTGTGCGTTTTTCTAGAAATTTCCTGCCTCGTACGACTGCATCGTGGAATGAATTTGTCGTTTGCGGTATTACCGGACCGATACGACCTTCAACCCTTCAAGATAGGAGCGTACGCCACCAGAAAGACCGACAAAGCACTTATGACTCCTCTTGTGTTACATGTGTCTATAGGTGACGGTAATCGCTTTCCATCAGGCGATCCGTTTGCTCGTTTGCCCCCTATGAGAAAAAAAAGAGCCCTTTCTTTAACTTAACTCCACATAATATGTCTTGTGTGTGTAAAATAAATATATACTTTTTCTTCTTATAAGTACACTTATAAGACTGATTTTAATTTTACGAGCTAATTCGTAAACGTGTAATATAACGTTGTGTTTGATATGTAGTTGTTAAGTATGTATGTTGTTAAGTAGGATTTATCAAAAATATCCTATTACTTTTCAATGTTTATTGTAACGTTATTCTATATTTCATTTGGTGCATTCATGACACAAATACATAGTATTGTTGTATTCTATGCCGGTCTACAATACTCGCGAAGTTGATCGAGTCCTGTTGAGGGAAGAATTTCTTCCTCCACCGAAATGTCGTACCCACTGTCGTAGTCGCCCAACCTCGGTAAACTTCGCCAGTAGTGTAAAGCTGGAATTAGGTCCCAGTGATCGTTACTGTCCCAATTAGTACATTCACCCGAAGTTTTTAACGATGGAAGTGATAAACAGGGTGTCCATTATTGGAACAATCGTGTCACATATACATATCGCCTCATTAAAATGTCTGTCACTGCTTTTACAACCCTCGTATCAGTCTACTTAGTAAGTTGATACTGAGATGAGAGGTTTGTTTTAAGTAGGTATGTGTTACTTAGTGAGTTTTGGTTATCAACAGACGATATTAGGATGATAACCTCTTGTAAACCACTCTTTGACGGATTAAGTTTTCTGGTAACCTATTTATAGAAAAAAAAATACAGGTTACATAACATTATAGTTTACACCGATGCGTCATGAACCGAAAATGAAATGTTTATTTAGACGGTGGAACGTCGTGGCCCCGTTGTTCCTACATCTCAGGTGTTGGATTCGGTAGGTTGCCCCGGAGGCCGGAACCGACGAGACACAACTCCTTTCGGCCAGAAATCAGCACACGCGATGGTCTCCTGGAGCGGCCGCGGCCTATACCAAAACATATAAAATCCTTTACAGCGTAAATCATCAAACCGTCATTAAAATCAACTCAGTATGCCCAAAGCCATTCTATTGACACAAGACACCCAATCCTTAACTATCAATATAAAAATTATGGACCTAATAAATTTTATCACACTCCACCACCCGCGCTTCTCGGCTTTACGCCCTAGTGATAAAGGTTATTGTGGCTTGTATCGTAAAATCGTAAGTCATTGTTAGATAGTGCCTTCACACGTCGTAAAGAGGGAGATTTACGGCCGGCTTCGTCGTGACGCCGCGAAAAGCAGCGGTATATAGCTACTTAAGTCTGAGATATAATACACTTAGTCTCTTAGAGCTCTGGACTTGGAACCCAGTACAATCATCTTGAAAAAAACTATTGGTTGTCTGTAAAGTCGGTCTTCGGACCGATGGAGTGGAAGAGAGATAGATGCGTCACAAGCCGAACGCTTAGGCCGATCGTTCCTCTCTATCGCTTGTTCCGCGCTCTCGCTTGCACGCTCGGCTCAGGCGGAACGTGACAATTAGTCATGATTTTTCGTGCGAGCAGCAGGCGTTCCTCAATTTATAAGACGTTATCACGTCAAAAAGAATAACTGGAGCTTTTTCCGGCGTTTAGATGCGGTACTACCTACAGTCTACAGCGGTATGTAGCTGCTTAGGTCTGAGATATAATACACTGAGTCACTTAGAGCTCTGAACTTGGAACCCTGTACAATCAGCTCTGCGAAAAAAATGGAGCATAACTTCGGGCACTTAGATGCAGTCTTAGATGCGGTACTACCTAAAGCCTACAGCGGTATGTAGCTTCTTAAGTCTGAGATATAATACACTTAGTCTCTTAGGGCTCTTGACTAAGAGCTGCGGACTTGGAACCCTTTAGGGTGCACCTCCACTGAAGCGGAGCGGAGTAATAGACCAATCACCTGAATTCAAATCTGTATCTCTGGTCCGATTCACTTTTGTGTTTGGTCAAGTCTCCGCTCTGCTCCGCTCAGTGGAATGCACCCTTACAATCAGCTTGGCGAAAAAAAATTGAAGCTTAACTTCAGGCATTTACATGCAGTACTACCTACAGCCTACAGCGGTATGTAGCTGCTTGTCTGAGATATAATAATACACTTCAAACCAGCTACTGGTTTTGTGGGATAATGTATCTAGATTTAAGAAAATTGTAGTTCCTAATAAATAAATAAATAATAAAATAATAAATAAAATAACTTCTGTCTGCTGGAGCTTTAGGGACTTGGAACCTTCCATAAACTTCTATACGAAAAGTAATCAATTGAATGTTTTCTTGGGCGTCCAGACTCACTTTTGGCTGGTAGGAGATGTCACAGACTCGTAATTTGCAGAATACTTTGACAGTATAATTTTAATTAATCTCGCTGTCTTTACGACGAGACGTGCAAGAATGTAACCATTTAACTCTAAGACATATATAATTATTTGTGTGTGAAAAGGTAATGAACAGTCCTTTTTCTCATAGAAGATTATGAAAGGTTTTACATTGTTAGAACTCAACGACTTTTTGTCGCACGACAGATTTTCACTTTCTTTACAATATGGTGCGAGCATTAGTGATGTTGAGTTGCGCTACATGAGCAAGTATGCATGAGTAAGTATGTTGTCCTTCTACTCTCTTGAGGTTCTAAGAATTTTGAACCATTCATCATCTTCTATAAAAAAAGGACTATCAACTACCGCGCTATAATAATCACGCGATGATTCAAAATAATACGTACCTAGTCCACAATAATTTCTTATATTAGCAAGCGAGGAGGCTCCATACCTGAAAAGAAAAAAAAATGTTTAGTTGCAATTAAACATAACCAGTAGACTAGATCACAGCATCTGCTGCGGCCTTCAGTCCTGACATTATTTGACGACGCGTTTGGCTCGGTTTGTAGACACCTGCCTACTGAGCGGCGGTCCCGGGTTCGAATCCCGGCCGGGGCAAATATTTGTGCAAAATATTTGTTCTTGGGTCATGGATGTTATCTATATATGTATTTATATATTATGTATATCGTCGTCTAGTACCCATAGTACAAGCTTTGCTTAGTTTGGGACTAGGTCGATTTGTGTATGATTGTCCCTTAATATTTATTTATTTATTTTATTTATTTATTATTATGTCTTGACTTGACTGTACTGCTCGATGAAAGCCACGCAGTGTTGAGTATTTGCAAGATAAGATCAACTTCTTCATATTTAATCAGGAGGGCTGACTTACTTTTACAGATTGATAACAGTGCCAATTGACAAGCAGTCAACTTTAATTCATATCATGGTATTTTTGCTCTTAAAATTATAAACTATTTTATTTTGAAAGAAGTCTTATATCTCACTTTCATTTCGCAGAAGTGTCATTTCGTAGAAACCATTTTTCTGTGAAACTGTCAAGTATTAGGGATTGTCATAAAACAAAACTAACCTAACCTAATCAATAGGAGGATATTTGCAAGAATTATGAAAAATGTATGACTACAGAGCAATAAAAAAAAATCGGCCAAAAATTATTCTGCAAAAAGGCAGTATACCCAATTACCCATACATACCCAATATACCCATACCATATAATGCAATAGAATAAAACTATAATCGCACACCAATAAAAGTTTACAAAAACAAATAAAACACAGAACATTTTAAAACATATACAGCGTAATGTGGATTCGGAACTACAAAATACATTTCGAATTGTAATCACATCAGTTTATGCAATGGAACTGCATGTCATGTTTTTATGAGACTGGAATCGTTCAGCTTTTGGGCTAAAATTGGTATTCACTCAGATACCCGACAATCTGCTCAGTTTTCCACGAGTGACGCAAACGGGTCGGGGCTTGACTGCAGCATTGCGCTATTTCAACCGCTTTTCTGTACGTATTCAGTTAGTGAATAGTAATTCATTCATTTTAATAACTTCTACTTTCTGTATTGCGTTCAATAGCAATTTTTCCACTTCGTTATGAATTACAAGAAACGCGGGCTAGTGAGTGTACTTTTAGAATGTTCCCATCATTTTGCAGTTATATTAAGTGTAATAATAGAGGTCACGAGTGACGACTGATATTAAATTCTGCAGCATACTGTAGTTATATGAATAAAATTAGCTCAATATGGCATGAAACTAAAAAAAATGGGCAAGTGCGAGTCCGACTCGCGCATGAAGAGTTCCGTACCATAATCTATAACAAGTTTGTTGTATGGGAGCCCCCCTTAAATATTTATTTTATTTTATTTTTAGTATTTTTTGTTATAGCGGCAACTGAAATACATCATCTGTGAAAATTTCAACTGTCTAGCTATCACCGTTCTTGAGATACAGCCTGGTGACAGACGGACGGACGGACAGCGAAGTCTCAGTAATAGGGTCCCGTTTTTACCCTTTGGGTACGGAACCCTAAAAAAAACAACAAGAAAATAATATTTCTTGATAATATATGTGACTTCGTAGGCACGCTTGGGTTTTTTTATTACAAAAGAAATTTGAGTTTGTTTTCGGAATCCTTATAATTTAACAAAACAATAATTGTATGACAATCATGAACCATAGACACTTTTTCACGATGAAAATGGCAAATAGGTTATTATTTCCATACAAATATTGTACGTAGTCTAAGTGTAGTTAGTCCCGTATAGACATTTTGATCCCAATAAAAAATTTAATCGATTGACATCCACAAAAAGATATTTCGTCATGCCTATTATTATAGTGAGTAATTGATTGATAAAGTGGTGAACTACGTCATTATTACGTCAAAGTTCATCGTTACTCCGAAACCTAGACTTTTCAGCGTAGAGTTTACTAGCGACCCGCCCCGGCTTCGCACGGGTGCAATGCCGATAAATTATGCACGTATTATACATATAAACCTTGCTCTTGAATCTCTCTATCTATGTATTTGAAAATAAAAACGGAACAAAATCCGTTGCGTAGTTTTAGAGATCTAAGCAGACAGACAGAGGAGCCTATGATGGTTGCGTTTATCACGTGATAAATAAGTGACAAAGCATCTGTCACTCACACTTGCATTTTATCAAAACGTGACGGATGCTTCGTCACTTATTTATCGCGTGATAAAAGCAACCATAATAGGCCCGCAGGAAGCGACTTTGTTTTATATTATGTAGTAATATTGCAAAAGAGCAGGAAATCTCATACACAATCTACACTTGCGTTATTCTTTGAGCAACAGTAGCATGAACATGGCGTTTTATGATAAATTGTCGCTGATGCTAAGGCATATCCAGCCGCGTTTCGATTATTCGGCTCATTGGATTGTGAAGCCTCGGTATCGACTCATTTTCTCTTTATACCGATAAAAATAGAACCCCGAGCTTGAATCGAGTGTTATGAGTTCTGTACAACACGTGCCGTAAGATTTAATACCGGAGCGTGCCTTTTGAGTTTTTGGAGTCGGGTTTGAATTGAATCAGAAGTATTGTTGGCTGCTAGTAAAATAATATAAGTATTCACAATTATGACAAATGTTTGTGATGACACCGCAATAGGGTTAATTATCACAGGCCCTATACAGCCCTTTGCTTTGCTTATCACATGGTAACAGAAGTTTGTAGCGTAGTGAACTCTCATGAAAGAAGATCCACCAGCATGCAGAGAGGTAATGGTTTCTTATGATGATTCATTACCAAGCCTGAAAAATTGCAGACAAACATGTTGAGACGAACGCGGAAACAATGAAAACTTCATTTTTTTTATTAAAACTTTCGTGAGACATATTTAATTATTGTATTAAGCGGTTTACACTCACGTGAAATTGTCAGGAACGGCCCGACATGTTTCGAACTCGTATGGAGCCCTTCCATTCCGATAAAGCAAGAGTGTTGGTACGTGAGAAACGTTATATACAACGTAAGGTACACGAAGCCATCGAGATCGGACGGCGCCCGAATTTTAATAGAGACGGCGGTTGGGCTTTACCTCCAGCATGGAAGCCTGTGCTTCCGGCGGCGAAACATATTGTGCGTTTGGACAATCCCGTGGACACCATTAGTCAAGTGTGCGTAATGTCTATTGATGACAAAAGTGACGTTGGAGTGCTGGACGGACAAGTTGCGGGCTTGCAAGCACCCCCCGCCCCCGCGCCATCGGCGCGCGCGCTCAGAGCGGAACGTCGGTCAAAGTATCAGCAGTGACGAGTTTGCCGCGGCGGTGTACGGGCAGCCGTCCCTGATGAAGGGCTCCATACGAGTTCGAAACATGTCGGGCCGTTCCTGACAATTTCACGTGAGTGTAAACCGCTTAATACAATAATTAATGAAAACTTCTTTTCTCTAATCAATTAACGTCTTGGCGTAAATATTGTTTTCACGACACTGCTCGAAAATGTGGTCATAGATGACGTAGATTCAGTACTCAAAACGGTTTATTGTTGTACAGTTGAAGACTTAACATCTATGATCCACACCAAACACAACAGCAATATAGTAAGTTGCAGTAACAGGTCGTATCTGTACACCGATTTCACAGTAAGCGGCGACTTTTACGAATATATTTACGAATAATCCAAATCAACCACCAACCCAAACTAATCGCCTGCGTTGAATCTGCTTTTCGGGTCGGCCGGCCTGGAGCTAGTAATCTATTACTTTCAGCCTCTACAACAATGTGCAATGAGCTGCAAAATTGCATGGCCCATTTATGAATGAATTCATCCATTAGTAGTAGAATTCATGCATTTCTGCAGCCCATAAGTACTTACCATCTTACCTGTACAATATCACCATATCTACGAGTAGCACTCTGAACTAACTAACCCACCACAACCAATGAACATAATTTATCATCTAATAGCAAAGTATCATGAATTTAGTAAGCAATAATTGTTTGGTTTGGACGTAGTATAATGGCAAGACGTGGTCGAAGCTTTTTAAAACCAGTTTATCTGAGAGCTGTAGACCTTGCGATAATTTTTCAAAATAGTTGAAGTATGTCTTTATTATGTTTTCAACCCCCATAATATTACCTATATCTCAGCTATTTTGGAAAAATCGATAAACTGACTCGAAAAATAAAAATTATATACCCAACTTTTGAGACTGCTCACAAACTTTTAAAAGAATTGGCCGAGGCCTGTAGCCAATAATAGCCAGAAAAGCGGACAAACAGACATACAAATATACGGACATACAAAATATTTTTTGGGCAAGCTGACACGGAAAGGCTTCGCCCTCTTTGCTCGCACGTTCAACTATGTTTTCTTTCACATAGTTTTCTACGTCATCACATACACGGAACTCTAAAATACATCCCAGCATTTTGCCGTAGGCTCGACGCAGGTACACTATTGGCCGCTCACACCAAACCGGAATTTTCTGCCAAAATAAAGTCGACCGTCACGGTTCAGTTGTCGGGGCGGTCGGCTGCGGCGGCTGCCCGTGAAGTAAATAATGGTTTTAAAATAACCTCCATTTTTTGTAGGGAAACTTTGAATGTTCGACATAGTCGTTAATCGGGGTTCGGAAGGACCAAATTGAATTTTGTTCTGGGAAGCAAAGCGATGGAGTAGTGCGGCAACTGAGTAACAAACTTGTTCGTAGTTTGAAAATAAATAATGGTTCGACAATAACGTCCATTTTTGTAGGGAAACGTTGAACGTTTTACAAATATCGTTAATCGGGGATTGGAAGGGCCAAATTGTATTTTGTTCTGGGAAGCAAAGCGTTTGAAAGTGCAGCTAGTGAATTTTCGTAGTTTGAAAGTAAGTACTGATAGGTACTTATGATTTGAATATAACTGTCATTTTTGGAGGGATTAAGTTAAATGTATCAGAGTTTGAAATTACCTATCAACTTGTATTTTGTTCTGATAAGCAAAAGTGTCTATTGACTTACGTACCTACCTAAAGTATTTACCTTAATTATAAAAAAAATAACATCAGACATATCGTTAGAAACTCTGCATTGAGCCTCTGATTGTCTATTCCAAACAATTTAATACTTACGTTAACAAAACTTGTATTGTACGTCATAGTTCCTCACACAAGTAGAGTATCATGTTCCACAGGGATCACACCGAGTCACAAACAATGCATCTAAAGCTCTTAGATGTTCAAACAACGTACTTACTTAGGTAATTATAGTTAGGGAAACATGTCAATTCTAGGCACTGAGACATATTATGTTACTCTTCTTAAACGTACTTTTTTTGTAACAGATAATTTGAATACATTATTAATGGAAGTTGAAAGTATTTGGGGGCTAGGATTGTTGCGTTTATCATGTGATAAATAAGTGACAAAGCATCTGTCAAATTAAACGTGACTTGTGACTTGATAAAAGCAACCGTCATAGGCCCCATGAACGTGATAAAATCTACGAGTGACTGAGTTTTCGTATGTAGATGTTTATTTTTAGTTATGTCGGCTGGATTCGACCAAAACTTTATTACGTTTTTTTTTTTTAGATTGTATGTTTGACTTTAATATTATGGGGTTTTGACACAGTTCCGAGAGTAAGCGTTCAGTTAAATGTTTCTAAATAACAGATACCATAAAGCTCAGACGAATTAGCACCCAGGTTAGGCTACCTATGTGTTTCTAACCACTCAAAACCGCACGGTAGACTTAAAAGCCTAACGTCTCGTAAAATCGCGATAGCGGTGTTGTTTACGATGTGCCGAGTGCTAACACTATAAAGAAGATTAAAACTTCCATGAGGAACGGCGCTCATTTTCAGGTTAAGTGGGGGGCGAAATGCCGTTTTATGTTGGAACAAATTGCTACATGCCCCCGGTCCGTGTGCATGGTATATTGTACGTGAAATTAGGCCGCGTTGAGGGTCTTTACAAGATAGTGTGAGGGATCAAAAGTATCAAAACCCACATTTGATGTAGGATTACATAGTTGTTTAAATAAGGGTTTGAGAGCCAAGTGACAAAAAACATAATTACTTGTAATGTATTTTTAAATCATTTGAGTTTAGCGAAGCGCACATTAAAATATTCGTGCTAATAGTCTTCTAAGACCAAGGTTGCAATTTGACTCTGTCAGTTGTGAGTAATATAGTAACAATAAATTCTTGTAACTTTTTTATATGGTATTTACATCTTGCTGTTTTTAGCCAGAGGTATTTCGCCAATGTCATCGTTTAGACATATCCCTCATGAGGAAAATCAAATAGGTAGTCGGTAAAATTTTGGTTTTTGTGGGAGGTTATGTCATTTTGGAAACCTATAAGAAAAAATAAAAACCGGCCAAGAGCATGTCGGGCCACGCTCAGTGTAGGGTTCCGTAGTTGCTCATCCTTCACAATAAACTGCTGTTTTAAGCCCGAGTTTTAAGTTAAGAAAGATTTTAAGCTCTATAAAAAGGTCGTAAACGCCCTAGAAACTGTAATCACTTATTACTTTCTGAAAGTCAACTTACGTCCTTTAAAAGAAAAACTATGAGGCGATAACTCAAAAACGGCTCGATCGATTTTGTTCAATATAGTTTTCATTGAAAGTACTTATAAGGCCTCATTTACATTACATGAATTTTTCCGAATTTTTTGACCCGTGGTTGAAAAGTTAGAGGGGGGGCACTATTTTTTTTGTTTTCGGAGCGAATATTTACAAAACTGCTGACTTTATCAAAAAATAATGTTAGAAGACCCCTATTATTTTTACAAGATCTATTCAACGACACCCCACAAACTAATTATGAAAAGAAAAAAAAATCACCCCCACTTTAGGTGTTCGAGAGGTAACCTAAAAGATTTTTTTTTAATTTTTATTATACTGTTCTGTCGGCGTTATACATACACATACTCATACCAAATTTCAGCTTTCTAGTACGAATGATCACGGAGCTAAGCCGCGGACGGACGGACGGACGGACGGACAGACAGACGGACAACGGACATGGCGAAACTATAAGACCATGTTCAGATGACAAGCGCTTAACGCGCGTTTTGCTAACGCGCGTTTACAACTACATAGCAACTTATTCAGGCCGTACACATGCTAACGCGCGTTTTATTAATACGCGCGTTGAACGCTGCGCTAGCGCTCGACTGTTGTCAGCGCGCGTCAACGCGCGCTTTGAGATCATTGGTTTTCCATGTTTCCGTTCAGTTGAGCGCGCGCTTTCGACGTGGATGGACGTATTTTAGGGTTCATCGGGTCGTCCAGAAATCATCCGAAATGGAAACCGAAGTTTTTAATACGGAATTATTTATAGACGATATAGAGAAACGTCCTGCGATATGGGACATGACAAGTAGCGATTATTCAGATAGGAATTTAAAGAGACGGGCTTGGGAAGAACTCGTCCTCATATTCTGTGAAGGAGATGACACTGAAGAAAAAAAGAAATTATTATGTGGTGGACCCAATATCTCCGTCTTCTGTTGCGTCGTTTCAACCGTCGGTATAATATCACCGCTAAAACTGTTTCTACGTCCATCTTCGACAAAATAATTCTACTGACTGAACCATGGCGGTCGCGACAACGCGCGATCAACGCCTGGCAAGCGCGTGTCATGTGAACACTATACAAAAATTTAGCGCGCGTTGAACGCGCGTTGAACGCTTGTCATCTGAACGTACCCTAAGGGTTCCTTGTTGACTACGGAACCCTAACAAGTTATATGTTATAGATGGCACAGACGACACAAGACACTGCTGTTTCGGTATTCCACTTACCAATTTTAACTGTCAAATTGCATACTAAAGTTAGTTGTCAAACTGAAGTATGCACTTGACCCAATCATCCAATGGTAATGTAAAGCCCACTTACACTTATAGGTAACTTTAACGTTTTACATTTAAATATCGTGTTTAAGTCAAAACTAAAAAACCAGCAAACAAAGCCGCAGGCCAATATACTCACTATTATTATTACTCACTTCAACTATGCTTGTCTTAGTCGCCACGTGAAATTAAATTTATAATCACAAGCTCCAAACTATTTGTATTAATATCAGAAACTTTCATGTTGGGAGTTGGATATTTGTCTTGAAACTTCTGTAGAGTAAGCGGTTGCAGGCAAACTTAATAAAGCTGATGCCAGATGCATGTCCTAAGATAAAGCTAAGACTTTATTGTACATTACTGCAGACGCCAGGAAAGAAGGGCTTGCCGGGTGAATAGGTATACTTCGAAGCCTGTTATAACGCTCGTTATGACGACATTTCTGTTGTATCTTATAAAATATAAGGTGGGCAACACAGAGTGAACTGTCAGGGTGTGGCGTTATGTCAAGTAACTAAATAAAAGCATGTGCTTTAAACCTCGATTATTAATTATTTCTCCAGCGATCTCTGCTGCAAAACCGAGATATAAAAAAATCATTGCATGTTTGAGAAAGCACTTTTTACCTTATGACGAAAACGTCATAAAAGAAGATGACTATGTTTTGACTACTGATTTTTTAGAAGTCACAAGCCAGTATTTTCATAGAAACTTCATACTAAAGGATCGGTTTTGGCATTTCATAAAGAGTAGGTGTTTTAAGCCGTCATCAAAATAATACCGTATTGTGATGAAGTGCAGTGTGCAATGAGAACTTGCTAACTACAATTTCAATTTAACTTTTTTGTTTTTGTCATAGGGGGTAAACGAGCAAACGGATCGCCTGATGGAAAGCGATTACCGTCGCCCATAGCCACCTGCAACACCAGAGGAGTCACAAGTGCGTGGCCGGCTTTTACACCCGGTTACCTTAAAGTTTGGACCTCATTTGTACCCAACGCCATATTTATCGGGTGTAAACTTAACGTAAACTGATAGTACGGGAAAATAAGCAGTGACATATCCTCTTAACTAAGTTATACCTACCGACGTTATGACGTCCGCTCGATAGAAAGCTTTTATCTATCCAAATACCATAAACCCTCCATGATGCGTTCAAGAACCGCACATTATGACCACCATAAAAATAGACCGTTTTGTTAGAACAAATTTCTTATCTGTAAAAATGTTATTGCTAAATAATAACTAATAAATTTCAAACATCTCTGAAAAACAAAGAAATTTAACTTCTATTCTAATATCCGTCGAGATGACTTTTAGTTCGAAATTAATTGTTGCAATCAAATTTGACTGTCGCACGTAAGTACGATATCGATGATAGTTGGGGCCGACTCTAGTTTGTCTCTGAATTTAAAATATAACTATGACAGCTGCCAGAAAACTTCATTACCGCCATTACCGGGTAATATTTGTCATAATGTGCGACTCCTGAATGCATCATGGAGGCTTATGATATGTGGCTAGATAAAGTAGTGTATGTAACTGTACATAATTAGGGATTAAAACACTCGTGTGATGTTATTATGAAACTTGCCTTCGGCTCGTTTCATAAACCCACACTCGTGTTTAATACCCTTCATTATCTACAGTCACATAAACTACTATTATTATTCACCAAGCTCCACCTCAAACTTATGAACAACATAATAATGCAATCTGCCTCAAGTCTAGTTGGAGTATTAAGATAATACCTACCTGTGAAGTGAACCATTCCATTTAACTGTATACAGGGTGCAATAAACAAGAGGAAAGTGTTTCGCCGTGATTGGCTCACTTTTCAGACGCTGCATTTTGTTAAATTCAAAATTACTAATACCCTCAGCAAAAAAGTTTCAGCTCGTTTCATTATACTTAATATTAATTCGAATTAAGTCATAACATAATGAAATTTAATCTGTTACAAGGACAATTTTACATGTCTGAATCTATCGTAATTGTACCAGGGGAGACCAAACTACTGTTTAGAAGAAACGCTTGAGTCACACTGAAAAAAGGCAACTTTTAAAAAAAAAAAAACATATTATTTCATATTTGCTGTGACCAATATAAAAGGTACTTTTTACGAGATCATAAGCCGAAGATCAAAGCTCAAAAATTACAACGTAGTCCTATGAAAGCCCCAACGTAATTAATATAAATTAAATATTAGCTAATGTACTCGAAAGCACATATAAATACAGATAGTTCTATACCAAGCACTAAACTCGGCGAAACAATTATCGCAAATCGGGGTTTACTACCGAAGGAAAATTAGGTAATATACAAGAAATACTTTAACACTCAGACAGTACGTTGAGAGACCACCACCACGTCTTTAGACAGTGATTTATGTCTTCGCAAAACTGCCACTCCTACAGCCGAAAATTTCTCATAGTTTTTATTAAAACGACTACGAGGCGCCCGCTGCTTCGTCTGTGTATTTTTTTTTCTGTACCGTAGACGGGTAAAAAGTATCCTATAACCATCTTTGGATGTCCAGCAATCCTTATACCAAAATCGGTTAAAATTCGTCTAGCCGTTTCGGCGTGGTGCGAGGACAATGGAATTTATGAACAACAGATGGCGCCAGGCTGGCACGGCGCCGCGCGGCCATACAAAACAAATGACGATCCTGCATCACGCTATTAAGATTTTTCCTGAAATCATGACCCTCTCCATAGAAAAGAGATTTTCAATACTAATCCAGAATTTTATGATAGTTTTTGCTAGAACTTCTTTGTAAAAGTTTTTTCTGTGTTCGTGTCCGATAACGTGTAAGCATCTAGAAGCTACGTTTGTTTCGCCAAACATGTTGGAGTATAATTTTAGCAACAGTTTGTTTACTTCTAGGTATTAGTATTAGTGATAGGGTGAATTGACGGCTTTAAATTAATTGAAACGTAAATTATGTAAACATTGTATTTGTTTTAGTATAAGAGAAAAAACAATAGGTATATAACATGATGCTGTACATCAATCAGTTTAATTCATTTCTAAAACAATTCAAAATAAATGTCATGGCCAAACATTGACAGCATCACAACCTTCCAACAAAGAGGTTTCTTGTTTTCTTGTGTAATCAGAGTTGTGCAATAAACATTATTTGTATTATTTTGTATCATGAGTGTCTGTTGACTTTCTTTCGATATTCCTTCTCAAGAGTGGTCTCCATGTGAAATGCCGTTAGACTCAGACTTGTAAAAGTGCCCTTGAGGCGTACAAAGTAATGTTAAATATTTCATACAATCTCCCTAGGTACGGTGACATTCTGTATAAAGCTCAGAAATGCCAAGCTCATTTGTAAGCTCCAACCAACATAAATTATTATCTAATGTAGATTGTACGTCGTACGAACGTAAATTTAGACAGTTTTGTACCACGCTCTAAAACTGCCAAGATAAGTATCGCAATCACGTCGGTGTTTTACTGCTGATTTAGAAAATTTAGAAGAAATTTTTGCTGCTCTAGAGGGTACAATTTTAACCAAAAATCTCGGGAGTCTTCCAGTAAGAAGATGGAACTAATCAGACTTAGTGCTAGTTATTTTTAACCATTCGTTATCATTACTGTTGGCGGTTTACACTCAGAACGTGAAATTGTCAGGAACGGCCCGACATGTTTCGAAATCGTATGGAGTTCTTCATCAGGGACGGCTGCCCGCTACCGCTAAACCGCTTAATACAATAATTAAATATGTCTCACGAAAGTTTTAATAAGATTACAATCATTAACCTTTGTTATACAGAATATTATTATGTAGTTTCCGTAGGTACTTCAATCGGCAAAAACGGAATCCTCTTAGGATCACGTTGTTGTCCGTCTGTATGCCTGTCCGTAAGGGTGTTGCTTATTTTCTAACCCCGTACTCTCACCCGAAAAAACGTCACTGTTTTGTTTTTTCTTTTTAATTCAGTTTTAGGGGTCGCTACCGCCCATTAAAAATCCGAGATAAATGTTAATAAAACTCGGTTCACATAGTTTTATTTTGAATTTTTTTGCAGTGATATTGTTTGAATAACCTAATGTATCAATCTAGTTATATATCAAGTGAATTATTCTGTGTATCAGAAAAAAAATTTGGTAGTTCGTATTGAACTAGATAATTTATTTTTATACAATTATGTACGTTCTGTAAGTATTATGATACAAATAAAACAACTTTTTTTTCTCATATCTTTTTCAGATTTTTTACTTGCCGGTAGCGACCCCTAAAACTGAATTAAAAAAATAAATAAAAAATCAGTGACGTTTTTTCGGGTCCTAGAACAGAATGAGGGGGTGAGAGTACGAAGTTAGAAAATAAGCAACACCCTAGTGTCCGTCTGTTAATAACTTGTAACGACCAATCATTGTAAAAGGGCCTGTCTGAAAACCATCGATGGGCTTGGCTTCCATATTCTGAAACTGATACCTACCTATTACCAAAACGTGTGTTATGTAAACTGTGATTTTTTTGGTAATAAACAGTTTATGAAGAAGAGGGCGCTCTAGTAGCGTAGAATTATAGAATCAAAGATTTGGTGTGATTGACGTAGCGATGTGATAGCTCAGTTGGGAGAGCACTACACCGGAAACGTAGGGTCGCAGGTTCGAGTCCTGCTTACATTGCAGTGGATCTCATTACATCTTTCTTTCATAATTTACCTAATTTCCCTACAATATTTATAAAAAAAGTAATTTTTTTTATATAAACGTATAGGCCACAGAATTTGCCAAAAGAATCTATCAAAGCAAGCAAGGTTAACTCTAACCTATATGATATAGTAACCTAAGTACAATATTGTGTATTTTACAGAAACATTCGCCATAACTCAAACATGTAACTTAATAAATTGATTCCAAGCCCAAAGCTCTCTGCTTCGCAGAACTGGAAACATTTACGAACATTACTCTACCTTTGATAGAAGCCAGCTTTAAATCAATTTGGCAACAAAATATTAAAAACGTGAAATAAACGACAAAACGTATTAATGTACAGTTCATTTTTAGTTGCGCTGTGAATTTCAAATAGTGGTATGGGGACAATATTTATTCAAGGAATTCAAATAGGGGTGGATACAGGTTCAATTATGCAACCTACTGTAGTTATAAAAAACAAAAAAAAATATTATGACTTCAGTTACGTAAATTTAATGTTTTTTATTTTATCCAAAAGTAATTTTGAAATTGTATTCAGAATCCTCATAATTTAACGAAACAATAATTATAAACAAAACTTAAACACACTTTTTCACGGTGTAAATGTCAAATGACTTAGTCTCCATAAAAATATTGGTAGGTACCCAAGCGTGCCCAAGCTCACAAAATGTCCACAAAAAGACTTTAAGAACTTAAAGACTAAGTTCTGTTTATAATTAAAGTCATTTGACATTTTCACCGTGAAAAAGTGCGTTATGGTTCTGTTTATAATTATTGTTTCGAGTGTGGTGTCACACTCTTCTCTCGCGACCTTTCTCGCGCGAGATACATATACTGCCTAACTCTTTCTGTACAGTACTATAAGAGAGTGACTATTTCGCGCACCAAGTCGCAATGCCAACTATGCATTGCGACTTTCTAGATGGGCGGATATAAAACTACTACGGGCAGTAGACCCAACCGCAATGGGGCGAATCCCACCATCTTTTTTTAAAAGAGCGCAGAGGTTGGCACCATATTGAGTATCAGTGACAAATGGGTTCAACTTTCCGGCTAGGTTTATGAGATTGGTTAGGGCTCAAGCGCCACCAGCACCCTTACCTACCATGAGTTAACGTAATCGTACTCGCTAGCGACAGCGTGAATAATTTGAATGGAGAATAGTACAACGCCCCTAGCGAATACTTTGTAGAACTACAATTCTCCATGAAATAATACGCGGTGGCTAGCGAGTATTGTCACTGTAAACTCTTGGTAAGGGTACAGCTAGCAGCAATCGGGTCACAGAACGCTTAAGCCGTCCGTCGTTCTTACATCGCAATTCAATTTGAGCAGGTCACAGATTACACATTTAGTCGTTGGATTTTATTCCCTAGCTTATCGGGTGACTCGTCGATTGGACGTCATTTACAATTTTACATACGAGACATGACAGTGACAGCTCAAATCAGATACTCTTTATGAAATGTCAAGAACGATCTGTTAGTATGAAGCTTCTATGATAACACAGGCATGTGACGTCATAAAAAACAGTAGTCAATACACGTCTTCTTTTTAGTTATTGTACAATTAAAAATAGTATAATATCCAAAAGTTAGTGATAGTTTATTTAGTTCCGCGTATTTTTTAATGTTTTAGTGGTTTCAATGCCACAATTTACATATACTCGTATTCAATATAGTGAAATACCGTATTTTTAAGAAAGCAGTAGTCTGCTACCGAAATTCAAATGTTTATATTGAAGCATATTGCAAATTTAATGTTCCTGACGGGGTTCAAACCTGCGGCTCCAGCGGCTTGCCTGGCCAACACGGGCGCTTTGCCTTTTAGGCTACCGAAGCTATGCTCGAGTCATTGATTATTTCAACTATTGCTTACAACTGTTTGTTATATGACTCAGATTACCATAAAGCTTCGACTTTGTGATCTGCGCCATCGTCTCAAATACTAAGATAATCGATAGTAACGATGTGCACCCAACCAATTATTTTTAATAAGGCAGTAATATCTGCCAGCGAAATTCAAATGTGTTTATATTTAAGCTATAAATCGAATAATATTTTAATTACTTCGGCCAGGGTTCGAACCCGCATCTTCGACGACTCTTCGGCTCAATACCGCCCTAAGCATATTTTTTAATTTCGCTTCATGACGCGTTTGGCGCGGTTTGTAGACACCTGCCTACTGAGCCGGCGGTCCTGGGTTCGAATCCCGGCCGGGGTAAATATTTGTGTGATGAACTCGAATATTGGTTCCTGGGTCATGGATGTTATCTATATATTATATATATCGTTGTCTAGTACCCATATTACAAGCTTTGCTTAGTTTGGGACTAGGTCGATGTGCGTATGATTGTCCCTTAATATTTATTTATTTTATATTTTATCATAAAAATTACGAAAGCTTCTGATTTGCAACTGTGCTGCTTTCCGTTTCGAAGCAAAAAGTGGCTTTTGTGAACACAACAATGTAACTCTAGAACACACAAAATTCATATCCATTGTTATAACACAACAAAGAGTGATATACATAGGTATACCGTATACCTATAGCTAGTCGCGCACGTGTGGTATCGCAGTGTCGTCTAATTTGATCAAAAACAAGCTTTCCAGTGCCAGAGTAACAACGTTAATTTGCAATATAAATTATAGAACGCTTAGGTTCGTGAGAGGGAATTTTGTACAATTTTAGGGTGTATTTGCTTAAGAGCGGTTGCCGCACAAATATGATTAACGATTCATACGAAGCCTTTGACGATGTTTGTTTTAAAAAAAATATCAAATTTGCGGTCGTATCTACAGCCAACATATAGATTGCATTGATTTATTTCAGAAATAATGACGCATAATATTACTGTTTTATTTTTAAATTATTTCGGCTTAAATCGATTTAAATCACTATAATATTTAGACAGTACTTAAAAATTTAAACAAGTCCCAAATTAACCATCACTTGTAAGTAGGTACCAACCTACTATAGTCTGTAAGTATAATATTAGACCACGATATAAGTACGGGAAAGTAAAATATTTATACAAATCTTTTGAGACAAATTCTGCAATGCATTCCTGAGTCAACATCGCTAAGTCAGACATATAGTGGCAATATTTCGGGCGTTTGTTATTCTATAACGCCTGGTCATACTATTAAGTATTCTGTGGCCTAGTGACAGTCAGAATTTGCTATGATTTCTGTCACTTCTCTTATAAACCTCGTATCTAGTTTGTAGATTGATACTGAGATAAGAGTTTGGAAGGAATTGGCTATGGACAGGTATAGATGGAGACAGCTACATCCCAAGTAGCACAACTGGGTCTAAATAGCTCGTACATCATATCTAATTAGATGCTTAAGTGAAATTTACCACCATGACTATATAGGTGGCAAGAACCCTTATGCCACCAGTATAGAACCAAAAGGAGAAAAATTGCAGCCTATTTTTGGTGCTAAATAGAATCCATAAGAGATCTCACAATTACCTTAAGTGGTAATTAGAACTGTTACGGACAGCTTTGCAGAGCGCTTAGTCTTAAGAGAAATAATAAATAAATATTTTAATAACTTAGATATAAGATCATTGCCCGTAAAAGCGGCTGAAATTAATTAATATCCCTGTGTAAATTATTTTCATGTTAGAGCTCCCGTCAAGTCTAAGTAAAAGACCACGGCAAAACAAAGATGACTCATCGTGGTAATTTCCACTCGCAGCGCGAGACAAAGGAGTCATGTTTGTTTACGTTTGATGTAAAAATTGAGGAAAAATATAGATTAATTTGAAACTTTGTAAGACTGTAGATCTCAGTAAATAAAGTAATTTTGTAGAACATTGTCCCGGCCGCAACCGTCCGAGAGCACGACAAATCAAAGACTAAACGTGGCTCTTCTTCTTTGTCTTCTTCTCACACTCCCGCTTGCGGGAGTGTGGGGAGGCCTTTTCTATGCCTTGCATATTTAGGCTGCGTCATTCGCAGCCCGACACTGCGGGCTGGTCTTTGATTGTCATGCTCTTTCTATTAAGAGCCATGACTGTGGCTTCAGTTGGGATTCTTCTTTGCGTCGGTTTTTAAAACGGCGCTCAGGACTCCTTCTTCCTTTCTCTTCCTTCATGTTTCGGTTCTGCTTCCCGTGGCTTCATTTGCATATGTGTATGCTTCAGCTTCATGGTGTTGGTTGAGGTGGCAGCAGCAGCTCCCTCGGGAGCGGCCGTCGTTGCATGTCCGGGGGGCGGGCGTGAAGGGGCGCTATCCCCTGGAGCAATTCGTGTCGGGATCTGTCGGCCTGCGCGAACATTCTTCGCGACAGTCGCGCTATGAAGGCGTCCAAATTTTCCCACTCTAGGGCCTTTTGTAGGTGGGCGTTCCGCACGAAGCGGGGGGAATTTACTATGGAGCGAAGGGACATATTCTCCTGCGCTCGGAGCTTTTTCTTGTTTGTGGCAGCCACTAGGGCATACCACGCCGGCGCTGCGTATGTGAGGCGTGACCTCACATATGTCTTGTAAATTCCCAGCTTCGTGCGGACTGGTAGGCTGCTTGTAAAGATCGGTCTTAGTTTCGTTCTGGCAAGCTTCGTTCGTTGGATGACCTCCTCGACGTGGTGTTTCATCGTGAGGTTCCGGTCGATGGTTACGCCCAGATACCTCACGGTGTGTTGCCACGCTATGTCTTGGCCTGACATTCGGAGGGGCGGCGGCTGGTGAACTTTCCCTGTAATCGTCGCCTGTGTTTTGCCCGCATTCGCCGACATGCGCCACTTATCGAGCCATTCTGGCAGCGCGTCGAGCTGGGCCTGCATCTTCCTCGCAGCGTGTATCGGGCTGATGGAAGAGGTGAAGAACGCAGCGTCGTCGGCGAACAGGCCCAGCTTAACATCCCCGATGTTCGGGATGTCGTCGGTGAAGCAGGCGTAACACGCGGGCGAGAGGCAGCTCCCTTGGGGTACTCCCGCACGGATCGGGCGAACTGTCGATAAGGCCTCTTCGACCGCCACTTGGAAACGTCGCTCTTCCAAGAACGAGCGTATGACCCTCACGATGCGGCGGGGGGTGGTCGTGTTCGACAGCTTGTGCAGCAACCCCTCGTGCCACACTCTGTCGAACGCCTTCTCCATGTCTAAGAAGGTTGCGACTGCATGCTCCTTCTTGTTGACACTCTCCGACATGAAGTGTATGACCCTCGTCAGTTGCAGGGTGGTGGAGTGCTCGGCTCTGAAGCCGAACTGTTCCGGCCTTGGCTCGACGTGTGGTAAGAGCCTTCCCAGAAGAAGTCGCTCAAACACCTTTGAGAGGGTGCTGAGTAGGGTGATGGGTCGGTAACTTTCCGGCTTTCTCCTGTCCTTTCCTGGCTTCGGCAGCATTATCACCCGGCCAAGCTTCCATATGTTGGGAAAGTGGCCCGAGCGCAAGATCCCGTTAAAAAGGCGCGTTACTGCCACGATGGTGTGCTGTGGCAGTATACGCAGCGCTGCGTTGGGGATCATGTCTGCGCCCGGGGCTTTCTTCGGGTTGCATTTGTGGAGCGCTTTCTGCACCTGGCCGGGCGAGAAAAAGACCGGATCTTCTTCTGCCATTATTGGTGCGTGAAAGTACCTCTCCAAGGCTTCTTCGACTTCTCGCTGGTGTTCGGCGTTCTTCGTCGGGTTCGGCGTAAACTGTCTCTACAGGCTCGTAGCAAAGATTTCTGCCCTATCTTTGGCTTCGTATCTGGGTGTATTGTCGGCGGGGTTCGTGAGTGGGCGTATGGCCTCGGGTTCTGTGGCAAGCTGTCGACATAGGCGATGGATGGAGGGGACATCGTCGCCTATGGATGCTACGTGGCTCTCCCAGCTCTCCGCTCTGTGGATTTGTAACTGGGCCTTGACTTCCTCTTGCAGGGCGTTCAGTTCGGTCTTCATTTGAGGGCATCTGGTCTGCATCCAGCGTCGTCTCAGTTGGCGCTTCTTTTTGATCAGTTCCGTGATCCTTGCCGGGAGTGGTTTGCACCTCTCCGTGGCCGGGATGGTGCGAGTGGCGGTGGTAAGCGCTTCGCTGAGGTGAGCATTGATGGCTTCGGCTGCGGCTTCGACTTCGTCGACCGTGGAGACCGGGACTGTGTTGTGTGTTGGGTTGTCCACTAGGTGTTCGATAAATGTCTCCCAGTTGACTTGGGTCTTCGCCTTCAGTGCTGCTTTTATGGCCTCTGTTGAGATGCTCATGAGTACTGGTCTGTGGTCGGAGGGCAGGTCCGGCAGTACCTCGTTCGTGATGGCGGCGTTTACATTTTTCAGGACTGCAAAGTCTATGATGTCGCCGGGTCCGCGCGCGTTGTCGTCGTAATGTGTCGGCTCTTCGGGCCCGGAGACATCCAACTCCCAGTCTTGTGCGGTCTTGTATAGCACTCTTCCCGCGGGACATATTCTGGATGAGTGCCAGTGGGTATGCTTCGCGTTGAAGTCCCCAGCCAGGATGGTCGGCAGTGGGGACTCCAGTAGCTTTGCCAGGTCTCGGCGCATGTTGGTGATGGCGTGTCCTGCCGGGCGGTAGATGGCGTAGATGCGGGTAGTCGCATTGTTGATGCTGATGTCGACCCCAAGCGCTTGCATGGAGTCGTATGTTGCGTGGTCCACTGGTTGGTGGACTATGTTTCTCCGCACCAGCACCACCAGGCCGCGGTAGGCGACGCCTAGGGGCGACACTTCGTCCTTCCTATAGATTTCGAACCCGCTGATCTTCAGGGGTACCGTCTCCTTGAGGTGTGTTTCGCTGACCAGCATGATGTCCACGGCCTGCTCCTTGAGGAAGTGTCGGAGCAGGGCTATCTTGCCGGTCAGCGATTGTGCATTCCAGTGCACCACTCTCAGGCTCCTACGGTTGAAGAGGAGCCTGAGGAGTGGTGGCTGCTTGTAGGGCTCTGGCTAGAACCTCTGGTCCCTGAAGTGCGGCTGCCGCCAGCAGTTGGGCAATCAACGCCGCTATGTCCGGTTGGGCTGTTGATTGGGATGTAGATGTAGGTGGGGCCTGAGCTTCGGTGTCTTCGGGGGCAGCCGAGGACTTGGCTGCCTCTTGAGTTTTCCTCGCACGCTTGTTCGCCCTCCTCTTGGCCGATTTGGAGAGTTGGGGGCGGGTTCCTGGTGCTGTAACGCCCCTTGGTGTGGGGCCGTTGGCCGGCGCCATCAAGCTTGCTGGCGCCGACTCCTCCACCGTGGGCTTGTCCAAGGAAGCCCGGGTTGTGGGTCCTGCTTTCGCTGGACCAGAGTAGGCTGCTTTTGTGCCCCTCTTGTTCCTACACTCCCTGAGGAACACTGGACATTTGGAGAAGTTCGCCGGATGCGGCCCCTTGCAGTTGGCGCATGTGGCTGGGTCCTTCTCTGGGTCCGTGGGGCAGAGGTTTGCTGGGTGTGGGCCCGCGCAGCGGACGCAGGCTATGGGTCTGTGGCACCCGTGGGAGGAGTGCCTGAAGCCCTGGCAGCGGTGGCATTGCGCTGGTCCCTTCCTTCCTCGCCATGCCTCCACTTTTATGCTTGTCATGTGCAGCAGCTCTTTTACCCTGTAGATGCCGGCTAGTTCTTTGGCGGGGCCCGCGAGCTGCACGAAATAGATGCAGCCGGGGCGCCCACATCTGGCGTTGATCTGTTTGACGTGCTCCACAGGGTAGCCGAGCTCGCCACAGGCGTCTTTGATTGCTTGGATTGGGGTGGCCACTGGTAGCCCACGTAACGCCACCTTCAGCCTTTTCTCGTTCTCCGTCCCGTGGATGTGGAATACGAGTTTCACGCCTTTGTCCTCGAGGGCGGTGAGGTGTCGGATGACAAGGCGGTATTCCTCCTCGTCCTTAGGCCTGAATTCGATCCCATGTCCATGGGGGGTGTACACGTGGCTCACAGCGCGCAGCGCGTTAAGAGTGACCGCGCGAGTGTATATCTCGGACGGTGCGAGCGAGACGGCCTCTTGCCGGGGACAAAGAATCTTTAGGTATTTTCACGCCTCACAGTCAGACGGGAGCTCCCACAGCATAAACACGCTAATATTTTGTGTATTCAAACGGCGTCAATCCGTAGAATAAGTTAGTTTTAAGCTGACTAATGTATAACTAAAGTAAATTAAAATATAAACACAGGGCGGGCGTCCCCCTGAACCTAGAGTCGAATTATATAAAAGGACGGTCATTTTTGTATCGAATCACTTCCAGTTCTTGTTCTCTTGCATTAACCATCTTGTACCAGTGTAGCGTAGTACCATCGGTCCGCGAGTTAGTTTGTTAGTATAGCGTAGTACCATCGGTCCGCGATTTAGTGTGTAAATTCATAGACAGAGACTATAATTAATTAAGTGTAAATTTAAGTGTTATTCCGATCCTTGTTGTTTTGTTTGTTTGTTAATTTGTGTAAATATATATCGTCTGATTTAGTTTGCGTTTTCGTTTCGTCCGTTATTACCTTAGCCTACAGTCCACTTCGCTCCATAACTCATCCCTGAGTTTCGGAGTGCCATTGTAGACGATAGCCGTCGGACGCGGTTGTCCTCTACAAGAACTATGGGTGAAAGTTATGCGCAGTGAACGAATGAAAACATTTCAGTTCGGTCAATGAGTGATAAATGAGTCGCCAAAATTATCTTTGAGTGGTGAGGCAACTGTCAAATTGTGTTTTATTAAAAGTAATACGTGATCTGCCATATTCATTTTGGATTTATATGTCTGTTTGATTGTGATTAAAACTTTACGTTATACAAGCATTGAAATAAGCACGAAATTCTTGCGATTTTTTTTTACTGTGAAACTATAGTATGTTTTCTTTGTAAATTTCGACGCGCCCTTCATTTGATCAGGAATATTAAAAAAGAGAGTGCTAAATTAAATAAGGAATAGATACTGATAAGAAATAAAACTGTTAAAAACCTGACCTAATGATTGTAGGTTACGTGCAATGTTAAAGTAACATCGTCACAACTATCAAAAGTCTGTTATTATGCGTGAGTGTGATAAAATTCTGGTTAAAATAATCAATTTTCATAGGCTTCCATTTGTAAACATGGCGAAACAAAAAAGATCCTACAGTGTTTATTTTCACTTATTTGTTCCTTATTTGGAACTATCAAGTCTAATAATCACTTATTTGTATCTTGCGAGTGGCAAAGCAGTGATTGATATTACCAATAGTAATTATTTGCTCTTTTGTAGACTATTAAACAAGCAAGACTATTAAATATATTTTGACAAGGCGCAAATAGGAACTATAATAGAACTTTTAGTTCGTTAGTGGTTTGAAATAAGTGAAAATAACTGCTTTTGGTTCCAAGAACCTCCTACTGAGACCTATTTATGCGTTGGAGTGGCAATAAGGTACTTCTTAGGCCTTAAAGTTGCAATATTTTTTGGTTCCAAAAGAGCCGTAAAATTATCCCTTTAGCCACTATTGGTGATATAATTCGCTATTGTACGTTCGGTTTCGGTATGTTCCCACTTATATGTAAAAGTTGCTTATAAGTGATTTTAAGGCCTTATATAGCACTATTGCTTCTTATTGAGTGACAATTTGAACCTGCATGCAACTTTAAGTAGCAAAATCGACTTTATCCCACCATAAGTAATAAAGTAGAAACAAAAAACGCTCCTATGCAACTACAAGTGATAGGATGAACTCATATACAGTTTTGAGTTGTGTTTAAAGCTATAAGTTGTATCAAACACTGTTAAACCACTCATTTAGAACTTAAAGCTATAAGATAAGCTGCAAAATTCACTAATGTGCTGCTTGGGATACTACATCAGTTACACCGACAAGTTTGACTCCTAATTTATGATGATGATCAATGCTTGTACTATGGGCAATAGACGACGATATACATAATATATAAATACGTTTATATTAAAAATGTATACATATTATATATTATGTAATATTATTATGTATATCGTCGTCTAGTGCCCATAGTACAAGCATTGATCATCATCATAAATTAGGAGTCAAACTCTTGTCGGTGACTTGACGACGATATACTTCCATAATATATAAATACATTTATAATATAAATCGTCTAGTGCCCATAGTACAAGGATTGCTTAGTTTGGGACTAGGTTGCTTTAGTCTCAGATTGTCCTTTAAAATTTACTTATTTCTTTATTTATTATAGGTATTTGTTTGTGCAATAAATACATTTTTATCTTATCTTCCCATAGCAAAGGTAAGTAACCCTACTTGGTTACCTAGAAATCAAAATGTTCAATCATCTTTGAGGCGGGTTCTATCCTCATCCAAATATTCCTTTTGAACCATCCAAACAGAATTATGTTCTCATTGTCTATCAAAAGAAAAGCTGAAAGGCCGCAAGCTAGTGATCCAAGTAATAAATTGTAGTTATTTCGGCCTTTGCCGTACTCTGTATGGTACTGACGTTATCACGATCGCTGGGATGTTCCAATTTTATACTTACGACTTTTTCGCAGCGCCTTTATTGTAATTACTGGGCTGTAACAACTTTTTGGACAATAAAAATATATTAAAAGTAACGCTTGTTCAAGAAGGGCTGAATATCGAGACGGTTTTCAATTATGGCTTAATTTGATAATCTGCACCTAAAAGTATAATTATTACGGTTGAATTCAAATTCAAGTTAGTATGAAGATAAAATTTGAATTTAAAGGGATAAGAAGTAACACAGATACGATAAAAGGCAGAAAGAACAGTAGAAAACTGCATGTGAAATAAGCAACTGAGGTTTTCCTGGGGGCTGTAGCCTATCTGTAGTATGGGGTTCTTCAAATGTGGAGTTATAGGTTTTTAATAGGGTTGGCAACGCGCGTTTGATGCTTCTGGCATCGTAAGCGTCCACAGGCTGCGGTAACTGCTTACCATCAGGTGGACAGAATGCTTGTTAGTTTTAAACTCATTTTAAAAAGAAAGAATTATAATATAAAACGCGTACAAGCTTGTAACACCCTTTATTCATCGTCGTGGGTTAAAAAGATCCTTCTATTTATAACTTACAAACTCAGTCATAATTCAAACAGCCCATTTTAAGTCCGATTCTGGCATCCGTTTTAAACGTAATGCTTCTAAAAATGTAATTTCTCGGGAATCTCGGAAACGGAAGTTATCCCCGGATCACAGAAGCTTGTCTTCCGGTCTCGTGAATAGGGCCTGAGCACAAAAGATGGCTGTAATTATAGGGGCCCAAAACAAAACCTTTAAAGGGCCTTCTGTTTTCAACCTAATTATCTTTAGGTGTACCCGTATTTAACAATGATGTTATCAGTTTTCATGTCTGCCTAAGGCGGTTGTCACACGGCGACGGAATCCGGACGGACGAGTGTGACGAGTGTGTGTACAAATCAAGATTCTACGGTACAAAGTTAAAAACCGCAGCACTGGACGCCGCTCCGATGTGCGGTGGAGTGTGACAACCGCTTAACATAAATTTCCAAATTGGAATATCAAAATAAATCATACGTTTTTTAAAAGCTTGTAGACTTCTAATTATCTGTCTGTCAGTGTTGTCGTGTCAAATACGTGGATGGCCACAATCCATCAGCCACAGACGTCCACTGCTGAAAATAGGCCTCCCCCATGACTCACCACACAGCGATCCCGTGCAGATCGCATCCATTGATCCCTCGCTACCCTCGCGAGGTCATCCGTCCATCTAGTCGGGGGCGATCCACGCTGCGCTTTCCTATACGGGTCCTTTCGAATGGCCAAACTTCAAGCCAATTCATCAGTCAGGATAAAGTATTTAGTTGATATAATAAGGAGCTCTGAAAAATGTTATGTGGGTGGATCAACTTTCTCTTGTTGTTATTCCGTCCCATCACCCAGGGTACAATAGTGATTAAACTTCTTAGAAAAGTGATAATTTATAATATTGGAATTTTCAAGAGATAGTCTGAATAAGAATGGGCAATGCGTGCAATCACAGTTTTTGTTGAATATTGCCCCCGAAAATCGTAGTTTTAAAGTAACCCAGGAGACATTACCATGGCAACAAGCAACAGAAAAGAGTTCATTAGGAGGAAAGTACATCAATTTTATTTTGATTTTGATTTCGGTATTTTATTATTCCATATAGTTTGACATAAGTAAAGTAGTAAGTAAGAGCTAAGCTCATCACTAGTAAATTCATCATTCAGAGACAATTTCAATATTGCGGTTTGTTTACATAGTTAGCAAGTTCCATTGACGGTGACTTTAATGCATTTTACCGTCTAACGTTAGGTGAAACTCGTTTAATAATCTCCCAACAATGCAAAACACTTTACTCTCATACATACATAATGCGATTTTATCCTAGTCCTATTGTGGTGGAATTTGACAGAACCGAGAGCTGGGCCCACCGCTCCGCCACATCAAGCCGCTACGCATCATACAATGGCGTCGCGGCGCCAACCTGCTACGCACGCAACTACGGACGCACCCGAGACGACGGCGTGCACACATGAAGTTACGGCGAGCACTGCGGAGTTCGGTCGTACCACTTCGACCGTGCTTCTGAAGATTATCCCAATCATCATCGGCGGGCCCCGCGGCGAGACGCTGGCCTACGCTCTGATGGACCAGGGCTCAACAATCTCGCTCGTTGAAGAGAGCCTCGCGAACGAGATCGGCGCCAACGGCGCCACCACACGCCTACACATACAAGGCGTGGGATCGATGGCTACCGAGCAGAAGAGCCGTCGAGTACACGCTCACGTGCGTGGGAGCTCAAACTCGACTGGGACTCTACGCTGCCGCCTGAAGAAGCCGCCGAGTTCGCTACGTGGCTACGCGGACTGGAGTCCGTAGCAGCGCTACGCCTACCCCGCCCGTACACTCTAACGGGGGGAGCCACGAGACGCGAGCTACACATCTTCGTGGACGCCAGCTCGCAAGCCTACGCAGCCGTCGCCTACTGGCGAATTGAGGCAAACAACGGGACACACGTCAGCCTCGTAGCGGCCAAGGCGAAAGTGGCGCCGACTCGACAGCAGAGCATCCCACGACTCGAGCTACAATCGGCGCTAATTGGGGCGAGGCTGGCAAGAAGCATCGAGCACGAGCACCGAGTCACCATCGACGCGACGGTCCTATGGACAGACAGTCGGACCGTCCTACACTGGGTGCGCGACGACGCACGCCGCTACAGCGCCTACGTCGCGCACCGACTCGGTGAAATCGCTGAAATCACTGAAACGGAGCAATGGAGATGGGTGCCTACGAAGAAAAATCCTGCCGACGACGCTACGAGGGCCGACAGCGCGCGTCGCCTGGACATAGGCGCCCGGTGGTACAGCGGTCCCGAATTCTTGTGGCAGCCTGAAGCGGAGTGGCCACAGGAGACGCCGACGCCGCCCACAGAAGAAGCAATGGAAGCCCAGCCGCATCAAGTCGCAGCTACGAGCGTGTGGACATCACCGCTGCCTGACATCAGCCGGTTTTCTCAATACAACCGGCTGATAGGCGCGACGGCGCGACTGCTTCAGTTCGCGGAGCGCCTGAAATCAAAGCGGCCCACGGGACTACAACTGAAGCACATAAGGCAAGCCGAGCACATGTGGCTTCAGCAATCGCAACGAGAAGCCTTCCCGGAGGAGCTGCGGGCGCTATCCCGAGGCGAGCCCATCACTCGACGCAGCCGTCTGTACAAACTCGACCCATTCATCGACACAGACGGCCTAATGAAGATGCGCGGGCGAATCAACGCCGCGCCCGCCTACATCAACAAGACACCGGCCATACTCGACGGCCGCAACCCGTTCGTGCGGCTGTGGCTGCAGCGTGAGCACGAGAGGGCCGCGCACGCCAACAACGAGCGCGTCGTGAACGACGTCCGGCAACAACACTGGGTGCTGAAGCTGCGGCCGACTGTACGAGCCGTCGCGAACGCCTGCCGGACGTGCATCCTGCGCCGCACACAACCCCGAGTACCGGCACTTGGGGACCTACCGCCAGCCCGCGTCGAGCCACACCATCGGCCGTTCACCTACGCGGCGACCGACTACTTCGGTCCCGTGTGGGTCACCATCGGCCGCCGCCGCGAGAAGCGCTGGGTGGCGCTATTCACCTGCCTGACCACCCGCGCCGTGCACTTGGAGATAGTGCACACGCTGTCGACGGACTCCGCAATCATGGCGCTACGACGGCTGGCGGCGAGGCGCGGCTGGCCGAGACAAATTTGGAGCGACAACGCTACGTGCTTCCGGGCCGCAGACATCGAGCTACGGGCGGCCTACGAAGAATGGCTGCCCGCACTCCAGAGCTACGGACTACAGCGCGGCCTGGAGTGGCGCTTCATCGCGCCCGGCGCGCCGAACCAGGGAGGCGCCTGGGAGCGGCTAGTGCGGTCCATCAAAACCGCACTGACGACAACGCTGCACACCAAGGCGCCTAAAGAAGAGGTGCTGATAACGCTGCTCACCGAGGCCGAGGCGACCGTCAACGCCCGGCCGCTCACACACGTCTCCGTGGACCCGAGGGACGAGGAGGCGCTTACGCCCAACCATTTCTTGTTGGGCGGACCGACGGCGACACCTATCATCGGGCCGTGCCTGGAGGCCGACCGCCGCACTTGGCGGGCCAGCCAGGCGCTCGCCGATCAATTCTGGGCGCGGTGGATACGGGAGTATCTGCCGACACTCGCGCCCAGACAATCATCGCCGTCGGGAGCAGAGCGACGGATCCAGCCAGGCGACTGCGTGGTCATCGCCGATCACACGCTGCCGCGCAACGTCTGGCCACGAGGGATCGTCGAGGCTACACATCCGGGTCCTGACGGCGAGGTGCGGAACGCGGACGTGCGCACCAAGGGCGGCGTGTTTCGACGTCCTGTACGGAAGCTGGCTGTCCTCCCCATGCAACCCGAGTTTACGCGGCAGCTCAACGGGGGGAGATTGTTACGGACAGCTTTGCAGAGCGCTTAGTCTTAAGAGAAATAATAAATAAATATTTTAATAACTTAGATATAAGATCATTGCCCGTAAAAGCGGCTGAAATTAATTAATATCCCTGTGTAAATTATTTTCATGTTAGAGCTCCCGTCAAGTTTTAGTAAAAGACCACGGCAAAACAAAGATGACTCATCGTGGTAATTTCCACTCGCAGCGCGAGACAAAGGAGTCATGTTTGTTTACGTTTGATGTAAAAATTGAGGAAAAATATAGATTAATTTGAAACTTTGTAAGACTGTAGATCTCAGTAAATAAAGTAATTTTGTAGAACATTGTCCCGGCCGCAACCGTCCGAGAGCACGACAAATCAAAGACTAAACGTGGCTCACAGCGCGCAGCGCGTTAAGAGTGACCGCGCGAGTGTATATCTCGGACGGTGCGAGCAAGACGGCCTCTTGCCGGGGACAAAGAATCTTTAGGTATTTTCACGCCTCACAGTCAGACGGGAGCTCCCACAGCATAAACACGCTAATATTTTGTGTATTCAAACGGCGTCAATCCGTAGAATAAGTTAGTTTTAAGCTGACTAATGTATAACTAAAGTAAATTAAAATATAAACACAGGGCGGGCGTCCCCCTGAACCTAGAGTCGAATTATATAAAAGGACGGTCATTTTTGTATCGAATCACTTCCAGTTCTTGTTCTCTTGCATTAACCATCTTGTACCAGTGTAGCGTAGTACCATCGGTCCGCGAGTTAGTTTGTTAGTATAGCGTAGTACCATCGGTCCGCGATTTAGTGTGTAAATTCATAGACAGAGACTATAATTAATTAAGTGTAAATTTAAGTGTTATTCCGATCCTTGTTGTTTTGTTTGTTTGTTAATTTGTGTAAATATATATCGTCTGATTTAGTTTGCGTTTTCGTTTCGTCCGTTATTACCTTAGCCTACAGTCCACTTCGCTCCATAACTCATCCCTGAGTTTCGGAGTGCCATTGTAGACGATAGCCGTCGGACGCGGTTGTCCTCTACAAGAACTATGGGTGAAAGTTATGCGCAGTGAACGAATGAAAACATTTCAGTTCGGTCAATGAGTGATAAATGAGTCGCCAAAATTATCTTTGAGTGGTGAGGCAACTGTCAAATTGTGTTTTATTAAAAGTAATACGTGATCTGCCATATTCATTTTGGATTTATATGTCTGTTTGATTGTGATTAAAACTTTACGTTATACAAGCATTGAAATAAGCACGAAATTCTTGCGATTTTTTTTTACTGTGAAACTATAGTATGTTTTCTTTGTAAATTTCGACGCGCCCTTCATTTGATCAGGAATATTAAAAAAGAGAGTGCTAAATTAAATAAGGAATAGATACTGATAAGAAATAAAACTGTTAAAAACCTGACCTAATGATTGTAGGTTACGTGCAATGTTAAAGTAACATCGTCACAACTATCAAAAGTCTGTTATTATGCGTGAGTGTGATAAAATTCTGGTTAAAATAATCAATTTTCATAGGCTTCCATTTGTAAACATGGCGAAACAAAAAAGATCCTACAGTGTTTATTTTCACTTATTTGTTCCTTATTTGGAACTATCAAGTCTAATAATCACTTATTTGTATCTTGCGAGTGGCAAAGCAGTGATTGATATTACCAATAGTAATTATTTGCTCTTTTGTAGACTATTAAACAAGCAAGACTATTAAATATATTTTGACAAGGCGCAAATAGGAACTATAATAGAACTTTTAGTTCGTTAGTGGTTTGAAATAAGTGAAAATAACTGCTTTTGGTTCCAAGAACCTCCTACTGAGACCTATTTATGCGTTGGAGTGGCAATAAGGTACTTCTTAGGCCTTAAAGTTGCAATATTTTTTGGTTCCAAAAGAGCCGTAAAATTATCCCTTTAGCCACTATTGGTGATATAATTCGCTATTGTACGTTCGGTTTCGGTATGTTCCCACTTATATGTAAAAGTTGCTTATAAGTGATTTTAAGGCCTTATATAGCACTATTGCTTCTTATTGAGTGACAATTTGAACCTGCATGCAACTTTAAGTAGCAAAATCGACTTTATCCCACCATAAGTAATAAAGTAGAAACAAAAAACGCTCCTATGCAACTACAAGTGATAGGATGAACTCATATACAGTTTTGAGTTGTGTTTAAAGCTATAAGTTGTATCAAACACTGTTAAACCACTCATTTAGAACTTAAAGCTATAAGATAAGCTGCAAAATTCACTAATGTGCTGCTTGGGATACTACATCAGTTACACCGACAAGTTTGACTCCTAATTTATGATGATGATCAATGCTTGTACTATGGGCAATAGACGACGATATACATAATATATAAATACGTTTATATTAAAAATGTATACATATTATATATTATGTAATATTATTATGTATATCGTCGTCTAGTGCCCATAGTACAAGCATTGATCATCATCATAAATTAGGAGTCAAACTCTTGTCGGTGACTTGACGACGATATACTTCCATAATATATAAATACATTTATAATATAAATCGTCTAGTGCCCATAGTACAAGGATTGCTTAGTTTGGGACTAGGTTGATTTAGTCTCAGATTGTCCTTTAAAATTTACTTATTTCTTTATTTATTATAGGTATTTGTTTGTGCAATAAATACATTTTTATCTTATCTTCCCATAGCAAAGGTAAGTAACCCTACTTGGTTACCCAGAAATCAAAATGTTCAATCATCTTTGAGGCGGGTTCTATCCTCATCCAAATATTCCTTTGAACCATCCAAACAGAATTATGTTCTCATTGTCTATCAAAAGAAAAGCTGAAAGGCCGCAAGCTAGTGATCCAAGTAATAAATTGTAGTTATTTCGGCCTTTGCCGTACTCTGTATGGTACTGACGTTATCACGATCGCTGGGATGTTCCAATTTTATACTTACGACTTTTTCCCAGCGCCTTTATTGTAATTACTGGGCTGTAACAACTTTTTGGACAATAAAAATATATTAAAAGTAACGCTTGTTCAAGAAGGGCTGAATATCGAGACGGTTTTCAATTATGGCTTAATTTGATAATCTGCACCTAAAAGTATAATTATTACGGTTGAATTCAAATTCAAGTTAGTATGAAGATAAAATTTGAATTTAAAGGGATAAGAAGTAACACAGATACGATAAAAGGCAGAAAGAACAGTAGAAAACTGCATGTGAAATAAGCAACTGAGGTTTTCCTGGGGGCTGTAGCCTAGCTGTAGTATGGGGTTCTTCAAATGTGGAGTTATAGGTTTTTAATAGGGTTGGCAACGCGCGTTTGATGCTTCTGGCATCGTAAGCGTCCACAGGCTGCGGTAACTGCTTACCATCAGGTGGACAGAATGCTTGTTAGTCACTGATGTAGTATAAAAAAACTACTAGTTAGATAACTCATTTTAAAAAGAAAGAATTATAATATAAAACGCGTACAAGCTTGTAACACCCTTTATTCATCGTCGTGGGTTAAAAAGATCCTTCTATTTATAACTTACAAACTCAGTCATAATTCAAACAGCCCATTTTAAGTCCGATTCTGGCATCCGTTTTAAACGTAATGCTTCTAAAAATGTAATTTCTCGGGAATCTCGGAAACGGAAGTTATCCCCGGATCACAGAAGCTTGTCTTCCGGTCTCGTGAATAGGGCCTGAGCACAAAAGATGGCTGTAATTATAGGGGCCCAAAACAAAACCTTTAAAGGGCCTTCTGTTTTCAACCTAATTATCTTTAGGTGTACCCGTATTTAACAATGATGTTATCAGTTTTCATGTCTGCCTAAGGCGGTTGTCACACGGCGACGGAATCCGGACGGACGAGTGTGACGAGTGTGTGACTGTGTGTACAAATCAAGATTCTACGGTACAAAGTTAAAAACCGCAGCACTGGACGCCGCTCCGATGTGCGGTGGAGTGTGACAACCGCTTAACATAAATTTCCAAATTGGAATATCAAAATAAATCATACGTTTTTTAAAAGCTTGTAGACTTCTAATTATCTGTCTGTCAGTGTTGTCGTGTCAAATACGTGGATGGCCACAATCCATCAGCCACAGACGTCCACTGCTGAAAATAGGCCTCCTCCATGACTCACCACACAGCGATCCCGTGCAGATCGCATCCATTGATCCCTCGCTACCCTCGCGAGGTCATCCGTCCATCTAGTCGGGGGCGATCCACGCTGCGCTTTCCTATACGGGTCCTTTCGAATGGCCAAACTTCAAGCCAATTCATCAGTCAGGATAAAGTATTTAGTTGATATAATAAGGAGCTCTGAAAAATGTTATGTGGGTGGATCAACTTTCTCTTGTTGTTATTCCGTCCCATCACCCAGGGGACAATAGTGATTAAACTTCTTAGAAAAGTGATAATTTATAATATTGGAATTTTCAAGAGATAGTCTGAATAAGAATGGGCAATGCGTGCAATCACAAAGTTTTTGTTGAATATTGCCCCCGAAAATCGTAGTTTTAAAGTAACCCAGGAGACATTACCATGGCAACAAGCAACAGAAAAGAGTTCATTAGGAGGAAAGTACATCAATTTTATTTTGATTTTGATTTCGGTATTTTATTATTCCATATAGTTTGACATAAGTAAAGTAGTAAGTAAGAGTCTTGCTCATCACTAGTAAATTCATCATTCAGAGACAATTTCAATATTGCGGTTTGTTTACATAGTTAGCAAGTTCCATTGACGGTGACTTTAATGCATTTTACCGTCTAACGTTAGGTGAAACTCGTTTAATAATCTCCCAACAATGCAAAACACTTTACTCTCATACATACATAATGCGATTTTATCCTAGTCCTATTGTGGTGGAATTTGACAGAACCATTTACGGAGACTAAATAATTCTTGGCAAAAAATGAGCTTAAGACGAAATACCACTGCTCTTTTTTCTATCTCGTCTGTTTTCTTCCCGAAAACTTAACCAATCTACGAAATTATAGGAACTGAATAGGTATGAAATGTTCTGTGTCGGTCTTAGCGATTTTTATTATTTAATTTGTTTAATATAGGCTTCCAGTTTTCGCCAAAATTCCACCGCAAAGCGCCGCCTAGTACACAAATTCTAAAACTCGCTTGCGCAAAAATCGAAACAGAAAATATTTCCTTCCCATTTAGTTCGTGAAGATTACGGTTACGTTAAGTTTGGACCTCATTTGTATCCGACGCCATAGTAACTAGGTGCAAACTTCACGTAAACTCATGGAATGGGAAAAGAAGCAGTGATATAAAAAATGTTCAAAACAATAGAAATAATGAATACAAGTGTTGAGGACTCCTAGTAGGTGTGATACACCCTGTGTCAGGAGGACTCGCTCTTCCAGAATTGGTACATCATCTTCATACCGGTGCTAATTCGGGGCACTGATACTAAAGTAATGTAGCAAAATATTTTATCGACAAATAAATATATCGATGTTACTGTCAACATCTAAATGTTGATCAGCATTAATATTTTCTTTTCTCTTCATTTCAGAATGAAAACAATAAACAAATTAAAACTTTTATTTCTTTGTTTATTTTAAATAATTTTCATAGTAAGTATACAATCAATATTTTTTTCCATATTTGTCGGTATTAAAGATTGCCGTCTACATGAAAATATCCACTTCATCGGACATAATATCCACCGTTTTATAGTAATCGAGAACTTTCAATTAGGCATGTATTTATATATGTATATCGACATCTTTTTTATAGATATCAAATCCCTAGAGCGTGCCCCGAGTTAGCACAGGTATGGTCATCTTAATAGCCTCAATTAGTAAGATAAACTTATTTTTATATTTACTTTGCTAAGTTAATTTTGTGTATGTATTTAACTTTCACAGTGAAACAGATTATAATAAGTACGTGATGAGTACGTACTCAACTACTCATCTCATTATAAATAATAACAAATTTCACTTATTACATCAGTAGTTCTTCTGTTTCATTAAATATAATATAGTTTTAATGTTACTGTTTCATTATAATTTAGGTTTAATAGTCAGTTTTTCTTTACATTTATGATATGTTAATGCAGAAATGTGTTTTACTTTGTTTATTTTATTATATTAATGCGAAGATTGTCTTTTTAACTGCCAGCTGCTATCTGCAAAATCAGGACTACTGAACAAACCCTTCTTCTGTTGACAATTGAAGGGTCAAAAGATATTTCTCTGTGAACCCTGAGTACCACAGATATTATATCCTCTTTTTAAGCACCCACGTATCGCACGAGCCACCCTCTCATCACAAATATATGTGATTCTCTTAAGGCTCTTTATTCTATAATGTGGGTATTTAAACAACGCTCTCTGTGGTTTAATTACGCCGTTTTGAATAAACAAGAGACAATGGAGGAATATTTTTAATTATAATTTATCCAGCAGAGATATTCATTGTTGAGATAAATACCGAAGATTTGTGGAAAGTTTTTTGTTATGGTTTTTGATGGTTTGCTGGAATTTATGTAAATATATTTTGGAAGTGTAGCTAGGTAACGTAGCTAATCAAAAAGTAAATATTTTTTTTAAATATGAAATACTAGCGACTCGCCGATAAATTATAGATGTGTTATACATATAAACTTACATCTTGAATCACTCTATCTATGAGGTAGAGGTGGACCGCCAAACTGGTGAGGATCGCGAGAAGCAATGGCTGATGGCGCACGACCGATCGTTGTGGGGAACTTTGGTGTACCTAAGCCTTCGTCCAGCAGTTTACGTCTAGCCGCTGATATGTTGATAATGATATCTAGGAATACAAAAATACGGCTCATTTCGCCATTAATAATCCACCCTCACCGAAAGGATAACAGAACTAATCCCATCTAATCCACCCGTTAATTAAAAAAGCGGATACTCCACTATCGAGGATTAGCTAGATTGGAAGCAAAAATACGAATACTTTTTCGCTTTGAAAACCAGCATGCAAAAAATCTTTTCATACCAAAACGCGGCCCGTATTGAAGGCTGGTTCGTTTGGCATTCTGTATGTAAGAACTAACAAGTTTTCCACGTCAGTACAAGTCGAAATCAGTTTAGTTCGATGGAAACTGAACCAGTGAAAAGGATCGTATAGTTTGATGGAAGAAAGAGTCGATTCCTGACGCTCTATTGTACTCGACATCCATTCCAGAGCCGTATCTTTGATTCGTAACGGGATTGCGACTAAGAAATTGCAATCTTGTAAACTGAGAAGTAATACGGAGAGGTATTTACTTGGGGGAAAATACGTGAGGTTGTATGGAAGTAGGATTTTTGTGAACTGTTTTTCTACGACAAAAGGAAGTGTATTTATTCCGGCTTGTATTTTTGTTTTTTATGAACATCAAGTCAATCCGAGTCTCCATTATTGTGTAACATACATATTATAACATACATACACGTCAAGCGGCAGCGGTGCGCAGTACGTGTGTCTCTTTCACTCGTATAGCCGCCACGCTCGGATCTCTCCCTCAACCGCTCGCCGCGCCGCTTGCCACCGAGCCGCTTCTCTTGTAGAGATGCAAACACTGCGTTGCATCGATACAAATACGCCGGTAACTCAATTCGTTCCCATATGGTTTAAGGATAACCAACATTTGAAGAGATAATCTAAGGGTTACCCCAAACCGGTATCAACCCCTGCGGCATTACCCGCGACCCATGTTACGGTGAACAAGGCGGTAACCTAACCTGACCGCTGGCGATAGCGTAACAATATTTTAAAACGTCTTCTTTATATGTATGCTTAACATTAAAACGTACGTAAGTACCTATAATAAGAACAATTATGTTACATTATGAATTTCAACATTATTCAGTTCTAATTCAGTTATACATAATTTAGTTACATTTACGTTCACTTTGTCTATTGTTGTAGTGTGCAATAGTAAATGGCCTAATTTGTTTACATATAAATTGTTTCTATTTCATCTCGAAGCTTCACCATCATTATTTTTTATCGTGTTATTTATTTTTAACTAAATACGAATATGTTTATCATTCATTTCAATTTTAATTGAGAGTTCTAGTGAAATATGCTACTTATTTATTAAAATTATTGTTTTGTAAGAATAAAAATGTATCAACTTTTAAAATTTGGTGCAGATGACGATATAATTAAACATTTCTAGAATTGTATAATAAAAACCTATAAAAAAAACTTAAACAAGTAATAATCAACAGTAAAATTATGAAATTTAGCTTTTTTAACATTTCTATAAGTACTCAGAAATACTTAAGTGAAAGATTCACGGATATGACTGATGGCAGTGGTCACCGCTTTCGGTCAAGCACCAATCTCACTCTGGCTGTACCATCTAACATGACGTGTAGGTACCTTTCGCAAGTTTTTCAAGCAGTGAAGTTGTGGAACGAGTTGCCTTTGTCCCTCAGGGAGTATTTTACATACAAACATTCATATTTAAACTAAATAAAAATGTGAAAAGGGAAACCAACAAACGTAAGGATTAACAATGAATTTGAAGAGATAATCGAAGGGTTACCCCAAATCAGTATTACCCCTGCGGTATACCATAAGCCGTTTGACACCTGTCCCGGTAAACAAGGCGCTAACCTAACCTGACCCTTCACGAGGGAACCCAACAATCTCTTAATGTTTATTAAAGCACTAAGGTTTGCTAGCGTCAACCAAAATGTTTATATCGCAGCGAAATACGATGCTACCCTAAGAAATGAAACAACTGGTTGAAAAATCGATGATTTAAATAGTGGCTTTAATAGAACAATTGGCAGTTCACCTGTCTAGCCGGAAAACCATGGAGACGTGTCAAAATTCCGCTTAAAGCATATTTTTTTGTAATCGCTTCAATATAAAATAAAAAAAAAACACATGTGATTCAGTTAAGCTGCCAAAAGAATCAAACATATTTAAAAAACACAAAATCCGTAAAAAAAATACGCATTTTTTTATTTATATCGAAGCTGTTTGTGACTTCTCTGGTGTTCATGACAGACGGTAATTTCTTACCATCATAATGTCAGAACGCGGCTGGTATACAGGGTGTAACCGACAGCGTACCGAAAACGAAAACTGTAGTTTTAGACCATAATCACGAACTGAAAACGAGTGTTCATTTTCTCGGAAAACTCAAGGATAAGATTTTCTAAAATAAATTATAAAACTCGACGCGCAATGTATTGCGTCCGATTCTCTCGGGTGCAGACGCGCGGGGAGGGGGCACGCGGCAAGCATCGACCGTTCAAGGCACTCCCCACTCCACTCACGCGTCGGCGCAAAACATACCGTTACGCCAATGCGCATCGAATGACATGAATGAATGCAACCACAAAAACAACGCAACCACAGATCACAACTAGTATGTAGTACCTAACACCAATAACAACTGACCGATAAATTAAAACAGTCTAACAAGATTATTTTCATTCAAGCAAGTAAAGCAAATAAAATGTGCGGGTAGGTAAACATTAAACATGCGTCCAACCGTAACGGCCAACGGGCGCGCACTGACGGATCAATGACCGGCCAGTACCGTTATCTGACCCACTCCACACGCTTACATAATACTGTTTGTGATACGTTGCGTGTTTTGCGGAAAATGCTATTTTCATGCGATTTTTCATGAAAAATTGTTACCGGTAGAGTTCGATTAACGGAAAAATAAAGAAAAAATGAAAACTCGCGAGGAAAATTTGTGAATTTTCTCAAAGAAGCCATGGTTTCAGTTTTCGGTACACCGTCGGTTACACCCGGTATGAAAAAACATATTGGTGTTTTCTTACAAACAAGAACGGCAATCAAATAAACGTACTCACACGTAATACATTAATTGTATGTCACGAGGTAACTATAATCTTAGGTCAGTCGGTATAAAAGCTGCTACAAACGACCCATGTCGTCGAGAGCCGGGTATGGCCCTATCCGCTCACGAACCCAACGCCCTCTTAAAAAGGACTTCTATTTACATTTTAATATAGGTAAATAAACCCTCTCATTAGATACCCCATTGGATAATCAGAACAAAAAACCGTCATCACTCGCTCCTGCAAAAATAAAGTTCCCTTCTTAAACTGTTCTTAGTGTGTTTATCCTACCTGAGGAAATCAGCCGATCCTTAAAATATGCCCTATAATTAAACGAACTGGTCACAGACTTTACTATAAAATACCACCAAAACATTTCATGAAAAATATGCGGCCAAGACTCACATTACTCATAACGATTTCGATGTAAAAAAGTTAGTAGATCCCAGGAAAAATCAAGCCCCTAAGCCCTGACTTTACTAAATAACCCTACCTTGGTTTAAAAAGTATGGCTTCAACTGGTTCCAGTCCCTAAGCCCTGACTTTAAAAACCCTACACCTTGGTTTAAAAATAAAATGAATCACTAAATGTGTTCCTAAGCACAAAAGTCAAAAACGACTCAACATATATTTCTCATTCTTTTGAAATACATTTTCCTTGAATTAAGAAAAATAGCCCGAATATAAAAAAAAACCCGACTGGTCTTAGTCGCATATAATCCATACTAATATTATAAATGCGAAAGTGTGTCTGTCTGTCTGTCTGTCTGTCTGTCTGTTACCTCTTCACGCTTAAACCGCTGAACCGATTTAGATGAAATTTGGTATATAGATAGTTTCAGTTCCGGGGAAGGACATAGGATACTTTTCATCCCGAATAAATGTAGTGTTCCCGTGGGATGAGCGGGTAACACCGCGGGGCACAGCTAGTATAATATATAATATCAGAAGAAAACAACGTGATGCGTACTTTCTGTTTCATTGTATACCATGCCATAAATCTTACCCTATGGATCAAAATAACACTGAAAGCTCAGTATTGACGGGGTCAGTCGAGCGCTGTATCGGAGCGCCTCAAGACTGTCTAAATCAATTTGAAGCGGCTTGGACGGTTCATTAGGCCCGCGAATAACGTAGTTCGAGCTTGCATATCACGGACTGACCTTCGTTTATTACGGTACCGGTATTTCGGAATACAGGTTATTGTTAACGTTTTCTGTTTTATCATGCGCAGCTAAAATAGCGAGACCCGCTTCAAGTCTACGCAACTTGGCTCTACCATCCACTTTTGTTCACCCGCTTTGAGCGCGCGTTTAATGCCACTCGCAGTGGCGCACACACCTCAATCAATAGTGACGCCAAGCTCACAACCAGCAGCGTCAAAAGCCATTTTATATAAGTAATCTATAACATATATACAATCGCATTCAACTTTCTGGAAGATAAACCGAGAAAAACCTGCTGTATTATTTTAGTTTGTGGTTTTATGTTTGCAAATATTGGACTTAAATACCATAACTTTTACTTGCCAATATTCGTTTTTGACTTATATATATAACACATTACTTGTTATCAACTCCACTCAGTTGACGGGGTCAGTCGAGCGCTGTATCGACGTGCCTCAAGACTGTCTAAATCAATTTGTAGCGGCTTCAACGGTTCTTTAGGCCCGCGAATAACGTAAGTTGAGCTTGCTTATCACGGACCGACTTTTATTTATAACGGTACCTGTATTTCGAAATAAGTGTAGGTTACGCGCGTTTACGTTTGTAAATAAAATCAACTAAAACAACAATACAAAATGCTTTATTGCGCACCAAAAAAGTTTACAAATGCAATACTGATACAATAATTTTAATAGCGGTAGATAACAGCTGTCTTATAGCTAAATAGCGATCTCTTCCAGACAGGTTTTGGTTAGTGGAGTTGACCGAAATAAACCACACATTGAACAAGATAACTAAGTTTTTGACACTTGTCTTAAACGCAGTATACTCTGATACTTGTTATCTGATACGCTGTATTGGAGCGCCTCAAGACTAAATCAATTTGTAGCGGCTAGGACGGTTCATTATGCCCGCGAAAAACGTAGTTTGAGCTTGAATATCAGGGACCGACCTTCCTTTATTACGATACCGGTATTAGAAACACAGGTTACGTTTACGTTTGAAAATAGCGGCATGTAAAACAACATAAGATTTTCTTGCCGGTATTTGTTACGTATCTTAAACACATACACTGATACTTGTTATCAACCCAGCTTAGTTGACGGGGTCAGTCGAACGCTAAGTCGACGCGCCTTAAAACTGATTAAAATCAATTTGTTGGCTGCTTCAACGGATTATGAGGCCCGCGAATACCATAGTTTCAGCTTGCAAATCATAGACAAAAAACGGTTTAGGTATTTACGATACCGTATTTTGGAATAGAAGCAAGAGCGCTGTATTTCGTCCATCGTCACTCGCAGACCATGGAAGCGTCAGGAATGAATTTGTTAAGCTATAGTTATTTAGATATTGTACAACGTAATAAAATTCTGGCGTAGTCATTTACCTAGGGTGAAGCCAGAAGAGCGTAATTTGAGTCGCGTTATTTTCATCATCATCATCATCATCATCATCAGCCTATTCTTGTCCACTGCTGGACATAGGCCTCTCCAACTGCACGCCATTGTACGCGATCCTCGGCTACTCTCATCCAGCTTTAGCCAGCCACCCTGCACAGATCATCGCTCCATCTAGTCTGAGGGCGTCCCACACTACGCTTGTCGATCCGCGGTCTCCACTCAAGAACACGTTTACCCCGCGTTATTTTGGTCGCGCCATACTTCGTAGGCGGTCGTGTGACGTGATCACGGGAACTTCATGTCCCGGCGCGACCGAAATTACGCGACTCAAATTTACGCTCGTCTGACTTCACCCTTACAAGGAAAGGTACCCAACTGTCCGACTCCGATTTGTTTCATTTTGATATATGTTATAGTCTAAAATAGCAGACACGTATTTTTTTGTAGCTGCCCAAATTCCACCTGTTAGGACAGATTGTCCTTCAAAGTACTGAAAATTGGTCAAACCCTGTAACTTCTGTAGAGATGTGTTCAAGCAAATCGATAATTAATTACTGGTTTCACTATATGCTGGAGAACATGAAAAAAGAATCGACACGTGCTTTGTGATTTCACCTCACTCATATTTTATATAAAAAAATCACTTACTCATATTTGAAAAATAAAAAAAATTAAATGTTTTTTTTCTGGTGAAATGACAAAACACGTGTCCATTCTTTTTTCTTTTTCATGTTCTTTTTTGTGTCCAACATATAGTGAAACCAGTAATTAATTATCAATTTGCTTGAACACACCTCTACAGAAGTAAGAGGGTTTGACCAATTTTCAGTACTTTGAAGGACAATTTGTCCTAACAGGTTGAATTTAGGCAGCTAAAAAAAAATATGTGTCTGCTATTTTAGACTACTCTATAACATATATCAAAATAAATCAAATCGGAGTCGGACAGTTGGGTACCCTTCCTTGTCAGTAATTTTGGCTTTCTGCAATGAATCACATTTGCGATGCAGGCGGCCTATCAATGCTGCATTTTTGCTATCTAATCTGTCTTCTAGTGACCATCCAAACATCAGTCGACTATGTTATAATATTCGCCAATATAAGACCCAAACAATGAAAGTAACGCAACCAGACACCGCCCTGTTTGCCGCAGATTGAGTTCGGACAAATATTATTCTTAGTAATACTAGCATAGTATCGTTTATCCCGATAGTAAATATAAACTAAAACGTACGTTACGTAAACTAGGGAGAGTGATCGATGAGGCGAAAAAATAGAGAAACAAAAGTAAATAAAAAAACTTACAGAAGTATCGATAATACCCATCCCACCCCATGTTTCACGTTTTATCATAACTAATACCTCTGCTCCTAACAAACTACTTTGAAACAAATAAAATGAAATAAAAGAGGCAACTTAAATATAAAGTAGTGTAGGCACAGTCAGCAGACTTTTGTCTACCACTTTTGAACCTTAACACACATGAAATACAGTCAAAAAGTCTGGTAGACCAGTTTCTATGTTGAATGTACGTAATAAATGTTATCAAATAAAAGTGTGCAAACAAATTTATTTACATAAGAAGGAAATAACGTGTAATAACATAAATATCATCTGCCTATATGAAATGTTCCACAGAAGGATCAAGTGTATAATAAAGTCAGTGTTGCCAGACTTAAGTGACAGTGGACGAACACAATGCTCGTAAAACCGATCGCGCCTGGTTCAGATTTGGTGTACTGTAAAGGCTTGTTCGGACTAGGCTAGTATTTTAGCCTATAGTAGCGAGTAATTTAGTAGCTAAACGTATTTGAACACCAAAAATTTTGGCGAGTAGATTAGTAGGTAAGTAATTTAGTCGAGTCAATCCATTTTATTCTTTTTTTTTTGTAGTTTAGTAGTAAGTAGCACCCCCCCCCCCCCCCCCCCCCCACGCGTCCGTGCTTATTCGGCCGCCGGCTAAACAAGTCCGAACCTGTCGATTTAGTCATAGATTAGAGTGTATTATGGATTTAGTCGAGTTCATTAGTTGGCGTGAAAATGTCATTTCGCTGGAGCGAGGAAACGACTTTAAAATTGTAGAATACCACTGCATGACTTGTGAACTTTACTCGACTGTAATGCGAACGATTTTTAGGCAGTAGCGAATAGTTTAGCTACTAAATTACTCGCTACTAGACTAAAATACTAGCCTAGTCCGAACAAGCCTTAAGAAGGTGGGGTAAAGCTATCACCGGGCGAACACTGACAGAGTCCAATAACTAACTAACCGTTACTCTTACCCCATTAGAAAATAAACTATGCTAGTAATATCCCTTACCTTAATTCTAACGAAATCATAAACAAAGACGGGGATCGCTTTGTATACATACAGTAGGTACAAACGAACAGAAAATGTATTTGAAATCCGCTGAAAAGTATAAAGGATAACTGACAATAAAGAAGTTTTGTAACGCCGCACAGTAACACAGTCTAGTTGCTATCTGGGTTGAGCTGTTCAACTGTAAAATGCCGATCAAAATCCGTCGAGCCGCTCGATACAAAAATGTCACTGCATTTTTACCATCCACTTCGGTTCGTTGAGTCAGCGCAGTAAGTAAGTACCTGACTAAGCACTTCCATACCATCACTCATTCATTTATTCATTTATTTATTTTGATAAAACATAGTTTTACATGTCAACATAATTATCTTTAAAGGATTTAAACTAAGTTTATTTAAATTAATTATTTATCTTGGGTAGCGAATCGGTTACGGGTGTGCACTCAGTTACTTGAAAAAAAAAACGTCAATAGAGTAGATCGCATCCTTCTCTTATTCCCAACCTTTGCTGAAAATTAAGGAAATGAGAAAAAGTTTTAAGCCAAAATATAACAACCCAAGTACCATAGTGAAAAAATCGGGATAAATTGATTGATATGAATAAGTCACTTGTCTCAACGTCGCGAATAAGAAATTAAAATTATCTATCGACTACTCTCTGGCACAATAGTAGTACATTACACACCTAGAGCGGTGAATTCGTGAATGTCCTAGATCGCAGGTGTCTGTCAAATATGCAATCTGGGCCTTTACGACTTACTGCCCATGCTTTGTCTAAAGTTTTACGTCTTGCCTAGGGCAGAAAGTGAGGTTTTCTCATAGAAGGAAATCCCACTCACGGCCTAGGGTAACGTAAACGAATAAAAGCACATTATAAAAAGTTGAGCGATAGCTGTTCACACAGCAGGCGAGTACTCTCACTTCACTGGTTTGTCGCGGCCATAAGAGCTATCTATTTTATTTATTAATCGTATGGTACAACAAAACATGGATCAGTAAAAAAACAATCAAATTATATATATATATAAAGAGAGAAAACCTATAATAAGAATTTAGCCCGTTTCAGGTAGACTGCCGCGTTGGAGATCTCAAAGTCGCCTGAATGGCCTGTGTATTTAGTTAGGGGGCGCTCCAAGACGAAATGGTAGATGGTCTGTTTAGGGTGTCCGCAGTCACAAGCTGGGGTCGGGCTCCAACCCCATTTGTGAAATCTTTCCATCAGAGCTATCTAAAAAACTCGCACAGCGATACTCGCTCAGCTATGCTCGCAATCACGCTTAGAGAACAACGTAACGTATGGTAGACCGCCCCACCCGAGCGAGTTGTGCGAGTAATCACCCGTTGCACTCCAAACACTTGCTAACTAATAGCCCAGCAACAAAATAGAAATCGCTACTCGCCAACTCGTTTCTAGTTTCTAACTCTAATCACTACATGCTCATCGTCAGCGGTACGACAAGTTCCTAACTACCCTAGTTTTCCTTCATTAACGAGATTGTAGATAATTTTACCGTTAGAAATATGTATCATTAAATTGTGCTACGAATTTATCTACAATGTCTAACTCAGCAATTTGCTGTCATTAAGTATTATTTCTTTCCCTAGGGAAGATTGACAGCTGTGACTCATTATTTTGTTCCAGTAGACGTATAATATGCAGCACGTTATGCATCTCTCTTGTGCACATGTAAACCATCATCATCTTCACAATTTTCTTACCCTTATTCCATTTATTTTTCTTGTTTTTGCTGCATATTTTTTTTTCTTCCATTCTTACCTATAACCTGACGTCGTTTCCTTCTTTCTTATTTCCATCATCTTTCACACAATGGATTAATAGTTTTTTGCTCTTCATCTTCTTTTATATCGTCCACGATCACGCTTAATGCTTTACAGGTCACGAGGCACTCTTCTCTCTGTATCATGTGCCCCAACTAAGATAGTCGCTTGTAACTGATCCCTATTTGGTGCTACTTTCAGACTTCCTCTTACATGCTAATTTCTTAGTCTGTCCATTCTCATCGATCGCAGGTAACATTTAAACGATAAAGGTTTTAAATTTTATTTTTTATAGTTACAAGCAAGTAGGTTAAATTATTGTCTCTCATTCATAGTTGTTTTGGTATAATAAAATACAGCAATTTTTCAATGAATCTTTCATTATCAATCATTATTTAGTTTCGCGGTTTCATTTTAGTTAATGAACGTATTTTTTCCAAAACATAAAACGCCTTATTTGGAATAGCATTTATATTTTTGGATACATCATATAATCATGTTATTAGTGCTTTACTAGTACGCCTCAAACGTTTGGATTCAGAGCACGTAGAAATTTACAAAATTATATTTGAACTAAAAGTTAGTTAAATGATTTATTTAAAATGTTTCGAAACAATCCCACAAATTGTGTAGACTTCTTCTACCATCTGTGGCGTACCGTCTGTTAAACAAGAAGTTAGTACCTAATTGTATTAGTTAGGTTTAATTTTATTATTTATTATTATCAAATGAAATGACTAGGTATATGCATTTTTCTGACTGCAGTTTAAACAGTTTTAGGAAATAAATAAAACGTATTTTTGCTATTACTCGGAAACAATGTTGAATTGTATTTGCAAGAACTTTGCAATGTCTTAATTTGAAATGTTGCTATTTGTGTTTTGAATTGTTTTGCTTCATTTCAGGGATTTAACTAGAAGATCGTTATGTATGACATGCAGTTAAGTATCATAAAAAGTAGTTTGGAGAATGAAACTGTGCGATTTTTTTGAAACAGTACTAAGTTTGTATGGGATCTTGTCATAGGAAATATAATAAATAAAAAATGGAACCTATTTGTTAGCAGTTTAACTCTTAGCGCTAGTTCAGACACGGCGGGAACTGCGCGATTATAGAATCGCATGGAAACCGCAGTGGTTATGTCTGAACGATTACTAACTAACTCATATAAATAAGACCCGCGCGATTTCCATGCGATTCTATAATCGCGCGGTTCCCGCCGTGTCTGAACTAGCGCTTAGTATCTTACATATAAGTAGACACCTACCCGTTTTCCTTTGTTATAGCAAAATAGCAAGGATTTTACATATTTATTCCTATGGTTTCCGTTACAGACACAAGCCTCATTCCTGTTCCTTTTTGTGTCGATGAGCTATTGGATACGGCTGAAAGAGAAATCGTATTTCATATGTTCAAGAGCTCTTACGTATTTACACGATTCTATTTCGCGTAGGGCTGCCAGGAGAAGCAAGTTGCTGTTTAAATCTATTTGAAAATATTTATGTAAAAATTAATTCAATAACGTAGATATGCAAATAAATTTCAATAGCAGCTTGCTTTACCTGTCTTTAGTATCTACAAAGAAGAGATAATACTTAACCCTGCAACTTCACCCTGAGGAGGGTCGAACAGTTGGAGTCTGGTCACAGTGTGAACTTCGCTTCATTTGTGGTGTGCTGTCGACATTCCTGCGGGAGGAATTTTGGCCGAAATTGTCGTGTTCCGGCGATTTCGCGGACGGTTGTCCGGTAACAGTCCAGTTGCGTCGCACGTCGCCGAACTAATTGTGTTACAATACAAAATGCTTTATTGCACACCAAAAAAGTTTACAAATGTGTGTTTATTAGTTTTAAGGTATTTATCTATGGCAATGGGCTACAGTTGCCTGAAAATTAAATTATATTGATTGACAGGTGTTCCCTGCGTTTTAGCTGATGATGACATCTTTAATATAGATTTATTTATTTCGTAATATAAAATGACAATATAAATTACACTAAGTAAATTTACATGCACTTATACTATGATCGTCACATATATTAAAACTAACAGATAAAATATGATGACATCGATAATAATAACAGCGGAATCAATAATAAGACAGATTAAATAATTACATGTTAAAATTTTAAACAAACAGATAAAAATGTCAAAGAAACTCACAAATGGATTGTCAAAATACAAGAATTAACACAGTAAAAATAACACTGAAAATTAAAAAAGTCAAATAAGGCAATAATTAGAAATAATGTCAAAAGTAACAGGTAATTGTCAATATATAATGTAATTAATGTTATATAATGTCATAATTAACAAAACTGGAGTAGAAATAAAAACAATGTCAATTACAATATAAATATAAATTACATTTCCATATACTCATTTACTGAGTATAATGGATTATCCAACAAAAAGTTTCTCAATTGTCGTTTAAAACTGTCGTCAGATGGCTCGGTACGTAATTATTGATACCTCGATTTCTAAATTTTCTTTTTGTCAACCCTAGTAGAACCGACCGGCCTCGACCGGCAGTCCGCGCGCGATATCCGTCGGATATTGCAGCGCTATTAGCGCAGTATCCAATATCATTCGCTGCATGCGTGAGACAGATGTTTACAAAAATGATAAGATAAGATATAATTTATTTGCTAGAATCATGGTCATTCATTACATACATTAGGGGTAGGTTGTAGGTATAACACGCATTAGGTTCTTTCTTGATTTTATTTATTTTAACTTTATTGCGCACAGTGTGACCGGACATTCAAGACCAAGTTTGGCTTTGCAAGTCACATCGCCGTTGTCGGATACGACAAGAAGGACTATATAGTGATTTTATTTTTATTTTATCCAACCAATTTCGGTTTGATGCAATAATATCATATAGATCGTAAGACTGGTCACTTGACACCAAAATTTGATAAAATTAAATCAATTATTCTTGTTTTCCTAAGGCGGAAAGTGCAGAAAGCTTTCATAAGTCTGCGAGCCGTCAAACCAAGATGGAGCAAAGCCAAATACTAAGGCGTGGCGCTTGCTTGTAAGTTACCTCTAAATAACTCTTGGCACTTTGAGCTGTACATTTCATAAAACTCGAATCATCCGAGAAAAAAATCTATATAATATTAATTGAACCTGCTTACAACATTTCTCGAGAAACGGTCGAGAAAGGCGGCTTCTAGGCGGAAAACCTGACTTCCAAAAGATTTTTTGGCCAAACTGAAACGGTGTCTCCATCGCTCCTTCGCTCACTCGGTCAATAAGTATACCTACCGAAAATCTACTCGTAAAATAAATTTTAGAATATATCGCCAATAACCTTAACCGATCAGGGATCAAGGATATAATATAATGCAGATGCATACTTAATATAAATATAAATAAATATCGGACAACCTCACACAGATCAATCTAGTCCCACAGTAAGCTCTAGTAGGCTTGTGTTATGGGTACTAGACGACGATATAAGTACTTATATAGATAAATATATACTTAAATACATATAGAACAACCATGATCCAAGAACAAATATTCGAGTTCATCACACAAATATTTCGAACCCGGGACCGCCGGCTCAGTAGGCAGGTGTCTACAAACCGAGCCAAACGCGTCGTCACTTACATAAGTAAGATTTGGCAGCGGTGTTTGATCGGTGGTATGGTATGCGGTATGCTTTTATTTATAACACAACACAACAGATTAATTTACTCATAAAAAAATACGTCTAACTAAATAATATAATTAATAATTATATTGTACCCATTAGTAAACTTAATCTAAAACTAAACTATGTCTAAAAATGGGCCCCGTGGCATCAAATACATGCAAATATCTATTATTGTTTTATTTTTTTCAAGGTTCAATATGTTTCCAACTCAAGCATGTAATCTTAAAACGCACTTTAACTAGTCATCACGTTTTATTTTCTCACGATAAATAAGTGTGAGAATTCGCTTTAACGCATGGCTTGAAACAATTCACTGCAAATCATCGAGATGCAGTAATTAAGTGCTGAACGCTGAACTACAGAAAATAGCATCGTTAACAAGTTAAGGTCAGTTCAGTTGCTCTATAATAGTGTTACGAGCTTCTGTATACAGGTTGGCCCATTTAGATCAGTCAGTATGGGCAAGTCTGAAACTATAAGATATACAAAGATCTGTTCATAGGGTCCATGACATCGACTAAAAATAGTAATATTGCTTTCCTGATCCGCTCTATAATATATCGCGGATCAGCAAAGCAATATTACTATTTTTAGTTAATATGTATTTCCGCAAAGTAACGCCTTATTCTTTTAATTATTCCATGACATCGATTTGAGTGATAAGAGAAACTGTATTTATCGGTTTGAAAATACTTCGGGAATTGAATGCGGTCATTTTGAAATATAAAACTCACAATATTTATATTTGTCGTCGTCATTATATATCGATTGTGTAGATTACAAGCAGTGAAGGAGGATGGGCTAAGGGAAACAAAACGTGATCATAGACTAAAAACATAGTTAAAAATAAAATAACGTAGCCAGTTTTTTCCTTCACCCCTTCAAATGATACTTAGAAACATGTTATCTAAAACGAATAAAACCCATTGTATTTCATATCCTTCAATCTAATTAAGTAGGTCTTCAAATGACCGGGACTTGCCCATACTGACCGATGTAAATGGGCCACCCTGTATATTATGTCCATAGATGGCAGGGATTATAATGGCCATACGAGGGTTGCATTGTCACAATATATGTATGCTGCATCGAATATTCAAACAAGATTGTTACCACGATACTAGACGGATGACAAGAGTGGATATTGGCATAAGATATGAGTTAGAGTGAACATGTGCATGTGCAACGAGATCTGATGATGGTAACGGGAGGCTCACTCTTTTGATCTTGAATAGAACAGCGAAAAATATAGATAGCAAGTTTTGCAATCCTTCAGGCGCTCAAAAAGTGAATTACTAGCGTTAGGACTAGGGTTAGCACTACTGCCGTGCTACGGTAAAAAGCCGTATCTTACTATGAAATCCATACAAAGATATACGACCTTTTAACGTAGGACGGCAGCACATTAACGCACACATAATTTATACAAGCAGATGACAACTTACAAAACCAACAAACATTACCTATTGCGCATGTTCTAGAGTTCTATTTTTCCTGTAGGATATGAATATAATCTTAATAAAAATCAAAATCAGTGACGAAGTTACCGCGCTGTTGTACAAGTAGCAGTCCCTTATAAAGAGCTCCATACGAGTTTGAAACATTTCGGGCCGTTGACAGTTTCACGTAAGTGTAAACCGCTTAATACAATAACTAGATATGGTAACGATACTATGCGACTACTGTGAAGTACTGTTAGTATACACGCAAATCAGAACCAACTTGTTACCGAGTCCCGTGATGCTTGTATATGTATATGCATATACATATACAAGCATCACAACAATACAAGTATCGTTGCCAGTCGAGTGAGTGTTCTCTTTACGCAGTTTGACGCGCAGTAGATTATCTACTGGATATGACGAAAAAGAGGAAAGGAAGGAAGATATGCATGCAGCCTTAGTTTTGTTACAATTAGGAAAGTATATTTGTTAAGACATTTTTTTTAGGATTCCAATCGATTCTATTTATTTATTAAAACTTTATTGCACACTACTAAAAAGTACAAATGGCGGACTTAATGCCTTAAGGTATTCTCTACCAGTCAACCACTGGGTTAAACAGAAATATGTACCTTGTCGGTGCAGGATCAAAGTTACAGAGAAAAACGTACTTAATTAATACACAAATCAATAACATAAGATATTAAATTATAGGAATGTATAACTTACACCGAATACTTTATATGATATACTCACATACATATAATATGTACCCAAAGTAAAATATTTCGAAGAAAGTTAGGAAGAGAGATTGACCGAAATATGCTTGCGCAACATGCGCTTGAAGGAGAGTTTGCTCTGAGCTTGTCTAATGTTGAGTGGGAGAGCGTTCCAGAGGCGTATTGCCTGAACCGTGAAATAATTGGACATAAAACCGGAGTGGTGGAGAGGGACAATGAGTTTAAGTCTACGAGAAGTACGGAGAGTGCAACCAGGACGAGCAGTCACAAATTGAAACTTTGATTTGAGATAATCTGGAGTCGTTGGATCGAATAAGATCGAGAAGAGGGTGCAAAGAATTCTTTGAGATCTAGGTTCACGTACAAGAAGCCAGTTTAACTGTCGGCGAAAATCAAAAATGTGGTCATACTTACGAAGGCCAAAAACAAACCTAATACAGTTGTTCAGTATACGTTCCAGCTTATTCAGGGAGGCCTGGGTGAGATTCTATTTTTTATTGGGATCAAATGTCTCACTACACTCCTTCTTTCCCGGCGTCCGCAAATGTACTTTTCCCAGCGATAGCACTCGACCCTCTGCTGTAGGTGTCAAGCGCCAGAGGGCGCTATTATCGCGGTACCATCTCCCTGAGTGGATGCGCTGAAATCCCTCACGCTTCGCTGGGCGCAAGTTGCATTGCGAGATTCTGCTCTGTACATGCATTTCCGTGGAGTTTATTTCAATGTTGTCAAACGAATAGACAGCCGCATTGACGTTGGTTGCATATTATGTCCATTCCGGTCGTTGTAATTACTCAAATAGCACACAGGCTGTACAAGCATTTCAGATTTCAGAGTTATAATCGCTGTATAAGCTCTTTAATAGCCTGTTTGCTACCTGGGTATTTACTTCGTACCAATTTGCAATAAATGTTTGTTCAGTATTATTCATGTAGACAAGCAGTCTTAGGATGAACCAACAAGTTAATGTATTCATTCTTGCAGTGTACAAACCGATCCGTCGTGCTCGTCGTAAAAAGATCTAGTAAGTACCTGTAACAAAACAGTATTGAGTTAGATTTAAACTTACACGATATTCACACATTATTATGACAATAATAAATAAATATCAAGGGACAATCTATCCCAAATCGACCTAGTCCCAAACTAAGCAAAGCTTGTCGCTATGGGTACTAGATGACGATATACGTAATATTATAACTACGTATGTATATAGATAACATCCATGGCCCAGGAACAAAATATTCGATCTGGCGGACAGCGTTGTAAGCATTTCAAATACAGAATAAAAATCATATTTTCCATTTGTTCAGCCAACTTCTACTTTTATTATTCTCTAAAAAATATATATTTGTGTCCTATGTCAAATACTATATGAAATAAACATTAGTTAAATATAATTTAACATAAGTCAACTAGCCGGGAAATGCTAAAAAACTGTTAAAAATTACAAAAAATAATAATATTACCAGAGCACCTTTTCATAAAAGCAGTTCGATCAAGTTTTAGCATTAAAGTGGCTTATTCGCGCAAATTTGACGAGGGGTGACCAGCAAGATTTGTTGTTTTAGGATCTTCCATCTTCACTCTGTGCTAGGGGACATTTGTTAGCTTTTCACTATCGTTAGCTTATACAAACTAATATTATTTAACAGATATATTTTGGCTATTCTCTGGTACAGAGTAATATAAGGACAGAGGAACAAGCGCTAGCGGGGCAATCGTACCTACCTTTTGTTCTTAATATGACTTGAACGTCAGGACTGTCTAGCTCTCACTACCAGTGAGTCGGAGTTGCCTGAATATAACCCGCTAATGGGATTATCTCCGCGCCACAGAAATGATCCATGCGTACCTGATGCCGTATTGTAATATCGAAAAGTTCAGACACACCTCGTCAGTTTTGACGACGCGGTTGGCTCACTTTGTAACCGCTTGCCTACTGAGCCGGCGGTCCCGTGTTCGAATCCCGGCCAGGGCAAATATTTGTGTGATGAACTCGAATATTTGTACTTGGGTCATGGTTGTTCTATGTATTTAAGTATATTATTTATCTATATAAGTATGTATATCGCGCCTGGTACCCATTACACAAGCCTCCTTGAGCTTAATTTGGGACTAGAGTATAAGGGTTCCGTTTTTTCTGATTGATGTACGGAACCCTAAAAACGTAAACAGAAAAACTTTAAGTATAAATTTAACTTCAAAACATGTCAAGTCAAGATAACAACCTTTGGTATTGAGGTTCTAAACTTTTAACCAGAGACTTGAAACATCTTTTAACAGTTTCTTTCGCGTCCATTCTCAGAAACACGTTTCACGTCCAACTCTGGGTAAACTTTATCCTATTATTAGTTATTATACAGTGGCTAATTAAAAAAATAATCGTAGACTCGAAAATGATAGCTTTTATAAAATGTCCGTTGCTGAGTTTAAAGTAAATGGAACTAGTTAAAATCATCAAGCCTATTTTCTTTTCATTCAACTATTCTTTCTTCATCATTTGGGAGTCAGTTATTATTAATCTTCCTCATTCGGTTTACTAATGTTTTGCTGAAAATTGTTTTACCGAACGTAATGTTACGCATAATGCTTATTTTGCATAATTGTTATGCTGATGATACCATTTTCTTTTCTGAAAAGTTATACATATAAATATACCTAATCTAACCTATCAAAATCTACCAGAATCAACTTACACATTTAGAAGTATATTTCCCGTTTCAGCTGAAGAAACTTTTTGCGAAATGAGCATTATGCGAAACATTACGTTCGGTAAAACATTTTTCTGCCAAATGAGGGTAACCCATCTCTTTCCTTTCAATGTGCAATTGGAACAGGTTATAGTCGCCAAGTCACGAAAAGCCCAGCAATTTGCCTCCCAATGCTCGCCCCACTCGCGTCCAATCTTTCAATCTCTCCGTCGAAGTTATCCACAAAGTGTACTTAACGAATTCAACAAGATTTAATTTTACACAAACCAGTAATAAAATTTAGCTATATACAAAGAACCTTTTGAACTATTTTATTTCTGCGAAATAAATTTAAATTTCGCTGGCACTCGTCGTATTGAGGATCGTTCTAGCACAACTATGACAAATTACTTAGAGTACCTAGGTATATTTATTTTGCTGAACCCGAAAATTACTTAACAGTAAACTGCTAAATAGCTCATATCGTTAATGTAAAAGGTATAGTGACAAAAATCTCGTCTAGAATGTAGTCATAATGTTGAATTGAGACTGAGACCTGCTGCTATGTTACTTTGACGACGCGGCTGGTGCAGATTGTAGTGCATCTGCCAACTGAGCCGGCGATCCTGGGCTCGAATACCGGCTAGGTCATGGATGTTATCTATACATGCATTAATTTACTATGTATATCGTCGTCTAGTTCCCATAGTACAAGCTTTGCTTAGTTTGGGACCAGATCGATTTGTGTACGTTTGTCCTTTAATATTCATTTATTATGTCGAGAGGCCTAGGTACTAACCCACCCCACGTTCCTCCAATCTTTCAATCGCTCCGTGCCGAATCGCGAATATTCTAATAACTCCCGAGTTATCCACGAAGTGTACTTAACGAATTTAACAAGATCCTGGCGTGGCTCCCCGTCGATATGTTTAATGATCCGGATGAATTCTACTCGAATTTGCAACTTTTATTCGAAAGGAAAGTTAAACATGGAATTTGAGTTCAGTAGAATTTAAGGCCGGCAACGCACTTATGACTTTTCTGGTGTTGCAGGTGTCAATGGGCGATGGTAATCGCTTTCCATCAGGCGATCCGTTTGCTCGTTTGCCCCCAATGACATAAAAAAAACAGTGACGAAGTTACCGTGCCAAGGGTAAGGGTAGCAGTCCCTTATGAAGAGCTCAATACGAGTTCGAAACGTGTCGGGCCGTTCCTGACAATTTCACGTGAGTGTAAACCACTAAATACAATAATGGAATTTAGGATGAAAATATAATTCTACGTATTGTTGTTGTAACGTAAAACATTACGTTTTTGAATTTGACACGTTACGCTTTTGTAACGTGGAATGTTACGTTGTTATAACGCGGAACATTAACGTTTAAAATATTAAGTATGTAAATGTATATGTCAATGTAATTCACTTTATTCCTGTTATCCATTGTTATTACATCGTGTGCATATACGTTTTGTTGTACACCATTTCGGCACCAACTATATGTCTCTGTATGGCCTTATAGTTGATTGGTAGAGAACCTTTTATGGCATTAAATGCGCCATTTGTACATTTTTGTAATGTGCAATTAAGTTTAAATAAATAAATAAAAGTTGCGTTGTTTTATACTTTCTTCGAGCAATCCGCGCTAGTAGTCTAGGCATCTGCTGGGTAATCGGCTCCTCCTTTCAGGCGAAAGGCGGAGCAGATGCTTTCGCTAGCGAGTACGGTCTCGTTAATTTATGGTAAAGGCAAGTTATACATGAAATATCCAAAACAAACTTGTTACGGGTGTACGCTGAAAAGAGGCCGCCCCGGGCAACGGTCTAGAGCGAAAATCTTTATTTTTATCCTTAACTTTGAGGCATTCGAGTTCCGTTATCGTGGAAGATGAGATAAGCGCAATAGACGAAAGTATCCAAACGCTAGTTTTTTTTTTATTCGGAAACTGACCACACTGAAAAAAATATATTTTAAGACCTCTTATTACCTATGTAACAATTACACAAAAAGAAAGTAAAACTTACTGTAATGTTTTTTTTTTTTTAAAGTACTTCTAACTCCACTAGCATTTAAAAAAGATGCAAGGCCCAGAAATGTTTTACCTTAAGATATTTCATGACCGCGATCCAATTGGAATGTGTATTCAAGCAACCTCAATGCTTAGACCTCATAAAACGCCTCTTAAAGTCTTATAGAACTCGCTAGAATTTCTGAATAAAACAGGCACAATCGGACTGCGAATGGTGAATAATTCCCTCATTGTGCGCGTTGGCTTTTACTCGTATTTTCGCCCTATATTCAGTGTCTGCAGACTACAGGGAGTTTTAATGATTTCAAAGTTACATTTAGGTAGGCTGAAGTAGATTTTCAGCTTTATTATTTAAGCAGAAAATTTATGTGAATTGAAAGCAGTTGCAAAGACTTAATTTGTCCATGATTGTAAAATTAGGAAGGACTGGAAAATAGGGTTCGAAAAGGGTAGACGTGTAGGTGTTTCGACAATTCTAACGTTTGAGGTAACACATCTTCTACAAAATAAAAATCATTTAGGCGACTAATGTCTATAAGAAAAAAATACGAGGTATAAAAATGACAAGAAACGCTTTATAAAAATGACGATATGGTAAAATTACAAAGTATTATAAGGTCGAAGCATCTCGGGCTGCATTATGGCAACACCAACTCACTGGTTACCTGTCCTCAGCAACATTCCACCACCAGGCATCCGTAGACAGAAATGCCTATCACGAGAATTCGCTAAAATGACCGGAAATCCCCAGCTGCCCGTTCATGAAGACCTGCAAAGCGCCAGCAGCATCCGTCTCAAATCAACATGGAAGGCGAGCGAAGCGTGGATTGCAGAATGGGAAACCCAGCAATACTTGCTCGGAAACAACCTCTTCCAACTAAATACCCAAGAGCGGCCCAAAGGGTTTAATGAAAGCCGACAGATATGGTGCAGACTGAATCGCCTGAGGACTGGTATGGGAAACTGTGCATATTTGGCAGAAATGGGGATGGAGCGAGTCAGCGTCGTGCGAGTGTGGGGACCCGAAACAAACCATACGCCACATAGTGTTCGAGCGCCCCACCACCAGATACCCCGGGCCAGCTGAGGACTTCAAAAACTTGACCGAGGAAGCGCGTGTATACCTGCGGCATTGTAAATTTTAGATAATTTATTGTAAATAGAAAATTTTGTAACCAGCGTGCCATATTACATCGCCATACGATAAATAAATAAATTATAAGGTCGAGGGATAAAAATGATAAAATAGAATTTAGTCGAAGTATTCAAATGACTCATTTTACTTTGCCTTAAATTTTCTCCTATTTCTGTGATGTTACCTACCTGGGGCCGCTGTACATCCCTATATAAGGATTTTTCAAAATTACAAGTCTCAACATTTTTACTTTTAGACCATTATCAGTTAGTCTTTATTACATCTCGTCATTTATACTTTTGGTATTTTTATTTTTTTGACAATAGTATGTAGTATTTCGTCATTTTTATAGGCTTATGTTTAATGGAGCACCAGATGTAGTAAATAACGGCAAAAAACAAAACACTTTTTAGTATCAAAAATAGTAAATGAGCACCAAAATTTATCCCCAAACTAATAAAACAAAAATGTCTAAAATAATCAGCATTTTTGAACAGATAACGAACCTTTAGAGACTGTGGAAGATGTTTAAACTCGGATACTCGTAAATATAAGTACTTTATTTTAGTCTTACAAGACTTGAGGCTCCACTCAATCTGCTACAGCAACAAATGTAAATAAGATAACAACCCCAACGTAATTACTACAAAATGTTGCATATTCTATTTAGAGTTTTTACTTTCAAGCCGACTCAGTGCGCTTTCATCTCTTTTGAATGCAATTCAGCTACGTCTCAGTCTTTGCCTGTTCGTCTGCCTACTTTTTTATTTAAAAGAATGCTTTGTTAAGTTTGTAAAATAATGAACAATGCACGAACAATGGATTTTTCACTTAAAGGTACTAATATCAATCGCGAGGCAAAATAACCAGGATGTCGTTATAAATTATGATAGTAAGATCTCGAATTAGTTTAGGTCTGAAGTACTATCCGAACATTAATACTTTTGACGACGCGGTTAGCTCAGTTTGTAGTCCAGCTGCCTACTGAGCCGGCGGGGCAAATATTTGTGTGATGAACTCGAATATTTGTTTCTGGGTCATGGATGTTATCTATATAAGTATTTATATATTACGTATATCGTCGTCTAGTACCTATACTACAAGCTTTGCTTAGTTTAGGACTAGGTCGATTTGTGTAAGATTTCCCCTTAATATATTTATTTATTTTATTTGAAGGTCTTCGATAATCTTCTCTAAGCATCATTTTAATTCCCTTCCACAGGCACACCTTATGTATGTATGTATGTAAACACTCTGTTGCACACAATTAAACATGCAACCATATAATTAAAAAGGTACAAAGGCAAAAGGTATAAATAAAAAGGTATATGTATATCTTATAAATAGTATAAATATATGTGTATTATTACTTAGTTTATGTACTCATAGTTTTATTAAGTATAATATAGATATCTCGTTTGTACGCAGTGTAGTTTGCCTCTTTTCTTCAAATACCCATTCCTACAATTGCTCAAAGGTTAACTGGAAGAGATCCTTAATAGGGATAAATTCGCCTTTGTACATGTTTCATTTGTTATCAATGTATTTATAACCAGGTGTTGTGTACAATAAAGTTTTTACATACATTTACACACATACAAAGGCTAACGTATAAGGGTTCTTTTTTTGGTTAAGCTTTAAGCGATTAAAATTAATCACAGCTTAAAACAAAGTAATTTTGAGCATGTTTTAAGATATCATTATTTTAAATTCACGTATCACACAGTATCGACAATTTGAATTTTACGCCTGTCAAAAAAAGAGTAGATCATTTTAATTGAGAGAGAAGATCGTACATATCGCTAAAGTAGAAATATAGAATAGTGTCGAGACCACAGATAGATGTCAGTGTAAAAAAATCGAATTGTCCTATTAGCCTTATTTTCCTTGCCTTGCAATCCTTGTTCTAAGCGAATCGTATTAAAACTGTAGCTAAAACTAATAAGAACTCAAGCCTAGAACACTAGCTAAACCTGCAATGACCTTCTTGCACTATTTCCATAGCAGTCCCCAATCAGGGCGCCCTCACACTAATGGCGCTCGTCCCAAGCATGCTCACGCTTTGTCATCCCAGGGCCGAGTTATTAACACTCCGTGCGGCGGCGTGCTTGAGAGCCGCACGAAATATGAGGTGACCTCTATGAGGTAGTTCATTTTGAGTACGAATACGAGTTTTCAGTTTGAGTTTCGAGATATTATTTTGAGTCGCTCCTGTTTTATGTACTTTGGCGATATGCATTGCCATTTTTTCACGAGATATGAGATAATTTACGCTCTAAAACCGTTCAAAACGTGATTTAAGGTGACCTTTTTGCCCTTAAAATGGTCAATTACACTCAAAATGTGCATAATCTGAGGTGGTCTTTATGCTCTCAAAACGGTCAAAATCACTCAAAATGTACATAATATGTGTTAGATTTTATGCTCTCAAACCAATCAACGTGCTGAAAATGTAACGCATGTTATGAGCACTTTTATATTTTAAAAGTTACGCTAGTTTTAGCAAAAAAACGAGAGAATATTAAAAAATAAGATACCTATTAGGAAAACCAAAATTAGGGCATATGAGTATAAGGACAAGTGATCATTATGACATAAAACGTTAGGGAATGCAAACATAGGTTAAAAAACGTTAGGAATTCAGATATAGATCCGAACTAGGGCGCAGGACAAACTTTGATATTTTTTCTACTCGCAAACAATCTTCGTAAGATCTTCAGTCGCCGCATACCTAACGAACACATCTTGTCTAACTTAGCACATAGTTTGCTCAAGTTAGATCCTACTTGCAACTTAGAGTTGCTTGAGCATACCAAACAGCCAACTTGAGCACAAGATTAGTCACAAAAGCTTGCTATTAATGAAACTTACTTTACTTATCGCGATACACTGTTAATGAGAAGTTGAGGTGACACAATGGAAGCAAATAGTGGTGCAGACAAATGGGTAAGGAAGAAAAAAACACGGACGTAATTTAGGCGTTATTAGCCTTGGAAAAAAAGCGATCGGAAAAAGTTCCGTTGTGCGACAAAAAGTAACGGCACAGTAATGAACCTCAAATCAGTACCTTAAAGTATATTATTCGATGGTTAATTTATCGTCGTACAAGGGAAAAATTTATAAAAAAAAAAATTTAAATTAGTTAAGGTAGTAAACTTTTTGGTCTTCACCCAAATATAATATTCTTACTCTCGCGGTTTGGAAAATTAAAAATACAAAGACAAACTTCTTCTCACAAATATTATTGAACGAGAAAAGGAAAACAGTGTAGAGGAGCAGGACCAACAAAAAATCCTTTTTTTTTATTCTGCGACGGTGACAAGCAAAAGGAACCAACTTGCAAAAGCAAGCCACTTGAAGCATCTAAAGGAAAAGGTAGGCTTTACAAAGTATTGAAAGAAAAGGCATGGGACAAAAAGGTTTTTTTTATATCTTTAAATCTTTAAAAAATGGGTTTTAAATAAAACAAAAGTTATACCCGTATTTTAGTTTCGATTATGTTCGCTCGGTTTATTTGAGGATATAAAATAATTTTCTAGCTATGCACGATAGAGTAATATGTATGCAAATATAAGAGGAGGATGCAATATTTTTACATGCATTTCACTTGAAAACTATTTGAACAAACAACTTTACCGTAAGTACATTAAATATTATAACAAAATGGATCTTGAACGGGACTGGCTATAACGTCCAAAATCTCGGGAAAATTACATAATCTCCTTTTTATAATAATTTGTGAAAATAATAATTTCAAAGCGGATTACCATTTGAATTTCTACTCATTTAAGTATTAAATATGAAAATAAAATAAAATAAATATCGGACAAGCTCACACAAATCGATCTAGTCCCAAATTAAGCTCAAGAAGGCTTGTGTTATGGGTACTAGACGACGATATACATACTTATATAGATAAAAATATACTTAAATACATAGAACAACCATGACCCAAGCACAAATATTCGAGTTCATCACCCAAATATTTGCCCCGGCCGCGATTCGAACCCGGGACCGCCAGTATTGGTAAGTAATGCCAATGAAACTGATAATGAAGCACTCTCTTGGAAATCAGGTGCCCCAGCGTCCGGTCAGTAGGAATCGTACAATCATACAGAAGCAAACACAAAATCATTACATTAAATTTTCGCATTGCATGAACAGCACAAAATATCCGTAAACAAAGAGATATCCGCCCCAAAACCACATCGCAAATATTAGTTATTAAACAAAATTAATTTGCCGACACGCAAATTACTCAAGCCATTCAGATTCCGCAATTACAATATTTAAACCCGGCCTCTATTGGTGAAAAGTTAATTTTAGAGTTTAATAGAAATATTCGGCGTCAGCTGCGGTCGGCGGTGGGTCGATCCAGCGAAATAGTTGATTAAAATGTTTCGTTCGTTAATGTATCGACAGTTTATCGCAGATTGTACTAAAAGTAACTTATTTTTCATTTACTAAATAACTTATTAACTTAACATTATATTTCCGTCAGCCTTTAACTGCTCGTCAAACGAATTCAAACCCCATCTTAACCTTCGACTCAGCAAATCAGCTTTTAGTTTAGTCTACGGTAAGAACAGCGGCAATCCCATCTCCACCTTCCGTGTCTATCACCAGTAGGGTGCATTTGGTAGCAAACCGTTGTTCTAAAATCCATGGAGTCGGTAAATATATATTTTTTCAAAGTTAAAGTCAAAGGCTAAATATATTATGGCTCCATATGAGATAAGTACCACGATTTATGTTGTTTTATCATTAGTAAACTTATTTTTAATTGAACGTAATTAATTTTAAGTACTTTTGTATAAAATTATATTATTAAACATACCGTAAGGAGTTAGACTTTTTATACAAATGGCTCTGAACATATCTTTGCCGTACGTGCCCGTCATAATATATCTATATGGAGAAAATTTAAAAGTCTTACCTTTACACATAGGAATTTTTAGTATTTTAATGAATTTAGTTATGTTATAGCATAAAATAATCATGGTATCCAATGTATCGCCGTATGATACTGGACTTTGACTTTGACTTTGAAAAAACTTACAATTAGCAAATCCATGAATTTTAGAACCAAGGTATGCAACCAAAATGTACTAACCCTAATCATAAGATCAGTTCTAAGTTAGTTTAGATATTAGTTATTTATTTCTCCCTCACTCCACATTATGCATTGATGATATGAAGTATGGATGTTTAAAATTATATACCATCTAAAAATGAAATATTTCTAATATATACCTATGTAGGTTATACCCAACTAGCAAAGTAGTGATAAAATAAAATGTATTAACACTAAATAATGATATAAAAGTCATAAAATAGCAACGCTGAGCTGCTATGTTGTATATTGGCGACTTGTATCATCATCTAGCTGTATAATCTTATACAGCTATATCGTGATAAGAATTGATGACATAAACGTTTACTGGACTTCCTAATACGGCACATATAACACAGCTGCACAACAGTATCCCTAACTGTGATTTAGAGCAATTTCGTTGCATTTCAGATATATACAGTGCCTGTATACAGCTAAGTAACTCTATTGTGGCTTTTAATGCGCTGCAATAGCGCTGGTGATATATCAGTGCACTAATGGAGCTAACTCGAGATATATAAGAACATAACGCAGCTGATATGCGTCTAAAGTATCATACAATGGCGTTTCCTTAACACCAGCAGCATAAAGTTGTTTAAAGATCTACATTAACACTAAACAGTTGCAAATACACTTTTTAAGACCTTTTATATCATCAGTGACATATAAACATTATTGTTACTAATATAACGCTAAATAAATGTATATCAGCTGTTGTAACCTCATTTGTAGGATCTTAATGATAGTCAAACCAGCATCGAGAATTCGGAAGTTGGTTCCGTAGATACAGAAAATGAAATCTTAACAGAACCTTGTTCAGGATACCAAGATGACTTGTTGGCGACTGACAATTTTGATCACAATGGAGAAGATGAAGACATATTCTTCCACAGTCATTCAAATCTGTTGAGTTTTATGAAATTACTTCTGCTTGAAAAACATTAATTGACCAAAAATATAACTTCTTTCATTTCACGCAAATGAGTTGAACAATATTGAAGATAGTTTATTTATTACCTAAAGGTAGGTACAGTAGGGGGTTTTACTAGTTTTATCAAGGAACCCGAAAGTGTTTGGTAATGGCGGTGGGAAACTGTAAATGAGTGATATATCGATAACCAGAACACATTTTAGATGCATAATGGTGACTTTAAATAATTTGCTATTTAAAATATTTTTTATTTTATTAAATATTTAATATTTAATAGGGGCATGAAAAAAACACAAATAATATGCTATTATTTCATCAATAAAATTTTGAGCGCATGACAAATAACCCGTTATGCACGTACCTAACAGCAACTTGACACTACTTACTAACACAAAAATAGTTTGCTATTTTATTATACTTACAAAACTGTTAATTGTAAGGTCATTTTTTTTCACACTACTTTATTTACACATAACACTCAGTATTTAGCACTATCGATATGCGACATAAAAGAATCCCTAATAACAATATAACAACAAACAGCTCTATATCAGCATTGCTGTTACTTTCTTATCATAATTTTGTGATATAGTGATTCAGGCACCATTGGTGTAACGCTAAAGAGATTCATAAAACATTGTAATATCATGGATATACATCAAATTAGTGACGTGCGGTGCCAAAATACACATGATATATCATCAAATAGCTGTAAAACTGGGGCCACTTCCCAGTGATAGAGATGTTTATATCACGGATATAAAACTGCGTCTGTCACTGATTTACAGCTAAATTTGGTTCAGTTTTGCTAGTTGGGATAATATAGGTACCTAAGTTAATTAATATGATTGACGTAAATGTTTTGAATCGTGATGAAAATTCGTTGGAAAAAACTCTTACAGGAAAATACTGTAACAAAAACCCGGTCTCCGTATAATAACAACGGCCATTCAGTATTTTTAACAAGTTCTCATTTGGCGGACAAGAACGATGACAGGTACACAAAAAAAAAACAATTGTACTTTTCGGGACCAGTTTGTCTAATTGTGTTTTGAAATACACCTATAAAGAAATATCAAAAGATAGTGTTTCAAAAATAACTTGACTCAACTGAAATCTTAACCGCCTCCTTTGAAATTGTCCATATTATTATAATTATGACAATTATTTCAACCAAAAGTGAATAATTTTCCTTAGTTCTAGAAAGTAACATAGCTTTTTCATGCTTTCATTAAGTGCAGTAGAAAATAAGTTGAAAAAAACAGTCTTCTGAGTGAATTTTGCGAATTTCGAGTAGTTTTTGAAACAAAAAATGTCTAGGTATATCTATTCTAAGTAGGTAGTAACATATGTTAAGAAACATGTTTGATCTTAGCCAAAAATGTCTAAAACAATCAGCATTTTTGAATGAATACGGAGCCTTAGCCGGCACGAAAGCTGAATTTTACGTTTTTTTATAAATAAAATACGAACAGATAACTCGTACTTATAAACAGGACGCTCTAAAATCCAATTTCACAAACCGAGCTTCATTAAAAAACTCCCTTTAAACCTGTAGACTTCACCGCTAAAACTTAACCAGGCTTAATATTAAAATCTAGCATAATGAGATGGGGTTTCGCTTTTTCCTTTCATTCAAATGTGAGGCAGGTTATGAATTCAAGAGGAATTTCATTACGACATTTTGCCCGTACCACACACTTTATAGATGCCATAAAGAGGCATTTGGCTTTGGTTCGTGAGCTAACATTTCTTTATTAGTTGAAAAAGTCGGTTTTTAATTAGGACTTTAACGACTTGCCTTCTAATTTGGCGACCACCTGGCCGTTGGGAAATTTGTGCGTTTAATTATGTTTTTTTATGAAGGAAATGAGGAGTTTCAGTGCTTGTCAGATGCCCTTAAACAAGATGGTTTCAGTATTAGGATTATTTGATATTTTTTGTTTAAAATTGAAGTGTAATTGCTGACAACTGTTTCTTAACAGAGAAGTCTGCATTATTATACATTACACTAATAATATAAAGGCGTAAGTTTGTGAGTGTGTATGTTTGTTACTTCTTCACGCTCAAACGGCTGGTCCAATTTTGATAAATTTTGGTACTACACATAGGTTACTTTTTGTCCCGAAAAATATAGTGCTCCCGTAGGATTAGCAGGTAGCACCGGGCAGCGCAGCTAGTATACAATAAGGTAAGGTTTCGTGGTGGCCTTTATCATAAAACTCAGGATTCTTTGCCCAAAGGGTGTAATTTAACCCTTTGGGGGAAGCAAGAATATCTTATACATTCGGCCGACGAGAATCCGCCAAAAAGATATGCAAAAGCCGTGTGATAAAAGTACCCCGACCGAAGATACGAAATTATCTAACGCCTGTGACCAAGCAACGTCCCCCCAAAATCAAAGACTACAGAAGGGTCACTCTATTTTTTCAAAAGCCGCACAGTGCCAAATAATGCCATATTTTTCGCCACGGACAACCTGATACAGAATTGGTTAGAACTTATCATTAGAAACCTCTGAATATACTACAAAAGGTAGCTATTGTGTTTATTTTCCAACTTATTAATGTTGGTAAAGTGACGTAATTTTCGGGCAAAAGAAAATCAAAGTAATCCATCTCTTCAACTTTAAGAAATATTTTGAATTTTAATGTTTAAAACGTAATATTGATCATAGCTTTATGTTTAGAAACGATTTACAACCTTCTACAGGCATTAGAAGTCAAGATATTAACTATTTTATTTTTTTTCTCCCAAACGTGCAAGTAGTGGCTGATAATTTTGATATGAGAAGTACCTCTGAGTGTCCTGAACATGTGATATTAAAATGGGCGCGGTAGCTCGTGGGGTCTCGAAGAAATATCAACTTCGGTTTTGATAAAAATATCATCGTCTAGGGTTGATACTTTTCGGTCAATAATATTTGACTGAATAGTAATAATGTTATTAATTATTTGAATCTTACAAATTATTATCTTTGTGTATAAATCAGTATTTTAAATTGGTCATTAAATAAATAAATAAATATTAAGGGACAATCATACAGAAATCGACCTAGTCCCAAACTAAGTAAAGCTTGTACCAAGGGTACTAGACGACGATATGCATAATGTGTAAATACATATATAGATCTATTATAAATCTTACATTAATATGTGTCTGCAAATTCCTTTTCGTAAAATGATGGCCTTTATACATTTTGACATTATTTCGTATGATGTGTTCTTTTAATTTTGACAGTGTTGTATTGAATGTCTAATTCGCGAGAGAGATTCAATATGTCTGTGTTGTCTTTTGAGAAGAAAATCTACAATTGAATAACACATAATTTATTTAATTCACTTCTTGTCGAAATCAATCAGATAATATATTTTTTATTGTTAATATTTTCTTCGGTTTCCGCGCCTGTCACAGATTTCAATAAAACAATTTAAACGGATTCTATCGCGTATATGAATTTAAAATAAAGGCGTACATACATGCCAGGTAGGCCTAATGTGTAAGAACAGTTATACATGTGCCAGAAGGGCATTCATTTTTTTATTTTAATATATCTACCAGCGGTTCGCTATAAGGCTTACTGAGAAGAAAGAACTGCCGGGATATACTTTTAAACAAATTTTCTACATATACTTCCTTAAACACTAATTTAATTTACACCGTTCGAGGCCCAGGGTTTCCACTCTTGTGTCTTGCTTGACCCTTGATAAGATGTACAACCGGCTCCCAAGCCGGTAGTAAGTGGCAAACCGTCTTCTCTTTTGAAATTAGACATTCTATTAGAATTCAATTTTCGGCTAAGTCGGCCGAGTTTATTCATAGGGAAGGTTTTTAAAAAACAGGTGGTAATCTTAATGAATATGATGCGTAGTTTTAAAGGCTTTGTTTTATAATATGTAGTGATTGTAGGGAAACACCTTACCTACATATGTTAGAAATCTGAAAATGTCTTAAATACATTTGTAACATATGTACTCACAAATTTTGCCGTTCTGACCTTCTTTTACTTTTTCATCTCCAATATTCACACCTTAATGATCGCATGTTTATTAGAATTTAAGTACCGTGTCATCCTGCTGATGGCGTTGTTTATTGTAAATTTGTATCTTACTTTTTGTCCATATGTTTATCGTAAATAACCAGAAAATTTATAAGTGACTCATTCATTGATACATGTATTGCCCTTTTAATTTACTCGCCGCAATGTTCAACTAATGATGTTAGTTAATAATCACTATAATCTTGCGGTCTAGTAGATGAAGGATACTTAAGGTTTAGGCAACCGTCTTGTTGGTACAGCCGTGGCATGAATCAAAAAAAAATGTTCATCTCTTTTGAACCTTAACACCAACATTGACTCTAAGTGACTCCAAAAGTGACGAATCTTTTTAATCTTCAACATAGACATATTTGTATACATAATATGTGTACTTATAGTATTATTTGTTTTGGTCTTTTTCTATTATATTCTATTGATGGAAGAGCGAGATTTCCGGACACCATCATATGTAAAGAAGTTGTTTTCGTACCTACATTTTATGAAACCGGAATAATATTTTTTGTTTTTATTATATATTTTTTTCAATTAAAATGTTGTGATTATTTGTAAAGTAAGTAGAAAAGAAAGTTCCTATGAATGTTTACATAAAAATTTACTAACCGAAAATTTGATCGAATTATTTTGGCAGCCCTGACAAAAAGTTTTATTGGCATGTATCTTGAAGACCCCACGAGCCACCGCGCCCATTTTAATATCACATGTTCAGGACGAGTGTCCTCTGAGTAGAGGTACTTCTCATATCAAAATTATCAGCCACTACTTGCACGTTTGGGAGAAAAAAATAAAAACAAAAAAACTAAAATAGTTAATATCTTGACTTCTAATGCCTGTAGAAGGTTGTAGATCGTTTCTAAACATAAAGCCACGATCAATATTACGTTTTAAACATAATTCAAAATATTTCTTAAAGTTGAAAGAGATGGATTACTTTGATTTTCTTTTGCCCGAAAATTACGTCACAATCATGAATAAGTTGGAAAATAAACACAATAGCTACCTTTTGTAGTATATTCCGAGGTTTCTAATGATAACTTCTAACCAATTCTGTATCAGGTTGTCCGTGGCGAAAAATATGGCATTATTTGGCACTGTGAGCCGTGTTCATGCACTACATGAATTATTATTCCTCCGAATACATTATTGATTGGATGTGTGAAATGACGACGTGATTGGTCGTGCAGCATGGCGACCATGGTAATAACTGGCTGTGTGCTGGTGCGTAAACTACTATAATTTGTGACTTGTAAGATGTATGATGTAGTAGATGAATTCAACTCGGTTGGGCAGCGTTCGGGAAACTGCGTCGTATCTTCTCGTCGAAAATTCCCCCAGTGCCTGAAAACTAAAATCTTCGAACAGTGCGTGTTGCCACTGATCTGAGACGTAGTCGATCACAATGGAAATTATAAGGCGGCTTAGAGTCACACTACGTGCAATGGAAAGGGCTATGCTCAGAGTTTCTCTGCGTGATAGGATGAGAAGCGAAGATATTTTCAGAAGGACGAAAGTAACCGATATAATTCACAGGATTGCACGTTTAAAGTGGCTATGCGCGGGCCATATAGCCCAGAGACCCGATGACCGTTGGGGCAGCAAAGTCTTGGAGTGGCACCACGCACAGGAAAGCGCAGCATGGGACGGCCCCCGTTAGGTTCGCAGGGAGTTGATGGATGTAGTATGCACAGAATCGCACCTTGTGGCGAGCTATGGTAGGCCTATGTTCAGCAGTAGACGTCTGGCTGATAAATAGATATAATGTTTGTTATTAGAAATTAAGCAAACAGGGAATTGTTCAGACTAAGTACTTCATTTTTCACCAATGAACTATGTAAATATTTCTATCCGTATTTAAGATACAGTTTGTTAAACATTAGTGTAAAAATCTGCATATATCAACCATAGCATCTTTTGAACATCGCTTAAGTTAAAGACAGGTGTCATTTACAATGTAAATAAAACCTTTGAATTAGTAGGGTTGTCACTTATATTAAAATATTTTATTTTGATGACTTTTTTACTTTTAAATCCAGTTTTATAATTATAATAGGTCGATTGTAGATCACTCAGATGACACTATCCTGTCAGACCAGTCTTTAGAAATGTTCCACCCTGTCTATAGTTAGTCCTATTATTTTTATAAATAAAAATATGAATTGATAAAAAAAAAAAGATTCTATACAAATATTTAGTCCTATTATGTTGCTGTGCCCTTGCTGGGTGTCACATGTGTATATTGGGCTATAATAGTGATCCCGTCCGCAGTCACCCTGGCACTAAATACATGTCTAAAAGTGACAGGCGCTTTATCATTTTTATGTAACACAATAAACGCGACCATAAGAGAACTGATCGATGTGATTTTTTGTGTATTGGATAGTTAATGGACCAGAACGTGACTAAGGTTACTTTATCTCGGAAAAAACGAAGTGTTTTCGAATAATAACGAAATTTTCTTCAGCGTAGTTATATGGACGAGCGCAGAGCTTCAGTGCGTGTTATACACGTATTTTGAAGTGCAATAATGTATGCCTAGGTATGTACTAACATTACATACCTAAGGCGGTGAATTCACGAATGTCGGCCCGAACCGAAGGTGAAGGCATTAAATATGCAATCTGCTGAGTGTACAGCAAAATATTTAAACAGTAATTACTTGCGTATGCGTAAACACTTCACTAATCCCGTCCCGTTTATAAAAGGTTCTCAATGTGTCGGCAGTATACCTACGTATCAAAAATAACATTATTTAGTATAATATTATACAATCGTGCAATCTGACCAAACCACTAATAGTTAGAATTTAGTTTTATCATAGTATGGACCCTTCAAACAGGATGCAATTTGCAGAACCGGAGAATACTTACAAACTGTTCCAAGTTCCGAACTATACTTGGTGCAAACTTTTACAAACTACTCAGCCTGTACTTTCCTATACACTTATTGAATGTAGTCACAAAATTTCATGAAAAATCGGTTGAGAAATGCGACCTCTAGGAGACAACAGCTGCAGACATCTGGACATTCAAACATCTGCGGTGTGGTCCCAGCTGATACACACTGATGATTTAGTGTTGTACTTTAACGGCAAATTAAAATTATTTGTTTGTAAATTTTGTAATCCGATAGACCTGAATTTGAGTGAATATCGATCCATTGTCTAATCACTTCTGTGGAATTTAGTCACTATCGTGTCGCGGCGATAATCCCATTAGCGGGTTATACTCCCACACAAAGTCCGACTCACTGATAGTCAGGGCTAATCAGCGCTGAAACAGTTCAAGTCCTGTTTAAAAAAAAGATTTCTTGTCAGGTACGCATTATATAAGTAGGCATTTTACTAATAAAATACACAGGCATTTTACACCGAATCTCGTGGTGTCGTTAACTATACGTACTCCCAACAGTTCATGGCGATTTCGGTAGAGATGCCATGAAGTTTTGAGCTGCCTTTAATTTTTCGCTTCACTACCACAGAATAAAGACACCACAGAAGCCGGACTCTTTTGTTATAAGTATGCCGCTTTTTCAAAATAATTAGCCTACTAGTATCTGATTGGTAATGTTGTAATACGCGGGGTATAGAGCCTTGAAGAGTATATTTATTTAAGGATTTTGGTAAATAGAAATTAGAAAAAGATGTTGACGGTTAAAATGTATATTCGAAAGTGTAACAGTAAATTTAAAATATGACATAACTATAAAAAACTTAATTATTAAAAAGTCTAGACACAACTAAGGTTACTATCTACAACAGCCGCCCTTAATCGAAGTTGTGCCAAAAAGACTAAAACAAAATTAAGTTCCTAGTCCTAACTTAACTATACATCGCTTATGTACAATTGGCCCAAGTGGCTTTGTTAAGACATCTGCAGGCATATCACTGCTTTGCACATATTCTAAATTAACAATATTACTAGATACTTTTTCCCTAATAAAATGAAATCTCGTATCTATATGTTTCGTCCTGTTGTGGTGTACAGGATTTCGAACGAGATTCATGGCACTCTGGCTATCAGAAGCTAAGTTAATTGAAGAAAACTTACCCGTTATTTCATAAATAAAGCGACGTAAGTAACAAGCTTCCTTTGTAGCAGACGCTAGTGCCATGTATTCGGCTTCCGCGGACGACAACGCAACTGTCGGTTGCTTCTTTGACTCCCAGGATACTGGACCGCCACTTAACTTAAAAGTGTAACCAGTGTATGACCTTCTGTCAATTACACAGTTCGCCCAATCTGCATCACAGTAACCTCGTAAAGGTTCTCCTGTTCTCCTATAAACCAAAGAATAGTTTAAAGTACCTTTCAGGTACTGCAGGACTCGCTTTGCAGCATTCCAGTGTTCCTTTGTAAAACACGTATTAAACTGACTTAAATAACTTGTTGCGTATGCAATATCGGGTCGTGAGTTTACCGTCAAATACATGAGGCATCCTATTAAGTTCTGATAAGGATAAGACTCACCAACTTGACCATCCGTTCTACGTTCCATAGTCTTTTTCACTAAAGGAGTGTCCACTGTCTTGCAATCCTTCATATTAAACTTTTCGAGTAAAGATAGAATATAATTCTTCTGATTTATTTTTATATACTCGGAATTGCTTTCCACTTCTAAACCTAAATAGCATTTTAATAGTCCGAGATCTTTCAGAGAAAAATATGTAGACAAATCTTTCTTGACATTGTCAAAAGTCAAATCTGATTTATAAAAGACAATTATGTCATCGACAAAAATACCCAAAATAATAAGTTCATTTCTAAAAAGTTTCGTATAAACGCAAGGCTCGGAAGGAGTTCCTGTAAAACCAATTTCTAAAAGCGTTTCGTTCAACTTTTTATACCAAGCACGGGGCGCCTGTTTAAGGCCATAAAGGGATTTCTTCAGCAAACAAACCTTGCTTTTCTTGCTTTTTTCTGTAAAGCCAAGGGGTTGCTCCATAAAAACTTTTGTTTCGACTTCTTGTATGTCCTCCATAATGTGTCACAGGTTCACTATCACCAACCGACGATACATTATAAGACAGGAAATCAGGTGGTTTCCTTTTTCTTGAGGGGAACCTTGGCTCAGGAAGACATTGTTCCTCTTCCAAATGTTCTGGCTCTTCATCGAAACTAGGAAGCTCATGAATTGACTCACGCTCGTCCATATCTGCTGACTCTACAGCACTCTCTAGATTTACTCTTGAAGATGGTCCAGCCTCAGGTTCGGTATTCCCAATACAGTCGAAGAATTGTGGATCTTCGTGCTCAGTACGGAGCTCGTTTTCTTCAAAGATCAGTACGGAGTCGGACTGTGCCACAGGCTCACTCTGCCTCTGTTTCAACGTTGTAAAACTATTCTCAAAAAAGGTTGCATCTCTGGAAGTAATAACTTTTCGAGGATTAGCTGGATCCCTAAACATGTATGTATTTGGATTCTCAGAATAACCGACGAAAATCGCTTCCTTTGCCTTGACATCCAATTTCTTCCGGTGACACGAAGGCACATGGACAAGTGCTCTACATCCGAACACTCTCAGATGTTCAAGATCACTTCTACGACCACACCATCTGTCATATGGAATGTGTCCACCTAAAGCTCGATGAGGTGACCTGTTCTTTAGGTATACGGCAGTTTGGAAAGCATCTTCCCAGAAAGCTTTTGGCAGTGAGCTTTCAGCCAACAACGTCCTCGCCTTCTCAGTAATGGAACGGTGAGTACGTTCTGCGACTCCAACTTGTTGAGGGCTGTACGGCGTCGTCGTTTGATGTTCGATACCTTTTGAAGCAAGATAATCAACAAACTCTTTATTCACGAACTCTTTTCCGCCGTCAGTCCTAACCGCTTTAATTTTCTTGTCTAATTGATTTTCAACAAATGTTTGAAACAGACAGAATTTATTTTTAACTTCAGTTTTGGAAGGGACAAAATAAGCAAACACCTTTCTCGTAAAATCGTCTACAATAGTCAACATATACCTATTTCCTTGAAAGGAGGTTGTAGAGACCGGTCCTAGCAAATCCATGTGGATCAACTCTAGAGGAGAAGTAGCTCTATTATGCGCTACTTTCTTGAAAGGTTTCCTTGCTTGTTTACCTTCCACGCAAGCGATGCAACTACTTTTGTCTACTTTACTAAACTTTACGCCTACCTCGTGATTCTTCAGTTGATTCATGCCTATACGACACAAATGTCCTAACCTCTTGTGCCAGAGCTTATAACTATTGTCCTGACAGCCAGAGTGCACATCTTGTGTCAAATTATTATTCGCCACATTCTCGGGAACATTAACAGTACCGTCTAAAACGTACAATCCACCACAGGGCGAGGCATGTAAAACGGAATCACCTGTAAAACGAAAAGTATTAGATTTATAAAAATTACAACCAGTAGTATCAAAAACACAAATAAAACCCTTATCAACAGCTTTCTTTACAGAAATCAAGTTAGCTTTTAAATCTGGAACAAAAGCAACATCACTTATCTTGTTGATAACATTTTTGGGTGTGTTTAGTGAAATGTCTCCAATTCCGCTGCATTTAATTCGTTCACCATTAGCCACTGTAACGCTACCATTATTGAGAGCCGTAATATCTTGGAAACAATCACGTCGTGACGTCATATGTTTTGTACAACCTGAATCTACGTAGCATTGGTCCTTGTTTGAGCTTCCAGAAGTGTTAAGAGCGGTAAATGTGGCGTCGTTTACTTTTACTACATTAACCTTCTCTTTATTCTTCCTTAACGGACAGTTTGGTCTCTTATGGCCAGGCACTTTACATTCGTAGCATATAACTTCCTTCTTCTTTGACTTAGGCATCTTCTTAGTAAGTAAAACTGAATCTCCAGGTACAGCTGCGTCCTTAGACATTTCGTTCAGCAGTTTTGTCTTCACCAAGTCAGTGGTCACGTCGACATTACAATTTTCTAGTGCCATAATGAGAGGATCATATTTTGGGGTGAGTCCTCCTAAAAGTATGGCTGCAAGCGATGTGTCCTCTATAATCTTGTCTATATCCGCAAGATCCTGTGCGGTTGACATTACTGCATTAATGTACAGCTCGATATTTTCAAAGTCCGACAAGCATAATCTGTACAATTTTCGTTCTAAAGCTAGTCTTCTACCTATTCCCTTATCCTCAAAAGCTTTCTGCAAAGAATTCCATGCGTCGGCTGCAGTTTTGGCACATCTGACGTGCGTGATAGCTGCACCGTCAACTGTTAAGCAAATTTTTGCTAGCGCTTTTGCATCGTTTCGTACCTTTGTCGAAGCGGGGGTTGTGTCATCTTCCGGATAACCACATATTGTTGCCCACAGGTCTTCATGTAAAAGATAATTCCTCATCTTGAATTTCCAGGTAGGATATCCATCCTTATTTCTGATACAAAAAGATGAACTCGTAGGGGAATTCGACTTATTGACACTCGAGGAGTCTCCAGTTTCATGTGACATTTCGATTACTACTATTTTCAGTCACAATGAAAACCACAACTTTTTCACAATTTTTACACAAATCCTTTTACTCTTCTGCGTTTTCGTGCTGATAACGTGTTGTAATACGCGGGGTATAGAGCCTTGAAGAGTATATTTATTTAAGGATTTTGGTAAATAGAAATTAGAAAAAGATGTTGACGGTTAAAATGTATATTCGAAAGTGTAACAGTAAATTTAAAATATGACATAACTATAAAAAACTTAATTATTAAAAAGTCTAGACACAACTAAGGTTACTATCTACAACAGGTAATTTTGAATGACGTGCAATGTGGTTGGTTGTAGCACGTTGTGGTTGTGTCATACTCCTAGGGTTGCCTAGCCAGCCTACCAGCAAAACGGAAACTATATCTCGGTAATTTTACTTGTTTTATTAAATATTCAATACATCCTAAATAAGATAATCTGACCAGATCTTCAAGGCACATTTAGTTTTCGCATTCCGATTCACTTTGATGCGCAGTGACACTGGACTGGAAGTACCTAATATTTCGTAACACGCGGCGCGGAGTGATACAAATGCACTCACTCACTAAAATCACTCATTTGACCCTCTTCAAGGTATGATAGCGTATATGATCTACAAACAGTAGCTCACCATACGCGTGCTTCTCGGTTACCTATCTGATGACTGAAACACAAATTTTTGTTACCCGTATGTAACACTTCGCCAAATTTTCATTTGTCCGAAAGCCATTTTTTCCAAAACAGGGGAGAAATTCGACCAATTTTAGAGAGATGATGGAGATCTCTCCATATCATCGCGATCCGTCACTTTTGACGTGTCCTTACTTGACAAGTGGCGATATCCCTAGAAAGAACATCGCAACTTCGTCAATCCGGTCGCACTTAATGTGTTGTTTCCTTTGTATGTGCCGGCATAAATAACAGGCGCATACTTTAACTTGACCGTGTAGTGCGTGAAATAAGTCAGTTACGTTTAGTTCAAAACAGAAATTATTATCGCCTTCGTATTTCCAAAATTCAGATGAGATATGTCACATGAAGCTCATCGCATTTTAATGACAGTTCAAAGGCGATATCACTGTTATCTAATAGACTTTTGACGTTTTGCAATCTCTTTAATGGTATTCTCGAATTGGGTCCCTTTTAATTTATCAGAATAGAATAATTACCTATAAATCAAACCTAACCTAATGGTTTCTTTACAACAATGTTTATAAAACCTTGAAAATATTACGGGTTTCAAGAAATACTTTCGGACTTAAATGAAAATTTGGCGAAATGTAACAGATGGGAAACATTGTCTTAGAGTTGAGAAAGGATACCGTGCTCCTCACCTCTAGGTCAGTCACTAAGGAATATCAGTCACGGCACTTTATCAGTCTAAGTGACCCCGAGAACACCTATTCATTTCAGACAGATATAGATGCGGGTGTGTGGGACCTTTTGTGCAGAAAGTCACCCCGTTTTAATCTTTTAATGAGTCCGCCGACTCGCGATTCTAATTAGTCGTTTATAAATATGTATACTAGAATATATTTACATACATCTGGATTCGTGGAACTCCCTTGAAATCTTTAATTCTAACAGAATTTGTGAGCATCATGTTCTCAAAGTGACTTTTTAATAAAGAAGGTCTTTCTTTTGTTTCTTTTCTGACAATAGTATGTTGTTGGTTGTTTGTGTCAAATGCGCAATTGATCAACCGCGTGCGTCTACCTAGGAGAGGCTATGGACTCGCGACGATTTTACTCCAGCAAAGGTGTAAGGTGCTTCGCGGAGCCGGATATTTCGCGTGCTTCGCAGCGCCGTTTCATCTATAGGCTAAAAATTCTTTCATATGCCCAAATTCTGAATTCTGGAAGTTCGCATGTGCAGTGCTTAGGATGTAAGGTTGTTCTCGCCTACAAGTCGCATTTTCCCGCCGAATTTCATGAAATTTTGTGAGCTTTGAGTTATTCAGTTTTTAGACATTTTCAAAATGGCGGACATAATGGGGTTTGAAAATGTAATAACTGTAATTTTTAGTTTTGAAACCAACTCGCGAGGCATACAGCTAGCTTACAGGGCCGCTACTTATTACTTACATTATAGTACATTACATACCTAGGGCGGTAAATTACCGAGAGGCCAAAAATATGCAATCGGGGGCTATACAAATTAGCCCGTGGTTTATCTAAAGGTTTAAGTCTTTCCTTGGCCAGGAAGTAAGATTTCCTCCCCGCGTAGCAGGCAGTAATTCCCACTTACGGCCTGGTGACGTAAAATGAAATGTAGGCAAAGGTGATCCAAGCTACACAGATGAATTTAATGCATCAGTACCCATACCATGAGTTTACAGCAACCTGCGTAAAATATTTGTATGGAGAATTGTAGTACTACAAAGGGACCGCTAGGGGCGCCGTACTATTACCTCCTTTCCATACAAATCGTTTACGCTGTCGCTAGCGAGTACGGTCACGTTAACTCATGGTATGGGAACAGAGGCGAGCTCACTGTAAGCAAATCCAGTTATTTCTGGTTTACTGCCTATATTTCACGTTACACACTAACGCCGATGGATTTGAAATAATACAAGCTGCAACGAGATTAAATGCAAATTGCGAATGGATACAACACTAAACGGTTTATAGGTTTGTTTTCGATCACCCGAAGCCGACATGGTAAACCGTCCGTTTGATTTGAAAATTGGGAAGCGCTTTGTTTTCTAGAAACTTATTTCGTCGAATATTTTCTTTTCGCAGATTTTCAAATCAATTCGCAGAATTTGTATTCCTCAGTGGTAAATCCATACTAATATTATAAATGCGAAAGTGTGTCTGTCTGTCTGTTACCTCTTCGCGCTTAAACCGCTGAATCGATTTTGATGAAATTTGGCATAGAGATAGTTTAAGATCCGAGGAAGGACATAGGATAGTTTTCATCCTGGAAATTATACCTAAAAAGATTGAAAAGTGAGTGAACATTTCTGTTGGGGTGCGGTGACCCTGTAGGAAATGTAATTATTAGACCAAAAGCACAATTGCTCTTACATTTGCTTAGGCGCTTTTAAAAATCCCTTTTATCAAGCTCCACGCGTACGTAGTCGCGGGCAAAAGCTAGTTTTTCATAATTCTTGCAAATATCGTCCTATTGATTAGGTTAGGTTAGGTTTGTTTTACAACAATCTCAATTAATTTACGGTTGCAAAGAAAAATGCTTTCTACAAAATTGTTATTCGGCAAAATGAAACATTCGAAGAAAAATAATTCCAGGAGTCAATTATAGACCCGGTAAATTGGGAATAAAAGCCCTGTATCTCGGGGCACGGCAGTGCAACCGTCAAGACAAAATCAAAACGAGCAAAATACATCCAATGAGCTGCAGAATTGCATGACCCATTTATGAATGTAGCTTTTGCCCGCAACTACGTACGCGTGGAACTTGATAAAAGGGATTTTTAAAAGCGCCTAAACAATTGTAAGAGCAATTGTGCTTTTGGTCTAATAATTACATTTCCTACAGGGTCACCGCACCCCAACAGAAATGTTCACTCACTTTTCAATCTTTTTAGGTATAATTTCCAGGATGAAAACTATCCTATGTCCTTCTTCGTATCTTAAACTATCTCTATGCCAAATCTCATCAAAATCGATTCAGCGGTTTAAGCGTGAAGAGGTAACAGACAGACAGACACACTTTTGCATTTTTAATATTAGTATGGATATCGTAGCCTAGTACCATAACACAAGCCTTCTTGAGCTTAATTTGGGACTAGGTTGATTTCTGTGAGGTTGTCTGATATTTATTTATTTATTCATTCATAAACGGGCCATGCATTTGTGCAGCCCATAGTACACCGACGTGCTTAACACACGCAAGACATTGTCGACTAGAACTTTCTGTGAGAAAGAGGATCATCTACTCTACGTATTCAATAAATGTAAGGCCTGAGTAGACGCTCGGAGCGGAGCGTTCGGCGGGGCGTGCAGCGGGGCGGGCAAGCGTGAGATCGAGCGTCCAGCTAGTGGCCTTAGTGCACGCTCACCGCTCGTATGAATCGGTTGCAATGACCATGTCAGATGACACCATTGATTTCTTTTTAGAAGAGAATTTATGGCTGGAAATTATTTTATTTTTATACAGTCTATTTTTATATAAATTATGGGATGATAACCAAAGTGCTGGCTTAATTTTAATTTCTATAATTATTTGTTCGTACGACATCTTAATTTAATACACGAAACACTCTCTTCCTCTTAATTTACACTAATTCACGAAATATTTAATTTTATATTATTAACTACGAAACGTATGGCACGCTCTTCTCGCCGCTGCAAAATTCAAACACGTTTGAACTCGCCCGCGACGCTCCGCTCGACGCTGCATTGGCCGCAAACTTGCCCGCTCGTCATTCGTTCTGTGGAGCGTCTACTCAGGCCACCCGTATGAGTTTACTTTGTTTAACATGCACGCTGCACGCCCCGCCCCGCTGCACGCCGAACTCGAGCGTCCACTCAGGCCGTACACTATTCTTAAATTGAATTGAAAATCAGTTTTTTATGTATTTAGAGGGATAATAATTGCTGGAAAAATCTTAACGGCGCAACACAGTGGCGGGGTGCCAGTCGCACAGCGCCATCTGTGGGTAAACTTTTCTTTGCCCTTCATCACGCCGGACGGCGGGACGGATTTTAACCAATTTTAGTACAGGAATAGCTGGTCATCCAAAAATGGTTAAAGGATACCTACTTTTTGCCCGGCTATGTAGAAAAGTACCAAAACGCTAAAATAAAAAATGCATTTTAAATATTCAGTTCAGCGAAGAATCCTGGACACAAGCATCCCTTCCCATTGGCTTTGGTGGGCTTGGGATTCGCAAAATTACCTCCATCTCCACGCCAGCTTTTTTGTCCTCTGCCAATAGCTCGGCAGGTCTCATAGGTAAAATTCTAAGGGCTTTATTTCCCTCAAACTATGAGACTGCGGGCTTGACAGAGGCCAAAAGAGCTTGGTCCGCTGCTAGCCCGGGAGAGGACTTCCCTGAAAATTTAAATTCCCAAAGGGCCTGGGATGACATTCAATCAAATTTTATTTATAATTTCCTCTTGAGTCGCAATACGGGCTCTGAACGTGCCAGAATATTGGCAGCGGGTACCAAAGAAGCTGGCCACTGGCTGCACGCTTTCCCATCAGCCAACACTGGTACCTTTTTAGAGCCCGACACCCTCCGCATTGCCACCTGCCTGCGCCTAGGAATTAATTTATGCACGCCACACACATGCCCCTGCGGCAGCGAGGTCAACGCGCTGGGACATCACGGCCTCTTATGTCAAAAAAGTGCAGGCTGCTTCTCTAGACATGCCGCTCTTAACGACATTATCCGCCGCTCTCTTGGCACCGCCAACGTACCGGCAGTTCTAGAGCCACCGGGCATCGCCAGGGATGATGGCAAGAGACCGGATGGAATGTCACTGATTCCGTGGAGGTTAGGCCGGGTGCTGGTGTGGGACGCCACCTGCGTAGACACACTGGCCCCGTCTCACCTTCACGGAACATCAAACAGAGCAGGGGTGGCAGTAGAGGCGGCCGAAAAATTGAAACATAATAAGTATAGAGGTCTCGGCCCCGAATATAATTTTATTCCTTTCGGGGTCGAGACTTTAGGTCCGTGGGGTCCCAGCGCCCACAAACTCTATAAAGACCTCGCTAAAAGATTGTTTGAAAGTACTGGGGAACAAAGATCTGGCAGTTTCCTCGCACAACGCATTAGCATTGCTATTCAGCGAGGAAATGCTGCCAGCGTCTTCGGGACCATGCCGCGGGGGCACAGTTATTTACACCTTTTTTAGTTTATTTTAGTTACGTAATTATTTTATTTATAACTAATTCCTTGATTAAGTTTACTTATGTATACCTATATCATTAAATGAATTTATTACTCACAATATTACAATAAACGCTAAAATAGGACAGCCGGTAGGTATCGGCGTAGGTGCAATTTATCGTAGTTTGTATACAAATGTATGGCTTATTTGTTTACAACGCATATGCCCTGAAATTCTGTTATGTGGGTCAACAAGCAACACCTAAAGAAAGTGCCTCTTCCGTAGAAGTCTCGAAAAGTAAGACTACACAGAAAATAATTGGAGTACATATGCTGGAAAAATAGAAGTTATTATTTAAACCAAAAAAGACCTTAATTTTACTGATAAAAGGTAATTTACATTATTTTCATAAAGATTTGAAAAAATTACTCATCTTTTGATCAAATTCCTTTTTCAATAAAAGCGCAAAATATTTTACCTTTTGATCACAGGAGGCACCAGCTGTGTGCTATATATTATTGGTAACGCTGACTCAATTAAATCTCTACTTCAGTAAAATATATATATATATTATACCGCCTACATTTATATCTTCACTGCTTATAGCCTATGTACTGTAGGTACATTACAAACTATTATGTGAAATAACTCGTTGAAAATTAACTATTACGTACTGAATTATACATGGAAGGTATCGATAATTGACCCGTCAACGACCCATGATAACCCGTCCGCTGCGAATCCCAGAGCTCGTCGATCACCTGACGCGACGCCTAAATATGCGTACGTCGGTTAACGACCAAATCGGGATGAAATTTGAAAATTCGGCCAGGTCAGAATTGGACTGACTGAATCGGACGAGGTCATCATGAGATTGTGATCACTAATCAGTGATTTTGCTTTGCTATATTCTGTTTTTTTGTACCATTAGTTGCTAAATTTGATTTATCTGCTGACATTTGCTGATTAATAATGAATGTATTATATTTAAAATTCGAGGTGGCTACAGGTAAAGTACAAATGACAGGGGCGAGCAATTATCAAACTAAATGTATTAAGTCATATCGTCGGGGATACTGCCACAGTGTAAAAACTAACAGTGGGCCGACGCCTTTGATGTTTGCGTAAATGCCGACACCGCTCAAGGTTACCGTATCTACCAAGGGTTGTCACAGACTTACGCAACTGCCCAAAAAAGGAGGGTAATGTTTTTAGGGTTCGTGTATGTATGTATGTGTACTAATTTTACGTATGGCGTCCATTTTGGAAATAAATATGGCGGACGTCACTTTTTAAAAGTCGACATGGGTGCCGTTTTCTAGGTTTCTGGGGGTGTACATTTCAAAAATAGATATCACTGCTACACACATCGACAACCATTTTGAAAAGTGACGTCCGCCATCTTGGATTTCAAAATGGAGGGCATTTTCGTAATCGGAACCACGAGGAACCTCGGAGATGACACCCATATCGATTTTAAAGAAAAAATAATGTCCGCCATCTTGGATTTCAAAATGGACACCATTTTCGTAATCGGAACCCCCAGGAACCTCGGAGATGACACCCATATCGATTTTAAGGAAAAATAATGTCCGCCATCTTGGATTTCAAAATGGACGCCATTTTCGTAATCGGTACCCCGCGGACCCTCAAAAATAAATTAAAAATCAGACATGATTCATCAACAAACAATTTCTTACTTTTTAAATAAAGTCTAAGTTAAACCTTACGTAACTCGTAATTACTTTTTTTTAATGTAATAAAAATTTGTTGAAGTAAAATAAAATATTGAAAATATACAAAAATGGATGACGACGGCAGTGGGGGGGTAAAGGTCAAACTCGTAATTACTTAAAATAACCTATAAATCATGTCCGACATTTTGAATTCAAAAATTCATGTGACATTATATATTTTTGTTTAGGTACACAGAAACAAACAATTAGCGATATTTCTGCAGTATTTCAATTTTTACTGGCAGGCGTAACGCTTTTACATCCGCCATTTTGTTTACGTTAGCATGACATGAGAAAATTTATTACTTAGGCACTATAAAATGATATTAAAAATATAATATTTACCTTTCTATTGACCGAGGATATCTATGGAATCGTAGTTCTTTATTTTTAAAAGATGACGACATGCATTGTCGCACAGCACATGTCGTATGCACCATTTTAATTATGTTTTGCAAGACGCGTCAGCCCTGGATACTTAGCATTTGTTTGAATATTGATTCGTAGCTACACTTGTTACTTTCGCGGTATTGCACTATCCCCGACGATATCTCCTTTAACAGTCAACACTGCTTGAATACCAAAGTTATCCTTCTTGAGCTTAATTTGGGACTAGATCGATTTGTGTCAGGTTGTCCGATATTTATTTATTTATCTCTTTACATCGCCGTGATAAGGTTAAGACATTCCTTTCGGGGTCGAGACCTTAGGTCCGTGGGGTCCTAGTGCCCACAAACTTTATAAAGACCCCAGTAAAATATTAATAAAATCTACTGGGGACCGAAGAGCTGGCAGCTTCCTCGCACAACGCATTAGCATTACGATTAAGCAAGGAAACTTTGCCAGCGTCTTCGGGACTATGCCGCGGGGGCACAGTCTTTCACATCTTTTTAAATTTATTTTAGGTATGTTAATATTTGATTCATAACATTAAACTTAGTTTAAGCTTTTTTTTTATTGTGTTGTACATATATATTATATCGTAAGTCCCTATTGATAACGATAAATTAAATTCCTAAAAGATATTGCTACGTTAAAGAAATCACAAAGCCTCATCGAATGGGGACTGCATGAAGCCTTATAAGCGATAAAATATTAATGTTATTTTACCAGCATTCCGTTTACAGTATTTTAAAAGAGGATATCGGAATTTCGGACTAAGATTACAAATAAGCAAAGAATTTTGTCGACTTTAACAGGTATTTCAATATAATGAATAGTATTTCTTTTTTTTCTCAGTACTAATTTTAAGGTTTGCACCTGGTATGTATAGCGCCCCATATAAATTAGGTGCAAAGTTAGGTATTAAAATATTTAAAAAAAACTACTTACTAGATCTCGTTCAAAACAATTTTCGTTGGTAGTTTTTATAGTAATGTACATCATATGTTTTTTTTAGATTTTTCATTTTCTTATTTTAGAAGTTAGAGGGGGGGGACCAACTTTTTTCCAGTTTGGAAGCGTCTGTCACGCAAACTATTCGGTTTAGAAAAAAAATTATTTTAAAAACCTCGATATCATTTTTGAAGACCTATCCATAGATACCCCACACGTATGTGTTTGATGAAAAAAAAAATTTTGAGTTTCAGTTTTAAGTATGGGGAGCGCCAATATTTATTTATTTATTTTTTTTTGCATCAAAACCTTAATGCGGTTCACAGAATACATCTACCTACCAAGTTTCAACAGTATAGCTCTTATAGTTTCAGAAAAAAATGGCTGCGACATACGGACGGACAGACGGACAGACATGACAAATCTATAAGGGTTCCGTTTTTTGCCATTTGGCTACGGAACCCTAAAAACGGAACCCTTATAGGATCACTTTGTTGTCCGTCCGTCTGTCTGTCAAGACTCTTGAGGTATCGAGTTGAAATTAACACCATATACTCAAGTCTACGGTTTCTTGAAGCTGTGAAAAAATCAAACTTCTACGTTAACGTAAAAAAAAGATACGGCTGTTTATGTCGCAAAAAACATACATTTCGACACTCAAGGGAGTCAAAATGATAGGGTACTTCCCGATGACCTAGAACTATGAAATTTGGCGAGTAATGTAATATCGTCACATACTACAAATAATTATAAAAATCTGAAAATATAGTCCTTTTCAAACATCATATTTGGAGAACTCGGTTGCGTTAAGTTTGCACCTCGTTTGTATGCGGCGCCATACATTTCAGGTGCAAACTTAACTCAGCCAGGCCAATTAAGATGGGATAAGTGAAATTTTGTACGGAACCCTCGGTGCGCGAGTCAGACTCGCACTTGGCCGGTTTTTATTTAAAGATTTTGGCAGCATCAAACTTCATTGCAACGGGAGCCTAAATAGCGAAAATAGCACATTTCACATAAAATACTTGAACAGGCATTTTCTAGTGCAGTCCAGCATGCTTCGACTTGATTCAGCCACTTAGAGCCAAAACACAATAACAAGATACGATATTCGTGAGATTATAAAATTAATTTTAATTTTGTATCTTGTCACATGAATGAAAATAAAGTTTATATTGGATTTGTGCATTTCCACGACACCACGTCGCATCGTGGCACGACGTCGCGTCGTACGACGATGCGACGTAGTGTCTTGTAATTGTGTTTTGGCCCTTAGGTGAGATAGAGATCAAATGTACTTTTTACAGAACAAAAAAATAATTGTAATAGACTGGTAGTCCAAATCAAAATTTTCAAGTCTAACGGCATTTTGTGAGCCATTTTGGCAACATGACTTTTCCGATGTAAAAAAGCCTGCTGAATTCGATTCTGGATGTTTCCAAGCCGAATTTTGCCCCCCTCCCCCCATTTCCCCCCTTTTTACCTCAAAATATGTCCCTAATCACGGTTTTTACGATTTTATAGAAAAAGTATTACAGCTAGAAAAAAAATGTCAAACACAAGAATGATCTCTATAAAATTTCCTATAACATGAAGTATAAACTTTTTAAGTAGGCCTTATGGTTTGTGAGCAATATCTTCCTGAACTTCATAGACTGGTAGAAAATTCTAAATATCGGCTTCCTCTACCGTGCTAACGGCATTTTGGGATCCATTTTGGCAACATGACTTTTCCGATGTAAAAAGCCTGCTGAATTCGGTTCTGAATGTTGCCAAGCCGAATTTTGCCCCCCTCCCCCCCATTTCCCCCCTTTTTGACCCCAAAATATGTCCCTATTCACGATTTTTACGGTTTTATACAAAAAGTATTAGAGCTAGAAAAAAATGGTCAAAGACAAGAATGATCTCTATAAAATATCCTTTAACATGGTGTATAAACTTTTTTAGTAGGCCTTATGGTTTGTGAGCAATTTCTTCTCGAACTTCATTATTTTTTTTTTAAATTGATAAACATGGTCGAGGCAGTGAAATACACTTGTTTTGGGATAATTGGTATCGCACAGGATCCAGCCGCTCTGCAGGGCTAGACGCTGATATCCAGTTGGCGTGCTGCTTATTATCTGTCAAGAATCACAAGGCTTTCAGTCATAAGCAGTCGTCAGATTTACACGCAGAACCGTAACCAAGTCGGGCTAAAAGGGACGTAGAGAATAAAAATGCTTTGCTTCTGATCATGAAGTCCTTCGAAATGCTCAGTTCTACGCCAGATTCTCCAGAAATGTGCCTTAGAAATGCAGTTACCCAGGATCTTGCAACAGAAAAAAAATAAAGTGTCAATTCTCACTGCTAAGCATAGCTTGGCTCACTCTAAGTAACGGAGTTTGTTTCCTAAAGGCTCACCAACAGTAGGTCAGCAACTGCGCCAAGGTCAAAATTAACAAATGCCCGACCTTCAAGTACAAGGCAGGTCGTTCAAAAGCTGCCATTGCTAAAACTACAAATAAGAAAACCGTAGCGTCCAACAACGCTTGACAGCTGTTGACAAGGCTGGGAGAACTTTAAGTCTGCGAGAGATCTTGAAACATGAGCTACATGCTGTCTCCATGGCTATTTACATCCCGGATGGATCCCTGAGGGGTGGGAAAAGTAATGTTTTAAGGCTATTCACCGAAACAGTAGAATATCCGCAAGTTCTTGAATCACTTGTGGATGCTCACCTCATTAATGATGGACAGGTGCTGGTCATGGCCTTCGGGAACTAAAAGATGTCCATACTTTCGGAGACTTGGCCTTTGCAGTGTGCTAACGCATAAAAACTATAAGTGTAGGGTTTCAAAGAGTGGACTTAGTGTTCGATAGGTATAGACTTTGTTTCTTCATGTGTTCATTTTTATTACTTTTTTTACGAATACTGGTCCCTTAACATTACGGCTGCAACGAAACAGAAACGGTAATTATCAGCTCGCCAGATCCGGAAGAAAATTGATTTAAGAACCATGCCATTCCTTAAAAATTACTCAATACCTTCAAACAAGGTTGGGCTCGCAGTTTTTATCCCACGAAATTATCGCGTCTGATTTTGGCGGGACTAATGTGGTCGTAGTGCGAGGATTTGTAGACGAGACTAAGGTTCAAGCGTCACCAACTGAGGTCGATACCTCAAAATTACGTGCAATTCATGAGGAAACCGACACTCGACATGTGCTCCACGCTGTGCATAGCCCACCCAGAAGACTGGTGTTGTTGTTGCTTATGATTCATCATCATGACAAAATTAAGGGACAGCTTTAGAACGTTAGAATATTCTGGAATTTTACTCAGGCACTGGCGATTCGAACGGCTTTATTGCAGGTAATAAAATTATTAAATTGATCATTTGCGTTTCTAAAACATTTACCTAGACACTCCTTTGATAAAAAGTATTCCGTTTTCCGTTATCGAAAACAATGTAAACTAATCAATGAGATCGGCATACACCCCATGAGCGAAAGGCTGAGAAGTTCCTGTCCCTGCTGCACAAGTCGAGGATGTGACGATGCAGGCTATGCTTTGTTTGGCACCACTCCAGCGCCTGAGCGTTTGCCCCCCACATCAGACGCAAACATGGTAGATTTTGAACGACCTGCCTTGTACAGGTCTTGAAGGTCGGGCCTTTGTTCATTTTGAACTTTGCGTTGTATTGTAGACCTGCTGTTGGTGAGCCTTTCGGAAACAAACTTCGTTACTTAGAGCGAGCCAAGCTATGCTTAGCAGTGAGAATTGACACTTTATTTTTTTTCTGTTGAAAGATCCTGGGTTTCTAACTGCATTTCTAAGGCACATTTCTGGAGAATCTGGCGTAGAACTGAGCATTTCGAAGGACTTCATGGTCAGAAGCAAAGCATTTTTATTCTCTACGTCCCTTTTAGCCCGACTTGGGTACGGTTCTGCGTGTAAATCTGACGACTGCTTATGACTGAAAGCCTCGTGAGTCTTGACAGATAATAAGCAGCACGCCAACTGGATATCAGCATCTAGCCCTGCAGAGCGGCTGGATCCTGTGCGATACCAATTATCCCAAAACAAGTGTATTTCACTGCCTCGACCTAGTTTATCAATTTAAAAAAATAATAATGAAGTTCAAGAAGATATTGCTCACAAACCATAAGGCCTACTAAAAAAGTTTATACACCATGTTAAAGGATATTTCATATAGATCATTCTTGTCTTTGACCCTTTTTTTCTAGCTCTAATACTTTTTGTATAAAACCGTAAATATCGTGATTAGGGACATATTTTGGGGTCAAAAAGGGGGGAAATGGGGGGGAGGGGGGAAAATTCGGCTTGGCAACATTCAGAACCGAATTCAACAGGTTTTTTTACATCGGAAAAGTCATGTTGCCAAAATGGATCCCAAAATGCCGTTAGAACGGTAGAGGAAGCCGATATTTAGAATTTTCTACAGTCTATGAAGTTCAGGAAGATATTGCTCACAAACCATAAGGCCTACTTAAAAAGTTTATACTTCATGTTATAGGAAATTTTATAGAGATCATTCTTGTGTTTGACATTTTTTTTCTAGCTGTAATACTTTTTGTATAAAACCGTAAATATCGTGATTAGGGACATATTTTGGGGTCAAAAAGGGGGGAAATGGGGGGGAGGGGGGAAAATTCGGCTTGGCAACATTCAGAACCGAATTCAACAGGTTTTTTTACATCGGAAAAGTCATGTTGCCAAAATGGATCCCAAAATGCCGTTAGCACGGTAGAGGAAGCCGATATTTAGAATTTTCTACAGTCTATGAAGTTCAGGAAGATATTGCTCACAAACCATAAGGCCTACTTAAAAAGTTTATACTTCATGTTATAGGAAATTTTATAGAGATCATTCTTGTGTTTGACATTTTTTTTCTAGCTGTAATACTTTTTCTATAAAATCGTAAAAACCGTGATTAGGGACATATTTTGAGGTAAAAAGGGGGGAAATGGGGGGAGGGGGGGGCAAAATTCGGCTTGGCAACATCCAGAATCGAATTCAGCAGGCTTTTTTACATCGGAAAAGTCATGTTGCCAAAATGGCTCACAAAATGCCGTTAGAACGGTAAAGGAAGCCGATATTTGGATTTTTCTACCAGTCTATAACAGTTTGTAGCAAAAATGTTTACAGAAACTAAGCAATAATATGTTTATAAATTAGTATTAATAACTAAAAATACATACCATTTAAAATCTGCCAAATCAGAACGCTTCTTTCATTTAAAAAAATTAAATTCATAACGGTATGTTTTTAGACATAACTGAACAAATTGCCAATTAACTCGTTTTAAAATTCCGCATTGCATCAAGTAGCGACCACACATTGTGAACTTGCAACTGATTGTACGCGTCTGGTTTCAGTGTTTTTGTGTTAATTAAAAATAATGAATCTGCTTTAATGAGAAAAGCGCAAATGATGGTTTTAACCGATTTTATCCTATACCTACCTCTAGTAATGAACATACATTTGAATGTTTCATAAGTATGTTTGGAAGTTAATTTTAGGTTTCCGTAGCTATTTATCGACATAAATGGAACTTTTATAAGATCGCTTTATTGACCGTCTGTCCATTTGTCGAGACCCTTTTTTTCAGGAACGCGCGGAAATATCAATCGGACATTAATATCAAGTATAATCTGGAATTTCCTTCTAACAGTGAAAAATACAATTTTTTTAAGGTAACGCAATCAAATGATACGAGCGCTGTACATGTACGGAACCCTCGGTGAACGAGTCTGACTCGCACTTAACCGCCATTGTTATTTTAAAAGGCTAAAAATTTGATATTAACAAAAGCAAAGTTTCCCAAAAAAGTCTTCTTTTTACGACATTCTATTCGCAATTAAGATAGCAGGAAACAGTTTGCAAGTTAACATGACAAATTAGGTTATTATGGAAACTGACGCGAGAAAAATTGCGGTTTTACTTTAAGTGGCTTAGTTAGGTAATTTAAAGACTCAACTCGCCACTGAATTGAGGCTCAGTTAAGTCGTTTTCGGAATGACAGCCTCAATTAAGTGAGGAGGGATATCGGTCATGACCTGACGTGTAGGGCTACCGCTCTGGGGCGTAATCACACGAAAGATAATAACTAGTATAAATAAGTACCTATAGAAGCCCTCTGTCTAGGTTTTCGTGTCAAGGCTCCTTGTCCGTTCAAAAATGCTAATTGTTTTAGACATTTTTCTCTTTGATTAAACATGTTTCCTAAAATATTATCAATGTTTCTAGTTAGAACAGGGCTATTGCAATTTCCTGGTGTTTATTTGAAATCTAGGGTTTGATTTTCAATTCATAATTTTTGTTTCAAAAATTACTCGAAATTTAATAGAATTCACGAAATTTATAAAATGAATGTATGAAATAGCAGTGTTACTACTTAGAATTCAGGGAATTCACTTTTGAAAGTATGTTTACATTATCAATTTATTTTTCTTAATATAAAAAAAGTACATTTTAAAATGTATTAAGGCCTCTTAACCCACGTCAAACGAGGCCGCAAGCCCCGCTCAATAGCCTGCGCTGCATCGCTCACCAGGTTGTTTGAGCATGTCACCTTAGTACCTACTTTAGCTGTATGATGAATCCTATTCAGAAACCATATAATTCGATATAACAGTAATTGTGTAAGTAGTATTAACCGTGTACTTAACCGCAGCTGCAGTAGTTAATGACTAAAATAGAAAAAAAAACACGTAGGTATATTTAGTATAATAGTATGAAGCATTTTCTGCGCTCGTGAAAACCATCATTCATTACCAGACATCGGAATTTCGTTAGCACGATTTTAGAGCTATGGAGCCGATATTAACAATGAAATACAATTCATACTCATACTTATTCATCTATTTCATTCCAAACTGCCTTTCTGGTTATTGTGATTAACATTCCCAAGCAATAAATGACTCAACTATATTAATTGTCAATATCATGCATTTTCTCGTCATCACTGGATGTTCGATCGACATAGAACCCAATTTACTCCAAAAAACATGGAAAAAGTTGCAAACTACTTATTTTGTGATGACGAAAAAAGCAATGCCTGCACAGGTCTTTGTATATTCTTCTTACTTAGTCATGACAATAAAATTAAAATTGCGAAAGAAAAACACTTATATTATAAGTATCATCATCATCATCATCATTATCAGCCAAAAGACATCCAATGCTGGACATAGGCCTCCCCCAGAGAACGCCACCATGACCGGTCCTGCGCCTCCCGCATCCAGCGGACTCCAGCGACCTTCACCAGGTCATCAGTCCACCTTGTGGGGGGCCTACCCACGCTGCGTCGTCCGGTGCGTATCAATTGTATTTTAATTTTAACATCAGGTCCATAGCTCTCTAAAGTCCTACCGTGCTATTGAAAGTCCGATGACTATTCATTACTCTATTCATTCAAGTATTAAAATTGACATTCATTAAAGTTTGCATGAACGAACCACTGTATTTGACGTCATAGCAATTACGTCGCCTTAAAAACCTTTGCTTGTCGACGTCCATGTTTTTTTAAATGCCGCATACAGTCCACACTCCACAGTTTAGACCGGTGACATTTACGTGTATTTACGAGGGTGACCTGACGGCGCGGTTAAAAAAACACCCTGTATGCTGTGTAATTAGACGGAAGAACCGCAAAGTTAGTGATGGGAAAGTTGTAACTGTTGAAATTATTCATTTTAATTTCTTAAATTCCACTAATTTCAATTATTTCGTTTGTTTCATAAATTCTTCTTTCTAAAATCATACTTTTCAAATTAGGAATTCAATATTGTGCAGAAATCCTAACGGATAAAAAACGTGCGGCTATGCTAGTTCGAAAACCACACATGAGAATGTTAGTTGCTAATTTTTTTTTTCTTTTACATTTTTTGAGAATTGACAATCCCAAATTGTGACAGATATTTCCCAGTTACAGTACTTTTCGTTAGTGTACTCACTTAATTTTAATTTTGTAAAGCCATCCTGGAAATACTACCTACTTATACTAAAATATTTGTATGAAAATCTTAACTTATTAGACTTTTTTTCCGGTTTCGGCGACAGATTGTAAAAATGAAAAAAAGTGTGTTTGGCTTAGTCAACCTTTTCCAGCGGTAGCTGTAATAGTTGCTGAAATGCCACGAAGGCTCAAATAATGAATATATGGTTTTCTTTGAAATGCTCCATACTAATCAGCAACTTCATAATTTAAGATCTAACAAAAGTTTATATCGATGTTTCAAGAGCTGCCCAGCACTACGCAAGCTACGGTGGCCAGTCTAACGGAGACGTCACGACTTTGCGCGACCAGTGGCGCGGGGAGCGGTTGAGCGAGAGATTTGAACCCGGCGACCATAAGAGTGAGCGAGATACATACCGCGCACCGCTTCCGCTGTCGCATAAGGTCGTGGCATCTCTGTAACGATCGTATCAGCTCAAAAGTAAGTTACGGATGAAGTTTCTACTTTTTTTAAGTTAAAAGCTGGTGACTGTGTCTCAAAACTGCAGTTTGGTGAGGCAATATTTTTAATTACAAATTTCTGGTGATTTCACACATTCACTTCCAGCAATGCAGATATGCGTTCACCTTCATATAAGTTTGTTCCTACGCCACGCCCCCTGACAGTGAATGCGTTATAAACTAATATTTCTCCTAACTTTTATAACTCATTTATTTTAATTAAGCATGTTATATATTTTCACAAAGGCCAGAATAGTTTTACCTTGTAAACTGATGCTTTACTTATCATCTAATAAGACAAGAGATATACATGGGTTCCTATGATTATCATAGATTATTGATAGATAAATATGCGGCACAGGTATCTTTGAAAAGACGTTTATTCAAAAATGAAAATCAAAACGTTCTCTAAGTAGGCCACAAGGGCACTTTGTCATGTCTGAATCTATCAACATTTCACAAGAGACCGCTGTTGAGAAGAATGCCAAAAAATAAACTCAACAGTAAGTAATTTTTTCGTAAATTATACCTAAAGCTATTACAATTTAATTATAATTAGGTAATTGATAAATGTAGAGAAGATGTACATGACACCATATATTAGATATTCTACCAAAACACCAAAATGTACGTTCTTTCAAGCATATCAGGTACACAAAGCAAAAGCTAAGTTCACCCAGCGGTTGCAGTGAATAAAATATGGCAAAACACTCCATTGTCGTGTCTAAATTTGTTATGAGTCGCCGCTATATGGAAAAGCTGAATACTCACATCGTGGAGACAAATTTAACTTCGTTTAAGGGGCTGCCCGGAAAATTTCACTATTTTCAAAGTCAAACTTGAAAAAGTGGTCCCACTTCATACTATCCCCGTGAAAATTAAACGCAATGTAGCTGTGGTATTTGGTCTTTATTTCTGTCTAATAGAATTAGACTGGTAGAAAAATCCAAATATCGGCTTCCATTACTGTCCTAACGGCATTTTGTGAGCCATTTTGGCAACATGACTTTTCCAATGTAAAAGAGCCTGCTGAATTCGATTCTGGATGTTGCCAAGCCAAATTTTGCCCCCCTCCCCCCATTTCCCCCCTTTTCACCTCAAAATATGTCCCTAATCACGGTTTTTACGGTTTTATACAAAAAGTCTTACAGTTAGAAAAAAAAAGTGTCAAATATAAGAATGATCTCTATAAAATTTCCTATAACATGGTGTATAAACTTTTTTAGTAGGCCTTATGGTTTGTGAGTAATATCTTCCCGAACTTCATAGACTGATTGGTAGAAAATTCTAAATATTGGCTTCCTTTACCGTCGTAACGGCATTTTGGGATCCATTTTGGCAACATGACTTTTCTGATGTAAAAAAGCCTGCTGAATTCGGTTCTGAATGTTGCCAAGCCCAATTTTGCTCCCCTCGCCCCATTTCCCCCCTTTTCGACCTCAAAATATGTCCCTAATCACGATTTTTACGATTTTATACAAAAAGTATTGCAGCTAATAGAAAAAAGTGTCAAAGACAAGAATGATCTCTATAAAATTTTCTAGAACATGGTGTATAATTTTTTTAGTAGGCCTTATGGTTTGTGAGCAATATCTTCCCAAACTTCATAATCAAAAAAAAATTGATAAACATGGTCGAGGCAGTGAAATACACTTATTTTGGGATAATTGGTATCGCACAGGATCCAGCCGCTCTGCAGCGCTTGACGCTGACATCCAGTTGGCGTGCTGTTTATCTGTCAAGACTCACGAGGCTTTCAGTCATAAGCAGTCGTCAGATTTACATGCAGAACTGTATCCAAGTCAGGCTAAATGGGACTTAGAAAATAAAAATGGTTTGCTTCTGACCATGATTTCAAAATGCTCAGTTCTACGCCAGATTCTCCAGTCTAAATTTCTAAATACCTCATATTATAGGAGAAATCTGCACACCCGTAAAGTCCTTTTTATAGGTTACTAGCGAACCGCCCCAGCTTCGCACGGGTGCAATGCTGATAAATTATGCATATAAACCTTCCTCTTGAATCACTCTATCCATTAAAAAAACCGCATCAAAATCCGTTGCGTAGTTTTTAAGATTTAAGCATACAAATGGATATAGGGACAGAGAAAGCGACTTTGTTTTATACTATGTAGTGATGTCTTCACACCGGTTAAGTCTCCTTTGTTACCAATAAGTGAGTATTGATGATTACTTTAATAATGTCTGCTGGTTTTTCAATAGGTTTATACTTTTTTGAGCAAAAGATGTTACTTGAATTTGCGCATCATTTTTACCGCCGGGATCTCGGCCTCTAGAATCGCGATAGTACGGCAAAGATGTATCAGATGTCGCTAACCACTTCGACGTTGTACGAGCGGCATCACCAAGATGGTGCTGCATACTGGACGCCGAAATAACCGTAAAATTGTACGAGCGGGAACGAAAAAAGTTCGTCATTGAGACGGGGTACGCCCTTAAGAGCCCACAGAACAGAAGAATACATTTTTATTTTTACAAGCTATAATTTAGTTTCACCTGTACCTGATGAGCTACTACCCCGAGAAGTAGACAGGAAAAATTATTGCATAATATACCTACTCAGGGTGAGTTCAATGCCTTATCATGGTCACGTTTATCCATTACTCTTTTTTTACCATATCATGTCATGTCTCTATCTCACATTCACATGCTTATCAAAAAGAGTCGGATGCTTCCGTCATTTATTTATCGCAACCATCATAGGCCTTTAGTGTCTGTCCGTTAGTTTGTAGTCAAAGCTTCCAATTTTAATTTGACCTACTTCCCCGGCATCCATTGAGCTGAAATTAAGCATACTTATATAACTCTGATGACAATACAATATCATGGAGCGAGTCTGATGGTGGAGCCGGTCGTGATCGAATGGATGGTGGTCATAAGAACTCTGTAATAAAATAACGAAAACCTACCAAGTTTGAGCTCTTTTAAATCGGCTGGGAGAGTAGATGGTGTATGTTTAAAGAAAAGTACATTCAACAATAGAAGCTAATTACAAAAATTAAATGTTTGTTAGAAATTTATTATGTATTGATTCAAATTGCCTGAGGCAAAACTCCATATGTCTAGTGTAATGTTATATAAATATTATACGAAAAAGGTCTACTTTAGCGATGTCGTGCTTTTATTTACCCATCAATGTGAAGTTGTCAATGTTACTTAATACCACATTTAAGGAATAGCAAATTTAATGCCGATACGTAACTCAAATCAATCAATCCAAAAAACCACAGGCCCCATTTATTCATTATTAATGAATAATTATGATTTTAATTAATGTGGGCTGTGGTTTTTCCTCTAACCTATATTTTACTACATAATACGTTACAAAATCACACATTTGATTCGTCACTACCTTACCTATTGTATGTTTCAGGCGCCTGAAAACGACGGAAACTTGCGTGAAATTTCGATCCTCCGATAATAGAACTACTCCTGAAACGGCCCTAAATGACTTTTCAGCCTGCTAAAAACTCTTCTAAGGTACTGAAATTTACGTCTGAAGTTATAATCTAATCCACCGGCGTATCAATATGACAAAGGATATTATATTTTTTGTTGTAATTTTAATTTCAACATTGCCGCTCTTAATTCTAACGCTTAAACTTTGGGATCCATGTTAAACTGGACTTTTATTGGTTTCAAACTTGAAAACTTGAAAGTGACCGAGTTTTGGGTCGAGTCGGTTGCCGCGACGTTTCAAGGTCGTTGGGACATGTCGGTTGGCCAGATTAAAGGTTGGCTGACAATGCGACCTTTGTCGACCAGTTGATCTCAGTACGATTACCAAGTTAAGCACAGCTAAGGGTTATCGTACACCTAACTGCCTCGCCACCTCGCCGTCCACGCGGCGTCAACCAAACGCGCAAGTCCACGTAACGACACTGGATCGCTGGCATGACCGCGCGGCGACGGCGAGGCAATGCCACACTTCCGAGGCGTCCACATTTGGCTTTTGTTTTTACAAGCGCGATAAATCCTTATCGCTTTAACCATGGACGTATTTAAGGGTGGTGACGGTTTATTGTCGACGCGCCATTGGCATGTGTAGAGGCGTTGATGGCTTTACGGATTGGATAGGTGTGCATTACTTACCTACTTACTTACTCCTATGGCTCAGTGACCTATAGTGAGTCCTGACCTATAGAGACCTTGGCCTCCGATAAGAGATTTCGCCACTCATGACGATTTAGTGCTGTCTCTAGTCAGTTAGCGGCGTTCAACTCCGCCAGATCCGCATCCACTACCCAGCGCACCGCATCTCCCCAGCGATATCTGGGGCGGCCGACGGGCCGTCGTCTTACATTTGCATTGCATTTTGGAATTTCATACATAGAACTCTGAACGACTCGAGTTGAGGCGATGCCGATCGGGTGCCGGGCGGTTAAATTCGGTTAGATGTGGTTAGATGGGTTCGCAAACAAAACTTTGGCGTCTTCAAGACCCCATGTAATTTGCAACTCGTACTCATTTTTTACAAACCGACAAAATAATTGACAACATTTCATATTCCTAACAGAAATTTATATAGGGATTGGGAGAGCGTTGCGTCGTTTACAACCTAAAAAAATATTGAATTTATGTTTCTGTTGTAAATAAATATAAGACGATACATAATATAACATAAATCTACGATAACTATACCAGCATAGAGTTATAGTCTTCGACCTATCCGTAAAAATAAAATATGTGTATTAGACAGCAGACCAAAGTAACCTATACACTGTGTTATAGTTTTGGAGTTACAACTTTTTAGAATAAGTAATTTTTAATAAATTATTAATAAAATACATATAATAACCTCAGGAAAAATTCAAGAACAGTGATTAAGACCTCTTTTTAAGCGGAGTACAGAAAAGTAATAAAATAGTAGTATTAAAAATATGAAATGTTAATACTATGATTTAATTAACTAGCCACGTAGATGGCATGTATCCCTTTATTCACTCCATCCATCACAACCAATGATGATGATGGTACGGACGTTAGTTATAGCAGCAGACCCTTACCATGAGCACAGTTTACAGTGACAGTACTCGTTAGCGACTGCGTAAACGATTTGTATGGAGAATTGTAGTTCTACAAAGTAACCGCTAGTGGCGTTTTGTTATTCTCCGTACAAATTGTTTACGCTGTCGCTAGCGAGTACGGTCACGTCAACTCCTAGTAAGGGTACTGTAGTCTGAGACGCGACCGTCAGTAACGCTTAGTCATATAATATCGGCACATACTGATCAAATTATCTGTAACATGTAAAGAGAGCAAAATGTGTGTTTATAAGCAACCTAAAGAGTTATCTGAGTGGAGGGTTGTTGCGTAATCGCACATTCCAGAAGTATATTGCATTCGACTATTTCATTCGAATGTAATGCTTAATTTCACGCGATGTGGAAAATGTCGCGGTAGATCAGAGATTAAAGAACTACTCTGGATAAGGTTTGATCCCCACCTGCAGTTTAGTGGATCGCATACAATTTTGTATCTGTATGCTGTATTATATTCACAAAAACTTGATTATTCAGGGTACTTAAAGCATTTATTCAACAACTTTAAATATATAGAAATGACGATTTTTTTGAGGATGTCAATCGATTCTATTCTTTAATGGGATTGAATGTTTATATAGGACTAACTACACTTAGACAGCTTTAAAAGTCAGAAATTACCGTTAAAGTTCAACATTTCTACGGAGCGCTGAAAACGCTCCACACAATTAGAAGCCACATTTTTTTTCTTCAGTTGTCATCCCCGTTGTTTCCTACTAAGTGCAGACGTTCTTTGTAAATTGTTTTGTTCTCGTCTACATTCTTTCAATCTCTTGCCGATACTTGATGAGACAGATCACGGGCAGTCGTATCTCAGCCTATAGTAACCCTAATTATTCCTAATTCAGGACTCAATGGCTTTTGCGGTCATGGCACCTGCGATAATTAGTCAATTTATGGCCTAACGATTTAGGTATAGCTGGAATGTTATCAAGATAATCATTAATTACTATCGGTCGGTGGATGGTGATCTCTGGGACACTGCATTTGGAATTTCAATAACCTAAATAAAAAAATAAGACACCCCCGACACATGAAGCTGGTCATCATGTGACCCTCATTCAATCAGTGACATAGAGAGTGCTATTAAAACTGAACATACTTAAACACAAAATTTGGAATTCTGGGCTACAATGTGGCTACAATATTGGATAAGATCTTGTCACTTTAAAGCTGAATATTTTGGAAACTACTGGTCCTATTTGCACCAAACATAGCTAAGAACCATTTCGACGAACAACTCTTTCGTTAAAATAAAAACGCACTTAAATATGTATGTTATTCCATCCGTTAAGGAGCTACTAAGCTAAACCATGAATACAAAGATCAAAGCTTAAAGAAAAATTGAAAAAGGAGCTACCTGGTGGAAGGGACCGGGAATCGAACCCGGTACCTAACTCTGGATTACCGGTCCAGCGCGTTAAGGCGATATTGTCCGGCCGTGGTCGCGCGGAACTAATTGACGCTCTTCAATCGCTGACGCGCGACGATTTTTAGCAGGTTTTTAGTTCTAGTGATTAAATAAATAATTTTATCGAGACAATGCTAGCGAATTTACCTAGATAATGTTATTATCCATACATTTAAGCAGAAAACGGGTAAAAAAACTTCGTATTTTAGCGTTGCCACTGAAAAAATATTACAAATAGAGGTAACTTTGGGATTCTATTCTATCGAGCGAAATTTATCCAATCGTGTTGCTGAAAACGATTTTGTTCTCGCAAGATCGTCAAGTATTATATATATGTTTTTCATAATCTTCAAACACTGCTTAATATGTTTACGACTCATTCCAAAATGAGTGAGTTCGGCATCTACTGGGACAAGAGCGCCTTAAGGTGGTTTTCCACCGGCGAGGCGAGGCGGGGCGTGGATGGGCGAGAATTGAAATTAGTACGGCAAATTTTCAATCCCCGCCTAGCGCATCTTCGGTGGAAATTGGTAGCGCGAGGCGGGGATGTGCGTGGCTTGAATTGAAATATTTGTTTGTGTAAAAATGAACCTTATTGCTTTTAATGTAGGGTAGAGATTAAATCTGATTTTTCCACCGGCGGAGCGGGAACCGGAGTGGCGAGGCGCGGAGAGACGAGACGGGGCGGGAATTTTAATTTGTATTGCATTTTTTCAATCCCCTCCCAGCGCATCATCGGTCGGTGGAAATAGTAGGAATTGGAGAGGATGTGCGGTGCGGGACATGAATTGAAATATTTGTTGATGTAAAAATGAACCGTCTTGCTTTCGTCAGATTATAAATGAATTAACAGAAAAACCGCTTCACGCGATCGATAGGCGTTTTGTTGTTCGTTACCGCTGCCGTTTATGTCTTGATTTTCTTTTTACACTGAAAAAAATAGTAGATTTATTTGATAGTAGGTGGCTTTGTGGTAATAAAAAAATCATTAAGAGTACATTCTCGTTAAAAAAAAAAGATTTTTTGAAATAAATATTTTAAATTTTAAATAGTATTTTTTCTTACCTTATACAAACAACTAGTTTTTCCATAGTACTGACAGCTTTTCTGTAGTTGGTATCTTTTTTTTTAATGTAGGTTTCAATCATGGCATGTACCTCATACAACCTTTGTCTTGACATTCTAAAGGTAGTTTCAAAACTTTGGTCATCTAGAGTCATAAACAAAGTGTGAAACTCCCCATGCTCATTATGATATTTTATATGATTTCGAATCCAGTAACGGTGAGGTTGTTTTTTTGAAAGCACTATGAGATTATTTCTTGTTGCATTATCCTCATCCGATTCTTCTTCCATTAACATATTTAATAATACTAATTCACGAGACATGATCAGCAATCACGTGTGTATTAGTAGTGGACGACGAGTGGACGACGCGTCGTACATTTTTTGAAATTAAACCTAGTAAATATGACATAGGGCTTAAATTTCAATATTTGGCATAGAATCGAGTCGCCGTTGAGTTGTTATAATGTGCGAAGACCTTAATGTGAACCGCGAGCTCGGTCAGGCTCGCGAGGGCTCGCGCGGGCCCGCGCGGGCTCGCGATAGCTATTAATGACAATTTTTAGTGCCCCGCCTCGCCTCGCCGGTGGAAAACCACCTTTAGCCACTTCGCTACCCTCGCTCCACAATTGTGGTGAACCCACATTAAAAAAATGAGACATTACATGTTTCATAAATGTAAAGCTACTAAGCTAGTTAAACTTAAATATAATACTCCTCTTTTTTCTTTGGGGGTTAATAAATAAATCCGGTTTATTTTGAAACATCTATCACGCTATTCATAATAACGAGATAGATTTTATTTTACTTACCTTGATAATTAGAAATAAGTCTTGGCTATTCATTTATACTCATAGCGATAAAATATATTGCTTAATAGTCATATCTACCAGACAATCTCTAGCTAAATACCTCGAGACGAGACATACCTATTCATGATTGATTCTGAGGACATTTTAAAATATATTTTTCTCATATTATGACAAATGTATGAACAATTTCAACCAACTCTTTATTTTAAAGTGAATAATACTTTTCCCTTAGTTCTAGATAGAGTAACATGCTTGCTACAATGCTTTCATTGCGTGCAGTCAATTTTTTTTAATCCAGTTTTTTGTGTGAATTTTGTCAATTTCGAGTAGGTTGGAAACAAAAATTATCAATAATGTTCTAAGTAGTAACATTGATAAAACGAGTAAGTTAAGAAACATGTTTGATCATAGAGAAAAATAACTACATAAAACAATCAGCATTTTTGAATGGATAAGGAGCTTAGCCATACCGTCCGATGTCTAGCTAAATATCTCTAGATGAGATTTATTTATTTTTTATTCTTAAACTAGTCGAAGAGATAAGGCTTTAAGTCCCACAACAGCCTAACTTGAGAATTGTATGTAGTTGGCTAGTCGCCAAACCTGTCTTCAGCTCAGCAATCGATTCCCGTGTCTAAATTGTGTGCCTTTGGTACCAAAATAAGTATACTGGAAAATTGTATGTTTGTGATTTACTGCGTCATAGCTTGATAAAATTTTGTTACATCTTCGAACTGTCTGAACGAATGACTGCAATGTGCATTATAAATTATATACAACGAAATAAAAGGTGAATGTTTCAATATTTCATCTTTTCCTCGTAGTTTGTAACGCACTACGCTAATAATTTAAAAATATTTATACATTTTCCCTTGGCTTCTCCAAGCGTTTCTTTAATCAGCCTGTCTAGCACAACGATGCCTCGCGACTTTTGTCACGTGACTTAGCGTCACCCGTCACTCTCTTGCAGTTCTGTACAGAAAGAGATAGGTAATATATCTCGCGCATGAGTTGTGTGTCACAGTTGTGCTAGTTCCAGCACTAGAGCACCTGTATGGTTAGGTAAGTTAATTTTACGTGATTTTTTTTATTTACTCACAGTCGAAATGAAAAGGTACGCTCTGATATTTATAAAAAATATTAATTTAGAGTTAACTGCCATAGCGTAATTAATTTATAAAAAACAATTTAGCAGCAATGTATGGCGTGGTTATTGTTATTACTTAGTGACAGTTGTGACAACCCTATGTTAGGTTTCAACAAACAAATACATTGCGTGCTGAATTATTTTATATGGAAAAAAAGACTAGATTTTTTTTTATAATTTACTGATCAATATATTCATAGGTGCCTATACTAAGACCACGCTATCGTAAAGACGATTATTTGGCAGTGATAAGCGCCAACCCTGTATGTCTATCATAACTCGAACACGCGAGTCTTTGTCGCGCGACAAATACTAGCTGTCACTTTCCTTTCAATCCCGTGCGAGCAAGAGAGGATATGCTGACTTGCGCGACAAGCGAAATCGCGGCAAGATAGCCCTGTTGGGCTATCCTGATGCATCGATCAGCCATTCCCCATATAAACTAGTCAAAGTACTGGTCAATATTACGTTTAAAAGAGTATGTAAACATATTCAAGTTATACCACTACTCTATATTAAAAATTAAAACAAATAACGTTATAATAACACGAACTTCATTTGAGCAGCGCCGGTATCTGAGACAAATTGCCAGCAAGCCGAGGCAACGTTAAATTCAATTCAAAGTAACAATCTATTGAAAAAGGAATATCGGAAAGCTGAAAGAATTTTCATAATAGAATCGTCGGAAGTATTTCCGAGACTTTCAATAAACTTTGGAACTTTTTCTACTTATAATATAAGGGTACAAGAACTTTCAGATAATTATGCAAATGTTGATTCGAGATTCTCAAATGCCTTCATGGAAAAGGGAGATTTTTCCCTCAAGGTAAATAAACTGGGGCGATGCAAGTTTCATGCCTTTTGATTTCTGAGACTTTGTGAATGTGATGTTTGCGTAATGTTGCCGTTTTATTGAATTGAGAATATAAAATGACTACGTGGGAGTAGGGAAAACTATCAGTATCTATAACTATAATGTCGTCTTTATTAGTCGTAATTTCATCAAAATCTGTGCAATTACTGTTAGAACTATCTAAAAGATAGCATCAAAAGGCATAATATATATATATAAATACTAGCTGTGCCCCGCGGTGTAACACACAACACTAAATTTATTCGGGATGAAAAGTATCCTATGTCCTTTCTCGGGTCTCAAACTATCTCCATACCAAATTTCATCTAAGTCGGTTCAGCGGTTTAAGCATGAAGAGGTAACAGACAGACAGACACACTTTCGCATTTATAATATTAGTATGGATATTTTTTTCTTATAAAAATATATCACCATTTCATTCACCCTAGAATATGTAAGCATTTGTCACAAGAAATAATAGTTATAAACGGTCAAAATGTAGGACATATGAGTTCTAATATTCTGTACGGAATTTTTAGATAAATTCTCTTAGAAGTGTAGTATTCGACGCACTGCATTTCTAAAACATAGTCTCGTTCCTGCTATAGAGTGACAGACAGCACAGCCAGAACTATGAGATATACCTCAGGGCAAGTACCTACGTATTTATGTGCTCAAAGAGAGAATAGTGTAGCCCTAGTCTGAATATCAATTCATAGGCCCAAACACTACGTCTATGTGACGTGCAACGTTGCGTCAACATGCAGCATACCGTCACGACACAACTGCGATTTTATATGCTTTACGTCAGTGAAAAGTAAGTAATAAAAAACTGGCCTCGCGCACTGAGGGTTCCGTACAAATACTTATCCCATCTTAACTGGCCAGATTAAGTTACGTTTGCACCTGGTATGTATGGCGCCGGATACAAATAAGGTGCAAAGTTAACGCAACCGATCACATTTGTTGTATGGGAGACTCACTCAAATATTTTTTAATTTATTCGGTTTTTAGTATTTGTTGTTATAGCGGCAACAGAAGTACGTCATCAGTGAAAATTTTAACTGTCTAGCTATCACGGTTCATGAGATACAGCCTGGTGACTGTATCGAGCAAAAAACGGTAAATAAATCACGTTTGTTGTATGGGAGCCACCTTATATATTTATTTTATTCGGTTTTTTAGTATTTGTTGTTATAGCGGCAACAGAAATACATCATCTGTAAAAATTTCAACTGTCTATCACGGTTCATGAGATACAGCCTGGTGACCACAGACAACCCCCACTAGACGGAGCATGTAAGACGACCCGCGCGCACCAACGATATGGTACGGCAGCACATTAAAGTATCAACACGGCGGCCACCGTTTAGTTGCGTCCTTGTTTATGATCCATGTGTACGTCAACGAAAAAAGAAATTAAATAAATAACATGATAAATTGTAGTGTTAAGTGGTGTAGAGAGACCTCATAAACATGAACGCAACTAAACGGTGGCCGCCGTGTTGATACTTTAATGTTCTGCCGTACCATATCGTTGGTGCGCGCGGGTCGCCTTACATGTGCCTTACATGCTCCGTCTAGTGGGGGTGGTCTGTGCTGGTGACAGACGGACGGACAGAGGAAGCTTAGTAATTTTTTACCCTTTGGGTATGGAACCCTAAAAATTACAACTGCCAACCCTAAACAATCACATTGGCATATTACCAAGAATATTTCGGCAGTCCCTTTCATCTTATTAATAGATTAATGATTCGCTGTTTCCTTCTGTTTGTCTTTGGCGCTGTAATCCAGTTCGATTGTATTTCGGCTCCATTTGATCAATGGCTTTCGGACCTGCAGCTTAGAACCAACTTGTCGCAAGTGCTGTAGGTACATTAGGGTGGAGCGTAGATCCATGGAGAAAAAAAAAGTTGTCTGATCGACCTGGAACACATTCTTTTTTACTCATAATTGGTAAAAAAAAAAAATATTTTTTTACGTAATTAGTATTAGATTTCTAAAGAGGGGTTTCAATCTCAAATGTTTTGAGCTTATTTCATACTTACGGTAACTACTACGTGACCTGTGACCCAAATTAAAATTCAGTATTTAAAAAAAAAACATATTTTTAACATAGTTATATATTTATGCAATAAATATCTTTTATTTTAAGTATTATGTGCTTAGAAAAAAAACACTTGACTTTCATTAAAAAAAAACAAGATTTTGATAAAAAAAAGAATTTCAATATGGACTTGATCATAATATTCAAGATGACGGTAGAGGGCTAAAAGTAGTATTGAATATTTTTATTATTATTTTTCTCGTACACCTGGCAGCCTAATGCAACGTTTTAGAGACGTTCGGAGTTGAATTTCCAAAAAAAAACAATTCGCTCCACCCTACTGTACATTACTTAAGCTTATAGAATTAACTATTTGTGTTAGAGGGGTATTGTTGCAAAGGCGTGAACTTTGTGGGAAATATTTAGTTGACTTAGCTATCTAAATATATACGTTTATGCAAGGATTTGGGCGTATTTACATAACTCATAACTCATTACACATTACGTACACTACATAACTCATTACGGAACGAAGACATTCGCCAACGCACGAAAGTTACCGACATCGGCAAAAGAGTTGCGCAATTGAAGTGGCAATGGGCTGGTCATAAATATGTCGCAGAGACGATAGATGGAGTCAGCGAGCGCTACACTGGAGGCCGTGAACGGGTGGCAGAAGCGTTGGAAGACTGCAAGCCAGATGGTCGGATGACATTAAAAAAATGGCAGGGCCGACCTGGAGTAGGATCGCCGCATCAAGATCAGCTTGGAAATCCATGCAAGAGGCATATGACCAGCAGTGGACGTATATATGCTGAGAAGAAGAAGAAGATAACTCATTGCTTGTTACCATCGACGTACATTGTGGCAGAATAAAGACAGTTGTGAGGGGTTATTTCCACGGTAAGCCTTTGTATACGTGGTGCAAATAAAAGGCTGCAAAACTGCAGTATGACAAAACAATTATAGGTAAGTTGTTTTGTAACAGTACTGAAAATCAAAATGTATAATGTTTGTGTACTTAAATATTGTTATTCTTCACAGAAAATAACATTTATACCCTAATCAAAGTATCTCTGAAAACCTTTCTCGATTAATATAGTGCCCCAGTGACCGTTAAGCGTTCGAAATCGATAGTCACTCCGTTACTAAAGGCCGTAACTCACGGTTCTTTCTCAGAAGATTACGTCTTTTTATCCACGAATACTCTTGCACGTCCTCGTCCCCTGGAGGCGTCGTGTGATAGATGAGCCTTTGTACAACTAATGGGTTGACACCCGAGAAACTGGCCTGTTATCGGCTGGGAATAAATCAGATATTTGCTAACAAACAGCGAATTATTACCTAGTTACTAACGACCTGCCCCGGCTTCGCACGGGTGCAATGCTGATAAATTATGCATGTATTATACACGTAAAACTTACTTTTGCATCACTCTATCTTTAAAGATCTAAGCATACATAGGGACAGACAGTAGGAAGCGACTGTTTTATGCTATGTAAACTAAAATCCACAGACCGACGGACTAAATTGACAAATGACTGACAGGTAAAATGATACCAGGAACATGAAAATAAAAATAGTGAAGGGTATATGTCGATAACAATATATCGGCAAGTTGTGAAGTACAAATAACAGGCTAGTTTAAATCAAAAATAAATATATTAGTTTCAAATAAGGTTTTCGAGGTAGTGGATGGATAAATTGCGTTTTTACCCACCTGTTTTAAAGCATAAAAAGGTTTCCGAGCCTAAATATATAAATATTCTACTGTCGGACTTGGGTTATTGTCAGACTATATTACGTATACAACCAACTTAACGGAAATAATTGAAAATCGTAATACAATTTACCTTGCAACAGTCAGGGCCTCGTTTTTTTTTCAAAAAACGTATGCACTTTTTGACGTATTGCCGCAAAAGTAAATTCGTCCACCTTATCTTTGAACGTTAATAAAATTTTGGACCGGGTTTCAGAGGCGAAGTAAACTTCTCTTGTTCTTTGTATTCCTTCAAAACTTTAAAAACTGAACTTCTCGAAATACCAAGAATTTCGGATGTTTTCATGACACACTCGTTTTTATTGACATGAATGTCCTCTGGGATATCTTGTTCTTCCTGCAATCTGACTACCATCTCATTATAAATATAAACGTAAACTCGATGAATCGTCTCTTTTTCAGTTTCACTAATAGATTTTTTTCTCCTTTTTGTCGGAGGCGAACATTTTGATGAACATGGTTCTGGTCCTGAATCTTGTGAATCCATAATAACACGCAACAATTTCAATAAACACTCGTAATAGCAATGATATCGTATATCGTTAGATACATAAAAGTAGTTTGTAAACAGCGGTCAACTATTTCTGAAGATACCCGCTTTTTTTTGTTAAAAAGATGGACCACATTGTTGGGAAAATAAATAACAAAAATTTTATTAATTCATTTAATTAAATGTATGTATTCATTAAACTATCAATTATCATAAATATATAATTTTCATGTAGGTACATTATTGCTGGTTTGACATTAAATTTTTATCTCTAATTAGGGGTCTACAGACCTTTTGCTCTGTCAAAATCACTGGAAAAAGTTGGTATATAGATTAGCCGATCAAATTGCCAATTTGATCGTCCCGTCTGGGTGGACCTTAAACCTACGATGTAACAATAATTTTAATATCGATAAGAACGACACTGGCCAAACTGTGGCAACATTTGTTCATACTTACTTGTCAATTTGGTCCGTAGGTCTGTGGATTTTACTTTAGTGAAGAGTTGTTCGAGTAGAGAGTTGAAACGGGTTTACTCACGACAAGTCGAATATTGGTCGACATGTTCATAATTTATTAATAATTCTTTATTGCATTATCATGTGGTACAATAAGATGTTACATTAATAAGATTAAGTCCATAACATGAACCCTGTCAGGGCACAGCAATTTACTTAGTGGTGGGTGGCGAGTGTATAATTAGGTACAATTTAGATTATTCAATTGAATCTATTTTTGGTTACAATAATATCGTATATGTCAACATTATTATTGTAGGTTTATCATAGATTATAATTTTACATCTATACTATTATAAAATCCTAAATTTGTATTGAAAATAAATTTTCTATGGAGGGAGGTCATGATTTCAGGAAAAATCTCGATAGCGTGATGCAGCCGGATAGTTGTTTTGTATGGACACGCGTCGCCGTGCCAACCTGGCGCCATCTGTTTTCAAAAAAACCATTGTCCTCGCATCACGCCGAAACGGCTGGATAAAAAGCTACCAATTTTGGTACAGGAATAGCTGAACATCCAAAGATGGTTATAGGATACTTTTTATTATGATTAATATTTATCTCTGAAAACATAAATTCCATGAAATATTTTCCTTACAATGTGTAAACCTTATAATGACAGCGTTTGTGATTTTGAATTTAGAACGACGCGACCCCCGCGTGGCTCTTACGTGTACAAAAACTAAAAAGTATGAATTCGACATAATACCTCCGCGCGGCCCACCGGCATTAACAATAAGGTTAAGGTTGTTTGAGGCGTTGAGTTACGGAAACGATCTTAGTTAGATAGAAAAGATGGCGCCAATTATCGACCAACACAGACGAAAATATGAGTGCAATGTTCGTTGTAAATTGTCTCATGCCCAAAAAAAAATTATACATTTCTTTAAAAACACAATTTGCGACAATAGGAATAGGAACTAATGCTCTTTTATTGAATATACAATTATATTCTTCTGTAGTTTGTAAGTATCGACCAAATCCCGGAGACACAATTAAAAACGTTAATGAATAACAGATTTTTAAATGCTATTTTATCGAGTGTAATTGAAATAAAAGTATTTCGAATCAATTTAAGTAAATTAAATACAGTTCTAAATATGTTTTACCAACCAACATTTAGAACATTAGGCGCAAATTTTGGTATTGTTTGTGTTTGGCCTAACTTACTAATAAGGTAGCGAAATGTATAATAAACGATAAATATACGATATATTTAGCGACAATTTTGCATCTATGTAGTTTTTTTATATATAAAATTTATTCAAAGTAATAAATATCAATCATTCTTTATTTTTAACGGCGTGTTGAGATTTTGTTGATGACCCAATTTTCCGCTAGATGGCGTTGTTACCTTGACAAAGTCTCCATACTAGCGGCTGCATCGCGCTGTTAAGATTTTTCCCGAGTTAATAACACCAGCTCCATACATGTAAAGAATTCACGCACGTCGTTGCGTGCCTGTGACCACCATTCGGCGCAAGCTAGGGTGTAGTGTGATGGGTTAACCCGGACTTCGAGAATTACTACAGAAGTTGTTGAATATTGATCGCATACCTAATAATATAAGCAGCAGTGTATCAATTATTGAGAGTTGCTGCTCGACAATGTATGCATTTTGTATGAAAAACAACCATGATTCGAGACAAGACAAAATTATAAAATTTACAATGTAGAAAGGATTTCACCCAGCCGGGATTTGAACCCAGAACCTACTGAAATAATAACCGTGTCATCTCATGCATTTTCCTTTGCTTCCTTATTCATTATACCACGGATAACAAAACAGTGAGGCCATCACGTATCCGTTCAGTGGTGCTGTCGCCATTATTGACGTACGCTCGATTGAGTTAAGTTGGCACCTGAATCTTATGGCGTTACTTAGGAAATTATTATGACAGGTCATATTATTATAATAGTATTAGTACCATTGTAGACGAAAATAATTTATTGTTATCTTAATAGATGTCATTAATATATGTTCAGGTAGGACTATGAGCTAATTATTTTTCAAGGTGCTTTGAATAGTTATCTACAATAATCAATAAATATTCAAAACGATATATAAACATAAGTCTAGCCTCAATTTAAACTAAACCAAGATGATGTTCACAATGGTAGCACCTAAGGTACGGAGCGTTCTAGGAAAGTCGCCCACGCACTAATATAAGTAGTAACTTAATGCGAGGCCGTAGGCCGAGCTCCACGTAGCACTGAAGGTGCAGAGCGTCCCAGGGAAGCCGCACACACACTTCAACTTATATAACGTAGGTGGGTGGCCTCACATTAAGTTATTTAAATCTATAATAGACAATAAATATTCAAAACAATTTTTTAAACATAAGTCTTGCCTCAATTTTAATTAAACCAAGATCATGTTCACAAGCGTAGCACCGCAGGTGCGGAGCGTCCTAGGGAATGCGCCCAACCACTAATATAAGTAGTAACTTAATGCGAGGCCGTAGGCCGAGCTTCACATAGCACCGAAGGTGCAGAGCGTCCCAGGAAAGCCGCTCATACATTTAAACTTATATTAAGTGGGTGGGCGACCTCGCAATAAGTTATTTAAATCTACAATAGACAATGAATATTAAAAATTGGGCGAGTGCGAGTCCGGCTCGCGCATGAAGTTTGTTGTAGGGTGCCCCCCTTAAATATTTTTTTTATTTTATTTTAAGTATTTGTTGTTATAGCGGCAATAGAAATACGTCATCTGTGAAATTTTCTACTGTCCAGCTATCACCGTTCTTGAGATACAGCCTGGTGAAAGACGGACGGACGGACAGCGAAGTCTCAGTAATAGGGCCCCGTTTTTACCCTTTGGGTACAAAACCCTAAAAACAATCTCTTAAACATAAGTCTTGCCCCAATTTCAATTAATCCAAGATCATGTTCACAAGTGTAGCACCGAAGGTGCGGAGCGTTCTAGGGAAGGCGCTCACACACTTAAACTTATATTAACTAGGTGGGCGGCCTCGCATTAAGTTATTTAAATCTACAATAGACAATAAATATTCAAAACAATTTCTTAAACATAAATCTTGCCTCAATTTTAATTAAACCAAGATCATGTTCACAAGCGCAGCACCGAAGGTGCGGAGCGTCCTAGGGAAGGCGCCCACTGACTAATATAAGTAGTAACTTAATGCGAGGCCATAGGCCGAGCTTCACATAGCACCGAAGGTGCAGAGCGTCCCAGGAAAGCCGCACACACATTTAAACTTATATTAAGTGGGTGGGCGGCCTCGCATTAATTTATTTGAACATATTTTAAGTGGGTGGGCGTCTTCCCTGGGACGCTCCGCACCTTCGGTGCTAAGTTACTTTATAAACCCTTAGTAATTTAATGCGAGGCCGCAGGCCGAGTTCCACGAGCGTCCCAGGGAAGCCGCCAACCCACTTAACATATGTTTATGTAACTTAATAGGCGGCTTTCTTGGGACGCTCCGCACCTTCGGTGCTACGCGGAGCTCAGCCTGCGGCCTCGCATGAAGTTACTTCATCTTATATTAAGTGGGTGCGGCTTCCTTGGGACGCTCCGCACCTTCGGTGCTACGCGGAGCTCGGCCTTCGGCCTCGCACTAGGTTATTTCAACTTATATTAAATGGGTGGGTGGATTCCTTGGGACGCTTCGCACCTACGGTGCTACGCGGAGCTCGGCCTTCGGCCTCGCATTAAGTTACTTCAACTTATATCAAGTGGGTGGGCGGCTTCCTTGGGACGCTCTGTACCTTCGGTGCTACGCGGAGCTCGGCCTGCGGCCTCGCATTAAGTTACTTCAACTTATATTAAGTGGGTGGTCGGCTTCCTTGGGACGCTCCGCACCCACGGTGCTACGCGGAGCTCGGCCTTCGGCCTCGCATTAAGTTACTTCAACTTATATTAAGTGGGTTGGCGGCTTCTTTGAGACGCTCCGCACCTTCGGTGCTACGCGGAGCTCGGCCTTCGGCCTCGCATTAAGTTACTTCAACTTATATTTAGTGGGTGGTCGGCTTCCTTAGGACGCTCCGCACCTACGGTGCTACGCGGAGCTCGGCCTTCGGCCTCGCATTAAGTTACTTCAACTTATATTAAGTGGGTGGGCGGCTTCTTTGAGACGCTCCGCACCTTCGGTGCTACGCGGAGCTCGGCCTTCGGCCTCACATTAAGTTACTTCAACTTATATTTAGTGGGTGGTCGGCTTCCTTGGGACGCTCCGCACCTACGGTGCTACGCGGAGCTCGGCCTTCGGCCTCGCATTAAGTTACTTCAACTTATATTAAGTGGGTGGGCGGCTTCTTTGAGACGCTCCGCACCTTCGGTGCTACGCGGAGCTCGGCCTTCGGCCTCGCATTAAGTTACTTCAACTTATATTAAGTGGGTGGGCGGCTTCTTTGAGACGCTCAGCACCTTCGGTGTTACGCGGAGCTCGGCCTGCGGCCTCGCATTAAGTTACTTCAACTTATATTAAGTGGGTGGGCGGCTTTGTTGGGACGCTCCGCACCTACGGTGCTACGCGGAGCTCGGCCTTCGGCCTCGCATTAAGTTACTTCGACTTACATTAAGTGGGTGGGCGGCTTCCTTAGGACGCTCCGCACCTTCGGTGCTACGCGGAGCTCGGCCTTTGGCCTCGCAATAAGTGTAGTGAACGTATGATATTGTGTTTACGCGTGCGAAGCCGCGGGCAAAAGCTAGTTATGAATATACTTATTATCTTATCACATTTAACATAAACTCAGTATAATTTTACTTTTGGCAAAGATTCGTCGTTTTGGTATTCATCTATGGAGTAATAATATTTATTAATTAATAGATTTTTTAATTCCCTTTTAAATAGGTACTGCGTATTTCTTGTTTTGTAGCTGGTAGTTCAAGTTTAGTGGTTTTGTTTTGTCTTTGAGATTTCACTACTTTTTTGGTAAACAAATTAGAGTGCCTCCTAACATTGTTTCGAATCGATGCGCGATCATTAGTCATGAGCTGCGTTCGGTCGTGAGCGTGCCCGATTATTCAACTTCAAGGACGTGAGTAAACCCGTTTCACAATGATATATTTTAATACTTAGGGTTTATCATTATCATCATAAATCGGGCGACAGATGTCTACTGCTGGACAAATGTCTCCCCTAAAGTTTTCCACGACGACCGGTCTTGCGCCGCCCTCATCCAATTTCGTTACAAATCAGCTCGTCGGTCCACCTTGTTAGGGGGGCCACGCTGCGTCTTCCGGTCCGCACACTTAAGAACAAACTAATAAACTATGTTAGTTTTTCCCCACCATACCTTTGTGTTTTGTTTTCACTCACTTTTACCATTTCGCGTCAGAGAATGGATTTCTGTATAATACCTATATCACCAAAAATGCCTTTGTTGTTATGGAGATTGTACCTGAAACAATATGAAAAGCCAATTAACCAATATAATCATTAGTTGTAATCCTAACTGTAATAATTGATTCTACTCTTATCAATAAGTACTTTTAAGAAAAAATTCTACTGCGAACATAAAATATTCTTCTGTAATCATTGTACTGTGTAGGTAAATATATGTATCAATGTATTTGTGGTAATTATACACCTATAATATACTACATATATATAGGTACATATTCACTTGTATCTAAGACCTCAGAACGATTAAATGTTTACCCTGCACCCACTTGAATGTCTGTTTTGGACCTATGGTTGACTGGTAGACCGCCATTTGGCATTAAGTTCGCCATTTGTACAGACTTTTGTTTTATGTAATATAGTTTAGATAAATAAATAAAATAAAGCTAACCTAAAAATACAGATATCCAAATTAAAAGACACCGCGTATAAATAGTATAAACTGTCCTTTTGGCTTTCACCCTTTTTTATTTATTTATAAGTTACTTGTCGTACGTTGATGTGCATCTAACTTATAGTAGAGATTAAGAAGCAACCCAATATTATTATTGGGCTGATAGTAAGTACGAGCAGTCAAAATCAAAAGTAAGCGATTGTGTAGACTTAGCAACTCTATACGCAAGCAAATTCATAATGTCAATAGTTTGTAAAACAATTTGTACAGGAGTGATAATACCCGTCGCACATAATAGACAAACTTCTAATCGTCAGGATTACAGAAGGGTTACTCCGATGTACGAAATTCGAATTTCGTATCGTGCCGTCCCGCTCATTGAAATATTGTTTGACACAAGACCGAAAGGGATGGCACGGTACAAACTTCAAATTTCGAGCTTCGGAATAACCCTTCAACACATTCTAAATATAAACAGGGACTAAATTCGACGTTTCTAATAGCTATACCTAGATATATTTCTAGCAGGAACTACAGGTGGTTAGTGCTTACAAAATAATAATAACGACGAACCTGTTATCGATAACCACGTCAACGTTATAAACGAAATGCCAAATAAAATAGTTGTTAAGAGAATATTAAATTTACAGTGTCGTGAAACTCTAATAATTGTCACATTGTTATTTATTTATTTTTATTCTTAAGATAATAAGGTCTATGAATGTAAAATCTTTGATTACTAAACTTTAATTATGCGTTGGTGTTAAGTTAAGGAGCAAATTAAAATGCATGTTACGATTTTTCCTCTATGACTTGAAGTAGTATTTATCGATAGCATGATTGTCGATGCTTTATTTAGTCAAGCACTAACAACACACCGTTCGTGCTAGAAAAATCTCTAGGTATACTAATAACAATATCAGCAGAGCCAGACCACGCTAACTCTTCTAAGTAAATTAACTGCCAACCCATACAAAGTGCGCCAGTTTGTATGGTTTGACAGTTCATTTGCATGGAAAGAGTTAGCGTGGTCTGAATCGAGATTCAAGAGCTTAGAATAAATACGTCTAGAAACTTAGTTAGCCAGAAAGTGAAGCCAGGTTTGGTTAGCCACGGGTTAAGTTTCGTCCGTTGGCGCATCTGTCACAACGTTCATGTCACATTGGCTAAGTTCTATCGCTTGTTCCAATTAAAGCTGAATGCTAAGAACCATCTGAACGGACAAGTCTTTCGATTTAAAAAAACGGCATTTAAATTGCACAGACAGACACACAGATACACAAATAAACAGACACACAGATAGATATGTTAAACTTACAACACCCCTCGTCGGGGGTTAAAATTATTTTTTTTTTATTTCAGATGCGAAATCCATATCGTGTCTAAAATAGCTAAAACAAAACAAGATGTTATAGTAGAGTTGCTAAGCCGCGAAATTGTGCGCATCGGGTTACAAGCATGAAATTTCTACCACACATAGAGCGTTCCACGGTGATTATTTTCAGATGTGGAGGGAAGACAAATTCGTCCCCTGTGTGGTGAGAGAGCGGGGTGAAGAGGACCAAGTACTGCTCTTTTTCTTTTTTTTATTACTGATCAGTTAAGGCTATTAGGGCTTGTGCGACATCGTTTTCGTGTAAAATAGATATCAGCTATTAATTTTTCATTTTATTTAAGAATAGTTTCATATAAAAATTTGGGTTTATTGCCGAAGAGGTAAAAATCACAACAAGTTTTTTTTTATTCAGAACGATAAATTAGCTATCTATCCTGAATATTTACAATTTAAAAAAATATTACTAAACAGCAAATTTAATCTTGTTTTTAAAAATTCATAAATAGTGGGCACATCTGATACAAAAAGTACCTTGAAAAAAATGTTGATGTTAAGCTTAGCCTGCGTGTTCTAGTACATTTTGCTAAGTCGCGAAATTGTGTACTATCGGCAGCAAAAGTGCATACCCCTTTTTAAACGCGAATGCTTTGAAGCCAGTCAAGACGGTTGAGCTATGTCACGTACTTCATTAGTTTAATAAGATCCCACTAGATGGCACTGATAAAAACCAAATATAATATAAAATATGTTTTCTCCCGCAAATCCAATATTTAACTGACATGATATTATTATTATGGTCGTTCTTTCTTGTCCAACATCCAGAAATTATAGAATGCTATACTTCGGCCATTTATGTTATTTTGTAAGGATGAATAAATACAAATCATATTTTAATCTACCAACGAAGATTCACACAACATCCAAAAACATTGTATTTCTTCATAATTATTGCGAAGATTTGAACATGGACCCTCCGACATCGAGACAGATGTATTCAACCTCCAAGCCAGCGAGACTTAATGAAAGCTGACGAAATTCATTACCATACTCAGAATAACTTTAGTTTACAAGAAAAACAAGAATTTTGTTTAGTACTAATACTTTTTTAATGTAAATAACAATTTGTAATAGCAAAGGAAAAGCTTAAATAAAGCCTTAAAGTAAAAATTAAAAACTAAGACTTAAAATAAACAATAGATAAAGAAATCTTATCTATTTTTTAGTGTTATCAAAAAATAATTGCAATTTTAAACAAATACAAATTAAATGAATAGTAAGTAAATTCATTTGGTATTCTTGTTGAAATGGGCAACTATTATCTATTGGCATACTTACACTCATAGTTACTTAGAGGGTAGATTTAGAACATCAAATATATACCGTTCCAGTTTTTATTACAAAACAGTTCGTCCGCTAACAGTAGCTAGTTCCGTTGATTTGATTGTCTTTTATTATTGCTTTTTATTACTTATCGAATATTAAAATGAGTTCTCATTGCAATATCGATTTAGTGAAAAGGTCACAGATCATTGCCTTGCATAATGAAGGCAAAAATATGGCAGAAATTGCCAGAGAAACCGGTGTAAATGTAAGTAGTTGTTTTAAGGTTCGAAGTATATTTTTATATATAATACAAACATAATAATTATATTTGAACGATATCTGTTTTATATTTTATCAATTATTATAATATATTCCTAAATTTTGTTGCAGAAAAAAACGGTAGCTTTATGGGTGCGGAGATTCGGAGAAGAAGGGTCATTATTGCACCGCCAAAGAAGTGGTCGACCACGGCTGATTGATGCACAGCAGCGTGAAATGTTAGTACGGGAGTATGAAGCAAACGGCTTTCAACCAATAAGACATTACGCCCGTTTATGTGACTCAAGTGTGGATACTATTCGTCGTGTCCTTCATAGTGAAGGATTGCATCATCGTAGGCATGCAGTCAAACCTTTGCTAACCCCACATCACAAAGAAGAGAGATTAAAGTTCGCCCGGGAGCACTTAAATGATGATTGGAGCAATGTCATCTTTACCGATGAAAAAACATTTAAATCGAGTCAACATGGACGTCTAAGCTTATGGCGTCGCGACAACACTCGGTATGACGCTGACCACGTAGTGCCTAATATGGAATCAGGTCGTATAACTGTGAACATGTGGGGTTGGATGAGTGCGGCTGATCCGGGAGAATTGGTCCGAGTGCCGAGTAGGGCGAAAAGTGGTGACTATTTAAATGTGCTGGAAGAAATCATGTTACCAACTGTTAGGAATGTCTATCCAGAAGGAGAATTACCACTAATTACGTTTGTTCAAGATAACTGTCCTATACATCGTTCGCAAAATGTGCGTGAGTGGTTTCGCCAGCACAAAGATATAAATGTCGTGTCGTGGCCCGCTAGATCACCTGATTTAAATCCCATAGAAAATTTATGGGGTGTTATCGTTCAACGTTGGGATAACCGAAATGAGCGAACCTCAGAAATATTGGAGACGCACTGTGCTACAATATGGGATAGTATTCGTGGTTCGGGACTGTGTGAACATTTAATAGAATCGATGCCTTCCCGCTTGCAAGCCGTTATAGACAAAAATGGTGGCTATACTAGTTATTAATGCAAAAGATGGCAATTAGCGGAGACCGGGTTACATTAGTAAATAAAACAATATTTTTTTAATTCTGCAACATGCTACATTATTCATTATTGTTTGAAATCGAAAAAAATATATATATATATATATATATATATATTTTTAGTATTTATTATGAACATGAACATGATAATTGCTTCTAATATAACAAAAAGAGTGAAAAACCATGTTTAATATTTTTACACCATTTTGTGATAGGTATTGAGTTTATTACAATATTTTTACATCACGAGAATTTTCTATAGCTAATTGATAAATGACAAGCAAAAGCGTTTAAAACACTAAAATCGAAATATAACTATTTATATAACCCGGTCTCAGTTTTGTCTTTAAAATTGATTCACTAATAAAATAAACAAATGTTGTTTTGATTAAGGTGAAGCTTCAATCCTCTTTCTGATTTCAGAAACGAATAATTAAGCTTTTTACCTTCAACAAAACGTTAAGTAGTGGTATTGTTTTTCCCTTGAATTACATGAAACAAAAAACATGCTGTGTAAGTAATAAAGAAACTATGATTTTTAGTTGTTTTATTATTGTAGATCTATTAGTCCTGTTTAGTTAATTTTATAGTAACAAAAATCGCGCCCGTTCTGGTGGGGTTTTCTGTAAATGTAACTAACATATTATGGACCACTGTCTGAAATAAATTATTTTGACTTTGCGACTATAAACCCCAGTGATTAAAAAGTTTGTTTAACTGTTTAGAGTTTGACATGAGTTTAAGGCTATATTATACAATTAGATTGATCCCTATACCTATGAATTCAGGTCATGTTTTAAATTGTTGATTGTAGAATCCTAACTGATTTAACACTCAATATTTTCATACGAATATCTGCATAAATATCGTGTTATGTTTTTATATTAAAAATGATGATGTAACATAACATTTTGATTTCCACATTTGTATTATTCCAATTGTAGTGTTCCAAACATCTTAAGCACAAACATAAATTACCTAGGTATATGTTTAATTTGAGAGCCTATGTTTTCTTTTTGATAAAAACCTCATAACCATGAAATTGGTAGGTATTATTTGGTTTGAAAGCTTTATACAAATAAATGACACGAATTAGTGTCTATTACTCATGTCGTGTCTTTTTTTAAGACAAGAGTAATGATAAACATGACTTACTCTTACGATAACCCCGCATATTGCCTAAATAATTAAATTTCCTTTACATTTAATTTTCTGTGATTTAATTGAAGTTTTATTAAATCACACCTCTTGTGTATAAACTACGTAAACTTCATATTCATTCCTGATAATTTTTTGGCATATGTTTATAAAACCGTGAAACCGTGGATAAAAACATTCGTAATTTTATAATTACGAACTTACTTTGTATAAAATGGCGTCAAAAGAATCTGTAACGATGGGTTTCTTTGAAATAACGCGAGCGGTTTTAGAAGGGCAACATAGTTAAACGAACTGGGTTGCCAGTTAAAAAGACGGGTGGACGGACGGTTTCGGTGTAAGCTATTTTCAATTTGATGATAAATGTATATTTTAATTTGTCCGGTTAGATTATTAAATAGTAGAAGATTTTTATTGACTATAAGCCTATTATATTCAATTATGCCATTAAAATCGACAGCTTTGGACACAAAGACGCCATCTAGTTTGTTAACTGCAAACCTTGCCTACAGCCGTCCAAGCCATTATCGCCTCAAGGGGGTCCATGCAATTTTGCAGCCGATAGTACATCGGGATACAACCACGAAATTTCTACCACAGATAGAGTATTCTGCGGTGATTATTTTCAGATGTAGAGGGAAGTCAGATTCGTCCCCTATGCGGCGGGAAAGCGGGGTGAATAGGACAAAGGAGTCCTCTTTTTCTTTTTATATTACTGATCAGATAACGCTACTAGGACTTGTGTGGTGTCGTTTTCGTGTAAAATAGATATCAGAAATTCATTTTTCATGTTACTTATTCATAGTACCATATAAAAATATGGTTGTATTTCCGAAATTGAATAAAAAAAACTTGTTGTAATTTTTACAATTTCGGAAATACAACCATATTACTAAGAAAAACATTGCAAAATAGCAAATTTAATCTAGTTTCTAAAAATATATACATATTGGGCACTCCTCATACAAACAGTAACTTAAATAAATTGTTGATGTTGAGATTAGCCCGTGTGCTCGTGATACATTAGCAAAAAAATATTTTGTTTTAATTACATTAATTTGTTTTTCTAGGACGTATATAGTAAATATTATATGTAAAAGCATGTTAATAATCATTATTTAATGTATTAATGAAGCGAAATAGGATGCGTTCGGAGATTTACGTTGGTTACGCCGACGTAAAGATATATTTTAAGCTACTGTTGCTATGAGAAGTGCCCAACATGCATATATTTTTAGAAACCAGATTAAATGAGCTTTTTGAAATAATAATAATAATTTGAAAATGTTCACGAAATTGAAATAATTTACCTCACTGAATAAAAAAACTTGTTGTGATTTTTACCTTTTCGGCCATTAAACCCATATTTTTATATAGAACTATTCTTAAATAACATAAAAAATGAATTTCTGATATTTGTTTTACACGAAAACGATACCAAACACGTCCTGGTAGACTTAACTGACCAGCAATAAAGAAATAAAAGAGGGATACTTGGCCGTATTCACTCCGCTCTGCCGCCTCACAGGGGACGAATCTGACTTCCCTCCACATCTGAAAATAATCACCGTGGAACACTCTATCTGTGGTAGAAATTTCATGCTTGTAACCCGATGCGCACAATTATGTTAGAAAACAGCGGACTAACAACTCTACTATTAGTATAGTACATGTAAATTCATTTAATCGGCCCGTACGTAAGCACAGGGCAATCAAGACACCCAGCCAACATGCTCAGGCTTAGAAATGCCACGTCGAATTATTTCCAAAGTACAGCGAAAGTTCCAAATAAACATATTTCCCTTTCTAAACCATAGTTCCGTCATCAAGAGCCTGTCACTACGAGGGCTGACACTTGGAGATTACTTGTCACCGCTTCAACGGATAATATTCTATCCCTCAATACAACATTGTTGGGAAAGTTATATGACTGGGGGAGTTTAGAGGGAAATCTTAATCACGAGTTGCTATTCATTTTGTGAAACATTTTCGTACGCGGCACACGTATATATCTAGACCTACGCTTATAAAACTGCATTGATAAACAGTTTTCACTGAAAAATCACTTTTTCTTTTGTTTCATATTAAGTTAAAAATTTATTGCACCTCCGACACAAGTAGCTGATCTTTAGGAGACTAATTCAATGAGTGACATAGAAAACGCTACTAAAACTGAACATAACGACACAATTTGGAAGTTTTAGCTTCAATATTGGCTGAGATCTTGTCACTTGTTCCGATTAAAGCTGAATATCTTGGAAACTACTGGTCCTATTTCCACCAAACATAGCTAAGAACCATCTCGACGGACAAGTCTTTCGATAAAAAAGACACTCAAATTGGTCCATCCGTTTGGGAGCTACGATGCTACAGACAGACACAGATACACATGTTAAACCAATAACACTCCTTTATACGTCGGGGGTTGATTGCCTCCTGCCCCTTGCCTCGTCAGGCCAAAACATAGGCCTCTCTTATGGCTCGCCACAAATCCTGTGCAGACTGTGGTGGGCGGTGTGTGTGGTATCCATCGACTCCCCGCAACCTTCACAAGTTCATTCGTCCATTTAGTCGGGGTCCACTCCACGCTGCGCTTTCCTGTACGTGCACGCCACTCGATTTCATATAGACGTTGCTCTTGCTTATCATTCAGTTCAGAGATCAATTAACTGTATACCGAATAATATTCACACCAACGACTGTATTTACGGAGGGAACTGAAGGAGAAATTATCCAATGCGAATTAATTCATTAGTATGTAACATAACTCCCAAGTCTCCCAACGTCCCGTCCCAACTAAAGCTATATACGACACACAGTCGATTTGGATGAAAACCATACATAGGAACAGCTCCATGTTACGAGTTTCATTTTTCAACTTTTAGTGTAGTGTCGTACTTTATGTGGCCAATATTGATTAGAATCTATGTTGATCCTATTTTTGTGATGAAACAACATTTCTAATCTATATATAGATACAAAGGACAAATAACAAACCAAAATGTTAATTCACTGAAATCCAATATGGCATTGAACCCACGACCTCTGCTTCACCGGAGCGGTTATCACTCAGTTAGTCTATGTAGTCGTATATTAATATTTGTATGTATACACATAAATTTTAGCTAATTTCTCCTGGATTGAGGAAAATTGCCAATGGATTGGAAATTTCCGTATGTCTTTACCTTGATTGGAAGAAATAATTATGATAACACTTTTATTTATCCAGAGTGAATAGAATCAAATTTGGACTAATCATGCTACCTTGTGAAACTCCACAAAAGTACGCAGTAGAGATAATGACTGTGTTTACGTAATTTGAATCAATGTTTGATGTTTGTTACTAATGTTGCTATGTATAGCCTAACAAGTATTAAATCGTCAAAAAACGTCAAAAACGGTATGTCATCAACTAAATTCAAAACCTTTTACTGGAATGCTGCCCAATTTTTCGTTCTTCTTCTGAAATAAATATTGAATCATATTGAAAATAACTTGACTTTCGTCACTGTGGATAGTTAAGGCACTTTTGGCTAAGTGTATTATGCAAAAATTACTTGAAATTTGCGGAATGTCCTGTTTCCTTTTTGTTTACATCAGTGACATTCACTGACTTTCAACGTCAGTTACCAAAAATTTGTCTAAACCACTAAAAATCACAATATGTTGTGGGCTGAAGTACTCGCTGCTGGGCTATAAAATTATAAATAAATTTCATCAAATTTTGTAAGCATATTGGTTAATCGTGAAGGTACCTAATTTCGTCCAAGTCCTTTGTCGAGTTGCCGCGGCAACCGTATATCACGGGTTGAACCGAATACCAATTAATATAACACGTCAACTCGACCATGTTTCCAAGATGAGTGAATCAGAAGCAAGTTTCACTGAGGTGAACTTGAATCTAGTAGAAGATAATTACGTTAGTAGGGAGCACGTTGGGAAGCTTCATATCCTGTACCTCTACACATGCTATGTATACATGAGATGTCTTTCGACCATCATTAATAAATGTATCCTTGATTAATAAATAAATCCTAATAATATGTAGTTCATTGGGCAATCGTGTCACTTCGTGCTAATGGAAAACAATTAATTTAGTTTAAACTTTCACGATTTTCACATACTATTATATCAAAATGAGAAAGGCCGAGGTAATTAAATTAATACTTTTTTGAACACGATTAAATCCTGTTTTCTTATAAGTAATATTTTATTTGTTGTTTTACCATACCCCTACCTAGTTTAACCAATGGCATAGAAGTACAAAACCATAATAGTATTTTATGCAACCGTTGTATAAGAGGGGGCAAAAAACGCGAGTGGCATGGGTTACGATGTGAGCGTAGCGGGCTGTTTATCTTGTAATCTGTGGTACTAAGTGATGCTTTTTTGGCGACATTATAACATCGTTTAGCAGTGTTTTATTGGGCAGTAGAGACTTTTACAGACTTTCATAATTTATGTCTTTATATTATAGTTAGTAACTACATAAATGACAGAAAAAAGTACTGGAGTAGAAATAGTTATTTGTTATGCAAGGCTGCAAAGTTGTTATTTGGAGAGAGTGTTAAAATTGAAAGCTGAGCGTAGCGAGGCTTTCAAGACACGAGAAGCTAAATAATTTTGCAGCCATGCGGAACACACAATTTTTCGGTAAATTACTTATCGTCTCCAAATATTTATAACAAATCCTTTTTCGTTTTAATGCAGGCTTTTAGCATTGAATAAATACTCCAAATTGGGCTTAACTTTCTTGTTTTAGATATTTCTATAAAGTAAGACAACAGTATGTATTCTCCACAGAACAAAACGTTGTTTACGTGAATTGTGATTTTGTGAAAACTTCCAACTTTTTAATTATAATTTTTTTCTCGGGTGCGTTCAGTAATTACACTCTTATGTTCCAACTTTTATAACAAATAAATATGAAAAATTGTTTGTATTTAATATAATTTACTAGTCAAAGTATGTAAATTAAACCGTAATACTTACTATTAATATATATAAATATATTCAACATAAAATAAAGTGCAGAAAAAATTTAAACTTAAAAATCTGTAACCACGAACCAGGTTTCTGGACGTGTTATTGTAGGTGTTTTTTTTTATAAAGAATTATTCAAACGTACATATTATGATTTTAGCCGGCCCGACCGGATCGCCCTTTATTAGCGTGCGTTGATTGGTTATTCGAAGATTTATCGACTGATGAAATCAGTCACGCGTTGAAGGAGTCCTAAATATAAAAAGTTACATGCACCACAGAGAATCAAAATCGTCGTGTTCTAAATTCAAATGACTTTTGCACGCTAGCGGATAAAATAGACTTGCACGCAGATTTCGCCCTATAAACGCCATAAACGGAGGTTTTCCGAGCGAGTGAGGTGAAAAAGATTATTTTATTAGTTCGCCGATTTATTCTAGCAAACCGAAATGTATGTTTGTGTGTAGCGTAAGAAATTTCTTACACATATAGGTACATTTGTAGGGAAGTTCATGCAAAACATCTTTGGTTCGATGTTAAAATATATCTTAGATACGATTGTATTAAAATAGTTAAATGGGTGGATCAACTTTTTCTTGTCGTTATTCTGTTCCGTCACCCAGGAGACAATGGTGATTAAACTTCTTAGAAAAGTGTTGATAATTTATAATATTGGCATTTTCAAGAGATATTCTAAATAAAAATGGGCTTATAACTGCTGTAATTACAACATTTATGTTGAAACCACCATGGCAACAAGCAACAGAAAAAAGTTGATTGACCAAAATATACGCGTAACTGTTGCAGTGTTCCACAAGGCATGATTTTTAGTCCACTTTTATTTTTCAGCAGAGGTCCCCCTGATAATAAAGCATCTTGTCACTCTCAAACTTGCATAGTTTGTTACTTATTCATCCCGAGAGAAACGCAACCATCATAGGCCGTCTGATTACTTACTTGGAGCTATTCATCATTGCACATTTTTGCCTTGCTCATTTTAAGAACACCCTCTCTGGGAATACATTGCTCATGCTGATACATTCCCAGTTTAGGGTGCGTCTCCAATGAAGTGGAGCGGAGCGGAGACCAATCACAAAAGTGCAGCGGAACTCAGATACAGATTTCAACTTAGGTTATTGGTCGATTCCGATTTACCGCTTCCGATTTATTGCGATTTACCGCTGTTTTCCGCAGCAATGTTTTTTTAAATCGGTCGGTTAATTTACCGTAAAACTTTCAATATTGTAGCGCTACTTGTGGACTTTTATCACAGTGAGATTTAAAAAGTAAATATTGTTGTACGAATACAAAACGAATTGATTATCAGAATATTGAATATGATCATGAAATTAATTGTCATGTTTAATTACGATGCCGGTAATTAATTTCCTTTCAACATAAAGATCTTAATTATTGTATTAAGCGGTTAACACTCACGTGAAATTGTCAAGAATGAATGTCAACGTGAATATGTCGTAGGTAGCAGTCTAGGGACTACGCATTAACAGTACACTGCAATACACACACAGCTCATTTGTTGTTACATTTGCAATAAAACCCTGCTAAATATAACCCACAACGAATCAGCACCTGCCTGAGCAAGGCAGTTACGTTGAACGGTTAACAGGGCGTAAACTTCAAACGCGGCGTTTTTAACTCGGCCGGTTAATTTGCTGTAAAACTTTTAATAGCGCAACGCCGCTTGTGGTGTTATACCGCAGGAAATTTATAGGTTAGATGTATAGGTATTTCTTCATGATACTTACTATAAATCTTAACTAACTAACCTTTTATAAGCTACCTACGTGGGGTTCTACCCGCTCGTGGTATGTTACCACAGGAATTATGGTTCGTTATTTTGATGCAATATGGTTATGTGATAGTAGGACGAGCCAACAATCTGAAAAACCAGCAAACAAGACTATGATCACATTGCCACTGGTATCAGTGATTAAAAAACTACAAGATGAATATTGCCGAGATTTGAAATACTGTCTGTTTTCTCTATATTTAACCCATCCTAACCTATGATGCTCAGACAGAAGTCGCGGAGAGTCAGAAGTCAAAGTTTAAGGTTTGCCAAAACGCCATGGAGCGCAGCATCCTAGGTGTTAAAAGGATGGATCGCATCCGGAATACTACGATGCGCCCAAAACATGTATAGCTGATGTTGAGGCAAAAACCGCCACACTCAACCGAGGGACTGGGCTGGCCACGTTAGCCGCATCACCACGTTACCCGGACAAGTGGGCTTAAATAGTCATCAAGTGGGTGCCGCATGATGGGCGGGGACGTCAAGGCAGACAGAGACGGAGATGGCGGGACGATTAAGATGCATTCCAAGTCGACTGATCGGAAGCAACGGCTAACAGGGAGTTATGGAGATCAAATGGAGAGGCCTTTGCTCAGCAGTGGGACACTCTAACGGGCTAACTAAAAATAAAATATGTAGGTAACTGCAGCAAGTCAGTGCTAATATCAAAGAAGGATATTAATGAAACTCCAAACATGAAACGCACCTAAAGTTATCCGTTTTGAGGAAATGAGAAGCGAAACAGTAAACATCAAAGTCTTAAAACTTTTAATGTCACAGTTCAGTAACTGTTCATGTTTCCTGTTCTACAGGGTGTGGCTGGTGACGGGAGTATTCAACATATTTTGCTCTTCAAACTGAACAACATTTTGTTAATACGAGTTTAGATTTGTTTCTTAGGATTCTGTCACTCACACTCGCATTATGTCAAGAGTGACCGACAAAATTTCACTTATTTATCACGTGATAAACGCACCTATCAAAGGTCTTCAGGACAGCAAAAGAGTGGAACTCATTCCTGCGCACATTCGAGAGTAAAAGGCATTTTCTTCAAGCATGCTCCATTTTAGGCCTTATTGTCACTGAACATCAGGTGTAATTCAAACCAATTGCTTGGACATCATAAAAGAAAAATACATCGAGAAAAACAGTGAACGTATAAAATAAAAAAAAATGTGCAAGTGCGAGTCTGACTCGCGCATGAAGGGTTCCGTACCATAATCTATAACAAGTTTGTTGCATGGGAGCCCCACATAAATATTTATTTTATTTTATTTTATTTTTAGTATTTGTTGTTATAGCGGCAATAGAAATATATCATCTGTGAAAATTTCAACTGTCTAGCTATCACCGTTCTTGAGATACAGCCTGGTGACAGACGGACGGATGGACGGACGGACGAACAGCGAAGTCTCAGTAATAGGGTCCCGTTTTACCTTTTGGGTACGGCACCCTAAAAACAATCCTCTGGACACAGTCGGGTAAAAAGACGCATTACGCATGGATGACTTCTCCTCACTAGTGATCATGGATTTAATTTCATTTCAAACACACTCCTCAAAATAAACGTATACAAAAAGTAAAAGAGAATTATAATTTTTCTTTTTAAATGAGTATCACATTTTAGAATAATAATTAGACACGGAAAAAGCATAACGACGAAAAGCAAAGAAAAACAAAGGCTCCACAAAATGCCGGCGGCAAACTAAGAAACACAACAATAATGTTTAAAAAGCTACAAGTAACCCTGAACTTGTAGCTGAAATAATTTGAAATAAAATCCTATTATAATAAAAGTATTTTGTGGTAAGGCTCAATTTCGCCTCAATAGATGAGCAATCATCCTTCAAATTTTTCATAAGTGATAAAATACCGCGCTCGCATTCCAAATTCCGAATGCCTAGTACTGACCGCACGAAAAATAATGGTGCGCCTTTTATAGGGGACATCAGTTTTCTGCCTTCATTATGTTTGGTATTCTGGTTAGGCTCCCTTGAACGCCGTGATAGTTTACTTGGCAATGGGGTTACCTGAATTGATGAATTCTAAGATCATTACAGGAGTCTCTCTGGGAAATATAATAATTTTTTTTTAACAGTCATCGACAGACGGAAAATAACGGATAAAAACACTTTTTGAAAAAAAAAAGCAAAGGTGAAGTTGAATTTTTTGTTAGTTCGTGCCCTAAGGGGTTGAAGCCAAGGATAAAGATCCCGATCCCCCGGTCCGAGTCGTTTCTGGTACAAAGGCTGTCCATTGCGGTGCACCGTGGAATTGCTGCGAGCGTTATGGACACCTTTGGACCAAACATGACAGGGAGCGGTGTTTTTTGAACTTTATTCTTTTTAGAATTTAGTTTTAATTAAGTATTATTCATTTACTGTACAGTAAATTCTATTTATATTAATTGAATATCATCTCAATTCAAGTGTCTATCTATTTATATTAATTTAATAGTATAGTATAAATCGATTTTGATGAAATTTGCTATGGAGATAGTTTAAGATCCGAAGAAGGACATACTATAGGATAGTTTTGATCCTGGAAATTATCCCTAAAAAGATTGAAAAGTGAGTACGTAATTCATGATGACATTGACGACCCTGTAGGAAATGTAATTATTAGACCAAAAGCACAATTGCTCTTACATTTGCTTAGGCGCTTTTAATAATCCCTTTTATTAATTAAGGTGATTAGGTGGATATCTATCGTGTTGTACGAGGTTGCTTCCATACTTCCTAGTTCCACGCGGACTTAGTCGCAGGCAAAAGCTAGTAAGTGTGAAATAAAAATTCGAGAGATCGAAATCGTCGCACCTGTTTCATCCGAACGCCAACATTTGAGTCCTTAGTTTGATTTCTAGTCACGTCCGCGCCGCCTTTTTGAGGCGCTGGAGTGGACCTACGCGTAACCCCTTTATTGCGCAAGTCATAAGACGCAGTCACTTGTTTATGACATTCTAGACTTAATGTGTTTGCCATAAACTGCTCATATAATTTTTACCGAGCCGGGATTCATCAAACTAATATTATAAAAAAGTTTAAAGTGTTTGTGTGTATGTTTGTTACTTCTTCACGCTCAAACAGCTGGGCCAATTTTGATATTTTTGTATATAGGTACCTACAACCCCGGATGTAAATCCAGGGTACTTTCGTAAATAGGCTACTTTTTGTACCGAAAAAATGTAGTGTTCCCGCGGGATGAGCGGGTTACACCGCGAGGTTTATTTTTGAGGACGTTTGTATGTATAACTCGTTTAAAGCGTCGCATATCCTTATATATCTATATGTAATTATAAATAAGTTTCTGTCAAAAATTACATTTTAGTGCCAAGCTTTTATAGCCGACTGTACTTTTCTTTGGATATCCATCAAATGCTCACTGAGACGATTCTAAAGAGCCCAAGGTCGGTAGGATTGCTTTTTCAATTAAAGAGTTCCTATGGCCACCTTCCGGCTCCATCATCAGATCAGCCCCATGGTACCATATTATTGTACTGTCATCAAAGTTAAGTAAGTATGCAAAATTTCAGCTCAATCGGTTGACGATATCTGCTTCAAAATTGAGTTGCAAGATTTCGTCATAAGACGCAGTCACTTGTTTATGACTTTATGACATTCTAGAGTTAATGTGTTTGCCATAAACTGCTCATATAATTTTTACTGAGCCGGGATTTATCAAACTAATATTATAAAAAAGTTTGGAGTGTGTGTGTGTATGTTTGGAGTGTGTGTGTGTGTGTATGTTTGGAGTGTGTGTGTGTATGTTTGGAGTGTGTGTGTTTGTTATTTCTTCACGCTCAAACAGCTGGGCAAATTTTGATATTTTTGTATATAGGTACCTTAAACCCCGGATGTAAATCCAGGGTACTTTCGTACATAGGCTACTTTTTGTACCGAAAAAATGTAGTGTTCCCGCGGGATGAGCGGGTTACACCGCGCGGCTTATTTCTTAGGACGTTTGTATGTACAACTCGTTTAAAGCGTCGCATATCCTTATATATCTATGTAATTATAAATAAGTTTCTGTCAAAAATGTCATTTTAGTGGCAAGCTTTTATAGCTGACTGTACATTTCTTTGGATATCCATCAAATGCTCACTGAGACGATTCTAAAGAGCCCAAGGTCGGTAGGATTGCTTTTTCAATTATAAAGTTCCTATGGCCACCTTCCGGCTCCATCATCAGATCAGCCCCATGGTACCATATTATTGTACTGTCATCAAAGTTAAGTAAGTATGCAAAATTTCAGCTCAATCAGTTGACGATATCTGCTTCAAAATTGAGTTGCAAGATTTCACCCGAACAAAAACATACTTTAAACATACAATGCAAGTTAAATAAAAGCTTGTAAAAACGGTTTAAACTCACGTATAAATTGTCAGGAACGGCCCCTCCTCCGCTCCTGACAATTTTTACGTGAGCTTAAACCGTTTTTAACCGAGTAAAACAAAAAGAGGTTCTCTGTTTGACCTGAGTGTGAGACATGGATCATGGCCCAAAGGGACAGAGAGGTACTGGAAGCCTTCGAATGGGTGTTGACGTATAATGGAGAAAATTTGTTTGGACAAAAAGTCACGAATGAAGAAGTACTTAAAAGAGTGACAGAGAAAAGGAATTTGTTGAACACCATAGAGAGGAGGAGAGGGAAGATTTTTGGTCACCGTATACGACATGACGCTTTTATAAGCAGCATCATCGAAGGAAAAGTTCAAGGAAAGCGAGGCAGGGGAAGACAAAGAAAAAGCTACATAAATAAATAAAAGAGATGGTAAACGTCATAGGTAGGGATTGGCTATGGATAGGAATAGATGGAGACAGCTACATACTACAGCTATACCGAGAAGAGTTTGACTCTTTAATTTATGATGAAAAAAGATTAGTAAAACAACAGAGGTCTAGCTGGACACCGTACCTGTGGTCAGCAGCATTTCCTACACACGCCAGGTGCTCCAAATGATGTGCAATTGGACTCTATTATCTAGGGTTGTATAGATCATTCCGAGCATGATGATCATCATCATCATCATTTTAGCCATAGCGTCCACTGCTGGTCACAAGCCTCCTCAATAGACTTCCACATACAGCGAGTCCCCGCAACTAACCAGGTCGTCCGACCACCGTGCACGTGGCCGTCCTACACTGCGCTTGCCGATACGTGGTCTCCACTTGAGAACCTTTCTGCCCCAAGGGCAACCGGTTCCTTCGAGCTACGTGCCCCACCCATAGCCACTTCAGCTTATATGCTATGTCGGAGACCTTGGTTCGTCTACGAATCTCCTCATTTCTGATTCGATCTCGTAGAGAAATCCCGAGAATAGACCTTTCCATAGCTCGCATGACTCCGAGCTTTCTTAAGGTCCAGCGTGTCATAGTGTAAGCATTTATGTAAGCATATGTAAGCTACTTTTGCTGTTGACTGTAGTTATTTATTTTATACCAGGTATACCTACTTACTATTTTCAAGCAAAATTAAGATTATGATTTGATCTTCCCTGCGCGGACAAGCACACACAACGCCTTCTAATCACACCAATATTACAAAGGCGAGAGTTTGCTAGTGTGTTTATTTATGTGTATGTTTGTTACTTCTTCACGCTCAAACGGGTGAAACAATTTTGATAAATTTTGGTACAAAGGTAACTGACAGCCTGGATTAACACAAAGGCTACTTATTATCCCGAAAAAATGTAGTGTTCCCGTGGAAAGAGTGGGTAACACCTGCCGCAGCTAGTTTTCAATAAAACCTGACACAATATTCCCTCAGTTTGTTACTTAGACCGAACGATCCAATAATCCTATTGTGGTTTAATAAGTCCTATTCTCGATTGGGATCCCTATTGACAGCTGTCGACCGCCCTGTCAACGCGGACAGAGATTACTGTTGCTTTAAGAAATAAAATAAAATATTAAGGGACAATCTTACACAAATCGACCTAGTGCCAAACTAAGCAAAGCTTGTACTATGGGTACTAGACGACGATATCCAAACTAATATTATAAATGCGAAAGTGTCTGTTACCTCTTCACACTTAAGGGGCTCCCTACAGGATCTAGTTTGTGGATTATAGAGTTATAATGTCCTATTTAATATATATAGTATGGTCTATGCTTAACACTTTGTAGTGACCCGAATTTTGATTTAACGACTGTGTATTTTATAAAAAAATATTCGGTGAAGGACCAAAAATACACTAATCTCGTTTCTACTTTTATCCCCGGTGTATATGTAGAAAATATCTTACATTTTATTGTTCTAAACCATATTCCACAAAATTTGTTGTGAAGCTTTTTCTATTTTTCTCAATACTTTTCGAGAAAAACGCAAAAAACCGTTTCCACAACTTTTTCCCCGAAAAAATCGTAAACTTTGACGGCCTGTATCTCAAAGTCAGTGACATGTGAAAGGTACTTGATACGGTATTTTGCTGTGGAAAAACTATGTTATTATGATTAGCTATTTATAATATGGGAAAATCTATCGCAACAGATCGAAGGTCATTGAGAGCGGGGAGCCCCTTAAACCGCTGAATCGATTTTGATGAACTTTGGCATGGAGATAGTTTCAGATCCGAGGAAGGACATAGGATAGTTTTCATCCAGGAAATTATCCCTAAAAAGATTGAAAAGTGAGTAAGTAATTCATGATGACATTGATGACCCTGTAGGAAATGTAATTATTACACCAAAAGCACAATTGCTCTTACATTTGCTTAGGCGCTTTTAATAATCCCTTTTATTAATTAAGGTGATTAAGTGGATATCTATCGTGTTGTACAAGGTTGCTTCCATAGTTCCAAGTTCCACGCGGACGTAGTCGCTGGCAAAAGCTAGTACATAATATATAAATACATACATAGATAACAGCCTAATTGTCTCCCGAGGCAGACGCAGTCCGTAGCATCGCTCAAGGGGAAGTTAAAGGAATTGTGGCTGTCGAACGAATGATTAGGTTGCTGTTGTTATAATTATAATTTATTTTTGTTGAATATTATGTATATGTATTTATATAGATATTATGTGATATGTATTATATTGACTGTTACCCTATCTCTCTCTCTGTTGGTTTTTGCATTTTCCTGTGTATTATTGTATAGTTATAGTTACTCCTTTGTATTGTACATGTTGCTTGGTTTGTCTACCATTTACATTTGTTTAGCACTCATTTGCTCAAAGGTTAGGCCTTTGTACATGCTTATTCTTTTGTAATGTGTTTTTCATGTTTTTATGTAAAATTAAGTGTTTACATACATACATAACAACCATGACCCAGGAACAAATATTCGAGTTCATCACACAAATATTTGCCCTGGCCGGGATCGAACCCAGGACCGCCTGCTTACTGAGCCGAGCGTTTTGTGTTCGAATCCCGCCAGGGCAAATATTTGTGTGACGAACTCGAATAGGTACTCGTTCCTGTGTGTTTCTCAAAAAGTTGTCCACTTTCTTGAAAAGAAATTGCCCCTTTATGACAATTGTCCCTTAGTCAAGAAATTTTGCACGTCAAGAAAACGTCACGAAACACTCTCCTGGGTCATCTCGCTCGGAACCATCAAAATAAAAAAGTAAATCTAGTCTGTAATTTTTTTGACGTCCATCTGGCAATAAAATATACGGTGACTATTCTATACATCCATGCTCAGAAGATGTACTCGTAATTTATTTTTTTAATTGGAAGCACTGCGTTAGTAATTCTTTTTTTAATGGAAATTGTGTGAAAGTAGCTGTTTGATATGTTGGTAGTGGTATTTTATTTAAAGTATGTTTGGAACCCATTAAATATAAACTACTAACCTGTTTGTTATCTGTGGCACCAAGGAATGTTTTTTTTTTATGACATAACATCGTTTAGCATTGCTTTTTTGAGCAGAAAAGTATAGATTTTTCCAGAGTTTTGTAATGTCGTTATAATAGAGTTAGCAACTATACCTACGTAACAGAAAAAATACTTCAGTAGAAAAATATGGTTATAGAATACTTTTTATCCGACTACGTGGAAAATTTGCACGGGAACTTCTAATTGTCAATAATGTCAATATTTTATTTATACGCGTTTGGCTCGGTTTACATAAACAGCGCCAAATGCGTCAAAATGCTGCATCACATGTCGTAAACTTCACACGACTCACAGTAGCAATATTCATCAAATTTAAACGGGATCATTCCATTTATTTATTTGGAAACTACAACTGACGTCGACCAGAAACTCGACCAAGTAGTGGGCATCCTGAGGGAAGAGGGTGAAAATTTATGCGAAATGAGGCGCACAGGCAAGAAGTCTAAACTTGCGAGGGAGACTCTGGAACTTATGAGTGAGCGCCGCGAAAACCCCCCGTCAACTTCAGCTGAACACCGGGCACTAAACAAAAAGATAACGAAACTGGTACGACGCGACCTCCGAGCTTCCAACACGCTCTTGATTGAAGAAGCAATTGAGCAGAACCGGGGTCGAAAGAAAGTATTCGTCCAGTCTCTCGGAAGAAGCCACCTGACGAAGTTGACCACACGCACGGGGACAGTGGTTACCTCAAGGCCAGAGATTCTCTCTCAAGGTAAGGATTTCTACAGCCAGCTCTACGCCTCACACGCACCCCGATCTGACCCACAGGATGATGATCCCAGAGCCACCCTCATACGCCACTTTACAGAAGACCTGCCTGAGATCAGCCTAGACGAGGTCGTATTGGCCCTAAAACAGCTTAAAAATGGAAAAGCCCCTGGAGAGGATGGTATCACGACAGAGCTCCTGAAGGCAGGGGGTACCCCCATACTAAGGGAGCTCTAGGTGTTGTTTAATACTGTCCTCTTCAATGGGAGAACTCCGCAAGCGTGGAACAGAAGCGTGGTTGTTCTGTTTTTCAAGAAAGGCAATACGACCCTGTTGAAAAACTATCGGCCCATATCGCTTCTGAGCCACGTATATAAGCTGTTTTCAAGGGTTATTACGAACCGCCTTGCCCGAAGACTCGACGAGTTCCAACCCCCGGAACAGGCCAGTTTTCGAAGTGGGTACGGCACCATAGAACCACATTCACACAGTGCGGCAGATTATACAGAAGACCCAAGAGTATAATCGGCCCCTGTGTCTGGCCTTTGTGGACTATGAAAAGGCCTTTGACTCAATCGAAACTTGGTCTGTTCTGGAGTCCTTGCAACGATGTCAAGCCGACTGTCGATACATCGAGGTGATGAGATGTTTATATTCAGCCGCCACGATGACTGTGCGAGTACAAAACCAGCAGACAGAACATATCCACCTGCGTCGAGGAGTGCGACGAGGTGACGTTATATCACCGAAACTGTTCACTAACGCACTGGAGGGGTATACCTTCACTTGCCCGAATTTCATATGCCCGAATTTCGTCTGCCATAATATTCAATTGACCGAATCTTGTTTCTTATAATTATGTTTCCCATAATCATTGTTTGCCATATTAATCCTATGACCGAATCTTTGTTTCCCATAATATTAATTCCAATAATCACATTTTCCATAAAGATTGTAATCCATAATTGTCACATGCTATAATTTCATATGCTATCCAAATGGAACATAGGCCGAAAACCGACATCTGTAGGTTAGGTTTATTTTATGACCCCGTATAGCGGAGCGTCAAAATACAAAACCAATCTAATCTAGTTTTAGAAGAACTGCTACCAAATAGTACATGGATCTAAAACCGAAAACTATAGGTTAGGTTAGGTTTGTTTTGTGACCCGTATAGCGGAGCGAGCGAAGCGAGCGGAGCGTCAGAATGTTTGCTTCAAAATACAAATCCTAATTTAATTTACAGTTTCCTAATTAACAATCTAACCTAGTTTTAGAAGAACTGCTACCAAATAGTACATGGATCTTAAACCGAAAACTATAGGTTAGGTTAGGTTTGTTTTGTGACCCGTATAGCGGAGCGAGCGAAGCGAGCGGAGCGTCAGAATGTTTGCTTCAAAATACAAATCCTAATTTAATTTACAGTTTCCTAATTTACAATCTAACCTAGTTTTAGAAGAACTGCTACCAAATAGTACATGGATCTAAAACCGAAAACTATGGGTTAGGTTAGGTTTGTTTTGTGACCCGTATAGCGGAGTGAGCGAAGCGAGCGGAGCGTCAGAATGTTTGCTTCAAAATACAAATCCTAACCTATATGATAATAAAATATGTCACTCATTTTCTAAGCAGTATTATAGGTTAGTGGAAAAAGTAAGAATTCAAAAAAATATGTAGATTTTTTATTAACTGATCCATTTCATTATTCGGCCGGCAAAATCTAGACATAATATAATTATTTGTCAGGAGCCGCGCAAATAACATCTGTGTACACAATCCCTCCGTACGTCCGCGTTGTTTGTACCATAACTCAATCCGCGAAACAATGTGAAGCGATAATTCAAGGGAATTCAAATTCAAATACTCGTTGAATTACTAACCTATCGCCGAAAGCGTTACAGTGAACAAACATTGTAGGATTGGGAAAGAAGGGCGACTGATTTGGTGCACTAATTTTTAGGGTTCCGTAGCAAAATGGCAAAAAACGGAACCCTTATAGATTCGTCATGTCTGTCTGTCCGTCTGTCCGTCTGTCTCTCCGTCTGTCCGTCCGTATGTCACAGCCATTTTTTTCCGAAACTATAAGAGCTATACTGTTGAAACTTGGTAGGTAGATGTATTCTGTGAACCGCATTAAGATTTTGATGCAAAAATAAAAAAATAATATTAAATATTGGGGGCTCCCCATGCTGAGAACTGAAACTTCAAAATTTTTTTTTCATCAAACACATACGTGTGGGGTATCTATGGATGGGTCTTCAAAAATGATATCGAGGTTTTAAAATATTTTTTTTCTAAACCGAATAGTTTGCGTGACAGACGCTTCCAAAGTGGAAAAAAGTTGGTCTCCCCCCCTCTAACTTCTAAAATAAGAAAATGAAAAATCTAAAAAAAACATATGATGTACATTACTATAAAAACTACCAAGGAAAATTGTTTTGAACGAGATCTAGTAAGTAGTTTTTTTAATACCTAACTTTGCACCTAATTTATATGGGGCGCTACACATACCAGGTGCAAAACTTAACTTAACCACTTAGGGATGGAAAGTGTTTGTACGGAACCCTCGGTGCGCGAGTCCGACTCGCACTTGGCCGGTTTTTTGATGAACGACGGGCAGCCCGTCTAGCCCAATTTATGCTACTCGTCACTGTCTCGCAGTACTGCATAGAAAGAGATAGGTAATACTTTTGAGTATTTGGTAAGATTTAGGAGTCACAGTTGTGCTAGAGGTGCCGGGCCTTTATACGAAGAGGCATTGCAATACGTAATAGATATATATGGATTAGATAAGATGGGGTGCAGAATTTATAAATGGGCCTTGTAATGCCTATACATACTCATATATCAAAATTTTATTCACCTTTTAGCGAAATTGCTCATCTTAAAAATAGTAATATAAGTATCTAAATGAATAAAGAAAAAATATTAATTGTTTGTCAGGCTACCAACCATCTATCTATCAGCCACAAACGTCCACTGCTGAACATAGGTCTCCCCATAGCTCGCCACAAAGTGCGATCCCATGCAGATCTCATCCAATGACTCCCGAGGTCATCTAGTCGGGGGCCGTCCCACGCTGCGCTTTTCCATACGTGATCACCACTGTAGGACTTTGCTGCCCCTACGGCCACCCATTCTGTGGGCTACATGGCCTGCCCATTGCCACTTCAACCGTGCAATCCTGTGTCCATATCCGCATTTCGGATTCTATCTCGCAAAGTAACTCCGAGCAAAGCCCTTTCCATTGTACGTTGCGTTACTCTTAGCCGCCTTATGAGTCCCATTGTGAATGACCATGTCTAAGTTCCGCAAGTCATCACTAGTAACACGCACTGTTTGAAGACTTTCGTCTTCAGGCACTGGTGAATTTTCGACGAGCATGACGCAGCTTCCCGATCGGTGTCCAGCCGAGTTGAATTTGTCGATTAATCTCTTACTCGAAGTTGGACTTACCTAGCGGGACAATTTGTCCCAGGTATACCAATATACTCGTATATAGTAACCATATAGCTTCCAAAATTAGGAAATACAAATGGTAGCCCGAATACAACATATGCCGAAACGCATTGAATATCCTCTCCGATGGACGACGACGAATAATGGATTCAACTGTAAATTTGTCCACTTTGAAAACTGGAGTAGAACGGCACAAACAACTCAGATAATTCGGATATTGCCATTCAATCTCCATGGACGATTGTGATCTGTTTACAATAGGCTACTAATCAATCATTTTATCATTCATTATAATTACGTCGATTGTTTTGTAATCGTGCCAATGTTTTGGACATAGCTCTGTAAAGCATGTTTTTCATTGAATAAATAAATGATATCATCATCATCAGCCTGTTTCAGTCCACTGCTGGACATAGGCCTCTCCCATGGCATGCCACTGAGCTCGATTTTCAGCTCTCGTCCTCCAGTTACTACCCGCTGTCCTACGAATGTCGTCGCTCCACCTTGTTACAGGGCGCCCTACACTACGTTTACCGATTCGTGGCCTCCACTCCAGGACTCGTTTGCCCCAGTGGTCATCGGGTCTACGGCAGATATGACCAGCCCACTGCCACTTCAGCTTGCTTATCCGCTGTGCTATGTCAGTAACTTTGGTTCTCTGTCGAATTACTTCGTTTCGGATCTGATCCCTAAGCGACACACCAAGCATAGCTCTTTCCATGGCTCGCTAAGCGACTTTGAATTGGTGGACTAGTCGTATGGTGAGTGGCCACGTCTCGGCTCCGTAGGTCATAACAGACAAGACGCACTGATTAAAAACTTTCGCTTTTAGACTTTGGGCGACGTGAAGTCTCGACGCAGTTTTCCGAACGCTGCCCAGCCCAGTTGTATTCGCCTCTTAGCCTCCTTGTCGAAGTTGCCTCTACCTAGTTGGAGCATTTGCTCTAGGTATACGTATTCGGAAACAACTTCGATGGAGACTCCATTTACGGCACCCGGTCCCGGATCGATACGTTCATTGAACATAACTTTGGTTTTATCCAAATTCATGCGAAGACCAATACGCTGAAACGAATTTGTCAGGCTGTCTAGCATGTGATTCAGGTCCTGCAACGTCTCGGCCATGATCACGATGTCGTCTGCGAATCGTAGATGAGAGATGTGTTGACCATTTATATTAATGCCACGATTTTTCCAATCCAGCGTCTTGAACATATCCTCCAGTGGGTTGTCTATTGTTTGACCGAAATTTATATGCAATAATATTGATTTGCTCGAATTTCACTTACCCGAATTTCATTTGCCCGAATGTTTCGTTTCCTAGAAAATTCATTTGACATACTCTTGTATTGCCGAATATTATATGCCATAATGATACGAATGCCATAAGTATTGTTTTCCATAGTATTAAGTGCCATAATATTGTTTGATAGAATATTTAAACGCCATACTAAATATTGTTTCTGTGCGAATCCAACCTGGCTTAGCATCTTAATTTCTGTAGGCATATTGTGGCCACGTATGTACATAGACACTATGTACTACATGGTCACAATACAAACCTAACCTAAAGTTTTCGGTTCTGGTCGAATGTCGTACGTCCTTTTATCGTAGTTCTTCTAAAACTGTAAATTAGATTAAATGCTGTAAATTGTATTTTGAAGCAAACATTCTGACGCTCCGCTATACGGGTCACAACACAAACCTAGCCTAACCTATAGTTTTCGGTTTTAGATCCATGTACTATTTGGTAGCAGTTCTTCTAAAACTAGGTTAGATTGTAAATTAGGAAACTGTAAATTAGGTTAGGATTTGTATTTTGAAGCAAACATTCTGACGCTCCGCTCGCTTCGCTCACTCCGCTATACGGGTCACAAAACAAACCTAACCTAACCTATAGTTTTCGGTTTTAGATCCATGTACTATTTGGTAGCAGTTCTTCTAAAACTAGGTTAGATTGTAAATTAGGAAACTGTAAATTAAATTAGGATTTGTATTTTGAAGCAAACATTCTGACGCTCCGCTCGCTTCGCTCGCTCCGCTATACGGGTCACAAAACAAACCTAACCTAACCTATAGTTTTCGGTTTTAGATCCATGTACTATTTGGTAGCAGTTCTTCTAAAACTAGGTTAGATTGTTAATTAGGAAACTGTAAATTAAATTAGGATTTGTATTTTGAAGCAAACATTCTGACGCTCCGCTCGCTTCGCTCGCTCCGCTATACGGGTCACAAAACAAACCTAACCTAACCTATAGTTTTCGGTTTAAGATCCATGTACTATTTGGTAGCAGTTCTTCTAAAACTAGGTTAGATTGTAAATAAGGAAACTGTACATTAAATTAGGATTTGTATTTTGAAGCAAACATTCTGACGCTCCGCTATACGGGTCACAAAACAACCTAACCTAACCTATAGTTTTCGGTTTTAGATCCATGTACTATTTGGTAGCAGTTCTTCTAAAACTAGATTAGATTGGTTTTGTATTTTGACGCTCCGCTATACGGGGTCATAAAATAAACCTAACCTACAGATGTCGGATTTCGGCCTATGTTCCATTTGGATAGCATATGAAATTATAGCATGTGACAATTATGGATTACAATCTTTATGGAAAATGTGATTATTGGAATTAATATTATGGGAAACAAGATTCGGTCAATTGAATATTATGGCAGACGAAATTCGGGCAAATGAAATTCGGGCAAGTGAAGGTATACCGTTATTGGACTTTGGCAGTCTTATTCCGGTGACAGTCTTAACTTATAGTTATATACAGGGTGATTCAAGAGTCATTAGCAGGCATGATAGGGGTAATTGGGAGGGCCACACTCAGCAATTTTTACTAAAGAACCAGTCACGAAATCGTGTCATTTTAGTACTTAGGTAATTGCTAGTTAATTCATCGTTTACTATCCGAAACGAACGGCAGTTTTTTGTTTTGCGATTATGTAGTTGGCTCCATAGTGAAAGTTGCTCAGTGTAATCCACCCCATCACCCTTACAACTCCTGCTCATGACTCCTGAATTATCCTGTATATACTGGATCTAACGTTAGCGGCAGAAATAACATTTACGCGCCTGCAGGTTTAATCAACTTTCTCGATTTAGTTTTCATTTTAAGATATGGTTCGAAGCCGCGCCCCGGGTTTAGGTTCGAATCCCGACATTCCACAAGTATTACAAAGTGGGCGTTCATCAAAAAAATATGTTTTAATAAATTTATTTACGTATTATATTTAAGTATATACGTATATATATCGTCTTCTAACATTACCTTTGCCGGCACATGTGCTTCCTCCTTCTTATAACATGGGACCCTTCAAACGAAGCGTGAAGAAGCATCTCTCGGGCCAGCATGGCAGTGTCTACCGACCAGGCACCGTAGGTTTCTTGTCAGTTGCCATTGCGACTTGGGCTCTCCTTTTTGCTTGCCATCAGGCGAAATTATATTAAGAAAATAAAAAAAAATGCGCTAGATTTGTGTACATACCGGACGTAGGGATTTTCCAAAGATCATTACGAATACGATGATAAATCCTCGACAACCGAAATTGACAGAAATACGAAATAATTCATAAGTTATAATTTTTCTTTATAATTTAATGGAAGATTGTATTTATCGGCTATTTATTAAGTTGCTGAAATGACAACAAAAATGATAATATGTTCTTTTAAAGCACAAAATTAAAGCTCACTTCAAACAAAATAGTAAATGTGCACAAAATTACTCGAACTTTGTTCACACTGGCTGCATTTCACCAACTTTGCGTGTGTTTTTAATAAAATACCCTCCGGCGCAGAAATAATTCCAGTTGAAATGTTGAAAGTCATCGTTTCTACGTCGCGTGGTTTAGACAAGTTAAGGCCAAAAGTTAGCTTTGTAGCAAATGTTTCAAAGTGTTTTACAACTCTTTCTGGAGTAATACAAAAGGTGCTTGTTATTTGTTTATCTTATGATATGAATAAAGGGATTCTATTTGTATACGTGTTAATCTTTTTTCAGAATTCTGAACTGGAAATATAGAATCAAGCCTTTTAGAGACTTTTCAACTGTTTCTTTTTAAGTTACCAATCTTTGATATTTACTAGTTTCTAGTATGTAAAATTCGAATGCATCGCTCATAATCATAATCATACACTAAAAAAACTAACATTTGCTATCAAATAACTAAAATTAAACTAACATTTGGCTATTTCTGAAGTAGTTAAAAAAACCGGTCAAGTGCGAGTCGGACTCGCGCACCGAGGGTTCCGTACAAACACATTCCATCCTTAAGTGGTTAAGTTAAGTTTGCACCTGGTATGTACAGCGCCCCATACAAATGAGGTGCAAAGTTAACGGAACCAATCTCGTTTGTTGTATGGGAGCCCCCCCTTAAACATTTTTTATTTTTTTTATTTTATTATTTATCGTTATAGCGGCAATAGAAAGAAGCGGCATTATCTGTGTAAATTTCAACTGTCTAAGTAGCTATATCACCGTTCTTGAGATACAGCCTGGTGACAGACGGACGGACGGTCTATAACAAGTTTGTTGTATGGGAGCCCCCTTAAATATGTATTTTATTTTATTTTTAGTATTTGTTGTTATAGCGGCGATAGAAATACATCATCTGTTAAAATTTCAACTGTCCAGCTATCACCGTTCTTGAGATACAGCCTGGTGACAGACGGACGGATGGACGGACGGACGGACAGCGAAGTCTCAATAATAGGGTCCCGTTTTACCCTTTGAGTACGGAACCCTAAAAATGGGCTCCGCGTGGCATTTTACCAAAGACGCTGGCAGCGCTATCGCTATCTCGCTGTACTGCTAAACTAAGACGCTGAGCGAGGAAGCGGCCAGCCCTTTTGTCGCCAATGGTCCACGACTTGAATAGAAAGTTCCTTAAAAATAACTCTAGCGCTTATACCCCACGAGTCCAGGGTCCTTTTTTTCATTTATTTTGGTGTTAAAAAAATCCTACTTACATTATTTTGGTCAAGCTTTTAGCAGAATTTATTTTATAAAACGGTGCTGATTCTTACCTCTACTACATCTTCAAACTCTTTGGCCAAAACTGCAAAATTTTAAGGTTTCGATATTTTCATTTTACATTTTCTGACACGTCCCAAGGATCATTTTAAGCGTCGTTTGGTAAACTGGATGTACTCGGTTTATTTCATGAATAAATGCTTAAATAATTCATTACATGCATATTTTAACAGAAGTGAGTGAACCAGTATTATGTTTAGAACGTTTCGATAAGCTCCTTATTTTATCACTATGAAACTACCTAGTATACGGTGTTACATACCTACTTATAAGGCGGTGAATTCATGAATTTCCTAGATTGCAGGTGTTTTTGTGCCATAAATATGCGATCTGGGGATTTACGGATTACCGCCCGTGGTTTGTGTAAAGTTATACGTCTTGTCTTAGCCAGGAAGTAAAATTTTCACCCCGCGTATCGGGCAGAAAATCCCGCTTACGGATTACGGTGACGTAAACTAATTAACATAATATGTACATTATTATATACTCATGTCATGGATGGTATCATAAATAACTTAAATAAGCCAGGGCAGATTAAACATATTGTCAAAAAATGTTAACTAAAAATAATATAGAATCTTAAATATACATACATAGGTGTATTTAGTATTCTGAGTACATATTACTAGGAATAGGTATGAGCCTATACCTAGTGGTATGCTTAGGCTTAGTAATATAATCTTAATTAATTAAAAATTTCCTCTAAGCTTTGTAAAACAAAAATAATTTAAGTGAAATAAACAGATGTTTTTTAGGGTTCCGTACCTCAAAAGGAAAAAACGGAACCCTTATAGGATAACTTTGTTGTCCGTCTGTCCGTCCGTCCGTCTGTCAAGACCCTTTTTCTCAGGAACGCGTGGAGGTATGAAGCTGAAATTTATATCAATTACTCAGGTCTACTGTCCCTTGAAGCTGTGAAAAAATCAAACTTCTAAGCCAACGCAATCAAAAGATACAGCCGTTTATGCCGCAAATTTTCGACACTTGCAAGGGAATCAAAACCTACAGGGTGCTTCCCGTGAACTCAGAATCTTGAAATTTGGTACGAAGCAACGTCTTATAGCATAGATAAAGGAATAATTACGAAAACCATATTTTTTTTTTTAATACCTAACTTTGCACCTAATTTATATGGGGCGCTATACATACCAGGTGCAAACTTAACTTAACCACTTAGGGATGGAAAGTGTTTGTACGGAACCCTCGAGTCCGACTCGCACTTGGCCGGTTTTTTTATTTACCTATTCATTATATTTAATTTAGATTTTTTAAATCCGTAGAAGATTGCGATGAAAACTCTCAAGAGAGATTAATGATGTTTTTTACGTGCGTACCAAGTTGCGGGACCGTTTATTTCAAATATAAACTAATATAAAAATAAAATTAAAAATTTAAACAACCCCCGACATGACAACCTATAAAAAGAAAGAAATAAAATCTATGAAAAGTGCCTTTACAATGAACAGTAGAAAAAGAAACCAAGCTTCGTTGCGATCGGGGGACCGCTAAGTACCTAAATGAAATGAAATATATTTTTCAACGCAAAATTGCAAGTAGGTATGTATTTGGGCTTCCCACTTTACGATTCTCAGTAGGTACAGTATTTCATTTACTTAGCGGTCCCCCGACGCAACGAAGCTTGGTTTCTTTTTCTACTGTTCATTGTAAAGGCACTTTTCATAGATTTTATTTCTTTCTTTTTATAGGTTGTCATGTCGGGGGTTGTTTAAATTTTTAATTTTATTTTTATTTCATATTTTTTAAACAAACAGAAGTTTCGTCCCGGAATGTTCTTATTTTAAGACTATTTTTGTTTTACGGTCCAGGGTTTCCAGTCTTTCGTCGAGCTTTGACTATATGTAGGTACAACAAAATCTCAAGCCAGTGGTAACGAAAGCCGTCTTCTCTAAGATTGAAATTAGGATATATTTAATTTCAATAGCCTTAAGCAATATTCTGGGGAAAAATCGTTAAATTCAATCTAGTTAATGCTTCTAATGACAAAATGGTGAAGTTATTAGCCAAGACAATCAAAATATATAGGTATTTTAAATGCACTGGATGAGTCGAAAGAACCTGCTACTTATGGCCTAAAACAGAACCAGGTTTCTATCCTACAGGATCCAAATATAGAGGGTGGCTTACTTAGCTCCATAAAAATAGCAGTTGGTGCTAGGTAACTTGACTTAGTTTTGAAAGACCTAATCATCTATACCCCACACCATGGGATAAACCGATAAAATAAATTACATTCCCACTTTTTTACATGTAGGGAAGGTACAGATTATAGTTTTTAAATTTTATTCTACCAATATGTCTCTGAGCTAAGCTGCGGACAGACGTATGGACGGACATGGTGAAACTATAAGGGTTCCTTGTTGACTACAGAATCCTGCAAAGCTGTTATTCACTTAGGCAAGAGTACTTTTTGCTAAAGCTTACGTGTCCTTTAGTCGCGTTAAAATCTTGCAGGGTGTTGCTATTTGTGACCTCAATCAAAGGAACTTGTTCAATAGTCCTAATCTCAATTTTCAGCTTTAGCTGAATTGCGAAACTTAGAAACAGTAACCTAGTACTGTGACAGAAATTATAATATGAGTTTTTTTGTCAAAAAAGATTTTCTGAGACTCGGTTTTATTATCGACTGTACAAACGTTACTTGTTCATCAAGAACAGTCAGACGAGCCCAAACACCATGGGTTTATCCTCTGCTGTTTAGGAGTACCTACGGCCATCTTCAGCTCCAAGGTACCCAATTATTGTACTGTCAAAATTTTATTAAATTGTTGATTGTAACGCTAATAAAACTTAACATTTAACCAACATTTGAAATTCTTGGCTTCGATCCTTTTACAACTAGATGGTTATCATGAGATCTTCATTCAGTGAGTGATATGGAAAATGCTCATAAAATTTAACATTTATCCAACATTTGGAATTCTTGGCTTCAATATTGGCTGACATCCATTAACAACTTGCTGGTCATCACGAGACCTTAATTTATTGAGTGATATAAAAAATGCTATTAATACTGGCCGAAAACGGTCAAAAAAGTAGAACGGTAGAAAAAGCTAGTAATACTTAACATTTTACCAAAATTTAGAATCCTTGGCTTCAATATTGGCTGAGATCCATTAACAACTACCTGGTCATCATGAGACCTTCATTTAGTAAGTGATATAGAAAATGCTAGTAATACTTAACATTTTACCAAAATTTGGAATCCTTGGCTTCAATATTGGCTGAGATCCTTTATCAACTACCTGGTCATCATGAGACCCTAAATTTGTAAGTCATATAGAAAATGCAAATAAAACTTAACATTAAGCCAATATTTCGAAGTGTTGACTTCAATATTGGCTGAGATCTAGTCACTTGTTCCAATTAAAGCTGAATATCTTGGAAACTACTGGTCCTATTTCCACCAACCATAGCTAAGAACCATCTCGACGGAAAAGTCTTTCGATTAAAAAAAAACGCACTTAAATTGGTTTCATCCGCTTGGGCGCTACGATGCCGCAGACAGATACACAGATACACAGATACACATGTTAAACTTATAACACCCCTCTTTTTTCGTCGGGGGTTAAAAACACCGTTTTAAAGTAATTAAAGTAAGTAGGTACTCTTTTTCTAGATAAGAAAAAAGAAATCTGGCGTCCAAAAACCATTGAAATATTAGAACTGAAATCTCCCCAACCTTTTCGGAGGATTGTATTATTCCAAGCCTTGTACTGTATTTCTTCGAAGGAACTTCGTTAAGTTAAAGACAGAGCTACCATTGCCTCTTATTGAGACAGGTGTTATTTAGTGAAAATCGATAACGAATTGAGGAAAAATAAGACCTTTCGTTCGATTTAGTGAATGAACGGTATCGGGGTTGGAGCTGCGAATGAATGTTAGGTACTTTGTAGTCATTTATAGCCTGACAAATTTCAGTTGTACCCTGGGATAGTGACGAGACAGCTTTCACATGGCAATATTGTGCACATACGTTATGTATATATTATAAATATTTCAGTAAATGTCAAATTTATAATCGGAATATTAGTCAATCCTTCGTTCTTCATTGAAAATCATATTGAAAATTACTTTTCTTGCATTATTGTGGATGTTTTGTACTTTGTTTTTAGAAACCTATTTTAAATTTGTGGAATATAGGTCTAATTTCTTTTTGTTAACTTAAATCACATCCTATCAAGCCAGCACTAAATTTTACAACTTCGTTCGCAAATGGCAGATAAGAGCCTTTTTTGTACTTTACCGTAGTCAAGTAAAAAAGTATACTGTAATCATCTGTTGAGCTATCTGTTCCTAAATAGTTTTGGCTTGATAAGACCGCAGATGCACAATACGAAATAAAAATGGTTTAATTTTAGTGGCCTTTATGTAGCCTTCTCTTATATTATTATAAATTATCCATAGCGTTAGTCTGTTCGAAGTTTAGCGTTAAAAATCGACTGATTTTTCCAAGGGCAGTAGAAAAAAAACGTTCAAAAGCTAATATTAAAAATCCAATAAAGTGATTTTACGAGGAAAAATACTTGCATTTTGTTTCAGAGTGCACTTTCAATTTGCATTCGCGTGATGTGTTTTGAGTGCGTTTCAAAAGCGATATGTTTCATCACACGCCGTAAAAACACGAGTTTTCATTCGGATGAAACACAATAGTTTTACCTATCTTTGCTTGTATACATAACTAAAACGGATGTTTTAGTTATGTATACAAGCAAAGATAGGTAAAACTATTGTGTTTCTTTTAAATATTGAACAGAATCATAATTATGTTAAATCCATTTTTCGTAGGTGTAAGTCTTTCGTTTTTTTTTTATGTCATAGGGGGCAAACGAGCAAACGGATAGCCTGATGACCATCGCCCATGGACACCTGCAACGCCAGAAGAGTCACAAGTGCGTTGCCGGCCTTTCAGTAGTGAGTCCGCTCTTTTCTTAAAGGGTTGAAGGTCGTATCGGTCCGGAAATACCGCAAGCCACAATTCATTCCACAATGCAGTTGTTCGAAGCAGGACATTTCTAGCAAAACGTTTTGGAGTTAGGCTAATGCGTTGACTGCGTATATCTAGGTACAGTCAAACTAAATGAGATACCGAGCCTCTGAATTAACAACTTGAAAGTACTTTTTATTACTTACATGAAACGTTTTCTATTCAGAATACATCCATTACTATCCACAGATTGCATCTAGGTTTTAATAATTTGTGGGAACAAAATATTTGTTCATAGTGGTCATTCGGCTTAAATTTACGTTATTCCGTGATTCCTTTAATTCAAGTTTTTATTCTCATGTTGTAAACTAACTACCTACTCCCAGATTGTCAATAAATAATACAGAGATATATTTCATTTGTCACTCCAATTGTACACCCTAACAAGGGAAATACACAAAAAGGAACCTGTCCCAACAGAGCTGTACCGCTTCTCTCCGGCCAATCCGACAATATTGTGTATCCAATTCGTAACCATACATAAAAAAAGTTTCTCCGCCATTTTCACGCAATCTTTTTGTCGGGATTCCGGGGATGGTCCCAAATATTATTATAAAAGTTGAGAAGTTATTCTGTTAAAATAGATATTGAATTGTGCGTTTTGTGCTGAAGTGTTCGCTTGTAGCGGATTTATATTAAGTAGGTATCTCATTAAAATTAAAATATTTGGAGCTTAATTTAATTGATATTGACATTATCATAGACATTATTACGTCTGTTTTTACGTGATGAAGACGCTGTAAAGATTTTGCTCATAATCAGGACCCCAGTGAGGTAACTGGATTTAATGTATATTATTATGCAGTTGCGAAATGATATTGAAAAACTCCTATGCCTGGGAAGAGGTACTGACTTCAGAAAAAGGTAAAACCTCAACGAGCCACTGAGCGTTTTCGTTGTAGGTATTGATTACAATGTCGCTTATAATTTTTTTTATAAAAATAGTTTGTAGCCTCATCGTGCCAAAGTGGCTGGACGGATTTTAATTACATTTCGTAAATTGCAAACTCAGCATTCATAGATTGGTATTGAAAAACTTACCCGACAATGAAGAGGTTACGAACTTGATTATTTCTTCTGTGTGGGCAAATGGTGGGCTATTTTTATGACTGAAAAAGCAACCGGCAACCCTGATGGTAAGAAATTACCCTACCGCCGTCCAGGTGTACTGCGATAGGTACCAGAAAGGTTACGAATATGTTGCAGGGCTTGTTATAAAATCATACATATGTTATAGATAGCATTGTTCTCAAATAACAGTTAATCTCTTACACACCAATCCAGTCTCAAATCAGCGTGTCGTGAACAGCCCTACAACGTCGCTGCGATATTAGATCAGCAGGATCCAATCGGACGAGTTTCGAGAGTTTCGAGAGCGGGATATTGGTTGCCGCGTGTCTCCCGGGGCCGTTTGTAAGTGAACAAGCCCGGCTTGACTGCGGACGACTTGTTAGATTAAACAAATATAAATTTAATCGCTCAAATTCAAAAGATACATGTCTCGGTATCAATAATAATAGTATATTTCATCTGTTAACACACACTTCGATAAAATTCGACGTTTGACTCTCACCTCTATCCGAAATTTTGACTGTATATTTCTACTTTACCAGACAGTAATTCTGCCGGTTTTCATAGGCTTATAATTCAAAAAGGAATCCTATCGCTAATAAACAAATGTCAGAAGCGAGCAATAGAGTAAAAATTTGCCAAACTCCTTTCAAATGTTTACATGTAAGTCACTTATTCACCAATTCAGTCTCAGTGTAGTAGTTTAGAGTAGAGCCCTACAACGTCGCTGTGATATTACATCAACAAGATCCAATCGGACGAGTTTCTAAAGCGGGATATTGGATGCCGCGTGTCTCTCGGGGCCGTTTGTAAGTGAACAAGCCCGGCTTGACTTCGGGCGACATGTTGGGTTCAAGTAACGCTTTAAACGAATATATTCATGCTAGAAGACACCAAGAAGAGAGTCACGAAAGCCAACGTTGTAGATATAGCTCAGACAGTCACCAAACTTAAGTGGCAGTGGGCGGGGCACATTTCCCGAAGAACCGATGGCCGTTGGGGCAGAAAGGTTCTTGAGTGGTGACCGCAGATTGGAAGACGCAGCGTGGGGGCTAAGTTCAACAAGGTAGACTAGCAAAACGTTTTGGAGTTAGGCTAATGCGTTGACTGCGTATATCTAGGTACAGTCAAACTACATGAGATACCGAGCCTCTACATAAAAACGTTTTCTATTCAGAATACATCCATTACTATCCACAGATTGCATCTAGGTTTTAATAATTTGTGGGAACAAAATTTAGCGTGGTGACCGCGGATCGGAAGACGCAGCGTGGGAGCTACGTTCAACAAGGTAGACTAGGTTGGGGACTAGTTAGGATCGCGGGTAAAGATTGGATGAGGGCGGCGCAAGACCGATCGCTGTGGAGAACTTTGGGAGAGGCCTTTGTCCAGCAGTGGACGTCTATCGGCTGATATGATAATGACGAAAAGACACCTGCTACTTCATACATGCGGGGAATAGTCGTAAGCCTACCTACTTTATTATTACCCGTAGTCCAGTGAAGAGTCTATAACCATCTGTTAAATAATGCCGTTCTTGAAACTCGTGCGCTGGGATTTTCTTGGATACATTACTGCAGCAACAAGTTTGTAAAGCTTTTCTCTACACACTGACCTAACACTGAATTAGTATGTGTTCTACTATTACATGGAAAAGAAAGCATAGAAAGCGATTACACGTAATCATATCATACGGAACAAACGAAATCCGCCTCCTTTTTTCAATGAGAAAATTAAGAAAGTATATTATCCAGCAGATAATAGTACCAAACAGTGTTATCCTCACAATAAATAAATGTAACAATAGCCCCAGTGTCTTGAGATGAAAGCTTTTAACAACTGTGTGTTCATAGTGATGACTTATGGCACTGAGACGTGGACTCTCACAATAGCTTGGTGTGGCATTGGTAGTTATAAAGTGTTACGTTTCTATGATATTGATAACATCAAGACTCGCATTTACATTTATAGTCGCAATAGTCACAGATGACCTTAGGCCAGTAGTTACTAGAAATTTACTCTATTAGTACCGAGGAGTTTAGTCACTGACAAAGGCAAGCCCCCCCACCCCGCTCTATTCCACGAACAATACTCTACTCTCATCCATGGATACTCTCAGCGCCAGATGGGTACGCCATTATGTGCGATTTGCACTTTAACTAGTTTCTTTATCCCACCTGCAACGCTTTTATGACTTAAATAAATAATAGGGTAAGAAACTTTACATGGAACCATTCATACAAAGATCGTACCACAAAGAAAAATTAAAATGGCCTGGCGAAAGAGACTTTTGATACATTACGAAAAACTGAACCAACAAACAAAATCAGTGCGGTGCGAACCTGCTCAAAAAATTTCAGCAGAATCGGGTGAGACATGGAACTCCGAACATGTGACAACTTAACATTCAAACAACCTGACATAGGAAAGAAATAAAAAGAACAGGAAACAGGTAACATGAATAGCGCATTTAAATATATACATATATCTATGACAATCGAATTATTCCTCTATAATCTTTTGCATAATGACGATCTAAAATTCACACGATATAATTTTTTTATAGTTAAGTTTTGTATATGTACCCGTAGCCGTAGCCGCAACGGAAAACGTCGTTCTCCTACACTATTACACCACTTTTTTTGAAACAGCTGTGTTTGTCAAAATGAACCCAACTTTATTTAGAACCGTATTAGAGGTTTTTCCCAGGAGTACCAGATACGGCCAGAATATCTATACTGAACCTGCAAATACCGCAATGATGCGCAAAAGTATACTCTGCGTTGCAAGTAAAATTTATAATAAGTTACCCACAAATTTGAAAGAACTGTCGATACATGAATTTAAAAAGAAGTTATTAAAGTTGTTGTTGAGTAAATGCTTCTATACACTATCGGACTATTTGACATGTGAATTTTAATTTTCAATTTATAATTACCGATTTCCTTTATTTATTTATTAAAATTTTCCTATAGGTACAATATTTTTTTGTATACAATTCTTTAAGCCTAATATTTTTCTTATTTTAAGTTGTTTTTCTTTTAGTTTGTATCGATAATATAATTTGTTATTAATTGCATGGTATAGTTAGCTGCTAAATGGATGTTTTTGTACGCCAACTGGCAAAACATAGTAACTTGCATAGTCAGTAAAAGACTGAAAAGCCTTTGATTGATCTATAGTACATTTGTACTACAAAAGCAAACATTATTTGAAAATCTATGGTTTGCACCGTTTTTCATATGCAATGAATATGGATGCAATTCAGCGAAGAATTGGGACAGCGGACTGCAGATTGGATTGCAAATTTGCAAGTAAATTATACGCAATGGCACGCCCTCGGGATAGGTGGTGGAATCTACGCATAGTAGCTGGGTGAGCTCGATGCGACTGGACGTGAGTCATGTTCAATGGCGGTAACACGGCGAGGCCTATGTCCAACAAAACCTGTACTAAAAGGATGATTATCATAAAAAATATGATGGTACCTAAAATAAAAGTATTCAGGGCCTGAATTCTGTGACATCTATCTATCTGCGTATAGTATGCGCTTTTTGAGCGTTATAGTGATGGTAGGTTTTTTTTTACAATGTGAATAAATTAAATACAAAATCGGTTATTTGTCGTAATAAAACCGGTTATAACCGGTTATATCCATAGTAAAATAACCGGATTTGTATTCCGTATTTATGCTGTGTTGAGATTGCTAAAGCTATAAAATGTGAGAGCGAGCAATATTACTTTTACCATGTCAATTAGTCAATGGGCGTTATTTTACAGTATTTATTGAAAACATAGCTAAAGCATCATGTAGGTATATATTAAAAATATTTTTTTTATGTTTTGAGCGGGATTTGAACCAACGACTACACGGCTTTCCAGGCCAGATGCGTGAATTGCATTTTTTTCTTCTAAGCTACTATCAAAAGCATCGATTTTTCCAATCGGTTACTTCATTTCTTATATGCCTTAGGGTGGCATCGTAGCGCCATCTACCCGCATAATACCGTTAAAAATATTTTAATTTGCATATTAACTTCCATTACAAAGTATATTCAACACATTTAGCTTAATACCTTATCCATTTTTCATACCAAAAACCTTTTAAAAATTTTATCCACTTAAAATTTCCAAAGTTACAAACTTTTGCTTTTAGTCACTCTTAAGCTCATTTATATTAACTATGGAAAGTTAAAGACAAAATGGCAAGTTTCATTAAGAGTGAGCTTGCCTTTACTTACATGCGGGCTAAACTTTTATAATGTTGATTTAACTTGGATATTAAATGACGGCTAACTAGGGCATGACAAGGTTCTTTGTTAACAACTGAAGCTTCTTCTTCAGCTCGGGAAAAAATGCTTTCGAATGCCCAGTTCAGTTCTTCGGATTACCGACTGCTCTCCTCTACAGGTCTCATTTCTCAACCGATATTCGAAAAATTTAGTGAGCAGGGGCCTAATTCGAGTGTCGATCGCCAAACGTCAGATCACCGTTAGATAACAGTCATCTCTCCGTGATCTCGCCTTTGAACTGGCATTAAAACGCGATGAGCTTAAAAGTGACATATCTCATCTCAATTTTGGAAATACGAAGGCGATAATGATTGTCAAAAATGTTATTCATGTATATAAATTTCTGTTTTGAACGAAACGTAACGGACTAATTTCACGTACTACGCGGTCAATTTAAAGTATGCGCCTGTTATTTATGCCGTCATATACAAAGGAAACGAAAATTTGCGCGTCCGAATTGACGAAGTTGCGATGTTCTAGGGATATCGCCACTTGTCAAGTAGGCACACGTCAAAAGTGACGGATGGCGATGAAAAGGAGAGATCTCCATTATATCGCTAAAATTGGTCGAATACCCCCCCAGGTTCGATAATTATACACTACTACTGTCTGACCAAAAAGAGTCGAAATTAAAAAAGTGGCAATACTGTAGTGTTGTCCCCGTTTTCTTAGATTGATTAGAAAGGGAAAGAAAAAATTTCTACTCTTTTTGGTTAGACTGTAGCTATGCCGCGCGGTGTTACCCGCTCATCCCACGGGAACACTATTTTTTTTCATCAATATCCGTTGTGTAGTTTTAAAGATCTAAGCATACATAGGGACAGACAGCCAGCAGGTAGCGACTTAGTTTTATACTATGTAGTGATTTTGTTCAAAACCTATGCGATTTGATTAATTAATATTAGAAAATTATTTGAGTACTAAATTAGTAAATAAATTAAATTACAAATTAATTAAATTGGCCCTATGTTTGCTGACTAGAAAAGGGTTTAAAATTATATTTTTTTAAACGTTTCGGAACAATCAACCTATTGTTTCTATAATTTTATGTAAATGCCTGTATTTGCTTCAAGACCATATATACAGCTTGTATATTTGATTGAACCGCAAATTGAAGCCAGACGGAGATTTTAGTGCTATAATCTGATATTCATAACAATGATTTATTTAGCGTTAACTGCCATAGCGTAATTAATTTTTGAAAATTTTCTGAGCAGCAATGTATGGCGTAGTTATTAACTAGTGACAGTTGACACATCACGATGTTTAAGTGTCAACAAACAACAATAAACAAATATATTACGTGCTGAATTATTTTATATGGAAAAAAAGATCGATTTATTTAATAATTTACGGTGCAATATATTAATAAATGCCTTTACTAAGACCCCGTAACGTTTGCGGTTATATCAAATGTACAAATACAGCTAATTAAAATACAAAACGCTTATATGTTAATGGTGAATTCGATAACAACGTCTGTTATAAAGTTGAAAGGGCAGTTAAATACCTAAAAGGGTGACTTTAATTAAAATTAATTAGCTCCTCTTTATGATCCCTCTTTTAATACTGGCAGATACCCATCGTCATTGTCATTGTATTTCCATTTATTTAAAGTTATGTACTATTATTATGTATCGTAATAACGTCTAGGAACTCGATTGGCATTATTATTCTTGTCCAAAGCGGACAAACTTAAACTATATCTATAAAAAATCGCGTCTCGCGATATTTATAAAAAAAAAACAGTTAATGTTTAGATTTTGTAAAAGGTTCAGTTAGTGTTATATTAACGGTATTTTACTATAACTCTTAATCACAATAAAAACGCAGTACTTACAGCCTCTTTTCAGAAATATATTTGGTAACATAGTGGTAATTATAGATTTTTTTATTATAATCTCTTCTATGGAGGATCATTATCGTGAAAATATAACGGTTTTATACGAAGTTTGATACGAGTTAGACACGACCATCACCCATGTGTGTTAATGGTTGAAAAGTATACTATTAGTAAGAGCATCCTCGGCACTGATTGTGTACGCAAAAATGAGAATAGTCCTAAGTGAATTCGACAGTCATAACTTTTAAACTAAAATTTCTTGACTTTTCTTAATGGAACCAATTAGGTATAATTAATTTGGCATACGGCCAAACCTGTATGTTAAATCTCCATCCATATCCATGCAACTTTTATCCATTAAAATTAATTGATATGGATAGATGAACCAAATTCAAAGTTTGGAACATCGGCCTATCCGATAAGGGAAAGTTCCAGAACAATTAACACAGGCAGTGCACCGATGAATTCAGCACAGCCAAGCACAGCCTGGCAGCGGTGTAGGTATGTGTGTCTCGCTCACTCGTTATGGCGCCGCGCTCGGACCTCTCGCTCAACCGCTTGCCGCGTCGCTGGTAGTGCAAAGTCGTGGCATCTCCGTAAAGGAGAACTCAGTTTGCCAAATTGTTTTTCTGGAAATGTCATAGTTCCAACTGTATAGAGTGTATGGGTTTATTCAATAGGGTATTTTACTGAGAAAAATACCTTAAAGTATTATTGAGATAGTATTGTCAAGTATTATTGAGATTTTGACGACGCGGTTGGCGCAGTGGTTAAGCAACTGCCTACGGGTCCTGGGTTTGAATCCCGGGAAGGGCAAATATTTTTGTGATAAACTCGAATATTTGCGCCTGGGTCATGGATGAAACAGGTCTCACACACTTCACCAGCTTCTGGCATGCAAAATATTGTCAAAAAGCAGTCGGAAAATGTTAATTTTAATCAGGGATAGGATTATTCAATTTCGGTTTTTCGTATCACACGTTTTTAATGTTCTAGTGGGCTAATTTCAAATATCTATAACGAAATCCTAATTAATAACATTCGAAAAAAAAACGCGAAAAATAAAAGGAAGATTGATACCAATATCGATCCCTGTTCAATTCAACGATTTCGGTGCTTTAATCTGCTCTTAACGCCTTGACATTGTAACCGCCATGTTACTACGTCATACGGCTATGTAAACTGAAAAGTGTCAGCGTGAACTGTCAATTGATCGGCCTTTTAGTGCATTTATTTACACAGCCAAAAGACGTCATGATCATCATCGTGGTGTCCACTGCGTCTAGCGTCTTCGTCAAATTACCTAAGTGCGGAATTTTCAATTGCAAAATGTAGGTAAATGCATTTGACATTTATCGATTGAATATAATATAGCTCACACGGAACAGCGAAACATCTGTTCTAAGGATCGTTGAGGGATGCCTTTGTGACGTATTTTAATTAAATTTATTTAATACCGACGAACGGATGACGATCTTTTGAAACAAGTAAATCAGCTTTATTGTAATAGTAGACTGAAATGGTAGAAGATGAATAATATAAATATCAGTATCAGCTTATTGGTTAAATGCTAGAAAGTTTCAAGTACGACATTTTATTGCCAGTTAATAAACAAATCGCTCAAACTGCGGCATCTAGTATTTACCTAGTTTTCAACTGAGCAGTTTTAAACTAAGTTCCAGTTCTTAATCCAGCAAACTAGCAAACAGAAGCCCTTTGTGAGCTCCCAGCAGCTGAAACTAATTGCAAAACAGGATTTCGGATTTATATCCGTATAATTTTCCATAAATTTTTAGAGTAAAAACAGGACCTATTACTAAGATTGTACTGTCTGTCTGTCTATCAACAGGCTGTATGTCTTACACCGTGATAGCTAGACAATTGAAATTTTCACAAATGATGTATTTCTGTTGCCGCTAAACAACAAATACTAAGAACAGAATAAAATCAATATTTAACACAATAACCGTGATTTTCCTGATTTGATGGTACGGAACCCTTCGTGCGCGAACGTCTAACTCGCACTGGCCGTTTTTTTTACATAATTTACCCTTGCTCGAAGATAAATTATCGATTTTTTTAGTGCCAGTAGTGCAACAAAGGGTTGACAGGCCAAATCAGGCCAAATGCTTCACATTAAACTTCATTCAAGTAGGAAAAAAAACTTGTAACCCTCTTTCTGATTCCCCTTCATTTCTGTGGATGCCTAATTGCCTTGCTACCAGGGTGTGTGAAAATAGTTAAAAGCTAAGTTCGTATGGATAAGGAAGGCCGTAAAGACAGACGCATACAAAAAACTATCCTGCGTCCTGAAATAGACTCGCTTTACTTTTAAATGCAGTTCTGTTGCAGTTGGTACTACTACTGCTGTTGGTACTGTTGCAGTGGCTACAACCGCGCAGCTAGCTTGCAGCTGATGTGCTGTCGGTAGAACTATATGTCGACTGCAAGTGGACTGCAGCAGCTGCATGCTGCAATTACATCAACTGCATGAACACTTCTTTTAGTAGGCAGAATGTAGCTCATTAGCGTTCCGTCCGTGCCAGCTCAAATAGTTTGTGGAGATATTTGAATCTATCTTACTCAATAACGCATTAACCGTCGAAAGGATTTAGATAAAGAAATTTGGTCCGTATCAGAAGTATTTTTAAAAGAATCCATCCACATCCATAATGTATTCGAAGGGATTCGTGCTCTTTTGACTAAAACGATTAGAAGACACTTTTTGCACATCAGACCTAACCTTAAGTAATGATTGCCTCTGAACTCAATCTTAGCTTCACAACCACGGCCCGAACTAAACCTTATACTTTATTACTAAGACTTAAATCGTATAAACGCAGTGGTCTCGTAATCCCATGATGCTTACGACGGGATAAATTTTAATCTTCCAGTTTCAAAAACCGAACTCCTTTAAATGATGAAGTGTACGTGATCTTATTTTCAACTAAGATGAAAATTGTGGGGTTTTTTGAGACTCGAAATTAACAATAAAAACTTTTCAAGTTGTGAAACAATTGATATTGGCATCACTTAGCTTGATTGTTTTTAGGGTGTTCGAATATACTATTAAACCTACTATAACGTTTGTTCTGTATAATATATTTCTCTAAAAGATCAGGTTATTTAGCGAACTATTTTTATAATAAATCCGCTTTCTTCTTCTGGACCATGTTTAACACTATTAAAAACAAAATTAATTTACAGTTTGTGAATTCATTAACAATTTAGAGAATTTAAATAGAGCTATTTATTTTGAATTCTTAAAAAGTTGATGAGTCCACGAACTGTAAATGATTTCTGTATTATAAATATAAACGAACGAAAATATAAACGATTTTAAGCGAAAGTTATAATAATTAAAGTTATTAAAACTAGATCAGTATTTATGTTTAACTGGCATGGCATCAAAAATGGAGCAGGTGCTTGACGAGGTGTTTTTTAAGGGTTCCGTATTTTTATGTATATTCCCCGATTATTCGGATACGGCTGAACCGATTTGGAAGACTGTATTTTTTTTTGTTTGAAAGAGTTATGTTTTCTAGTTAGTCCCATTGTCATATAACATGACTTCGATAGAAAATTATCCATCCTAATCATTGTACCAGCATCATTTTGACCAACCGTCTCTTAATAATTCAATCAGGTGTTACATTGTAGAAATCTTAATTAAAAAAATGTATTTTGTTTTGCTTATCCGCGATATAATAACGTGCCAGTGCTAACAAAAAAAAATACTCATAAAAAGCCATACATTGCATTAGGGCATGAAAAAAAACGCGAATAAGAGTAACGGGTTACTAATTGACTGGCATGTTATTATTTCTTAACCAACCGTCTCTCCTGAAAGAGTAAGAAAATGGCACCTGCAGTGATGCTTCTCAGGTGGGAAAATAATTTCTTTGCACTTGCACTTCAGAAAGTTTTTAAATTTCTGGCGACTAAAACAAGCTTCGTTGCCGCCGACTAAACGAGCCCGAGCTGTGGACAGTGCTGATGAGCAAACCGCGCTCCGAATTAGATGCGGGAAAATTTGGCGAGTTGGCCTTTACGTTCAGTGGAGCTGGAGTTAAACTACGTGTGACGTTACTACGTAGTGAGATGTCAATATGAGGCTGCCTGTCCGTTGAAACAGAGCAAAGCGAGTGTGAAATAGACCAATCACATTACAAATACAAATACAAAATGCTTTATTGCACACCAAAAAATTTTACAAATTAAATACAGAACAATAATTGTAATAATCGTAGACAACAGGTGGTCTTATCGCTAAAGAGCGATCTCTTCCAGACAACCTTTAGGTAGTGGAGTTGATTAGTATAAATCACACAATGAAGTAGGTGATGCAGAAGGGGAAGGGAGAACAAAACAATTATCAACAGATAAGCAAGTAAACGTATCAATAGATTTAAACACATACATAAATAGATATATATGTATAAACCTACTTAAACATACATAAATATAAATAAAACAAGACAGATAAGGAACGTATAAACAGTCAGAGGCAAACGAACGAAAGCAGTTTCACAAATCACACCATCAATTTTATTAATCGAGAGATAAATGGTATTCTTTTATTTTATTTTTAAAAATCGCTGGCGTTTTAGCACTCCGCAATTCTACTGGAAGCTAATTCCATAGCAAAACGTCTTTAAAAGTAAAGGAAGTCGAGTAAAATTTTGAGTGTGAGGAGGGGACAGCTAAAAAGGAATTTTTAGCGCACCTTGCAGTCGAAAGGTAGCTAAAGCGCTCTTTAAGATACAGGGGAGTTGCTCGTTGGAAAAGTATGCCATAAAGAAGAGTAAGAATGTGAGAGTTACGCCTATGACGAATAGGGAGCTACTTGAGTTGAGATCGGAAACTAGAAATATGATCATATTTTCGTAAACCAAATATGAATCTGATGGAAATGTTTTGAATGCGCTCAAGCTTATTAAGTTGCTCCTCTGAAATATCAAGATACGAGATGTCACCATACGAGTAGTCTAGAATCGGGAGAAGTAACGTCTGAGCGAGAGCAATTATAGTGGCGATGGGAAGGAATTTGCTAAGCCTTCTAAGAGAGCCCACCGGCCCCACCGCAGCAAACATCTTCCTGCTCACTTCATTCAATTGGGGCACCCAAGAAAGAGTGCTATCGATGATGACGCCCAGGTTTTTAACCTGGGACGAGTAAGGGATTATGACACAATTAAAAAAAATTGAAGGAGTATTAGCCAAGTCGACTCTGGAAATTAGACTAGGACTGCCAATGATGATAGCCTGGGATTTTGACGGATTAAACCTGGGATTTTTTCCTCAGATTTATGCGCACTTCTATTATAGAAGCCTGATTGGTTTATTTTCTCCGCTCCGTTTCAGTGGACATTCAGTTTGAGAGTGATTGAATAGCTTTAATTACATTCATGTAAATACCCTGCTTTTAAAGGATTCGATGTATGATAGGTTCTGCACAATACATGTACTTGGTGTGGTGGGAAATATTATAACATAAAACTACACAAATTATAATATCTTACTTTTATTGTTATTTTTATATATTAGTAGTTTATGCAACTGATACATAATGAAAGGCCTTAAAACACGAGTGTCAGCGAGTTTCATAATAGGATCACATGAGTGTTTTAAGGCCTAATTATCTACAGTTGTATACACTACTTTATCTACAAACATATCATAAGTACTCTAAGATGGGTTCAGAAGCCATAAGGAAATGACCGGCACCACTAGTGCTACCTGTAAAATATCTAAAAACGACATGTACTCATGCAGTAAGAAATAAATCTGAACAAATACATAAACAGATTATTTATTGTAATAGTTGTAATTTACATTTACATTGAAACAATATTTTCAACTTAAATAGTTTTAAGTTAGGTTTAATTAGATCATAATTTAAGTTTTTTAAGGTTTAGTTATATACTTTTAATTTTATGTTGTTTTTTCTCTAATTAAATGTGAATTACAATAAACTTCACAATTCTACTTTCGTAACAGCAAAGAACCAACAAACAAATGACAACAATAATGGCGGCAATTCAAACCTCCGTCAAGACGAATGTTTTTTTTTTTCTAAATCATATACAAAGTATCCATATTCTCATGTCACTCGAGATCAAATGTCGTGCGGCTTTTATAAAAAAAAACATACTGAATTGACGTTTCGTATCGATAACAATATTAATATCTATGGATACTAGAATAGAGACCAACTTCTGTTTTGACAACTGTTCCTAATTTAAACTCGTAACCTTACAAAAATCGGTACTGTAATAACATTACAGTACAGATTTTACCTACTACCACAGACAAAAAAATCTCATAGTAAAATTGGTTGTAATAATGCTGGTCATTTCCTATGATTTCTGAACGCATTTTAGAGCACTAATGATATTATGTGCGTAGATACATTATAAAATCAAACACGTGCCTACATTGATCATCCGTCCTTTAAACAGCAATTCGTGCGGCTTTGAACCGTCTGTCTCTGGGAACTATTCTCAGTTTCGCGGAAAATATCGTCGAGTATTATTTATTTATTTATTTATCGTATGGCATTATAAAACACTGGATCAGTAAAAAAACAATCAAATTATATATATAAAGAGAGAAAACCTATTATTAGAATTTAGCCCGTTTCAGGTAGACAGCTGCCGCGTTGGACATGATTTCTAAGTCGCCTGAATGGCCTGTGTATTTAGTTAGGGGGCACTCCCAGACCAAATGGTCGATGGTCTGTTTATCGTCGAGTAATACGAATAAATTCTTTGTGATTGTACAAACCTAACCTAACAGCTTCTAAGCCATCTCTTTTCAAATGCAATCCACTGTCTACAACTCTACAAAATAATATAGTTACATTAAGTTGCTGACTTTTCGCAACGTTTCATGGAATAATAATATATTCCGGTCCAAAGTATTGAAGTTAAAATACAACGAAGTTGCGGTGGATTCAATTTCGAAATAAAATACGTAAATCGAACGTCCAAGTAATCCGCTCAGAACTATAAACCACAACTCTTGCGGGTTCGAGCTGTCTCCGGGGACTACTTCAGCTTCATAGAAGGAGTAATAAAGCTCCGATAAAGGAATCTACCGTTATAAAACGCTCAATTCAGAGCAAACCTGGCTTAGTGTAATTATCATTCTCGACACTATTGAAGATCAAAAATAGAAAGAAAGAAAGAAAGAAAGAAGGAAATACATTTATTCGTGACATGACCATAGAACAGATCAAGAGCCAGCGCTGATCTTCCGGTGGGACCATAGATGGCGCCACAGAGAGCTGCACGCACGAGCGCCGATCGCATTTAGGGTGCACAACCTGAACGCAGCCAAGCGCTCTCAAATACCAAATACCGAACTCAAATCCTGTAAAAGAATTCAAATTCCCTAAATCAGATAACGCCTAACGGGTTAACATTAAAGCAAGAATGCCTCTCTATGCGCCACGAGTCATGGAAATAACCAACGCGCCAGCGCGAGCCGTGATGCACAGCTGCTCCGCCTTCAGTTTTTATTCGGCTCGCGTTTATAACACGCAGTATGTGTCAGTCAGTTGCGTTTTCACGCTCCACACACAACACCTCCTTCTTTTGAAGATGGTTAAAAATTACGCAAAAACTTTGAGAATTCGCGTGAAAAAAGTCGCAGGTACCTATAGATATTTATCTATCTATCAGCTATAGACGTCCACTGTTGAATATAGGCCTCCTCCATAGCTCACCACAAAGTACGATAACGTGCAAACCGCATCCATTGACTCCCTGCTACCTTCACAAGGTCATCCGTCCATCTATTCGTGGTCCGTCCCACGCTGCGATATAATATGGTCACCACTCTATGACTTTGCTGCCCCCACGTCCATCCATTCTCCAACCTACATGGCCTTCCCATTGCCACTTCAATCCTGTGAGCTATATCGGTTACCTTGGTTCTTCTGCGGATATTCTCATTTCTGATTCCATCACGCAAATAGATATAGTTGAAAGCAAGTAACATCGAACGTTCTAACTACTCGTAAGCTGTTCCAGACTCTAAACCGCAACTCTTGCGGCTTCAGCTGTCTGTACCAACTTCACGGAAGGAAGCTTGGGGTTTTATGAATCAATTGTAGCCTAGGCTTTTTGGGGTGCCGTCTTATTCAGCTTATATTGTTTTAATTAAAATATTTCAAAAAAGCATAACATAATAATAGAGCGAGCAAAGCGTGCCCATTTAGACTTGGGCAAAAATTATTTCGTGTAATCTGAATTGCGGATGTTCGGTGATATGGGGGCTGAAAGCGTAAATAATACGTAGGTATTTCAGCCATTAAAAAACCGGCCAAGTGCGAGTCGGACTCGCGCACCGAGGGTTCCGTACAAACACTCCATCCCTAAGTGGTTAAGTTAAGTTTGCACCTGGTATGTATAGCGCCCCATATAAATTAGGTGCAAAGTTAGGTATTAAAATTTTTTTTTATGGTTTTCGTAATTATTCCTTTATCTATGCTATAAGACGTTGCTTCGTACCAAATTTCAAGATTCTGAGTTCACGGGAAGCACCCTGTAGGTTTTGATTCCCTTGCAAGTGTCGAAAATATGCAAATTAGGTGCAAAGTTAGGTATAAAAAAAAAATTATGGTTTTCGTAATTATTCCTTTATCTATGCTATAAGACGTTGCTTCGTACCAAATTTCAAGATTCTGAGTTCACGAGAAGCACCCTGTAGGTTTTGATTCCCTTGCAAGTGTCGAAAATTTGCGGCATAAACGGCTGTATCTTTTGATTGCGTTGGCTTAGAAGTTTGATTTTTTCACAGCTTCAAGGGACAGTAGACCTGAGTAATTGATATAAATTTCAGCTTCATACGTCCACGCGTTCCTGAGAAAAAGGGTCTTGACAGACGGACGGACAGACGGACAACAAAGTGATCCTATAAGGGTTCCGTTTTTTCCTTTTGAGGTACGGAACCCTAAAAATGTTCACGATGGTCTATAGCTCTAACAATACTGGATACCTCGTATACTCGAGAGCATCTGAAGTAAACACCTAAGGTGAACAACACTTTAAACAGCCGAATGAGCTTATAAAAACTTAACAAAGATTACATAATGATGTATAAGTTCTCGCTCTTACTTAAACTCCTTAGCGTATGAATGTGTTATAACTTTTTAATGCGAACAAAGTGACGGGCAAATTGTAATCTGATATAACTTTAATATTGTGTTTATGAGGGCGTTAAGACGCTAACGCGGCTGTCAAATTACGTTCGTTAGGCTTGCAAGGCAGCCTCGGGCAAAACCGTGTCTGGGACATGGTAGAGCCCTCGCCAAATCCAAAGGATTATTTCGACCTTCCTGTAACTTTTTTGAGGATGAAGCTTGAATCATCCGTGACCATAAAATTACAAGGCATAATTAAATACATAAACGAAATTCACGTCGTAGAAGTCGAATGTCGCTCGACATGTTTCGAATCGGTACGCGATTCATCATCAGGAGAGCCGATCAGTCCCGGCGGTGGCCAACCGAGCACGTGCTCGAAATATATCAATATGTCTGAGACTCACGGTCGGTACTTTTCTAAGTAAAATTAAGGCTTAATATTATTAATTTAAATTTACACGATTTCACACATTATTATAACAAAAAACTTAACACTTTTTAGAACACGATTAAGTCCCGTTTTATTACAAGGCATAATATATCCAAATAACATTAAATATCAATAAGTACTTTAAAAAACCCTGGTATAATTTCTTTAACTTTATCTTTTCTGAGCCACTTACAAATCTACGATCACTTAAGAGGCCTAATTCCTTTTAAAATCTTTTTTTTTCATATTATGACAAATATACTGATAATTTCAACCCACTTTTTGAAGTGAATAATACTTTTCTCCGAATTCTATTAGGTAGTAACATAGAGCAGCTATTGCATTCTTTCATTGCGTGCAGTCGAAAATAAGTTAAAAAATAATTATTTTCCGCGTGAATTTCGACAATTTCGAGTAGTTTTTGAAACAAAAATTTTGAATGAAAATTTCAAACCGTAGTAGGTTTCAAATATATACCAATAAATCTTAATAGCCCTGTTCTAGGTAGTAACATCAATAATATGTTGAGTTGAGAAACATGTTTGATCATTGTTTAATATTGAAACTTCACTTTGTTTTGTATGGTTTATTTTCCCGTAGACTATTTATACTTGTTAACACTTTATTGCTTGTACTGGTTTTCACTGGTTCTTTTGGAATGATTTAACAATATATTCGAGCCGAGTTATGAAAACATGAAAAATCTTAATAGCGTGATGCAGCGGATCCCTTGAGCGGATCAGTGACATCTGGTGTGATACTGATTAACAATACTGTTGAGGATGATCGCTCAACACTGCCTCTTCGGTAGCTCACGAGTGAGCACAGTGGACTGTATTTCGGTTCTCGAAATTCGTGGTTCCGGTTCGGTCGCCGTGGCTAACCCAGTCGTAGGCACGGCGGTTCAGACGCGGCACGTAGATACCACGTAGATTGCTAAGTCACACGTAGCAATGCCGTACGTTCGTTGGCTTCGTAGTGCGGTTCGGTTCTGCGGCTCCGGATCCAGTTCGTAGCTGCACGACGTAAACGCCACGTAGATGTCACGTAGGTAACGTAGACCAAAGTTTGGAGATCGACCACCGAATGGGACCTCAGACAAACTTGGTTACGGCAGCTGGTCGATGCAGGTTCGAGTACGAGTTATAGAAACACTAGTTGATTTGTTGGTTCTTTAATGTTCTTCGGCAGTATGGTAAACAATCGATTACAATAATTTCTTATGTGCTTTTTCTTATAATCTAATAAGACTCAGGATCTGTGAGCGCAATACTGGCTCGCAGGCCAATAGGCGGCGTCGATCCGTACATTCTACGGCCGGCACGCCCCTTTCGTCAAGTTCATTCTTTTTTAAGAGTCGTTGTATGAGAAAGTGAACTAGCTATGTGATTGGACGTTCATTTTCCCATTTTTCAGCCCTAACGGCTTTTCTGGTCTACGGGATGGGCGGTTCGGGAAGGATCGTATCTACGTTTACGGTTCGATTTCTACGTGAGATGTCTCATTCTGTAGCTTTCATTGCATCGCATTAAATAGCCTTACGTTTTATAAGATAAGAGTTACGGTTCATTAGTTATTAAGTCGGATCGATCGATGAAGTTAAATTTACGGTGTGCTAGCAAGTCGCGGAAGGCTATAAAAGGTAAGTACAATGAGTCCAGATGCATCTACAAGTGTATTCCAAGTGATTAGGTCATAATAAAGTTGATTCGATTTGTTGAAATGAAATTCCAATAGGATTTCGTACTGAAAATGGGCTCTAATTGGACGGTTCATAATTCACGTTAATTTTACGTTAACGTGAATTGCGGCTGACCTAATTACTTTAGGAACATTATAAAAACGGATTCCTGATGGGATTTTCCGTAGCTATCGCCTGACACTATTGTGTAAGCGATAGCAGGTGATGTGATATTATCATAACATTGCCACGTGGTTCGGCACCACGTGAATATCTTATGTAATATTCATCGCTATCGAATCGTGATTTTCGGATCGGGATCGGTTTGGGATTAGACCAGTTACATATATATGTCTCTTTTATGGACATTTATATACATTATGTACATAATAACTCGACTTATAGCGTCTTTTATGCGCACTAAATGAATTGAATAAATTAACGTTATATACATCAAATATCGCTTACAGACTAACAGTTTTCGGCTTGTGTCCGTAACAATTCTCCCCCCGATCGCGAAGTCGATCCCTCGGTGATGGGCAGGACCACAAGCCGGTCGTAGCTCGCCTGAAAACTCCTCCTCTTGTCCTGACGTCCACGTTCCGTACTGCGCCGTCAGGGCCGGGGTAGGTCGCCTCCACGATGCCGCGCGGCCACACGTTGCGGGGCGCGCTGGGGTCCGTGATGAGCACGTAGTCGCCTACGGCGACCGTAAGCTCCCGTGACATTGAGGATTGTCGTGGGGCTAAGGTCGGCAGGTATTCCCGGATCCATCGGCTCCACCAGTGGTCGGCGAGAGCTTGACTTGTCTTCCAGGATTTGCGATCTGCCTCGTCACAGGGGCCGGTTAGTGGGACCCCCGCCGGGCCGCCCAATAAAAAGTGATTGGGCGTTATCGCTTCGCTCTCGTTCGGATCAACGCTCACGTGTGTTAGGGGACGTGAGTTGACCGAATATTCAACTTCGGCTAGAAGTGTAATCAGGATCTCTTCCTTCGGGCTTCGTGTGTTTAGTGTAGCGGCGAGTGCAGTCTTGACGCTTCGTATGAGGCGCTCCCAGGCGCCGCCCATGTTCGGTGCGCCGGGTGCGATGAAACGCCAGCTCATTCGGTGTTGCACGCCGTGTTCTTGTAGCGCCGGTATCCAGTCGTGGTAGGCGGCGCGTAGCTCAGCATCCGCGCCCCTCAGATTCGTGCCGTTATCACTCCACATAACGACGGGCCATCCTCTGCGGGCGGCAAGGCGGCGTAGCGACATGACGGCGCTGCTCGTAGACAGGGAGTACACGAGCTCCATGTGTACAGCTCGGGTTGTGAGGCACGTGTATAGCGCTACCCAGCGCTTCTCGTGCCGGCGGCCCACAGTGACTGTGAGCGGGCCGAACAGGTCCACCGCACAGTAAGTGAAGGGCCGCGCGTGCGGCTGCAGGCGATCAGAGGGCAGATCGCCCAAGGGCGGCACGCGTGGGCGCGTGCGGCGGAGCACGCAATGCATGCACGCTCGGGCCACACTGCGAACGGTTGGTCGCAGGTGCAGGATCCACAGTTGCTGCCTTAAATCATTCACAACTGTTTCGTTAGAACAATGATGCGCTCGCTTATGAGCGCGCAAAATAAAAAGTTTCGTAAACGGGTTTCGCCCGTCCAATATGACGGGTTGTTTGTTTGTAGCCGTGGGCGCGGCGTCGATACGCCCGCGCATGTGTATGAGGCCGTCGTCTTGCAGCTGCGGGTCTAGCTTGTACAGCCGGCTGCTACGGGCAATGGCCTCCCCCCGTGAGAGAGCTCGGAGTTCCTCGGGAAAATCACGCCGCTGGGCCCACTGCATCCACAGGTTTTCAGCTATAAGATAGTGACGTGTTTCTAACGGTACCTGTGTTTTTCTTTTCAGTCGCTCTATGAAAAGGAGTGCTCGGGCCGTCGCGCCGATCAAGCGATCGTAGTTGCTGAAACGCTCGATTTTCGGCAGCGGCGGATCTACGTGATTCGTCACGTAACACCGTTCTGTCGGTACCTGCTCGGTTATTTCGATCGGCGGCTCTGCTTGCGGTGCTCGAGTTTCTTGCGGCCATTCGGGTTCGGGTTGTCGCAGGAAATCAGGACCCACGTACCATCTATCGGTGCTCCTTACCACGCGATAGGGGTCCGGTCGAGTACCGTCGTCGGCTGGATTCAATTTTGTCGGGACCCAGCGCCATTGTTCGGGTTCGGTGAGCTCCGCTATCTCGCCTAAGCGGTGGCTCACAAACGCGCTGTATCGGCGCGCGTTCTCGCGTACCCAGTGCAGTACGGTTCGGCTGTCGGTCCAGTAGACGATCTGCACGGGTTTCACGCGATGCTCGTTCTGCAATGTCTGCGCTAATCGGGCTCCTATTAAAGCGGCTTGAAGTTCGGCTCGCGGTATGGACAAGCGACGAACGGGAGTTACCTTAGATTTCGCTGCGGCTAAGTGTACTCGCGGCTCGTTTTCGCCCGTCTCCCCTTCCGTCCTCCAGTACGCGGTGGCGGCGAACGCTTGCTCTGACGCGTCCACAAACACGTGCAGTTGATGCCGCACGCCTGCACCTAGCTGGATACAGCGTCGCAGTAATCGCAGCTCGGCTACGTGTTTGATATGCTCCAACCACGTAACGAAAGCGTTGTTTAACTCGCCTGGCAGCGGCGAGTCCCAGCTCGTTCTCAGGGCCCACACGTTCTGTAGCAGGACCTTTCCCGTCACGGTGTACTGCGCTAAGTACCCAAGCGGGTCGAACAGGCTCATCAAAGCGCTGAGAGCCTCGCGCTTCGTGGGGCCTCGTTGTAGCTCTCGTACCTCGGGCGGCACGCGAATCAGCGATGTATTGAAGCTCAACTCGTCGGTCCGAGCGTTCCAATACAATCCCAATACCTTTTGCTCTTTGTTGCCTAAGCTTGTTAGATCGTCGGCGGCTCGTTGCTCGGGCGGGATCTGCTCCATCAACCTCGTCGAATTCGAGGCCCAGCTTCGCAGGACGAAACCTCCCATAGCGTGTGAGGCTGCTACTTGCCTAGCGGCGTCGATCGCCTGCTGCTCCGTCTCGTATCCCGCCAAAAAATCATCCATATAATGATTCGTCTGAATGTCGTAAACGGCGTCCGGATACAGCTCGGCGTTGTCCTGGGCGTTCCTGTTTCGCACGCTATGTGCTAAGTATGGAGAAGATGTATTCCCGAATATCATTGATTTCATACGATATACTTGCGGCGGTCGCTCTCGGTTCATTCCCCTCCACAGGAATAGCTGCGCCATTTGATCGTCGGGTCTCATCTGGATCCGCAGAAACATCTCCTGTATGTCGGCGCTAACTGCAAACTCACCTTCGCGGAATCTACACAGGATACCCGGGAGTGACTGCAGTAAATCCGGGCCCTCTAGCAGCTTGTCGTTCAGACTGACGTTCTGCGAGGTCGCCCTGGAATCGAATACCAACCTGATTTTGTTGCCCTTGTTTACGTTGCGTACAGCAAAATGCGGCAAAAACCAGGTTTTATGACCGTCGTAATCGCCTATGTGTCGCACGGCGTACTCCTTGGTCAGCAAGTTATCTATTTGCGCGGTGTATTCCGCCGCAAATGTCGGATCTCTATCCATGCGTCGTTCGATGCTGCGCAACCTGTTATACGCCATAGTATAACTGGGCGGCAAGCAGGGTTCGTCGTCGCGCCACAGTTGTCCAACCTCGTAGCGCGGGCCGTCGATGCGTTTAACTGTCGCGTTAAATATGTCGATAGCGCGTTGATCCTGCGGGCTCCTTTTGTCGATTAATTTCACGCCTAGCGCTTCGACGTCGAAGTACCTTTTCAACGCCATGTTTATTTCTCGGTCTTCGTCCGAGAAAGCGTGCATGACCACCTCTCGATCGCTCTGGTTTCGTAAGTAGCGTGGGGCCATACCGTAAATCGTCCATCCGATTTTCGAACGGATCGCCACTGGGTCGCACTGCCTTCCCGTTCTCGTTTCTAGCGGGATCGTCAGGTGCCAGTGGTCCGCGCCCAATAGTATTTTAGGCGCGGCATGTTCGTAGCAGGCTTCGTTCAAGTCGGCTAAGTGTTCGAAGTTGAGTACCGCCCTACGCGGCATGTACTGCTCACGTAGTCCAAGTTGCGGTACAGTGCGCAGCGTAAGCGAGTGTGACGGGCCTCCGCTCGTAGCCCGGACGCTTACCTCTACGCGTTGACTCGGTTGCGTTAGGCATATCGAGCCTACGCCTTGTATGACGAGAGGCTTTTCAGGTCCCGTTGCTCCTAGTTGATCCGCCAGTCCCTGATCGATGAGAGATATCGTGCTCCCCTCATCAATCATGCAGAATGTTTCGATACATCCGTTCGGTCCGCTTACCACGATAGGCATTATCTTCAGCATTACCTTTTTGTTAGCGTCTACAGTGTTGGCGGTTAGCTCCGCCGTAGTATGCGCGTGCTCGTTCTGCACGGGCGTCTTGTCTCTACGCGCGGGGCCGGGCGCCGCCTGCGCTGTGCTACGCGTCGGGCGGGATGGGCGGTCGAGTGCTACGTCGGGTGCTACGTTGGGCGGCGCCCTACTCGTGGGCGGCGTCAAATCGTGTAGCAGTTTGTGGTGTGAGTGTGGGCAGTTGGGCACGCCGCAACCTTTCGCCGTGCAGTTCTCGCGGCGGTGTCTTTTGTCGAGACACTTGTAGCAGATGCGTGCGTCTCGGGCCCACTCCCATCTCGCTCCTATTGTCATACCTAATAATTTGCGGCAGTCCGTGGTTCGGTGTGTGTTGCCGCAACACAGACAGGCGTCCACTCGTTATGTGGCGTATGTCTGGGCTCTTATGGTTGCGGGGCGTCGTATCGCTGCTCCGCTGTTCACGGGGTTCGGGCGTCGGGACGGCAGCGGCTGGTGATTCACGTTCGTAGCGGCTGGGCGTCGCGACGCTGGGGCTCGTGCGTGCGAGAATTGTAATTCGGCGTCGGATTCGTCGAGTAGGAATTCCGCTAACATTACGATCTCGCACTCACCTGTTCGCATGTGTTCACGTGCGTGTGTGCACCATCTCGATCTCAGGTGCGGGCTCAGGCGGTCGGTAATCTCTCGGATCAGTAGTGGGTTACCTGCGTAGTGTGACTTGTCTAAGTCCATGAGCGTCGCGACGACGTTCATAACTTTTATGGAGAAAGTGTTGAGGTCAGTCGCGCTCGGTCCTAGGGCGGGCAGTCGTTTCAGGTCCTCCAGCGCCCTGTCGACGAGAATGTCGGTCCTACCGAAATTCTTTTTTAATATTCGGACGATTAAGTCCGGACTCGATCCCGACGCCAGCATGTGTTGGACGCATTCTCGCGCCTCACCTTTCAGCGCCGCGCGGAGTCGAGCCATGTTCTCGAAATTCGAGAACTTATACCGCTGCGTGCTCTCGGTGTACGAGTGGTAGAACGTCAACCACTCGTTCGGCAGTCCGGTATAGATCGGGAGTTCGTATACCTGTTTCGGTGGTGGACGAGTTATACTCTCGATGCGATCGGCGAGTCGGTCGATGTCTTCGTTGCGGCTCGCGGTTCGGCTTCGGCTCGGACGTAAGTGTTCGCCTCGTTCAGGCGTGACCGTGCGCTGCCTCATCGGCGTCGGTTTAGCAGGCACGATGTTTGCTCCTTCACTCACCTCGGTTCGTTGAAACCACGCATCGATACGCTGCGTGGCTTCTTGGTCGGTCGGCGTCAGTCGACCTGCTTGTGAGCCGCCAGCCTGGGACCCCTCTGCCTCGATCTGTTGCAGCTCGGTCTCGAGTCGCTTCTTCACGAGGTCCTCTTCGACGCGGAGTTGTTGGCGGCGCAGCTCTGCGATGCGTTCGGCTGCGGCGAGTTCGGCTTGCTTCCTGCGGGCCTCGGTGGTGCTGCTCGTGGCGGACGTGACCGTAGGCGCGCGGGTGTTGCCGATGTCGAAGCGTACTTGGTCGAAAGCACGTTCGCGTTCGGCTCGTTCTCGGGAACGATCGGCGGTGCGGGTCGCGGTGTGAGTCGCAGGCGCGCGGGCCGCGGATGATTTTATCTGCGCATGCGCGGCGAGGGGCGCTTGCGACGCGCGGTGCGTGGACAGCGCGAGAGCCTCGGGGCCCTTGCGGTCGCGGTCGTAGCCGGGCGCTCGTAGTGTGGGTTGCGCCGGCAGGTGAGTCGTCGGCGTCGAAAAGCCGGCTGCGGGGTCGTCGCGTTGCTCCCGTAGACTGGCTCGACGCAGGTGCTCTTCCAGCTTCTGCCGCCATTGGGTTGTGTCCGTGGGCGGCGATTCCGGGTTCGATCTGCGGCTCGGTTCGTCCAGGGCGGCATGTTGTGGCTCCCTGGTGTCCGACCGTCGTCGACGCGCTTCGTGCATCTCCGCAGACGTGGATTCCCCTCGGTTCGGTTCGCTGGGGGCTCGGCCGTCTCGTGATGCCTGGCGTCTCGTATAGACCATCGTTGTCGGTTGGTTCGGCGGTTCTTCCAATCCGGCGCTCGAATGACCAAAATGTTGAGGATGATCGCTCAACACTGCCTCTTCGGTAGCTCACGAGTGAGCACAGTGGACTGTATTTCGGTTCTCGAAATTCGTGGTTCCGGTTCGGTCGCCGTGGCTAACCCAGTCGTAGGCACGGCGGTTCAGACGCGGCACGTAGATACCACGTAGATTGCTACGTCACACGTAGCAATGCCGTACGTTCGTTGGCTTCGTAGTGCGGTTCGGTTCTGCGGCTCCGGATCCAGTTCGTAGCTGCACGACGTAAACGCCACGTAGATGTCACGTAGGTAACGTAGACCAAAGTTTGGAGATCGACCACCGAATGGGACCTCAGAAAAACTTGGTTACGGCAGCTGGTCGATGCAGGTTCGAGTACGAGTTATAGAAACACTAGTTGATTTGTTGGTTCTTTAATGTTCTTCGGCAGTATGGTAAACAATCGATTACAATAATTTCTTATGTGCTTTTTCTTATAATCTAATAAGACTCAGGATCTGTGAGCGCAATACTGGCTCGCAGGCCAATAGGCGGCGTCGATCCGTACATTCTACGGCCGGCACGCCCCTTTCGTCAAGTTCATTCTTTTTTAAGAGTCGTTGTATGAGAAAGTGAACTAGCTATGTGATTGGACGTTCATTTTCCCATTTTTCAGCCCTAACGGCTTTTCTGGTCTACGGGATGGGCGGTTCGGGAAGGATCGTATCTACGTTTACGGTTCGATTTCTACGTGAGATGTCTCATTCTGTAGCTTTCATTGCATCGCATTAAATAGCCTTACGTTTTATAAGATAAGAGTTACGGTTCATTAGTTATTAAGTCGGATCGATCGATGAAGTTAAATTTACGGTGTGCTAGCAAGTCGCGGAAGGCTATAAAAGGTAAGTACAATGAGTCCAGATGCATCTACAAGTGTATTCCAAGTGATTAGGTCATAATAAAGTTGATTCGATTTGTTGAAATGAAATTCCAATAGGATTTCGTACTGAAAATGGGCTCTAATTGGACGGTTCATAATTCACGTTAATTTTACGTTAACGTGAATTGCGGCTGACCTAATTACTTTAGGAACATTATAAAAACGGATTCCTGATGGGATTTTCCGTAGCTATCGCCTGACACTATTGTGTAAGCGATAGCAGGTGATGTGATATTATCATAACATTGCCACGTGGTTCGGCACCACGTGAATATCTTATGTACATCGCTATCGAATCGTGATTTTCGGATCGGGATCGGTTTGGGATTAGACCAGTTACATATATATGTCTCTTTTATGGACATTTATATACATTATGTACATAATAACTCGACTTATAGCGTCTTTTATGCGCACTAAATAAATTGAATAAATTAACGTTATATACATCAAATATCGCTTACAGACTAACAGTTTTCGGCTTGTGTCCGTAACAAATACTTTGACACTAAAAATATCACACAAATGTGGTACTACTAATGCCCTCTAGTATAAAATACAACAATTAAAGATAGTTAGAAACTTATACCACCGGAGGCATCTATGGTAAAATAGGGTAATTATAAAATAGTGAAAAACCCGTACCACCGGAGGCATCTGTGGTTAAGTAGCATAACTAAATATGTAAAGTTGGTTAAACATACCGCCCACCAAGGACGTCATTACGTCCTTAAACACACCACCTACCCATATTTAAGTAATTTGAAACTATTTTTAATAAAAAATCCCAGTAAACATGAAGGTCAATAGACAGGTAGGAGGTAGGTATAGCATTAACTGAGTACGTCAAAAAAATAAGATTAATCAGCTAAAAAACAAATAGCTTAGTAAAAGTTACCGACAAAAAGACGAGGTGTAAATAAAATAAACGGTAAGTCCCAAAAGGTTAAAACCCATACGTAAATTCATAAAACTAAAGTCTATTGAGTTAATTGTTAAATTTTGACAAGTCCATAATTCCGAAAATTTTGTAATAGATTCCGATTTCCGAGATTTTTCATTTTGGGACTTAGGCGAAATTGGGCAAAGGTTTCCCGTAGGAAACTATTTTTCTTCGGAGAGTTCTTAGTTGTGGGTTCCTTCCTGTCGAGATATTCTCCCATGGCGCCGGTTGACAGCTCCTGGTTATGAGAGAAAATGTCCAAAACAATCACCATTTTAAAAGGAATAAGGCCTCTTAAAGTTATAATTGGCTAACAATTATAATTTCTATAAAATGACAAAGATATCAAAGTTACCGAAGTTTCAGCCTTCGATTTGTCTAGGGCATAATTATAAACTTTCTCAGTAAATTTAAAAGGTTATAAAAGTGCCTGTAAGAGTTAGAATAATAATTTAATTTTTTTGTTGCTAATTTTTAAGTGTTAGTTTAGAATTGTTATACTTATTAGTTTCCAAGTTTTAGTATAGATTTATATATTTTTGTTTTAACTAAGTTTATACCCGTAAGCATAAATAGAAGAACGGTGTCTCCTGACACAAGTGAATTTATCACTTACTAAGAGATTCCAAATTTTCAATTTTTTTTTTATATATAGTTATATATTTATTATATATTCCGCAACTTCAAAATGTATGGAGTTCCCGACGTTTTGAAAGCTTTCCAACTTCCGATCACGCCTCGCTTATTTACCTTACTTACCTTCATTCTGTTTTTCACAAACACAGCATAAGTGAGATATAAAAGTTGATTGTTACAGTCTCGCGTAAATTATAATGTAATGTAATTTAATATAGTGTTTACGAGGGCGTTAATTCATGCTTACGCAGCTGCTACGTTCATTAGGACTCGTGGCCTCAGGCAGGTCCTGCAGGGCATATCTTGCCGCTACCTCACTTGCTGCGCGACTCAGCATCACCTGTCTTGCTCACACGGTATTGAAAGAAAGGTGACAGGTAGTGTTTGTCACGCGTCAAAAAGTCGCGTGGCACAGTTACGTGCTGGGCATAATCTTGCCGCGACTTCTCTAGACGCGCGAAAGCATCACCCTTCTCACTCGCACTGCTTTAAGTAGAAATAGATAGGTTTGAAAGTGTTTCTCGCGCAACAAAGAGTTGTTGTCACAGTGGTGCTCCGCATCTAGGATAACTTTGACACACGACATACTACCTGTCACTTTTCATTTAATACCGTGCGAGCAAGGCGGAGCAGGATGCAGATTTCGGGTAGGTATTTTATGTGTTTTCTTATGTATAATTGTTTACATACAGAATAACCTTAATAAGCTCTCTCGAGCTCTATATTAATTTTCGTCTATTAGAAATATGAAATGTTGTCAATTACAGGGAAAAATCGAGCTGCCCGTGTCACAGGACATGCACTGTTTACTATGTCAATGTCATTGTTTATGGTTTATGATAACCGAACGATTACCAAGAATCAATGTCTTGTAATCGCCGTCACTTTCTTTCGCATTTCACCTTCATCATCTCACAACATTAAAACCTCGACCTCATTACTCATATCACCCGCTCGCCTGCCAAACCAAGAAGAAAAGTACCTACATTCGTTAATTGACGTCTGTCGCATGAACAATTAATATAAAAAACCCTCGCTATTAGGCCGCGGTCGTTTTAAACCGCCGCGTGTGCAGCGTAGTATTATATGATCTGTGGCAGCGTTCTCCCGCCGCGCGGGCAAAAACAACCGCTCCCGAACATACCATACAGACGCCGCGGGCGACGGTTTGAAACGACCGCGGCCTTATAAACAAAATCGCGTTACCGCGCATTAAACGAAGTGTGATAAAGTGGACGAAGAGTACCAGCGGACGGCGGCGTCGCCGGATGCAACCAACGTCGGTATAAAGTCATGTACATGTACATGCACATTGGCTCTGTGTGGGTGAGGCTCTGCCGGCACTGAACGCTCCCGAGCTCACCCACACAGAGCCAATGTGCATGTACATTCTACTCACACAAACATGGCTCACCCGCGCTCATGAGATAAAAGTACTGTAGCAGGCTTCGTCTCCATACGTTAACATTCTCAACTTGGGACACATAGGCCTTCGTCTCTGCTCTTCCCACCATATCACCTTATCGTAAGGAGTGGTCCTTTAGCCGCGCCTTCATTTCAATTGATATTATGATTAGTTAACAGCGATTTACCCCCGCTAGATAGGCTCCTGTAAAGGCCGTAACATACGATCGAACGGTCCGGCGGACCGATATGGACGCAGCTATCTGTTAGAAAGAGACAGTTATATATATCTCTCATTCTAACACATAGAGTCTGGCTAGCCAAATAATGTTGACAGATATTTCCTTGTGGTAACTATAACCAATTGTCTATGATTTAAACAATTTAATACTTGGGTCCACCATAAATAATTTTGATACTTTATGTACTAGTACTAACATTCCGATCGAGTTGAAATTTGGCATAGTAATTTTTTGTTGATGGATTAATATGGTAATATCTAAGTAGGTTTTTTTACACTACATTTAATTTTTCGCCTTCGTCAACATTTAACTTATTTCTTTACGTATCTTAACACGTGTGCATAGAAAATCAAAAATAATTATGTTCTAGTATCAAAACTATAATTCGTACTACACAAAGTGTGACCAGCCGCAGATTTTTTAAATTTCCCGCCAAGTCTTTGAGTAATATTTCATTAGCCAGACTATAGCAGCGTCCCTATCAGTCCGCCGGACCGTTCGATCGTCTGTTACGGCTTTAAATAGCGACATAGGTAAGCCTAAGGGCAAGAGAGCGGAGGGTTAGTTAGTACGCAATCCATACTATCCATACTTTAATTTTATAAATACGAAAGTGTGTCTGTCTGTCTGTCTGTCTGTCTGTCTGTTACCTCATCACGCTTCAACCGCTGAACCGATTTTGATGAAATTTGGCATGGAGATAGTTTAAGATCCGAGGAAGGACATAGGATAGTTTTCATCCTGGAAATTATCGCTAAAAAGATTGAAAAGTGAGTGAACATTTCTGTTGGGATGCGGTGACCCTGTAAGAAAAGTAATTATTAGACCAAAAGCACAATTGCTCTTACATTTGCTTAGGCACTCTTAATAATCCCTTTTATCAAGTTCCACGCGTACGTAGTCGCGGGCAAAAGCTAGTATTATTATAAAGTTAACAAATAACATATCCCATGGTATAAGAAAATATGGTACGGCACTCGGGAATGACAGCGAGACTTATGACATCATGACGCTATGGTTGGTCGGTTCTGTCAATCCGTTTCTGTGTTGCCAGTTGTGTATCATAATACTCCCCGATTCCTTGTTACCTGTGTGGATCTCATAAAATCTTCCGTGTTTAAAATCAATTATTACGACAAAACAACATTTATTCAAAGATAAAAGAACATTTTTCTCCGTATAATTATTTTGTTACCTTAAAGCGGTAACTAATCAGTGATGTAAAAAGGCTAACTTGCCGGAGTGCCATACCTTATTTTCTTATACCATGAGTCCATGACAATATAAAATATATATATATATATATATATATATATATATATATATATACTTATATATATATTTCGCACAACATACGATCCATAGATTGTTAGTAACAAAATAAAACTTATATAACTATGTTAGTACGAAAACTTAAATGTAGGGTAGTGCAGTGTTTCAACAGGCCACTGTGCCACCTATCAGCTACGGCGGCCAGGAGACTATGGCGACTGGCACGTCATCATCATCATATCAGCCGATAGACGTCCACTGCTGGACAAAGGCCTCCCCAAAGTTCTCCACAACGATCGATCTTGCGCCGCCCTCATCCAATTTCTACCGATCTTAACCATGTCGTCGGTCCACCTTGTTGGAGGCCTTCCAACGCTGCGTCTTCCGGTCCGAGGTCGCCCCTCAAGAACCTTTCTGCCCCAACGGCCATCGATTCTACGAGCAATGTACCCCGCCCACTGCCACTTAAGTTTGGCGACTGGCACGTACTCTGCATATTATCCGATGTTCAATTCGCTGCCAGTACCGGTCGGTACGGTGAACCAATCCATTTCAAATAGGTACTTCTGTCCCAAACGAATCAGGTACACTGAAAACCGTTACAAACGTATTTAATTAAAGCGATTTATCTTCAATTCCCGTGTATTTAAAGTAAATTGTATTCGGCTTCGTTTGACTAAGGCGACGCGTTATTGGCAGCGATACTGTCACACAATTTTATTCTGATAATAATAATGTAGAAAAAACTCAATGAGATCCATTGCAATCATACTCAAATCTTACTAAGCCTGTGCTTTTCCAAAGTAATTTCTTACCAACTAAACTACCAGATCTTTACGCTTATTCAGAACATGATCTGTTCTTATCCCTGTTCAAAATCTGTACATTACAGACTGTACACTTGCCCGGACCAGTGCATTAGCCTTCAGCTTGGGTTTGGACAAATCTGCGCGCAATCGTAGAATACTGCTTATAAGAACAGGATTTACCTCAATATAGTAAAAACATAAAACACTTTTTATCGGCACACACGATTAATTTGCATTCACATAATGACAGACAGGAGGTAAAGGGTGAATATTTGGCATATGTAGGGCGTTTTTTTCGTCATTCTCATTTCTACAATTATTTTTAAAAGATATGTTTGTTGGAAGTCGATTTTTTTATGTATCCCGAAGCCACTCCCGGGTGCAATCTTAGTCAGATCACAATTCAATCAATTATCTCTTTCGTTGCGGTGATCATCGTGAAAAAATAATAGCGCTAGAACCCCGCGGCTACGCTCACTGTGTGTAAACTGTGTGTTTGCATTATCAATAAAAAAAAAACCATGCATGTGAACGTGACACGCTGTCGCCATTTTCCATAGGAGTTGTGACTGTTGCAAACTCGCTGTTGTAAGTTGTAACTCGCTGACGATAAAGCAGGCGCCTTACTAAAAGTACCTACCTATTTACAGGAAAGAAACCTTACGAGTAATCCGGGCACTGACTAAGCGTTTAATTCTCAGTAAACTCTTTATGCAAAAGGCATCGTAGACATACATGATAGTTAAAAAAAAGATTAGTTACTAAGCATCTACATACAATAAGTAGGTTTATACAAAAATGTCGCTTTGTTGATAAAATAATAAGAATATTATAAAATAATAATATTTATAATAAAACATACAAGGTAAAGGAGTTTTGAAGTTTCACTTTGTTAAACTTACATGCAAAAGTTATGTGTTTCATACATATCTCCAGGTCACTGAGAGTATGTTTTTTAGTTATTCCGGTCGATTCCACTTCAAATAAATGATATTTTACCATGATATTTGCACCCTGTACAGATATAACATCAGAATTCCATCAATTTAATGTATCTATGTCCCAATTTTGCTTTTTACTGCCGTTTATGTAATTTATTTTCCATTGCGCAAAGCCAATAAATGTCTATTTGATGTATTTATTACGGGGACCCTAATGTTATCTTTCTAAACAAAAACAAAGAAACATGTGTAAGTAAACGTTATACCAAACTCAGTATTAATATTAATAGATACTATACATTTTTACTACGGAGCATAACACAACAGAAAATTTTATGGTGAACGATTTTCGTTCAGAGCCAGTCGTGCTACAAATTTCCTCTTTTCGAAGATCGTTAAGCAGTGTACGAACGAAAAAAAACATGCACATTCGAATAGAATTCGACCCCAGTAACCTCACCATGAGTTTACAGTGACCGTAATCGCTAGCGACTGCGTACACCATTTGTATGGAGGATTGTAGTTCTAAAAGTGACCGCTAGGGGCGTTGCACTATTCTCCGTACAAATCGTGAATGCAGTCGCTAGTGAGCACGGTCACGTATACTCGTGGTAAGAGTACAGATTTCTTGTTGGAGAATTCGATTAAATCCACCGTTGTCGGGACAATTATGTCGAACGTCTAAATCCAATCCATCAAACGAGGGACAGCGGCCCTAGGGACGAAGGAAAGATTCCGTTAATCTTCAATGACTTTTATACACTGGCGTTTTGTATGGGTTATTTACTATAAAACGTTGGTCACTTGAGTTTGTCGGTGTTTCCAATCGCAGTCGGAAATCGCCGTTAGCAGTCACCGGAATCAAGAAAAGAAAGCTAGAAAGAAAGAAATACATTTATTCGTGACGTGACATAAATAATTACATAAAAGGTGTGACATAAATTATAAGAAAATAAAATAAAACAATAAGCAACTATTTTATGGCTGTGCCGCGAAAAGGTCCCACCTCAGCAAGATGCTTAGCTCGAGCCAGTGCTGATCTTCCGGTGGGACCATAAAGCCATTTTAGGGTTCCGTAACCAAAGGGTAAAAACGGGACCCTATTACTGAGACTTCGCTGTCCGTCCGTCTGTCACCAGGCCGTATCTCAAGAACGGTGATAGCTAGACAGTTGAAATTTTCACAGATGATGTATTTCTATTGCCGCTATAACAACAAATACTAAAAATAAAATAAAATAAATATTTAAGGGTGGCTCCCATACAACAAACTTGTTATAGATTATGATACGGAACCCTTCATGCGCGAGTCGGACTCGCACTTGCAAAATTTTTAGATATTTTTTTACGCGACAGAGCTAAATGTGAAATATCTTATCACGTCTATCCGACTTATCCGCGGGCCTATGATGGTTGCGTTTATCACGTGATAAATAAGTGACAAAGCATCTGTCACTCACACTCACATTTTGTCAAAACGTGACGGATGCTTTGTCACTTATTTATTGCGTGATAAAAGCAACCATCATAGGCCCGCACTACGTATGTATATTTTAACGAATAGCTCTATTTACCTTTAAATGGCAAATTATTAATACAACTTAATTCATACCGCAGCCATATGTCTGTAATATGGCTTATATGTACATACGTTACAGCTCAAGTGATTATAAGACAACGTTTTTATAGGAAAATTCGGTTATTCTCATCGTTGTCGGGACAATTATATCGAACGTCTAAATACAATCCATCATACAGAGACAGCGGCCCTGGAGACGGAGGAAAGATTCCGTTTATCTTAAATAACTTTGATAACTTAATACTAATTCATCTAACCGCGTTATGATTTGATTGCTGGCTGATTTAATAATGTTTGCAAATTACTAATAGAGGTGAATCTGCTTTTTGACTGTCTTTGTTACACCATGGCCTAAATTTGTCATTTTGACTAACTTTGATAACTTAGCACTATTCCATCTAACCGCGTTACGATTTAATTGCTGGCTTTACTAATAACTGTTTGTAAATGTCGTATAGAAAAGGTTCTCCAATCTTCTTTTGTGTGACTTTGTTACATGGCCTACATTTGACGTTTGACACTAACGTCTCTCCGGGATTTCCTCACTATTTCTATTTTAGCGATATGCGCTGCTCGATCGTAAAATGAAATGACTATTTCTGTCTTCACCATCATCATCATCATCATCATCATCATAAATTGAAGGTTCTTGTCGGTGGAGCAATTTCCATGCATCAAGTTCTTGAACCATGACTCCATGGTCCCTAAGAACCGATTTCCCTATAATTTCTAACTTCTCAACTGACCCATTTGGATTGATCACCCTGTATAATGGCTAGTTTAGTAGTACTAAGTTTCGTCGAAAACCGTCCTGCGGCCCAGTTCGACCAATGAAGAAGATATCTCCATTATCTCGCCATCTGTCACTTTTGTCGTATCCCTACTTGACAAGTGGCGATATCCTTAGAAGATCCCAACTTTGCCAACCCGACCTGGTCGCATTAAGATTGCATCTCCTTTGTACGTGACGGCATAGATATCAAGCGCATACTTGGCTTGACCGGTAGTACGTGAAATTAGACAGCTGCATAATATCATTTTTGACAATCATTATCGCCTTTCTTTCCAAAATTGAGATGAGATATGTCACTTGCAGCTCATCGCGTTTTAGTGACAGTTCAAAGGCGCAAAACCTGAAAGATGACTGATATGTAAAGGCGATCTTAGGGTGAAGCCAGGCAGGCGAGCTAAATTTGAGTCGCATAATTTCGGTCGCGCGCGTGTGACGTAACCACGTGACATGATGTATGGCGCGACCGAAATTACGCGACTCAAATTACGCTCGTCTGGCTTCACACTTACATTTACCGATTGAGACTAGATTGCCCGGCTAGTGAGAACGTATTGTTTTGGTTTTGTTATCATTTCCTATTATCTAAGCACCACGGCGCCATAGAAAGAAAACGTGCCATTATAATAAAATTATTTAAGAGAGCCAAGAGTAATGAGTTTCGCCGACACTTAGGAATTTAGTACTCAGCATTAACTGCCTTCTTTTATGTTCTGGACAGATTGACGCTGCGTCCGCTCTATGAGCACTATGGCACCTCCGTAATATTAAAAGGCGGTTTGTGTGATTAGATATAAGTGCACTTACGACATTTTTATCCTGTGAGAGATAAACATTATGTGACATTATTATGAGAGGCTATCCAAATCGCTAAGAAGCTAATATTGGACCGTATTTATTACAGAGATGCCAGAACTATACCTATAAAGAATATGACAATGATAATCGTACTTAAAAGGAGTGAATAAAACCATTAATACAAAGATCAAAACTTAAATAAAAATTGAAAAAGGAGCTACCTGGTGATAGAGTAGGATTCTCTGGATTACCGGTCCAGTGCCTTAACCACTTCGCTACCCTAGCCACAGTTAGACCTGGCGAAGGAGTGAAATAACTAAAGATTATGTGGTAAGTTATTGATAGTATCTTTTCGAAATATTACGAAGACACTACATTTTTTCCTGATAAAAAGCCTGTGTGTTAATCCAGGGTATCAGCTATATTCACACCAATATTTATCAAAATTGGTCGAGCCATTTGAGCGTGAAGGAGTAACAAACATACACATAAACACACTCACACGTCACGATTAATACTTCGGTATGTAAAATAGAGAGAACCTTCTATTCCGTTTTATTCTGCGACGAAACAAACATACAATGTTAAGCTTGGATGTGGAAACAATTACACTACGTAACAAACTGAAAGTACCCTCTGCTCAAACCGGTTTGGTATAGTCGTAACGCGAGCTATAAACTTTAACATACTATGTCGATGTTTCCAAATACTTTGTACATAGTTACGATGTTTGCCTGTACCCTTAACATGAATTAACAGTGAACGTACTCGCTAACGACAGCGTAGACGATTTGTATGAAAAATTGTAGTTCTACAAAGTGACCGCTAGCGGCACTGTACTATTGTCCATACAAATCGTCACTGTCGCTAGCGAGGACGATCGCGTTAACTTCCAAGTTCAAGTTATTCTTTTTAGACCAGCGGCCTAATTTAAATAGTACAAATAAATAATTATTATGCTACAATCATACACATATCGGCCTAGTCCCAAACTAAGCAAAGCTTTTACTATGGGTACTAGACGACGATATACCTACATAATACATATATAGATAACATCCATGACCCAAGAACAAATACTTACTCGAGTTCATCACACAAATATTTGCCCCAGCCGGGAATCGAACCCGGGACCGCCGGCTCAGTAGGCAGGTGTCTGCAAACTGCACCAACTGTGTCGTCAAAAAAATTTATAGAAATAAAAATGGGTAAGTTACGATTTTTTTCTCCAAAAAACTGAGAATATTTCTGGTAACATTTGAAAACTTTCACAAGTATAAAAATTGGGAAATTTGATATAAAAAAATTAGTTTACACAATTTCTTAACTTTACACGTTAATTATTGATATTTTATTTAAATAGTCTTATATACTTACTTATATAGGTATATAATAATGGAAGAGAGAAGAGCCACGTAACCAGAAAAGCGTTTGAATGTGGACGGATAAAAAGAAAAGGAAGACCTAAGAAAAGGTGGATGGATGGACCAATTTTGATAAATTTTGGTATGAAGGTAGCTGACGCCCTGATTTAACACATAGGCTTTTCATTCGAAATAATGTAATGTTCCTGTGGGATGAGCGAGTAATACCGCACGGCACATCTAGTATCCATATATCGCTCAAATTAAAATATGTCCGAAATATCCTTTCACCCCCGCATTTATATAAAATTATCCCATAAATAAAGAAAACCCTAAAGTGATCAAATTATAAATCCCTTTTCCAATATCAAATGAGCACACCACGGACCTTCACAACCGACATGAGAAGATGGCTGCTTTTTTAAAAACCTTCCATCTCATCCAGTGATATATTGAAAAATGAACGTCATGAAATATGGAGTAAGATTGATTTTATAAGTAAATATGTATGTGAAATAATAATAACAAGTTTTCTGGCCATTACCCTTTTCTGATTTGGATCATTTTTCTGAAATTGTTTTACTTTTTCCTAATAACAGGTTGACCTTTAGGGGGCTTAACATTTCATGTGTTTTAGAGTTCCGTAGTCCATAATGTCCATATCCACTTGTACTGAGTTAGGATAGCTTCATTGTTTAGTCATATCTATCTGTCTGTAGCAAAATAATCTTTACCGATGCTTGTTGGAAAAAATTATAAGTTAATTAAATAGTAAAGGTAATAAGTAAAAAAATATGTAAGCACTATATTTAAGACTGTTAATAAAGGCTTTTATTATATTATCTTCAATCTTATAATGAAATGAAATGAAATAATTTATTCAGTAAGTAGGCCACAAGGGCACTTTTACAAGTCAGATTGTGAATATACCGGCATTCCGCAAGAGGAGACCGCTGTTGAGAAGAAAGCCGAATGAAACTCAACAGTAATTCATTTTTTCGTAAATAATACTTAAAACAATTACATTATACATTTGTGTTAAAACTAATTACAAGGGTACAAGTAAAGGAGAATTTTCGTAAGACATATTTCATTATTGTAGCTCTGTACGAGTTCGAAACATGTCGGGACATTCCTGACAATGGCACGTGAGTGTAAACCGCTTAATACAATAATTATATTATCTGTCTGTCAACGACTTCACTCAGGGACTCTTAATGCCTGCTTTCTGACGACATGAACAAGCTAAATTTAAATCTTTAAAAGATAGTTTATCTCCCTTAAGCGTAAAGTGTTTTAGCTCATATTAAAATGGCATAAAAGCGGGTTTGTTATAATGATGAATGGGATTTGTCCTAGAAAGTCCAAGGTCCAAAAGGACACTTTTTATGTGAACGAAAAATAAAGCGATTGCATTTTCTTATTCGGTCTCGTCCGGGGATATTCGGTCTCGTCCGGGGAAAAAATGCGATTTACGCCAAATGTCCGGGTTTCTTTAGGTTCAGCAAATTAAGAGATGCATGGCGGCCTTAATTAAATAATATGTTTTGTGTACCCACACACCCTAATCTGTTCGAGTCTCAACAGTTGCATTGGTGTGGAAAATTATGAGATTTATCGACCGCACGATCTGAGGCAAACTTCCTTCGAAGTTCCGTCTCTGTGGAATCCATTTAGATGACTTTGTAGTCGGTAGTCGGATGATGGAATGGATTTCTATTTATGACATTCTTGCCATCATATCTATTTAGTAACTCATACTTTACAAAACTCCAATCTCGTTATAAACACTACACACTGTCTTAAAATTTAAATTTGTGACTTTCTCGTCCAGCAGAGCTAGCATAATCTTGAACAGGCTACTCTCATATTTTTGTTGAAAATATAATATGTTCATTTTATTCATACAAATACTTGCCTGCTTAAAAGAGTTTAAATAGGCAAGGACGCGATAAAGTTTCAATTTTTAAGTTCACAAGTAGTTTAAGGGCAAAATGTAGGTAAAAGTTTCCAGTACACATTGTAAAATTATTTACACAATAAATCACTATTGTAGTCTGCTTTAGCCCTGTTCCTTGTAATCTTTTGTAATCGTGTAATCAAATCATAGAAGTGAAGCGTAAACAAAATATTTACGCACTTACTGACGCATTTACGACGGAATTCTCCGATTTGCTAGCGTTTGTCGAGACAATCTTGAAACGTATGCGAACACTAAAAATCCCTAACATACGTGTATACGTATACAAACGTATACAAATTGATAGACGGAGCTACAGTACCCCTACCATGAGTTAACGTGACCGTACTCGCTAGCGACAGCGTAAACAATTTGCATGGAAAATATTTCAGCGCCCCTAGCGATTACTTTGTAGAACTACAATTCTCCATGCAAACCGTTTACGTAGTCGCTAGTAAGTACAGTCACTAAAAATTCATGGTAATGGTTGATGCGTACCAAAATGGCCGAATGGAATTCGTCCATTCAGTTGAATTGTCCAGTTGGACATCTGAAAATCCGGTCCTACGAATGAACTTTTTGCCAAGTTTAAACGGAGACACTTCACTCGTTTGATCAAGAAAAAGACATTTTCGAATGGAATTGTGGTATCATCATTTATTTCATTATATTTTTGGATAAGGAATTTTACGTGTCTTTGTATCACACTTGCGATTTGCGAGCGAATTTTGTATGAAGTGAAGGCGCTTGTATATTTAGAAAACTCGCTAGCACATCGCAAGTGTGATTGATAAGGCCCTAGTCTGTACTTTTTTGTGTTCATATCCTGTTGAGGTGTGCAATAATAGTACATTACTGCAGACTGAGTAGGTATAGACGGCCGACCGTAAGGGAGGCCGTCTAGTGATACGAAGCCGGCAAGCCCTTTTCACGGCTAAGGCATGTATAGTGCTTTTCTCAAACATATGCAATGAAATAAAAAAATACACCACTCAAAAAAACATAATTCAGCTGTTCAGCCAGTTCATGAACACAGAAGCCATGCTTAAAAAAAATGCTTAACGTGTGTATTGTGCGAATATTAGGGCCATTATACACAACCTGATAATAAGAATCTTAGTTTCTATAATAAGTAAAATAAAGGGAGAGGATTTTTAATATTGTCTATGGTCTCTGGTGACTTACGTATAGACGGTATTTTCAGTTCGTGTGTACAAGGCATTAACACGGATATTGTTGGTCCGATGGCTGAATGGGTAGCCACTAGAAAAAATATATATATGTCAGCTGTTCATAAACACAGACGCCATGTTTACATTAAAATTAAAAACAAATTACTTCCCGGCCTAGGCCTTCAATTTTATATGAAATTCCTTTACAGTTCTCTCGAATTGTTCCGCCCGAAACTTGACACTTCGAAGCCTGTTTTAACGCACGTTATGACGATATTTCATTGCATGTTTGAGAAAAGAATATTCTATTATATTCTATATTATATTAGGAATAAAATATTTACTTTGCCATAAATCCAGCTTTCCAATAATTATTGCAATTCGACCAGCCGATAACTTGATAAGTATCGCTTAGGATAATTCAAACTTCATTTTCCCCACCATACACAAGATAAGTAAGAGTCCTCGCCATCAGGAAATTCGATATTTTATTTTTTTGACATCTTCCAGAGGCAGTAAACTGATACCAACCTTAGCCAGGGTCTTAAAAGCCTGTCAACGACGGTGTAAGCCGTCATGTGAAATTGTGAAAAATAATACTGTACATTTCAAAGTTATTCGTGCGGAAAATGTGAAATAAGACTGGAAATTGGTGAATCGAATATTTTAAGATGAGATCAGCACACCTGTGCTAACTTGGGGCACGTGCTAGGGATTTGATATCGATAAAATATCGGTATATTTTAACTGAACTGAATAAAAAAGAAGTCGATATATATTAATTAATATATGTCTCATTGACAATTCGCGATTAGTTACTATAAAAAGGTTCGATGTAATGTCTTGTAAAGTGGATATTTTCATTTAGACGGCTATCTTTAATACCGACGTATATTATGGAAAAAATATTGATTGCATACTTACTAAAAACATTTCTTAAAATACACTTATAAATATACGTTTTTATTTGTTTATTATTCTAATTTTAAAATGAAGATAAATATATATTATATGTATATCGAGATGTATATCGACGACGTGGTTGGCGCAGTTTGCAGACACCTGCCTACTGAGCCGGCGGTCCCCGGTTCGAATCCCGGTCGGGGCAAATATCGAGGGCTGGGCGGTCAAACCCAATAAGTATCGAAAAGTAAGTTTCGAGAAAATTTAAGGCCGTTCCCTGAGCCAGAAATGCAAAAATACCCCAAAAATTATCCTATTTTTCTACGAAACGTTGATATTAGTAAACGAGGGAAAAATATATATCATTCTTGATTATATTATCTTTAATAACACAGCATTCGATACACGATTCATAACACTTCGCTCGATACAATTAATTCCCAAAGTAACCTCCAATTCGAATGTTTACTCCAACTTTACTTGTTTTTTCACTACGTGACACTATGAAACAAAAAAGGAGAAAAATCAATCATAACTAAAATAGTAATTTGACAGCTTCCGAATTTCAATAATTTGAGGCAATATTTTTAAAATAAATAATCATCGACAAATTCTATCGTAAAAAGATATCGCCTTACGGCCCGCAAGCTCTATCTCCGTCACTCTTTTGAAATGTGACTGTTATGTGACAGGGACGGGTGGCCTGAGGAGGGGCTCGGGGCTCTGGCTCAGGGAACGGCCTTAAGTTGAAAGTTTAAAGACCCACAGATGCGCTTTCTTAGATTGTCATCATATGGAAGTTTGTTAAACGAATACAATAGTTATCGCACTACAATTTTATTACTAATAAGCATACCTGAATGGTTCTTCTTATGAATTATTTCAGTTTCAATTTCATCCGGGAGAGACTTATGGGGTTTTTCCTAGAAATAATTTTAAACATTAGGGAATTATTTGGTTTTATTAGTAATTATGTTAACATTTTGCAACTTAAAAGTAGCATTAAAATTAATCCGAATCGCAACTATCACAATAAGTTGGTTCTACATTGTTAACAGTTTTCAATCCATGAATCCACGGGTGAAATTCTTCGGGTATTATATCTTTTTTGCACATTTTCTCCAAATCTTTTTTCTTAGTAATACTAATCGGCAAAGGGCTGTCGTATAACGATTCTATTTCTGCTGGGTATTCCTTTTGTACAATAGAAGGTGGATTAGATTGTAAAAGTTTTCGCGTTTTTGGAGAATTGGTTGTCGTGTTCGATGGCGAGAGGTCCATGAATAGGAAATCTTCGGACAAGTCATAATTAAAGAAGATCTTGTACTTTTCACCTTTTACATATTTAATCCTTTTAATTTTTAACCACTTTATTTGTTCATTGTTATTGTCCTTAATTTTTGACTTCAGCAAAGCATCTGCCAGTTTAGTAAGGTCTTTCATTTCATTGTATTTAAATTCTTTTATTTTGTAGTTCTCTATTACGTATTTACGTTTTCCTTCTTCTAAATTGACCTGTTTGGTCTGTTTTCTTCTAGCTTGTTTAAATATATGTCTCCAATCTGATACGCTATTTCACGAAGTGTTTTTAGCCGCATTCTCTATGGCCGCATGCATGGAATCAACTTCCATGTGCGTATATCCGCTTTCTAAAAACTTTTGCTCAATCGTGTCTAGATGTGCATGATTTTGTACGGTCCATAAAAGAAGAGCTGCAATGTTTCTGTTCCGATTTTGCCCTCCGAAGGTGTCATAAAAAATTGTTAGTTGTGTCATATTAGTGGGAAAACATTCTGATAAGTAGTAATATAAACATGTCCCTATTTCACAGCTTCCTTTTTACCCGTTTAAGCTGCATTTGGCAAACCAGCTTCATAAATAGTGAAATTATTCAATACTAGGTTCCACATGTAATATAAGAGACTCTCACCGCTAGAAGGTATCTGAAGAACAGCTTGTAAGTCCATACTAATAGATAAAAAAAATCCTATTTATGTGATCCTGATATTCGATTTCTATAGCAGCTTTTGCGTGACCCTCAGCCTTGTCATATTTACAGCATACGCCACACAAGTCTTTTTTCGGTTTGAAAAAACTCATATTGTATTCTTCGCAAAAAAACGAGCGGTACTTAAACTCCGATACTAAGGTCCGCTGCAACTCATCGCATTTTTTTATGTATAGTCTGTACATATTAGTAACAGACTTTAAATCAGCAGGTAAATATTTTTTTCACCTCACCAGCTCAAACATGGCGATTTTGCTGTCAGATAACAGTGAACAAAATGCGATTTTGTTTCGAGCGTGAGTAGAAAGTAACTTTTTAATTTTTTCAATATCTGACCACGAATTGTCAATCTTCAGCCAAAGGTTAATTATAAAATTCCAATCATTTGAATCTCGATGCACTCTGTTTCTTTCATATGTATATAAAAGAGAGGGATAGAAACTTATCAATTTGAAATTCGATTTTCGAATCCGACCTCGATTGAGAACAGTTCGGATACGCGTTATACCAAAAAATTCATTAAAACACCCGAAAAAGTTTTAATTGCAACGTATTTTTTTTTAATTATATTTTTATTTAACGACCGAATATTAAAATGATTGTGCCTTTTATATAAAACAATTGATCATTGCTCAAATATAATAAGATTTTTCACCTTATTACTTATTGTAAATTATATTTACTTATTGTAAAATAAGTATAATTTATAATTTCGCCATTTATCATAGATGCATATTCGAAACGTACCTTAAAAAATATCGAGTTCATATTGTAATTGTTATTTTCTTTTGCATATATTTTGTTTGGTGATTTAGGAGTAAAAATATTAATCAATGTATGAACAAAATCTCGTAATATAATAATGTATTTATAAATAAACACGTCATGTAGATACATCTTCCAATTTGATCAAATAATGACAATAACCGTGTTGGTTGGTTGATTATAATTTCAATTAAATTATATTGTTATTCCAAGGTTATTCCTTTTTAAGCGGCACTTATCTATTTTCTGATTAATTATATTATTGAAATCAGCAACAGCAAAGACTATAAACATACGTTGGAAGAAAAAACACAAAATGTCGAATATGTTCTCGCTGATGAGGTGAAAAGTTGTGTGTGCTACACGAGAGCAAAGTTTTTTGCATCTCGTGCTGTTGAGTCCCTCGCTACACTCAGGATTCTAACATAGAATCACTCGCTACGCTCGTGATTCAAACGTAGAATCCTTCGCTTGCTCGGGACTCAAAATCAGCACTCATAACAAAAAACAACTTTGCTCTCTTGTTGCACAAATAACTATTTCTTACTATCTTTGCGGCAATAATGTGATTCTATCAACGGGAACGACTCAATGTGTTCCCGAACAAATTGCACATCATCCTCTTTCGTCTTATTTGGAGGTGCCTTTTTATTTTACCTCTGATCTTCCGAGTTGTATATGCCGAGACTGTCAGATTTTGCAATCGCATCGCTAATCACATCCACGGAAATGCACAACGTGGAGGTAAAAAACTTTTGGCAAACTTGAATCTTTTCAGATTTTTTAGCAAAGTAAAATTTTTTGCTAAATGATCGTTCTTTCTTCTCTGTCGACCTTAGCACTTTTCTTGTTTTTATTTCTTGAACCGTAATACATGACAGGATATAATTCTTCTTATTTTTGAAATACAAACTGTAAAAATGTCTACACCGCTTGTATGTATGTATGTATGTATGTATGTATGTAAACTCTTTATTGTACATTAAAATATAATAATAAGGACATTAAACTAATGCTTGTGCCTCTCGTCTTTAGAAAAAAACTCAAAAAAAGCAAGCATTTAAATTTACAGTTTCCACAATCGACAGGCTTAAGTATTTTTGAAGGCTGTAATTTACCCTTTGAAGTATAAGTAGAAGAGTCAGACACCACATACTTCGGCCGAATAGTTCTGCTACTCCACACAAGATATCGTTAGTAGTATCGTTCGTTGCAGATGATCTTTTTGTTTTACTTTAGATTACGCCAAAACCTTTCAATTTTACTTAATTTAATTTCTGAAACTATAATATATTGAAAATTAACGAGCACACACAATATAAACACCAAAGTAAAAATAAAAACATATCTCAATATTTGTTTTTGACGCCACCTATACATTTTTGCATACAACGTCTACTTTACTAGCTCGATTGGTAGGCGTAGGCACTTTTTATACGATACCAATAGATGTCGCTTAATTATACCTGTTGCGGAATTATAATATTTACTCTATGCAATAAAAAATATGAAAATCCGAATATAAGATAGTAGTAGAAATAAGCAAACGAGATATTTTATTCCATAATGAATTGTTTTAAAGATTTCTCTCACTTTATCAACCACAGAGTATGTAACGCGAACCGACGTGTCCCTCAATAAAGGCGGTAAATTCAAAATTAAATACTAATATGGTATAAGTAAAAACAATGACTTTGAGAAATAATAAAATAGAATATAAAAGTCTGAACTATGTAGGTGCAATATTTTGAAAACCACAGTTTATTCTATTTAATGGAAATCTAAAAATGAATAAAATCAGTTCAGATTGACTAATATGTTTTATTTTGAGAAGATATTTCAGTAGCGTAAAAAGTAAGTATCAATCATAGACAAGTCGTAGTTATTTTGGTACTACGGTATTAATCTAGATAAAGAAAAGAAGCTTGCAAACATTATACAATAATCTAATGTGAATCTCTATGGTGAATCAGACTCATGTCGCGCGAGATAGCATCATCCGTCACTATCTCATAGTACTGTACAGATAGAGACAGGTAGTATATCCCGCGCGAGAAAGAGTCGCGTGTCAAAGTTATGCTAGCCGTGTTGCTTGCACTCGTCTGGCAGCGCTGTGAATGTCATTATGTCACTGTCATTCCGTCATATTTGTATGTATTTGTATACAAAATACAAATAGGCAAAAATGTAAACGTAAACGTGATCTTTGTTTGTGTACATTTCTTAATATTTAACTCCTCCCATGTATTTTAAAGGAGACTTTGGTAAAATTAAAAAGCTCGAATCTCTCTGATGATGGAAAAATTCCTTTGGGATTTCTATTACGACGAGTTACGTTACGATATATCATAATGCAATCGATGTAAGCATATGTAAGTATCATCCGAGTTACAATTTTTAGATACCTACAAGCTATAGGTAATCGAAAAATTTTTTGATACCTAAATAGCATAAAACATGTTCACAAGTGAATTTGTTATTTTCAGATTTAAAAGGAAATTCACACAGTTCAAGAAGGAATACCATATTTGTGCATATTTGTGTTCGTTAATAAACATAAAGTTTGTCTTGTCCAGAGCTCAAAGTGTGATCTGTGACTCATTGTGGATGAACAAGAAGTGTTGACAAGTGTTTTCAATGCCATGCTCGTCTTCTATCTGAAGGGTGCTGTTAACATTCATTAGCAGCTTTGAATCTAAAATTAAATCATCCATGAAATTAAAGTGAAAAGATAAGGAAAAGACATGCATAGATCATCCAAAAGGAGGAAGCAATTTTTAAAGGTTTCAAGTGCTATTGAATGGCCATGGAAGAACAACAATCCAGAAGACATGAAAGGGATAGTTATTGAATTTAAGAATCCATTGCCATTCCAATTCAATTCATTTGGTGATATGTTACCAACGGGGAAGAATTTCAAGAGAGTTGAACACTGGCTGAAGTAATGTGCCTGAAGCTGGAGAGTGTGTGTTTTTATTTAATATTAAATAATTTTCCTTTCCATTTTATATAGGTATTACTGTTACAGCTTAAAATTTTCTAAATCAAATAATTATTTTAAATGTTTTTTTTAAATATCTGGGTGATTCTATAGGCGTTTCAACCGCCGTCAATTCGATGTCATAAATATCAAAGCAATGGGGCATTTAGATGCTTTAAATTAGATCAATCATGGTAAGCAGTATGGTAAGAGACTCGCTCTTAGAATCGGCACCAAACTGTGATGTGTTTGCAGGTGGATGGTTGGATGTGTGCGATGAATGTTTGAGGTTCTGTGAGATGATGGATGAACGGCCTTCGTCAGTATATTTCTAATTGCTAATTGTTGTAATGTTTGTATTAAATCTGTGTGTTTAGTCTTAATTTCACAGTGATTTGGTTCTACTGTTATGCTGTGAAATATAAGGAATTAAATAAATAAAAATAAAAAAACAGTATATCATTGTATGAAAATCTCCAACTTGGTGTAGCTCATACTTTCAATATTTTTGACAGCGGACTGACAGCGGTTGAAACACGTGTAGAATCACCCATCTAGTACTAGTACCCAGTTTGAGCAATTAACTAACAATGACCAAATAGCACCAGCGAGAAATAAACTCGCTGTTTTTTTTAATTTTATACATGATAGTGATAGTCATGCGTTTGGTTTTGATTGCACCTGATATTAAGTGATAATAGGGCCTGAGATGGAGCATGCTTGCCTAGAAAATGCCTATTCATTCACAACTTGAAGCGATCCAAGTTATACATATTTTTCAGGGAAAATGTGCACAGGAATAGTTACACTCTTCTTTCTTCACTGGTATAAACACAAGACGGTTTTTTATTTGTGCTGGTTTACAACAAAATACTTACTCTGCTTATTCTTAAGAGTTTCAAAACTATTATGTGCATAGCTAAGGATTTTTATAATTCCTGCTATGAAAATAAGGAATGATCAAAGTAATTATTATAAACAACTTCATACAACTATTTCATAAACAAATATTTGTATATAGGAATGAAAACAGTACTTTTAATGTAAAATAATAATATTTAAATGATTTAAAATGTAACAGCAAGAAAAATACTTTTTACTACTTATCAAAAATAGGTAATAAATGAGCACCAAAATTGATCCCAAAATTAATTTTAAATGATAACCAGAAGTTGTAAAATATTACTGATCACCAGATAAAGCAAAATTTCTTGGCATAAAAATCACTTTTTGCTACCAAAAATGGTGAATGAGCACCAAATTAAAACACCAATTTTATGTAAAATTATAAGTAAGTAAACACTTTATTGTACACACAAACAGTTAAAAATACATCTATTACAAAGAACATAGGTATAAAAGCGAACTAATCCCTATAAGGGATCTTTTCCAGTGAACCTTTCAGCAATTGAGTGAGTGCCAGGAATTTATTACCATTTTAATATGAAACTACATTCAAGTGTATGTAACCTAAAAAATAAAATTTTAAAGCCCTATATATTAATTAAATGATCACAACCTCTTAGCCAGCAAATTAATGCGTTATTTTTACCTAAATAAACCACTATGATTGCCATAAAATGTATGCATGTTAATGTTACCCATATGTAACCAAATAAAGTTTAAGAGGCCTTATTCCTTTTATTGACGTGACAACGTCTTAAATTAGAGTCACTCATGAAAAAGTGTAACGCCCGCTCACGTCTGTTAGGATGAGTTTAGTCCCGCTAAAACTCGAGAACGGCTGAACCGAATTGGCTAATTTTAGTATTGAAATATTCGTGGAAGTCAAGGGAAGGTTTAAACGGTGAGAAAATATTGAATAAATGAGTGGAAAATAATAAAAACGATAATTTTATATTCCCATACAAATCCGACCCGCCGCGCGTTGTCACGTAAAATCTTCGCCCGTAAAACCGACTTTACAGGCAACCATTTTTTTTTTTCATAGTATGACAAAAATATTGATAATTTCAACCAACTTTTTGAAGTGAATAATACTTTTCTCCGAGTTCTAGGTAGTAACATAGCTATTTCATGTTTTCATTGCGTGCAGTTGAAAAAACCAGTTTTCTGCGTGAATTTTGTCAATTTCGAGTGGTTTTTGAAACAAACATTATCAATGAAAAATTCAAACTGCAGGTTTCAAATATATACCAATAAATTCCAATAGCCCTGTTCTAGGTACAGGTAGTAACATCAATAATGTGTTAAGAAACATGTTTGATCATATAGAGAAAAATATCTAAACCAATCAGCATTTTAAAAGGAATAAGGCCTCTTAATGATGCCAAACTTAGTAAGCCCCGCCCGCTCAACCAACCCCCCGAACTCTGCACCGCAGCCGCTGTTGCGCTCGCTCGACCCGATTCTCAGTTTGCTGTTGTGGTCGCAGTTCTAACATACATAACCTAACCCAATTCTACTTTACTGGTAGCAGTTAGGTTCTGACGCTTCGCCGTCCGCTACCAAGGTACGCTCGCTTCGCTCGCTCGGCTCACGAATGACTTTAAAGTAAATCATTTTTAAGAAGCTAATATCGCAATAATTTGTTCGTCAAGATTTGGTGCACATTCACTAAATTTGTTGTCCGAATACAATTAGAAGTGCAGTTATGAGTTATGACTAAAATAGGTAGAACGATTGCAATTTTAGGCTATCTTATTTTGGTGCAAGTACTTAATTTCTTTTTTGGTGTTCCATATGATTTTTAGGTGATACTGGTTTGGGGTACCAAAAATTATTTCGGGGTCAAGATATTTGTTGCCATGAGTAAAGAAAAATAAACAATAAAATAGAATGGTTTTGAAATACACCGGAGATCGGAGACATCTTTGTCTCCCACATCCGCAGTAGTTTAAATGTTCGAACAAAAGTTCGCCACGCGGTTTGTATGTGTGCGAGCGAGCCGTGTACGTACCTACTTACGTACGCGCTCGGCCCGCATCACATCACAATGCAAGCGGATCGACGTGAACTAATCGGGTCAGCGCCGCCCGCGCCGCCCGCGCCACATATATACCACAGTATATATATAGCCTATATATACTGTGTCTATACTGTGGTGCCGCTGTCATATTCGGTCGGATCGGAGTTTTCTAACCACGCGGCAGCGTGTCCAGCCAAGTTCACCCCAGGAACTGGCGAGCAGCAGCCGTGTGTTATATTACACGAACCATTTGAAGCCACTTTTGACCCCTCCATAATTCCAACTCTTTAAGGTAATAAAAACCGGCCAAGAGCATGTCGGGCCATGCTCAGTGTAGGGTTCCGTAGTTGCCCATCCTTCACAATAGACAATAAAATATAAATTACGAGAAAGATTTCAAGCTCTATAAAAAGGTCGTAAACGCCAAAGCAACTGTAATTACTTATTACCTTCTGGAACTTATCGATTATACGCACCAGATTGAGCGAAATGTTTTAATGCAGTATGGCATTTAACTAATATGTGTAACGTTCGAAGTATAAGAACACCGCGCGGCACTTACGTCATTTTAAAGAAAATTATGAAATTTTGCGATAACTCAAAAACAGCTCGACCGATTTTGTTTATTATAGTTTTCATTGAAAGTACTTATAAGGCCTCATTTTCATGATTTTTCCCATAATTTTATGACCCGTGGTTGAAAAGTTAGAAGGGGGGGGACACTATTTTTTGGATTTCCCGAGCGAATATTTACAAAACTGCTGACTTTATCAAAAAATGATGTTTGAAGACCCCTATTGTTTTTAAAAGACCTATTCAACGACGCCCCACACGCTAGTGTTGGAACGAAAAAAAAAATTCACCCTCACTTTAGGAGTACGGGAGGTACCCCAAAAAAATTTTTTTTCTTGGTTTTTATTTTACCGTTATGTCGGCGTGATACATACTCATACCAAATTTCAGCTTTCTAGCACTTATGATCACGGAGCTAAGCCGCGGACGGACAGACGGACAGACGGACATGGCGAAACTATAAGGGTTCCTAGTTGACTACGGAACCCTAAAAACGGTAAAAAAAAAATTTGGCTTATATATTTAGATACTTTAGAACAGCTAAAACCCCAAATCTTATAAATATGGGTACAATATTTATCGAGACATTATAAAGTCCATAAAACGGCATCTTTTCCACTGACTGACTCACTGACTAGGAATCAAAAACCTAACCTACTTCCAGGTGTCCTAGAAAGGGGAAATTTGTGTGTAAACAGAATAAAAACAGAAAACAGTGTATTTTTCAGTTTTTTTATTTTTATTATTAGTTATGCTTGTTACCTCAGAACTCCGTTATTTATTAACCGATTTGGAAAATTCTTTCTTTATTTAAAAGATGTCCTAATTACCAAATAATAATAAAGTAATTTACACATCATTATAATTTCTGTGCCAAAAGTATTGATATTCCATAAATTTTAAATAAGAGCCAAGTTCAATCTTGATATTGAACTACACCCCAAGTAAAATAAATGCGTTGAGTAAATAATTGTTTATTATAATTTATGAATTTATATTAAGTGTGTATTTGTATTTCTTTCTTCTTGAGGTGTGCAATAAAGAGTATTCTATTCTATTCTAAGTAGCAAACATTGTAGTAAGTACTTCTCCTCTCAAAAAAAAATACGACAAAGAACTTGGCGCATCTCAATTCATTTGTCGGTGAAGTCAACAACGTTTTACGCGATATTGAACTTGGCACTTATTTAACATTTATGCTTTTGATAGGATTTAAATTAGGTACATTACATTGTTCTTAACTTCTTACACATCAGCGGGCACGATGGTACTGCAGTTATTATATTTATATACCTAGATCCCACCAAAAACATTTCATGTAAAATTGGCGTCGTTTATGTCTTCATGATAATATGTATAAACTTAATTCCTTACCATATAGGCTGGACAGTCCATTAGACTTATTTACGGTATTTTATGAAACGGCCAAGCCATACCTTTGAAGCCAAGGTGTAGGATTAGTAAACTCAGGGCTTAGGGGCTTGGCTTTTCCAGGGATCTGATAACTTTTTTACAGAAAAAGCGTTATGAGCATGTGAGTCTTGGCCGCCAATTTTACATGAAATGTTTTTGGTGGGATCTCATTTATTTTTGTAAGGTACCCTAGTTTTTTTCATTTATTTGGGTCATAGCGTCTGTAAGTAAGTAGTAATAATAGCAAAAGCGTTATGAGCATGTGAGTCTTGGCCGCTAATTTTACATGAAATGTTCTTGGTGGGATCTCATTTCTTTTTGTAAAGTAGTTTTGAATTTTTAGGTTTTTTTTTGTGCTGTAGCGTTTCTAGGTAAGTAGTAATAATTGTGTATTTAAGAAATACTTACGTTTACCCCATATATATACACATTTATCCCCCATTTTGGAAAACCCATACAAACTTTCATCCCCTTATTTAAAGGGTGGGGGGTGATTTTCTAAAAATCCTAGAACATGTATTTTATTATTTATAACAAGGAGTCCCTATATCAATTTTCAGACCTCTAGTATCAAAATTTGTAGAAGTCTCATACAATCTTCCATCCCCTAGTTTAAGGGGTTGGGGGGTAAAAGTTCCAAGTTTCAGAATTATTCTATTGTTTATGTACTAAACCTAGCTTACATACCAAATTTCAGCTTTCTAGGTCATCGGGAAGTACCCCAGAGGTTTTGATACGTCAGTGTATAAGTGAGTGGCAAAATCGGCGTATTTTAGGTACCAATAAAACCTAAAGTATAAAAGCTAGATCAATTAAATTAAGTACATTTTATATGTTCCCTAACTGCATCTTAACCTGTGAATTTGGGCGCTCTGGTGTTAACTGGGACGAAGCTATGAGGGTTTAAAAATTAGACGAAACGGTTCGAGAAAAGGTATGTAGTGCCCCGCTTCTTTTTTGCTCGTCTTGGCAATAAAAAATATTCTATTCTAGTCTCTTTAATTTCCAAGATATCATCTTTCATTAACCTTGAATTTTTTAATAGATAGTAAGGACATTGTTATTATTGACTGGAATGTTCTAAAAATAGTTATTTCCTATTCTTTTCTTTTCATACATAGAAATATACTAGCTCATCTGATTCAAAGAATATAATATATAGGTACTAGAGTAAAAAGAAAAGATACGACACCGACACTAGTGTGCAGTAATAAAACGCGCGGCTATGTGTGCGTGTCGAGGGGCGAGCGCGGCTTCTCATTCGGCATTACAAGGTCACCGAGTTACACTACACCGATAGGCCATATATTTTTTCTCCGCCAAAATTTTTTTGGCTACTTTTTGATGGAAAAATTCATGAAAATGAGGCCTTATAAGTACTTTCAATGAAAACTATATTGATCAAAATCGGTTTATCCGTATTTGAGTTATCCAAAAATTTCATAATTTTCTTTAAAAGGACGTAAGTTAACTTCAAGAAGGTAATAAGTAATTACAGTTACTTTGGCGTTTATGACCTTTTTATAGAACTTGAAATCTGTGTCGTAACTTAAACCTCGGGGTTAAAACCGCTGTTATAAGCCCGTGTCTTGTGAAGGATGAGCAACTACGGAACTATTCCTACACTGAGCGTGGCCCGACACGCTCTTGGCCGGTTTTTTCTTAGTTCGTTCACTGTAGAAAAATACACGTGAGGTCTCCTTATACCCCTCCCTCCCCCGACGTGATATATCGTGATTTTTTCGTGACCAATCGGTGTAAGTCCAGATATCTTTTTTTTTGTCTTTAAATGGATATTTGGACTAGAAGTTAACAAGGAATCAAGCTACACTAAATTGATACAGATAGTGAGATTTACATTTACAAATCATACTTATGCCGGTTGTGCACACTCGCTGAGACAGGGCAATACCTGCATGCCGTCACTTTGTAACTCTATGAGTAAATGAAGGACGGCATGCTTGTCTCGCCCTGTCCTGTGCCGGCGAGTGTGTACAACCAGCATAAAAAATCTCGTCTCTTATTGCAAGTTTCGTTTTTCGACTTATGAATTTATTCTTGCATACCGAAATCCCTTGCTTATTATAATGTTACTAATGTAAAAATAAACGCGCTACCGATCGACGATCGAGGTATTAGTTTCTATCTTGTTACAAAAGGCTCCTTATCCGTTCAAAAATGCTGATGTAAGTTTTCTCTATGAAATTGGATTTTTTCTTTAAGTATGTTATTTCGTAACATATTTTTAATTTGACTACCTACTTAGAATTGTTTTTTTATTACTATTGCGATTAATTGTTATATACGTATAATTTGAAACATACAGTTTGAATTTTTCATTAATGATTTTTCTTTCAAAATACTATTCGTAATTAACAAAAACCAGCGCTGCGGCGCTGCAGCGCGCGGTGCGCGAGCACCAGCTGTTCGCGACCGCGCGCTGCCGCACCCGCGCAGGCCAACGAGATCCTTTACATAGGCTAGTCAAGTCATATAACACACACTTTAATGAAATTGACATCTTCATGATGTCAGACACTGTTTACAAAAATAACGTTCTAATGAAGTTGCAGCGAGGTTATGTTTGAGCTTGCCGCGGTACTGGAATGAATCATTATATTTTTACGCCTAGTTTGCTCTGTCTTTAAGTTTTGATATTGTAAGTAGGTAATTGTTATTTCCAGACTGTTATACAATTTCTGTGTACCTATTGTTGCTTGCGCTCTAGTTATATTATTGTAATTCGTGGATAACGTGATTGGTCTCACATGTTTCAAATTCTTTTAAGTATTGTGTTTTTAATCTACATGTGTTACTGTTTGTTGTCCCAAATAAATTGAAAAAAAAAAAAAAAAAACCAAGCAATAAACTATTTTTTCAATTTAATTTCGACTGCATTAAAGCATGAAAGCTATATTACTACAGTCTGACCAAAAATAGTAGAAATTAAAAAGTGGCAATACTGTAGTGTCGTCCCATTCTAATCAATCTAAGAAAATGGGACGACACTACAGTATTGCCACTTTTTGATATATATTCTTTTTGGTCCCACTGTATCTAGATCTCAGGGAAAAGTATTATTTACTTCAAAAAGTTGCTTAATATTATCAATAAGTATATTTATAATAAAATAAAATAAAAATGTTAAAGAAATAATAGTGATGGAATTACACTTTGTACGTAATGCCGTGCCGTGTTACACTCTCGTTTTTTAACAAAAGGTGTAATTAAATTAAAACCAGTTTACGTAGGTGCTCATCATATTAATAAACTTATAAATGATTTAGCATTTAGGTACGGTCACGTTTAGTGTTAGTGTTTATGATTTTGATTAATCATTTCGATTATTGAATAATGCTTCGTAAAACGACATCTATGCTGCGTTGACGTAATACTCGAAAGTATACGATGCTTTCTAATTATTTACAACAAGAAGATGTAGATGCCGCTAGTATTGCACTGCACTTAAACTGATTTTTACGCCATCTAGCCGTCACCATGAATTGCTATCATTGCGCACTAACGCCGTCTGGACGTCAGCATGAATTAGCTTGGCGTATTTTAATGTATGGAGTGTCTACATCTGTATGTATAAGTAAGTCCGTCGAGTTTTTTCTTTTTGTTTATATATTTTTTCCACTCGACAGGATTGGCTTTCCTGCGGCGTTTTGAAGGTTTGACTGACAGCCACACTCTTTGCAAAACGTCTTCTAGAATAAGGGTTACCATTTCTATATTTGAATTAGTATTCTATGTCTGAGTTATCTGAATCGGAAGATGATCCCGAGCCACTGTCACTTCCGTTTCGCTCAGCCTTGGTTTTATCATTGGGGTCTGTATACTCTGGGTCTAAATTGGAATAGTTACTCCCAAACAAGTTCTCATTATCGTCTAACTCTCTAAAAGTCTCCATGTCAAGGGATATCACTTGATTACTTGAAACCTGACCTGAAATAAAACCGTAAAGACAATGTAGAAAGTCATAATAATTTTTATTTATTTTAATAAGACACCAGAAACCTTAAGGATAAGTAATGAAATAAAACTTACCTGAAGAGAATACCGCGCTCTTATCAATGACATTCTCCATCTCTGTAACGATCTCCATTTGAATTTCATCCAAATCCCAAGAGTTGCGGTCATTGTTATGTCTACTTAACCGTGATGACCCTGAAATGAAAACAAAAAAAATACGTATTTAATATAGATATAAAACCCATTAAGTGCACGTTTTGGGAGGCTAAAGAGATTTATAGGGTTTTACCTAATACAAGAAGCGATTTTTTTTATATTTTAATATTAGGTTTTTCTTCTATCTAGACTATAAATACTTACTTAGTTCTTGTCCCAAATGTGAAGTTTTGTCGGTATCTGCCTTCTCCTCAGAATCATTCTTAACTGTACCTTTAAAATATCCAACAATAAGTCAATTTATTATGATCGGCTAAACAAAATAACAACACTTATCGGATTTTACTTCTAAAAACTTTAAATAGTATCATTTATTTATTTACTTAAACTTTATTGCACAAAAGAAAAACTTAACGTACAAAAGGCGGACATAATGCCATTACATTCTCTACCAGTCAACCTTAGGGCAAAGCAGAGAAATTGTAATCATTATTACTAACGTATTTTTTGCTTGCAATAGGTAACTATGAAAAACGGTGTGTTCATTTAAACAACCCAAATGACAAGATTAACACTTCTCAAAACACCTATTTTCTGTTTAAAATAAAATTTCGGTTATTAATAATTAAGATGATAACAAAGTATGTAACTCCGACTCACCTGATTCCGGATTCCCATGGCGAGCTAAGTTCACCAACATCCTAGATCGGTTCATTGTACTGTTTTTCACTCTCACAATCGTACAGTATCATAATTAACCAACTTTATAGTACATTACGGCAGAGACCAGTAAGTAAGCCATACTGGCCGAGTAGGAATTAGACGGACCGAGCCGTAGGCGAGGTCCGGATATAATACGAGGCCAGGGTGGCTCTTACGGTCGAAGCAAGTATAGTGCTTTTCTCAAAAATTAAACAAGAAAATTAGATTAAAATTATATTTTGTAGGTGCCATTCATATTCGGCCATTTTCCAATGAATATTTTTGTTATATCCCATTTTTATTATTACACATTGTGATATTCGTCGTCGCAGGCACCATTAACTCCCATGATAACAACCTATAACAAAAATAATTATGAGTTTATACTTGGATAAAAGATATAGTTATATCGTTATCAAATAGTGGCAGCATTTATTTACCTTCATCGCCAAAATGGTTATCATCTAGAGCTTGATTTAAGAACTTTTCTATATTTTGCTGCTGAATATTTGTGATTTATTTCCTTTGTAGCCATCCGATTGTCTCAGAAAGATTGTTGAAATATTCTGACCAATTATTAACTTGATTTTCTTCCTTCCATTTAATGAATCTCTTGTATTTTTTTATATCTCCTTGGATTTAGTCGGAAGTAAATTATTTTAGCTAACTCTGCCTCCGCTTTTAAGTATGGAGGAGTGCCGTCTATTCTGAATCAGACTCGTCTGAACTCATTTTTGCTGAAATATTGTAATAGGTCACACAAACAAATTTGAAATTTTTGTCTTTTAATTAAAATCCCGCCTTAATTTCTTTTTTTATAAATTATGCGTTTAATTATTTGCACTGTCTTACAAATCTAAGTCTTAAAGATAAAATTAAAACATTGTTGTATTTCTAACTAATTTTCATATCATAAAGCTTACCTTCAATTTTAACTCTGAGGTTTTTTCCAAACGACACAAAAAAGGAAGGTATTCCGAAATATCATTGTCATTTTACACAGCACAATTATGAACTAAACGCTGCATACAAACGGCCGCACTAAACCTTGTCGCTACTTTTTTTTTTTAATATGCATCATGAGTTACGTTTATACTGCCAATAGTGCTAACCTCTTTTTATTTTACATTTGCTCTTAGTGTAAATTGCAAGTGTATACTGCAATGTCGTCTCTTTCTATTTAATCTATGAAAAACAGATGCCACTTTTTTAATTTCTACAATTTGCTGTGGCACTGTACTTATAATTAAAACAATTTGTGGAATGCATCCTTTTTACATTTATATACGACCTCATCGCCTTCACATCCTTAGTTTTTTTATAGGTCGGTGACGATGTAAATCGTGTTTCGATATTCAAATATCTTGATACGTAATAGGAATTACATACTTACTTACTGGACAAATATTGATTCCAAATTTAAAATCTCGCTATTTACTGGACACTTCTAAAAAGTCTTCGGTATGTTCCACTTACTGTAGTCTATCTAGCGATGGTAAGGCAACATTACATGCAATTTTTGAGAAAACGTATTTTTCGATAATTATTTCGAACGCGACGAAGCGCTGCGCACAATTGTCAAACCCAACCAGCGAGTCTAGCGACAGTGACGACCCCACGCGGAGATTATCGTTCTGTGGTCAAGTACTACAAGTACTACTTGGTTCTTCCCCTTAAGGTTTTTTGCTACAGTGTTGCTTGTTTTTTGAAGTAAAATCTTATAATTCGTTTTGACTGTGAAAAGTTTTATATTTTCTTAAGGTGAAATCATACACTTATTGATAAATGTCTTTACTATGAAAAAAAAAAACGTTACATTTAGAATAATGTATGTTTTAAAACCCGTTTACTAAAAATAACTGTTTTTACCGAAATATATCAAATTCGATGTGAGCTTATTATATTAACGGTAAAGGCCTTTACGTAAAGATAAAGAGTTTTTGCTTGATTATGTAAAAAAAAAGTCACCTTTATTGCTACTTAGGTTATTCCAAAACATATAGAAAATAACTCAGGCACTTAGTGGGTAACAGCATAACCAAAAAGGTTTATACAAGCACAAATCATGATATCGGTTTTCACCACTAGAAAGAAAAAGTAAAGTTAGGTATGAATAGTTAATTACTTTAAATTCAAGATTTTTTCGACTTATCGGGTTTGACCAGTCGGCCCTCGATATTTGTGTGATGAACTCGAATATTTTGTTCTTGGGTCATGGATGTTATTTATATATGTATTTATATATTATGAATATCGTCGTCTAGTACCCATAGTACAAGCTTTGCTTAGTTTGGGACTAGGTCGATTTGTGTATAATTGTCCCATAATATTTATTTATTTATTTATTTATTTATTTATATAATAATGTTGATTAACATTTATTTATATAGACAATAGCATCGATATATTTTTTGTCAAAAAAGAATTTACCACTTTAGTATCAGTGCCCTGAGTTACGAGGCATGGAGATCTGTAAGTATGTCACATAGAATTACATCACTAAGGAAACTTCGTTATAAGCAACAGAGTGCAACTTTTTTTTCAATCTTGACAGGATTAAAATATCAAATATCAAATATCAAATGAACAAACTTAAACTACCTTATCAATAAAATATTTTCATAATAAGAGATAATAAATAATAAATAATCATAAATATCGGACAACCTCACACAAATCGATCTAGTCCCAAATTGAGCTCAAGAAGGCTTGTGTTATGGGTACTAGACGACGATATACGTACTTATATAGATAAATATATACTTAAATACATAGAACAACCATGACCCAAGCACAAATATTCAAGTTCATCACACAAATATTTGCCCTGGCGGGGATTCGAACACGTGACCGCTGGCTCAGTACGCAGGTGCCTTCAAACCGATCCAAACGCGTCGTCAAGAGATAAACTACAGGACTAAGATCTGAAATAAATTATTAAAACAATTAAAAAATAGGTAAATCTAAAAAATTGAGCCCCCGCGGCATGGTCCCGAAGACGCTGGCAGCATTTCCTCGCTGAATCGCAATGCTAAGGGGATCTTCATTGAAATATACTATTATTACTAATATTACTCGGCTTCCCTTTTGTGTATGTATTTAAACATTTTATTGCACATAAAGCAATATTGACAAAAACTTAAAAATAATACATGTGTACAAGGGCGAACTTATCCATGAAAGGGACTTCTTCCAGTTAACATTTGAGCAAATGAGACAGAAAACTACACATTGAAGTGATAGACAAACGAACAAACTAAAACGTGCAAATATACTAAATGTAAATATAATCTTAAGATAAATAAATATACATATAATTACAAACGTATTATTGTATTAAACATAAACTAATAAATATAAATAATATAATAATAATAAATATTCAGTCTTATTAGCATTGAACTATAATATTAATCAAGGATTGAAAAGCCATAACGTTTTCAAATTTTCCTTAAATGATGCCACGGATTGTGATTGCCTCACTGACACCGGTAACGAGTTCCACAACTTCACGGAGTGAAGACGCAGCCTAGTGTTGTGCGAGGAAGCTGCCAGCTCTTCGGTCCCCAGTTCAACCAGCCTTTAACTAACGGATCTTGATCTTGATGAAATTAATCGGTCGTAATAAATTGTTTATCAGTAACCGTGAATCTCCGGGGCCGAACTATTGGCTTTGAAACTTGGTCTCATTTCCCCGAGGTTCCTGCTCAAGGATTAATAATCTTTATTGCCACAGCAGTATAAGATAATTGGCCGAGCGAGCGAAGTGAGCGAAGAGTCTCTGTTTCAGTTTTTTAGGGTTCCGTAGTCAACTAGGAACCCTTATAGTTTCGCCATGTCCGTCTGTCCGTCTGTCCGTCTGTCCGTCCGCGGCTTAGCTCCGTGATCAATTGATCATTAATACTTACTAGAAAGCTGAAATTTGGTGCGAGTATGAGTATGTATCACGCCAACAAAACGGTAAAATAAAAACTAAAAAAATTTTTTTTTTTTTTCATTTCAACACTAGTGTGTGGGGTGTCGTTGAATAGGTATTGTGAAAATAGCATGGGTCTCCAAACATCATTTTTTGACAAAATCAGCAGTTTTGTAAATGTTCGCTCCGAAAATAAAAACATAGTGCCCCCCCCCCCCCCTCCCCCCTCTCTCTAACTTTTCAACCACGGGCCAAAAAATTATAGAAAAATTCATGAACCGTATAAGTACTTCCAATAAAAACTATATTGAACAAAATCAGTTGAGCCGTTTTTGAGTTATCGCAAAATTTCATTATTTTCTTTAAAAGGACGTAAGCTGACTTCCAGAAGGTAATAAGTTATTGCAGTTACATTGGCGGTTACGACCTTTTTATAGAGCTTGAAATCTTTCTTGTAACTTAAGTCTATTGTGAAGGATGGGCAACTACGGAACCCTACACTGAGCATGGCCCGACATGCTCCTGGCCGTTTTTTTTTTATGTCCATATGTTTGGACGGTCGATGTTCGGATTTCCAATTGATCTCGCTTATAGCTACTAGCGATTCTATTTTTAGAAGTTTTTAAAAATAGCATTGTTATGGGGATTGAGTGAGTGAAGAGTCTCTGTTTCAGTTTTATTTTATGTCCAAATGTTTGGACGGTCGAATGTACGGATTTCCGATTGTTCTCACGTAGAGAGAGTAGCGATTCTATTTTTAGTTTCTTTTTAGGGTTCCGTACCCAAAGGGTAAAAACGGGACCCTATTACTGAGACTTCACTGTCCGTCCGTCCGTCCGTCCGTCTGTCACCAGGCTGTATCTCAACAACGGTGATAGCTAGACAGTTGAAATTTTCACAGATGATGTATTTCGATTGCCGCTATAACTACAAATACTAATAATAAAATAAAATAAATATTTAAGAGGGGCTCCCATACAACAAATTTGTTATAGATTATATATATGTATAGGTACGGAACCCTTCATGCGCGAGTCGGGCTCGCACTTGCCCAATTTTTTAAATAGCATTGTTGTGGGGTTTGAAAACTTAAAAATTACAAATTACATCAATGTCGAAACAAACTGGCTAAAGAGCGACAAGTGATAATCAGAGCTCGCACTTATTATTGCGAAACAAGAAGTAAGATTTCTTATTATACAAATACTTACAAACTATATTGACCGATTTTGGGTTGCGTTTTTTTTTTAAATAGCCATGCATTTAACCTCGATTGCACCTGATGTTAAGTAATAATAAGGCCTAAGATGGAGCATGCTTGGCTAGAAGATGCCTGTTCACTCTCGACTTGAAGACATCTAAGTTATATATTTTTTAGGTTATACCTATTATAAATATTTACTAAGCCGGTTATAAATATATTTGAATTATATAACTTAGTAATACAGCCGTATTGAATACTACTTGTACTTAATAAGACTGTACGTATATTACATCACTTTTCATTTCCATGTTTTTGCGATGATAATTCCAAGTACTGATGATAATTCCACTTCTAAATTTTCATGGCCTTACTTCCATGATCGTCATATAATATGTTCTACACAAATAACAAACATAATGGAAAATTTACCATCTTATCGGATTAAAAAAAAATCTTACCGGGGCGAACGCACTACCAGTAGTGCTTGTGCCAATAGAGCGGTTGTTGATCAAATTAGTTGTGCTGTTACCAGTTACCACCGATCTTTGTGTACAGAGTTTAAACAACTTTTCAAGCTAGTGTCGTAGATTTATATATTATTTTCTTATAGTGAACCGCTGAGCTGGTATATATTTTTAGGGTTCCGTACCCAAAGGGTAAAAACGGGACCCTATTACTGAGACTTCGCTGTCCGTCCGTCTGTCACCAGGCTGTATCTCAAGAACGGTGATAGCTAGACAGTTGAAATTTTCACAAATGATGTATTTCTATTGCCACTATAACAACAAATACTAAAAATAAAATAAAATACAACAAACTTGTTATAGATTGGTACGGCACCCTTCATGCGCGAGTCGGACTCGCACTTGCCCAATTTTTTAAATAAATTAATTAATGCCTTTCTGGCTCTTGTGTAACTGTCTTTACACATTGGGCCTATGTATTTTTACACTTTTTTTGGCATATTTATAAAATGAGTAGTTTGCACAAATGTAACTTTGACGTGCTTTGACAGAGAAAAATTGTGTTTTTCTTAATCTACCTTTGACAACGGTAACTGGAAATTAGCCGAAACGACATGGGATGGGAGGCTCGCATAATTAATATACGCGATTATAATCCGTTTAAATTGTTTTACGAGTATTTATATTATTTGTTGACTAATCCTCTCAATAAAATGTAGTGCTGAAGCCACGAGGCGAGCGTTCATAAAAGTTACACAACATTTTTAATTACATTTTCCAGCAAATGGATTCAGCCGTTAATCCATTTATGCGCAGATCAAACTCACTTCGGTATAATAATAGTAGAAAACACTTTTTACACAGGAAACTACGGCGAAACTCAGACATCTTAAAATAACTGTGAAACGGTACGTCGTAGAAGTCGAATATCGCTCGACATCTTTCGAATCGGTTCTCGTTGCTCGGATGGCCGCTGGGAGTGATCGGCTCTCCTGATGATAAATCTCGAACCGATTTGAAGCATGTCGAGCGATATTCAACGACAACTCACGAAATAAATAATATTAGGAACGTATATTAATATTGACGTAACGTTACAATGATCTTTCAGTGTAGAATGTATAGTTGAGTTGTTTACCTGAGTGTAACCTAGACTAAATGTTTAAACTTAGTTGAAAGTGAGGTAAGTTTTAATATTTTTGTTATTTCTTAATAAATGGGTTTAAAATCGTCGTTGCGTCGTTTGAATCTGGGGGCACAATCAGCTTTACGTATAAAATAGCCCTAATTTTTACAAAAATGAGGCTGCAACAAGGCGCCTAGTTTACATATATAAAATACTCGTAGTTTAATGTATTTCCTCGCAGTAGTCGTGAAAAGCACTCTGTTCAGTCTCGGCTGAAAGTACAATAGATGAACTCGTATTATCGAAGGCCTCCCCTGCAGGTCGGCCTTCGAAATTTACATGTTCATCTATTGCTTACCACTTTACAGCCTCTACACGACAATGTACTATTTTTAACTTATTATCGACTGCACGCAATGACAGCATGAAATAGCTATGTTACTTTCTAGAACTCAGAGAAAATTATTATTGACTTCAAAAGGTTAGTTGAAATTATCAATTTGTCATAATTTGAATAAAATATTTTAAAAGGACTCTCTTAACAAACACCTTATACATCGTAAATCGGGAAATTACTAAGAATTTGTACAAACCGCTCCACTCACAAGTCACGTTCGAACTTATCAAGACAAATTTCGGTCGTACATCTTACTGTTATTTATTTCGCTGACGTGGCCTTTTCGAAAACGTTTTATTTGTACACCTAAGCCCGTTACGTTTTGTATGGGTTTTATTATACCTCAGTGACCTCAGACTTATGAGGCGGTGCATATTGCTTCTATACTGTGACAGAAAGGTTCTTTAATGACGATCACGTAATGAAAGATGCAGCGTGCCTCGGGCTTCCTCAAGGTGGATCGACGATCTGGTTAGGATCTCGAGATGCCACGACTTTGCGCGACAGCGGAAGCGGTAGAGCGCGAGATCCGATTGCATTGCGATTTTTTTAGGACTACGAAAATTATAACTAATGTAATTTTTTTTTGTGCCGTTATGGACCCCCTCAGGCCTGCTACTGCAAAACACATGAAAACAATACAGATTTCTGTAGTCTATAGCCGACCTACCTAGGCCTGTACTCGTATAATGCCAGACACTGCAATGCGCACCTGAGTCGTCCGTTATTTATCAATTCAAAGGCTTAAAGTGCTCTGACTGTAGCTCAATGAAATTAAATAAAAGTATAAAATTTAAAACATATTATTTCAAGTTGAAATAATGAGCAACTCAATAAACATCACGGATAATTAATAATCAATCACTTCTTATACACATCTGAGTCTCTAAATGCGAGACAAAGGTTAACTGAACTGAATGATATATATATTTAAGGTTAGGTTCTACTTTGCCAATATCATCTAATGTATTTTTAAATACAAGCATATATAAGTGTTCGTAAAATGCGAGCAAAATTAATGAAGTGTAGATTGGTCGTCACAGGTTGTCATGGTCATTCCAATCGAATTTGCTCGCATTTTCCGATCCCTGCGGGCATATGATGGTTGCTTTTATCACGCGATAAATAAGTGACAAAGCATCAGCCACGTTTTGACAAGAAGCGAGTGTGAGTGACAGATGCTTTGTCACTTATTTATCACGTGATAAACGCAACCAGTCGCGTGACAATCGAAGTCGCGGCAAGATATTATTTATTTTATTATTTTTATTTCATTTTATTTATTTATAAATTTTACAAATAAGATTACGTATAATCTAAAGCCCTGCGAACCTGTTATGACAGTTTGTCTACAGGAAGACTTTACCATATCTAACTAAAAGTATAATTTATAAAAATCTGTATTCAATTTTTTAAAGACTACGGCAATGTATATAGTAAATGGTTTTTCAATTTTCTTTTAAATATCCGTTTATTTTGTTCGAGACGGATGTCCTCGGGGAAGCTATTGCTGTTAAAAATGTATGGCAGGCGTTTTTTTAGGGTCCTGTCTCCGTAATAGTTTTTAGGGTTCCGTACCCAAAGGGTAAAAACGAGACCCTATTACTGAGACTTCGCTGTCCGTCCGTCCGTCTATCCGTCCGTCCGTCCGTCCGTCCGTCCGTCTGTCACCAGGCTGTATTTCAAGAACGGTGATAGCTAGACAGTTGAAATTTTCACAGATGATGTATTTATATTGCCGCTATAACAACAAATACTAAAAATAAAATAAAATAAGTATTTAAGGGGGGCTCCCATACAACAAAGTTGTTATAGATTATATATATATATATATATGTATATGTACAGAACCCTTCAAGCGCGAGTCGAACTCGCACTTGTCCAATTTTTAACTATAGGCACATCGAACTTACCCGTGGACACAGACCATATGCCAGCCCTGCAGTGCTGCCCTCTCAACCAAAACCACGTAATCCGGGTTTCATTTTTGTCATAACTATGCTTAATTTGCCATAACTGTTGACACAGTTTATAGTTCACCTGCCTACTGAGCCGGCGGCCCTGGGATCGAATCCCAGCCAGGGCAAATATTTGTGTGATGAACTCGAATATTTGTTCTTGGGTCATGTATGTTATATATATAGGTATGTATTTATATATTATGTATGTCGTCGTCTAGTATCCATAGTATAAGCTATGTTTAGTTTGGGACTAGATTGATTTGTGTACCTAAGATTGTCCTTCAATGTTTATTTATTCATTTAATATATTACTAATAATAGCAACTACCGTATAGATAGGCCATCTAAAATATTTCTTTGGGATATATTTACGAATTTATAAATAACGTAACCTTTTAAATGTTATGTCATGGTATATTCCAGTAGCAATTATAAAAAAAAAAACAATTAAAACACAGCAACAACAAATAAACCGCTTTTTCAACAAATAATTGTTTTGAGGTTACGTTCTTTTGCCGTGAGACGGCAGTGCCGCAGTGATCATGGATTCATCAGGATTTCATTTTCATAATCATAAATTTTAATTATTCGATTTGAAGTTTATTAAAACAATACCTTATTAAGCCATTAGACAAATTGTTTACTACATCAAAGGTACGCAACTGAGCTCTACATTAAATTGGGCAGTTGTTGTTTTAACTATTTGCGAACCCAACGTAATTATGCTATTACATTACAGCGCCAGGGTTCCACTCTACAGTGATGGATGAAACAAACAAATATTGAGTAAAACGTAATTATATTCTCTTTGCTACTGAGCTGGCGTAATACAACGACAAATTATAGTCATGAGAGCCATTTTCGTACCCCCACTTTTTTATTATTATGGATATTTAAGGTATTTTCTACTCAAAATCACGAGCTCTTTCGGTCTAATTAGGATAAAAAAGTGTCGTATTTGCAAATCCGACGTAATTATGCTATTTCATTACAGCGTAGTGTGGTAGAGCCGCAGGGCTCTACTCTACAGTGATGGATGAAACAACAACTATTGAGTAAAACGTAATTCTCTTTTTTACTGAGCTGGCGTATTGAACTACAACGACAATACCCAGGTAGCAAACAGGTTGTATAAGAGTATATACAGACATTATAACTGTAATTGATGCTGTATAAAGAATATATAAGTGATTATGCAGCCTGTGACAATATTGATCATGAAATAATAATGAAGTAATGAAATAACGAAATCATGAAATAATGAAATAACGAAATAATGAAATAATGAAATAATGAAATAATGACGTAATGAAATAATGAAATAATGAAATAATAAAATAATGAAATAATAAAATAATGAAATAATAAAATAATGAATTAATAAAATCATGATAAAATGAAATAATGGTATAATGAAATAATGAAATAATGAAAAAATGAAATAATGAACTTTATTCTGCAATTGGGCCACAAGGGCACTTTTACATGTCTGAGTCTACCGGCATTTCACAAGAAGAGACCACTGTTGAGAAACAACGCCGAAAGAAACTCAACAGTAAGTCATTTTTTCAGAAAGCATAAAAGCAAAAGCATACTTAACTATTACAATGATATGAACTTAACTATACGTAGTTCTACAAGAAAACATATTAAAAGTGTATTTTAAGATATGTGAGGAAAAGTGTAAGAATAAAATAGAAAATACAAGAAAGCCTGACGGTTTATCACAATTTATGTACGTTTGATATGCTTTCTTATTAGAACTGTGTCCCTTAAACTAGTTAGGTACAATCTAAGAAGGAGTCAGCTACGCGGTTTCTGGTTCAGGCCATGCATTTTTGTCTGTCAGATAGTCCTGTACTGTATAATAAATGCTTTTAACATAAGAGATTTTTTGAAATAAGTAAGATGACATGAGATTCAAGACAATATTGTTGCGAACGACGAAAAGATAATGCCCTGATATTTATTATAATTTAAAATTTGTAGTAGCTAAGATCCCAAAGCATCTGTCACTCACACTCCTATTTTGTCAAACCGTGACGGATGCTTTGTCACTGATTTATCGCGTCATAAAAGCAACCATAGGTGCAGAGCAGGAAAACGCATTGTAAATATATTTCCTGAAATAATAAATATTAATAATAATAGTAATATATATTTATTTCAGAAAGCAATATTCCATAGATTGATTAGTAAGAATGTTGCCTTAGCGCTATGTTAATAAACAATAAGTTAAATAATTTAAATAAACAAAGACTCGTAAACATACAAAAAATAATATTCTATAAAACTAAGGTTTTCAGTACGGGGAACAGAGTGCAACCCCTTACTTATATTGATACCTCTCCATATTATAAAACTGATTTTCAATACGGTTCTAGAATTTTATAATAAGAAATATACGTGTAGTTTTAAGACATGCTGTTACGTCCAACTGTACATTTTGCGCAAATGACAATTGCTATTACTTTTTATTTAACCTGTCTGTGTGTCCCACTGCTGGGCAAAGGCTTTCGTTATTGATAAACGAAAATTGGTTCACCTGGCGCGCAATACATACCTACGTATGTACCTACGTAAGTTCTGCGAATAAATACATTCCGAGTCGGAACGGCGCTTACTTTCTATGTCGTTATTGACCTACCGTTTCGTATGCTCGTTTCCCACATCCACACTAACACTGAATACGAAAGATCTTATTACTTTACTTATTTGTATTTACCGAGCTCTTCCTTGCTGGCAGGTAAAGGCAAAGTTCCACCGATGGTGTGCGAGGGTGTTAAACGGGATATTACAGCGGTGCGACCGCGGAATATTAAGTGGCACACCACCTTTATGATAGTGTATGAAATATGAAGTTTTCCTTGAAGAAATTAACAAGATATTTAGCATTTTGGTCTGTTTACTGTAACTTAGAAAAGTTTGATCTTTTAGGTCTTATATACCTACTATATTTTAACGAAATAATTCGTTTTCAAAGATTTGGTGTGATGGACGTAGCGATCTAATAGCTCAGTTGGGAAAGCAATATGCCGGAAACGTAGAGGTCGCATCAGGTTCAAATACAGCTTAGAATGCAGTAGATCGCATTCAATTTTTCTTTCTTAACTTACCTTTATGTCATTATTTATAGAAATGATTCGTATTAGGTATGTTCTAAAAGTAATAAACTTAACACAAACTTAATGGTAATCTTTTTACACGTGTTCAATCATTTCGTATATATTTTTTTCGAACAGATCATAAATTTCACAAACCAGTAACAAAACATTCATCATTTTAATAGCCATGCGTAGTATCAGACTTGTAGCACTAGAATTGCGTGGATTTCTCAAAATTTGTTCACTTTTCAATTGAATTGAAATTGGATGAGGACGGCGGACGACCAATCGCTGTGGAGAATTGAGGGAGGCCTTTGTCCTGTAGTGGATAATGATGAAATCACTTTTCTGGATCGTAACGGGTTCTAGTGTATGAGTTTTTCAACAAACCTGTAAACTTAATGGCTTCAGAATGATGACTAACAATTTAATGAAAAACATCAGACCATGACAACAAATGACTTACAAAAGATTTTGAAGATGTAAATGTCTGTCGAATTATATCCCAGCTCCCAGCAGACTTAGAACGTACAAATACCCAAACATCACACAAGCAATATATGAGTATATTTCGAATTAGAAAACAATTATCAAAGAAAAATGAATAGCCATAGAGCCAGAAACGGACGCGGCTCGAGCGATTTAATCTCCTAATCTGGGGCCCAATCTCCTCTGGAATTTATTTTTAATTTCGTCATCAAAGTTTTCACTCCACGAGTCGCATAACGAATCATTGTTGAAAAGTTTCAGCAATCCCGAGGAATTGTTTTCCTTAATTTTAAAATGGAAAAACCTATTTTATTTATTTTAATCTAAGCACGAGTACCTACATACATATCTCTTCTTATAATAATAATAAATAATAATAATAAGATTTAGGTTAATTTAGGTTGGTTGGTTGGATGAGGGCGGCGGACGACCAATCGCTGTGGGTTGATTTAGTTTGCGCGTCAACCGTGTTTTGGAATATTAATAAAGTAAGGTAAATGTTCTTAAAAGTCAAGTAAATTCGAAAGGTAGCTTGGGAGTTAGGGTGGCGGAAAGATTAACGCGCTGGACCGGAAATCCAGAGGTACCGGGTTCGATTCCCGGTCTCTTCCACCAGGTAACGCATTTAAATTTTTCTTTGAGCGTTGATCTTTGTATTAAAATATAAAATTAAAAATAATTAATAAAAATAAAAATATAAAAATTGTGGTGTGTACCCATATAAAAAAAGAACATTACACATGTTTCATAAATGTTTAAAGTAAATTGTTTACTTGAAGTGTCCTTCACATCGTATATAATTATTTTCATTCAATTGTGATGTATTCTAGGTTAGTGTCTACATTCTTCTTTGTGAATACTAATGCAAAATTAGCTCGCCGTGCAGTCCGACATTTAATATCGAGAAAATATGAAATAGCTTGCTTTATTGCATTCCCGGCGGATATCAGCATATCATCATCATCATCATCTCAGCCATAGGACGTCCACTGCTGAACATAGGCCTCCCCTTTGGACTTCCATATATACCGGTTGGAAGCGACCTGCATCCAGCGCCTTCCGGCGACCTTTATAAGGTCATCTGTCCATCTTGTAGGTGGACGTCCTACGCTGCGCTTGCTGGTCCGAGGTCAGTATCAGTATCAGCATATAGAAGATGTTTATATTGGTACAGAAAAACTGTCATAATATAAGGTATTGGTGGCTGGACAACTGTTTAAGGACTAACTTGCCTCTTATTTGGTTGTCGCGTGTTTATCTTAAACAAAACTAGGGACCCGCCCCGGCTTCACACGGGTGCAATGCTGATATTTACGACATCACATTAGAAACCTCTAAAATTATCTGTGTTTCTCTACTATTTAATGCATATAAACCTCCCTCTTGAATCACTCTATCGTCTGTTGACAAAACCTACTAAATAATAATACCTAATTAAAACAGAGCTCGTATCTCCGTATCAATCTACAAGCGAGATAGGAGGTTTTAAAGAGTAGTGGCAGAAATTTTAGTGAGTTTTGGTTGTCACCTGGCGCTATCTATAAATAAACCGCATCATAATCTATTGCTATAGATCAAGCCGAGAAAACCTTATATTGTGTATTATTACGTACAAAAAATTTAACAGAAGAGAATAATATTCTATATTATGTGCCGTTTCAATTGATGCGATATCATTCACCGGTGTAATAATATTCCTCAAAGTATATATTTCCATTACATTATAATGTATTTTAATGTCTTTGTGAATACTAATGCGAAATTAGCTCACCGCGTAGTCCGACATTTAATAATGAAAAATATGAAATGGCTTGCTGTATTGCATTCATGAATATCGAAATCGCGGGTTGATGGCGTCACGTTGCGAGGAATATTTCACTATGGGTGCATTTTGTTCTCATTTATTATATCACTAGGTACATAGTATAAAACAAAGTCACTTCCTGTCTGTTTGTACCTATGTATGCTTAGATCTTTAAAGCTACGCTACGGATTTGGATGCGTTTTTTTATAGACATTGTGATTATTCAAGAGGCAGTTTTATATGTATAATATATGCATAATTTATCAGCAATGCACCCATGCGACGCCCCGGGTCGCTAGTTAGGAGAATGTTACTCAAAGGCAAAAGAAGCCGTCGACTTCTCTATGATACAAAGGTTCTACTAATAATACCAGAAATCACTGTCGTTTTTGTAAAAAAAAAATATATATATTAGCTTTTGCTATTACTTTGTTCCATTTCTAATTGCTGTGACATTTTAAAATAAATATGAAATGTGAGTGAACCCACGTCGTTGACTTCTACGTGTGTAAACCCGTTTCGAATGTTTTTTAATATGTCTGAGACTCATGGAAGTTTTCTATACAGGGTGGAATATTTCTAAATACTGGGCTGGCAGGATAGTGTCATCTAAGTGATCTACAATCGACCTATTATAATTGTAAAGCTGGATTTTAAAGTAAAAAAAAAAAAAAAAACAGTGACAACCCTACTAATTCAAAGGTTTTATTTACATTTCAAATTGACACCTGTCTTTAACTTAAGCGATGTTCAAAACGATGGTTGGTATGTGCAGATTTTTACACTAAAGTTTAACAAACTGTATCTAAAAATGGATAGAAATATTTACATAGTGGAAAAAGTAACTACTACTCAGTCTGAATAATTCCCTGTTTGCTTAAAAGTCCCTAGATCGGTTCCACCGTGTATACCAGGTGGGTCCTGTAACAGGAGCAAAAAATTAAAACATAGATTTTACTCGTCCAACTGAACAACATCTGTTCAGAAACTTAAAAAAAATACTGTTTTCATATGTTCATTATTTCAAACAAAGTAAATAGCATTTTCAATGTACGCCTTCCAAGATTGACATCGCCTTAGCATTGACATAGCTGCCAATTTACTAAATATCAAATGTTTCGCAATACATAGCTTCTTTGAATAAACTTTATTTTACAGGTTTACATAATAAAATGATTTTTTTTTAAAGTTGTTTAGTTTGTTAATATGTGTAATAAATGTTGTTTAGTTTGAGGGGTAGAGTCCATGTTTTAATTTATTGCTCCTGTTACAGCACCCACCTGGTATACAGGGTGGAATAGATCTAGGGACTTTTAAGCAAACAGGGAATTATTCAGACTGAGTAGTTACTTTTTCCACTATGTAAATATTTCTATCCATTTTTTAGATACAGTTTGTTAAACATTAGTGTAAAAATCTGCACATATCAACCGTAGCATCTTTTGAACATCGCTTAAGTTATAATTGTGACATTATATGTCACTGTTATCATTATCATATCACCATTAATTAAATTAAACACACATGTGATACAAGCTCGCTTCTGATATTTCCGTACAATCAAATTGGCCTGTGCAGCAAATGCATATATTTATTTATCAGCCCAATTACCATTATCATGTCATTTAGTGTTCAGACAGAAAATTAGCTAGCCGCCTGACATTTAATAATGAAAAACATGAAATAGCTTGCTTTATTGCATTCGTGTCACTGTCGGAATTGCCAGCTGATTGCGTCATTATGCATTTTCAGTAGAGGCATTTCATTTTCACTTAATCGGCATGACGACGGCATTCACGGTCTAAATATCTGAGCACGGCGTCTGGAATACTGAGACATATGTTTGTACGTGTCAAGAAGGATCTCATCCCATCAAAAACAAAAATATAAACAGCCAAGTGCGAGTCTGACTCGTGCATCGAGGGTTCCGTACAAACACTTACCTATCCCATGGCCGGGTTAAGTTTGCACCTGGTATGGCGCGGGATATAAATAAATGATGATAGATAAATGAGGTGCAAAGTTAACGCAATCGATCACGTTTGTTGTATGGGAGCCCCATTAAATATTTATATTATTCTGTTTTTTTAGAAATAAAGACAGACAGACAGACAGACGGCGGAAGCTTAGTAATAGGGTCCCGTTTTTACCCTTGGGAACGGAACCCTAAAAACATGGCGTCGACAAAGCCTCACTTTTTTGAATTCGGTTGAAAGATACTCGCTGAGAATAGACACTCTTCTGCAAATATCAAGGAGAAATATGTTTTCTTTAGCATTTTGAGAAGGTATAAATAAAATAGCGGAAATTTCTCAATTTCCGTTTCGTCGTGTCTGTCCGTACATTTGAGATTCGCTGTATTATGTTATTGAGTTCTGTCTGAACAGTAATGGATCCTTGGCTGTATTTTGCAGTGAGGGATTGTCGTTGGACCTATAGAATATTGAATTAACTATACAGGATGACGGGTGACCCTGTGTCGTAAACAGAAATTATGTGTGTTACAGTTTAAACATGTGGACGTGCAAATATACGTATTTGTTTTTTAATTACATTTTTTTCATTTAATGAGTCTCATGGTCACCCTAATTGCTACGTTAAACTGTCATAGACCGTACAAACCAAGTATTGTTGAATAGGGTGACCATTAGATTGGTGTTATTCATATTTGAAATTGTTTTCAGTAAAGTTTAATTGTTTGCTTCTAGAGTTAAATAATACGATCAATTTGCTTAAAGCAACAACACTGTGATAGAAACATTTTTTTTGTGAGGACTTAGGTTTCACCCTGTATATGTTTTGTATGTTTTATTCTTGCCACTGGAACTACTATAAGATAATTATAATAAGTATTTTTCTTTTTACCAAAACGAATCAATTTTTGTAAATAAAATATTTTTCTCAAAATCCCCTAAAAAACCCAATGCATGGGTTTTTATAAATAAGTTTTTAGGTAACAACATTATGTCGATTCGGTAACCACCTCCTTTCCCAAGTCGGTTGAAAATGTCTTGCTAAGAATAAAAAAAAACTTTGACGTTTTTAGAAACTATATAGGAAACACATAGGGCATAGGGTTCCAAGGAGTATTATTCTACAACCAATTACCAAAACAAATAAAAGAATGTAAAAAAAATTATATCTTTAAACGAAAACAGAGAGACCATGTAATTAACAACGTCTAAATTTGGCCCTGGGAGTTCTGCATCGAAGACAAAAGAAGACTGATAAGGATGTCATTGAGCATTTACCTTAAAATTTTATTTGAAGCATATTAAAAGTAAACAAATGAAGGTGTTTTATAAATTTAGCGTACAGATAAATCTCTGCGCATTGTACTTTACTTGCTTATTTTAGGTTATATGTGTGAGTATTTTTGTATCTCTATAATAATTTTGTGGTATGTAAGTGCAAAGTGCTATTAGTAATGTATAAATAAACTTAGATAATTTAACGTAACTTTATATGTCGCAATCGATGTTCACTGAAATAATTAACAATTTTTTAGACAATAAGTTCTCATTAAGTGAAATGTAAAATTTATTTTGAGAAATAAAGTTATTTAACCATAAAGAGCGGAAATTACTCAATTTCCGCTATTGATCGTTTTTTTCTCTTTAATTTAATCATTCGAGACTCATAATCATAATATTGAGTTATGTTTTGGACAGTTACGCACTCTTGAGTAAATTTTGCACTAAGAATTTTATTTAAGCCTCTGGAATAAATAAGCTAGCTGTTAATAATTTAAATGTCGTTTTTATTTTAGTAAGAGGAAATACGCTATAAGCGCTTTTTTCTGTTCATAATCATCATAATAAAATATTTCTTCATCATCTAGTATCCATAATACAAGCACTCTTGATACTTGGTTTGAGCCGTGGTTAATTTTTATATTCTATAGAACATATATTGGGTATATTAATTTCCAATGTATTCTCCATTCTTGAGATTCTGAAAAAAAAAACACGACGTGCAAACTTAACCAGAATTAAGCTTTCTTAAAGCAAAACTTGTAATATTTTTCTAAGCAAAAACAAGATGGTGAACACAGTGACGTATCAGCTGCAGACTATTGGCGAGGACGTCTTTTTTTTAAAAAGCAACTTTAATATTCTCCGTTCAGTATATGATATATTATTATATTTTGTTATAATACATTACAAGATGGTACATTTTAAACTTTTGCGGAATAATTACGAAAACTTCTCAATCATCAAAATCGGTCGAGTAATTCACGCACTATCCTAAAACATACTTAAAAACAAACGCATAGACTGCTAAACTCATAAAGGTTCCTTTCGGCTATGCCGTAGTAGGGTAACAAGGATAAGCCCTCTTAAGATTTCTCTAAACAAAAACAAGATGGCTAACACAGTGACGTGTCAGCGGCAGACACAAGCGAGGTCGTCTTTTGTTTTTTAAAGCAACTTTAATATTCTCTGCCTCACTTTATGACATATTATTATATCTCTTTATTTATTTAATCTTTATTGCACAAATGAAAAACAGATCGTAAAAAAGGCGGACTTAATGCCATTGGGCATTCTACCAGTTATCCATCGGGCGAAGCAGATAAGTTGTGGGCGGTGCAACTAACTTAAATAGGTTTTAATAGATAAACACACTCTACTATACTCTAATATACTCTTTATTATCAGCTTACAGATATTATTGCCTTCATAGGTAAATTACAAGATGGTATATTTTACACTTTCGCGAAATAATAATGAAAACGTCCTAGGTATAAAACATACTTAAATACAAATACTTACATAGACTGCTACAATTATAATGGTTCCTTTGGCTATACCTTTAGTAGGGTAAAAAAGCATAATAAATACAACGCCGAAATATAACAAGAATCCCTCTGAAGATTCCTCTAAGCAAAAACAAAATGGTGAACGCGGACGTGCCAGCGGCAGACACTTACAGCCCGACCAAAAAGAGTAGTAGAAAGTAGTAGTTAAAAAGTGGCAATACTGTTGTGTCCTCCCTTTCTAATCAATATTAGAAAACGGGGATGACACTACAAATCTAGAACTTTATAATATATTATGGACTAGGTCCATATGTTGTTAGTACATACAAAATGTTTAGAAACTATGTTAGCTTAAAAAGAAATACAAATAAGAAATGTTTTTTTTTTTTTTTTTACACTTAAGTTTAAGGGGTATGTCCGGTCTACTTAATATATCTTAACGTAGTCCTAACCTGCTCAATCCAGTGCTTCAATATGGGGCAATTAAATCTGTCAGCAATTACTTTCAGAATACTATTGCGACTCCTTCTGATGCGGCCCATCAACGAAGTGATTTTATTCCGCATAACCGCGTGGAAGTCGTCCGTGCGCGCCTCTGCAAACATTCCCGACGCACTGCACCATCTTGGAAATCCCAACAGCATTCTGAAAGCGTTATTATACTGAACGCGCAGGGCGTTATAAGCTCGTTTGGTATACCGGACCCAAAGGCCGCTAGAGTAAAAAGATTGACTATAGGCTTTGAAAAGCGTTATTTTTACCTCATTAGAGCTTCTAGCGAACCTGCGGGCCAGCATATTAGTCCTCACTGACAACGCTCTGCGCTCCCTCTCAATGTCACGGTCGTCACTCAGATTGTCCGTTATTATGTGTCCCAGGTATTTAAAATGGTCTACAACCTTTAGTACAACTCCACCAAGTGCTACTGGAGGAATAAAATATGGCCTACATTTTCCCGCTTTAAACACCATAATTTCACTCTTGGTGGAGTTATACAAAAGCCCATGCGCGGTTGCGTACTCCTCACATTTCCCGACCAACTGCCTAAGTGCCCCGATAGACGGACTCAGCAGCACCATGTCATCAGCATAGCTTATATTGTTAACACACGTAATATTTTCAATATAACACCCCGCATGCATGCCACTGAGTTCGCCTATCAAATCATTCATATAGAAGTTGAACAACTTAGGAGAAGTTAAGCCACCCTGTCGCACTCCACATTCCAATCTGTATACCGAAGACAAAGCCCCAGCCCATCTCACCTGATTGGTTTGGTTCTGATACCAATATTTTAGCAAACCGGTAAAATCACCTGGTATGCCTGCTTCTCCCATTTTCCTCCACAGGATATTATAATTGACTCTGTCAAATGCCTTGGAGAGGTCCAGGAAGCAAGCATAGATCGGTGTTTTTCTATCCGTGTAGTACCCCACAGTATGCTTCAAACACAAGATAGCACTCTCCGTTGACAGCCCAGTTCTGAAACCGAACTGGGCGTCATGAATGTCTAAGTAATTATCAAGTATCGAGTTGAGCATACTGTCTAATAACGCCCATCTGTACGATCATAACAAATACATACATCGTCGCAGGTCAACAATAATAAGCCCTTTAAATACTTGTCAGCGACAGAAACAAGCGAGATTTCTTTTTGTTTTTTAAAGCTACATACATACGAGTATTCTACGCGTCAGCGAGGTTCCACGTGAACAGAACTGACATTCGCGTATGAAATAATAATTTCATCGTACATATTCGATACTTGATAAGAAGGAATGTGAGTGTAATTGAGGGATTTTTTTGCTGTTTATATTCCGTTTATGTTATTTTTATGTGAACTCGTTGCGATGTCCACGGTTTTACAATTTATTTATTTATTTATTACAATTTAACACTGACAGTTAAACCTTACGTGATCATTTTTACAAATTTAATTACATTATTTATGTGAACTAATTATTTCTACAATACTATTTATGTCAACTTGCATACTATTATTCAGTTAATAACAAAATATATATTATTATAATTATACCCATGTCTCCTTAGGCTATACGAAAACAACTAGGTACTTATTACTTAACTTAAATACGAGGCTATGCTTTCTACCTAAATTGAGCTCGGGGTCACTCTTGCCTCTAGAAAACGACATGATGCGGTTAAAAATCTAGATTCTAGGGTGAAGAAAATGTCGAGTTGGCTGTCACTATCAAGAATAGCATTCAGGAGTGATAGGGCTTGGTGCAAGGGGGACGAAGCGAGAGCACGACTCCTGGCCAGGGGGATGGCGAAAAAGCCGCGGCGGCGGTCACGCCTGAGCAGGGTGGGAACACGAGGGACCCGTATACGCATTTGGGAAAGAAGTTGCGTATTTTCTACATGACCTCGGATAAGTTGGAAGAAATATTTAATTAAATAAATATTCCTCCGAGCCTCCAGGGACGTGTACTCTACCATACCCAGTAGGAAGAGAGACTGGTACATGAAGGGGTAGAAACCATACATTATCCTATACAGGAATCGCACAAACGATTTCTGCACCCTCTCCAAGAGTAGCGTGTACCGCTGCTCATGGGGATTCCATATGGCGGCATTAGTCTCGAGCCTGCTCCGGACATATGCATTGTACAGGACACTAATAGCGTGTCGGCTAGTAAACAATTTGGCCTGGCGAATAACAAATCCCAGACATCTCCTAGCTTCATTATAAATCCTGGTTATGTGCTGGTTGAACGAAAGTTGCGAATCAAAGTACGTGCCAAGGTCTTTAACTTCACTTACACGCTTTAATGGTTCGTCCAGCAGCAAGTACGTGTATACGTTATTACCGAGCATTTATCCTTGTTAAGGGAGAGACTATTATTAAGGGCCCACACACCAACAGCATCTATATCTAGTAAATCTAGTTGCAGTAACATTGAATCGCTAGAGCTGTTAATAAAAACATTAGTATCTTATAATATAACATACGGGCGATACTTTTGGCTTTGTTTGTCGTAGGTACATCAGTCTGTGGAACCGTGTATACCTATTTGTCTTAGTCAATTACCAAACAAGCGAAATAGAGCTTATTTTAGGTCATAGTTAGATTTGTTTAAGTTTTTCTAATATTTATGACTTAAATTATTTCAATCTTTTTTTATTCGTCGGTACAAGTTGGACTTTTCTTTTCAAAGACAAATAAAAGAAGATTTGTAAAATAATTGGGTTATAAATATTGATATATTTTCATTATCAAATGAGTTTCGTTATTTTACTTTATTAAAACCGTATCAGATTGAGACCGAAGGCTTAATTTTTTAAGTTTTGTTACTGTGACTCAATATTTTTCAAATGTTTATTTATTTATTTAAACTTTATTGTACAAAATACAAAAGCAAAAGTACAAATGGCGCACTTAATGCCATGAGGCTTTCTCTACCAGTCAACCACAAATGCTGTGTGTCGGTCGAGTTGCAACCCCAGTGAGCGAACTGATTATATTACAACTATGTAATTGATACATGACCAACAGGTCATAGAATAAAGGCGTGTAGTTGTATCAGCTGTTCTCTAAAAAGAAAAGATAATCAAAATCATATCTAGCAAATTGAATCACAGAGCCAATTTGAGAGCCTCGCTTTCAAAACAAATTTGCAATAACAATTCATGAAGGTATATCTACAATTCATAATAGCCCAGTTAAACCGTAACATCGTATACAGTAAACACTTGTTTGCAAACTAATTTGCATCCTCCATGTTTACCCGAGTGTCGGACAAATAAATACTTATAACAGCTCTTTAATTAAATGCTAATTATGCTTTAAACGTTAAAATACAACCTTTGAGGCAACCGTCCTTATTTTCATTTGACGCACAACTGGTCCGAAAAAATCCTAAAAACCTCAACGGTGATAAAAATATAAGACTTCTTCGCACACTTTCTAAGTGCGCATCTCCTAATGAGTTCTTTGAGTGAGAATTCTTAATGGAAGGAAAAAATGTTTTACGCCAACGGTGCGCTTTATTTTTTTCACTATTATTTTGTTGCTTCTTGTACCGCAAAAATGCGAAAATCAAATATCGAATGGCTTTTCACACTTAATAAACTAACCTGGTACAGTAATTTGTCGTCTCATGGCGATTGTTTGCTGCAGTAGACTCAGGACTTGAAGATCATCAGCAACTCACGGGACCTGGGACACACACTTAACTCACTATTAAAACTCACACCGATGAAACAAACACCTGAAACTTTGCTTAAATTTTAAAATAAACAAATAAATGGGTAGGTTAGGTGAAATGAGGAATATTTTTCGGCTTATTTATAATTATTTTCCAACTCAAACACTCGAGAAAAAAATTTAAACGAGGGAACGTAATCGTGCGTAACTTTGCACGCGCGTCCGCGAATCCGAAGTTGAGAGAGCGAACCGTATCGCAGGCGGCTTCACTTGCTTCTGGGCGGGCGGGAAGGCTAGGGCGGCTGCGGCGATGGGCGGCGGCGCGAAGCGGCCGCCCTAGGCGCGCCCGGTACCAGGCGCCCAGAAGTAACCAGGAGAATAACGGTACACGTGCGTCGCGACGCTCTGCGCATGCCCGAGAAAATCCCAAGAAAACCCGCAAGTGCGAGCGAGACCGCCCTATCGTTTAAAAATAGGGGTTCGAATGCAACGGAGCGAGCTATATCGGGAGCGTCAAGCAGTCTGAAAAGTTGGCTCCGATGTAGCGTATATTGTTAGCGACCGGAATAATTAACTTAGTTCGGTAATTTGTTTAACTTGATGTGGTTACGTATGATCTTTATTTAGTTTGTTACGCCGTGGGCGCTTTGGCAATGTTTCCATTACACCCATATACGTGCCATTTTGGGAAAATTCAATTTTGACTACGTAAAGCGATAAAATAGTAAACGCCAAGGGGATTCGTTGGGGTTTCCACTTTTCGTAATCAATATGTACACCTAATTTCCTTTTTAATTTAGGACTACCTGCTTAATTAACTACCAAACCTTTGAAACAGTTTTATGCATGCATCTTTAAATCGAGTTCTCTCCAAATGCGTACAAGCTCGATATCCAATGCAATTTACTCAGATAGCGAAGAAATCTTGCGTTTTATTATTCATGAAGTTCACTTCCCTCAAGGATTCAATTTTGCGTCGACTTGAGATAATCATTTCCGCTAACCGAGGCGCGAGATACAAAATTAGAATCGAAACACGCATTTCAAAATGCTGAAGTGTTCTGAATTTCCTCGCATTCATGTTTTCCTAATGACATAACAAGTAATCGTTGTGACGATACAAAAAAAAACACAGTTTTTTTTAAACGGTTGAACCGTTTAATATTGATTTATCGATAAAAATACTTTATCAAAGTCTCCTTTCAAACACAAAAGAAAATAAAATTGAATACGGATCTCCCGTTTAGTATACGATGCCATAAATACACATTAAACCTACAACACCCTTTTGTTTTGGAGTAAAAATAACAGTTCATAATTAATTACTATTATTTACTTATTGACACCGTCAAAAAATGATATTCACAAATCATTATTCACGTACGTTTAATAAGTGAAATATCTACATAAAAGGCTTTTACTGTATTTCCTTATATTTCATATGTTGTGTATGTATTAGGCCTGCTGGAGCTGGTATGTTCATAAAAATGATCAAAGCTCCTTAATTAGTAGATTTAAAAAAATAATAACTTCGTTAAATAAGTCTCAGTTATTATAGCTGAACAGCTATAATAACTAAACAGAACAGCAACGTCATCTATAAATAACATCGGTAAACATATCTCTCACGCTTCAATAAAACCGAAGTGTGATAGATAGGAACAGGTACACACACACCGCCGAATTTCAGTCGTAACCATGGCAACCACGCATTACGATCACCCACCGATTCCTAAATTCCTGGTACTGTTAACCTTATTCCTGAATTTCAAGGAAACTTGACGATGCGTTGCCAGGTGTTACGATATTAGATCGTTGTTCTTAATTAACTTTTATAGCTGTGTTGAATTAATAGTAAATAATATTTTAATTGAGGATTAATATTTGTGTAGCTTAATATTATTAGATTTCAGTGCCGGAATTTCAATTAAATACCGTATTAATTTTGTTAATTAAATATTATTATTAGTACCGCTTATTTAAATTAAATTGAAAATGTCTCCTATATTAACAGAAAAGCATTTATTTTCAAAACCACCTGCTGCGTCGTTACTTTACCAACATTAATTTAATAACATGAATAATTACTTAATTAATTAATCTAATTAGTGTGTTCTCCATGTCCAAGTTATTTTAATTTCAATTCAATCCTACATAATATAAATTATTTTAGCAGAATAGTTCACCTAAATTACCTACATTTATGTATTTTATTAAACTAAATTATCCATACGAAAATGTTTCTCAATTTCCGGAAACCCTTCAGGTGTTTCAAGAAAATGTCAACCTGACAAGCTTGACATTGACGGGCACGCGTCCATTACGTCACGGCAGTCACATCCCGCCCCCGAAGTACCAGGCAAACATATTTAGGCAAGAGTTCTGTTGTAGAAAGTCAGGTGCGAAAATAGAATGTTCCCGTGATGTACGAGAATAGGACCGGGACGCACGGCGCATGTGCGGAGCACTCGGGGACTGATTTCAGCGCCATCTGTGTTGTCATGGGCGAACCACGATGGAGCGAGCTTTTCGTAAGTGTAGGGTACACGTTGAGCGTGCTTACAAGGTTATGAAGTAACTGTTGTATTAGCATAGATGGAGACATTATCGCTTGTTTGTAAATACAATTACAAATAATAATATGAAGAAATAAAAATTACATAGAATCTAAGTAACAATGTCTAAGTAATTAAGGATAAAGAGAGAAGCGATATGGATAGAAATACATTCCACACCACGCCAAAATCGCTACACGGATTTCAACTACCTATTCTTAGCACAACCAAGGATAGTTATAAGTGTTAACAAGTACCTATCGGTTAGGTACTGACAATTTACTCGACTACGATGGAGCAAAGTAGAGGATTAATATCATTAGGTTTCCTTGATTTGCGTCATATAAAAACAGTTTTCATTTGCTGTCTGTAATAAATAATTTACATCTTTTTCATCCAGTGTGAGTTTTCTATTCATAATTGAGGCGTTTTCAAAAAACATGTACTAAGTAAAGGGCTTTAATTAAAACAAAACTTAATTGATTCCTTTGTGTAATGATAGTTACCCATATCTTTTGTATGAGTAACTTTAGTTTGGTACACAAAAGACGCAATCATAATTTTGTTTTATTAAGCCTTATAGTTATGTTTTTTTCAAAATGACTCATTTATAGATAATACTTAGTTATATTATAACCCCATAAGGATATTTTGTTATTATTTATCGTCTACGGGAACAATTTAAACATGCAGTGTGACTTTTATTGTAAGTTACTTGTACTCGAATTACTTAAGTTTGAGACTTAATTTAAACAAACAAGTACATATTAAGACGAACATAGGACCTCCTACTTTTCTTAAAAACGGTTAAAAATAAACATGAGTGACACATTATTGAAACTTAATTTCACGCCTCTCAATAGTAGTCAAACAACATTGTATCACTTTATTAAATGTTCATTCATGATAAATACCCTTGCCAAAGAGCTTTGTTATATATAATTGAAGCATTGAATGAGTCAGTGAATATTTTTTCATGACACCCAAGATCATTTTTCTACCTATCATTGATTAGTTTCTATTTTCGCGGCGAAAAATCGAATGAACCACAAAAACTGAACTCTACAAGGCCATAGAGTGAAAAAAGATTAATAAGAACTATTTTCGCCTGTCATTAATCCTTATCTGTTAGAATATTCCCTTACCGCGAGCCACTCACACTAAAGGGAATCAACATAAATGTCCAAATACTCTATAATAGAGTATTTGGACATTTTACAAAAAAAAAACGCGTATCCCTGTTTCTTCCAGAACTTAACGTTTTTGGGTTCGTCCTTCTCAGATTGATAGCATTTTCAATGTGAAGAATAAATAATTATGGGTTCCATATTGGGTTGCATAAATTTTAAAGCCATAATGTCAATGTGCATAACCACTTTTGTCATTATAGTTCTTGCGCATAAGGTGTATATTCATTAATTAATTCGCATAAATTTTATGACCATAATGTTTTTACGCATGTAAAGAATGTCATATAATTTTGGAGCATATAAACCTGAATCATAATCATTAATCGTCATAATGTTTTTATGCATATCGTGCATTGGCGCATAATACTGAAGAACATAAATATTAATCTCAAAATGTTTTTATATCAACATCATACTGCTTCTCTGGCAGCAGTTCATTTCTGAGGGGGTCGCAGTTCTTTCAAACCTAACCTAACTTACTTTTCTTGCGGATGTTCGTATTTATAGGTTCACAGTTCTAACCTCACCTAACCTACAACCAAGAGGTCAGTGTGGAGAAGGATTTCACCCCCCGAGCCCCCCTTGTGGCGGGCTTCGCCCCCCGTCCCCCCTTTTTCTTTTTCTGCTCATGTAAGTTTTGTATCATTATTTCAAATTTTATATTTGGTGCATGTGATATAACTTATACTATATGATGTCTATTACCATTAATTATGAAAGCCATAATTTATGCGTTGCTCTTCTTCGTAGGTACTATCAATTATTATGACATTCAATAATATGATTTGAAATTTTGTGCCATACTAAATTATGCTTATGAAAAGCCTGCCAAACAACAATTATGACGTATAAAATGTTATGCAAATAACAATTTATGACAAATAACATGTATGACAAAAGCCATTATGCGAAATGAGTTATGACAATCAAATTTATGACAAGAATTTTTATTCCATTAGAGGTGATCCCATGAAACGAAGAAAAAAAAAACTTTTTTTGCAATAGGTATATGACTTCAAAAGTACGCTTTTTTATCCTAAATAAATGTTTGAAATTGTTTTCAGAGTCCTCATAATTTAACAAAACAATAATTGTTTGAAAACCATGAACTTAAACGCACTTTTTCACGGTAAAAATGGCAAATGGCTTATTGTCTCAATACAAATATTGCTACCGAACCCACAAATGACGTCACATGTAGGTGGCCATTTGTATAGAGTATTTTTAGCGCTCTGTAGAAATGTTTGACGCTCATTTCTGGCTTTTAGAGCAGTCTAAGTGTAGTTAGTCCCATATAGACATTTGATTCCTAGAAAAAGTATAAAAATCGATTGACATAAAAAAACAAGTGCGAGTCCGACTCGCGCATGATGGGTTCCGTACCATAATCTATAACAAGTTTGTTGTATGGGAGCCCCCCTTAAATAATTATTTAATTTTATATTGAGTATTTGTTGTTATAGCGGCAATACGTAGAAATACATCATCTGTGAAAATTTCAACTGTCTAGCTATCACCGTTCTTGAGATACAGCCTGGTGACAGGCGGACGGACGGACGGACAGCGAAGTCTCAGTAATAGGGTCCCGTTTTTACCCCTTGGGTACGGAACCCTAAAAACTACACGCCTATTGTCTGTTTGTACTTGATATTCACGTTATCGATGTAAGTATGTACTAAGACAACAGAACACAGCGGGAGTACTTATTACAGTCCGCGTCGTACGCGACGAAATGCCCTTTCTCTCGCGGAAGCGGGCAAGGTCGGCGCTACACCTGCGTTATTACGAACATGTACGGCGCGGTACACGAATAAAGGTTTCGTACGGTGGCAAACAAGAATGCGGCCCTGATGTTAAGCAGTTACCGCCGCCTATGGACGCTTGCGACGCCAGGAGCATCACACGCGCGTTGCCAACCCTTTAAGAACCTACTTACTCCCCTCTTGAAGAACTGCATACTGTAGCTCCCGGGGAAAACCTCTTAACAACTTATCGGCCATGTCTTATGTCATGTATGTCAATCTGTTCTCATCAGCCCTTCTAGTCTAGCACAACTGCGCGACGCGACTATTTATCCCGCGACGTATTAGTGTTTTTTTTTTCGATAATGTTTGCCGGGTCATTTTATGAAATGACCAGCTAAAATGTTCGGCTATTATCATAATTTTTTAGTTTTCTATATTAGGTATATGTTTTGTAAAGAATCGAAATAAAGGACGAATTTATATTTTCTTGTTGTATTTTCGCTGAATCGACGGAGCCCTATTTCTGGGCGCTTTGCCCTTATTGAAGTTGAGAATTTGAAGCTACCAAACGAAGTTAACCTAATTATTGTGGAAAACGATACAATTTTACTATCAAACTATTATTATAAAGGCGAAAGTTTGTAAGTGTGTATAAACACACGTGTATGTTTGTTACTTCTTCATGCTCAATCGGCTGGATCAATTTTGATATGAAGGTAGCCGACACCCTAGTTTAACACATAGATAGACTAGGTACTTTTTATCACGGAAAAATATAGTATCCCCGTGAGATGAGCATTGCGTTGCGTAGCTATTTGGTTGGACTATTTCGAGAAATACAACCATTTCATTTGAAATGGTTGGCCTGTTTGGCCACACCGTAATGTGGCCTATTTTTAAATCTGCTCACGCTCGAGTTCACGATATATACATAGTGATTTAAGAAATGTGATTGAAACCAACATCATACTACGCGGGAAATGATTATCGATCGGTCACCACCGGTATCTATGTGAAATGCCTTTTACGCCTTATCTCTTTTCCTGCTGTTTCCTGACATAAAACTGTTTCGGCTTACTTTCCTAACCTCAATATAGAATACTCTGCATTCTTCAGTATTTCAGTCCATTAATGCTTTGAACCCTTTTATATATCAGTACCACCATTTTTGAATCGCACAGCAACACATTAGTGGATAAATTAAGTAGGTAGCAAGCAATGAAACCGGTAATTCAATAAAATTTGTACTTAATGTATTCTTTTAGTCTGTCAATTCGGAGTAGATTCGTCACTTGTTCATGAATCGCCTTTTTCAATAAAGACAACAAAAATTTTTTTTTATTGCTATCTGGCCAGTGCCGTAATAACCCCTAGGCCCACAAGAATATCCGTGAAGTTAGCATATTTAGTTCCAGCAGATCACAAAATTAAATAAATAATAAAGTTCTATGGAGTTCTATTCGCTAGTTCAATAGTTTGGCTTGTTTTGGAGGAAATTGATCTGCTACGTGAAGTTAGCAGATTATTTGGTTGAAAGCTGTTGTGGGCTCTATTTTCGTTACTACAACAGAACTATTTCTAAAACGTTCTATGTATTTAAGTATATATTAATCTATATAATTACGTATATCGTCGTCTAGTACCCATAACACAAGCCTTCTTGAGCTTAATTTGGGACTAGATCGATTTGTGTGAGGTTGTCCGATAATTATTAAAAAAAAAAACTATGTTGCAAGCGAATAGCACTCCAATAATTGTGTGATCTGCTGGAATTTGATCTGCTAACTTTACGGACATCTCACAAGACCCGGGACATCTCAGAAGAACCAGTTAAAATACTACTACTATTAGTAGGAGGAGAGAAGTCCATATTCCAAGTTCCTAGGGGCCCTGGCCGTCTAAGTCTGGTTCTACATCTGGCCTATATTCTTGGCATGTATAAAGCAAATCCGCTTTACAGTAGTGAGCCACAACTAGAAGTAATGAATTCAATGTCGTCATCAACAACAGGACATATACTAGTACGTAATTGACTACAACTGAGCTTAATCATATTTTATGATTGTAAAAACACAAAGGAATAAAAAACACTTACGTACATGTCGGGAAAATAGACGCCATTTTTAGACTAGCTACAATTACAGGCTGCATTCAGTGGCATCAATTTAATTGAAAGACAAATAGTAAATAAATATTGTGGGGACAGTATTACCCAAATCGATATAATCCCAAACTACGCAATGCTTGTATTATGGGTACTAGACGACGATATACATAGTATAAATGCATACATATAGGTAGATAGATAACGTCCACGACCAAGTGTTCATATTTCGGAATGATGTCATTAAAATGTCCAATGCAACCTTATGTAAATTGTCATATTAATGCCACATCTTAACTTTAGTTAATCTTCAACTCTACAAAAAAATGGCAGCGACAAATTAATAAAAATCTAACTTTTTTGTTCGTCCGAGATCAAACGATATTAGTTCGGCTACGTAAATCGTCAAGTCATGACAAATGATTTACTGCGAGAGTCATTCCAGTCCTAATTTAATCTATTAGCTAAATGTCACTTGCTCCGAATAATTCGTTTACTTTGTTGCAAGAGTATACTTAGTGGAAAATTATTGTAAACACATCAACTGCCTTGTATACAGGGTGATTCAGCACGACTAACTGTGACAAACAAATACTATTTTGTAATTATATGTCACTTCGCCTGTCGCGCGACAAGCGGAGTCGCGTCAAGATATGCTAAACCTTCAAGAAAAGAGCGTACTCCCACCTGAAAGGCCGGCAACCCACTTGTGACTCCTCTGGTGTTGCAGATGTCTATGGGTGCCGGTAATCGCTTTCCATCAGACGATCCGTTTGCTCGTTTGCCCCCTATAACATAAAAAAGAACTAATACTGCAGGATTTAGTTCATGAGCGAGATTAACAGAGCTGATGAAAAGAACCACATTGAGCAACTTTCACTATGGGAACAACAAGGAAACCGGGACAAAAAATCATCTAATTAAAAATGTATTGTTGGTTGATTAATCGCTGATTATCCAAAATGTATGAGGCAGCATATTATATTTTTTCGTGATTTTATGGTTGGTCCCATATTAAAAGGTGCTCAATGTGACTCATCCCATTGGCCTTATTACTTCCGCTCATGACTCCTGAATCACCCTGTATACATACAGCTACTAAATTATTGCATTAACTTGAAAAGAGCTGTACAAATGTATAAATTATAGTAGTAGTTCATTAAGTTGTTGTTAATACTTACGATTTTATTGTAATTTAACGATGCCTACAGCTTCATTTTCTTTTATTTCATAATCGTTAAATGGGTAAATGTTTTAGCGCTATATTTATATTGCAAACAAAACCTTGAATACACTGATTTGTATTGGTTGTGGGTAGTTTTCCACTATTCAAAGGTTGTCTCAAAGACCGCCTATTGTTTATCTCTAATTGCAATTTTTTGCATTGTATCTCTCTTAGTATACTTTATGAGATGTGCAAATAATGTGCAATAAAGAGTACTTGTATTGTATTGTAAAACAATACCGCTAACAGGGCTAAATTAAATAGGGGAATATAAATTGTATTCTTCTCTGAATAAAATTCATTGTCATCAGAGAAAATATAGTGAACTCCTCTAAAGAATACCATTAACGGTACTACAGCAGACTCCAGTGATCTTTACCAAGTCAACTGGGAGAGATGTCTACCATACTGCGTCTTACGGTGCGCGGTCGTCAATTAAGAACAGATCAACATACCCAGCGGCCGTCAACTAGACGAGCAACGTTCTGTGAGCTTTAAAAACTCTTATTAAGCCGTTTAGGGGAGAGGTGCCATGAATGGGACAATTTTAATTAGTCAAAGATTTCAAGTAATACATAAAGCTTAATTAAACATAATTTTGTTTACGACGTTATACGTATTTATTTATCTTTAAAAAGAATCAGCCAAATACAATATTATCGCAAGACTTTTTAGCATTAAAGCCGGATAAAAAAAACTTAACATATCCAGGTGGTCATGAATGGGACATTGATAGTCATGAAAGGGACACATTTAAATAAAAACCTTAAATTAACAATTTAAAACAGTTATCATACGAACTTTGTTTTATAATCATCCAATAACACGTATTTATTGTTTTGAACATTTTTATCACATTTATGAGATCACAAAATAATTATTACGATTTGGGTAAACCTAACATTTTGGCCGAGGCACATTCTCTTGTTCTACAGTAAAAATTCGAGCGAGAGCGATTTTCGATATTGGGACAGTACTCGTACCTACCTAGTCATTCTCCGATTCTTTAGCCTTTGTCACAAGTCTGCCTACTGCCTGCCTACTGATCAACTCGGACCCTTTTCTTAGGATTTTAAGTTTTATTTTATAATCCTCGTACTTTCAATCATTTATCCTGAAACAAATAAGCATTCATAAGCAAGCACCAGCACACATTCCACAAACCATGAAGTCCCTTTCAAGACTCGCCCAGCTGTCCCAAGCAAGACTTTCGTGCATTTTTTAAAATATCCTAACACCAAAAATATTATTGAATAAGTTTGTACAAATGTCTACTCACCTGATTGCTAGTTAAACCACTAATAATTTTGTCTTATAATGGAAGCGGATTACTGTCACAACGATCTCGTAAATGATTCCCAAAAACAACAAAACAGAATACTTTAAAGCACACAAAAACTCAACCACATTTCGCTATTTTGTTTCTCACGACAACCAAGTCACATTTACGACAATATTGTCTATAGGTCAGTGTTGGCAAAATGCAAATAGCAAAAATCTAATAATTGGTTCCTGCCGCGGTAAAATGAATTTGTCCCATTCATAACCTGTCCCATTCATGGCACCTCTCCCCTACTTCACTATAATAATAGTATGGAACAACTTTACACAAATCGACCTTACTTACACAAACTAAGCAAAGCTTGTACTATGGGTACTAGACGACGATATGCATAATATATAAATACATAACATCCATAATAGATAACATCCATGACCCAGGAACAAATATTCGAGTTCATCACAAAAATATCTGCCCCGGCCGATTCGAACCCATGACCGCCGGCTCAGTAGGCAGGCGAAACAAACTGCTCCAACCGCGTCGTCAACTATAAAAACCACATTACACACACAATGTCGGCATAGTTCTAATTCCCATCCGAACAAGTCACGATCGCACCGTATCGTGTCACTGCGCATCTTTACTACGTCGTGACGTCATCGTTCATTCATCTCGACACGGGGTCGTCGACCGGCAGATGATACGGTGTTGTGATCGCTGCATTAGGAATGATGGACAACTTAATTATGTGAAATAATTATGAGTGAACTGAGTCATGGTTAGATTTGTATTATAGGTATGTTAACACATGCAATGTGATAACAGAATCCAAAGTAGTAGCAATACTTCTGAACTTCACACGCAAAACGTGTTCTATGCTTAAATCTATGTAAAAAAAATTACATCAAAAAAAAAATATCTGCGAAAGTACTATTCGTTTAGAAGACGGTTATGCTCATCAACATTATGCCAATATAAGATTCGGTATCATAAAAATCTGCGAAATGATTTATGCCAAAGCATACTCTGCGTAAGATGTTTCTGCCAAACGTTACTTCTGCCAAGTATCGTTATGCAAAACAAATATATGTCAAAAAAGTTTCTACAAGATAATAGTGAACCTGTACTATGGGTACTAGACGACGATATATATGATATATAAATAAATAACATATTCGAGTTCATCACACAAATATTTGCCCTGGCAGGGATTCGAACCCGGGACCGCCGGCTCAGTAGGCAATAACTCGATGTTCTGTAGTGGTCCTTAAATTTGTTTAATAAAGATTTGAAGCTTATTCTAAGTTCTCTATTTTGTAAAGTTTATATTTTGTGTTTTGCCTGGCTGTTTTTAAAAGCGCGATTTAAATGCAATTGAGATCTTTTGTGAGAGTTGACATGACAGGCCTCATCGCACGTCTGTAAGGGTGCGTCTCGTCTCGTCGTCTTGTGATTGGTCGATTCCGCGCGTCTTCGCTCCGTTTCAGTGGAGACGCACTCTAACTTGATCACCGATTTTATTTTATTAAGGTCGCAAAAACCCGTGTGAGCATCGTACAGGTTACATAACCGGCGTGATCGATGGACGGTCGGGGTCATTGCCAGAATTGCGCCCGCGCCGGTTCAATGCCACGGTCGCTTGTGCAACAGCCTTAATGCGTATTGTGGCCACAGTTTATTACTGACGGTACAGCCAACAAACTGGACTTTAAGGCGTAGTATATTGATTACTTGCTATCGTTTTTATAAAAAAAAAATGGTCAAAGCAGTCAGATACTACAGGGTTTTTCGATCTTCAAGTCTTGGGGATAGAAAGTTAAATTATCCAATAAGGAACTTTTGTCCATGGAATTATTCGTTTGTATTTTAAATGACTAACCAAATTCTAAGCTAAATAAATAATAGATCGTTGGTGCATTATTTTATTATGTGACTGCCCTTCAACCCTTTGACAAAGGTATAACAGAACAGTTACGGAAACGTTAGGGAGATAAAATAAATTTTCTCAAACATGCAATAAAATATCGTCGTAACGTGCGTTAAAACAGGTTTCGAAGTGTCAAGTTTCGGGCGGAACAATTCGAGAGAACTGTAAAGGAATTTTATACAAAGTTGAAGGCCTAGGCCAGGAAGTTTTTTTTTTATTTAAATGTAAACATGGCGTCGTGTTCATGAACAGGCTAAACAGCTGAAATATATTTTTTTTTCTTCTAGTGGCTCAATGGGTATCGGACCAACAATATTCGTGTTAAGGTCTATTACACACGAACTGATACTAAGAATACAAATCTGTATGATTCAATGTGTTGATGAATATATTTAAAATTCTGTCTATATGTAAGTCACCAGAGACCATAGACAATATAAAAAATCCTCTGCCTTTATTTTATTTATTATAGAAATTAAGATTCTTATTGTCAGGTTGTGTATAATGACCCTAATATTCAAACACTACACACGTGGACGACTTCCGAAATAAAAAAAATATAGAGGGATTGGAGGGAAAATTAAAATTACTTTTTTTAAACATGGCGTTTGTGTTCATGAACTGACTGAACAGCTGAATTATGTTTTTTTGAGGGGTGTATTTTTTTTATTGCATATGTTTGAGAAAAGCACTATACATGCCTTAGCCGTGAAATGGGCTTGCAGGCTTCGTATCACTATCCGGCCTCCCTTACGGTTGGCCGTATATACCTACTCAGCCGGCAAGCCCTTATTTCCCGGCGTCTGCAGTAATGTACTATTATTATTTAAGAACATATCAAAATATAATATTAAACCATAGCGTGAACCAACCGTTTTAAGCTATCACCGGCTGCATTACATTACAGTACCATCATTTCCTCTGAATTTGACCATTGTGCAATTAGTAATTGGATAATGATTGCAATGCTGTAATTAAAAGTTAACTCTTCCTGATTTTGACTGACGGCTTGGGAGAGATGGATCGAGGCAGTTCAAAGTTTAATCGAGAACAGTTTTACCTTATTGTATGTAGGCAAATCATTCTAATACACACTTCAAAGACCAGAATCAATAGTAGTGATTTTATGCTTGATGGAAAGGCAATAAAGATCATTAGTCATGACTAATAAGACTCACAATAATATTGATTTAAACTTACGGTTTTCACAAATTATTTTATTATAACAAAGCGGGGGTATATATATTAGTGTGATGAACTCGAATATTTGTGCTTCGGTCATGGTGGTTCTATGTATTTAAGTATATATTTATCTATATAAGTATGTATATCGTCGTCTAGTACCCATAAAACAAGTCTTCTTGTTCATAATTTGGGACTATATATTTGTTTGAGTTAGTCTGACATTTATTTATATAATGCACAGTGCACACTTAGGACAGCTGTCATTACCAGAGTTGAATTTAGCCCTTGCTAGTAAATGCCCTTATAAGCGTGCACCTGTGACCACAGGTCTCAAATCTCAGTCATTGGACACTCTTGCGCAAACGGGATTATTTTTCACATCCTTCGGTATAAATCACGGGATAATTGAACACTAATCATAGTTCACAGTTTGCAATCACGTCACCAACATGATTCAGAAGGTATTTTATTTATTTAAGTAATTTGCTTGAACAATTTTTTGCTATCTGCACTATAAATTGTAAGGAATGAATCATTGGATTTAATAATGACTTAATAATCACTTTCAAGTACGGTCAATTTTACTACTGGCTTGCTTGGATGCGGGCAGTACATTTTTTTACTTGAAAACAAATTACTCATAATTTTTGTATTGAAATTGTCATCAACGGCCCAACATGTTTCGAACTCATATAGAGCTCTTCATCAGGGATTGTTAGCCTGCTACCCGTACAACAGCGCGGTACTTTCGTCACTGAGTGTAAATCGCTTGATACTATAATTAAAAATGTCTCATGAAAGTTTTAATAAGATTAATTTCAATAAGTAAAGGTGCAACAAGTAGTTGGTGCATCCGTATGTATTGTCAACTATGCATCAAATATAAATAGTATTTTATATTGCTCTGCCTCTCATTTGCACTCTAGAAATATGACTTGTCATTTTAAATCCCAGGCTATCGTCGTCTATCGTCTCGGTAACACAGAAAATATTAAAATACATACGAACGGGTTTATTCACGTCGTAGAAGTCGTATATCGCTCGACTTGTTTCGAATCGGTTGGCGATTCATCATCAGGAGAGCCGATCGTTTTGTATTTATTCATTTATTTATTTCATTCATTCAACATTACAAGCCATGTTTATTACAGAGGATGTTAATTGTAGGTAGTTGATACATGACACCCTGGTAGGGCATTTAATGATTATTTCCATATGTCTGAGACTCACTGTAGTTATCTAAGTAAAGCACAGAAAATGTCGTAAAAGTTACTTTAAATAACACATCGCTAAACTTATAGTTGGCTATCTCGGTTCCAAGTAATTAGAAACGAGCTTAGCCCTAGCATTATTTGCGTACGCAATTACTTACAAATTGTAGACTTGTTTTAATAATGTACGTCTTAAATACCAATCGGATAATTTCCTATATTTGAAGTGAAAAAATTACCGGCCTCGACATTAAATTGGCATCCATTATATTTTCGATTAGGCGCCAAACTATACATATTCATGAGGTGATTTGCCACTGTTTAAGGATAGCAATTACGCCCAATAAGTTATCGTATTTACTAGTTCTGCAAACTATAAAATAGCAGTTTCTATTTCCTTGTCAAACATGTCAGAACCTGTTATTTTAGTAAATCTAGAGTAGAATTCATAACTTCACAACTCACACACTACCACAATGTCAAATAAATATCGCACCACTTCTGAAACACAAGAACAAATTCACAAACACGAAAGCGACGAATCTCATTATCTATATAATTGAATGTACCATCGAAGCATGGATCCAAGTAGATTCAACGCGGCAACCACTCCACCACCCTCACACATGGAGACCTCTGGATTTTATCTTATGCTTCTCTGTTCACCTTTGCATTGTTTATTTGGAAGGCATTAATTACACCTTAGCTTATCTTTTATGAATGTATCAATAACTTAACAAATTAAATTAAGAATGAGAAAAATTAAATGTTACACAAAGGGTATAGCCGTGTTTGTACGAGTATGGGGCATCGGCCCCAGAAGCCAAATCGATTGTCGTTTTGCTAATATATTAGCCCAGATGTAAGATGCTTTTTTTACAAAAAAAGGACCATGAAATACTTCAGGTTTTTGAGAAAATTAAAAAAAACGAAAATTGGTTTTTATTTTATTTTATCTAAACTACTCAATAGATTTTTTTGTAACTTATACACATTATGTAGGATATAAAGATGTATTATTAAAAAAAAAATGGATTTCCAAATATCCTTATAAGTAGTGAAATTTTCACTTTAAATTTTTCAATAATTTTTTTTTTATATTTTCGAGATAGGGACACCCACCAATTTTGGCTATATTATGTATAAACTAATATTCTATAATATATATTTTTTTCAAAAACATTCACTTGGATCAACATATCCACAATGAAACAAACTTATCGCCTGGTGACAATTTTTCAGACAGTTATTTTCAAAACCTCGTATCTAGTTTGTTGATTGATACTGAGATACGAGCTTAATTTTAAGTAGGTATTTGTTACTTAGTTTTGGTTGTCAACTGACGTTATGGTATACCATACATTTGTTGGACTTAATATGCCTAACTACTCGTACAAGAATCGAATAAAAATAACATTTATGAGCATCATCGAAATAAAATGTCTATATGTAGGCGATGGCTGAGATATGCGTCATACTCGTGAACGGGTGCCGTTTGTGGGGTCCGGTCTGTTCATGCTAGCAAGGGCCAAATTAAATATGTAGCAACCGCATACTAGTGTTAAATTAAGCAAATGTGAGAAACTTCATCCTGTACTCGATTGAAGTTATTCAATGTTGATTTTAACTTTTTGAACTCTTAGAGACTGTATACATCTCTAAGAAACAGCTTAGTGTAGTATGACACTCAGAGACTTTATACATCTCTGAGGAAATTAAATAATTTTAAAATATTTTATTGCATGTTATGACGCCTAGAGACCATATACATCTCTAAGAAATTTAGGTTTAATAATTATTTTCTAAATTATTCACGTTGACGCCTAGAGACCTTATACATCTCTATGGAATTAAATTAATTAAGTAATTATATTTTATTGCATGTTGTGACACCCAGAGACTTTATACATCTCTGGGTATATTTAATATTTTCAATTTATTAAATTTTAATTTTAATGTTCCTACTTAACATTGATTTGGAGTATCTAACATCTCCATTACGTGTACCAGTGTAATTAGTTATAACACAAATGTATCATGTAATTGTTTTAAGTATTATTTACGAAAAAATGACTTACTGTTGAGTTTCTTTCGGCTTGCTTCTCAACAGCGGTCTCCTCTTGCGAAATGCCGGTAGATTCACAATCTGACTTGTAAAAGTGCCCCTGTGGCCTACTTACTGAATAAATTATTTCATTTCATTTCATTTCATTTCATTTCGTAGTACAAACAGAAACGCATCTAACTGACCATATCGGTAGACCTTATGAACATGGACATAAGGCCTACTGATGGCCAGTTACAGTCTGATTTATTTTTGATCATCCATTTGACACTTCTCTGTGATCTAACGATTGATCGAATCGATTTTATCGACGAACTTTTTTTTCGAATCTGCATGTGTTTTGTGTAAATCAAATATTTTTTGAGCTACGAGCCGTGGGACTCACTGGAGCTTTCTATGTAAAATAAACTTTCTATGTAAAGACATTTTATTTTGACGATGCTCTTATATGTTATTTTTATTCGATTCTTGTACGAGTAGTTAGGCATATTAAGTCCAACAAATGTATGGTATACCATAATGTCAGTTGACAACCAAAACTAAGTAACAAATACCTACTTAAAATTAATCTCGTATCTCAGTATCAATCAACAAACTAGATACGAGGTTTTGAAAATAACTGTCTGAAAAATTGTCACCAGGCGATAAGTTTGTTTGATTTTGGATATGTTGATCCAAGTGAATGTTTTTGAAAAAAATATATATTATAGAATATTAGTTTATACATAATATAGCTAAAATTGGTGGGTGTCCCTATCTCGAAAATATAAAAAAAAAAATATTGAAAAATTTAAAGTGAAAATTTCACTACTTATAAGGATATTTGGAAATCCATTTTTTTTTAAATAATACATCTTTATTACCTACATAATGTGTATAAGTTACAAAAAAATCTATTGAGTAGTTTAGATAAAATAAAATAAAAACCAATTTTCGTTTTTTTTAATTTTCTCAAAAACCTGAAGTATTTCATGGTCCTTTTTTTGTAAAAAAGCATCTTACATCTGGGCTAATATATTAGCAAAACGGCAATTGATTTGGCTTCTGGGGCCGATGCCCCATACAAACACGGCTATACCCTTTGTTAATTAAATAAGTAAATAAATATATCTCACACAAATCGACCTATTCGCAAACTAAACAAAGTTTGTACTATGGGTACTAGAAGACGATATCCAATATATATATGAATACATATATAGATAACTTCCATGACCCAGGAACATTCGAGATCATCACACAAATATTTACCCCCACCGGGATCGCTGGCTCAGTAGGCAGGTACACTGCAAACTGCATCAACCGCGTCGTCACTAATGTAATTAAATATTCCACAGATAGCAGTACTCCTGGCACTGATCATCTCAGCAAGCTGCATGTTCATCCATCAGTCCCCCGTCCCCATCCTCATCGGTCTACATCACCCTTACCCGACCTACGACTTCGCCTACTCCGTCAATGACCAACATACAGGCGACATCAAGAACCAGCACGAAAGCAGAAGAGCGGACACCGTTGTCGGACAATATTCTTTAGTACAACCTGATGGATTGAGAAGAACTGTTGATTACAGAGCCGATGATCATACTGGGTTCAAGGCTGATGTTAAAACTGACCTAAATGTGAACCATGGGAATGAGGAGGCGCCTACTGAACGGACCCTCCCGCCAGCAATGTCTAGGAGTTCCTTGGTGTTGCATTTTCCGAATCAACGATCGCAGTGGATATAAACATGAATACTGAAATGATGACTGACAGATGAAATACTCTAGCCATTGTAAGATTACAAATCTGAGTAGTTAAGGTTTGCAGATGAATTAGTAACAGTAACACTGGAACAAAATGGTGGTAATTTGAAAAGCGGAGACCATAAAGCAACCGTCAACAAAAAATAAACATTATGGTTCTTATTGTCAAGTGGAATCAGGCCTTCAGTTCGTATATGAAATGAACAAATGATTAAGAAATTGTAGGTATATTTTGAACACCGCTTTAATTAGCTATTCATCTGTTTAATCAGGTTCTAGTATTTGACATTGGTCCAATATTGAGCACCATACACATTACACCATATACATTACATTGAGATCCCTTAATTAAAGGTTCACCTATATACGTGCTTATTGTTTTAAAGTATTTTTTTTTTTGTGTGTGAATACCCGGCATATTGATATTTATTTTAGTTCTAGTTGTAAGATAATGCTGTGCCTGACGTGGCTCATGTTTTGGACTTTACCTAGTATGTATTTAAGACCCTTAATGTACAACATGAATTGCAATAAAATGATTTGAATTTGAATTTGAAAGATAATAAAATGTTACCTACATACACATAAGTAATTTCATTCTATTAAACTTTCACATATTGGGAAAATTGCCTTAGTAAGTACCTAATTAAAATACGCCAAGACGCCAATTTATTATTTCCCAAATTAAATAGTACCTATTACTATAAGTAAATAAAAAAAATACCATGATCAAGTTTCATAGCTGTTATATTAGAACTGGATGGAATTTAGACTATTTTATTTGTATTTTATTTCTGTTTCCACCTTGAATATAAACTATGTGCCTAGATGTTAATGGAATAACTAGAGATAATTGGAGACCGGACCAGCTAACCTTGGTATCGAGGTACTAATAGCACGAGGGAAATTGCCTTAGTAATGCCTAAGAAATGCGGTGCCGGTATCATGACATAACTGGAGTTTTATAAGTCCTTGTAATCACAATGTGTTAAGTAAATTATTGCAATTATTCTTGAGTTTTCTTTACTGTGCTATTTGTGTTCGTTATTGTTTTCAAACGGTTGTTACAAGGAGCTTAATTAAATTTTCATTGGCATGTAGTCATTTAAGATATATAAGCGCGATATGGCGAAGATGCACATATCGATTGTCAATTGGACTGATTTAAATAAATAAATAACGGACAACCTCACACAAGTCGATCTATTTAGTCCCACAGTGAGCTCTAGTAGGCTTGTGTTATGGGCACTAGACGACGACACATCAAAAATTATGGCAGTATATACAAATATTGGTGTGATGAACTCGAATATTTGTGCCTGGGTCATGATGTTGTTTGTATTTAAGTATGTATTTATCTATATAGATAAATACATTTGCCCTCGCCCGGATTCGAGCCCAGGACCTCCGGCTCAGTAGGGAGATGCTTTTAACACTGCGCCAACCGCGTTTCTTTTAATCACACTGATACATTTTTAGGGAACATTAAAGCATGTCGATTGTTTTGCACCAAGTAGTGACTAAATGCGATGACACCTTTATTAGACTGTAGCTTAGTTGGTCAGAGTGTATCGCCCCGGTATGGCATAAAATATCAGTTTGAATCTGATCAGACGTACAAATAAAATAGTGCGTGAAGTCCCTCCGCGCGGAAGAAGTGGAACTTTGTAATTTGGAAATGAAAATAGGAAGGGGTAAAAATTGTTTTTTAGTGAACTCATAATTATCGTTTCTTTAAGACAAACTTCTTCACTCTCGCTCTGTCTCTTTCTATTCCCCCTCCCCAGGAGCGTTGAACTTTTAACGCAACAGTGCTTTCCTACCCTTCCACGGTAGCGTTAAACGTTTAACGCAACCGTTAAACGTTTACCGCAATCTTGTTGGAAGTCGCATTAGAAGTTTCACTTCAAAAAAAGTTTTATTGTTTCCATCTTTGAATAGGTACCTATGTACCTAATATTAAAACATATTGTCAAAGTAGGCATATATATTGGAAAAATATCATTATTAACGCTGAATTTAACCCAAGATACAACGGAGTTGCTATGCGTCGATATATTTTTTTGCACAGCGGTCTTATTTATAGTAAGTAAAGGATCCGGGTATGGTTCTCGATCGAATCAGTTTCAAGGAATCAATTATTTTCTGAATTGAGATACTTAAATTTTATGCCAAGTAGTTGGATGATGGGATCTGACGTGCGATAACTTGGGCAAGTAAAAGTATCTTGAATGTTCAATACCTATGCCTTTATTTAATTTATGGCCATTTTTATGGTAAGATGGTATCCCAACGATATTAAAGTCTGGTAATTCACCTCGCACACATTACGCTATTCATCAATGTTATCATCATCATATCAGCGTCTAGACGTCCATTGCTGGACAAAGGCCTCCCCTAAAGTTCTCCACAACGATCGGTCTTGCGTTGGCCTCATCCAATTCTGCCCGCGATCCTAACCAGGTCGTCGGTCCACCTTATTGGGGGCCTACTACGCCCATTCCCGTCAATGTAATATGATTCAAATTCAAAAGTCAAATTCAAAACTGTATTCTGCAAGTAGGCTACAAGAGCTCTAATCTTTTACATGTCAGATTCTAAGTAACATAAAAAAGAAAAAAAAAAGAAGATAAATATTAAATATTTGCAATTCCCTTGTAACTATCCTATAAGTTAATTCTCGTAACAACTACCAAGTATTACAAAAGAAAGTAATCTTATAGCATATCTAGATCCGCAAAGTCCCATTGACATTTCAAAACCCCACAACCACGACCCAAACCGGCTTTAAAGATAACTATGGTGAAAAAGAAAACAACCCATGATTTACTCACGGAGTAAAATTAATACGAAACGATTTCATTACGAGCTTGTCCAAGACCTTTCCCGAACGTCGCCCCTTTGATCTTGACTTTTAGGTATTTCCTGAATGAGAACAAGAACAAGATCTCGAGCAAGTGCGATTTGTGGATGATATAAAAAGCCGGTAAATCTTCAAGTAAAGCATCAGATCTTCTGGACTTACCGACGTAGTCACAACTACCCATCCTCAAAAAACATGGTTGCGAAGGTATTTATCCAAATGTTTACTCATATTTTTTCACATTTTGAATTCTTCATGCAGTGTTCTAATCTTTCCTAAATCATTCTTCTATACCGTAATAATTGAAATAAAAACTATACAGTTACAGTTCCCTTCCCTCCTTCGATTCTGACTCATGTATCTCAACCCTGTATGATTGATAAAATAGGGATAAATGAAAAAAGTCACGAGCTTGTCTTTGCTTTTAGCCACTAGTTAAATCTTAACCCAAAATTAATAAATTGAAACATCAAAGTACTTACAACCAATGATTAGAATCTATACCTTCAACATCAATGTCTAATTACTCAATCCTTTTCAGTTCGTCGTCGTCCTCGCCTTCGTGGCAGTGGCCTCCGCTAGCTCCCTCTCAAGCTTCTCCTACGGAGTAGCCGACCCCTACACCGGAGACTTCAAGAACCAGGTCGAGACCCGCGCCGGAGACAACGTGCAGGGCCAGTACTCCCTTCTTGAGTCCGACGGCACCCGCAGAACTGTGGACTACGCTGCCGGCGCTGGCGGTTTCAACGCCGTTGTCAGGAAAGACCCTGCTCTGATCGCTGCTGCCCCCGTCTCCTACCCTGCCCCCATCTCGTACGCTGCCCCTATCTCTTACGCTGCGCCCATTGCCTACGGTGCTGCCCCCTACAGCTACGGAGCCTTCCCTTACACCACTAAATTCGGATCCCCCTACGCCTACGGACGATTCTTCTAAACTGTTATACGTTTGTAACTATTGGCACTGATTTTGTAAATAAACAGATTTTATCCTAATTTTTTGTCTTTATTAACCTCCGACACAAAAAAGAGGTGATGTAATAATAAGTTAAAAGTTTGTACAGTCCGACCACAAAGAGCAGAAATTAAAAAGTGGAAACACTGTAGTGTCGTCCCCGTTTTCTCAGATTGATTAGAAAGGGACTACGCTACAGAATTGCCACTTTTTAATTTATAATATTTTTGGGTGGACTGTACATGAGTAGACACAGGTACAAACGCATATTGTATTGTAGATCCTAAACGAATGACCCGACTGTGGTTTGATTTATTTGTTCGAAAATTGACTCGATCGAGTGTTTTAAATTATAAATCAAGAGAAACGATTCAGTTTTTTAAGCATAATGAGCATTCTTTGGAGTTGTTTAATCGCTTCAGCGATGACTTATAGCTGATGTAACCGTAGATAACATTACGCTGCAATGTTGCAAACGGGGTAAACTCGACACGATTAGCTACAATGCAAATAAGCTAATTAACACAGTTATTGGAGTACGCAACGTTGATACAAAACGTAACATTATCTAGCATCTGAAGGTCACAGCCTAATTTCGATGAATAATAAATATAATTGTTTCCTTTGCGTCCGAGCGAGCGAGCACAACCGTCTGGTCGCGTGGTCCGAGCGATCGAGGAGTTCCGCATGCCGTAGACGAAATGTAACTCTTAAAAAACCCTACTATGACCTAGAGCGACTATACGTGTCTTTTACTTCCTATTATTAGCTGTCAGTGATTGTACAGGAGAGATATAAAAAGACGGAGCAAAAACAGGATTAATCATTCGCAGTTCACTGTGCAACAAATAAACTTATCGAAATGGCAGCTAAGGTGATTATACAAATATTACGTACATTTCGATTTAGTTAGACACAATAAATTTAAATAATGAGAATCAATTTGTTTTGTTTATTGTGATTGAAATTGAGTGAAAGTTTAAGATATCGATTGAATATTATAGTTAGTTTAGAAAACATTTATTAAGAGTACAACGTCACGTTTAGCGCCATAAAAATTACAAAATGTAGAATAATAAAGATCGCATAACTTATATGTAGTGAAATAGCAGTAAATAAAACAAATTTAAGTATATAATATTATCAGCGGTTTACTATTATTGACACATGATGTACAACAAACCATAATGACAATTTCAAACACATCTTGATCAACATCAATATTTTATACTCAAACATGTCTATGAGGGATGCAATTTACCTATCATACAAACCAACAAACAAACTTTACTTAAATCACTTTGTCGTTTACTTTATGCTTTTCTTATAAAAAGACGATCAACTCGCAAAGGGTAAAATTTTATAATTACCAAATCAATTATTTTCTCTTTACAGTTCGTCGTTGTAGCTCTCTTGGTGGCGGCTGCCCAGGGCAGCGCTATCCACGGTGGAAACTACAACAGCTTCTCTTATGGAGTGTCCGACCCTCACACCGGGGACGTGAAGAGCCAGCACGAGACCCGCGTCGGCGACAGCGTGGTCGGCCAGTACTCTCTGTTGGAGTCTGACGGCACCAAGCGCACCGTCGACTACGCCGCTGATGCCCACTCTGGATTCAACGCTGTCGTGCGCAAGGACCCCGCGCTGGTAGCGCACGTTGCTCCCGTTGCTGTTGCGCACGCCGCTCCTCTGGTTCACGCCGCTCCCCTGGCTTACGCCGCTCATGTCGCTCCCCTGGCGTACGCCGCTCATGCCGCTCCCCTCGGCCACGTTTCCCACGCCGCGTACTCCACCAGCGTCGCCCATGGCGCTCCTCTGGCCCATGCCGCCTACGCCGCTCCCCTGGCCCATGCTGCCTACGCCGCTCCAGTGGCCCATGCTGCCTACGCCTCTCCCCTGGCCCACACCTCGTACGCTCACGGCGCCGTCGCTCCCCTGGCTCTGGCTCATGGCGCGCATGGACTCGGCTACGCCTCCCACCTGGGTTACGGCCATTATTAAGAAGTAAATTATCCTAGACAATAAATACTCGCCAAGTCATGGGTTATGCTATGACTACAAACACGCTGTGATTAAGTCAAATAAACGAAATTAAATTAAAATAAATTATTTCAGTTTTTTATTTTTAAAATCCAGTTTAGGGACTTATACTTGGGAGTATAAAAACTCCGTACTTACTAACTACTAAGTGTTATTACGCTGGAATGTAAAAGTAAGCAACAATGTCTGTAAGCAAAGCATTTAAACTTATATAACTAAGCACCGAAGAAAAAATGCTTAAACAACTCGTTTTATTTTATAAAACAATAATGAATCTGCAACTCGATATACCTATTAATGAACAAATCTCGTTGGCCATAGACAAAAAAGCTGACCTACACAACAAAGAAGTAATTGGTAACCGATGCAAATAATTATTGTAACATTTAAGGTAATTGCAGCAATCAGCAGTTAGTCCTACTGCGGCCACCGCTACGGATATCCCAACATAGTATTCAATTACTTAGTAACAGTGGTTGCAAGTTTTGTCTATTTCAATAAAATGGCCTCGAAAACGATGGAATAAGGTGAATAAAACAAGGTAATTTGCAAAGTATTAACTCGACGCGGCTATATTCTAGACATAGGCGAGGTGGACTATGGATTTTGCTGATAAATTTCTGGTTACAACAACAACAACAACAAATCCATTTTATTGCACACCTCAAATACACAGGGATACAAAACATGAGAGATATACAGTAAAAAATAAATAGACAGAAGTTAACAACAGGCGGTCTTATCGTTAAATAGCGATCTCTTCCAGACAACCTGGTTAGTGGGCTGACAGATAATTACTAATTATCATACATGTAAGGGTGAAGCCAGACGAGCGTAATATTTTCAGTTTTAAGTCGCGTTCATTAGTGTGACGTGATCTCGTGACATAATGTATGGCGCAACCGAATTACGCGACTTAGAACTCAAAAAATTACGCTGGTCTGGCTCAACCTTAAAAGAAACTTGAAACCGCCGACTAAAATGTTTTATTAATTTCATTATTTAAAGATGAACTTAGTGAGGGCCAACCTAAGCGCGCCTTAGATCAAATTTTATAATTTGACAGAACTATCAAACTAAACATAACGGTAGGCAATGGGCACACCGCTCACGAATTCAACTACTTCTGCAGTAAAGAGTTTCTTGAGTGGCAACCACCGACCGGAATACGCTGCGTGGGAAACCGATTTTCTTTATAGGATGTTGGATGCTATAAGATAAGATTAAGACAGTGTCAGACAAGCCATCGTGGTGATCCCTAGAGGAAGCCTCTGTCCAATATTGAATGTCTTTCGGTTGACATGGTGATTAATTCTAGCTATGTTTGCGTAAAAACGCATGATGCTATGAATGGACAGCCTTACTTAGCTAATGACCTTGAGCGGGTCAATGATAAACAACTTGGAAGGTTTCGCTTGGGCACGCACGAAATTATGTGTGAACTAAACTTGATTTGATGTGTTTTATCAAACTTTTGCTAATCATTTTTTGCAATCTGGAGAAAAACAAACAACAAAGACAGTTTTTTTATACTTGAATTCTTTCTGTTATACGAGGATGATATTTATTTAATGATCTTTATTTTTACTACTTATATTTAATAGTATTTCTTCTGGATTAAAAAAATATATAAAAACTACAGTTGGCATCAGTAATTTAGAACACTGATAGCAATAGGAATCGAACGCCTTTAATAAACAAAGGATAATAATAGAAATTAATTTTGTAGTAGTTATTGTCCTTATTGACCGATTTTTTATTATGTTCTCTCTAAATACAATCTCTCATCCATAAAAACAAAAACATTTTTTTTCCTAAATCGTTTTTTTTTTGTTGTCATTTTTTTTTGACGTAGGTTTTAAACGAAAAGGTGAGAACGATCCTAACACTACAATATATTAATGGTAGTAGTTTTGGCTCTAGGATAATAAAGTAGTGAAATTAGTTTAAACTTAACACTATTTTAAATGATGTCATTTACAGATTTACCTTAATACTTTAGAGATTGTAAATATTTTTCCAGGTGGCATTAAAACTTTTTTTATATGACTATTAAATTTGATTTAAGATAATGTAATATTCGAATGCCTTATATGAATTCATATCTACTCAAGCGAAATTTTCAAGAAGGAAGTAGGAATGGTACCTACCTAGGTCAAAGAACCTAGCACGACTAAGGCGAAATGGGGTAACTTTTCTGGAGCGCTGGCATTCGACGCAGAAAAATGCTGATTTTAGCGATATAGGTACGAGTAATTTATAACTTAATATCGATTATCCCATTTCGCCTTATAAGCGTCGATATAGTTATTATTGTGTAGGGGTTTATCGAAAACAAAACAAGGTAGTCGATTTCTAATATTTGTATTATTATTTTTTATACATCACAGTCAACTTTTAGTTTGTAACTTTATTATTTACCAGCCGTAGTGCGCGCCGTAGCCGAGACCATGGCCGTAACCATGACCGATACCATGAGCACCATAGGCGACGGCACCGTGAGCGATGGCAGAATGGGCCAGGGGAGCGGCGTAGGCGGTGTGGGCCAGAGGAGCGGCGTAGGTGGCGTGGGCCAGAGGAGCGGCGTAGGCGGTGTGGGCCAGGGGAGCAGCGTAGGCGGCGTGGGCCAGGGGAGCGGCATACGCGGCATGGGCGATGGGAGCGGCATGGGCGATGGGAGCGGCGTGGGCGACGGTGGAGGCGTACGCTAGCGGAGCAGCGTGGGCGATGGGAGCGGCGGCGTACGCCACGGGAGCGGCGTGCAGCAGAGCATCCTTGCGCACGACAGCGTTGAATCCAGAGTGGGCATCAGCGGCGTAGTCGACGGTGCGCTTTGTGCCGTCAGAGTCCAAAAGAGAGTACTGTCCATGCACGGTATCGCCAATACGGGTCTCATGCTGGCTCTTCACATCACCGGTGTGGGGGTCAGATACTCCATATGAGAAGCTGTTGTAGTTACCACCGTGGATTGCGCTACCCTGGGCAGCCGCCACCAAAAGAGCTACAACGACGAACTGAAAAATAACATTGATTATGTATTTAATGGTCTTGTATATTTTGATAAAAATTTTAAGACTAATCCAATCAATTGCCAATGACGTGACGTTATAAAGAAATTGTGCTCTGGTAAATTCTTAACTTTATTAACTAAGCAGTATCATACAGTTGAGCATAACCATCAGTCGAAACAACTAATCATAACACTTTTCTCCCTTGATGAAAAATCTCAAAACGTGAATTTTTCGCAGACTTTTTTGCAACTTGCGATATCTAAATTTAAATAACAGTAGCAAATTACCTTCGCAGCCATTGTGAATGTGTATTGCTCGACTTCGACTTGCAACTGATTAACTTTGGTTTGTGCAAGTATTTATATGGACTGTTTGCAGTACGATATTATTTCGGAGGTCAAGATCTCAGTTGTTATCCGTGCTATTACGTCGATATTGTCAGAGGACCTTGCTAAGTGATAGTAATGCGAGTATGAATTAAAAGTGACCAGGAGTTTGGTCGGTCGTTGACATCATAATTGCATTGGAATTACGTTCAAGCGCGAACTCGGAAATCAAGAAGGAGAGGAGAATCGCTTTGTTTCAATATGCATATTTTGGCATATCTATCTATCGTATCGCAAAAGTTTTAGTGATTAGTGCGTGGTTAGTCTAAATTTACATATGGCCATCTTCAGTTGTTTTAATTTTGTATTATTTCACTTAACCTGCGAATTTTGTTTGTGTACATTCCAGAACAATGTGACATGAGGAAATTGGAGCCTATTCAGGAGTATTGACTACAGAACTCATAATTAATGCAATCAAATTTGTATTTATTATGAACGGGAGCTTTTTTATATACCTACCGATAGACATAGAAAAAAAAATATATCGAAAAAAATAATAATATTTCATTCGTTTCCATTAACCAGCACTTAGGGAAATGAGAGCCACTAAATGTGTCATAATGGCAAAGCCCCTTCAATTAATAAAAAAAAGTGTCATGATGTCAAATGGAAGCTGTTATAATATAAAGGGTGGGCCCTGTAACAGGAGCAATAAATTAAAACATAGATTCGTCCCCTGAAAATAAACAACATTTATTAAGCAACTTCTGATAATAACGTGTATTAAATGACATTTTGTAGAATAAAGTTTAGACAAAGAAGCAATGTATTGCGAAATGTCCGATATTAGTAGAGTGACAGCTATGTCAATGCTCAGGGAATGTCAACGTTGCACGTACATATATACATTGAAAATACTATTTACTTTGTTTGAAATAATAAAATTTTGAAAACTGTCTTCTTTTTAAAGTTGCTGAACAAATGTTGTTCAGTTTAACGAGTAAAATCAATGTTTTAATTTTTTGCTTATGTTACAGGACCCACGTTGTATAGTGTTTTTCAAAATAAAATCGTACCTATCTATGTTGATTAGACAAAAATATAAATAATGACACAAAGGAAAATTAAGAAAGAAAAATTGAATGCGATTTTTCTTTCTTAATTTACCTTTGTGTCATTATTTATAAAAATAAAAATGTGGTATTACCACATAAAAAATATGAATCGATAAAAAGATTCTATACACAAATATTTAGACTAAAATAGCTTTTTATTTTACGAGACTTTACGATACTTACTAAACAAATTATATGATACTTTCACAACATTTAGGGTAGGGCTGTTGAAAACTCTCATTACCCACATAGCAGCCATATTGGAAATAAACATATATAAAGTAGGTACATCCTTGATTGCAATTTGAAAATAATTTAATAATAATTTAGTAATATAAATACAACAAAGCATCTATGTATTAATGCGCATTTAAGACTAAGGTACTTATTACGATTTTTTTATAAGCACAGCGCAAAATCCCCAAGACCGTCTCGTAAAACTAGACGCAGTGTAGGTAGCTCTTTGGAGGCGACCTTTATTGAGCATTTCTGAACACATTTGAGTGTCTTTTGCACTACTGCGATAGCTAGGACTATGAACTGTATAAGGGAGGGCCAGCATCTTCATATATCCAAAAGTGCCCGCCGAAACACCGCCAGTATTCGTATATAATTTTAATAATAGATTGCTTTTGGTAACTACGGCTACCTGTCACCGCTCTTATTTTATTATACAAATAGAGTCCAACTCAAAATTCGAAGCAATTGAGTGGTTAAGAATACTTGTCAACTAAAATATTCAAATTTTCAATTTGACACAGTTCACTCTGTCTAAAACTTGGGTATTTTTTCATACTTTCTTGCTACATTTTTTTCTTGAAACTATTTACTGTTTATCGCTGGACACTTTTTTAAAGATTCTCCTATGAAGAATACTCCTTTTATCACTCACACTTCATAGCTAGGACGGTTCATTTTGCCACCGCTCCTATTACAGTCTGCTCTGGGTATTCCGCATTGGCATGATCAATACCAACACTAAGTATTGAGTTCTTGTTATTGGAATAAACAGTTAATTTTTTTTTTTTTTATATTCTTAAATTAAAATAAATGCTTATTTGCTGCTTTAAAATTTAGAAGGCCCCATCATACGACAGTTTTAGTATGTCATAAATACCGTTGACACACTCTAGCATATTAACTGGATTTTGTTGGAATCTCGGCAAGGGTAAATATTAGTATAATGAACTTGAATACTTCTTCCTATAGTATGTATAACACAAGCCTACTCGAGCGTACTGTATGGGCCTAGATCGATTTGTGTGAGGTTGTCCGACAGACAGACAGACAGACACACTTTCGCATTTATAATATTATAGTAGTACGTCAAATCAACATTCACGGCCACATGCGAATGTGTACACGTGCATCAAAATATTCACATACTTTACTGAAATAACTTAACAAATCTGTCTGGAATTGTAAACAGAAACTACTGAATTGTGCAGTAGGTATATCAAACGGTTTCCTGCTTAAGTAATTAGAATGATGGATTTATGTAGCAGAAAAACAATGAGTAACATAAAAACTTTTTGCACAAGTGTGTGTTAAAGCTGCCTATTTTATAAATCAAACACACTTAATTACTCCTGAACGACCTGACTTATATTACTTTAATTCGGCGAAACAATAAAACAATACTCGTAATGTGTATTATTATTTTCCCTTTCTGGAAGAATGCGCATAGGTAGTTGGCCGCATACTCGAGAAACAATATAAAATGTCAAACTAAAACAGGTGAAAAGGGTCCTCATTATTATTTGTAGCACAATATGAGCTGTTTTTGACTGGTGTAAGTGTGATAAAATTTGTTCTTAGAGTTTCGGACGTACTGGGAACACATTAGCTTCTGCTAAAGATATAGCAAGTTTAAGCAATAATAAGTATTTGACATACATACAGCGGTCTCGTCTCGCCCTTGTGGCCTACCACTTACTTTGAGAACAGAGTTTTTTATTTCAAATTGTCTTATGCAGGATTGTACAGTTAGAATGGGATAAAAATAAACCAAGAGATAAATTAAATACAGCATTTAATTTGTTAACACAGCCTTACTTTCATCTGATATCATATTTTTTCAGACATTTACCAGCCGTAGTGCGCACCGTAGCCGAGACCATGACCATATCCAAGACCGTTGGTAAGACCCAGTCCGTGTCCGGCCAAACCAAGTCCGAGTCCATCATGAGCACCGTAGGCGATAGCACCATGAGAAATGGGAGCAGCGATGGCAGCATGAGTCAGAGGAGCGGCGTAGGCGGTGTGGGCCAGAGGAGCGGCGTACGCGGCATGGGCTATGGGAGTAGCGTGGGCGATATGGGAAGAGTAGGCTACGGCGGGAGCAGCTTGGGCGATGGGAGCGGCGGCGTACGCCACGGGAGCGGCGTGCGCAGCGATGGCGACGGGAGCGGCTTGCAGCAGGGCATCCTTGCGCACAACAGCGTTGAATCCAGAGTGGGCATCAGCGGCGTAGTCGACGGTACGTTTTGTGCCGTCGGAGTCCAGAAGCGAGTACTGGCCGACCACGCTGTCACCGATGCGGGTCTCGTGCTGGCTCTTCACATCACCGGTGTGGGGGTCAGATACTCCATATGAGAAGCTGTTGTAGTTACCGCCATGGATCCCGCTGGCCTGGGCAGCCGCCACCAAGAGAGCTACAACGACGAACTAAAAAAAGTAAATAATCTGTTATTTTCAAAATCAAACTACATTATCACTAGAACCGTAATTGCGATATCTATGATCAGAGCTAAACTAGTCACACCTAAGAATCGTGATATCAAGTACAGTACCCTATAAGCAGTTGATATTAATATTCACGCAATGCAGTGCCGATTCAACTTCTTTTATCTTCAATGAAATTAAGAAAGGTGCATCATTATTAACAAACTAACGTACTTATTAACAACCTGTAAATAAATGATATGTTTACCTTCGCAGCCATGTTTAATAATGTGTATATGCTCGACTTCGTCTTGCAACTGATTAAAGATTGATACCAACAACTATTTATATGCTCACGCCGGTCGATGCAGTAGGATTCGGAGGTCAATCTGAATCTTTATCCGCGTGCTTACATAAGTAAGTACCTAGGTATTGGCATAAGTCAATATCCGAATTTTATCAACACCCTAAATCAAGGCAAACACGTATTGTAATAAGATACTGTGAGAATGCAGACCAGAACTTTATAAATGCAGGAAAGGAGGTGTCATCGACATGGCGAAAAACGTTAATGTTATTTTGTCACTCTTGGAGCCTAAACAAGAGATGAATCCCATTTATTTAGTTGTCTATTTTACTGTTCTCAGTGCCATCTTTAGATTACTTACTTCAAGTCTATCGATGTTACAGAAGCGCTAGTATAAGTACCAAGTATAGTCTCTCCGGAATTCCAAGATCAATTTTGTCAAACTGCCACAAGTGAAAAACGACCTTAATTTACAATTATACGGTTGTTTGTACCTTGCGCCGAAGTGCCTTCATTTAATCTTTGAGATCGGACGGACTAATATACAAGTACCTTAAGAAATGGGATTGCAAATTGCAGGTTTTCCTGCTATCTACAGCGCAACTATTTGCTTACATGCAATTATATTATATAGGTAATTATTGGCTAACAAATAGTAAGATGCTACAATTAATTAATCATCTAATATAATCAGTTCATGAGAAGAAAGGCAGCATTTGAATAAAAAACAAAAACAAAGATTACTGAGTTAAAAGTTGACCTAGGATTTTGACGACGTGCTTGGCGCAGTGATAGTGTAACCTACTAAGCATACTTATTTATGTGATGAACCTAAGCATTTTTTTTGCTGGTTCATGAATGTTCTTTAGGTATTTAAGTATATATTTATCTACATTTGTATTAATATAATATACAAATATACATATATTCGTAGTACCCATAGGCCATAACACAAACCTACCAGAGTTTACTCTGGGACTAGGTCGATTTGTGTGAGGTTGCCCGATATTAATTTATCACTTTTTTTTACTAGTTTAGTCCCGCATTATTCATACCTTGTTTTATATAGCACTAAATACTTTGACATTATGTCGAAGGCAAAAAGCGGAAACACTGTACGTGACAACGAATCCTATTGACGCCCTATGGGCGAGCTTCTGACAAGCGTGTGGCCGTTTAAATCTAAACTTAAATGGTTATTATGGGATGAAAGTAATGTAATGTTTATTTCGTATAGTATTTGATATAAGAAACCTAAAATATATAAATATTTTTCACTTCATAAAATAGAAGATCACTGAACAAATTGAAATTAAAATATTATTTTTACTCTGTAATTAAAAAAAAAAAAACTTTAGAATAAAATCTTAATTCCCATCATAGATAAAAACACGATTTACTGGTCTTTATTTACGGAAACGCCTATGTCACGCCACAGATACGCTAAAGACAAAAATGGCGGACGGCGTTTCGGCGGCGGCAACAAATTCAGGTACTAATTTCTGAAAGGTGACATAATTGCAGTAGCCGTTTCTATAATTGAAATACTTAAATCACAAAGTCTGATACAGATTTTTTTTTACGTTAATATTGAAATGAATAAAAATAGAGTTTTGAATAAGTTTTAGTCATAAGTTAAGCCTACTAAGCGTCGGTCCGGCCCAGGGATACTGGCGCTACTAACAGCTTTCATATGGCAATAATGTGTATACGTCATTTATTTGCTTTATTAAACGTCAAGGATTTGTCTAAACCAAATTCAAAACATTGATTACTGGAATTCTGCTCAAACTTTCAGTCTTCTTGCGAAATAAATACTAAATCCTATTGAAAAAACTTGACTTTCATCACTGTGGATAGTTTCGGCTTTTTTATTCAAAAATTACTTTAAAATATATATTAAAGTTTATTACACGAAAAAAATATTTTCAATTATATTTTAAACAATTAGTCACACAAAGTAGAATGTTAAACATCTGGTAAAAATATTTAATTTAACATGGTTTCGTACTTTAATTGTCTTAATTAAACGTGATTACACTAAGACTTAAAGACTTAGCGCACGTCCGCACGCATGTATTAGCCTCGCCCATAGTGTGGCGAGGACAGCGTTACGTTTTTGACGTGACAACGTCTTAAATTAGGTTGCGCTCGGAGTCACTCATGAAAAAGTGTAACGCCCGCTCACGTCTGTTACGATGAGTCACCGAACGAGAGAGAGGCCCGCCGGACCGGCGAATGCCTTGCGTCTCTCTCCCACTCAAACATGATCGGTCCGCCGCGCGTTGTCACGTAAAATCTTCGCCCGTAAAACCGACTTTACAGGCAACCAGTTTTTTTTACCATTAATCATAAATCACAAACGTTACAACAATGCGATGCTGTGCTTTTTGTACTTATACTCTTTACTGTGGGCATTATAGCGTTTATCACGCGATAAATAAGTGACAAAGCTTATGTCACTCACACACGCATTTTGTCAAAACGTGACCGATGCTTTGTCACTAATTTATCACGTAACTCCTACGAGAGTTCTATGGTTAAAATATTGTGCAATAATATCGCACAAGATGATGATGATGTTTGGAGGTATTCACGTCAGATATTAACGACCATTTGATCTTCTACTCTACCTACCAGTTAATGAAAAAGTTGTGTACGTATCAGTGGTGGGGGTCCATCAAACCCGATTGTCACTGGTTTAATTCTTTCCTACAGTTTTTAGTAAAAAGCAAGTTGTCTCAGTCCCTGCTTTCCCCGAGATTTTGTTTCACGCCACGCCCAGTATGTACGTTTTTTTAATTAGAATTGACTATGGACTTAAGTCATAATACGTAGCCATAATTATGTCGAAGGAATGGGTCAAGCGACTGATGGAATTGAATTAAGAATTAACAAAACTTCTTGTACTATAAATAATCATTTATTTTTCAGTATGTACATCACAATTCACAGCTATTCCTTTGAGCGTCAGAAATTGACACGATTAGGTTTGTAAAATTTACCATCCGTGAGCGGCATAGCCGAGACCGTGACCGGCGTAACCGAGACCGTGACCATAGCCGAGACCATTGGCTAGACCCAGACCATGTCCAGCCAGACCGAGACCACCATGAGCACCGTAAGCGATGGCGCCATGAGTGATGGGAGCGGCGTAGGTGGCATGGGCCAGAGGAGCAGCGTAGGCGGTGTGGGCCAAAGGAGCGGCGTACGCGGCATGGGCGATAGGAGCGGCGTGTGCGACGTGGGAAGAGTAGGCGACAGCGGGAGCAGCATGGACGAGGGGAGCGGCGGCAGCGTAGGTCACGGGAGCGGCGTGCGCGGCGATGGCGACAGGAGCGGCATGCAGCAGGGCATCCTTGCGCACAACAGCGTTGAATCCAGAGTGGGCATCAGCGGCGTAGTCGACGGTGCGTTTTGTACCGTCGGAATCCAGAAGAGAGTACTGGCCGACCACGCTGTCACCGATGCGGGTCTCGTGCTGGCTCTTCACATCACCGGTGTGGGGGTCAGATACTCCATAGGAGAAGCTGTTGTAGTTACCGCCATGGATCCCGCTCGCCTGGGCAGCCGCCACCAAGAGAGCTACAACGACGAACTGAAAAAAGTAAATAATCTGTTATTTTCAAAATCAAACTACATTATCAAAAGAGCCGTAATTGCGATATCTATGATCAGAGCTAATCTAGTCACACCTAAGAATCGTGATATCAAGTACAGTACCCTATAAGTAGTTGATATTAATATTCACGCAATGCAGTGCCGATTCAACTTCTTTTATCTTCGATGAAATTAAGAAAGGTGCATCATTAATTATTAACATACTAACGTACTTATTAACAAGCTTTAAATAAATGATATGTTTACCTTCGCAGCCATGTTTAATAATGTGTATATGCTCGACTTCGTCTTGCAACTGATTAAAGATTGATACCAACAACTATTTATATGCTCACGCCGGTCGATGCAGTAGGATTCGGAGGTCAATATCTGATTCTTTATCCGCGTGCGTACATAAGTAAGTATAGGTATTGTCATAAGTCAATACCCGAATTGAATCAACACCCTAAATCAAGGCTAACACGTATTGTAATATGATACTATGAGAATGCAGACCAGAACTTTACAAATGCAGGTAAGAAGGTGTCATTCACATGGCGAAAATCTTTCATGTTATTTTGTCACTCTCGTAGCCTAAACAACAGATGAATCCCATTTATTTAGTTGTCTATTTTACTGTTCTCAGTGTCGTCTTTAGATTACTTACTTCCAGTCTATGTTACAGAAGCGCTGGTACAAGTACCAAATACAAGTACCTTAAGAAATGGGATTGCAAATTGCTGGTTTTCCTGCTATCTACAGCGCAACTATTTGCTTACATGCAAATATCATATACCTAAGGATTGGCTAAGAAACAGTAAGTTGCTACAATAAATTAAGCATCTAATATAATCAGTTCATGAGAAGAAAGGCAGCATTTGAAGAAAAAACAAAAGCAAAGATTACTGAGTTAAAAGTTGACCTAGAATTTTGACGACGCGCTTGGCGCAGTTATAGTGTAAACTACTAAGTTCTGTGTTCGAATACCGACATCGGCAAAGGCAAATACTTATTTATGTGACGAAATCAAAAAAAAAAACTGCCAGTTCATGTTTTTTTTTTGTATTTAAGTATATATTTATCTACATTTGTATTAATATAATATACAATATATATTCGTAGTACCCATAGGCCATAACACAAACCTACTAGAGTTTACTTTGGGACGGTCGATTTTTGTGAGGTTGCCCGATATTCATTCATCACTTTTTTTCAAAAGTTTAGTCCTGCATGATTCATACCTTGTTTTATATAGCAGTGGCTACATACTTTGACATTATGTCGAAGGCAAAAAGCGGAAACACTTTACGTGCCAACGAATCCTATTGACGCCCTTTGGGCGAGCTTCTGACAAGCGTGTGGCCGTTTAAATCTTAACTAAAATTGTTATTATGGGATGAAAGTAGGATACTATTCTAGTCATTTTGTTTTCAATAGGCTAGTTGACACATGTTAAACTATATTAAACTAATGTTTATTTCGTGTAGTACTTGATATAGGAAACCTAATATATATATTTTTCACTTCATTAAATAAAAGATCACTGAACAAATTCGAATTGAAAATATGATTTTTACTCTTTAATTTGAAAGAAATAAACTTAAGAATAAAAACGTCATTCCCATCATAGATCATTACACGACTTACAGGTCTTTACTTACAGGATAGCCTACGTCACGCCACAGTTATGCTAAAAAAAATAATGTCGTATGGCGTTTTTGCGGCGGCGTCAACAAATTCAGGTACATGGTACAGGTGACATAATTGCAGAAGCCGTTTCTATAATTTGAATACTTAACCCACCAAAAACATTTAATGTAAAATTGACGGCCAAGACTCACATTCTCATAACGCTTTCGCTGTAAAAAAGTTATCAGATCCCAGGAAAAGCCAAGCCCCTAAGCCCCGACTTTACTAACCCCACCACCTTGGTTTAAAAAGTATGGCATCAACTGCCTTCAAGCCCCTAAACCCGGAGTTTACTAACCCTACACCTTTGTTTCAAAAGTATGGCTTGGCCGTTTCATAGAGTACCGTAAATAAGTCCAACGGACCGTCTGGCCCATATGGTATCAAGAAACTAAGTTTATGTCTTTGATAATATATACTTATAAACTTAATTCCTTACGATATGGGCCAGTTGATGCCATACTTTTTAAACCAAGGTGGTGGGGTTAGTAAAGTCGGGGCTTAGGGGCTTGGCTTTTCCTGGGATCTGATAACTTTTTTACAGCGAAAGCGTTATGAGAATGTGAGTCTTGGCCGTCAATTTTACATGAAATGTTTTTGGTGGGATCTCATTTCTTTTTGTAAGGTGCTTTAGTTTTTTTAATTTTTTTGGGCTGTAGGGTTTCTTGAGCGACAACTGAAGTAGACAATTGTGTATTTAAGAAATACTTAATTCTAGCCCCATATATATACACTTTTATCCCCTATTATGGGAAACCCATACAAACTTCCATCCCCTTATTTAAAGGGTGGAGGGTGATTTTTTAAAAGTCCTACAATATGTATTTGATTTATAACAATGAGTCCCTATAGGTTTCAATTTTCAGACCTCTAGTATCAAAATTTGCGGAAGTTTCATACAAACTTCCATCCCCTAGTTTAAGGGGTTGGGGGGTAAAAGTTCCAAGTTTTAGAACTAATTATTTTGTTGTTTGTGTACTTATACTAGCTTACATACCAAATTTCAGCTTTCTAGGTCATCGGGAAGTACCCCAGAGGTTTTGATACGTCAGTGAGTGAGTGGTAAAATCGGCGTATTTTAGGTACCTATAAAACCTAAAGTATAAAAGCTAGATCAATTAAATTTTGTACATTTTATATGTTTGCTAACTGCATCTTAACCTGAGAATTTGGGCGCTCTAGTATTAACTGGGACGAAACTATGAGGGTTTGAATATGAGACGAAACGGTTCGAGAAAAGGTAGGTAGACAGTGCGCCCTTCTTTTTTGTTCGTCTTGGCGGGGGCACTACCGTGCCCCCAGATATTTAAAATACAAAGTCGAAGTGTAGATATAGAAGTAGTAATAATTGTGTATAAGAAATACTTACGTTTAGCCCGATATATACTACTTTTATCGCCCATTATGGAAAACCCATACAAACTTCCATCCCCTAGTTTAAGGGGTTGGGGGGTAAAAGTTCCAAGTTTCAGAATTATTCTATTGTTTGTGTACTAAACCTAGCTTACATACCAAATTTCAGCTTTCTAGGTCATCGGGAAGTAACCCAGAGGTTTTGATACATCAGTGAGTGAGTGGCAAAATCGGCGTATTTTAGGTACCAATAAAACCTAAAGTATAAAAGCTAGATCAATGAAATTTAGTACATTTCATATGTTCTCTAACTGCATCTTAACCTGTGAATTTTGGTGCTCTGGACGGGACTGGGACGAAACTATGAGGGTTTGAAAATGAGACGAAACGGTTCGAGAAAAGGTAGGTAGTGCCCCGCCTCTTTTTTTTCGTCTTGGCGGGGGCACTACCGTGCCCCCAGATTCACAAGTCTGATAACAGATTTTTTATAGGATGAAATGAATAAACATAAAGTTTTGAATAAGTTATAGTCATAAGTTAAGCCTAGCAAGCGTCGCGGTAGTGGCGCTATAAACAGCTTTCATATGGCAATAATGTGTATTGGTCATTTATTTGCTTTATGAAACGTGAATAGCTATTTGTCAAAGATTTATCATAACCAAATTCAAAACATTGTTTACCGGAATGCTGCCTGAACTTTCGTTCTTCTTGCGAAATAAATACTGAATCCCATTGAAAAAGTCTTGACTTTAATTATAACTAAGCATGCAAAATTGAAAGGCATACTACATTTTTTTATTCGTTAAGGTTCCTAACAAGTTTATTAATAAATTTTGGAAAATAATAAATGTAATGGCACTTTCAATATGCGTATGCGATAATACGTATTAGTTGTAGATAAAAATAGAAATTAATCGTGTATCATAGTAGAATACTCATGCTTTATTATAAATATATATTTTAGTTTATAACACGAAAAAATGATATTTGAAACAATTAATCACACAAAATAGAATGTTAAACATCTGGTAAAAATATTTAATTTAAAATGGTTTCTAGTTTCGTAATTTATTTGTCTTAAATAAACTAAGAGACTTAGCGCACGTCCGCACGCATATATTAGGCTCGCCCATAGTGTGGCGATGACAGCGTTACGTTTTTTACCATTAATTATAAATCACAAATGTTACAACAATGCAATGCTGTACTTTACGTACTTATACTGTTTACTGAGGGCCTATAATTGTTGCGTTTATCACGTGATAAATAAGTGACAAAGCATCTGTCACTCACACATGCATTTTGTCAAAACGTGACCGATGCTTTGTCACTTATTTATCACGTAACTCCTTCGAGAGTTCTATGTTTTAAATATTCTGCAATCATAGCACATAATATAATGATGATGTTTTGAGGTAGTAACGCCAGTTATTTACGAAACCCGATTCTCACTGGTTTAATTCTTTCCTACAGTTTTTAGTAAAAAGTAAGTCGTTTCAGTCCCTGCTTACCCAGAGATTTTGTTTCACGCCACGCTCAGTATGTATGTTTTTTAATTAGAATTGACTTTGGACTTAAGTCATAATACGTAGCCATAATTATGTCGAAGATGGGTCGAGCGATTGATGGACTTGAATTAAGAATTAACAAAACTGTCTTGTACTATAAATAATCATTTATTTTTCAGTATGTACATACATCACAATTCACAGCTATTCCTTTGAGCGTCAGAAATTGACACGATTAGGTTTGTAGAATTTACCATCCGTGAGCGGCATAGCCGAGACCGTGACCGGCGTAACCGAGACCGTGACCATATCCGAGACCATTGGCGAGACCCAGACCATGTCCAGCCAGACCGAGACCACCATGAGCACCGTAAGCGATGGCGCCATGAGCGATGGGAGCGGCGTAGGTGGCATGGGCCAGAGGAGCAGCGTAGGCGGTGTGGGCCAAAGGAGCGGCGTACGCGGCATGGGCGATAGGAGCGGCGTGTGCGATGTGGGAAGAGTAGGCGACAGCGGGAGCAGCGTGGACGAGGGGAGCGGCGGCAGCGTAGGTCACGGGAGCGGCGTGCGCGGCGATGGCGACGGGAGCGGCGTGCAGTAGGGCATCCTTGCGCACAACAGCGTTGAATCCAGAGTGGGCATCAGCGGCGTAGTCGACGGTGCGTTTTGTACCATCGGAGTCCAGAAGAGAGTACTGGCCGACCACGCTGTCACCGATGCGGGTCTCGTGCTGGCTCTTCACATCACCGGTGTGGGGGTCAGATACTCCATATGAGAAGCTGTTGTAGTTACCGCCATGGATCCCGCTGGCCTGGGCAGCCGCCACCAAAAGAGCTACAACGACGAACTGAAACAGAAATATATTTTCTAGTACTGTTTCCAACTTCAAACTTCTTTACCACAAGAGCATTGATTGCAGTTGCTATGAGATGAAAACTTCCGAAACTAACGTAACTGCACTAATTAGGCCTCTAAATATTGGAATGGAAAAGAAAGTAAATAACCCTATGTAAAAAGTGGATGCCTTATACCGTGCAACGCTTTTTTTTTCGATTTAAACAACAAACTATTTCTAGTTCGATATATATATTATTCTACAAATGGAAAGTAATTAGAAACGCGATAAATATACCAAAGTTGTTAAAATATATCATTATTTATGTTTACCTTCGCAGCCATGTTTAATAATGTGTATTTGCTCGACTTCGTCTTACAACTGATGAAAGATTGATTTCAACAACTATATATATGCTCACGCCGGCCGGTGCAGTAGTATTCGGAGGTCAATATCTGAGTCTTTATCCGCGTCCGTGCTTATGTCAATACCCGAATGTTATCAGTACCTTAGTAAGGACAACATGTTAAAGCATAATATTATGAAAGTGCAATCAAGAACTCATACATTGATTAGTACACTCACTAGGAGTCCATGGACTTGTTCGCAAGTTCGAGATCATTGTCTATAACCTATTTAGTTACATGTTTAGAAGCTCCTAATTAATTTATACTAATATCTCTAGGGTAGGGTACTTCCCGATAACGAATATTCCGAAGCCATTGCAGATCAAAGTTTAAATTTGAATTGTCGATTTTTTTGCTTAGAATAAATATGCCTAGAACGAGAGTCAAACACGTGATCTGCGAAAGATTTTGGTTTTATGTGTGCGTGACATTTAACGACGCGGTTGGCTCGGTTTGTAGGGACCTGCCTACTACTGAGCCGGCGGTCCCGGGTTCGAATCCCGGCCAGGGCAAATATTTGTGTGATAAACTCGAATGTTTGTGCTTGGGTCATGGTTGTTCTATGTTTTTAAGTATATTTATCTATATAAGTATGTATATCGTCGTCTTGTACCCATGACACAAGCCTTCTTGAGCTTAATTTGGGACTAGAGCGATTTGTGTGAGGTTGTCTGATATTTATTTTTATTCATTTACGTTATGACACATGCACCAACGGACGATACTTAGCCCGTGGCTAACCAAACTGTCTTCACTTTCAAGCGCTAACTCGGTTTCTAAGCATTAGCTTTTTGTAAATTCAATATTTTTGTATACTTAATGGATACCCTCATCTGGCAGATTTTTTTTTCCCCGAATGTATTGTAAACACTTTCTTTTCGCAAAATATTATTTCGTATGAAACGGGAAATTTATTTTAAATGTTTTTAAAACATTTCAGAAAATTCAATGGTATCAGTAGAATAAAAATTGTGCGAAATCAGCATCATGCGAAATAATACGTTAGGTAAAATAATTTTCGGCGACACAATAATAATAATACAATAAATACTATGGGACAATAAAACACATAATATAGATAATATCCACGACCCAAGAACAAATATCCCAGTTCATCACACAAATATTTGCCCCGGCCAGGATTCGAACCCGGGCCCGCCGGCTCAGTAGGCAGGTGTCTGCAAACTGCGCCGAAAATTATGAAATGCTGCGATAGCTCAAAAACGGCTTGACCGATTTTATTCAATATAGTTTTCATTGACACTTATAAGGCCTCATTTTCATGAATTTTTCCATAATTTATTTGACCCGTGGTTGAAAATTTAGAGGGGGGGGCGCTATTTTTTCGATATCCAGAAAGAATATTTACAAAACTGCTGACTATCAAAAAATTATGTTTGAAGACTTTTTTTAAAAGACCTAAGTATTCAACGACACCCCACACACTAGTGTTGGAACGAAAAAATAATTCACCCCCAATTTAGGTGTACGAAAGGTACCCAAAAAAAGTATCTTTTTAGTTTTTATTTTACCGTTTTGTCGGCGTAATACATGCACATTCTCATACCTTCAGCTTTCTAGTACTAATGATCACGGAGCTAAGCCGCAGATGGACAGACGGACAGACGGACAGACGGACATGGCGAAACTATAAGGGTTCCTAGTTGACTACGGAACCCTAAAAAAGGGATAAAAGCAGCGTCGTCTCAGAATCAGCACTCAAAAAGAACAGAAGTTCAATTTCCATACTAAATTCGCCTTAGCAATAGTCCAACTGTATGAATTACTGCGATGTGACCAATTACTAGCCTACGCTACGTTATTTTAGAATGTGGAACCTTTCAAATGGATTTCTTAATCGTAAATTAGTATATTTTCAAAAATGTAAAAATGGGGATTTTTTATTTTTTTTTATTCTTTATTTAATTATATCGGAAAAAGGCTTGCTCAAATAATTAAGTGTTGTCAATTCTAATTCTTAGGCTGGCTGGTTTTTGGTTAGCTCGCTGAAACAACTGCCATCTGAACTTTCTTAATCCTGGACTTTTTACTCATCGTGATGACTACGTTCAGCACTCAGGTATTGAACATGAATTAAAAATGACACATGGTGAGGAAAGAATTAAATAAAAAAGACAGGTATAGGTGAGTGAGGTACTCGAACTATGTATTTTTATATACGCAACGAATTGACTAGATTTTTTGCACAGACAAAATTGATCAGGAAAAATAAATAGGCCGATCTTACACTTTATATAGAAAACCCGCATTTTTTATTTGCATACGCTTTATGTGAGATTACATTTTCATTTATATCCTACTGGGGTTTTGTGGTTTTGGTATGCCCTTATTGCAGAAAAGGGGAGCCAAAGTTTATATTGAATGAGTTTTTTGTAATATTCATCAAAGAGCGAACGATTTATGAAACGGTAACATAGATCTATATTTTTCAATTGTATAAAAATGTATACTGTGTTTAAATTAATACATACTATTATCCACGTGTTCTCGTGTCTTAAAAATTTTGTAACATACATTTTACGACTCTTAAATCTTGTTAGATATAAGTACTATTAAGATATATTAAAGTATACAGTTTTTTTATAACCAAGGAAGCAGTTTGTGTATAGTGGGAGATAATAAAAATATAAAAAAACGTTTTGTACAATAAATAATCATTTATTTTTCAGTACACATCACAGCTTTTCATTTGAACTAGGTTTGTAGAATTTACCAAGCGTGTGCGGCGTAGCCAAGGCCATGGCCGTAACCAAGACCGTTGCCGTATCCGAGACCAAGTCCATGAGAACCGTATCCCAGACCGATGTCGTGGGCACCGTAGGCGATGGCACCATGGGCGATGGGAGCGGCGATGGCAGCTTGGGCCAGGGGAGCGGCGTAGGCGGTGTGGGCCAGAGGAGCGGCGTATGTGGCGTGGGCGATGGGAGCGGTGTACGTGGCGTGGGCGATGGGAGCGGCGTGGGCGATGTGGGAAGAGTAGGCTACGGCGGGAGCAGCGTGTGCGATAGGAGCGGCGGCGTACGCCACGGGAGCGGCGTGATACAGCGCATCCTTGCGCACAACAGCGTTGAATCCAGAGTGGGCATCGGCGGCGTAGTCAACGGTGCGCTTGGTGCCGTCGGAGTCCAACAACGAGTATTGGCCGCGCACGGTGTCACCAATGCGGGTCTCGTGTTGGCTCTTCACGTCACCGGTGTGGGGGTCAGATACTCCATAGGAGAAGCTGTTGTAGTTACCGCCGTGGATCCCGCTGGCCTGCGCAGCCGCCACCAATAGAGCTACAACGACGAACTGCAAAAGAAAATTCACTTTTACACATTGCAAGTGGGGTGATGACACCAATAATCCATTAAATAGACACCTTTTTCCGTAAACTCAAATTTAAAGAAACAGGCAAGATATTTTTTAACTAACAACATTGTGTTCAGATAACGTAAGTAGTAAAGATCATTTATATAATGGTGGGCGATAAGGCATTACACCTTTTCTGTCCATTACAGAGTACTACTGTACTTAACATGATAGGTGCCGTTACTAAAGGATCACCAAATATCTACTTTTACTAAATCTACAAATTTCATTTCTTTTTTTAATTAATGGGTAATTTAAAAATATTATTTTCAATATTTATTATTACCTTCGCAGCCATTTTAGTAAGTGTAATTGCTGGACTTCGACTTGCAACTGACAAACGTGGAGTTACTACAACTATTTATATTCGCTCGCGTGCATTACGATCCGGAGGTCAAGATCCGAAACGGTATCCGCGTCCGTACGGGTACGTCATAAGTCATAACTCTTGCGAATACAGTCCACACCCTCGACCAAGGATAACAGGACGCGGTGAAATGTAGCTTTGATAGTTACGTCAATCAGCAAATAATCTGTCGATGAACATAGTCCACGTGTCAATTTTATTGACTCTGTGTGAAGTGCTACACTACACGATCACAGCGTATGATTTGGTAATAAGTTTTTTATAGGTTTTTATTGAAACGCCCTTTTATAGCCGACTGTACTTTCTTACATAGACATTAATTGCTCATCAATACCAGTCAAATAAACCAAACAACCTGGATTTATCTTGTGTTGTTAAGGACCGCGGCTAGCTCAAAGGTACCCAAATACAGTAAGTATTGTCACGTTCACTACACGTACACAAAACGTTACCGTTTTTATAATTATTAAAGATGTCTTATAATAGTTTTAATAATACACGTACACACTGATGTATTATAGCTAGGCCAAGCTTTATTTCGATACGACAATTAGAAGTAGGCTAAAATTAACTTCCAAAGATTACAAGTGGAGCTAAAAAGGACTGAGATTATCATTGTCTAAATATTTTTTTAAGACTTCATTTTTTGACAAATTAGACGGTTACAATAATAAGGTATGGAAAGTGATATTTTCATGTCCTATACGCCATCCATGAATCCTACGCCAGATCAGACGGTGCAGCGGAGCCACGCAGCTACGTCACCTAGATACATATACATACACATACAACCTGTTCCTAAACCTGTTCTTTCTCTGTAGGTACTCTGTCAAATATCAGTCAGGTCAAGGGTCGCTTATTAACATACATTTTATTCTACTAATTAGCGATACTCCCTAAACATCAAATTGTGTGTAATAATATGAGGTATATTAACATTGTCTTTCTATTTACAAAAATAATATGCAAAATTTCAGCTCGATCGCCAATGATGCCTACGCCTATGACGGTTGATTTTACCAATTGTGACAAAGCATCCGTCACGTTTTGATAAAATACGAGCGTGTGACAAATGCTTTGTCACTTATTTATCACGTGGTAAATGTAACTATCATATACCCCCAAGCTGCATCATTGTGAAACCCGAAAAAAGTGCATTTCAACCTGAGGAATGTGATTAGTCCAAACTATCTGCTCAGCTTCGCTTCTGTGGACAGGTAACCGAAAGCTTGTAAAAAGCTTGTATCGGCGGTGCCGGCAGCGCGCACCGTGTCGCGCAAAAACTCGCCGCTGGTGCGCGCTCTTGTGGCGCTCAATGCGCTTCTGGCATCAGCACCGGAATGCGATCTGTTTGCATGGAGTTGGGCGGCTGTGTGCTGTGAATGTTTGAGAAGCGTGCTGCGAAGTGATGGACGTTAGACAATAGAGTGTTTGTACGTGAATAATGTTGTTTTAAATGATGTTTTAGTTAATTTAGTTTCATAGCGCATTGGTATAACTGTAATGCTAATAATAAAGTAAATATTATGTGAATAAATAAATAAATCTGAAACCCGCCCTAGAAAAAAGTCCACAAGGCATTATACGACTACACAATAACTACTTTTTTGTTGGAGCGAAATGATTTACTTTTCAACATTCGACCTAGCCTCCGTATCTGTATAATAAGAGCTTGTTAAAATAAACACATTTTTTTGTTATTTCATGTTTTTATTGCTATTATTGAGGTGTTCCTACAATGTGGAAGAAATATTAAATTTCCAATTAGATTTCTATTCTTGACATTGTAATTTATTTTTGAATTCTGATAGTATTGAGTAGTGGATTATTTTAATTAGCATTATTGAATTTCTGATAGTTTTCGTTTATTTAAATTTTGTTGTGTTAATGAAATTCTTTGACACCAACTAAATAAACTAACCATTGTTAACATTATTATTATTCACTCATTTAATCTTGTTTCTTAGGATAGGTATTTTTTACAATAAATTTATATAAAAAGTAAAATATAAAAAATACATTACAAATATAAACACATTATAAAAAAAACCTAACCTAGGGTGCCGCCGGCAACGGGGCAGGGACCAGGCTACCGGTGGTTAGGGCTGCAGAGAGAGGAACCTCCTGATAATGCGCGCCGTGTCCAGGAGTACCGCCTTCTGTATCTGACCCTTGATCCAGCCATCTAGCGAGAGTCTCTTAAGATGTTTGTCAAGACTCTTCGCTATAAGGCCGTTCGCCGAAACGACTATCGGGACAATGATCGTCGAGTCAACATCCCACATGGCGGTCACCTCGTGAGCCAAGTCAAGGTACTTGCTGAGTTTGTCCTTCTCGGCCTTCACGAGGTTCTCGTCATGCGGGATGGTGATGTCGACGAGCACTGCCTGGCGCTTAGATCGATCTACCAACACGATATCAGGCTTATTAGCTACAATAGTCCTGTCCGTGATTATTGATCGATCCCAATAGAGCGTGGCACGACCATTTTCGAGAACTGGCATCGGTGCATACTTATAGTACGGCACCTCAGACCTCACAAGACCGTATCGAAGAGCAAGTTGCTGGTGAATGATCCTGGCTACTTGGTTATGTCTGTGTAAGTACTCGCCGTTAGCAAGATGAGAACAACCGGAGATTATATGCCTGAGTGACTCACCGGGACGGCGGCATGCCCGACAAATGTCGACCGTACCGTCCTTCAGAATATATCTCCGGTAATTGTTCGTCATCATTACTTCGTCCGCAATTGCACAGACAAAACCTTCGGTTTCCCCGAAGAGATCCCCGAAGCGTAGCCAGTTCACCGACGCGAGCAGATCTACATCGGGCCCCGTAAGGGCCTTGTAGAACCGCCCGTGTAGCTCCTTGCTCTTCCATACAGCCCTGCGGTCATCGGTGTTAAGCACCTTTGGTCTGCGCCAGTTCTCGTTTGCCAAGGAGAGAGAGGTGAGGCCTTTGTCAACTGCTACTACATCGCGATGAATCCTACACTCGTTGTTTAGGAAATACTCCCTAAGACTGCACACCTCGCAGTTATGGAGGTCCTTGGGGTTTAGAAGCCACGGCCTCCACACTTACGCGGGATGTACATTCTCAAAACTGACGAGCGTGGGTGCCTCATGCGATGTGTAGTGAGCAGCTGACGGACCCTCGTATCCAGGGCGTCCAGCTCAGTTTGAGTCCACCTTAGTATGCCAAAGGAGTAAGTGAGCAGAGGCATCACCCAAGCGTTGAAGGCACGCGCCTTATTGCCACCGGACAAAAGACTGTTAAGTACTTTTGTCAGGCGACAAAAGAAACGCTCCTTCAACGCCTGCCTGATGTCTCCGTCCGCGATACCCAATGATTGTGACATACCAAGGTACTTATAGGTTTCAGCTTCGGAGATAGACCTGAGGGACATTGTCTCAGAAAGTTGTAAGTTCGCGGAATTTACGACTTCACCCCGCTGTACATGCATGACCGCACACTTGTCTACACCAAACTCCATTTTGATGGCGCTACTGAAGGTTTCTGTTACTTCCAGTAGTTCCACCAAATCCTGGCGTTTTGGTGCATACAGCTTAAGATCATCCATGTATAGCAGATGAGAAACGACCTCACCTCTTCTTCGAAGTCGGCAACCTAGTCCTGAATCCTTCAGCAGAGTGCTGAGCGGATTCAGGGCTAGGCAGAACCACACAGGACTCAAACTGTCACCCTGGAAAATACCTCTCTCAATCCTTATCAAGTCCTGTGGGCCATTATTATTATTTATATTGAAGCAAAAAAATTGTTTTATCTTATCTTTTAGTCCTATTTCTTTTCTTTGTACAGCATTTTTGGGTCTGAATTCTTTTTTCTGTCATCAGAACCGCATTGACAAGTTGAAAATTTAGACGTGATATGGCAATATTAGACATATTGCTCACCCTTCTTATGTGTACGGTCAGCATTTTCGCAAATGGCTTATGTGCAATTTCATACTAAAATTGTCAGATACTTTTGATCGAGGCTGTAGGTACTTAAACTATAATATGACACGCCATTTTGAATGTTACGTTCAAATAGATTATTCAACTCACTGGGAAAGAAAATTTCAATACAACTACCAGAAGAGAAGAAAAAGCTAAAATAGAAATTTTACAGGGGCCAGTGTTTTGATAGATGTCAGTGGCAAACGTCGAATTTAGGTGCTAGCAAGAAAAGTTTATTTTTCCATTGGAGCCATGAGGGACAATGTTGGGCGACACTGAATCTATCCGTTCGAGCCATGACAAACAACGTTGACCGCGCGGCAGGTCGTTTACTGGGGCCGTAGGGGTTAATGTTGAGCGACGCTTAGTAATTAGTGTGATATGTTAGAAATCAATGCTTATTAATAAAACGCCTTACTTTTGTATATCACCTAACTAAATAAGTATAAAAGTAAAAACATCGATGTTTGAAAAAATCACGATTTGGCAAGATAATTAAGTGTCGGGCAACATTAACCGCGTTACTGTTCAACGTGTTAAGGCTGTAGCATTTATTATTCTGTAGATATTTTACTGAGTCTCATGCAACTGATACTGAGCATGTTATGTGTAATATGAATCGCTCGCACACCTACCTTCATACCTATACATATATGACAAGGCTCAATTGGCGTTGCGATAGAACCCAATTATCTATTGATCTAAGATACGAAGTAAGTAAATAAATTTTGCTCCGACTTACCCAGGTAGTACTTTAATGCCACGGCTCAAATAATTATAGTTTTATACTTACTCGTAATAATGCAAGGAACACAATTTTTTTCGGGATAAATAGTAGCCTATGTAATCCAGGGTGTCAGCTACGTCCATATAAAATTTTATCAAAATTGTTCCAGCCGTTTGAGCGTGAAGAAGTGACAAACATACAAACACACACAAACTTTTACATTTATTTTATTAGTGTTATACCTATGAAGTTTGCTCTTGATATTTGAAATTACTAAATTAGTAATTGGGTAAAATGGGTTTAAAAAGTGTATTGCATTTTATATTTCATGTCATTTATTCATAAATACAACATTTAATTTTCAGGTTACATCACAGCTTTATCATTGGAGTATCATTGGTTTTGGTTTTAATTAGGTTCTTTAATTGTTTACCATCCGCCGTAGCCATAGCCGAGACCATGGCCGTATCCGAGACCACCGGCGTAACCGAGGCCGTTACCGTATCCGAGACCACTGAGACCAAGCCCATGGGCACCGTAGCCCAGACCGAGTCCACTAGCACCGTAGGCGACGGCGCCATGGGCGATGGGAGCGGCGTAGGCGGCGTGAGCCAGAGGAGCGGCGTACGCAGCGTGAGCCAGGGGAGCGGCGTATGCGGCATGGGCCAGAGGAGCACCATGAGCGACGTGAGAAGAGTACGCTACAGGAGCGGCGTGGCCAGCATACGCCAGAGGAGCGGCGTGCGCGCCATAGGCGTGAGCGCCGTAGCCATGTCCAACGAGAGCGGGGTCCTTGCGCACGACAGCGTTAAATCCATTATGGGCGTCAGCGGCGTAGTCAACAGTGCGCTTGGTGCCATCGGAGTCCAATAGAGAGTACTGGCCGCGCACGGTGTCACCCACGCGGGTCTCGTGCTGGCTCTTCACATCACCGGTGTGAGGGTCCGACACTCCATATGAAAAGCTGTTGTAGTTACCACCATGGACAGCACTGCCCTGGGCGGCCGCCACCAAAAGAGCTACAACGACGAACTGAAAAGGAGGAAATACTTTATAAATATAAGTACATATTTAAGTACACATGAATGAGGATTTGGCTAATATCCAATCAAGGCCTCTCAATATAATTCCTTAAACGTGCTCTTCCAGATAATTCAAGTCAAATAATTTAAGTATTTTATTATAGCCTCTTTACCTTCGCTGCCATTTTGTTATGTTTGCTTGCTCGACTTCGTCTTGCAACTGATTACTGCTGAAGTTTATTACTATTTATATTCGTGGAGCGGTGCTATATTGCCCGGCTGGAGGTCAAAGTCGGAAGCATGACGAATACGTCACACTGAACCCAAGATGGTAATAAACTTGTACAATGTGAGCATAAAGCGTGGCGATTTCACACATGCCAAAACATTTAGATCATAATTACTAACAATTACGATGCAGCTCTTACCAGTGAGATGTTAAATGTTGTAGAACAAGATGCAGGTTAAGTGTACAATATGAATAACTTGAAATAATCTTCTGGCGAAAACATAATTCCTTCAAACTTAAGTTTTCACTAGTCACTTTCTATTTAAGTATTATCGCTCATCACTATTATCATCACCATCATCATCATCATTTCAGCCGAACAGTCCTAACATCTCCAAAGACCTCAAGGTTGAACGGTCTTGGGATAATGTGCATCTGGCTATTTTTACCTTTGTTTCACCTTTACAGAATTATCGGCCCGCCTCGTACGGAGCATATCACGCTGCGTCTTCCAGTTCGCGATCGTATATTTTGGTTAATCATTATCCAAACATAACGCTTATTATAAGTATTAGTTAAACAACGAGCTGATTCATTTATGGCTTTTTAAACCAATAAAGAACAAGGTGTTAATTTTTACATATTTTTAATATCGATAAGCCGATATATACAATATCCACACAGATAATTATATCGTTTTATTCATAAAAATCTGCTGCATCACAATGCTCTATTTCTAAACTCAAATAGTTACACTTGACACTCCTCAAATCAAATTGTACGGGCAGCATCAAAAGAAGCTGACAATTTTACTTCTGGCTTATGTCAAATAAAAAAAATAAGACAATCTTGTATAGGGTCCCCATACAAAAAGCCTGTTTATTTTGCAATTTATCTTCGTACTTGGCCTGTTTATTGCAATCGATGGATTTTAACTTTAATAAGACCATCATTGTTATAGTAGGTAAATAAAAAAAGCTTTAATATAAAATGAATTCTGATTAGCATTATTTATGAGCCAAAACCGAAAGGGGTTTCCGTGAGCGTAGGTCAGCCTGAGTTTCGTACACTTCCTGTAGACGCTCGGAATGCGTTACATATTCGTACATTTTCATATTAATAACGTAGCCATATAAATATGTGCTCCCTCGGTTCGTTATCAGTCGCGGTGTAGACAACAAACAATAGCAAACATGTTCTCAAAGGTAAATCTAAAAAGAAAACAAGGCAGTTGAATTTAATGAATTAAATATTCATTCGTAACGAGCATTCGAATCAGCGAACGTGAAATCGATAGCGTAATAGCTCTCGGTTTTGATTGTATCAGATTTGATTTGTTTATTGTTTGAACTCTTTAAAATACCTATTTGGTTTTATAGTTTTTATTCCTATACATGAAACTTAGTAAATATAATGAGAAAACTTCTTATAACCTTTCATTCTTAAATTATTTACTTATTTAAGTATCTTAGAAGTTAGTTCTAATTCAGTGGTTGACTGGTAGAGTATGCCTAAATACTTATTTTTGTATTGTGATGTAATAAACTTCAAATCAATAAATAAGTCTGCCTTTTCTACTAAATTCCGATTCACGAACTTTTGACCATTAGACTCCCAAATTTATCTCATCTTATGTTAACACTGGACTATTCGTATTACTCGTATAGATAGACAGCTTCTGCATTACATTTCATCTTATTATAAAATATTGGAGTATTTGTTGGAGGTTGTCTAATATTTATTTATTTATCATGACAGATCGCAGTCCTCGCCCTCTTTGTGGCAGTAGCCCAAAGCAGCGCCGTCCACAACGGCTACGAATACTCCTATGGCGTCTCTGACCCGCACACCGGTGACGTGAAGAGCCAGCACGAGACCCGCGTCGGAGACACCGTGCGCGGCCAGTACTCCCTTCTGGAATCGGACGGCTCAAAGCGTACCGTTGACTACGCCGCTGATGCCCACAATGGATTCAACGCTGTTGTGCGCAAGGACCCTGGACTTCACCCCGCTCCCGTCGCCATCGCCGCACACGCCGCTCCCGTGGCGTACGCCGCCGCTCCCATCGCCCATGCTGCTCCCCTGGCCCATGCCTACTCTTCCCAGATCGCCCACGCCGCCCCTATCGCCCATGCTGCTCCCCTGGCCCATGCCTACTCTTCCCACATCGCCCACGCCGCTCCCATCGCCCATGCTGCGTACGCCGCTCCCCTGGCTCACGCCACCTATGCCGCTCCCATCGCCCACGGCGCCGTGGCCTACGGTGCCCATGGTCTTGGCCTCGGATACGGTAACGGCCTCGGATACGCCGCTGGTCTTGGATACGGCCATGGTCTGGGCTATGGCGCTCATTACGGAGGATGGTAAACCACTTGAACCCCACCGGAACTATTTGTTAACGTATTGATGATGTATATAGCTATTTATAAAAGGAACTGATGATATGAATTATCCAATATAATAATGTTGGTGAAAAAAAGTTATTATTTCTTTCCTTTCCCTCAAGTGAAAGTTTACCATAAGTGGTCACTACCACTGAGATTTTTTTAAGAAACCGCTCTTTTCTTCCATATAATCTAGCACACTTAATGCTATGTGAGTACACGTTCTTGTACCTACTCATCATGATTAAAGTCTTATTAGATAGGTACCTACATGATAAATTATGTTATTAAAACTATCGTGAGACATCTTTACTAATTATCAAAAAACGGTATAAACTCACGTAAAAATTGTCAGGAACGGCCCGACATGTTTCGAACTCATTTGGAGCTCTTCATCAGGGTTAGCTATCCGTGCTGCTACGCGACTCGCGACCCACTGCACTTTTAATCGCTCTTCTTGCCGCCCTCTGCGCACGCGCAGATAGCGCGGCGCGGGGAGGGCAGGCCTCTTGCGCTGTCACTACTGGACTGTCTGTCACTGCATTTTGACTATTACCCACCGATGACGCGAGATGTTTTTTAACGCCGGAATCACAGGTTTCCATGCTGGAGGTAGAGCCCAACCACCGTCTCGGTTGAAATTCGGGCGCCGTCCAATTTCGATAGCTTCACGTATCTTCCGTTGTACACAGCGTTTCTCACGAACCAACAACCGTGCCTTATTGAAACGTACGAAATGGGACGCACCGGCCTCGACAACATGCTCCGCAACAGCGGAATCTCTCGTATCCATTTTTCTGACACTGCGTATATGTTCAGACAATCTTGCAGAAACATTACGTCCCGTCTCTCCTATGTATGCCTTGCCACACTCACACGGTATTTCATACACCCCAGGGGTTCCAAATGGATCTCTATCTTTAGGAGACCGTAATAACTGCCTCATCTTAGTAAAAAAAAATTACGTGAGTTTATACCGTTTTTTGATAATTGATAAATTATGGTCCAAGCCATTACTATGTGTGTGTCACTCGTAAACGTGAACAAAGCGCACCAATAAAAAACGGTATTAATATAAAAATAATGACCATTGCAAAAATTGTCTCATTCAGGGCAAAAGTATAGGGGAGACCGAGGAGTTTTGAAACGTCGCTGTTTAGACGCGTCATGTCGTTCGGTGGCCCCTCAATGTGCACAGATAACAGATGCAGGATTTAAATCCGTCAAATTGACGAGTTAAGTTAAATCAACGTAAAAATATCTCGGATTTAATTATTGGATTCCTTACACCCATGAGAGAAGGTGCAATAAAGACCATAGAATAAATAGATCCATTGTCAACAACAGCCTGTCCAAGCATACGCTGCCCTCATTCAAAGATTTCCTGCAACCTAGATCAAATCATACATTCTCAGTACAACAAATGCGTATGGTAGTAGGTAACTGATAGTAACGTCATCCAATCCAGTTAATAAAGTAACTTTAACACACTTATTACATTTTGATACTAAACCACACCAAGCAACTAAGTAGATAAATGCCAATAGAATTCCATTGAATCTCGATGAAGCAATTACTCAACATTGCTAAGTATTTGTTCAAAGATAACATCGAGAGCTTAACCTTTTGCTTATCTTAAGAACTACTACAACTCACAATTATTAAGTTGCACGCCTAAAATTAAATTCGTATAATTTACTACAAGTAATTTCCTGTTGAACTTGTTTTAGCTGCAAAAAAATGGCGTATTACTATTAGGTATATAAAATAGTCTAAACTACGTATTTAGAAGTGTCCTTGGGTACCTGCCAGCGTGGTTATTGTAAAATTATTCATTCACAGCACTCAACAGGATTTGCGATTATTACGTGTACCTATGTATAGTAATCGTATGATTAGAGTCACTCCAGTTTTCATGTCTTGTCTTCAAATCATATCGAATGAACACAATATTAGAAAACCTGTTTCAAAGTCCTGTTAAACAGTGAAACAGATGAATTTCGTTACCAAATATATCACTGTCATAAATATTTTCCATTCAACTTGGGAGGCAAGAAAACTAACTAGATTGTAATTTAAAAAAGTGTAGCTACCTATTACTTAGGGTTTTATTTGTTTAATCTATGCAAAAGTAATCAAGAAGATAGCTTGATTGTGATACAGAATCATTGTAACATGCAAATGCAGAAGCCATTGTGGTATTGGAATAGATAATTTGAAACAGGATATCTGACGATAACTATTTGCCAACAAACTTCATCGCAGTTTGGCAAAACATGTAAAGTGTACCAATTTATATTTTTTTTTAGCATAATAAAGCAAATAAAAAAAAAAATATCGATTAAAGGATTAACCACACTGAAGCTGGACGGTGCATATAGGCGGCGACACATCGGGACAAGGAATTTTAATGAACATTATTTATTATTACGTCCTAAATGTATTTATTATAGTATTGTTCATTTGTTAGTTTTAATTTCTTCTTTAAGGCATGTCTATAGCCGCATTGTTAACGAACCTGACGTGTATGATACGAATCCCACGATACAGGCTACGCCTAGTGTGAAAGTCACTGTTAAATTATGTTAAAACGTAGAAACGTTTCTTTTGGTAAGATAAAAATTATTCTTATTCTTATTCTAATTACATCGCGTGAGAAATAGTCGCGTGTTATAGTAAAGTTGTGCTATGGTGCTGGTCGTGATTTACAGGCGAGTTGATAGCGAAGCGAGCGCGCGGCAAAATCGGCGCGAGCGCACAGCGATCTCACCGTGAGAGCGCAACGAGTTTGCTGAGTGTACAATATATAGAGCCTATACCTCGTGTAAGTTTTGAGACAATCACTGATCCTCCATACCCACAGTACCAATATAATAATACAGTATAGGGCTCTGCAAGAGAGGAGTAAAGGTTTCTAAAGGGTAGGCAACGCGCGTTGATGCTCCTGTCGTCGCAAGCGTCCAATAGACAACGGTAACTGCTTAAGATCAGGCGGTTCGCAAGCTTGTTTGTCACCGTCGTAGTATAAAAAAATAACAAACATATTTAGCACATGAGTAACCTTCCTCTGCAACTTATTATAAATCAAATTTATTATTTTGTGAAATTGCATTTACACATCAACTACCTCCGTATCAGATAAGTATAAAATGCGTTCTAATATGGACAATTCTACATTAAACGTTGTTTAAAAATATACACTTAAAACTCTGAGGGTGCTCATTTTAAAAATAGGTTTTTCTCTTTTCTTTAATGCCCAACCTGGTTAGTAGGTACTAGGTATAGTTAGTGTAGGTAATTAGCATAGTCAGCTGAGTCCTAGTCCAATGGCCAGTACGCCTACGATTCATTTGCATATCAACTGCAAACGCCATGACAAAAAATATACGTGTGAGCTTATCGTCTGTTGACAAGCAAAACTCACTAAGAAACAAATACGTCTACTTAAAACAAAGCTCGTATCTTGGTTTCATTCTGCTTACTAGATACGTGGTTTTAAAGAGCAGTCACAGAAATTTAGCGAGTATTGGCCGTCACATTCGATTAAAGCGACTAGAAACGCAAAGTTAATATGGCCCGAAAAATAAGCTCATGAACTTGCGAGTCAGGGCATCTTATATAACTTGTACGAGTTTGATTTCTGTTGAGTCTGTTAATAATTTAGTGAAGAGTTATGTTCATATCCCGGGGTTTTGGGTGCACGAATGATTTGACGCCTACTGTTGGCTTACTCATATATGCACCGAACACCCCAGGATTTGACTATGTTACATATTTTCATGCAAAAGGCAGCAAAAGATATTAAAATAAAGTATATGACTGCATGCTTTCCCTTACTATGAGTTTACAGTGACAGTACTCGCTAAAGTTGTATTTTTAATTAGCCAGAGTGATTTGACAGATGTCGTAATTTATATTTTCGTTATTTAGATTATTCAGAAATGATTTCTTAAAACAATTAATGATAATACTCTTAACTACTGATATATTATTAGATTAACTTTTATTGATAAAAAGTGATTATGTTGAAACCAAATTAGAGTTAATCAGATTGCGCCCGTAAAAAATGCGTCAGTTTACTCCAGCTAATTAAAAATGCGACTAATTTAGTTACTCCGTAAACGATTTCTATGGAGAATTGTAGTTCTACAAAGTAGCCACCAGGGGCGCAGCGTTATTTTCCGTACAAATCGTTTACGCTGTCGCTAGCGAGTACGGTCACGTCAACTCATGTTAAGGGTACTGCAGTAAACTAATACGATCCTTAAGTATGTCCTTAGCTGCAGCCCACTCAGCTAAATGCGATGGTAAAGAAATTCGAAATATCGCTCGCCTTGAAACTTATATGGATCAGTAGCTTTTGCCCACAGCTTTGCTCGCCTTGAAACAGGAGTGCACTATCCAAAGGTATGCTTTTTTCGAGATGAAAAGTAGCAAATGTCTTAAGTTAGACGAGGGTTAGTGAGGAACTATTCCTTTTCCAAATTTAATGCAAATCCGTTCAGCCGTTTCAGAGTGAAGAATTAACAATCGAATTAATGTGTTTACTTCATTATTAAACATGACGTCATATATTAGTATGAAAATTCGATCGGCTGCGCAGAACTAGTTATTTTGTTTAGCATTTTATTGAACTAATTAGGATTGCTAAAACATTGCTCCAATTTTCTTGCAAATTTGACAGATATAACCTGCTTATTGCGCCTTACTTTGTAGACTCAAAAGTCTAGTATACTGAATGCTAAAGTTATTTTTAATAAGCATGCAATTTTGGACTTTATACTGTAACTAAATTTACCTTTCAGGACTGTTCTTTGTGTCGAATTTCTTGCAAAATGTACCTACAAGTTTTATGTCCTTCTTTGTTTAGATTTTTTGCAAAATGTACCTACATCTTAATCACTAACTATTTATAAAGTAAGAAAAAAACTTAATTAAAATTGCAAAGATATCCAATGGAAAAAGTCTATTGAAGAAATATTGAGGATGTGTAAAAAATAAGTCTAGCGCCTAATCTAATTATCTGTGCCGTATATTTACCCTACGTATTAATACAAACGAAATTTCCGAATACTAATTAATCGCTTGATTAATGCCTAAATACTTAACTTACATGTAACATTTTAGTATCACACCAAACAAATTTGTTTGAAAACCAAACAAATATTCGCAACATCATGTGAATTAAGAAAACGCAATAATGAATTAATGATGAACTTTACGGATTGAGCGAATCTCATGTTAAAAACTCTTACGCACAAAACCACCATAATTAACCGAAATAAAACAAACACGTCTTCTGCCGACGAGACAGAATAAATTACTTAAAGAATGCACCCAACGAACCGCACCATCTAGATCATACAACGGCCTTGCGTTTCCGGATACATCGCAAACGTCCTATACATGCTACACATGCATGTTTTAAAAAAACTCCCATACGTCTCTTAAAACTCCGAAATCCGTACCGTAAGACCACGTATTAAAGTCTACGGATGTCGCCACGTGTGGTTGTCGCGCGTACTGTGACCATACCCTAGTACCACGCCTTCGTGTTTGCTTCTTCCTATATAAGCTCGTCTCGACCCATGAGAATCATTCTTCGGTTGGAAGTACTCTAGTCCATACGCAATGGCAGCTAAGGTGATCTACCTCTGATTACTTGTGTAGTGATTAATATGGATTATATTCGACTTAGTGACATTGGTTTCAACTTCGCGATATCGTTGATAAGTGCAAAAAAAATATTTAAAAAATAAGTTTTTAAATTTGCAATAATGTGTTACCTATTAAAACCACGATTCATACGAAAAAAGTCATAATTTTTGTTTAAAATGTTAACTATTTCATTGTTAAAGATTATCAGAAATCGGATGATCATCATACAAAAATTGTTTTTCTTTACGCGAAAATGTAATGGTAATAGTGAAAAATTACAAAATACCTATTAAAAAAATCATCTATGATGAAAATAACCCTCCTAGTAATTCCTCACAGGTGTTGCAATAATCAGTTGTTACCATCCATCAAATTCTTTTCAATACTATATTTGTGATCATATCAATATCGTAGCCAACTTCAAACTCTATTAAACTTAAACCTATGGTTTTACCTGGGGGCAGTATAGTTAGATAAAAGATTAGGACAAGTTTTAGCGTGTAATACGTCCTATATAATCAGTAGATCCAATGTTTGGATAAAAAATAGATCTATAATTTTTCGAAAATGTGTACGCGCATCGCGGCTTTGTGTGGGCTCCTGGGTTATTCTAAGTTACAAAAATACATTGTCGAAACAAATATACTAAGTTTTTTTTTTCTTTCAGTTCGTCGTAGTGCTCGCGCTGGCGGTGGCCGCTCAGGCGTCGGTGGTGCCCGTGGGCGTCGCGCGCGCAGACGACTACACCAGCTTCGCGTACGACGTGGCCGACCCCAACACCGGCGACTACAAGAGCCAAGTGGAGACGCGCGTGGGCGGAGTCGTGCAGGGCCAGTACTCGCTGCTGGACGCTGACGGCACCAAGCGCACCGTCGACTACGCCGCTGACGATGTGAACGGATTCAACGCTGTTGTGCGCAAGGACCCCGTCGCTGTCGCCGCTCCGGTTGTCAGCGCGCCGGTTGTTGCCGCCGCTCCTGCCGTGGTTGCCGCGCGCACCGTCGCCGCTCCTGCCGTATACTCTTCTTACTCAGCTCCAGTAGCCTACTCTGCCCCTGCTTACACTGCGTACTCCGCCCCCGCTTACACTGCGTATTCCGCGCCTGTGGTTTCCCAGCGCACCGTAGCTGCTGCTCCTACAGTGTACTCTGCCTCTGCTCCCTCCGTAGTTTCAACCGGCGTGGTCTCCCGTACCGTGGCGGCTCCCACGGTCTACGCCGCTAGCGCCCCCGTGGTAGCCACCCGCACCGTCGCTGCGCCCGCTGTCTACACCGCTTCATCCCCCCTCTTCGCCCGCACTTACGCCGCCCCCTCCGTATACGGCTCTTACTACGGTAACCCCTACACCCATGGTGCCTATGGTTATGGTGCTTACGCCGCCCCGGTTGCCCAATGGTAAACGTTTCCCAAAGGCCTTGTTTCAAGGATCCTTAGCCATAAACCACGACGTGTTCTTCATAATGTAAATAACTTATACGAATTTGTACATATGCGTATGTATCCGAAATAAAATGTTATTACTTAAATCCGAATCTTATTACTTCACAAAATCCCTTTACATTTAAGATGAAAATTCACAGATTTTTCTGAAATTATAATTAAGTTTATGTTATGACATACCTACCTATCCACTGATGCTAACGGCACACAGCAAATTTATTTATTTAATTTATTCTTCCCCTAACATTAAATCAGTGAAATATATATTTCAAAGTATATATTTCACTCATTAAAAGTCATAAAACCTCGAAACTGCTATTGAAACCATTGACCGATATTAAAACAACTATGACTCAGTCTCAATATTTTACTCCTAACTTGAACACTCACATGACATCTCAGCAAAAGGGCAAATCAGCAAAGAACAAAGAAAATAGTAAGTATCGCGTGGGCATTGCGTATGCGCTCCGCTCCCTGTAGGCAGCATTAATAATGGCGGTTATAGAAATGGAGCATAACACCTCACCTTGGTGCCCACACTATAGAATAGTTCCGCCGCTTCCTTTAAGGGAAACTGTACTTGCGTAAGTGTGGCATTTGACTACGAACAAGGATCCTATCTATGTATATCTATATACTATTATAAAGTTCTACATTTGTATTAAAAACCATTTTTCTATGAACTGGGTCAGGAAAAATCTTAATAACGTGATGCAGGATCGTCATTTTGTTTTATATGGATGCGCGGCACCATGCCAATCTGGCGCCATCTGTTTTCATAATTTCCTTTGTCCTCACATTACGCCAAAACGGGTGGACGAATTCGAACCAATTTTAGTACAGGGATAGGTATATCCAAATATGGTTATAGAATACTTTTTATCCGTTTACGGGGAAGAAAAAAATACGCGGAAGAAGTTGATAAAATTGTTTTTACGCTCGTTTTATTTAACAATCATTCATGTGTAATTTTTACCAAATTTGTATTCAGAATTTCAGATAATTTCACTCATGTTTTACACCTTTTTCATTCCTGTTTTCATTTCATGTGTATCTTTTTGTATTCTTCCTTTCATAATACATCTCTCCAAAATGTTCATGTTGAAAACAAAACTATCGCGAAGAAGCGATACGAAGTTATTTTTAATTCAAGCAGTAGCGTTCTGCTAGCGTAAACCAAATATTGAGATTAGATCATGAAGTCTGAATCTTTACGGTATACTCGACGCCACGTAGCTTGGCAATAACTCCTCCTACCATGAAACTCAATTTCTAATGACGACACTTTTTTTTGTTCCCCGTAACGACCATTTTTACTTTTATTGCTACACCGTGGTAGCGGGTCCGCTCCCTCCACGCCCAGACACCCTCTACCACGGTGTAGCAATAAAAGTAAAAATGGTCGTTACGGGGTAGGAGGAGTCATTGGTCGCTATTGCCAAGCTACGTGGCGTCGAGTATAGATGGTGCTACGATGCCACCCTAAGGCATGCAAGAAGTAACTGATTGAAAAATCCAATGGCTCTTGCGTTAGGTTCAGTGGTCCAATTGGTAGGACGCCGAGTTTCGAACCCCACCATTGAAACATTTTTTTTTTTTATTTTTCGATTTTAAATTATCCGATAAAAAAAAAACAATTATGAAATGACGACGCGTTTGGCTCGGTTTGTAGACACCTGCCTACTGAGCCGGCGGTCCCGGGTTCGAATACCGGCCAGGGCAAATATTTGTGTGATGAAACTGATGAACTCGAATATTTGTGATTGGGTCATGGATTTTATATGTATTTAAGTATATATTTATCCATATAAGTACGTATATCATCGTCTAGTACCCATAACACAAGCCTTCTTGAGCTTAATTTGGGACTAGATCGATTTGTGGGAGGTTGTCCGATATTTATTTATTTATATATTATTTATTAATCCTCCACCCGTTTGCCCAGACATTACAGATACACAACATAAGTTGAATTGAAATGACAACACCCTCCTTTTTACGTCAAAGGCTAAAAATATTGTTTGATGGTGATTCTAATTTTACAAATCTCTCCCTCTTTCTGACTATGTGTGGTGGAGTCAAACTTCCCTATATTATTTTCCATGTCCCTGACATTCCCAAATTCCTAAGTAGGTAGCTAAATTGATGATGTAACTGGAAACTGTTGACATTCTTTTAGGCTATTCGTCATTTGCGTGAAATTAATTTCAATGCTAAATTATCTTTGTCGTGTATCGCAATAACATCCATTGTCTCCGTTCTAGTTTACTAGAAATTTTAAGATGATAATAATACACCACAAAAGTGAACCCTATCCATTGCACGTTGCGTGAGTCTTAGCCGCCTTATGATTCCGATATGGTGCAATGAGAAGGGCTCGGAGTTTCTTTGCGCGATGGAATCAAAAATGAGGATATCCGCAGAAGAACTAAGGTAACCGACATAGCTCACAGGATTGCGCGGTTGAAGTGGCAATTGGCAGGCCATGTAGCCCGGAGAATGGACGGCCGTTGGGGCAGCAAAGTCCTAGAGTGACGACCACGTATAGGAAGGCGCAGCGTGGATCGGCCCCCGACTAGATGGACAGATGACGCCGTGAGGGTAGCGGGAAATCAATGGATGTGGTCTGCACGGGATCGCACTTTGTGGCGATTCATGGGAGAGGCCTATGTTCAGCAGTGGGCGTCTGTGGCTGATAGATAGAAAAGTGAACCACGTACGAGCATACCTAATTATAAAAGTGCTCCCCACGAGCACCCGCCTGTAATGTAACGAAAAACAAATGAGAGTTTTTATATACTTTTTGATACATTACACGCGAATGCTCGCGGTGATGTAGCGCCCTAATAAAACGCTATAGAAGATTATCTTTTGATCTCCACAAAGCTGTCTGAAAAGTAAGTGCCTGTGAACTATTTCTATTTTTTATTGGCTGTTAATGTGAAATTGTGCTCTTTTAGAATAACACACTGAAAAAAATACCCAGTGGAGCCTACTGAAATTACAGTAGGCGTAACCGTTATTACAGTTAGGTTTACTGAAATGTCAGTAGGCCTCACTGTTATTGCAGTAAGTCTTACTGTAATGTCAGTAGGCTCCACTGGATATTTTTTTCAGTGCAAACTTTTCAAATGGATGTTTAATCATAAAATAGGATATTTTCGAAAATGGCATACGTATACTTATTCCTTTTTTTTTCATCTTTTATTTGATTTTATCGAAAAAAATCAGGTAATAAAATGAAGTGTTGTAAAATTTTTCATCATTTAAAACTACTGTTATTGTACATTTTATTTATTTAAACTTTATTGCACAAAATACATAAGTAAAAGTACAAATGGCGGACTTATTGCCATGAGGCATTCTCTACCAGTCAACCACAAGGTCAAAAAGAGACATTATAGGTGCGGGAAGGGTGTACAACAACGTGTATACACACGATGCAAATGTCGAAACAATAAAAAACACTAGTTACGTTGATAAATACATATTTAGGGGAATACATATATATTATATATGTGTATATAATAATTATTTATACTATATATATATGAGTATGAATATGGATTATATATATATTATATACCTGCTGTTAAATGATTACGACGAGATTTAATGTTGAAGATTCTCCAAAAGGTGCTTGCGCACCAAGCGCTTGAAAGAGAGCTTGTTCTCAGCTTGACGTATACAGAGGGGAAGGGCATTCCAGAGATGAATTGCCTGCACTGTGAACGAATTGCCCATGGCACCAGAGCGATGGGGAGGAACAGAGAGTAGTAGTTTACGGGAGGTACGGAGCTCGCCGCCTGGCCGGGCACTTACGAACTGAAACTTTGATCTGAGGTAATCTGGTGCCACAGGGTCATAAAGAATAGAGAAGAGAGTACACAAAATCCTTAGCGACCTACGTTCGCGAATCGGAAGCCACTGCAGCTGTCGACGATACGCGGAGACATGATCATATTTGCGTAGCCCAAAAATAAAACGGATACAGTTGTTCAGGAGCCGGTCTAGTTTCATAGGTATTACATAGTGATTAGTAGTCTGTTATTTATTATGAGTCCACGTTCATTCTAAAACGGCATAAGAACCGCTCCTAGCAACAGTGAAGACTTGTAACCACACCGACTACTACCTACTACTACTATTTCACAGTTCAGTCACAGTTCAGTTAACTATAGCATAACCAATTAACAATAGAATTCAGAGGCATTGCATTTAACTCGTATTAAAAGGAAATGCCTAATTGCCTACTGCGTGAAAATTGATTTGTTGAGTAAAGTCGAAAGATACACGTGCCATAACGAAGCAAGATAAAGTTGTTTCATGAACAATTCATGAAGGTTATCTACACCCATATTTTTTTATTACCATCACCAATTCTCAAGTAGGTACTATAGGTACTTAAGAACCTATATTACTTGGCAGCGACTAAAATCAGAAACGCTATTTCATAACATTACGATGTCTCCGGCGCGTCGTATTAAGATTATTATATAGGGTGATGCAGGGAGAAAACGAAAACTATAAACTATAACTAACTCTTTTGACCCAAACAGGATCTTAGCCTCCGAAACGAGACGCCACTTGTTCCGATCCTGCGCAGTTTCTCGCCAGTTTTCGGCTTGAAGCTTACGCAGATCCACCTCCGCCACGTCTTCCCAGCGGTACCTGGGACGGCCGACCAGTCGTCGAACGGTTGGTCGCCCCAAGTACGCTCTTTTTGTCGCGCGATCCTCTTCCATTCTTTGTAGGTGACCGAGCCAACGAAGAAAGAGGAAAATCTGTTCTTTGGAACCACGACGTCAATTTTACATTTAATAGAAACTGCATTCATTAGGGTTCCGTAGTCAACTAGGAACCCTTATAGTTTCGCCATGTCCGTCTGTCTGTCTGTCCATCCGCGGTTTAGCTCCGTGATCATTAAGTACTAGAAAGCTGAAGTTTGGTATGCGTATGTGTATATATCACGCCGACAAAACGGTAAAATAAAAACTAATTTTTTTTTATAGCGGGGGTGATTTTTTTTTTGTTCTAACACTAGTGTGTGGGTGTCGTTGAATAGGTCTTTTAAACATTATTTTTTAACAAAGCAGCAGTTTTGTAAATATACGCTCCGAAAAAAAAATAGTGTCCCCCCTCTAACTTAAACCACGGGTCAAAAAAATATGGGGAAATTCATGAAAATGAGGCTTTATAATCAATGAAAACTATATTGAATAAAATCGGTCGAGCCGTTTTTGAGTTATTGCAAATATTCATAATTTTCTTTAAAATGAGAGTGCCGCGCGGTTTCCCTACACTTCGAACGTTACACATATTGGTTAAGAGGCCTTATTCCTTTTAAAATTTATTTTTTTCATATTATGACAAATATGTTGATAATTTCAACCGACTTTTTGAAGTGAATAAAACTTTTCCCCAAGTTCCTGGTAGTAACGTAGCTATTTCATGGTTTCATTGCGTGCAGTCGAAAATAAGTTGAAAAAACAAATTTTCCGCGTGAATTTTGTCAATTTCGAGTAGTTTTTGAAACAAAAGTTATCAATGAAAAATTCAAACAGTACGTTTCAAATATATACCAATAAATCTCAATAGCCCTGTTCTAGGTAGTAACAACAATAATATGTTAAGAAACATGTTTGATCATAGAGAAAAATGTCTAAACAATCAGCATTTTAAAAGGAATAAGGCCTCTTAAGTGCCATACTATATTAAAACATTTCGCTAAATCTGGCGCGTATAATCGATAACTTCCAGAAGGTAACAAGTAATAACTGCTACTTTGGCGTTTACGAATAATCTTTCTCGTAATTTTCGTCTATTGTGAAGGATGGGCAACTACGGAACCCTACACTGAGCGTGGCCCGACATGCTCTTGGCCGGTATTTTTTATAAATCATACATCAACCGGTAATTGAATCTGGTTAAAATTCGGTAAGTAATCGCATGTAGTATTTAACATTCTTTATAGCGGTTGTGACCGGTTTATGTATGAAATTTATAAAAATAAAACATTGCAGTTTTTATTAAATCTAAAATCTACGCCATGGTTCCTAAGAACAGATTTCCCTATCTTTTATGGTTTCTGACTTCTCCCTACTGACTCATTTGGATTGATGCCCCTGTATAATGATAATAAGTAGGTACTTTTGATATAAATGAATTGGATATAGCATTTATGTAGGTGACTCTTATTCGCTCATATGGAAATAATAGTCTTATTACTTTCAATTACTTAGTAATTTCACAAATGCGATGTCCTACATAAAAGCACTAACTTTATAATTAGTTTCATATGTCAGTTGTCCTACAATTCTAGATGTTCCAAGCAAACAACAAACATTTGGTAGTTTCACTATTTATTTTACATAAATACAAATAGTATTTACAAGGATGACTTAGTACTAAAATACGGATGCAGTATTTTCGTTAAGGACAGTGAAATTAGTAGTAGCTGTAAGGGGCAGAGTAGTAAGGGCTGGCAACGGCTTTCGCGGCGTAAGCTACAGGGGCGGCAGCAGAGTATGCGACGGGTGCAGCAGAGTAGGAAACGGGAGCGGCAGCGTAGGAAACGGGGGCAGAGTAGGCTACTGGAGCGGAGTAGGAAGAGTACACGGCAGGGGCGGCGACGGTGCGCGCGGCAACCACGGCGGGAGCTGCGGCGACAGCGACAGGGTCCTTGCGCACAACAGCGTTGAATCCGTTCACATCGGCAGCGTAATCGACGGTACGCTTGGTGCCGTCAGCGTCCAGCAGCGAGTACTGGCCCTGCACGACTCCGCCCACACGCGTCTCCACCTGGCTCTTGTAGTCGCCGGTGTTGGGGTCGGCCACGTCGTACGCGAAGCTGGAGTAGTCATCTGCGCGCGCGACGCCCACGGGCACCACCGACGCCTGAGCGGCCACCGCCAGCGCGAGCACTACGACGAACTGAAAGAAAGACAGTCATAAAGTCGGTAGAGCTTTTTAAGGAAGCTGTACGCTAAATACAAAAAAAGTGTAAAGATATACTGAGAGTTTTTTATCAATCTTCAATTTTCTGAGCTTAGGGAATTATCAAACATCGCTCTATTTTCTCCTCCTTGATTACATTACATGTTGTTGTTTACTCCTGTGGTAAATGGCATGCTTCAGTAACAAAGATTTTGTAAAAAACATTATCATACTAATATTGGCATAGTTAATAAATAATGCTACTCAAATAAGCGATAAAAACAATCAATATTGTTAAAGTAAGTAGGTGAGTAGGCTTCAAAAGATCGTCGCCTTTTGTCATTGACGTTCTTCTAAGATCGTGCTCCGAATTTTAAACAACTACTTTATTCAATCCAACTTCGACGTGTTTGCAAAATAAGTCATTTTATTTTGCATAAATAACATCACGTGGAAATTCAAATTTGATTATTTGAGACATAAAAATATTTGAATTTCTCCTAGAAAATGTGTATTTAGGTAAATTTTGCACACTAAAACAATTCCTTTAGCAGTTTCACCTAACTCCGAAGTTCTCTATTAAACATGAACAAATCAGTGCTGTATTTAATAAAAATGTATTACCTTAGTTGCCATTGCTGATAGAAGTAATCAAATGAACGATGTCAGCTGCGTCCTACTAACCGTTTATATACCAACAGTGTCTTCAATGGTTACTAGCTGTTCTTGAAATAGGCCAACTTTGCGCCCGATCTGATTAATGGTTCAGGATTAGTTTTTGTATGCAAATTTTTAATGACGTTTTCGTAACTTCTGGTTTTTTAATGACTCGTTTTATTGCTGTTTTCCTTTGTGGCGCTGATTGATAATTTGTCACGATTCGGTATTTTGTTTTATGAGTTTCCTAATGACTTGTTTCGCTATATTGCTTATTATTAGGTATATATATATATAGTTCGTTGGGTAACTATGGTAACATTAAATAAACAGCAAGTTGAACTGGTGGTCGTTGGGGTGATAGCAGTAACTCTATGTAAATATATCATACAACGATAACCGTTAGCAGGTCTAGGGTGGAAACCTGGAGACGGCGAACCCGCGAACGAGGTGTAGCATATCCTGTACATAAGTAGGTGGCAATATTTTAAGCAGGATATTTGGAATAAAGCTGAAGTACGCCGGCAGCCGATGCCAAAAACGTTCAAAGGTTCGATGTAGGAGGCTTTAGGAGAGTATGTTCGGACGTCAGCGGATATAGAAAATAAGAAAAACAGAGTGAACGAAATAAAGAATTCGAGCACAATAGAATAATGAAGACATTATAAAATGACGAAGACATTATTTGAACAATTAATAAAAATGTATCCACACAAGTTTTTTTCTGTCGACTTTTAGTGTAAGGGAATTCGCAAACCCTTAAATGCCATGCTTAGTAAAAATGTCAGTTGTTTGTTACTCAGAGTTGGCATTAAAAACGCAATTAGTCTCCGCTACCAGATCGGGCTAATCCGGTTCGTTCGCACTTTACAATAAATGTTAGCAAGCGATTAAGAAGTATGTGGTCTTATCGCATGGCGAGTGATCTAATTTTAAACAGGCTTGTAAGCCGAGATTTTTGGTCAACATTTTTATGATTAGGTGTAGGTGAATGAAACATTTGTACAGTCACGTACAGTTTAAATGATTGTATGTTACATTTTTAGTTTTAACATTGATATAAATAGATAAGAAGAATTCATATGAATGAGAACATTTAAAATAATTCGTGAATGACATAATTACCAAGACTGCCACTTTTTAGGCTTCCGTACCCAAAGGGTAAAAACGGGACTCTATTACTAAGCCTTCGCTGTCCGTTCATCTGTCTGTCTGTCAACACGCTGTATCTCATGAACCGTGATAGCTATACAGTTCAAAATTTCACAGATGATGTTTCTGTTGCCGCTATAACAACAAATACAAAAAAATAGAATGTATGTATGTATTTTATGTCCTGGACAATCTTATCCCTGGCTCCTGGATGCCCAGGACTAAAACAACTCACTTTAAACTTCAATAATATATTCAATTCCCAACTCGCTACTACATCGTTATAGGTATAATTTTATAGTGACATTTTGTCATGGACAACTATAAATATAAAATACATAAGTATAACAAAAAGGTTTAAACATATTGTTCTGTTCTGAACATATTGGGGGCCCAACCAAAAGTTAACAATACTCTAACTAAGGTATGAATCACAATAACAAGTGAAGAAGTTAAACTTTTGATAATTAGACCAATTAAGTTTCAATCACATATGTACATGAATTTAAAAAATAACGAACAGAAGAAATATCCTCTTGTAAAATCTACAATGCAACATAGCTTAAAACAGTTATTATCATAATAAGTATGCAAGCATAATAGAATTCAACATTATAAGTTGTACTAGTATTGTATTTTACCATAAAAATATATGAACTGAGTTTAACTCATTTATGTTATACAATTTATAAACATGAAATCAGATAAATATGAGGAAAATAAAATTATATGGTTGTATTAAAAAGCAGATCTATACCATTGTATGTATTATAAAATGCTATTTAAAATTGTATCCTATCAACTCTTTAAAACAAGGCAGTGAACTTTAATATTAAAAGGAATTACCTCGAGCCGTAACACAAAAGTTACATGTTGAAATATTTAAGTTTGCTCCCATACAACAAACGTGACCGGTTGCGTTAACTTTGCACCTCATTTGTATCCGGTGCCATACATAACCAGTTGCGAACTTAACTTAACCCGGCCCGTTAAGATGGGAAGTGTTTTTACGGAATCCCCGGTGCGCGAGTCCGACTCGCACTTGTTTTTTTCCGTTAATATTACGTTCCTAATCCGTGCTAAAAATAACTGTAAGAAGTTATTTCGAGCTAATTTTGTTCGTTCCATTGTTTGTATCCTAACAATGTATTAAATTTTAACCTACTTCTAATTGTCGCTTATAAATAAAAATTTTAATGTATATGTTTACGTGACCATATAATAATTTGGTATCTTGCAGCTGATCTGATGAAGAAGAAAGATGGCCGTATGAACTCCTAAACGGTACAAGATACCTACCCATCCTGATTGGACTCATATCCGTCTTGATGAGCAATTAAAATTTGTGTAGAAAACAGTTAGCAATAAAACTGTCCAGAAAACTTTCTTGACAAAAACTTTTTATTATTAAGTTATGATACTTAATTTCCTTGTAAATATCCGGGCTTAAGCCATAAGCACAGAACTCAGTACATCGCATTTCATCTCCTCTTGGTAGTCAATATTCCATAATACTTCTTGCATTAGCGGGTAACCAAATCAAATAAAAAGTGGGCTTTGACAGAATAAAAGCGTTACAGTTTGCTTTGCTTGCGAATGGCAACACATTGCTATCATATCCTGGCATTAAGTCCGCAATTTGTACTTTTACTTGTATATTTTGTGCAATAAAGTTTAAAAAATAAATGAATTGCTAAGTCAGTCTTTTCTTTAACGCACACATTGCTGGACTCATTGGAAATAGCTTTACTCCGCATCACACTGTTATGCCAATAATGTCCTGTCTGTGTCTGTTTTATGGAATAAACTTTTTAACTTTTTTTCTTTTAATAAGACTGTCTATAAAACATAAATATTACTGATCTAAAAGCCTTTCTTAAGGCGAGTGGTATCGGAAATAAAAACTAAAGTACAGTGTGTGACTGTGTGTGCTGTCAAAACGTGATTCGCTCTCGCGTCTCACTCGCTCTTACGCGACCCAGACGAGAACTTCTCGCCCAATGTAAGAAATCTGAGGTCTCACGGACTGTAGCCGCTTAAAGTGATTTAATAAATATTGAGTGTTTTCCTACTACCACGCATTTCACTAAAAATTTCTCGGATTTAAAAGATCTGGATCACTTATAAATAGGCTTGGGACGTTTCGCTGCTCGCCGTGGTTGTCGAATCTATGGTGTCGTTCTATGATAAAAAAATATTCAGTCAAAGTCAGTCTAAAAAAAATCTTTTTTATTAAATGTCATAATTTATGTTGTTACATTTTTAATGCCCACGTTATAATAGGTTTCAATTAATTTTATCATAAATGTATCGGAAACTTCATATTAAACCTAGAGGTCACAAATTATGCATCCTTTTTGATGGTACTTACTTGTATTGTGACTACTCGTACTGACAACTTTTCGCAACTTAAAATTATGAGTACTTTATAAATTGTATATAAGTACTTTTGATTGAAGACCGTCACAAGATATTTTTTTGATATTGTTACCTACTTAATATTTGTTTCAGTTTATTTTGTATACCTACTTCAAGTGTGAGTACTACTCAAAATAGTAGCGTGTTTTTTGTTTATAAAATATTGTGTAAATACATAGGTACTTTGACTTTGAATATTTATTTTATCATATGACGACTCCATGGATTGGACAACCACGGCGAGCAGCGAAAAGTATGTAAGTATGTAAACACTTTATTGTACACAAAAACAGAAATACATTAAAACAAAAGAAATACATGTACAAAGGCGAACTTATCCCTTTAAGGGATCTCTTCCAGTTAACCTTTGAGTAAATGAGTGCTAAACACAAATGTAAACGGTAGACAACCAAAGCAACATGTACAATACGAAGGAGGATAATTTAACAATAATAATTACACATGAAAATGCAAAAAAAAACAAAATAGAGAGAGATAAGCAAACAGTCAATATAATACATAATACGTAATACATATATATATATAAATATATATTATAACTTTTTGGACTATATGTTACATAAGTTTATATACTCTAATTAGGCTCTAGTATCGTTAGCTTAAATCTTTCGGGTTATTAACGGCCACGGTGTATATATATATATATATATATATATAAATTCAACAGAAATAGTCATAATTACAACAAAAAACAGCAACCTATTATTCGTTTGACAGCCACAATCCCTTCAACTTCCCCTTGAGCGATGCTACGGACTGCGTCTGCCTTAGGGCGGGAGACAACTTATTCCATAATTTCACGGCGCGCACAGCAAACGACATATCGTAAACATGCGATCTATGCGGTGGGATCAATAGAGCTAGATTCGTACTAGACCGCAGGCGATGGCCACTACCATCCGCCATGTAAGAGAACTTCTCTGCAGGGTAAGGAGGAAAAGAAGGAATGAAAAGGACATTATACAGAAGACAAAGAACATGTAAGTCTCTGCGCTGACGGATTGGAAGCCATTTAAGTTGGGCGCGGTATTGAGACACATGATCAAACTCGCGGACACCAAGTATGTACCTGATACAGACATTTTGTAGGCGCTCCAGCTTGTCAAGCAGCTCCCCCCGGAGATCCAGGAAAGCGACGTCACCGTAGTCGAGTAGTGGGAGCAAAAGAGAGCGGGCAAGCATGATCTTCGTATGAAGAGGAAGGAAATTCTGCAGACGCCTCAATGAATGAAGGGACGCAAAGAGTTTCTTGCTGATCTCAGAAATATGAGGTGCCCATGACAAAGTTTGATCCATTGTAATGCCTAAATTTTTAACAGTAGAAGAGAAAGGTATAGGAGTACCATCAAAGAAAATAACTGGCTTAGTTTAATCTGAGAGCTTGGAAATTAAAAGGGGGCTTCCAACAACAATAGCCTGCGACTTCTTGGCATTCACCATCAAACCAAAGGAGCAACCACGGATTGATTCCAGGTCGGAGTTGATTTGAGAAACCAAGGAGCCAAAATCATTGATGCTGGCCGCCGCGTAAAGCTGCAAATCGTCTGCATAGAGATGGAACGAGGAGGAGAGTGACTTGGTGATTCCGTTAATAAAGATAGAAAAGAGTAATGGAGAGAGTATGCCCCCTTGAGGGACACCAGCAGACAGTTCACACCAGCTAGAAAATCAGTCCTCAACTCGAACCCGCTGTTGCCTCCCAAAGAGGTAATCACGAAACCAGGACAGTGAAGTTGGAGATATATTTAAAGTACTAAGTAAACTGAGAAGGATATCAAAATCAACAGTGATAAAATCACTACTGAAATCAAGGAGCACCAATATAGTCACTTTTCTATTTTCTATATTAAGACGAATGTCGTCGGTGATCTTAACCAAAGCTGTGGCTGTGCTGTGCCCAGGACGGAAACCGGATTGAAAAGGATTGAACAAGTTATGTCTATTTAGATGTGATGAGAGACATGGATTTACAAAGGATTCAATGATTTTGGATAAGACAGGAAGAATAGATATAGGACGATACTGCGAAAACGACGATGGGTTAGGGGTTTTAGGGAGAGGAATCACATGGGCGCATTTCCAAATAGAAGGAAACATCCCAGAGCTATAGAATCCGCCACGAGCATAAGCATATCCAAGCTAAGATTATCCTCACCGACGGCTTTTGTTTTAATAGTCTTGAGAATGGCTAGGATTTCCTGCGGTGAAATATTATCAAATACAAAAGGAGAAATATCGGTGGGTGGAGTATCGGCAAGAAGAGAAAGTGTCTGGTGCTTGACAGAAACGTCAAGTGCGACTGGAGACGTGCTGAAGTGTTGATTGATGGCGTCTAAGTCTAGAACATCATCAGAAATTTGTTGGACTTTGCCCACTCCAAGTGATTTTAAAAAACGCCATAATTTAGCAGGAGGACAATCATCAATTGACTTATGTATATACCTACGCCTAGCATCTCTACAAGCCCTATTACACCTGTTACGCAAGCAAACATAAGCAGAATGGTTTTGCTCCGAAGGATCATGCCTAAGTTTGACCCGAGCTCGGTTCCTTTTTGCCATCAACTCCTTGATGTCGGCATTGGCGTATATAGGGGGGTGGCCGGGTGGGCCGTGCCCACCCCAGTATGGTCTAGTGCCCACCCCAGGATTTTGGGTTACCGATAGAAATTCATGGTTTCATCTCCTAGGCCATGGCCTAGGAGATGAAACCAACGACGACCTGGGGGTGGGCCTGGCCATGGCCAGGCCCACCCCCAGGCCCCCCCAGGCCCCCCTAAAAAAAATGTTAGATACGCCAATGGATGTCGGAGGTAAGCCAAGGCGCTGGGTAGTGACACGTGTAGGCTTTAAGGGTGCGTGTCTGTCAAAAGTCGCAAGCAACATGTCGTTAAAAGCCCTCTCCTTACCATCAATGTCACCGGACTCCCTCAAACCCTCCCAATTTATTTGGCTTACGACAGAAAGAAGCGCCTGCAGATCAACGTTAGTAAGATTTCGACGCATAATAATTTTATGACGCCGCTTTGGGGGACGAATTTTAAAAGAAGCGTAAATTAAATCATGATTTGAGAAAGCACTCGCATTGAATTGTCCGTGACAAGAAACAAGATCAGGAGAAGTGAAAATTAAATCCAAAAGTGAGGGAGGTCCATTATGCGGAAAATGGGTGGGACTGAGAGGCAAAATTTTAAGATTGAGAGAATTCGCGAGAGTATTTAGCTTAATAGAACGATGGTAATTTTTTACGAGGCAAGTATTGAAGTCACCCATAATGATACTATGATCAAACTGTGGGGAAAGGTTAATTAAAGTATTTTCAAGAGTATCAAAATAGTCAACATTACAAGAAGGGCTATAGAAAACTCCAAGGCGAACTTTAGTATGGTGTAGTGTGACATTCAAAAATAAATATTCAGAAGAGTTGGAATAGACTGTAGGCGACTGTCCCAAAGAGAAGAGAAGTCCCAAGCCTACTTATAAATGTATTGATATAAAAGCGACCGCTGGCGGTGGCGCCATCTAGTTCCACAGCGACTAATCTTACTTACATGATCTTTTCATAGTCTTAGTTATGTACCTAATGTATCGGGCACGACTTTTTCTTTTAAAGGGTATATAAAGCTTTCATTTATAATTTATGCTAAGTATGTTGATTGTAATTTATAATTTAACTTAAAGCCTGTAATTTACAATATTAGCTATGTTGATTGTTATTTAAACATAAGCTGGACTTATGTTTAAATTCGAGTTATCTATTTTTAAAGCGCCTGTCATAAAGTAGCAGGATTATGTACCGACTTGAGGCAATACTGATTAGTTGTACTAGGCGCTAGAAAACTATTCCCCAATAAGTACCTTTATAGGAGTGATTAACACTATCACTACATATTATAAAACGAAGTCGCTACCTGCTGGCTGTCTGTCCCTATGTATGCTTAGATCTTTAAAACTACGCAACGCATTTTGATGCGTTTTTTTTATAGATAGTGATTCAAGAGGAAGTTTTGTATGTACAATACATGCATAATATCTGCATTGCACCCGTGCGAAGCCGGGGCGGGTCGCTAGTCTGATATATACGTAAATGTAACTACAATAATTATAACTTACCTCCATATTAAAATATATCATCCTCCTAGCCTTTGTCCCATTTTTTTTTTTTTTTTGAGAATGAATTCTCAATCGGGGTCGGCTACCTAAATCCCAAGATGTGGCGTAGGCACTAGTTTTTACGAAAGCGACTGCCATCTGACCTTCCAACCCAGAGGGGAAACTAGGCCTTATTGGGCTTAGGTGGTTTCCTCACGATGTTTTCCTTCACCGAAAAGCGAGTGGTAAATATCAAATGACATTCCGTACATAAGTTCCGAAAAACTCATTGGTACGGGCCGGGTTCGAACCCGCGACCTCCGGATTGAAAGTCGCATGCCCTAACCACTAGGCTACCACCGCTTCTAAAATAAAATAAAAATTCCATATTAAAATATATACGGCCTGTTTATTTGTTCGCAAGACAAAGTCTCTTTAGGTACTTACTTCAAAATTATGAATATTATTCACGTCCCATAATTTGCCTCGTGGTTTAAAAAAGTACAAATAGCATGTAAATGCAGCTATTAATTTTATTATTTTATGAAAAGGTAAATACTTTTTTTAGTTAGTTTAGCACTTTCAGTGCCCGACTTCCCCAGTCTCAAAATGTATGAACCCGCCTAGCGGGTTCTTGCTTGCCACTTGCATCAAAGGATTTTATCGTGTTCAAAATAATTCCAAGTAAACATTTAAAAAATACTACTAACTTCGTAGTTAAAAAATTCTTACGTTTCCTTCGTAGCGTCTTCTTAATATGGTTGGATGGACAACACAAGGTTAAAGAAACAACAAAATATATTTTAGCAACAATTTTTTATTAAGAATTCCACAGTGGATCAAATTTTTCTTCCATATAATAACTATTACCTAAATCAGGTTGTAGGTTCGTGATGTGACGGCCGTAGCCTCTATGCGTTGCCGCAGTGTTTGTGGACAAATATAGTTATGTACCTGTATCGACCCAACAGGTTCACATATACTTAATTTAACTGTTCGAATACACGCTTACATGTAAAACACCGATATATACTGAACGTCCGACGGACAAATGTGGGAATTAATTCAGTCAAGCAGAAATGGACAGTAACGGACTATTAACCTAATACCCGACACGTGTATCCGAACGCTTACCGAAGCAAACATAACACCGAAGCTCAAACTCTCACCACTTAACACAATGTAACACAACGAAAATCGCCAAATTATCATTAAGACACTAAAAAATTCGCTAGACCATTAAAATTATTACAGATACATTTATCATTCAATAAATCATTTCGCTAATTTGAAGCGAACCACGCGTACTTCGGCATATCTGTCAGGTAAATTTAAAATACTCAGACCAATTCTGCCTTATTTTTATTTGCTAAAGCAGAATATTTGACTAAAACTGCTTGAGGTCTTAGGAGCTTGTGACAATACAATTTACTATTTGAGTTAGTCTGATTCCCTAAACTCCCGATGCCGTGTAGAAGTACCCGCCATTCGAACACAATACTGGCAACGCGTGTGGTCAAACCATTTGTCAAACATCAACCAATCCCAGAGATAGCAGCATGTATTTAAATACCTATTCAGACAGCTATACATATGTTATGCACATCCAACCCGCTTCACCACTACACCACAGCTACGTTCCTATCGTATAGTACAAAAAAAGAAGTCAACTAATAAATACCTAATGTAAAATCACAAGTAGTGCTATTCTTACTGTTAAGGAATATTTTTTTTCCTTTATATAAAAAAGTCGCATAAAAATCACAGACAATCACTTTCCCTTTTACAGACATAGACCACCGATGACCGCATTTTTACTAAGCATTAACTTGCTAAGATACAAAACCCTACTTAGTTTTACAACCATGCTGGTTTACAAAATGTACATACCTTAGACTCGATCCTAACTCACCTTCCGTTATACTCATACCAACTACCGCTCGCGCGTATGCGCCGCCTACCGCTACCCGTCCTACCAACTGATCAGAACAACGGAACGAAACGAACGGAACCATGGAACCGCAGCTGACCCACACGGAAACCGCACTCACCTGAATAAAACACGAACCATTTTGTACTGTCCTCACTTACACTAAAATTATAATTTATCTGCCGGAAAAATACAATTTTGGCAACATTTACATAAAATCCGATACCATAATTTGTACTGGCATTAACTTTTTAAGACTTCAGAATTTGTACTTTAGTTCTTGTACAAGGATTGCTCGTTGTTTTTTTTTGCCCTTTTTAGCTTTTTTTGTGTAGATAGCCTACACTTACATAAAGTTGACACCAAGAACATAGTAAAGACATCGAGACTTAACCCACCCGAACTTAATGTATAACGGTTAACATGTACTATAGAGTAATGTCGTATTTACAGTCATGGATGACCTTTATAATTCGTGCCACATGCTGGCTCACCTAGCTATTATATTATAAAACATCAATATATTATTCCAATGTAGGTAGGTACAGGTTGTTTATAGTCATCTTAAATCCTAATTAGGATTAATCAACACCGAGGGCTGCAAGTGTTGGCGCCGCCTGTCTACTTAATGCTATTGTCAGGTTCGTGTCTCGTGAATTACTCTAATGAATTTGAAAGTGATCGTTATAACATTAACATTTTAATTTAATACTTACATTAAATGCGACAGAATATTAATATTTCTTCATTATAAAATTCGTAGAGGTGAATCCCCGAGATACGCCCGAGATCGATTCAATGTTAGTGCGCCCTTAAAATATAAAAACATCGAATGATTACTTAAATAATTCCTGTCCAGTTAAGTGCAACTATTTTATGAATATTACTTAAACGTCAATTCCTTAAACAATGTGCTTAAATTTATTACAATAAATACTAAACACGATGGACGGGTGTAACTTGTCAAATTGAAATCAAAAGAAACCAAAAAGGGAAGGAGAAGAAGGGAACAAAAATAAGAAACAAAAAAATAATTTTGTTACAATTTTTTTAATTTGCAGAAACCTAACAAACAATAATTTTTCATTTTTCATCTCCTTAAAACATAGTAACATCTATGTAACACAAAAATTAACTGGGAAAAAGTAATAATAATAAAAATTACGAATAAAAATGTTTTATACTCCGGAGAGTGAAGGAAGGTACAATTAGATTACGCAGTGACTGTCGGCCGACTCCCCTACATGCGTTTGCTTAAGAAATGAGGTAGAATAGTGTCTACTTGAGATTATTAAAACTAGCCTAATTAACAACTTAGCCTAGGATTAGGAGCGACACCTCAGCGGCCCGGCGGTGCGTGATCGTGACGCGGTCGTCACTGTGGACTCGCAATGCGGGTGCTATGTCACACGATCGACTCGCGTAGCGGGTGTCGTGTGACACAACACCTCACGACACGAGCACGTGTTGACACGCCGGACACCGAGACTCACGTCTGTGCTAGCCTCGGATCTGAACGCATATGAGCATTATTTACAACAGCTTTAACAATATTTGTTCCACTAACGTTCAGTCCATATTATTTAAGTATTAAATCATCTCGCAATGAGTATAGAAATCTTAAATTTGTAAATACTCTTTAAATACATTTGGAGGATAGTTATAGAATTTCAAGTCGTTAAAGTGTTGAATCCTGAGGTAGCATAGTTTGTACTTTATTTTTTTTAATTTTCGTAACACGCTTACATTCTAAATTTATATTGTTTGCATATAAAAATCTATTTAAAAGCTTATTTATTACTATGTTATATTTCTCGAGGTAGATTAACTTAGAAGCTAGTGTGGCTGCACAGTGGTGCACGTTCAACGACTTTTTAATCCGTTCTTTATTCAAATTGGTCTTTTTGACCGTTGTTGTTGAATGTAGATGCACTGTGCAGCCCGTGTGACGGCAGAGGGTCACCATACCCGTAACAATCTTTGGCTTTACCATCACGACATATCGCGATATTACAATAACTTAAACTAAACTTAACATAACTCAAAGTGGAGCCGTAAGATTACAAATAAAATGCAAAGGCAGTTTTGTTCCAGCAAAACAATCAGGCTCCAACAACGAAAACAAGACACGGCGAGGAGGTCTAAAGGTGCTATTCGGTTCTTAACGACCGCGACCCGCGACCGCGACTCACTGATTTGCATCGGTAACTATGGCTATGGAACTTCGGATGAAAGCGACCGTGTCGCGCGACATAATCCATTCAAAACAGCGGGTCGCGGTTGTCGGTCGTATTCATGTGTCGTGGTCGCTAAGAACGGAATGCTGCCTGTCTACAGTTGGTATGATTGGTTTTCTGTGGCAGACCACGTTCCGAACTGACAACCATTCAGGACATTCTAGGAGATAAGAGCATAATCACGTAAGCATCCAATGAATTGACTCAGGTGAACTTGGTTCTAAGGTACAGAGTTCCTTATACTTTGGTCCTTGTACTAGTTTCATACAGAACTTTGTAATTCTAACTCTTAATAACTTCTTTGAACTGCCTCGCACGTATCTCATGTTTTCAAATCGCTACTCCAAACGAAATGGTAACAGACTACTTATATTTAGAATTTCCTAAAAACAATGAATGGCAAACTTGAATAAGGGATGATTTTGTCAGATTTTATGACACAATTACTACGATGCACTTTTCCCACCAATTTGAATTTTGTTATTGATTGGAGAAGTATTAATAATCATCCCTGATTAAGTTGAAAGCTTTATTAATTTGGATTTGATCACATATCACATCAGATCGGCCAGCGTTGGCCACCTTGCCAAACGTTTGACCAAACATCCGCGACTCCTTGTCCACATACCATTGCCATCTTAACAGAGTTACAGCCTTTGGGGAAGCCGGCCAAGTCTTAGTGTAGGGGGATTGCGAGACACCGACTAAACGTGAATTCACCTATCACATCAAATACAACATTATAACTATAGGGACCCTCTAGTAATTTGTCCGCTAATAGCTTTAACAATTCAACTTAATTTAGACGTGTTATATCCATGCAAGTATACTGAATATTGTACAATGATCACTTCGAAGGAAACATCCAATAATTCTATAAACAAACGGTTATTAATAAAATTGACGCTTGATTTTGTAATCTAAAATTTGTACCTTATTTTTTTAAGAAAGAAGTAAATCCAATAATGATTTCGACGAACCTCTAGTGTCGCCTTGACACGTCAGACATCCCTTACGACTACACCCATTCGACTTAAACGAAAGAAAACGACAAAAGCTAAAAAACGATGCATTAATGCAACTCTCATTTACGTATCACAAAAAACATTAAATGTCGAAAAGAAAATAATCACAACTATGAATTTTGAATTCATAATAAAACGAAAAGACAAAAATACAACTATAATCTTCCTTAATTTTTTTCGCAATCATATTACAAATAAAAACGTAATGTTAACAATTTATAATCGAAATAGAAAAATATTTTCGTCTTAACATTAAAATTATTTATCGAAATAATGCCACGATATCAATGAAAATTGTTTTTTTGTTTATAATTAAAATCAAAGCGATCGTTTGAGGGACGATCGAAGGTATGTTTGAAATGATGAGCTCTTGCCAAAAACTTTTAAAGGCATGAGATCCTCAGGATCTCATGGCGACGACACCGACACGCTCCCAGACCAACTAAAACAACGTGAACCACCCTACCAACACCCACGAAGAGATCTCAGACAAAATACGAGAAACAAAATATTATTCGGTGCGATAACTATTATAACTGTTATTATAATAAACGTATTGTCAGACAGGACAGTCTGCCCTGCGATCTCTTGCTATACCCATCCGAAACCGATTCCACCTTTGAAATCAAAACTGAGCTACTCGAAAATAGAAACTGGATTTAAATATAAATATAACCATATAAAATAGATGTCTGTTCTTATAAAACTTGAATTGTACTCTTTTATCATCATTTATAAAAAGATACCTACTAAAATATCAAAACGGAGATGACCAACTGGGACAGATCACATACACAAATGTAGTTTTGCTAGTCCGTTTTATTCATAAATTATTGCTCATATGATATTGGTGCAATTCCGTGAAAGTGTGTGTGATGCAAGTTTTTTCATCGCCAACCATTTTCATTGCTTGTTCTTTCATTTATGGTCCATATTTAAGACTGCGCCGAGCGAAATATGAAAAATAGGCAGTTGCCGTTAAGTAGATAACGTCAACACTAGTTGTTTAAACCATTTCTAAACTATATATTTAGCACTTCGAAGAATGTGTTAACAACTTCTCCGTGGAAAAATTGTAAGATTATTAATATTTTAACCTAGAATACTATGTGAAGTTGGACGAAAACTGTAAAATCGTAAGCAGGCGTTAAGTGCTTTTTTATACTTTAACAATGAAAATCTATTCTGATTTTCGGTTCAAAAAAAAGATGAATGTTTACAATACAATTTTTCCGAATCAAATATTTCAATTATTGTTTGGTATTAAAGGTCCAGATTTATCAAAAAGTGCTAGTAATTCTCCATAAATTTATACTATGGTGGCCGCGCCGACCTAAATACGTATTCCCCGCGCTCTATGGTTCAGTCGCTAACGCTCGGCGCAGTGTTAAGTGTTAATACCAGATATATTGTCATTTTGTTTTTGTCATAAATAAAATAAAATGAAAAACACGCAAATAAATGCTAGCTCTCTGTCGTATACGAAATACGGTATTTGATGACAGCTCAAATTAGCTATTCTTTATAAAATGTCAGGAACGATGTGTTAGTGTGGAGTTTCTATGAAGATACTGGCTTGTGACGTCATAATAATCAGTAGCCATAACGCGTGTTCTGTTTAGTTTTTGTTCAATTTAAAATAGCAAAATGTCCAAAAGTAAGTGGTAGTTTAGTTGTTTCAATGACATACTTACTTACTTAATTTTCACTTAAGTCAAATACCGTATTAAATATTTTTTATTAAAACAGTAACGTAAACCAAATGTTTACAATGAAGCGAAAAGTTGTTTTTTTTTACCGTATTACATTGGATAAATACTATGATTGTTTTGTTTGTGTTGGATATTGCTGAACATTAATGGAGTTATTGTAGTTATATATTATTAATTGTAATGGGACTATTTGGAGATGTGAATGGATCTGACCCAAAGAGCTGAACTCGTATACTCCATGAGAACAAATAGTAACCCGCAACCATTACAAGATAACTAAAACGCTGTCTTCCTATGGTAACCTAACAGAAACTATAATCACTACAATAAAATCACTTAGCCTTCGTAAAGCATTGTCTCTTCATAAATATATTCAATAGTGTATCCTAAATATAATATTATAAATATGAATGCAGCGTACTCCTAAATATCAGGAGTATAACACACAGTCACCGCATCCACACTTAACAAAATAAAAGAATAATATAAAATAAATAAATTGATGTGAACTTAAACTGAGGATATTTGGCACTGTCCCATCCGAGTTACGAGAACTAAGAGCATGTATTGCAGTGGAAATAATGTTACTTCTCAAGAAGAGCTGGCGACGGACCCACATAACATATAATACAATGACCCGCCGCCCGGCTCCAAACTATCATTAAATAATTAAAAAAAAAACCTCAACTGGTTGCACTGAAATGACTAGGAATATTAAAGTGTATATAAGTGGCCTTCACCTAAATGCACTAAGACAAAAAAGAAAAAAACACATAACGGAATGTTAAAATCGACACCATCCCCTTGAAACATATAATTATTTTGGTCTCAATAGTAACATCCGTACAGGCGAGCCGGCGGTAGCGGTGTAACAACGCACGAGCAGTTTCACCAAATTTTATAAAAAAAAGTACGAATCGGTGAAGTAAAACTGGAATAATTAGGTATTATTGAATGCAGCGTAGTTATTTTTAGATGCCACTGTCATCATAATTTAATAATTTAAAAACGGACTCCTTCCGTTTAAAAAACAACCAAGTTATGCGCAGGAATGATTTTGCCCTTGACTTGTTACAAGGCATCCGGCCCGGATCGAACGAACGACAGATACTATGGATTGTAACACATTCATGCATCGACTCTCACGTGCATTTTTTTAAAACACGATTTTATTTTTTACCTAACTACTTATGTACCTATCGGCAAATTGTACTTTGTACAAAACTAAAACCGTCCAAGTTCACTGTACAGTACAAAACTGCTAAAAATCTACTTATGCACTTCGCGCAGTTGCATAACCCTTAGAGAGAACAATGTGGCAAAACTGGAAGCGAAAAATAAATGCCCGTTTACTATTTTATCACAGATGTGTTGCAGAAACTTAACCCGGCGAACTATAATTAATATAAATCTATTGTAGCGCGACGTATAAAAATCCTCTGTAAACAGTATAGAAAATAAAATGTAGAGATTTTGCCACATTGAACCTAAAACGCGTGTCTCAACCTAGGCCAAGGCGTCATACAATATTCTCCTATTATTTACATACACTTAGCCTATGACCATCAGTCTCAACATCATTTCTAAGACCCCGGCCCGTACGAGAGCTCGAAACGAATCTATAAAAGGTAACTTCCCACCGTGAACATTACCGAACCGAGCACTGAGCAACACCGTGAAAAAATTAAGTAACAATTATCGCACGATTAAAATTAACCTTAAGATCAATTTGAGGTAGATTACCGGTTACAATAATATGCTTCGACGAGGTATATCTTTAGGCGTCGGCACGCGATGTGGGGGCCGCTTACTGCGCGTGGTTGGGCAGCGGGCCTTGCGGCAGGTGCGGCGTGACCTGGTGGCGGTGCTCGCGCGCGATGTGGCGGCGCACCGTGTTGTTGCGCGTGAACGTGCGCGAGCAGTGCGGGCACGGCACGCGGATGCCCTGGTGCCGCTGGCGGATGTGCGCGCGCAGGTTGGTCTCGTAGCCGTACAGCCGCTCGCAGTACGGGCATTTTAGCTTTTTACCTGGAATCAGAGGTGATTGCGACTTAGCCACTCGATTGCTTCGAATTTTGAGTTGGACTCTATTTAGGTATATAAAAAAATAAGAGCGGTGACAGGTAGCCGTAGTTACCAAAAGCGATTGCTTTTGGTAACTACGGCTACCTGTCACTGTGTAGTGGTTAGTTAAAAGGATGATTACTTTAGACATTACAAATTATGTCGACTTCTGACGAGGTAATTTAAGATTAAAACCTTAAAGTAATCTGTCACTGCCATGCGATAATCTAAACATTGTATCGGGAAATGACTTCGTGCCGTTTGCAGCAAAAGTTTCTGGTAACATGAATTTTTAAGCACTATTAAAGGAGATCCAGAATCAAGTGACGTTTATAAAATAACATGGAATCGCTATTTCTAAATCTACTTACTTAAACAATATAAGTAGGTATGCGGAGTGTTTGCTATATAATTAGTATTGCTATTGGTATATGAACAGATCAAATATGTGTCACTGGTTCATTTTCAATTGTAACAAGTGTTTTAAATTCATTGTCTTAAAATTTTCTTAAACATATTTATCTGCATGAATTATGGCTTTAACCATGAACATATTTTGATGATATAATTGTAAATTTTTAACAGATAGAATAGTGAATAAAAATTATGATACCGGCCCCTTAAAGTAACTTTGTATTCTATTTAGCTAAGTGCTCTGATAGAGCATGCAAAAATCATACAATACAGTACAGTAACAACAAAAAGCGCCTTATCACACTTGCGATTTGCGAGCGAATTTTGTATGAAGGCGATCACGCAGCGAGTTCGCCGCGACGGTTACTATAGAAAACTCGCTCGCAAATCGCAAGTGTTATAAGGCCCTTACGTCTGTTGACGTAACAGCAAAACGCACTGAGTACTTACTTAAAATACCTACTTAAAACAAAGCGTATCTCAACATCAATCTACAACCTAGATAGGCTTCCTAGGCTTTGAAGAGTACCCAAGTAGCACAACTGGGTCTAAATAGCTCGTATATCATATCTAATTAGATGCTTAGGTGAAATTTACCACCATGACTAAGTGCTATCTATATAGGTGGCAAGAACCCTTATGCCACCAGTATAGAACCAAAAGGAGAAAAATTGCAGCCTATTTTTGGTGCTAAATAGAATCCATAAGAGATCTCACAATTACCTTAAGTGGTAATTAGAACTATGGGTGAAAGTTATGCGCAGTGAACGAATGAAAACATTTCAGTTCGGTCAATGAGTGATAAATGAGTCGCCAAAATTATCTTTGAGTGGCGAGGCAACTGTCAAATTGTGTTTTATTAAAAGTAATACGTGATCTGCCATATTCATTTTGGATTTATATGTCTGTTTGATTGTGATTAAAACTTTACGTTATACAAGCATTGAAATAAGCACGAAAATCTTGCGATTTTTTTTTTACTGTGAAACTATAGTATGTTTTCTTTGTAAATTTCGACGCGCCCTTCATTTGATCAGGAATATTAAAAAGGAGAGTGCTAAATTAAATAAGGAATAGATACTGATAAGAAATAAAACTGTTAAAAACCTGACCTAATGATTGTAGGTTACGTACAATGTTAAAGTAACATCGTCACAACTATCAAAAGTCTGTGATTATGCGTGAGTGTGATAAAATTCTGGTTAAAATAATCAATTTTCATAGGCTTCCATTTGTAAACATGGCGAAACAAAAAAGATCCTACAGTGTTTATTTTCACTTATTTGTTCCTTATTTGGAACTATCAAGTCTAATAGTCACTTATTTGTATCTTGCGAGTGGCAAAGCAGTGAATGATATTACCAATAGTAATTATTTGCTCTTTTGTAGACTATTAAACAAGCAAGACTATTAAATATATTTTGACAAGGTGCAAATAGGAACTATAATAGAACTTTTAGTTCGTTAGTGGTTTGAAATAAGTGAAAATAACTGCTTTTGGGTCCAAGAACCTCCTACTGAGTGATTTATGCGTTGGAGTGGCAATAAGGTAGGTACTTCTTAGGCCTTAAAGTTGCAATATATTTGGTTCCAAAAGAGCCGTAAAATTATCCCTTTAGCCACTATTGGTGATATAATTCGCTATTTTACTAGTCATTTGGAACTTTTAGTTCCAAATAAGGGTATGTTCCCACTTATATGTAAAAGTTGCTTATAAGTGATTTTAAGGTCTTATATTATAGCACTATTGCTTCTTATTGAGTGACAATTTGAACCTGCATGCAACTTTAAGTAGCAATATCGACTTTATCCCACCATAAGTAATAAAGTAGAAACAAAAAAGGCTCCTATGCAACTACAAGTGATAGGATGAACTCATATACTAACTTCAATATAAATTAATATAAATATAAATTAAGTTACTTTAATATAATTGCTGATTGTATTATACTTGTTGACAATGTATGACTAATACTGAATAAATGGATATGGGTATGGATATACAGTTTTGAGTTGTGTTTAAAGCTATAAGTTGTATCAAACACTGTTAAACCACTCATTTAGAACTTAAAGCTATAAGATAAGCTGCAAAATTCACTAATGTGCTGCTTGGGTATGAAATTATAGTGAGTTTAGTTGTCACCAGGCGAAGTACTATTATACCTTACCGATGCGGCCTTGACGGAACATAACTAGTACTTTTTGAATATTAATTATTTACTTATTTTAGCTTGCTAATTGTGTATAGAAACAGAGGGTAATTTGGGTTATCGTTATTGAGCAAGATATTCAGGCTTATGCATTAAAATCAAACAATGAATTTGGTAAGTGACCTGATAACTCACTGACACACACGCACGCAAACACTTACACTTTCACACACACGCACATGCACATGCGTAGATAATAATGTAATTTATATCATAGCTATCATCTTGTATTGTACTTTTCCTCCACTTTATTTATTCTGTTGCGTTAACGGCCTTTTCCTACAACTGTTTTTAGGGTTCCGTACCCAAAGGGTAAAAACGGGACCCTATTACTGAGACTTTGCTGTCCGTCCGTCCGTCCATCTGGCACTAGGCTGTATCTCAAGAACGATGATAGCTAGACAGTTGACATTTACACAGATGATGTATTTCTACGTATTGCCGCTATAACAACAAATACTAAAAATAAAATAAAATAAATATTTAAAGCCCCCCTTAAATATTTATTTTATTTTATTTATACCCATACAACAAACTTGTTATAGATTATGGTACGGGACCCTTCATGCGCAAGTCGGACTCGCACTTGCCCAATTTTTATTTTTAGTTCTAATTGGTATACTGTACTCCCGGTTCCCAAGATATAGGCTGTGCCTAGTTCGGGGCCGTTGGATACTTTCTATGTGTAAACTCTTGTGTGTAAGTGAAATATTTGTAAAATGTCCAATTGTAAAGAGTTTTTGCTAAATAAATTATTTGTATTTGTGAAAACATTCAGATGCTAACCATGACCGTTCCCCAAATTTAAATAATGTACATGTATATTTAACATTATTCTTCATTTATATAACGGACAGTATACTTACATTCGACAGTGCGATAATAAAATATTGACTTGCTTAAATTTATCAGATTGTTATACATTGTCATAACTTTAGCACTCTAATTGCAATAACGAGCTTACCGTGAGCAGTACAAACTAAGTTGGGTTGGGTTATTGTAGGTCTGCTTATCGTAGTGGTGATGCCATGGGATCGCGAACATTCACCACGACACCACCGCACGGGTTGGCAGCATCCCAGAGTTTTAGTGGCTAGGCTAGTCCTACGCGGATTAGAGAGCCCCACATCACCAATGCGTAATATTTGACTCTACTCCCGAGGGTCTCATGTTACGTAGTGGTTTGCAATTCAATGCATTTCTCCGGGTAAAAAAAAGGTCTGCTTATCGTCAGCAGTAGCAATCCCGCCAGATTCGTTCGTGATGAGCTTCGCGGACCTTATATCAGTCATAGGTTTGGGCTGGGGCGACGTGGCCATGGGCCAAGGGATTGTGTTTGACTAAGTTTGGTTGGTATGTAACTTCAAATTTACCATCAGACGTATAGACTAAGTTAGGTTGGGTTATTGTAGGTCTGCTTACCGCCAGCAGTAGCAATTCCGCCAGATTTGCTCGTGATGAGCTTCGCGGGCCATATGTCGGGCATAGGTTTGGGCTGGGGCGACGTGGCCATGGATCCATGTGATTGTGTTAGTCAGACTCAGTTAGGTTGGTTTGGTGTGTAAGCTCAAATTTACCATCAGACGTATAGACTAAGTTGGGTTGGGTTATTGTAGGTATGCTTACCGTCAGCAGTAGCAATCCCGCCAGATTTGCTCGTGATGAGCTTCGCGGACCATATGTCGGGCATAGGTTTGGGCTGGGGCGACGTGGCCATGGATCCATGTGATTGTGTTAGTCAGACTCAGTTAGGTTGGTTTGGTGTGTAAGCTCAAATTTACCATCAGACGTATAGACTAAGTTGGGTTGGGTTATTGTAGGTATGCTTACCGTCAGCAGTAGCAATCCCGCCAGATTTGGTCGTGATGAGCTTCGCGGACCATATGTCGGGCATAGGTTTGGGCTGGGGCGAAGTGGCCATGGGCCAAAGGGATTGTGTTAGTCAGACTAAGTTATTGGTGTGTAAGCTCAAGTTTACCATCAAACGTATAGACTAAGTTTGGGTTATTGTAGGTATTGCTGCTTACACGCTCTTCCCCGTAGAGCGGGGATCTAATGAGTATTTCTCCATGTAAAAAAAATGAAAGGTCTGCTTACCGTCAGCAGTAGCAATCCCGCCAGATTTGCTCGTGATGAGCTTCGCGGGCCATATGTCGGGCGTAGGTTTGGGCTGAGGCGACGTGGCCATGGGCTTGTCGTGGTAGTTGGGCGGCATCGTCGCGGCCGGCGGCGACGTGTTGTTGTAGCCGCTCGGGTGGTAGTCGTTCTCGTTCTTTACCCGTAGATCTGGAGAGGGAGTTGTTAGACGTTGAGAAAAAAATCGAAGTTTCAATGTTAATACTAAGAATATGTTAACATGAACGCGTGGTTGGCTCAGCAGCACGGCATAAGATCCGAAGCGTGAGTCAGTTCAAAAAAGGGGAACTTTCTCAGTAGTGATTTTCATAAAATGACATGTGTCACGTAATCTATGCAACATTCAGTTTTATACACATCTGCACGGCGACGCAAAATTTGTTTTTAAATGCAACTTATGAAACAACTCGCGTCTCAAATAAATTGCACTCGTTTGGCCTCACCCTAACAATAGTATATTACTGCCGAGGCCGGGAAAAGTCAGTTCGTGGATGAGTATGATTTTGAAGGACGAGGCGTAGCCGAGTCCTTCAATAATACGAATCTGCGAACTGACATTCCCGCCGAGGCTTGTATAGTGCTTTTCTCCAAATATGCTTGGAAATAATCACCAATCTACATTTTAATTTAATGTATCAGTACCATGAAGTTCATTTGGTACTTATTTTTTTTAGGAATAGGAATAAAATTTCGGGTCCGAATCATATGTTTGATTTAAAACAAAATATATGAATAAGAATTAAATATATATGAAAACACAATAGCAAAAAATATGCACATATGTAATTATAAATTTTAGTTAAAGGAACAACTTCTAAACACACTGTTTTTTTTTAGAAACCATACCATATTTATCATTCGGGGAAGATCATAAGTTCAAAAAACTTTTATATTGATTTGGACACAATCATTTCTGTTTTATTTTTTATTTGTTTACGTTTGGTACACTTATTAATTTTCAAATCACTCATTAAATATCATCATATTATTAAAATTAAAACTGTCGTGAGAAATCTCTAATAAATAACTAAGAATCATGAAAATAAATTAACCGCATATAAGATTATTATTCAAATTGTTTGTCCGTTATTCGAAATTTGTCGACATTTCAAATACATTGACAGTAGCAGAGCAAAAAAATGTTCAGTGCAATAACTAAACGCAGAGAACAATTAAAAAGTTTATAATAGTTTTTATTTTTTAAATTTAGTGGACAATTGGCTGTATGGTGAATTATCAAAGTCTTTGAAAAAATTAAAAGTAAAAATGCAGTAACCGGCCAAATTAAGATTACCCTCATTTGTATGAGACGTTATAAACGGAAGGTGTGTTTTTTACTTAATCGTCTTATTTAAATAATATTGATTTCCCGGCTAAGGCCAATAATATATATTTTTTTTAATTTTCATTAACGCCTTCTAAATATAACGAACGATTTCGCGGTCCAGTTTTACTACATTAATGGCAACATTTCCAAGCAAGTTGGAGAAAATAAATATTATTGTACCTAAACATGGCCCCTCGCGGTGATGCACGTTGCCGTGAACGTGCGTGCGGTCATGTATACATTAACGCTACTTTTCATTTAAGTGAATGTAGCCTTAACATAAAAGACGCGAGGCAATTATTTTTAAGGTAAAGTCATTTTTTTACTATAAAGTTCTACGCCATTAGGATTCTGCATTCGAGTTTGAGGTATTTACTACTTTAAAGGAAAAAATAGTTTAATAACCGATGTACCCATATGTGTGGAGATATTATTATTATATTCGATATCTAATAACGATTTTGTGGTGAGTATATTTGAACAGCTGGCCAATCGCGTGCTATGCAACATTTTTATATCTGTAGGTACAGAAAATGCTCAATCTATTATCAAATATTCAGCAATATATTATTTAAAGGTGCAGAGCTAGCTCATGTGTGTATGTGAATAAAACCAAGTGGAAATTATGAGTATATTATTGGAACATTATTTTTAATACACTTCAAAGGAGTAGGTTGTTTCTCAATTCGATTTTATTCACGTTTATTAAGCAATGTACCACCCAGTAGCTGTATTTTTTACTACTGGCATATGTTAAATGGCATACTAAAATTGCCAGTTACTAATGATACTAACTGTGTTTTGAAGTGATCTCGTGACATTAAATTGTAAAGAAAGATTGAAAAGAATGGATACATATCTAATTGATTTATTCCTTGCCTACATGTGTGTCCTACTACTGGGCAACTTCACGCACACTCACGCTCACCAAATACCCAGTCTGTTTCAAACAGTATGTCATCGTAAGTTATGTATGTTGGAATCTGGTAGAGTGGAAAATCCTTACGCATTGACAGCTGGTCAATACTATATTTAATGTTAACCGGTCCCAATAACTTCAGTTGATGATAACTTAAATGTGAATGAAACCGCGATGGCCGTCCCGATGGGCACAACAGTGTACACGTGTATTATCCACTTGCGATGAGAATGGAATTGGAACAGTAAATCCATATACAAACTTCCAAATGTGTATGAAATGAGAGTCGTTTCCAATCTGATCGCGTTCCGATAACAATGTGTGTGGCTTTCGGCTCACGGTTACCTTCAGCCCCCTGTTCAGTGTTGAGGCGCTCCATCATGTCGTCATTACCCGGGGTCCGTTCGTAGCCGTTGTTCTTGATGGTGTTGAGTTGCGCGCAGTCCGGAGTCTCGTCGTAGCGGCCGCCTGCGCCCGGCGACGACCGCGTGTCCGGCTCCTCGGCCACGCTGCCGCAGTGCGACGATGACGAGCTTTGTCTGAAAGTACGGGGAGTATGCGGTTAGCAATGCTGTTCAATAATGGAGTAAACAATGTACATCCAGGATTTAAAGATGCTTTAAGATGCTGTTGATGATGGTAATCGACAACACGATAAATTAGCCCGCGGCTGACTACCGATCGCAGTGTGCTACTCAGTAACCAAACGATCAAATAATTTAATTAACGATGTTTTGATAACAAACATCTGACTAACCTATATACACAAGTATTAAATATATATCAAGTAACTTTTCCATTATAATTCACAACTGATAGATAGTCTAAACTATCAGATGAAATTAGATTTTTCTTTAAGAAGAATGATAGCTTAATCAACTTAAAATGCCAATCAGCAAAGTCAAGTTTACCTGTAATTCCTGGCATGCGGGCTCTGAGATGGCGAGGCTTTAGGCGGCGCGGGTCGGCGGTGTGGCGTCGGGTGCAATGGGACATGTGCTGGCGGAGCATAACGCCCCATCCCAGCACCTCCACCATGCATGGGCAGGCCATACTGCGGGATGATCGGGGCGAAGGACGTATGTGACTGCGGTGGGGCTTCTTGTCCATCGCAATTCCCTGAACCAGATACTGGGCTTGTCTTTATGCGCGTCTGGTGACGATCGGACGATTGCTGCGTCTGCTGCTTCACCCAAGCATCCTGCGACATCTCCATCGACAGGCCTTTGACCTGGAATAAAACGTTTGATATGTTCAACAAAAGTGTATACATAATTACAAATAAGCAACGGAGTGATCCTATAAGGATTCAGTTTTTTTCGTTCGGGGGTACAGAACACTAATAATATTTAAATTCTAATAATAAACCTCAACATTCTATTCAAAGTTTATCGAATCAAACCATCATCACACCGTCTCAACCAAGTCACGTCAACTGTGGGACAAAGTTCCCCCAAGGATCTCGATTGATATTGCGTTTTCCGTTTTTAATGGTTTTCCGCAACACTTACGAGATCTTTGGTCTACGTTTTGGTCCACAGGCAACGTGCTCATTAGCGCTTGAATCCGTCAATTCTTCTGGCTATGTCAGTTTCTTTGGTTCCCCCGCAGATTTTTTTATTTTCTGACCCCATTTTTCAGGGACACTGAGCATTAGTAACTAGGTAATTGGGACAATGGTCTTATCTGGCACGTATCATGTCTGCGAATTGTTTGAGATAAAACGTTTTCATTGTTGAATGGAAATTTGGACTGTTTATAAAGCGACGCGGAATGTTGATATGGTTTCATCTAATTTTGCATCTGATACAATGGGAAACCTTGTGTTTAGAAAATGTTGATTAAAACTAGATTTATGTTTGCGCTTTCTTTAAGTTTGAAACATAAATCGAATTTTTCGATTTTTGAGCAAAAAATGCATATGCTTCTTGTAGCATGGAGCTTTAGTTTTAGATCATTCAAACGATTTACATTCAGTCTACGGTCGGAAGTTTATATATACCACTTTCGCGACATATGGGTGGCGAAAGTGATCCCAGCCTGGTCTGGGCCAAAGTTCTAAATATTTTGTTTCACGCAATATTGTTTGGCTACAGTTACAGTATTCGGACTAATCACTTGTCTAAGAAATAAAGCAGTCATCCATAAGGCAAAGCAACACTAACCTGTAAGTTCTAGCTCTTAAAGAAGCTGGAAAGCAAATCCTGACTGGCATTCATCTATCTTCTGTGCACAAATTTAAGAAATGCCTGCGTGTTGTCCGCCGTGGTGGGTTCCAAGATGACATAGCTCTATCAGACTGTAGACTATATTAATCAGACTAATCCCTTTTCTTAGTAAGTATTATTATTATTATCGTATGGCATTCATTCCTGAGATTATTTACAAATTTATAATTTAATGTCTAAATTAAGTAGCCACTCCCTAGCGCCTGGTGAAAGTGTGAGTAGGTCTCCAATGCCCTAGTGTGGTCATTGTAGGTCTTCTAGGGCATTCCTCGACGATGTGGCGGATGGTTTGATCTAGCGCTCCGCAGTCACAAGAGAGCCTCCCAGCTATTCCTGTGTTCTAAAGTTCTTAGTAAGTAAACCAGCATCTCAAAAGATCGTCTGTTGACAACCAAAACTCACTAAGGAACAAATACCTACTTAAAGCTCGTATCTTAGTGTCAATTTACTTACTAAATGCGAGGTTTTGAAGAGCGGTGACAGATTTTTTTGTGAGTTTTGGTCGTTACCGGGCGGGATAAGCTACTGACCTGTAAATTCTCTCCGCTCTTAAGGAAGCTGGAGAGTGCATCCTGACTGACATGCACCTCTCCCTTGTACATGAACTCAAGAAGCGCCTGCATGTTGTCCGCCGTGGTGGCTTCGAGGATGACGTAGCAGGCCCCTGCATGGCTGGGCGGGGCAGTGTCGAACAGCTCTTGAAAATGCTTGCTGCACGCTGCTAGGATCACCTTGTGAGCTTTGAATTGGCGACCTGGAAAGACAGAAACCTGGTTTAGCTTCGAGAAAATCATTGATGTCGTTACCTGAGCTTAATCCAGCGTCTTGTGCAATCTGAAGACAACGCTCTAACCTACTGAGCATGTCTTCGTATTGTTCTTTTTTTAGTTTGGAAGTATGGATTACATTTTAATTGTACATACAGCATTCAGGTGTCCGAATAGCTTCCAAACTAGACTGTTCCTTACAAACAAAATTGCTTTGTTCGTAAGGAAGAGTACAGTTGGAGCATAGTTTATCATGATTTGGTTATTTATAATATGTAATCTGAGACTAAACTTTACAAACAAGCTGACAAGATTCAAATGAATGGAACAAAAATACATATATTAATATGCCATTTAAATTGTCATTGATATTTCATTGATGTACAATATATTCATCATTGCTCACTCGTTACATGACTTAGCATAATATCTATTGAGTTTAAGATCATGTTAACCTACATGTTAAAAATAAAACATTAGCATATTCATTGTTCAATCCATGAATGTTTTCAACGCCAAAATGCGTACATAAATGTAAACCTAGTTTATTATTTAGCCATCGAAGCGTACAATGTCATTAATCCGAACCGCTTCCTACTCATCGAATATTCAAATTTAATAATTTCCATAATAATTATTCAGAATCCTCTACCGATTTCACTAAGGCATCGAAATAATTTACTGATTAATACAAGGCCTAAAGTACATTACAGTTGTTAGCTGTGTTAATAAAATGTGTTCTTCAACATTCTATTATATACCAAAATGTACAGATATTTCTCTTTAAATATTAGTGGTTCATTCATTCATTCATTTAAATAGACTAATTGACTATACTACCCCGTAATCATACATTTGGCAAACATCACGAATATTACTGAAGAGTAACATTCACTGAGTCATCTACAACCACTTGGATAGTGAAGGTTAATCAAAATATCAAGATAGTCCCGTCATATCTATGCGCAATAACGTGTACAAACCTCTAATATACTTCAAACTATGATAAAATATCAGGTATATTCTAATTTTGGAAAAAGTATGGCGAGGAAAAACGAGGTTGCAGTTTGTAGCAAGGAATATCGGAAGAAAATATAATTTCATTGTCTTCCAAAAACTGTACATAGGTATCCTATTCAATACGACAAAAGCCTAGAAGAAAACTCCTCGTAGTTGTAAAAAAGATGTGTACTCCACCGTCTAGAGTTTTCTATAAATACTAGTGTCGTTGTTAATAAACTACGAGTCAAGGTGACGAGGTGGCAAGGGATTCCTCGAACACTGAATGGAGCTCCAAGCTTCCTAATGGCTTTTATAATACGTTATATGAGCCTTGATACACGCCTGTTACGAGCATATTATGAGTAAACATCGTGTGAGGCGAATGCTTTCTAGTGCATTTTGTAGCGCTAAAAATAGCCTTTGTATCTCTTAATTTAGATCTGTGTCATATATGTTTTGTACAGATTTTGATCGCGATGTTTGTCTATTTATGTTTTCACTCTCTTGTTCAAGACTTTTAGCACTAGCAACGTAGCATTTTTCCACCACAGCTAAGCTAAATTTAGCTTACCGGTGTGCGAGGAAATAGAAGATTCTTAGACAAGCGATGAAATTCAGAATGTGAGAAATGAAAATAATAGCAATATCGAGCTGCACTGAGCTAAGTAGGTAATCCAATCCTGTTAGCTCCTCCGCTTAGCTTATGCGTAGCTTGGTCTATTTATCGATTTATTTATTTAAGCTTTATTGCACAAAACAAAAGTCAGTACAAATGGCGAACTTAATGCCTAATGGCATTCTCTACCAGTCAATCATAGGGCCAAACAGAGATGTTTCAAGTGGGTGCAGAGAAGAAAATTTATCGTTCGGAGAGCATCCAAGATACAAGTGAATACATGTATAGTATATAACTTAACTACCATAAATTCAATGATACATATATTTACATACTATAAGATCTATATTATATATAATATAATAATAAATACGATGAAATGTCTGGTGCAGCTTTTTATTTTTATCGTTGATCTTTATCATCATGTGTGTTTCATTTGATCGAGAGAGCGAAGCGGCGGCACTTGTCCCTTTCAACTTGGTCAAAAACTCTTTCGTTTGGCAGAATTCCGAATTACGGATCTCGCCTACAGCTCGCTTTTCTCTTGACCGATTTTCGTGTTTTGTAAGCAGGTTCGATAACTTCGATAATATTGAAAAAAAAAAATATATACAGTAGCGGAAGAAAATCTATCATATTGAAATATTTTAACTTTAACTCGAATTGGATCCAAGGATAAGATCCGAATGAATATTGCCAATAGCGTAATAAGTACCTTGTAGCAATACAATACAAATGCTTTATTGCACACCAAATAAGTTTAAAAATTGAACACAAAAACAATAATTTTAATAACGGTAGACAAAAGGCAGTATAGTAAGTGTAGGCAGGTAGTATAGTAAGTGCGTAACGAATAAAAACATATGTATTTTATTAGCGTAATTGCAAATATTAACTGAACGGCAAATTAGCAGAATGTCGATAACGTTTTCAAAATAATAATTTGTATAGAAACATATAGATGTTTTATTGGTTAAAAAAGAAATATCAGGTCAATACTTTGTTACATCACCGTTTGCAATTGTAAAAGTTAGGCAACTTTCGTACAAAATACACCAATATGATAGATTTTTTTATGTGGTAGTTGTGTATAACATCCATGATTTAGAGCAGAGGTACATAGTGTCAATAAACGTATCAAGGAAGGCATCATAATTCGATTTTGATGACAATAATGGGTGAGAAGAATGGCTCTTTCATTTGTTAAACACGTTATTTTATTCGTAATCTATTTTGACAAAAACCTTCTGGTTTCAAGGCCATGTACAAAATCATGGTGCGCATCAAATTTATGGACAAGTTAGTAGGTACACTACGAATATTTCCAGGTGTAAGCGCCTTATAAAAACTTCGCGAGGTGTATAGCACGAAGAGATAATTGTCTCTGTAAATAGTTTGATTTATATGTGGTCTAGTTTTATGTGATGGTGGTTTATAACATCCATGATTTAGAGCAGAGCTACATGCATCAAGGAAGGCATCATAATTCGATTTTGATGACGATAATGGCTGAGAAGAGTGTAATAGCCCTTTTATTTATTAAACACGATATTTTATTCGTAATCTGTTGTGGCAACCCTTATGCTTTCAAGGCAATGTACAAAATAATGGTGCGCATCAAATGTATGGACAAATTTGTAGGTACATTATGAATATTTCCATTTGTAAGCGCTTTTCCTTGAGTTTAACATAACTGATATTAGAAATAAGACAATGCAATAATAAGCTGAGTTTCTGACAGACGCAATGGACATGTTATGTCTTTTTGGTACTGAGTTTTAAAGAATATACCTAATTAAATCGCTTATATTTATGTTTCTACTTTACTAATCGAGTCTAACCAGAATATGTTTGTGATCATCCTCATACAAGTCATATTTTTATAAGAATAAATTTAAATAAATTCGATCTCATAATTCTATGGTTGGTAGATACCATAGAAACGATTTCGGCAAACTATGGTGCCATGACTCATGATTTTGAGAGGAAAATAAGCGGAAACGCTGATTTCGATGCGTATGCGTCGCATCCTAACATAATGATGATGTCAAATTCTTCGTTTTTATTTTAATAGAGAACCTACAACATTAAAGTGGAATCGAAACTTCTTGGACATCAAAATTGCCCATCATACTCACCCAACCTAGGTAAACTTCGCGAGTAGCGTAGAGCTTGCTTTAAATATGCCTTTCCGATAGCAAAATCGTGGAAATAAGGAAGTATACAATACATCTGAGTCTCAAGTGTAAGTTGCCAACACAACAAGACTTCTTGATCGTGTTTATTTTTTTGGACGACACTAGAGACACACCGAGAATTACGCTCTTCTGTTGTTGCCTTTATCTATCCACATACTGAGAACCCAACTAACTAACTTATAGTATCAGTGTACCTTCCTAATTCAGATAAACCAACCTATAATCAAACGTCGTGTTGTAGTAGGGAAATCACAATTAGTTACGCCCTTTCGTATACACCAGGCTGGTAGTATATCTGTGAAGTACAAAAGTTGTAATAGAGTATAGAAATCACAGTGAGTTACGTCCTTTTGTAAGCGACAGCCGAAAGTACATCTGAGCAGTGACGTCATTCATATCATAGCGAGTCGCGCGGAACAAAATACGGTTAGCCTTGAAACGCTATGCGTCCGCGCAAGCTTAGGCCGACTGTACGAGACATTTATTCGACACGCGTTAAAGTAACGACGATTATATAAAAAAAAAAAACTTAGGTGTGTAAAAATAAGATATGAATAATAAGGGGAACTAACTGAAATTACTAGTAGGAATCAGACGTGTTCGATCTATTTTCTAGGGGTTGATTGCGAATTTGGATAGGGTATACCAGTAATGGAAAATGTTAGTATGCGCCGAGAATTCCCGTACCAGCAATACCCCAATTTAGAATCATTAGATGGGTAGCTCTTGCATTTTTCTAACGCGGTAAAAGTTTTCAGAAATCAAATCTCCCAAAAATCGGTCCTTTATGAAAACGCGTGTCAGCGTCAATCGCTCGACAGTAGCCACTAGTCAGTAGGCAGCCTAATAGCTTCGCTAGACGACCATCGCCAGCTCCGCCCATGGCTTAACTGCAAACACTTCCTTGCTCGTGATCTTCACTTCGTTATCTCGCTTACCTGTGATGAATGTGGAAAATTCACCTGCTAAAAGGACTAGTACCCGTAGTAGTAGTAATAGAGAAGCATTACATTTTAACAAAATAAACATCGAATGGTTTATGAAAACGACATTCATCCTACCATTTAGCAAATTAGAATTCATCTCGCTAAATAATTATTTATTTAATTTTCATTTGGTTTGATCTTATTTTAATTTCCTCAGTCGCTCGACAATCGCCAGTCCGCAGCCACCCTAACCGCCTCGCTGCACACCTCACGCTCCGCCCACGGCTTAGCTGCAAACACTTCCTGGTTCGCGATCGTACCTTCGTTCTTTCGCTTAACTATGATGAATGTGGAAAATACAACTGCTAAAATGACTGGTACCCGCAGTTGTAGCAGTCGTCGTAGTAGTAGTAGTAGTCGTAGTAGTAGAGAAGCTTTGCAATTAACAAAATAAACATCGAATGATTTATGAAAACAACATTCATCCATTCATCTAAAAAAAAAAAATCATTTCATTTTCATTTCCTCAGTCGCTCGACAATCGCCACTCCGCAGCCACCCTAACCGCTTCGTTGCACGCCTCGAGCTTCGCCCACCTTAGCTGCAAACACTTCCTTGTTCGTGATCTTCGCTTCGTTCTGCACTTGACTCGTTCGTCGCAAGTCACAACATAAACAACGTTATAATACCTCTTTTTACGGCACAGATTTCATTATGGCGCTTGGCATTTGTTTTCGTGACGATTTTGTTTGGGCTTTTTATTTTGAAGTGTCAGTTTCGGATGGCTTACTCGTATTATACGTAATTTCATATTAAGTAAACTGAATAATGTAGTTAGATCCATAAAAAAGTAGCTCAATGATTCCCTATTAACGAATGGAATTGTATAACTTATAGTACTTATCACGAATTTTAACTACCGTCAAAATTTTACTCAAGGCCCTTTAATGGCATTTCCTTCTTTAATAGACAAACGATTCATCGAATAATGATTCATTTCGTCGAATTTTTATTTTATAGAAAATTGTTTCTCCTGAGTCATATTTTTTTCATACATCTTGAAAATGTCATGCTATATATTAGGTTCGGTTTGTTTTATAACCATCCAAAAATAAAAATTACGTGGTTTCGGAGAAAAATACAAGTTATCACGTAAATAAAGAAGCGTTTTCCGGATTCCGAAGGTTTATTTTTCGTTTTTTTTTTGTTTAAACAGAAGGCCTCGGACCTCGAAGTGTCTTTTAAGAGTGCGCTTCTTCCCCCTTAAAGTCACAGCTCCCGATGAGTATTTATTGAAGTATTTTATACGATATTTGCTAAACGTATTTTACTTGTCGCTGGACAAGAAAATGATGGCCGATGGATATTTATTTACCTATTTCTTTAACCTTTATTGCACAACATTAAAAATAAATACAAATGGTGGACTTAATGCCTTAAGCCATTATCTACGAGTCAACCACTAGTTTAAAATAGAAATATTTATTTCATCTTTAAGTGAAACACTTATCGTACAAAAGGCGCACTTAAAGCCATAAGGCATTCTCTACCAGTCAATAGGTACTCAGTGCAGGATTATATTATTATGGTGCAGGATTTTAAAGAATTGACAACATTTCATATTTATAACAGGTGGAAATTAATATAGAGATCGACAGGGCTTTATGTCGTGTACCTTAAAAAAAATCTTTGAATTTATTCTTCTGTATTTAAAGAAATATAAGAAAATACATCAAATAACTGCAATCTAAGACAATACGGTCTGAATAGGGTTGTTGTCTAAACCAAAGAGCGAAAAAAACTATATTTTTTTTATTTGACGTTGACAGATGACAGATGCATACCGAGTCTTATTAAGTTTTTTTTTTTTATAAGAAAACCGGCTTAAGTAGCCGTTCCATTAAGTTCTGGTTTTGGTGTTGCCACATTTTAAAATGAGTATGTTTTTATAAATTAATAATAAAATAAATAATCATCTCAGAAAATAAATAAAAACAGAGATTACTTCATTTTTTTAAGCAGAATTCAGAAACGTAATAAAATGATAGTCTTAAAAATATGAAATGTTGTCAATTACAATAAAATTATCGTTCTATCGAAATAGTTTCGCTTTCGACAGGCGGTCTATGCGGCAATCTCGACTATCTGTAGTTTCACCTTCAGGCCCTCTGTGCATCTGATAGCACTATCGTAGTACCTTGTCGGCCAGATATGGCGCGTTGTGATAATTAACGTGTTTGAAAAGGGCCAGTTATAAAATATACCATAAATAAAGCTTCATAGCTAACCATATTTCAGAAGTGGGATGAGGTATCCCACTTCTGAACATACCTAGATAGGTTAATAATATCTCAACTACTATGTATGTATTCTGTCATTTATCATGTCTGTAAATATGTTGACTAGCTCATGGATACTCTTTCAGATATATTAGATATATGTAGAAAATAGTTTATTTAAATATGAATGGCCCAAATATAAAGAAAAAGGGACTGAAAATACCCTTCAAGAATAGACATGTTGACTGATGTTGAATTCTACAGCGTACTGTATTCTATTATATTCTATTCTACTGTAGTTATATGAATAAAATTAGCTAAATATATCACGAAACAAAGAAAAAAACCAGAAAAATAAATCTTTTTTGGAAATATGTGACTTCAGAGGTACGCAAATTTTATGATATTTTTTTTAATCCAAAAGAAATTTTGAAAATGTTTTCAGAATCCTCATAATTTTACAAAATGATAATTGTATGACAACATTGACAACCATGATCTTAAACGCACTTTTTCACGGTGAAAATGGCAAATTTCTTAATTTCTCCATACAATTATTGGTCGTCACTAGCCTGGACGCCTTTTGTATGGAGCGTTTTTAGCGCTACGTAGGAATGTTGAACTTTGACGGTCATTTCTGACTTTTAGAGCAGTTTAAGTGTAGTCAGTCCCATAGATATTTGATCACAATAAAAAATAGAATCGATTAACATCCTCAAAAAAAAAATAGTCAACAGTCATGTCTATTATGTTTCACCTGTATCCTGTATGTGTATATCTGTATATTGTTTTTTATTTTATTTTTAAAAGAATTTGAGAGTTCATTCTGGTTTTATAATAAGTAGCAACACACAAAAAGAAAAAATAAGATACCTAAGTAGATGAGTTTAAAATAAACGTGCTGATAAATGCTTCGTAGTCATGTTCTTAACTATTTTTGATCATGATACACTCTCGCTATCGCTATCGCACTTACAATGAAAATTCTTACTTTTATTGGCTTATATCTTTATGTGTTTGGCATATTCCAATTCTATTGCATCTCTTTCGGTAGAGGATGCCTACATCGGAATCTGCCCATTGCGTCCTTTTCGAATGATCAATATTTTGAGAAAGATGAGACCATTTGGTTAGAAATCGGTTTACAATCTTTATTTTCAACTAAGATCAGAAACCTCTCCAGACTTCAAGACTCGATATGTGGCCGAAATACGAAAGTCATTTTAGGTTTTTGTTGCGAGAAGATCGATTTTCGCATTTCGCCAAGAACCACATCTGGAAATCATCTACCATCTACTTTATCCAGCTCGTATAGTCCACGGCTCGACCTCAACTCCATCCAGGAGAATGGCAAAATTAAAGCGCGTTACCCAACCAAGGCGAACCAAAGAGAGTTTAATGACATAACTTTATACTAATTACAAATTGAAGCTATTCAAAACCTTGTCAAACAAGCAGTGAAAACCGAACATTTTCTATTTAACTAAGCAATTCAGATTTAAATAGAGAACATCGTTCAGAACTCAACAAAAGTTTGACCGTTTCATTTTACGTATGCTAATTTTGTGTAACGCCTATCCGTTACGGAGCAAAGACAAAAGTTACATAATTTTATATATTTGATACACGAGTATGTTTCGTTTCGTTTTACTTTTCAGAATAAGATGACGGTATCTTTGCAAACATAGTCTACCGAAAAACTACAGATTTCAGACACCGATTCTAAAACCCACTTAAGCGCAAGATGGACCTGAAGAACCTAATTTGTACCATGTGAAAACATATGTAGATAAACATATAGCTCCATGACTATATTTCCATCACTCAGCAATTATTTTCTTTTAAATTACTACAAAATTAAAAATGTTTAACAGCCATTCTTAGTTGCACTAAGACATTTTAAAGGCAATTATTCCATATTTAGAATTTTATAAATTTACATATATTTTTGTTTGTCTGGTTTATTTATCTGTTATTTTTGTAACTCGGGATCCATTCAATAAAATATTTATCTGGTTTATACTAGTCCACATCCGCCATCTATACGTACTTGTACCCGGCATATACCCCCGCGGGTTAATTAAAAAAAAAGATCTTTTATTTTCTATTTATTAATAAAAAATAAAGTCGATTCGAGAACCTTGTCTATAAAGCTTGTCAAAAACCAGTGAACACCAGTTAAGGCTATCGTACGCATCATTGCAGCAACACGAGTAGGAAATAAAACGACATTGGGTGCGCGGGGGGCGCTTGCAACACTGACATTGGCCCCGTTCCGAGACCTACTAACGCTACGCTATCTGTACGTCACAGCGATGCGCTCGACGACTTTTTATGTTCTACGTTAATGTGAATATGTTGTTAGTGGATGCGTTTTTGGTGTTGGATTTTTAGTGACAACAAGGTGTTATGAAACTCTTGTTTCTTTTACATGTACTTGCAGTATATCATATAAGTTGAGAAAGCTCTAGGAAATATATTCAAAATGTATGTTTTTTGTTTCGCATATAAATTAACATTTTTTGAATAGATCATAAAATTATTACTTATAACTGGTGCCGATAATTAGAAAAACGGACAAATTTCGGCTATTATCAAGTTTCCACGAAAAAAAATCGACCGACATGTCGCTGCATTATATGAACTAGCTTGACATACATGATAATCATTGTTGAATTTCAGATATAGTTAAAGTATAAAAAGTCAACAACAAAAGAAACGACGTTTCCGACAGCCCGCCGTCTATTTCAAAGACCAGGAGAACAGAAGGAAGGAAGGAGTGACAAGGAAGGGAGCGTAGATACCAAAATAACTATGATAACACCACAGCCGGGCCCCTAGACTTGCATTGCTTAAATGGGTCACCGGGCTGCCAAATAGGTCGTCACGAAAAGGATGCAAGCGGCTGGTAGACTCGTTAATCCAAAGTTTGCTAACAGGATAATGGTAAATTATTGCGTGGGTGTGGCAAATGAAGTAATATTAAACGTGCTGAGTTAATGGGGTTGAGTTTAGTAATCAGAGCTTCCCTTCTATTGTATGTGCGACAAGAAATCAGATTTATAGTTACTAAGTTGTTGGAGAAGGTTGCGAAAGATGAAAAAAAAAAAAGTAAATAATATTATTAGGTTAGGAAAACGATTCCCTCCAAATTAATACATTGATAAAAGATAAGTGGGCCTGTGACGGTTGCATTTTTTGGGCGATTAAATGAATAATGGAATAAACGATAAAACTTTTGTCAATCTCGCCTCATACGTGTCAGATAGATACTTTATCAATTATCTATAATGCAATAAATAGGTACGCCAAACGCTTTTATATTCCGCCTATTGCTTCTGCGCGGCAACGATTGGCCCAAACCAATACAGCTCAGTAGTTTTGCATACATCAGCCGGTGATAAATCTCGTTTGCACGAGCCCTTAACTCGGGGTGACGAATCGCGAGATCCTTCACGCACATTCGTTTTCCCTGACAAAGCGGGCAGTGTAATGCAAAACAGCGCAACCGAACAGTCACAAAATTTACTGATTTTCCATGTACTAACAGTGTGTTTTGAATTAGGAAATTAAGGTTGCTTTTGATAGGTACAGCTGGTATGTTTCAAATTACATACAGGTTAAAAAAAGGATTTGTAATCGTAAAAATCATCTAATTCACTTGGCTTGCCACCGCCAACTATACCTTTCTGTGGTGCCACGATGCCTGCAATCCATTTTAGGCATCGTGATGTACGTCGGGCACTACAGTCACTCGATACCCGAAAAGCCAGTGGTCCTGACGGTATCCCAGCGATTGTACTCAAAAACTGCGCAGCGGAGTTATCTCCGGTATTGACGCGCCTCTATTATCTCTCGTACTCGTCCGGTAGTATTCCGGAAGCGTGGAGAGAAGCTAATGTGCAGCCAGTCCCCAAAAAAGGAGACCGTTCTGAACCATCTAATTACCGTCCCATTGCCGTAACCTCAGTGTTGTGCAAAGTCATGGAGCGGATCATCAACGACCAACTGATCCGATACCTTGAAGATCACTCCCTAATTAATGATCGTCAGTATGGCTTCAGACCGAAACGATCAACGGGCGATCTTCTAGCGTATGTGACACACCTCTGGGGGGAGGCTATTGATAAACACGGCGAGGCTTTGGCTATCAGCCTTGACATTGCCAAAGCTTTCGATCGGGTCTGGCATAAAGCACTTCTTTCCAAGCTTCCTGCCTACGGTCTGCACATGCAACTGTGTAAATGGATTGCTGACTTCCTGCATGAGCGTAGAATCCGCGTCCTCGTCGAAGGGTGCGCTTCGCGGTTCATGACAGTGAATGCTGACGTCCCACAGGGCTCTGTTTTATCACCCACCCTCTTTCTTCTGCATATCAATGATATGCTACCATTAGGGAACATACATTGCTATGCGGATGATAGTACGGTCCATGGTCGATATTTTGGCCGGCCAGGAGCTTGTAGGGCGGAAATCGGCGCGAAACGTGAGAATCTTGTCGTTGAACTGGACCAGGTTCTGGACCTCATTAGCAAATGGGGATCTGTTAACCTGGTTGAGTTCAACGCCAAGAAAACCCAGGTGTGTGCGTTCACTACCAAGACGTCTTCGTTTCTCCCTACTCCTAGTCTCCAGAGCACTCCTCTTGGTTCGCGTGATAGCCTGAATATGCTAGGCATGGATATCCGCTGCAATCTGAACCAAAACGAATACATCGAGTCACTGATTACCACAGCTTCCAAAAAACTGGGGATCCTGAACAGGGTGCGACGGTTCTTCACGCCGGACCAGCTTTGCCTTCTTTATAAGACTCAAGTTCGGTCGTGCGTTGAGTACTGCTCGCATCTTTGGGATGGCTCCGCCCAATATCTACTCGATGCGCTTGACAGATTGCAGCGTCGGGCGGTCCGCATCATAGGTGACGAGAAAAGTACCAGATTCCTCGAACCCCTTCAATTACGTAGGGACATTGGGTCGCTGAGCGTTTTCTATCGCCTATACCAGGGCGAGTGTTCTGAAGAGTTATTTTCTCTTATCCCACCCTCCCCTTTCCGTCATAGAACCACACGTGCCAGCTTGCGATGTCATCGCCTCACCGTGGAGAATATTCCCACACGTACCAAGAAGTTTGGCAATTCCTTCATCTGCCGAACTATTAAAGTATGGAACTCCTTGCCGGCTCATGTGTTTCCTCCTTCTTATAACTTGGGACCCTTCAAACGAAGCGTGAAGAAGCATCTCTCGGGCCAGCATGGCAGTGTCAACTGACTTGGCACCTTTGGTTTCTCGTCAGTTGCCATTGCGACTTGGGCTCCCCTTTTTGCTTACCATCAGGCGAAGTGGAGCCACTATGTTGTGCCGTTATAAAAAAAAAAAAAAAAATTCAGTGTGCTAACACTTTGTGTGAACAGACACATTGCTTTCATTATCTTCTATACTAGTTATATACGAGGGAGGATTTTTTTTGCTAAAGTAAATAATTATTCTTCAAATGAAGCTCCATGTACTTAGTCCAACGTTTTCTAGCTTTTCGATTCCTTCCGTATGGTATGATTTCCCCAGCCCTTCAAAATACGCATTGGTTTCTTCGATGATTTCATCGTTCGAACCGATCTTTTTCCGCCAAGCCATTTCTTCAAGTTTAGGAAAAGTAAATAGTCGGAGGGGGCCAAATCTGGAGAATAAGGTGGTTGCGAGAGCAACTCGTGGGTTTTGGCCTCGTGGGTTATAGCTAATGCACATGTGTGCACCCGCGCGTTATCTTTATGAAAAATGGGATCTTTTTACCATTGAAACGTCATGGAATCGCTGTAACAAAGTGGCATAATATTCGCCGGTGATTATTCTGATTTTTTGGAGGTAATCAACATATTTTACATCACAAGCATCCCAGAAGACAGTAGCCGTAACTTTATTCGCCGACAAAACTGATTTGGCCTTCTTCGGGCCAGGTTACCTGAAGCAATCCACATGCACATTATTTTGACTACTCCTTGGTTTCTGGTGTATAATGATGGATCCAGATTTTTACCAGACTTCTCACTGCACCCTCGTACAACCAGTTTGTTTTGAACACTAAAAGTTGGGACACTAAAATTGCTCTTGATACTCGTATATTTGATGCGCAACATGAATCGCTGACATCTACTCGTATTAAATAACCTACCTACAAGGTAAAAAAAGACAAGCTTGCAAGTTGTAATAGAATATACTACGACTAGCTATTCTAATTAAAGAAACTATTTCAATTCATTTGAATTAATAGGCCAGCCAATAAAAAAAGAAAAACCAAAAAGCTTATAAAATGGCTCTCGAAATGTATAAGTAAAACGATAAATATCACAGAGCAGACCCAAAACTATTAAGGCCAATAAACTTTATGGGATAAAGCAATATCCCAAGAAAAAACAGGTGCATTTAATACGCCATAAGTCATAAAATGGAATTTACATAACAAAGGATAAGGCGAATACGGTATAAATAAATATTAGGCATCGGCCACAGCTGTTGTTTCGGTGGCGCTTGCCGAGGTCGCCTTGCGTGAAACAGAAAATTAAAATAAAGAAGTGCAAAACATTGTTAAGCAATTTGCGAAGGCTAAGTACGTAACCAATAAACATATGAGAATACTAAAAAGTAAAACAGTGTCAAAGTTAAAGCAGTTACAGCGACACGTAACACACATCAAAACTAAATTGCACATAGCAAAGCCACCCGCTCCGAAATGAAAGGGAAAATTCGTTGCCGGCACCATAATCAGATCGAAAATCGGGTCCCCGACATACGCAGGCTTCGTAGATATAGCAGGAGCCCGGATGCAAGTGAAAACGACATCAGTGGGGTGGGGAGCACGACTAACCCCGTTTCCAGGCTCACCCACACAACCTAGCGATGTACAGATGACAACGCATCCCTCGCCAGACGTCTGTGTGCGCCCGCCCCGTTTCAAGGTCGACCGGGCCACGCTAGAGAGGGAGAGATACACACCCCCTATGAAAGTGCAAGCGAAATGTGCGAGAGAAAATCAATCTTGCACGGAGGGGGAAAGTGGGGGTACCGAAAAACTAGGTGAACCGTTTCGGACGCCCGGTCCGGGCTACGTGCGTCGGTTGGCGATGGTGTTCGTACGTCTGGCTTCGCTAAAATTGCAATCACGGACAGACAGAGGACGCTTTTGCAAACGCCTAACCTTTTTATAATGATGCCTATTCAAATATTCCTCTGAGCTATACTGGGCCACATCAGGGTTCTAATAGAGACATATGAATTCTCGCCACGCTCATCTTTAGTTTGTCATGCAGTCTTCTCATACAAAATCAGCATTCATTGCCGGTAATGTCATATAATGGAGCGTGTGTTACTTTAGCAACATGTTATATAATATAAGTTGGTATTTATATAAATTGAATTACATACAATGACGATTATCCTTTGTTTAGAAGTTTCAAATCGACAAGCATTATAACTCCGAACTCTCAAACTCTCCTCCTTCGCACCATTCTGGTTTCATGTCCAATTTTTTCGCCGTTCAGGCAAGTCGTCTTTGGTATCCACTCCCTCTCTCTATTAGACAAGCCCCAAGCAAGGTAGTTTTCAAACGGTTGCTACGTAAGCACCTGCTCGAACAAGAGCTCGAATAATGCCTCATCCTATGCAGTAGACATTTCATCGTATTTATTATTATATTATATATAATATACATCTTATAGTATGTAAATATATGTATCATTGTATTTATGGTAGTTAAGTTATATAAAAATATACATGTATTCACTTGTATCTTGAATGCTCTCTGAACGATAAATTTTCTACTCTGCACCCACTTGAAGCATCTCTGTTTGGCCCTATGGTTGACTGATAGAAAATGCCATTAGGCATTAAGTTCGCCATTTGTACTGACTTTTGTTTTGTGCAATAAAGTTTAAATAAATAACTTCCAAACTGCAAGATGTAGGTCTTTTATAGAAACATTTAATACTCGTAAAGCTTATTCCAATATTCATTATTAAAGGCGGCTATTTGTCACTTAATGCAGAAGGTATTAAAGCGGAATAAGGTTCTCGTGAAGTGTTCATTTAAAATAGAAACAACATTAATAAGAAACACGCACGCAACTCACGCGAATCTAATAAACCTTATAAATTCTTATAACTTGGTAATTTTTCGTGATTTTCAGCAAGATTAGTTTATTGCTGCTTCATGAATTCACTGAACCGCTCAACAAGTCACAAGAACTTAGACGTATCACGTTTACGAGGACATCACACAGGGCTTACACGTTACACGCGTTTAACGACGTATCTAATAATACGAGGAAGCAACTCTAAAAATAAAACGACAGAAGGGGAACACCTTGCAAAGTCTTTGAACATGAGCAATCAACTAATGAAAAAGTTAAAACAATAACCAATAACGAGTGTGCACCCCATTTGAGATTATCTGAGCTGTTAAGGTAACTCTCCCTAGAGAACATCCCTCAATGCAATTAACGGGCACGGCCCTGCAACCCCCTAAAGGGTTAAAAATTTGTACTTCCAGTCACCATGCAACGCACATTACTCCTGGGGCCAAGGGGAGGCTTTTGTTTTACGTATAATGCACTCAAGTATAGCTAGAGGGGGGGAGGCGTTGGTGCGGTATTAACCCCCGTCCTCCCTTTTCCCATCGTTTGGCCGACCGCACCAACACCTTGGTTTTTGACGTTAACCTAAAACCAACCATGTGATAAATGCCACTTTAATGTTCGACGAAGTATGATGAAATGCCTCCAAGCCATGTCATATCTTGAAAGTAATGTCAGTGTAAATATAAACTTGCCCATGATTTTTAGTGCCACGTTTACGATTACGATTTTTAAGACCTGTAAAAATCGCTCTTTCATAGATTTATAAGTATTATTGACTACAAAATCTCCTGATGATTGTAGTGGCATTACAACGTAACATCTAAAATTAAAACCCCATACACATATTTCGGTGGAGTGGCATCTCTAGGAAGGAAATTCACAAATTGTCTCATTCGTAGATCGATTGTGATCAATCATAATAAATTAAATTAATGCACTAATAAAAATCATTGCTCTAAAGCGTTTGTCCAATCTCAAACACATTATTGATCTAAGCACCGAAATTGAGCTATAAATAGGACGTAAACCCCCTTTTATTGAACGTAAAACTGAAATCGCCTCTCCTCATCAAGTATTCAAGATTTGGCGACGAACTATTGTCGATGCCTGTTTAAATCTTTAAGCCCTCGAGCCCTTGGCGGTTGGCGGCCGTTTATTCTATTATAGTTTTATCGCAGCGGCTTTTAGTTATCATTTCGACTATGATAACAACGAATTTATCTATGATCGATTTGCAGTTCTTAGATTTTGAATCGCTGTGTTCCTATAACAACAAAATATATAAATCAGGCAATGCAAATATAAATAACTAAATAATAATAAATAAATAATCAGTGCCGGAACAATTCAATATCAGATTACGAGATCAACTGAAACAAGCACACTCCAAAGCAAATATTGTGACAACGTAACTCGGCGGCATAAGCTGAATATTCGAATAACTATATGCTCGCAAGGTATAGCCCCGAATCGCACGTAGTTGTCGAGAATAAACAATCTAATATTTGCCACGTAAACCTCCGCCCGCCCCACATTTGAATAAATGCACGCTCGAAATTCACACCAGAAAGTGAAACCATAAAAATGATGCAAAAGGACCGGGGTTTTCCAACTGGCCGTTGGTTTGACACAGTGTTCGTAATCAATTCTGTGGAGCAGAATTTTCGAGCACCGCATTAGGCTGTGTTAAGCGTTATGTGACTCCGTGTCGGCAGCTGGAAAACGGCCAAGTCGTGAGGGGGCGTTCGGGAGGATTTTGGGTAGGCCGGAGGGTCGGTTGCCTCGCGACACATATAGCGGCTCGGTCGATAAGGGAAGCGGGCCGCGCCGATGCGTTCGCCGTTGTCGAAACGCATAGAATGCGGTAATTGTAAATTTAAATCTGAATACTACTTTCAATCCTAATTGGGTCCTTCAAACTTAACTGGGGCTAAGGTTATACAGAAGGAATTAAATGTTCGTAGTAAAACGTAAAAATATGGGATCATTAAAACAGTTTTCAAAGTAAAGATCATGACATGAATACAGTGCGAAAGCAATTTTGACATGAGTCAACTCAATAGATGCGTGGTGTAGCAAAGAGCGACAGCCTATATCTTAGCAAAGGAGCATTATAACGAGAATTCGGAGCGGCCATGCAGAATAACGAGATTCACCCTAGTCTCAGAGGTAAGTGCCAGAAGAGATCCAGCAAATATCTAACGTGAGTGTACGAGTGTAGCAAATTTTGTTATACTATGCACAGGTATATTAGGAAAGTAGTAAATAGTGCAAAATATGACACAGGGGAATATACCTTTTGCTTTTCTAAATCTGCATATTGTTAATTCAAACACTATCAAGCTAGACTAAACGTCCACAGAACCCAATTTTTACCCGTTTATTTAGAAGTGTTTGAACGCAACTTTCGATTATTCTTACAGATATAAGCCAATCCAGCCTGCCCAGGTGTTTCTTTGATGCTAGTGCTACCTCACTGTCAGTTAATTAAATTAAGAAGAATCTTTAGATTCTATATACGTCGTTTTCTTCTGATATAGGTACACTTGTTGTTCATGATTATTACTCCTAGTAAAATATAATGCAGTAACGATGCATGAAATTCCCAAACCTCTCGAAACACGCACCATACACTATTGTCACGATTCGAAAATAAATTTCAATTCCCAAAAGCCATCTCCACATTAACAGCAAACATTTCTACAGCCCGGTCCTCGGGTGACGCACGCCCGCCTCCCTCGCCCTCCCACTGCGTCTAGCGCACTTGTTCGGAGCGACCTCGAAAAGTTACGACTGGAAACCTTACAGGAAAAACTCCTATAAAATCCATTGAAACAGCCCTGCAAATTAACTGCAATTAAGACTTCATTGTGAAGTAGGGTCGAACAGCCGTCGAAAAATTTCTCAACTTTGTTGGCTTACCGTTGTTCTAACAATGGCATTGTGAGCAGTTTCTTTACACTGAACTGGCTTTTGTAAAATTTCAATTTCATCACTGGACTTCTTTACAATATTGTTTTAAAACTAACGTAACATTGTGAGTTCAAGTTCAGGTTTCCTGTTATCAACGGTAAGTAGGATAACATGGTCCGCGATTGCGGGGATTTGACAACAACTATCTCGGCTATTCCCCGGCAACGCATTCATGGGAGACGTGACGTGCTTTAATTAACATCCGAATTTGAATAGAAATGCCTACCCGCATACTATATGCACATAGCTTAACAGTGTAAGTTTACAACGTTATTAAAGGAACGCCCCCAGGTGAAATTTAATATCTGAACGTTTTACAACCACCAAATGCGGGCCAATGAAATATAACAGGGAAGTTTTTGCGTCTCAGGCAGAAGATTTGAAAATGCGCTTTATTAAGATGACTTATTAAAAACAAGGAATCGGTTAACATGTTTTGAGTCATTACACGTGTCTCTTAACGGAAAACGCAATAACACGATAACGTGTGCATTCGACGAATCTGCTTGTTCAAGGACGTGTTTACAAATGATAAGCGTCTTTGTTTTTTTAAAGATTCGATTGCATTTAAAACTGTTCTATTGCTTTTGACTAGTCTTTGCTAGCTTTGGATCTAGTATTTTTTAAGTCCATATTTTAGTAAAAAATACGTTAGCCTTAGGTATTTATGGATAAAAATATTGTAAAATTTATTAAAAACAAAAATGCGATGCCTTAACAATTCTAGCACATTCTTAAATCGTGTACTTACTAAAAATTTCCTACAGAAATCTATATGCGGAAGAAACCCTAGCAAACAGCGAAATCATGTTATCTCTATGTTTACCCAAACGTATTGCACTAAATTTCCAAAACATTTCCAAACGATCACCATCCAACCCTTCCCTAATATCTGCAATAGACATACTGTTATCAAATTCAATACGCATATCGTTAAAATGATGCATACAAACGTCAAGGCCAGTGGGAAAAAAGTGCCAATTTTATCGCGAACGGTGTCAACGACCCTTTTATCATTTTAGCAAGATTTCGCGGACATGCACGTCCACACAACCATCGTACGCCGTGTTATGATAATACGGAGATAATGTAATTTGCAGCTTGTTACGACATAGCATGTACATAGCTATTAATATAATATAACCAACTGGACATAAAACTTGGATGGAATTTATACATGAATGTGTTTCAGTAATGTTGAACAGTAACTACCGATTCCGACTTTTTCTATTAATTCTTAAGAGCATGATTTAACAGGCAAATAGGACGGGCAAGGAAACGCCTTTTAAGATTCAGATTGATGACTCTAAAATCCCTGAAACGACTGTCGCATGGCGAAAGTTTAAGCTTTGCGAATTATTCTTATATTTTCCATTGTTTTCAGAAGCTGATCCTGACTTTTCTATAACTAGGAAGGAAAGCTGAATTGAATGTTAAATAAATATATAACCTTAAGAAAATGATTTCGTAACCATCGTCTAATTGTAAGATTGATTTACTATCACACTAACAATTCATTCGATTAAATAAATTTGCATAGTTTTTAAGAAAATTTACGACGTAACCGTTTAAGCAAAATAATATATAAAACAACTAAATTTTTTTCCCTATCAACATCAACCGTATATTATGCTTTTAAATCCTTCATAGGCACTTATTAAATCTGACTAAACAGTGAAACGGTACAAGTAAATCGATATTATTACAAACGATGTCGCATTATTAATTCGTCTATTGCTGACAATGTTGAAGGAAACCTTTAAATTATAAGTACCTATTATTTGTAGAAACAATGTAGGATATGTAACTATAACTAGTCATTTATCATATTCAAGCATAAGATAAATATATTTAACTTTAGTATCGTTAACACGACAGAAATGACAATTCTGTGTACAAGAAAGAAGAAGAGGGCCGGCAGTGAATATTTTTTTAGTCTAACAAAAATACTCCGATACAACTCTATCTCTTGTTCAATTATACAGCAAACGTCGTCACTTTGGTGCGTTAGATGTTCAATTAGCGCATTAGCAATAATTTAGGATTGGCATGAGTTGTTAGCGTTCCCGCAGCCTTCACCGCTGACCTCGGCAATGCTACACCACATCTATTGTAATGACGTTGAAAATTTCGTTTCAAAAATCTTGAATTCTGTCCTTAACAAAATTCCGAGGTAGAACCTGCTAAATGTAAATTAAATAAGGTAAATTTAGACTTCCCTAATTTGCATCAAGCACTCTTAGAAACTGAACCGCATCCCTAAAACCTCTTGAGCCATGCTTGCGTATTTTCAAGTTTCTCTCCAGTCACTATGACTCGTCAGTCCTTATCTAATAAAATCGTGCAGATTCAAGACGTAGGGCGCGTAACACCCAAAAATTGCAGAGTTTTATTTGTTCGAAAGCAACATTACTTGAATTTTCATATTGCTAAAAGTTAGGTTAGCATCAAAATGCAGTTTTCGGAATTATGAAAATTTTGAATAATGCTGATTAACTAAGGAGTTATGTAGTGTAGCCGTGGGGAAGAAAGGGGGGCTCACCTTCGCAGTAAAGTGTGACGTCGGCGAGACTCTCCGAGTTCCAGAGGTTCGCGAACGACGTGGCCAAGTTTGAACCGAAGCTGTTCCATTTCAGGCAGTACTGCTGCTGCTGAGAGTCCATGCCCGGGCCGCCGCGGTTACCTTCCCTGTAATGAAAAAAGAATATTCCAAGTGTGCTCCAGATACAAAAAAAGCTTATTTCATCGTGACGATGTCCACAACTGCTTTCCTGGACGAAGAAAAAGGGAGGGTAGATAAAAAATAATATGACTATTGTTTGCTGTTAAGTAGTCAGATAAAAAGTATCCTAAAACCATCATGGTATCCTGCCATTCTTGTAACTTTTTGTAACTCACGAGCCGTTTTGACATGATGATATTTCGATTGATAGATGCATTATGATGGCAGTCGCTAATAAATCGTACATAATGCCTTACGTGGAATATCGCGCTGTAAACCTTAACATTCTTGAAATTAAAGTAAAGGCAGCCAGCATTCTATAAGATGAAACTATGGCGTGAAAATGTCTATCGCAAGTTCCACCAGATGTTAAGGGATTACAGGATTGAAATGCTTTTTCGTAATCTACATGTGTTCCTTATTACATAGGAAACGTTCAGAGACCACATGTTTTTTGCTAAAGAAAAGTCTAGACAGAACCTCTCGTGCCTAGGCATAATTCAAGAGTTCCTCCAAACTATAATCTCAAATTAAATATTCTAGGCCACTCACTTGAAGTTTTTTCACTTTATTATAGAACACGAAATAACACGCAATGCATTGTTAACAACCTATATTAAAAGTTAGGCAGAACTTAACTTGAAACCTAACGAGAAGATCCTCAGATTAGAAAGTGCCTTGTTTTGTAAAATGTAAATATTAAGCCCTCCGGAGGCTAATCTGGAATTACCAAGAGGATAATTTTCTCCGTTAGACTTTGTAATCTGCAAAGTGCTTCAATTATACTATCTTTCAACGGAATGTCTATAAGATGGGTTGGCACAATTTTTATTAACAATTTTTTAAAGTGACGAATCCATTGTTAAATTAATGATATCGTCTAGGCAGTTCCAGGCGTTTCGGTATATGTGGTATCGAGTTTCTTTTGCGCCCAAAAACGTGCCACAGAGAACATCAATCGCTTCTCCCTGCTTTATCCTGGCCGATCCTAAAGCTCTTTGGGCTAAAGGTAAAAGGCGAAGCAGCAGCAAATCCAATATTAAAACAACCCACCGACTTTGCATATAAAATCCCTTAAAAATAAAATCAATGTACCAGGTAGGCCTTCGGGCGCGGGGCGGAAGGTGGCTCGGCCCAAGGTCGCAGGGTGAACAACCGGTGCATGATCAATACCGCGCCAGGCTACCATGAATATGTAATGGCGGTGACCGCTACTTCCCACGGTACAGTCGGTACTCCGGTAATACTAAAGTGGAGTTGTCAAGTCGCCGACCCTATTTTTGGACGGGAAAGCCGGTGAGGAACAAACCTTTTAGTCGGTTTGCTTCTTGTAGATTGAAATCTACAAAACGCATTATGAACACGATATTATTTCAGTGTTATTCTAGCGATCACTTCTAGAAAAGCTAGTTAATGAGCATGTTTAAGAATTTACTGCAATAGGTGGGTATATATTTATGTAACGAAAAACAAGTAAAAAATAACAGAAATCAACCCACGTAAAAATTGACAGGAACGGCCCGACATGTTTCGAACTCATTTGGACTCATTTTCATCAGGGGTAGCTATCCGTGCTGCTACGCGACTCGCGACCCACTAGTTTATACCGTTTTTATAATTAGTAAAGATGTCTCACGATAGTTTTAATAACATTATTAACAGAAATCAACTTAAACTAAATAAAAGTAACTAACTAAAACCGATGTCCACCAGATCATGGCCCTGCGGCAGGGTACCCATAATGCCTGCAATAGGTACTCGTACATACCTATTAACTATAAACCTTAAAATAAAACGATCTAAGACTTACAACTAGATTCATCTAGTAATAAAAATAAAAAACCTCAGTCAATAAGTGTTGCCTTCTAAACAGTGACTCGGGTTGAACCAGATAAAGGTACATAATTTAATGGAGCTAACTTCACTTAACAATATCACAGAATAAAGACACTACAGAAGCCGCACTCTTTTGTTATTTGCCGCTTTTGCAAAATAATTAGCCTACTCGTATCCGATTGGCTACTTTTAGTGACGTGCGACGCTGTTGGTTGTAGCTTCTGTGGGGCGTGCCATACTCCTAGGGTTGCCTACACCAACAAAAGGGAAACTTCTTCTCGGTATTTGTACTCGTTTCACTAGCTATTTTAATTAATAGGTACGCCCAAAATAAGACAGACTTGGCGCGATCTTTATGACGATGGGATACAATAGGGCCTACCTACTGGATTTTTGGATTGGTTTAACGTAAATATTGTGCGGTGCACATTCATAAAAAAAATATTGAAAGTATTTATTGTAAGTATATAAAATAGACTATTACTAATCAATGCAGAAATTATAGTAAGTAGACAAATAACAGTGGGCAGGGCACATTGCTCATAGAACCGATGGCCGTTGGGCAGAAAGGTTCTTGAGTGGCAACCACGCACCGGACGACGCAGCATGGGAAAGCCCCCAACAAGGTGGACCGACCACCTGGTTAGGATCGCGGGTAGAAAACGGATGAGGGTGTCGCAAAACCGATCTATGGAGAACTTTGCCTTTGTCCAGCAGTGAACATCTATCGGCTGATATGGTGATGAGACAAATAATGCACGCCGAGGACACTGCCAGCCTAGGTTTTCCCCAGAAGCTACATCATGCAGTTCTTAAGAAGGAGAGTAAATAGGTTCTTGGAAACGCGTGTGATGCTTCTGGCATCGCAAGCGTTCTTAGGCGGCAGTAACTGCTTAACATCAGGTGGGCCGCATGCTTGTTTGCCCAGTATTACGACAATAATCATCAGGTCAATTTTATGATTACTAGTTGTGAATGTTCATTAATGTAAGTAGAAAAACGAAAACCACACTTTTCGACGTTGAACTAGTTAGCACTTGCATGATCCATCATCAGGTAATTTTTATGATACCTACTGGGCCAAATGTTTACTGAGGTGAATCGAAATTTGAAAACCGCACATGTCTGCGTTGAAGTAATCTTGAGATCCTGTGGATATTTCTAGGGTCCAACATCAGATAAATTTTATGACACGGGGTCTAAATGTTCATTGAGGTTAATCGAATCGTGAAAACCGCACATGTCTGCGTTGAAGTAACCTTGAGATCCAGTGGATATTTCCAGGGTCCATCATTAGGTCAATTTTATGATACTGGCTCTAAATGCTCATTGAGGTGAGTAGAAAAACGAAAATCACACATGTCTGCGTTAAACCAATCCTGAGATCTAGTAGGCAAGTGTCCCCATCTTCAGATTCTGACTTAATGGCTTTGCCATTGCCACAATAGTTGTATACTCTTATTAAAAAAAGAAAAAAAAAACTGTTTTTATTTTACGCAGAAAGTCTGTGAAAATATTCAACACCGACGAACTTTGAATCTCTTCCTTTTTAAAGTCGGTTAAAAATAATAAATAATCATAAAAACATATAAATAATAAAAATATAGTTGATGTGTTGAATTTGCTTGGAACGAGCCTACCCTAGCCGAATAAAGGCGGATCGATGGGCGGGCCGGGTCACAATTGTGACCCGAATTTTGTAGGTATATTTTTTGACATGCAGAGTGAAACCCCCTTGACAATATCTAGGTAACGAGTCGATAACACTGTTTTACATGATCCGACTAGACGGATTGATCAGCTGGAAAAACAGTAAACACCCGAATATTCCTATTTTTGTGGTAATAAATACACGTGTAACAAAGGTTTTATTAATAAACGATGTTATTCCGAATATTAAGAGCGTTAAGCATAAGAAAGAGCCGACCGCCATAATCTGTCACGAAACAATAGTTTGACGGATCCCAAAGGTCACCATCCCTTTATGTGGAAATTATTTAGGCCTATAGCTTCTAGGTGAAGTTCTACGAATAAACGTGTCTTTACTTATGATATCGTATTACTGTGTCCCTCAGAGGTGACACTTCATACAAAAGATCTGTAGAAAATAAGTATTTTATAGGTCAAATAGATCGTTATATCACTTCAGTCTGTATTTTTAGAGGAGGGTCTTCATGTCCGCAATGACGTTGAAAGTTCGCTTTGGAACTTTGAGATTCATAAAATTATGAAATATTCCGGTTTTAATGTAGACTGATCCAAAAATCACTTGAAATTGTAGCCGTAGTAGCACAAGACAGGAAAAAATACATGGTATGCATTTTTATTCATTTCTAAACGTAATTGGAGACATGTGCATGCAGAAGTGCTTACTATTTCATTATTATCTATCCCTCGAACTAGCATACTAGTTATTTAACACCAATCAATCTTACAGAATGTGCTACCTCAACGGGGGAAAGTAGGTACGTGTGTAGTTTCCCCTCGCCCCACAAGCGATCATTAGTACTTATTACACCCCACCGCATCAAAGTTTCACCCCCACCACCCCCAATTTTCACAGAACCTTGTGTGCAAGGGTTCAAGTCTCAATTCTGAGAGGTATTCATTAAATTAAATCGTAACCCTCTTAGTTATTTTAAAACGTAATCACTCAGAGTAATGTCAATTTTAAGTGTTGCGTAAACAGAGTAGAGAAGCGACGCGAATCTTGTTTATGTTTAAAGCTAATCCAGGTGACAAAACTGTCTGAATCATTATGTACGACAGTTGAATATGCGCGTAAGATTAGGGAAAAAAGGCATCCAAGAGCAGACGTAGAAAATCTCGAGATTAAAAAGAAAACTCGGTTTTTATTTTTGAAAATGAAGTTGTGGCAGTAATAAGGAGTCGGCCCAAGTCTCACTTAGCAGGTTTTTCAATGCGAGTTTTCTTCCCCCACATCGTTTTCGGAGGATTTTCCTTATCTCTCCCTATGGCGATTAACGTTTGAAATGTCCGACCCGGTTTCGTGAATTTTTGGGTGTACTTCAGATGATCATGAAAAATCTTTAGTAAACTGGCTGTTGGAGTTACTCTTCTAAAACTTGGAGTTTCGTTGCTAGGCAATGTTGACACCAATTAGGATTAGAAAACTTTCAGACCATTTTTCGCTAGAACGAATCTAGCCGATAAGTTTCCAATAGGAATGGTACCTAGGAGATAATTAATTATAAAAGTAAAATTCTACTATGGAGAACTACCAAAGAAATTGTCGAATCTTCTCAAACGGGTCAAAAATAGATTTAAACACATGCCCGCATTTTTTCCTAAAGCACAAACATTTCGAAATGCGGCTATTCATAGTTTAACTTTATTCTTTCTCCCTACGCAAAAACGGCGCGGGAAACAGCAAAAACTGTGCACTTTATAACGAAACTAGTGAGAATTCTGAAATCGATCAAGTAGCTAACGTCAGAAAGGTACTCTAAAATTGAATTACGTAACAAATGCAAAACTTAAACTATCTACTCACTTCCCACGCCTCCTATACGAGCTGCAATATTTCATTCCGGAACGTCTCTCGCACAGGTGAAATGAGAATTCAGCACCTGATCAAAGAGCGTCGCTCGCAATAATTTACAGCCTTCGACTAGGCCGGGTGCACCAGTCGATACCATATCGATTAGATTCTCATCCTCAGCTAACTGTACATTTGCATGCGTGCACGTATACTCCCCCAGTGTAAGCTGGCCCTCGATGGCCGAATGTGCGTGTGATAGTGGGGTTATTGGTTGAGAGGGGAAGGTCTGGTAACGGTGGTCGGCGAGGTATTTCGGCTGCGACCCGGTTCCGGCATGCAGCACGCGCAAGCGTGGTGCGCGGGGCGCGGGGGGAGTTGCACCGAGTTGCGCAAAGTATCGTCGCTGCAACGGTCCAGTGTTGCCTGTGGTCTGACCCATTCGCTGAATTTAAGGGAATTTTATAATTTAAGAATAATAAACTTCGACACTGTTATTCTACCTTATCTAATATGCGAATATCAGCGGATCAGTCAACCCGGTTTTAAATAAAAATATTTTTCGAAGATTATTCTTAGAATTTCCTAGCCATCTGTAAGTGACGTTTCTTTTTATCATTATGGTTAACACTTACTAGAGTGAGTAACTCGGATATAACAAACGACAGCTAGGTACTCATTTTGGGCCAGAAAACCGTAGAATATTAAGCAATGAACTACGGTGTATAACAAATAAACTATTTAGTATCTACATACTACCTTTGGCTACCCAAAGGGTGTACTATGAGCCGTTAACGTTGCCGACGCTCAAATAACCTCGGTCTCCTAGGTAATTTACCTAACATGCTCAGTGTCACTTCACTACACCCCACATTTCAGTATTTTAATTATAATTAAATAGCCTTAACTAGTCCACATTATTTTCCTAGAACTCAGTTAATACATTTTGTTTTGCCTTTGAGATGTACACGTATATTTTGTCTGTTACCATATTACATATCATTTACTGTAGGCTACCTTTATAAATATGTATGTGAAAAATATACTTATGATGTTTATATTATGTTTTCTTTTTGTGTAAGTTAAAATATGAAACGTGTCACTTCTAATAGTATGATGTTTTTGCTTCATGTTTTGTGAGTAGTGTCTATTCTACACCGCCTCTCTGTTTACATTTATTTGCCTTTACGCCAATGATTTCTGAAAATGTCGTTTATAGGTATAACATTTGTCGGAATTATAATCTTGTTGTTACTATAACAATTTATATATTAAATTTGAGCCGAAACTTAATTATCCTAACAATTATTTCATACAAACGTAAAATTATATCTGCGTAATTAACGTCCCGTATACCTACTCGTATTTTATTTATTTCGGGTTATAAAACTAAGAGCTGGCAACACCACATTATAATTCGGCTAGAGGATGGGAAAGTGGCAGTTACATGAACATCAACTCGCAGCCACGAGTTACACAGGTACCTATGCATACATATATTTAGGAGACAAAGATTAGAAACAAATGCGTAGCTATATATAGGTCGTTTTAGCATCCTTGTGTATTACAAACGGAAATGACAGAAATGTACTTAAACATGAATGCTTAGCCGATTATGAAGCGATTTCTACCATTCAGATACTGTAAGGACCTCATTGGTCCTTATGGCATTCATAAATGTCAGACACTGGCGAGTAGATATTTTTTTTAAAGAAATGTCTTTTTCGAATGATAGAATGATTGTCGTCTCACTCACTCCTTAGACAGGAGCATTCGCAATCCAGTTTGCGAAAGTTCTAGACGGGCTGGAGACTGTTGACTACCATCTCGCCAGGAGGTAAGGCAAAAAAGTAAAAAAGCTTAAGAGTATCACCTAAATTTTTGTATTGAACTCTATGTTAAATGACAATTAAAGTATTAACAGATACCTACTTTGAAATTATCAAAGGCTAAACACACTATTTTTACTGGACTAAAAAAAACCCACGGCCAATAACCATGACATCAAACGACCCAGAAACTGTCGAATGATACGCACATGGTTTTTCCAAACTAAGTAAGTGTCTAATAATAACAAAATTACGTACCTTTATTTGATTAGTTCAAATAATTATATTTTTGTTCTAACTGACCGTAATATGAGGAAAAATTATAATAGGCTATTAAACATTTTCTACGCATTCGGGAAAGTCCAAGGGTTCACTTTGTTTGGTAACTTTTGATTTTCGATTTGTTTGTTTAAACTTGTATAATTAGCATATGTTTTAACAATTGTAATGTAAAAAAAAACTTATTTTCTTCGAAAGCAACATCACATTAAAAATAAATCTAATGTAAGTAACATTAGACTTTTTTATGTGTAAGATCTTAGACCTGCGACAGAATTAACTCTCTATCATATCATCAGCAAAGTTTAGTTATTTTTTTTTAATTACTTCCTTAAGATCCGTAGTTTAATTTAACAAAATCGCATATTAATAGTACCTAAACAGGCACACATCTAACGGGTCTCTAACAAAGGCTTACAGCCCGTTCCACCGTATTCAGTGAAAGAACGTACGATAACCATTAAACCGCACCACAATAACACCCAAAAGTGTATGTACACGCCGTTCCATTGCAGTTTTATCGAAGTTCTGTGAGCAGAATCCACGCAATGCACACTTACTGGGTCCCCTCGGCCCCCCATCGTTGCTCGTATATCTTAAGACTCCAACATCACTCAATGAAATTACGAATTTGTCTCGTATTACGCTCGAATGAGGTGCAGACTCGCACGGATTTACTTTTCATCTTTTATTATGGTAGCAATAGATTGTCTTTGTAACTAGAGCCGCGCCGTGCGTAGTCGAATTTAACGATGCTCTAAGAACAACTCATTGTTCTGATCGCATTTAAAACAATGCCTTGTTCGCATTTGTGGAATCACTACTAAATGGCAGTTTACGCGCCGTGAGAGCGTAAGCTGATTGCATTACATTTTGCGAGATTACAGTCTTGATAGTATTAAACTTGATATAGATGAGAAAATGTTTTGTTTAACTATTCAACGGAATATTTTCCGGAAAATTTGGTCTTGCCGCATTGAATTCTGAACTCGCATGGTGCCGCTGCTAACCAAAAAGTCACCTTAAGACTGGAAACACAATCGTGCCTCTTCTATATTAGATTAGCGGCAGCATCTGTGGCGTGGCGACCATAGAACCTGATTCCCACCGGCTTGCCCGTTTTAGAGCGTTTTAGCACCTTTAAGTAAGCATATTCGACTCCGGCTTGCCTAGGGAGATCTTTCGCGCCACGCCACGCTGTATCAATTTAAGTTAGTACCTATGCCGAAAAACAAGTTAACAAAATAGAAATATCGTCAGATATCTATCGTCCAGAAAATATCAAATTAATAGACAGAGTTAAAAGGCTGATGTTGTTATGTTAATGCTAAAACAGAACGTAATTGCGATATTTCACTACAATGCATTATAAACGGGACAAAGAGATAAGATCGATTATCTGCCACGAAATCATTTCCACCAAGCCTCACGTAGACAAAAGAAAGCTCATACTGCCAACCCTAAGCGTCATAGACTCATAGTAGGTCACGACAGCGACGTCATTCCAAACTGCGCAGAGAAATGCATTCTGCGGTTGTGAAAGAGAGGCGCGGCACTCCGGATGACCGGTGATGCGTACGACACAGCCAATATAAAACTAACCGTCGAAACCAAAGAAACACATCCACTCAAAGTTCTACAATACCTGGTTATTCGGCTAGTACATGCCGTGGTAGGCCCCCGTAACAAGAACCCTCTTTTCTACGCAAAAGCATGCGTGTGGAGGTTTTTTGTTATTGGACGGTCTAGTACTTGCGTTTGGTGCCGTTTGCTCTGAGATTATGTAAACTAGTGGGTTTCGACATAGGCGCTCTCATACAAAACGGGTTTTCTAATTATTAATTTGAATTGGGCTTGCATCCGCATGTTCTAACGATTTTTTATGACTAGTATTTACCGTGTAAGGTTAATTGGCTGTTTTATCATTTTATCAACTATAACTGTTTATTAGGGAATTACACGAGACGGTATTTAAAATTGTTTACAGCTTGCATTACACGCATTTAACTGATGATTATATCCTATCAAATGCAACTTAACCATTTTTAACAAATCATGGGAATGATCTCAATAACACTTATTTACATTATTTGCCTCATCACGCCAAGATATGTTGAATTTTTTACCAAGTTCAAAAAATGAGGATACTCAATTCATATGTTTACGCATTTGGTAACATTGAGTCTTCCAGAGATGTGTATATTTTGCCAATAATATATAATAATATGAAATCAGAATCTATTTTTTATGCCGTATTGTTTTTGAATATCTCTACGTGACTCGATGTGTATGGTTCGAAAACCGATAACTTTGGTCTGTATAGACAAATAATAAAAAAAAGGCTATCGAGTTTGGAAGTCTCATTTTCGTTTGTTTTTGTTTAAGATCAACTAAACCACTGCATATGTAACAATTGCAAACAAAACTTTCTATGACGCTTTTCCTGCAAGACGTGCAGGGCCCGACAATACGCCGCCAAAATAGAAAGTTGCACGCACATTGCATCGCGGTGCGTCGCTGCGTGAGCGCAGGCTGTACGTTCCAGCCTAAAGGGCGTAACCGACAAATTGTCCTACTAACAGTAATAAGGTCTAGTGAGTTTTCTGAGGCACCGAATATGAGCATTCGAAACAAAAGAATACTCTTTCGTTACCGCGTAACGTTTTCTCGATACGCGGCACTTACGCTACGCGATTATGCACAGTTTAGAGGTTAATACGCCTTTTAGGACATGGGTAGTGAACGCATTAGATATTCAAAGATACGATAGTGTAGCTACAAATATGTAGATGAGAGTCTGTGTGAAATCGAAAGAATGCTAAATGTAATGCGCCCTAAGGTGGGGTTCAAGAACTGCAGGAAAAGATAACAAAGTAATACAGGAAATGTCTCACCATCATGTATCTACGTGTGATTTTATCCTGACTTTTCCGAATTATTCATTCATTTATTTATTATTAAATTTTTCATGTATTTTCTTGTCCCAAAGTGGATGGTTACTTTTAGTTTCATTCGATTGTCAGTATGTTTTTCTATAATTTGCAACCGACACAAAGGACAAAGGGCTCAGTCTGAAACTGAAAACCAGCACTGGACTTTTTGCCCAGCACACGCTGATACTGAGACCCGTTGCTTCATATTATTAGCTTATTAATATGTTATCTGATTATATCTGTCTCTCTCTGTTTTGTAACTGTATTCTAATTCTTTTCTTGTTGTAATTATTTTCTGATTCTGATTATAAGATTTCTACTTACTAGCAACAAAGTTACTTCAGTAAGATTGCTGAAATCCAGCCTTAATGAAGTTTTCATGTGCACGTTTCAAACAGAAATGATAACTAAAATGAAGCCAACAGAGGACGTAAATATTTAAGAGTAAAATAAATCTATTGATCAGTAAAGACTGGGTAAACTACGAAACTAGCAATGAAAGCTGAAAGCTGGGTCTGACAGGTACGTGTGCAGAAAACTATGTACCAGCGAAGTTTTGGAACTAATAGGGCGTCAGTTCAAGATGCTGGTTTCTCGAAGTTGTCGACAGCATAAGCGAACCAGAAAATACCAAAACATGTCTGTCTTACTCACACACATCACAATATTAGAGTGTGAATTTCTCATGAAGCCTAGCTTCTACTATGTACCTACTGACCAAGTTTCTGTGCAGAGTATACTTACCAGAGAAAAATTATTGGAACAAATACAAATTTACGAACAAACATAAATAATACGACTAAAACCTGAGATGAGGTTAAAAAATCAACTGTTAATGTTAACCATGAAACCAACTATTATGAAACCGTTCATTAAGTATAATCGAACATAATTAACGAAATAGTGCCGCAATAAATAAGTGAAGTCATAAAAGTGCACATTAAGAACTAGTCGCACGCAACTTAATGTGCAAGCCACGGATGACAACTTTCGTTTTAATATTGACACGTTACATAATAATGTATTAAATACATTTCACGTATTCATAGGAAAGACTAACTTTAACGATTCGATTAATGTTAAAACAGCGCCTGCGGACTTAAAAGTAAATTCAGTAATATAACGTTCCAAGCTTTATATCGCCTAATTTTTATTGGATCAGCATGAAAAGTAGTCTAATACCTTATAATTGTTTCTCGCACTATGAGACTTTTTTAAATTTAAATTATAAGTTTAAAAACACGCACCTTACAATCAACGACACTTTAAACCAACTAGGCTAAGCAAGCAAAAATTCCAAACGATAAAAATCTGTTCAATAACGGAGTAATAGATATAATTCACGCTATGCTAACTCAATTTACATACATAATACCATACGCACAGAAAATCGCTCGTCTATTAACTAGAAACGATTATTCGTCAATTCGTCATGGATTATATTTTACCAAAATCGATACCTTCATCGTGCCCCTTCAAAATGAAATCACAAAGGACTTCATGTCCGGGTGGGGTGACCAAACCGGGTGTCTTTAAAAGACATAATCCTTGACCTAATTTCACCAAAATGCAAATACCGGTTTTAGAGTACAACAATCCCACACTGGTCATATTACTTATTGTTTGCTGCGTAAATGATGGGAGTTTGTGGAAATGGTAATATAAGATATATCGTAAAACATTGATGCGGATTCAAAAAAGAAAATCTTTCGACAAACCTTTGAATAAAGCAATCACTCTTAAATACAAGCATAGTCGATTACCATCGTCGATGAAACCTAAAAATGCACTGAAAGTAAATAATTTTCCATCGCCATCTGGGGGCACGGCAGTGCCCCCACCAAGACGAACAATAATATAGTTTACCTGTTTCATGAAATAGGCAACCAGAAAGAACGACAAGTCATTAGGAACGTCTAACTTAGGTCCTCCTTCCGAATACAATTTTGTACCGTTTGGGGGGGGAGTCCCAGCGCCCGCAACCTTCATAAGGAACTCACCAAAAGGCTAGCAGAGACCACAGGGAACCAAAAAACTGGCAGCTTCCTCGCACAACGCATCACCAATCACCATAGCTGTTCAGCGAGAAAATGCTGCCATAATATTTGGTATATCATGTCGCAAGGGAGCAATTTCATTTGGTTTTAGTTTATTTTAATTTTATATTTTTGTTAGTAATGTTCGGTTTAAGTTTTTATTTACTGTTTCTTTGTTTTTACCTTTTTTGTCGCTCCTATTTTATCATTATGAATGAAAATAACTCCTAAGGCACTCCGGAAGTGCTTAGACTTATCTTTAGCGTTTTCTTTGGCCTCGCTCCAGCTCAGTCCTTCACTCAGCATGCAAATTTTTTTCCCTGAGTTGTATTACTGTTTAGAATTATGCGGGTAAACCCACCATCATCATCATGAGTATTATAACCGTGTAAGGAGTTTGGTCAGATATGTCCTGAAAACCCACACTTATACCTAGCTGCGGTTTTATGAAACGTATTTAGAATTATCTAACATATTTAGTAAAACATAACGAGATCTACTTATTATTTAAAGTGTGTATTAAGAAATAAAATAGTTATCAATACCTATTTGTATTGAATTAGCTAAGTTATACAAGAAAAACTAATTACAGGTGTTTTTTTTTATAAATCTCAATATGACTGTTATTATTTCCTAGATGTTTGTTCTTGAAGACTAATTTCGATGTTAACATATATTAGAGATCTCTTAACTATAAGTATACTATAATTTTAACAATGTAGGTACATATTTATTCAAAGTAATAGGCCAATTTTAGAGGCGTTTCTTTTATTTAAGTTTTCAATAATTATTATTTGTATTATGTTTAAAATGTATTTCAACAATAACTATTTAAGTAAAAATAAATAATTCGTTGTTGAGTCGCAAATAGTTCGTAGTTGTTTAATTATCGATTTTCCTTGACACATGACTACTATTGATTTATATATTTTAATTTATGTGACAGCGTGCACACCACAGTACGAATTTACATGTACCTATCGTTAAAAAAAAACAAACAATAAACAGCTTCAAGATAATATTTTTGCGAAATCTCAAAACATTTAATTTTTTCATCAATTCAAAGTTTTTCCGTTAAGAAAAATCTGTCCAAAAACCTGCACATATATAATATTTAAATTTTTGTTTGATTTGTTGCACTTAATTATTTTCATCATTATTCATAGCGCTGTGAATCATTTATAGTATAATTATTTTAATATTTAAGCCTTTAAGTTCAGTATTTAATAATTTGTCAAATATGAAACCGAAGCCAACGGTCCAAAGTTCTATTTTCAGTCTTTTTTGACTTAAGTCTGTCTTTTTAAGTGTGATACACATTAAACAGGTCCTATTAAGAAGCAATTGAGCGTATCGTACAATTAACTACCTACAGGTCTAGATAAAAAATAGGGTACAGTTTTGTACCATTGTGAATAGTGTCGTTTGCCTAGATCACTAAGAATCCGTAAGGGAAATAATGCCCACATATTAGGGCCAATCATATATTTCACAATAGAAAAATATGAGCAATAATAATCTTCATGATAATAGCGGCAATTGATTCCAAGATAGTGTACCACCTCCGATAACAGCAAACAACTTCTGAAAAATCTCCCGATATTGGTTCAAACATTGGTCAAGTCAAAACACAGCTCCTAATTATTAAATTTCCGAACGTTGGTTCAAACATTTGTCACGCACACTACAGCATGCACTGCTACCGTCACGGCCTCGGTTGCGTAAGCGTCTCGCCTTGAAGGTCCTCCGAGGGTGTCCTTGGCCCCTCGCCCCTCACCCCTCTGGGACCTCAGACCAGGGCCGTTCGGATATGAGGATTCATTATTACAAAATCAGTTAGCGGATGACAAACTTCGCCTACGCTAGATCAAACGTGGGTGGTGGATAAGATTGGTGCAGAAATTGAATTATGCAGAACATGAATCAAACTTGACACTACAAGATTTGACGAAACTTCGGAAAAATAGACAAATACTTAAGTAACAATGTTTATTATTTTTACACTGCCAATTTTTGCTGAACCGTTATTTTACAATAGAAAGATAAACAATAACAAGCTAACAAGCTATGTTTATAGAATTTCTAGTTTTTTGTTATGTACAAAAACAAATTTGACTCATGTACGTAAGTAACCTTATGAATAATTAACAAAAATATTTGTAAGTAACTGCCTTTCTCAAATCGTTGCTGATGTATATTTTTTGATAATGAATAGCAAAATGCGTGGCGATTTTTAACCATTCAGTTGAGTTATCAATTATAAAACATGTCATTAAGTTTGGCATGCAACTGGCCTGAAGTTTGTTTAGCACCACTTCTAATCACAGCCTTATCTTCAAGTAGATGTCGACTGCGGTAGACCTACCTAATGTAAGGTTATCTGTCCGCGAAGATAACCACGTGCCCGACTTTTGTTACATTACGAACCAATTCTTAGAAACGCATATCATAGCAACACACGAAATAAAACGCTAATATAATGCTTATTTAATTCGTGGCATAGAAAAGTTGTCAAATAGGTACAATGACATCACTAGAAGGAAATAAGTACGAAATGAGTCGTGCCTATTTGATCGCACTGGCTTGCTAAGACATTCAAACAGTAACAGATTTAAACGCTCAAACTATATATAAATTTATGTTATAAGCATAAAAACTACACACAAACAGTTTGGTATAGTGGTTCGTACATCACACAACCTATCCTCACATCTGAGCGTCATCCAATCTATGATCAAATAATTGAGTTCGAATTTTAAAAGTACGTTCGCGGCATGCGCCCGCGCTCTGCTGCTATTGGTCGCTAGGATTCGGTAGTCACGCGTACGGAAACGCAGAGTAGGTATAACAGAAAGATTGTACTATAAATTGTAGAGCCGACCTTCATACCTACACCGACGGTGCCACACAGTGATCGCTATAATACAAGACCGCAGCGATCCAATAAAAATAACACGCAAGTTTTAACGGAGGCTATGTTTTATAAGCTGATATAGTTTACGTAAAGCGTTGTTTCAAGTGCACGCAGTAACGTTAATATTCAATGTGGCGTTGAAAACAAATGAGTCAATACGATTCAAAGTGCAAGGAAACAATGTAGCATTGTCACGAGTACCTACTGCAAACAGTTAAAAAGCGTAGCTGAATCGAAATATAATCGTTTACTTTAGACCGCTAACATTTAAATTTTCTTCGATCTCTTCGATTTGAAAACTGTTTGACTCAGTTCATCTGGTCATTAATATTTGAATCGCCTCGATCTTTGCAGGATTCTGAAGACTATTGTCGGAGAGACGACTGCTACTGGGCTGCACTGGCGGCCGCTCGCGCAGCCGGTAGGTGCTAATCGGCGGCCACGGCTCGCGCGGGGCCAGAGCGACAGTTTCTATGCAAATGCTAATGCGTTGCGAGACCAGTTTTGCCTCGCCGAACGGTTCCGGGCCTACTCTTGCCCATCTATTCACGCCCATCCATAATCTTCCGAAACGTACGTTGCTAAACTGGATTCTCCGACGAATTCATTAAATACTACACCCCGATTGGATGTGAATAGACGTTCGAAATCATAGATAAACGATGTGAATGATGTCAGTAATGAATGATAATGACACGGGGTCGTGAAATGCGTTGGAACCTGGTGTGGGAGATCGTGTAAAAATAATTAATGATGCAATATCGGTTCACAAAAAAGAGCATATACGAGTGTCTCATTATCAAGTTCAATAGCCCCAAGACGACAGCACGTGTATGCAAAACAGAAACGGCGCAGCAGTGCAAAATTGTCCTCTTCACGGAACACTTAAGGTGCACTCTGCTAAGAACCCGAGCGCGTTTAGAATTTATCGTATGCTGCGTATCAATACAAATTCGTCAATGACAAATCGCGGCACATTAAATATGTTTTCCTAGGATGCCACCCTGAGAGGCCTGTCGACTGACTTCCTGGTCCAAATAATTTTCTAATGCATTCATAAATTCGTCATTAAAACCAAAACGACAATACTTTCCTCGTATCCATGTTTCCAATTCCAGAGTCCTTGGATCGTTAATAGAAAACCATTAGAGCTCAACAGAGCCGTGCACTCATAGTTCGTATCACTGCAGAGTATGTTTCACTGGCGTTACTTGTAAGAGTATCACTGGCTTACACTTTAGTTTGGCACCGTGTGTAGTGCGTGTTCACTTCCGCATGTTGCCGCGCGCGCCCGCGCTTTGCTCGTCGTAGCCGCAGAGAGCCGAGCTCGCGAATGCCCGAACGACCGCCGAAAACTCCTCGCGCCGTCCGAATGCAGAAAATTCGGACGCGTCGAGTGGGGGGCGCTCTACGACTAGCCGAAACTTGCGAGTACGTGCAACGCTTCGCTATGAAAAAGTCCAAGGTTAGCGCGCTGCCAAAAAAAGACGCACGCAAAATGAAAAAATGATGGTTAGAGAGGCGCCCTCGCGGGCTGGTGCAGCGTGCAAGTCTGCCGCGCCCGTCTGCTGGACCGAAATAATCGAACATGCCGTGGTACTTGTTACGCTTGTTATCTTTATTACGATATATCCTATTTTTTATCTATAGATAGATGGATAGATAGATAATTTAATTTATTTCATAGAGCAACTTTAGGTGAGCAGCATTAAACTATTTGATTGAATTCAAGAAGCTAGAAAATAAGCAATAGTTGACCGACTAATGCGAAGAATAAAACATTTCATTATTTACACAAAATCGCCAGATTAATATTATGCTTCTCCTAATTACCTGTTTTTTTTTATGTTTTCTTAAATGAGCCTGTTCTTAGTGGCCAAAATAAAATACATGTTAGAAAATAAAAACTACATAATTATTAGCCTTCGCGCACTAAGCATCCTGGTTGCGGCAGCTAGTTGAACATACATGTATGACGATATATGGGAGCACTCGCACTACTAGGCAGTAGTGCGAGTGCTCCCATATATCGTCATACAGTTTGGAAGTAGACGCTGAAGCATTTTTTCATATTAAAAAAAAAACAACGTTCGCGGATTTTATGCGTTTAAAAAGTATATATATCATAAATGACGGATTTCATTCGCGAATTTAATTTGACAAGCAGCAGACTTTTTCTGATTGTCCAATTGCGTCAAAACTATTATTCTGAAATTTATCCTAAAAAATCGTATCTTACTTTGAAATCCATGTACCTAAGGAACATTGTTGTCGTGTTTGTTAGGCTCATTGATGGACAGTTTTCAAATGTACAACTATACGCAGTTTTTAGCACTTTTTAAATCGTCTATGACCACATTTTCGGCCAGTGTCCTGAGAAATTACTAGAATAGGTAAGCTATCTATTTGTAAGTCTTTGTTTGTCGACAACATTCCTTCGTCAGGATATAATTTATTTACAGTTGTTAATAATTTTAGAAATATCTTAAACAATCGTGCATGGGGATATTGTTTCAGGGATAATATTAACAGCGCGAAAATCTTATCTAGGGGATTTGTAAGGGCGCGCGGCGGCAGCCTTATAGTGCCATCTGTTAGTCCTCTCATCAGACCGAAACCGCTGAACGGATTTTAACTTTAAATGGTACAGTGCTAGCTGGACATCCAAATATGGTTATAGTATGCTTTTTATTCGAATACAGCAAAGAAAAAAGTTTCACGCGGACGAAGGTACGAGTATCTTCTAGTTAGGGTTCCGTAGTCAACCCTTATAGTTTCGCCATGTCCGTCTGTCCGTCTGTCCGTCCGCGGCTTAGCTCTGTGATCATTAGTACTAGAAAGCTGAAATTTGGTATGAGTATGTGTATATATCACGCCGATAAAACGGTAAAATAAAAACTAAAGAAAAATGATTATTTCGGGTACCTCTCCAACACCTAAAGTGGGGGTGTTTTTTTTTTTCGTCAAAACTATTGTGTGGGATGTCGTTGAATATGTATTATAAAAATAATAGGGGTCTTCAAACATCATTTTTTGATAAATTCAGTAGTTTTGTAAATATATTCGTCGAAAATAAAAAAATAGCGTCCCCCCCCCAAAAATCATGAAAATGAGGCCTTATAAGTACTTTCAATGAATTTTTTTTTGAGTTATCGCAAAAATTCATAATTTTCTTCAAAAGGACGTAAGTTGACTTCCAGAAGGTAATAAGTAATTACAGCTACTTTGGCGACCGTCTATTCTGAAGGATGAGCAACTACGGAACCTACACTGAGCGTGGCCCGACATGCTCTTGACCGGTTTTTTTTTTTTTTATACACTTCTAAGTACTCGTTTACCTATAGGAGTAAACGCATATTTGTTTCTTGCATAGAGTAAGTACGGCGAAGTGCAAAACCAGACAATGTCTTTTTCTATACCGCACATTACTGGACTCATTGGATACATCTTTACTCCGCATACGATAAATAATAGAACACTGTTATGCCAGTAATGTCCTGTCTGTGTCTGCTTTTATGGAATTCAATGAAAATTACTTAAGGAAAGCCAAAAGAAATGTCTTAAGTACTCATAATATCAACTAATACTAAGGTAAACGCTTGCAAATAGGTCCCGGCAAAATGATCAAAGTTTGAGTCGGGATATCGCTTTGTCATCAGTCCCCTGTGCTCGGCTTCGGCCGCGTCTGCCTTTCGACGGGCCTCGTTCAATCTCGGCGAATTGCCTGTCACCCAGATTACTTTCCAGTGCTGACTTGCTTGCTTCTGCTACCTTTCGGCGATAGATGAATTTAAAATCAAGGTATCTAGACACGCGGCAGCGTGTCCAGCCAAGTTCACCCAAGGAACTGGCGAGCAGCAGAATTTTACATATAAATTATTATTATTATATTTGTTAATCATTAACCTATTTTCGTAAAGGTAAGTACGCAAGTTAGTACGTCCTGTTACTTATACTGTTAGCTTGATAATAATACTATGTTACTTTTATAAAATTTAGTTAGTTTGTAAAAACTAGCCAAGTCAAATCTTGCAATTGAATTACACCCCAAGTAACATAAATGCATTGAGAATGTCGCATGTCCTTGTATCTAAAAAATTTAGGGCAAAGAAGGAACTTGGCGCCCACATAGATCGCAACACTTTTGTCGGCGAAGTCGACAACGTTGCACGCGATATTGAACTTGGCTCTCGTTTAACATTTATGTTTTTGATGGGATAGGTTCTACATAACTTTTCACCGGTATAACTGACAACATTTCATATTTTTTACCAATTTTTCCACAAGGTAACGTCCTTTGAGTTCTGATTCTTAGACAACGCTCCTTTCACCTTTTTTTTTAATTTGCAAAACTAGTCCTAAAAAAGTACCAAACGAAGTTGAGTTCTGATTCTTAGACAACGCTCCTTTCACCTTTTTTAGGGTTCCGTAGTCAACTAGGAACCCTTATAGTTTCGCCATGTCCGTCTGTCCGTCTGTCCGTCCGCAGCTTAGCTCCGTGATCATTTATACTAGAAAGCTGAAATTTGGTGTAAGTATGTGTATGTATAACGCCGACAGAACGGTAAAATAAAACTTCAAAAAAATCATGTTTTTCGGGTACCTCTCGAACACCTAAGGTGGGGGTGAATTTTTTTTTTCTTTTCAACACTGGTGCGTGGGGTGTCGTTGTATTCAACTTGTAAAAATAATAGGGGTCTCCTAAAATGATTTTTTGATAAAATCAGCAGTTTTTAAAATATTCGCTCCGAAAACAAAAAAAAATAGTGTTTTCAACCACGGGTCAAAAAAATTCAGAAAAATTCATGTAAATGAGACCTTATCAGTACTTTCAATGAAAACTATATTGAACAAAATCGGTAGAGCCGTTTTTGAGTTATCGCCAAATTTCATATTTTTTCTTTAAAAGGACGTAAGTTGACTTCCAGAAGGTAATAAGTGATTACAGTTTCTAGGGCGTTTACGACCTTTTTATAGAGCTTAAAATCTTTCTTAACTTAAACCTCGGGCTTAAAACAGCAGTTTATTGTGAAGGATGAGCAACTACGGAACCCTACACTGAGCGTGGCCCGACATGCTCTTGGCCGGTTTTTTATTTTTAATTTGCAAAACTAGTCCTAAAAAAGTACCAAACGAAATGTTGTCAATTGGGTAGTTGAGTGAAAATAAAATGCTATTATAATTCCCTTGTTCTTGTTCACGTGTATTGTTTTTGAAATTTGTCAATATTGTTTTTGTGTGCAATAAAGTGTTTACATACATATACGTAAGCATGATTAGTCCGTCAGTTTGATTATAAAATTAAACGTATTTTTTCTTACGTTAATTAAACATAAAGTAGGTAACAAAGATAAAGCGTCGTAAAGCGTCGAGCTCTTCATCCCGGACTGCTACCCGTACAGTCGCTCGGTAACTTTATCACTGATTTATTATGACTAATAATTTCACGTGAGTGTAAACCACTTAATACAATAATTAAATATGTCTCACGAAAGTTCTATTATTTAATTTAACAAAGTTTTCAAAGTGACAACCCTGAAAATATCTCCTAGAGTATAAGCAATTGCAACGCCATAACAATCGTCGATTGATAAGTATCAATAGGAGCCTCCGTGCAAAGAACGTCATAACCGTGAACTAGCTGGCTGCAGACATACGCCTTTCTGTGAATGAGCTGGTCAAAATAAGGCCCGAACCGCCGTAATGATGAAGGTAGTAACTATATATGCGACACATAGGCTGTTAGGATCTTATTCTTTTGGTTTGTGACAAGTGATTCGGGCCCACTAAATTTCAGTGGCCTCGCAACACACTAGTTCCGTATCTACTACGTACATATGTATAGCCATATATCATTATAAAATGCAGCGTATACAGAATACAATTTCAATACTGACTCTGTTTCCTTATCAATAATAGCAAGGCCACGTGAATTATGATAACGCCCGAATTAGAATATAGGATGTTGTTTTATTAGTAAAATGGATATTTCCAAACTTTTTGTGGAATTTTTGGCAATGAGATTATTGTAAATGTAGAGTAAGTAATAATAATAATAAAGTTATTGTCAATCTATTAAATGTTGCAAAACATTATTCTGGATATTTATTATTATTATCATTAAACATGTATGTACAGCGTATGGCTTTTCGATGCGTGGGCGTAGCCGCATAAAACCTTCAAGACAATTAACTGAAAAGTGGTTATTACAAAAATCAAATTTTATGTTTTTTAACAGAAATGTTTACAGACAAACGAAATAAGTTTTTGTGATAGATGATTTTGAAAATATGCTAAAATTTGTATTTCAATGTAGAATTCAAGTTATATATGGTAAAGAACAAAATGTGGTGAGGAAGAGGCGATTAGTTGGACGAAAAAAGTAGCTGATGAAAAAGTACTTAAAATAATTGAGACGAAAAGGAATTTGCTAAACATTATAGAGAATAGGATACGGAAAATGTTTGGCCATAATAAGACATGGCATGACGCTTTTAAAAATAAAATCATAGAAGAAAAAGTTGAAGGGAAGCAAGGAAGAGGAAGGACAAGATTAAGATACATTCTTGCATTAAACAAATAAAAGAAAAGGTAGACGTCATAACGTATAGGAAAGTAAAGGCAGTGGCTATCAGCTAAGTGAAAACAGTGGTACATAAGAGTTATATGGAGAAAACTACATACTTCATCTGGCAACACCGACACGAGTTTGACTCTTAAGTTTATGATAACAACATGAATTCGTTTTCACTGGTCGTGAGTGTAGCACGTAATTCCGGATACTATAAAGATTTGCGTCAGTCCTAAGTGAGCGGGCAGTGGACGTAATTATATTAATTGGAACTCATTGACATGACCGAAATCGAGACTACTGCTGGGTTCATAGTAGGTTGCTGTTAATCCAAACTTAGATCGAATGAAGAGTTAAAATTTAGAATATGCAAGCAGAGAACTATTCTATCTATTTCTATTTGACTTAAATGTTTCATAAGAATAATTTTATCGATTTGTGAAACATGTTATGTTTTTTTAAATTTTATAATTTGGCCTGTTTGTGAACCCTTCTAAGTGTCAGGCTATTGTCATTGGTAGCTCTCGCCAGCTTGCCAAACTTGATCTGGATTCTCTCACACCACCTAATTTCAATGGAATGCCTATTATATTTAGTCCCAGTGTCAAGAATTTAGGAGTTCACTTGGATAGCACACTGAGCTGGAAGGTACAGGTGAGCGAAATCAGCAGGAAAGTCATTGGCTCGCTTCATGCTCTGAACAAACTAAAGAACTTCTTGCCCATTAAAACCAAGGTGTTACTAGTAAATACCCTAATCCTGCCGATAATTGACTATGGTGATGTGTGTTATCCGGACTTAAATGAAGATCTTCTTGATAAGTTGGATCGACTTCTTAATAATTGTATTCGTTTCATTTTCTGTCTCCGTAAATATGATCACGTGTCCTCATTTCGCTCTCAACTTGGCTGGTTTCCCATCCGTCAACGACGCAACATTCGTATGCTTTGCATTCTCTATTCGATTCTTAACGATCCACAATCTCCTGAATACCTCAAGACTTTCTTCTGTTATATCGAATCCACTCGTAACCGTCATTTTCGCTCTTCTGGCAATCTCGCCCTTTCTATCCCTCTTCACCGCACTGGTTTCATGTCCAATTCATTCTCAATTCAAGTGGCTCGCCTCTGGAACGGTCTTCCTCTCTCAATTAAACAGGCACCGAGTAAGCTAGCGTTTAAAAAGTCCGTGTGCAGCTTCTTTGCTGGCAGAAATGAAGTCTCGTAGTCTATCTGCTTAGTATGTTTCATCGCTGTATATATTTATGTATATATTTATTTATATTATATATGTTTATATTATATTAGATGTATGTATATATTTACATGTATAGCAAATTATGTATAAGTATTATAATTATGTTTTGTTACTTATGTGTAAGTTAGTTGCACCGCCTACAATTTTTCCGCTTTGCCCTAAGGTTGACTGGTAGAGAATGCCTCATGGCATTAAGTCCGCCTTTTGTACGATAAGTTTTCTTTTGTGCAATAAAGATTAAATAAATAAATAAATAAAATAATTTAGAAACAGCACATTTTTTATGGAACCATTGACACAAAGATCAAAGCACAAATAAATATTGAAATACGTAACCGATACCTCTTATTGATTATGGATCCAATGTGTCATCCACTCCACTACCCCAACGCTAGGACACCTTTTGATTTTTACCATATGCTTTGTGTGTTCTTTGTTGCATTACGTATTTGTAACGGTTCCTGGTTTCTTCCACCAGATTACAGATATATATATATATATATATATATATATATATATATATATATATATATATATATATATATATGATTTGATTTTTCCATATACATATACATAGATCTGTCTATGTAAATGGATTTTTAAACAGCTGATGATCTCCAAACGGTAAGCAGATTATCTTGAAAACAAATAATCGAAATCGGCTCTTCCGTTCAGAAACTACGATGCTACAACCTAACAATACGCTTCTTTTATCGAGGCGGTTGAAAACGGGATGACGGGCCAATCAATCAACTGACTTTTACTGACAAAACATTACACCGATTTGATGAATTGGTGGCCGAGTTGGATCAACAAGTGACTCATTTTCTTTCATACAACCGAATCGACACCGACAAGGGCGAAGATGACGCGAGCAAATCACAGAAATCAAAGGAATCGTAGGACAACTTAATGTAGGAGTAAAGAAATCCATGAATGACTGAAAGTCTTTAAAAATATGGAGTTAATCGAAATCTATGCATGGCGGTGACATAAAAGGAGCAATTCTAATAACTAATAAGATTACTTTTAGACATAGGAAATTTATATTATATACTTTATTTCATACCGCCTATATAGAACAAAGGGCTTACAAAATTCTTGCAAAGTTATCTAATCAGTTCAGACGCGACGCACACAACTGCAAATTTATCAGTTTGTGTTAGAAAAACAGTCTCATTCGGAATGACAATGACTAGCCCTTACATAATTACGTATTATGCAACCGTCATGAATGTACTGTAAAAATATAATCCTTTGAACATTGTCTTTCCATCTTCATCCTGTCTTAAATCAAGACATGGGTATTCGTCAGTATCGTAGGAGACCGCAAGGTATTTGCTGCGAGCTTTTCCCTATAGATGTTTGTTTCCATTTTAGATATTCCACCCATATTTAGTAGGCACAAGTTTCATGGGACTAACGATCTTTCATCATCAGTCAAAAAACCCGGTGCTCAACATAAATTTTCCTATGGACTCCACACGCCAGCATCCTCTACATCTAGGAGACTCCGGGGAATTACATCAGCTTATCGGTCCATGATGTTGTCAGCCGTCGCATCTACTAGTGAATAGTTACAAGCTACTTTTGTGATGGTTGAAGTGAGTATTTAACAATTATTATTAACGGTATGAACTCGCGGACAAATGTCCGGAACGGCCCGACATGTTTTGAACTCGTATGGAGCTCTTCATGAGGGATATTCGGGCTCCATACGACTTTCTAACATGGCGGGCCATATCTGATTTTTTTACAGGAGTTTAAATCTAGATGGTGACTTGGTAAAAAAATGGAAGGGGGTAACTGTTATCATTTCGAAATAGACAGCCTTTTTAGTATTTTACCATACCGTTGTTGTAATTTGTAAGAAACTGAACTGTCCGAAAATTTGTTTCTTTTAAATACTTGGTTGCTTGTTAAAAGATACTGGACGCTGATATGACTAACGTTCTCATATGTAGGACAGTTCTGCAATTCACCGAATAATCAAAACAAAGTGCTATTCATATCGTATCTTGACGAACCAAACCCAACTAAACAAACTCTCGCCATAGTTACCCCCCAAAATGTCCATTTATATGACATTCGTTGCTCATATTGTCCTCCTAATATCCCGTAGTCAATATAATACTACTGCGTTCTATTCTCTTACCAAAGCCTATTTAGATACAGACTGCGATTCCTCTTTTCATCTGTACCGTTTTTTTGCAGGGCGAGGGTGACCAGCGCAATAAGGATGCTCATTGAATACGAACAACTTATTTTCCTTAACCGCTATTTGCAGTAAAGCAGCATTCTCACAATAGATTTTTTCGTACCTATATTTATTTAAGCTACATGTCGATTGTATTGTTATTGGAATTATTTTAGCTATCATCATCATCATAAGTTTAAGAGCTAGGCTCTTCTCGGTGGAGTAATTTCCAGCTCATTCTACTCTCCGCTTTTTCTTATACTTCTTTATATGATGAAGCACTTTTTCAGTTTCGGCAAGACATTTTAAAAATAATCATCGCAAATGCAGTAGCATCTTTATACTTTCGTCTTTGGCTGCATATTATTTGTTAAAGTGTGTATTGTATTTATTTCTACGTATCTACGTACGTATATACCGAAGTCGTAGATAGTCCTTAACCGGATTACTAATGTTTGGCAAACAACGTTCCCCAAAGTATCACATCGCAAACTTTGTTTCCCAAATTTTCATTTGGCAATAACTCAATTGTCAAAACTACTTATCGCAAATTTTACAGTCGGCAAACCTCTTTTTTGGCAAATGATTGTTTAGCAAATAATTACATGGTCAAGTTCTATTTTCCCAAAAAAATATACATGGAGAACCAACAGGTCACAATGCAAACCGAACCTAACCTACAGTTTTCGGTTTTGGGACCCATTTTGAGGCTCCGCTCGGTCCGCTATACATGGTCACAAAACAAACCTAACCTAACCTACAGTTTTCGGATTTGGGACCCATTTTGACCCACTACTACCACCCCCATCGTTATTTATCTAAGTCCTAAAAAATGTGTCCATTTAGTAGCCAATATCTCGGTAATTATCAAGTTTAGAAAAGCTGGCCATAAGAAACATTTGCCTAATAAGCATTTGCTTAATAAAATCTTGACGAAGTGAAACTTTGCCAAATGATACTTTGACCAAATGAATAAGTTGCGAAATGTAACTTTGCTAAAGATTCGTTTGGGAAAAAAACTATTGCGATAAGTTATTTGGGAAGTCATATTTGGGAAACAATTTGCCAAACGGAAGTACACCGTCCTGAATCCTTCAGATACAGTCAGAGTTAAAAGTAGCTGACATTTATTTCATTTTCTCGATAGTATATGACAACCAAAACTCACTAAGTAACAAATACCTACTTAAATCAAAGCTCGTATCTCAGTTTCAATCTACAAACTAGATACGAGGTTTCGAAGAGCAGTGATAGAAATTTTACTCAGTTTTGGTTGCCACCATGGGATAAGTTATTTGGACTCAGAATCTGCGCATCGGTTATTTTTATATGGTATGGTTAGAGCAGTCAAAGACACGACTATTTTTTAATTTTCTTACTGGTTCCATATAGACCAAAGTAATGTTGCATTATTTTGGGGTGTGACCAAATGTGACATAGAAACTATAGGACATAAAAATCAAGTGCAAACTAAGTGCAAATAACGCATACTATCGGAAAAATACAATATGAATACCCCTGGAAAACGTAATGATTCCAATTTTACTACTGACATGTCAAATTTAAATTGTCAGCTACTTTTGATGCTGACTGTACGTATTCTACATACGGAATACTTGTTATTTTTTTATTTTTTATTAATGCAGTAACGGCGAAAAACATGTATTTTTTTTTTCAATGTTTCGCTTTATTTTAAACATTCGGAATGCTTGATGGTCAATGGCAATGTCAGTTCATTACTTTCAGTGAAAAACTAGTATCATTTGATGCTCAATAAGTCATTCAGGCACAGAAGCAACTTGGTTTTCATACTTTTTTTTTATATGAAACCTGCTCAACTTAAGGCTACTTACCTAATTTATCTATGCAAATAAAGGTAATAAATAAATTACGACAAAAAGTTTTCCGATTTTTATTTATTTATTTATTAATACAGCTTTAACAGACCCATCAGCGTTAATTATTTTAATGTTTAACGTCAAGATTTAACGTTAGAGTTGAATGAAAAAATTTGGCTCAAACTCCAAGTGGCGCCAACTGTCGGCGTAAGGCGATAATTGAAGCCCGAATGGAAAGCATTTACGAATTAAATTACCTATCAGTTACACAGCCTATGCGTATAGCCGTTAGTTCCGAATGTGACACTAGCTGGCGGTAGTGAGCGCACCGGTATATACGGACCATAAAGTAACGACATAAGGGTGAGTTTTTCGTGATTAGACGCTTTAAAATGCCGTTTTTGGTGCCCAGGATTGTCGTCCTAAAATTTATAATTATATATGTATATGATTAACGGAAACTTTTTACGAACGATTTTTTAATCCAGACCGATCATGCAAGCACAAAAAATCACACGTTTCTAACATAAGCTTAAATCGTTTGGAAATAATCAACTACATTTGTTTTGCAACTGGCCAGAAGAAAAAAAAAACATTCAATATTGGGTCGTCGCCTAACAAAATAAAATTACATTCGAAATTTAAAAATTGGAACGAGTAAAGCGCGAAAAAAAGGAAAACATTCGAATTTGGAACCGCGAATTTGTTGACGACTTTTCGAAGCGGCGTTTTGGGCGCTACTTTATACATCTGGATAAACATTAGCGCATGCGTAGATACTAGCGTTCAATGTCAAACTCTTGCATCTGACTTGATAAATAGGTACCCGTTTACAATGGCACCTGGGTTTCGTATACATTAAACTGTTCGATATTGCTTCATATATTAGATACATTCTTAAATATGATGTCACCAACTATGCCTATGATTTCAACTACGTTACATTCTGTACTAATTCTTCAAAAAAATCGAGGTCGTTATTATTAGGTACATTTTTATTTTTATTTTTTAAAGGTTAAGCTAAAGAACATTTTGTTTACAATAAAAAAAAAAATGTTCTAGGCTTCAAAGATAAGTTAAACACTGCCCTAAATGCAAAGACTCACAATCGAGGTCAAAATATATGTACATTTTTAACTCTTCTCAATGGAATAAAGAGAACAAATGTATAAATATTGATGAAGTTGAACTACTTATAAGTTTACAATGATGTATATGGACGGTGGATAAGTTGGATAACCGAAATGAACAAAAAATGGGTAATATGAGTGTAATGTCTAATTAGTTTCCGGTTTCAATACCGTATGTCCAAGTGACATAAATACATTTGTATGCTATTATAATTAGATTAAACAAATATAACCTTAAGCACGTTGTTTGAATTCGTCATTTCAAGGTACAGAGCTTCCTTAAATAAATAAAAGCAGATGCAGAGCTAATGTTTAAAGGAAAGTAATAGAAAGAAAATACATCTTAGTTAACGCGATAAATGGCAGCGTTCAAAGGTAAATTAATAGTCGTTTGGTTGCAAGACCAAACGGAGCACTTTGATTTTAAAGCGTGCCTCTAAGCCATAAAAATTATCAAACAAAATCAAACCTCATTGTACGAAACGACCATGAATTCAAAACAGCGGACAAAGGAAATGCACGTATCCGCTCCAATACTGCAGGCGCTGTAAAACGGCCCAAATTACGCCGAGTCGGGCGAACGCACAACACATAAAACCGGCTACTCACGTCGTGTGGTCACTCCGTCATCGGAGATAGAAGCGTGATGAGACACCAGGGGCACGATCGCGGCCGGAGGCCAGGTGGGCAGAACGGGGACTCGGCCCTTGTGCAGCGGCGCCGCGGACGCGCGGTATCAAGGAAGTAAGTCCGGGCAAACTGTCAACGCTCGTGCGGAAATCGGGCGGCGTCCTCAGCGCGCAGGCGCGCGGCACCCGTCAACAGCCGCCCTGCAACCGGCCCCGGCCTACCCCCCTCCACCCTACGCACCTACCCTTTAAATCGAACGTCATATCCCGCCATTCGCACCACCTCCGCCCGACGTAATTTCTGAAAAGCGCTGACTGCCCCCCCTCGACCCTAAAAAATGCATTGCGTAACGGTTTTATAAATTCCCAAAGTCTTTGTTTGTCCAATCAATTATCTACCTGCGTGTGGCATCGGAGCGAAGACAATACTGTGTAATCAGACCTTAGTAATTGTGGGTTGCGAGGTTTTACAGTCTATTTTCGACTAGATCGCGCGCCCCTAAAAGTTTTACACGCGTTTTATTAACGTGAGTTTGGATTATTGTCCGCGGCTGAAATCTCAGGTGGTTTTATCGTTGCTTCCTCGCAGACAGAGAGGCGGGAGGAAAAATGAAGTATGCGGGGACCGAGGAGATATAAATATTGCCGCAAATTTCCCTGTATTGAATCCTGACAATTTTCGACCGAACCAAAGACGTTCGCAATTTCCTGGTATCCCTCAACGACGGGGAGGTCCGTAAATTTTAAAATGTAGTATAAATAAAGCTGGAGACGCACAGTCGCAGCCAGATTTATTACCTACTAGTTTATGCCCGCGACCTGCCAAGTGTAATTTTCTTATTTCTCGAAAACAATGCATATTTCTGGTATAGAGCTGATCTTACATCGCGGTCAATAATTGACAACATTTCTAAATTTCATAAAGTGTTAAGTTTAAACTAATTTCATTACTTTATTATCATATATTATTTATTTATTTTTTACTATAAGGACTAGTCTTGAAAGTGACGTCACTTTGTGGAAAATTGACAATCGCAGCCTACAAAAAGAACAGTGGTACAATTTCCATACTAAATCCGCCTAAGCAATAGTCCGGCCGTATGACTTACTGCCCTGTGACCAATTACTCGCCGCCTACGCTCTTTTAGAATGAGGAATTTTTCAATAACTTTTATCATAAATTGGGATTTTTTCGAAAATGTAAAATGAGGATTTTTTTATCCTTTATTTAATTATATCAGGAAAAAGGGTTGATTAATAAAAAATAAGCTATGCAAGAGACATGCCAGGGGCTCAGTTCCATTCCTAATGAAATGACATAAGTTCGAGTGTTAGCGATGTACTTATTTACATTGAAATGCCCACTGGCCATATTCGCCGTATGTCCGTAATATGCAGGGATATTCCGATAGATCGCATTATAATAAGGCTTGTGTTTAAACGCCTACCAAATATGATTAAACGCCTACCAAATATGTTGATAAATTACTTCCAATAAATTCTTAATGCTTGCCAAAACGGATGAATGCTCACCAAATAGTGTATCACAAACTATTCTATAAATAAAGCTAATAATTCTTTTTCTTACATGCTATAAAAATATGTGAACACCGTTAAAGTTAATTTCAGACCAAATAATCTATATTATTGTTCAATGGAGGTCACCAATATTTTATATTATTACTTCCATTTTAGTCATTTTTGCTGAGGCAAAAAACTAACTGCTCACCAAAATGGCTTTTATACCCTAAAATTAATAAATAAATATTGAGGTTTCAATTACAGGTAGTATTTAAACGCACATCAAAAAGACCTTTTTCTATGCAAAAATAATCAAAATTTATATCAAAATTCCTGATTGCACAGCAAATATTGCACTCAAAATGTTACTAAATATACTACAATTTATATTTGTGGCGTGCATCTATTTATTTAAAAGTAAAGCATATTTAAGTATAGTATATAGCATAGCTAATAATGACTACCGCGCATTATGGAGCGTTTTTAGGGATATAAAAAAAAACTAACCTAACCTAACCCGGCCGAGTCGGATCTGCTCTGAAAGGTAATCAGGATTAGATGGTTACCTAGCTGAAACACTAATTTTTTTCAATAAATGAAACGCGGGGCTGGAGGCGGATTACGGGGTTAAGAAATAAAGGGAAGCAATTGTAATTTTAGATAGACAGTAATATATTTTGACTAAAGGTTAGATAATTTGATTACACTAAAGCAAAACAGACTGCAATTTATGGTAATAATTTTGATGTTTTATGAAAACAATATTTGGTGAGCAAAAAATTCATTTTGGGAAGCAAAAAGATATACGGACTCAACGTAAAATTATTCTGGTGTAATGTATATCGATTTTGGAATACAAAATGATTTAATTTGGGGAGCACTGTATAGAGTGGGTTTAATTTATATGGAGGCAATTCATTTTATTTGGAATTTAGTTTTGGGGTATAAAAGCCATTTTGGTGAGCGTTTAAATTGTTCCCTTATAATAATATGACTAGTTATAGATATAAAGGTACAATTTATTTCAGAATAATACGAATAAAACGATAATATTTCATGACATTATAAAGTAATAAAAAACTGTTCATTAACGTAGCGCCAAGAAAGTAAATTTTGATAAAGGCCTGGGTAAGTGAAATAGGAAAAACATTTTTCGTAAAGGATTTTCCCAGTAATAAGTCTTTCCACGTGTAAGGTCGGCCTCAATTCGATGTATAACGAAGATATTACTACGGTCTAGCTTTTTTCAATGTAGCTCTGTGTAAGAGGAAAAAACAAACGATCAACATTGTAGGGCCTTATTCGACATGCGCGGAAAGCCTTCGTCCGTCTAATCCTTTTTCTCTTTAAGATAGTCAGGTAAAAAGTATCCTATAACAATAATCAAAGCGCCCCCGCTTATCAATTTAATTTTTGCTTCCACGACTCACGGATTTTAACCAATTTTAGAGAACAAAAATATCTGAACAAGACCCTATTGTCAGGAGCATAAAGTCGTGTTCAGATATTGTTGTGTTGCTACTCTATCGCATTGGGAAACTGTCATGATAGATGTAATGTTGATGTAAATAAATAAATAAATAAATAAATAATTTTTGTTCTCGTAAATGTGTAGATGTAAATGAACTCGACTGTACTTTTCTAAAATTGGTTAAAATCGACTGTACAGTAGGACATGCAAAGAAGAGGACAACATCTACAAAATATTAAAAAAAGATCTAGCCTGTAGAATATCTAAGTAAGTTTTATTCGTTTTCCAGTTATAGGCGATGAAAAACCTTTCGTCATAGTGAATGCTACGAAACTTCTTTAGGTACTGAACATGGCCCAACTCTACGCTCCTACTCTTTTTACAACATATAAAAAATTTCTTATAAACAAAATCATCACGAAAAAAGTTCTTAAGTCATGTACGCACGAACGAACTAAAAGTCTAAAACATGCATCCAATACTTTTTTCGCACGTGCGTATCGTTAACGAACGTCAAATACTACAGGACAGTTCATAAATCGTGTACGGACGAATGAACAAAACATGCATAGACAACTTTGTACGCACCGCTAACGACCATCAAACAGAACGGTTCATACGATTTCGTGTTAAAAGTTCGTGTTTACCATGTTCTTGTTCGTACGTGCGTACATGGCTATACGATTCCGTGTTCGATGTTCGTGTTAACCATGTTTTTGTTCGTTCTTGCGTACACGACTTTAGTTATTCGTTTATTCAGCTTATTCAATATTTACTATTGAACATCCAAAAACTTACGCGTTCCCGTTGCTCTGAACGACTACCTCATCGCGGTAAGTTACACCAGGAGCTGAATTGGGTTTTATAAATCACGTCATGACGTACGTAATTGTACACTACGGAAAAGAAAATACTAAGGCAAGGTGGGTCAAGACTATCACCGGGAGAAGACTGCCACTAACTAACTAACTATTTCGGCTCAGTAACCCAAACAGATCACAATCACCGAAACGAGAGTACGCCAGTTGTTCCGATCCTGCGCAGTTTCTCGCCAATTTCCACTGAAGACTGCCTCAGTTCAATAAATGGGTGGATCAACTTTTTCTTGTTGTTATGCTGTCCCGTCACCCAGGAGACAATGGTGATTAAACTTCTTAGAAAAGTGTTGATAATTTATAATATTGTTATTTTCAAGAGATATTCTAAATAAGAATGGACTTATAACTGCTGCAACTACAACATTTTTTAAATATTGCCGCCGATCGTAGTTTTGTAACCCAGTGGACATCACCATGACAACAAGGAACAGAAAAAAGTTGATTGATCCAAAGAACTAACTGTTAGCATTATCCCATTAGACAATATTATATGTTTTCTTACTCCACCTTACCCGCTTTACACTTTTTCTATGAGTCCTGTGCTAACTCGGGGCACCGATACTAAAGTAATGTAGCAAAATATTTTATCGACAAATAAATATATCGATGTTACTGTCAACATCTAAATGTTAATAATCAACATAAATATATATGTTTCTCTTCATTTCAGAATGAAAACAATAAACAAATTAAAGCGTGTATTTATTTGTCTATTTTAAATAATTTTCATAGTAGGGATACAATCAATATTTTTTCCATATTAGTCGGTATTAAAGATTGCCGTCTAGATGAAAATATCCACTTCATTAGACATGATATCGCACCGTTTTATAGTAATCGAGAACTTTCAATGAGACATGTATTAATATATATCGGCATCTTTTTTATCGAAGTCAAATCCCTATAGAGCGTGCTCCGAGTTAGCTCAGGTATGTATGACACTGTTAATGCCTATTATCAATACAAGACCAAGTCTAAAGCTTTTATTTAACGCAATTAAACTGACACGTTAAAATGCGAAAACTAGTTGTGACATTCGAATATCCTTCATCTGTTAAAACATTGGCCCTGACATTTAGACACAACTGTATGAAAGCAGAATGCCTAAATCCTTAGGCTTGAATGTGATGTAACAAATCAAATTTACAGACTTCGCGTAAAAGATTTGTAGACTAATTTCGATTGAGTACGTTCTAAGAGCCATCTGGACGTTTTATTGAGCCTCTAACAACTTGAGTTTTTAAATAACTCAACATAAGTTGAAAATTAAATAATTATTTTAAATACCAAATCAGATTGTTGAGTGAATACTTTAATTTATCAGCGTCAGCGGCACAGATTTTAGAAAAAAATGTTTTATGATAAAAAATTGCACTTCATGAAAATCGGACAGTATATACTTCGTCGCTAGAAAGCAATAATGCTGTAACTGACAAAAATAAAAGTTTTCACTAGAGCCAAAAAACTAAACGAAAAAAAAAAAAAAATCATAACTTCCGAACGGCTACTGCGATTTAGACACCCTTTTGACACAATATTAAAAAATATATACTTTTCTAACCATTAACACTACTTTGAGACAAAAGTTATTTTAATGATACTTTTGCGGGTTACAGCATTTGGATTTTTTATTTTTCACCCTCAAGAATGCTGTAACTCACATTACAATATGTATGGAGGTATTATTAAGGATCAAATTCCACAGACGTTTTTAAATGCTGTAAATAAATTATGACCTCTTAAAACATTTTACCTCAAAAATAAACTTATCAAGATTCATAGATGTCATTTATGTTGTAAGCAGGTTTAGGAAGAATACTAAGTTAAAATAAAGTGATGTAAGAAAAGATTATGCAGCTTCATAGGATTTTGTAAAATGTTAGCACTAAAAAAAACAACATAGCAAGGAAAAAAAATATTTATATAGGTTTTAAGCCAAGGCGATTCTTAACAGAAATTATGTATACTCTTGAAATAAAACAAAAAAATAACAAAAAAATTTACTTCTTTTCATAAAATAATTCTCTTCTAACAATCGTAGAATTAAAGGAAACGTCGAAAAACGGTATAACTACGGGTTAGGTATAAAAGTACTGTATTTGTTACAATTCTTACTGTATACTGTAGTTGCTTTTTTAATCAAGTCCTGAAGGATATACCCGGGTTACGGAAGGCCGCCAAAACAAACTGACCTTGGCGACGTATAATGGACGCACGTTACGACTGGACACCTGGCGCAACTCGAGCATGAACTCGGAAAGATTAGGTGGCACATTCTCGGGTTGAGCGAAGTCCGAAGAGAGGGTGAGGATACGGTGACGCTTGAATCTGGCCACCTTCTGTACTACCGAGAGAGACACCAGCTATCCCAAGGTGGCGTAGGGTTCTTGGTCAACAGGAATCTTTGTGACAACGTTGTAGAAGTTTCGAGTGTGTCGAACAGGGTCGCGTACCTAGTAATTAAGCTAACCGAGAGGTATAGCCTCAAGGTTGTACAGGTTTACGCACCGACCTCGACATACTCGGACGATGAAGTGGAGGATATGTTCGGGGACATATCGAAAGCCTCTATACACTTCACCACTAAGGCCGACTACAACATTGTCATGGGAGATTTCAACGCCAAAGTGGGAGTACAAAATTGCAGAGAATCGGTGGTAGGTTCCCATGGTTATGGTAGCAGGAATCATAGGGGGCAAATGCTGGTCAACTTCTTCGAAAAGGAGGGGCTTTTCTTGATGAATTCGTTTTTCAAGAAACAGCCTCAAAGGTAGTGGACATGGCAAGAGCCCCGACAACATGACAAAAAATTAGATCGACTTCATCATAACAGACAAGAAGCGCATATTCAGAGACGTCTCATTGATCAATAGGTTTAATATCGGTAGTGATCACCGACTTGTACGAGGCTCTCTGAATATCAATTTCAAGCTAGAACGTGTTCGTTTGATGAAGTCCAGGCTCCGACCTAACCTGCTCCAAACTATAATGGGATCTGACACGTTCCAGTCAAATCTGGAGAACCGATACGCTGCCTTGGAAACCACAAACAGCGTTGACATTGACCAAACCATCGAAGGTGTGGTCGGAATCCTCAGGGAGGAAGGTGTGAGATTTTGCGAATTACAGCGTAAAGGCAGGAAGTCGAAGTTTTCGGGAGAAACACTCGGGCTTATAACGGAACGACGTGAACACCCACCCTCCGGAGGCGTGGAGTAGGAGTATTGTCGTGCTGTTTTTCAAAAGGGTGATAAAACTCTTTTGAAAAACTACCGACCCATTTCGCTCCTAAGTCACGTCTACAAGCTGTTTTCGAGAGTTATCACGAACCGTCTTGCACGAAGACTCGACGAGTTTCTGCCCCCGGAACAGGTGGGGTTTCGATCAGGATACAGCACACCGTAGACCACATTCATACAGTGAGGTAGATTGTACAGAAGACGGAAGAGTATAATCGATCCCTGTGCTTAGCGTTCGTGGACTACGAGAAGGCTTTTGACTCCATCGAAACCTGGTCGGTTTTGGAATCTCTGCAGCGATGCCAAGTCGATTGGCGATACATTCAAGTGTTGAAAGGTCTTTAAAATGCCGCTAGCATGGCCGTCCAAATACAACACCGGCAGCAGTCTGAACCTATCCCCTTGCATCGTGGTGTGAGACAAGGGGATGTTGTATCCCCCAAATTGTTCACAAATGCATTGAAGGATATGTTCAAGACGTTGGACTGGAAAGGACAAGGCATTGACATAAACGGTGAGTACCTTTCACACTTGCAATTTGCAGACGACATTGTCAATCTGGCGGAAACGCTGCAAGACTTGCAATTTATGCCGAACGGCCTAGCTGAGTCTTCAAAACGCATTGGCCTCCGGATGAACTTGGACAAAACCAAGGTTATGTTCAATGAACATGTTAGTCCGGAACCAATTGCGGTACAGGGCAGCTTTCTCGAGGTTGCTAAAGAGTACGTCTACCTTGGGCATATATTGCAGTTGGGTAAAAACAACTTCGAGAGAGAGGCTAATAGAAGAATACACCTGGGCTGGGCAGCATATGGCAAACTTCGTCGGGTCTTCATATCGCCAATTCTACAATATCTGAAGACGAACGTTTTCAACCAGTGCGTCCTACCCGTAATGACATACGGTGCCGAGACGTCGACACTCACGGTTGGGCTGGTCCACAAATTAAAAGTCGCTCAGAGAGCTATGGAAAAGGCAATGCTCGGAGTTTCTTTGAAGGATCGAATTCGGAACGAAGTGATCCGCCAGAGAACCAAAGTTACCGACATAGCTCAACGTATTAGCAATTTGAAGTGGCAGTGGGCTGGCCATATTAGCCGAAGAACCAGTAACCGGTAGGGTGAACGTGTTCTTGAGTGGAGACCGCGGATCAGCAAGCGTAGTGTTGGATGCCCTCAGACTAGGTGGAGCGATGATCTGTGCAGGGTGGCTGGCAAAAGCTGGATGAGAGTAGCCGAGAATCGCTTACAATGGCGTGCAGTTGGAGAGTCCTATGTCCAGCAGTGGACAAGAATAGGCTGATGATGATGATGAAGGATATACAACTGGAAGGTCTTACCAATTGTGAGTATAATATAAGATTTGATAGGTTTACATGGTGTAATAAATAAAAATAACTTACGATAACAAACACTCCCAACGCGAACTACACGGCGATCCACACTCATCGGCGCGCACGCAATCACTAAAGACTGCGGCAAGACGCGTGCCCTTGAGTAGGTGGCGGGGGAAGCTTGGCGTATCAATATAGAGCTCTATTGCCAACTTTCTTTTTGAAATGCGTTAAGTGCTATAAAATACTAATAACATGTCCTTTGAATTGTCGTAATTCACTAGAAATTGCAGTAAAGAAACTTCAAAAAATTGCATAACTATCCTATCTTGCAAAAAATGGAAAGCAGAAACGCTGTATGTGATGTCAAGGCATATAAAAGTAAGTTTATATTGTTGTAACTCTTATTCTGATAAAAACGCTGGATTTTTTGTTAATTACAGCATTTCTTTTGTCTGTCACAGTTCAAATAGTTAAAATCACTTGTGCTGTAAATATTTTATTTTTTGCCGTAGAAGCACGAGACCTAGACCAATCGACGCAGAAAAAAAAATGCTGTAAGAATTTGTAAAAAAACTATTTTCGATGGTAGTGCGGGTTACAGCATTATTGCTTTCCAGCGACGACTTATAAATTTATGAAACATGTAATGTCTCATTTTTTAATGTGGGTACACCACAATTTTTATTTAAACCATGAATACAAAGATCAAAGCTTAAAGAAAAATTGAAAAAGGAGCTACCTGGTGGAAGGGACCGGGAATCGAACCCGGTACCTCTGGATTACCGGTCCAGCGCTTTAGCCACTTCACTACCCTCGCTCCAAGTATATACTTATTTATTTCTTCTTTATCATTGTATCTACACAACAACAAAAAAAGAGGACAATTAGACTACGAAAAAGGCTTTATAATGAAAAAGATGGAAACCAGATGATATAGCAGAAACTTGCTCATCAAGACCAATAAAATGAACCCAAACACAATGAATTTATCATGTGCTGTTTACGACTTCCTATGTCCACTTTCAGTCTCCATTATCAGATCATCTCCAAGATACACAATCATTGTACTGTCAGTGTCACGTGAACTACATATAAGTACTTATTTTAATTAAAGCAGTAATATCTGCTAACGTAAACTAAATGTTTACAAATGCGCTACGATGCCACCCTAAGGCATGTCGAAGCAACTGGTTGAAAAATTCAATGGCTCTGACATCTGATTCGGTGGTCCAATTGGGAGGACGCCCGTGTTGGCCCGGAAAGCCGTTGGAAACGCAGGTTCGAATCCTGTCCGAATCATTAAATTTTTCAATTTTCGCTTCATTTGTAAACATTTACATATAAGTAGGTACGTCATTTCCGTAGGACAGTTTAGAAGTAGGGTACAAATGTTTTTTAAGATTGGAATAAATTGTTAGTTACCTACAAACATAGTTACAAGTGAAGCTAATAAAAGCGTGTTAACTAAGTTTTGTTACTGGCTAAGCACTATTGAAACGAATTAAAGTGTGTTAACTAAGTTTAGTTACTGGCTAACTACTAGTAAAACGAATAAAAGTGTGTTAACTTAACTAAGTTTAGATACTAGCTAACTACTACTAAAACGAATAAAAGTGTGTTAAGTTAACTAAGTTTGGTTACTAGCTAACTACTAGTGAAACGAATAATCGTATCATCCAGAAGGCGTCCACTGCTACTTAAATGTCTACGACAAGGATGCTCAAAACGACCGATCTTCTCTACATTCCCGTTAGTGGGTGTGTACTCCCACAAAACGTCCGAGGGCTAACCATCGCTGATACAGTTCAAAAAATATCTAGCGCCGTTCTCATCCAACTAAATCACGAAAATAAACATGGGAATCTTTAAATCAGTAGACATAGTTGTCGTGAAAGTTTAAATCAGTAGGAATGCAAAGGTAATAGACAAAGGATCCCAGGGTTGAGACGCGCTAAACCGGGTCACTATGGCTGCCCAAAAAATAATGCAGCTACTCTCCATTCGAAAATAGCCCGATATCTGGGTCAAACGATGCGATGGCTAATTTCGCTAGTTTTATACCGTGCGCATTTACGGGTTAATAATGGCCCGGGTTAATAATCTATTACATTTTAACCCTTAAATGCATGCTGATGTGTGATGTATATTTACACGTCACCGAAATGACACAAGTCAAAATCTGAATATTTTCAATAAAGACTTTGTCAAGATTGTCCCAAAATCTTAAAGTGATGTGAATTTCATCGCTAATTACATTATTTCAGAAATAAAATGAGGGTGATTGTATGCAAATGCATACAACCCTTAAATAAATTAAATAAGGGTTAGTGAAATGAATATTTTTTGAATAATTGATTTGCTTTAATTCATGTTACATTAACGAACAAAGAAAATGTAGATTATGAAGATAAATTACTACTATTTAAAAAAAAAATCTAAAAAACTGTGCCCGGCGGCAAAATCCTAAGTATTCTCTCAGCATTTCTTACTAAATACATCTACCTATGTATGTATGATAATATTTCAAATGAAAGTTCCATAAGGTTTTAATCTAATTTGAGGCAGTATTTAAATTACAAATCAAAGTTTAGGCGGAATTTCAAACGAATAAAATTAAGTTGCCTTCGTAAACAACAAAGCAACTCGAGTAGTGAAAACTAATATTTAATAACGTCACTGAAACATTTCTCAAAGGGCTTTACGTCAATGTTAATTGAACCCTGAACTTTTTTCAGAATTTAGCGATGCCCTACAGTAGCGGTTAAAAATCAATCATACCTGTGTATTTGCATGAAAGATGCTAGACTTTTATCATCGCAAAAGATTTACGAACCTAATATTAACCTGCCATTTAACTTTTTATCAAATAAAATGTCTATATTCCTATCCAAATATTTATTTAAATCAATGCGATGTAAAATCAACATTGGGCGCATTTAATCATTTCACATTCAGCACTATTTGGAAGTCCCAAATATATTAATATTTTTATCATTGATTTCTATAATCTTAAAATTAATATGATAGATTTTTTGCCGCTACACTTTACGTATATTCTCTTATGCAGTAAAATAGTAAATTTATGGATATGCATGTTCTTTTCGTAAATAGATTAGCCAGTTGAACTAAAAAATGGGCCAGATTAAATCCCTACCACCCAGAAACCCACACACTAATATTTATGTCTTGCGCTCCACTATTTTGCATCCAATATATTTTGAAGTATTTATAGCTCGACGAATTTTTCCAAGAAAACTGATGCTAATTCTAACAAATACACTGGTTATTTCCGTAAAGCTTTGGGTCAATATGCGAAATATCTAAATATTTACTTACCTACTGCATACGTATTTATTTAGATATGACATTAATGGCAACGTAAAGCAATATCTTAGATATTTGTATAGAATCTTTTTATCGATTCATATTTTTTTTATGTGGTAATACCACATTTTTATTTTTATAAATAATGACACAAAGGTAAATTAAGAAAGCAAAATTGAATGCGATCTATTCCGCTTCGATTGTAGTAGATCGCATTCAATTTTTCTTTCTTAATTTACCTTTGTGTCATTATTTATAATATCTTAGATGTCAAAAAAGTAGAAATTAAGACACCACGTTATTTGCTTAAATAATCAAATTGTAAACCCTTTTTTTTTGTTGGCGTAACTTATACTTGAAATTATTTATTTATTTATTATTTATCCCAATGACAAAAAAGAGGTGAAGATTGTAAGAAAGAAAGCCATAATACTTAGCGGGGTACTGGGTTGATGACAACCTCATTTTAAAGCCATAGGGCCTAGAAGAAGAGACAAACGGCTCTGTCTCCGTAGCGCTTGTAACTCCTTAGAAAAAAACATTTATAATTATTTAATCGTTATGGCAGGGTTGTACGTCGAATACAGCTTAATATATTAAGCTTATACATATCTAGACTTCTCGTAGATCATAAAATCGACGCCCTGAATGCCAATGAGTCTTAAACTTAGAACAATTGCAGACTGGCATCATGATCCGGTAGTTTTGCGGCACATGCACATTTAACACATAATAAATATAACTGACTTGTTATGTTAGGTCAATCATTGACCGTTTTTTTTTGTGTTTTTATCTTAGGGGATTAATTTGTAGCCGCCATGCTACATTTTCGTTTGGTCTCGTTCCTCTCAATTGCAAAAATGCCACGGTTTGACGCAATAGTGCCGCCTGCTAAGCTGCCTACCCTGGTTCGAATTCCGGCAAAGTCAAATATTTGTGTGATGAACTCGAATATTTGTTCCTGGGTCATGGATGTTTTCTAGTATTCAAGCATATATTTCTCCATATAAGTATGCATATCGTCGTCTAGTGCCCGTAATACGAGCTTAATAGGGCTTAGTATGCGACTTTATCGATTGATGTAAAGTTGTCCGATATTTATTTATTTATTACTCAAGTAGGCTTGCAAAACTATCGTTAACATACAGGTCGACCTCCACCACGCTGCATTCGCATAAATCTCTTCGTTAATTAATGATTAAGGTCACAATGTGGAATAAGTATGTCAATTGACCTAACATATCTAACAGTCACATTAATTTAGTAAGTAAACTGAAAGCTGATCTATAATAAAGACTAAAGGATTAATGACAGTGTATTTTTAAGCGAGGCTATAAATGAGAGCACTACATATGCCAATATTGTATGTACGACGTATTGTTTGACGACAGGGTTGTCGCAGTGGTAAAGCGCCTGCCTAATGAGCCGGCGGTCCTGGGTTCGAATCCCGGCAAGGGCAAATATTTGTGTGATGAACTCGAATATTTGTGCCTGGTTCATGGAGAGAGTAACACAATTTAAATACCTAGGGCACATTGTGAATGAGCAGTTGAAAGATGACTGTGACATAGAACGAGAGCGTAGGCGCTGTCTGTTAAGGGGAACATGCTGGCTCGTAGATTTGCTGGGTGCACTTTCGAGGTCAAAGTGACACTTTTTAAGGCCTACTGCCAAACTTTTTACACCGGCAGTTTATGGACCAGTTTTACCCAAAAAGCATACAACGCCCTACGTGTAGTATATAATAATCTGTTCCGGGTACTGGCGGGGCTTCCTCGTTTTTGTAGCGCCTCAGGCATGTTTGCCGATGCTCACACAGACGACTTTTTTGCGCTAATGCGTAAAAAAGTCGCTTCTTTAATACGCAGAGTGAGGGGAAGCCCCAACAGTCTCCTACAGGTTGTGGCGGGGAGGCAGGACAGCGCCGTGCTCGGCCGGTTCAATGAGCTGCACGCTTCGAGTGCGCTGCATTGACCTGGACAGCCGGTGCTGTGCGCAACAGTTAAATTAATAGTGCGACTTATACCTACTAACCCTACCTACTACCTAGTTCTTAATTATTTTTATCATGTTTACTAACAAACTATGGACCTATGTTCTGGAAATAAAGATATTTATTTTATTTTATTTCATTTCATTTCATTTCATTTCATTTCATGTCATTTCATGTCATTTCATTTCATTTCATTTCATTTCATTTCATTTCATTTCATTTCATTTCATTTCATTTCATTTCATTTCATTTCATTTCATTTCATTTCATTTCATTTCTTTTCTTTTCATTTCATTTCATTTCATTTCATTTCATTTCATTTCATTTCATTTCATTTCATTTCATTTCATTTCATTTCATTTCATTTCATTTCATTTTATTTCATTTCATTTTATTTTATTTTATTTTATTTTATTTATTTTATTATTTGTATTGAAGTAGGTATGTATTTATCTATTAAAGTATGTTTATTGTTGTCTAGTGTCCATAACACAAGCCTTACTAGAGTTTACCTGTGGGACTGGACTAGGTCGATTTGTGTGAGGTTGTCCGATATTTATATTTTATTTATTTAAGAACGTTTCTTCTAGTTACAAATTGTCTATTAATTCTACTCAGACTTAATTATTTCGTTTATTTAGGATATGGTTTAGATAAAACACATATCTCTTCCTAGAATGTCTCATCACGCAACGCGTGGGATATCGTTTACGTGCACCTGGTAACTACGGCATCGCATACAAATGAGGTTCAAACTTTACGTAACCGAGTTGAAAAAATCGAGATTCCGTCCTCGAATGTTTCCCCCCCAAAACTTGACCAATTGTAACGGAATTTTGGTACTAATTGAGAGGGACAGTTCCTGTGTCAGACAGTTTTGACTTTTGCGCTTATTATTAAGTATAGAATTTGTGTACTCGGCGTCTATTGGAAGCGAAATTTTGGCTTAAACTAGCACACAAATTGTATAATAAACGAACATATCGAAACGGTCCGACGCAGAACATTTCCTTTCCATTCAGTTGCCAAAATCTCGTTACGATTCGTAAAATTTTGGAGGACGAAACTATCGAAAAAGAAAAATGAGCAATGACATATCCTTTTAAATTTGGATAATTAGCAGTGCGATCCTAGCCAGCCGCACTGGTAGATCGGCCGTACCGCGTTTATAATCAAGGTTAATTTCCCAGGCGGTTTTGCGAAGGTCATAAGTCAAAAGGCAAAACCTTTTGTAGTGTTTTAAAATGTCTCTACATGGCTTACAAATGCAATGAAATAATTTAAATAGTGAATGAATGTAGTTTATTCTGTAAGTGGGCCACAAGGGCACTTTTACATGCCTGAGTCTACCGGTATTTTACTGGAGACCACTCTTGAGAAGAATCGCCAAAAGTCAGTTATTACTCAGACGTCAGTCAATTGTATTTTAATTTTCTCAATCTGGTTCCCAATTTCACGGTACGGAAACGATAGTTAAGCTGTCCCAACTATGTATTAACACTATTAACGTATGTTGCATATAAAGTTCAACTCTTTGTGAAATAAACAGGGCGGCCCTTATCAACTGTCCGCTAAAAAGCTGATGTCTTTAATCATTCTCAACTCTCATCATTTAAATTTCTTGGCATTCAACCCAATAGATTTTTTTCTATGAATACTAGTTGCTGAACGAGTGAAGAATCCTCGACAAAGAATGCATCTGCGAAACATCCGCGTCGGAAATAGCCCTAGAGCAGAAAGTGGGTCGATCGCGATTTTTCAGATGGGCCGTAAAGGTGCGCTTCTCGGCCTCTCCGCGCAATGGGGACAATAAAACAAATATTGAGATTTATTTTCGTGGTGTATTGTTTTGGGTTATCTATTCTGCAATAATATATGCTAGAATAAGCGAAGACGTATCGTCTTAACGCTTTACTTTTGATTAGTGTGGCAAAAAATGTCGGTTCAAGTCCGGAAAGGTGGTTATTTATGTATCCTCAATCAATAATCCCACTAGCGGAAAAAAACACTTTAAATGGAAGTAAAACACCGCATCTTGACGTCGATTGGCGCAGTTTTCAGTCCATCTGCGTACTGAGCCGGCGGTCCTGGGTTCGAATCCCGGCCAGGGCAAAATATTTGTCTGATCAACTCGGATATTTGTTCCTGGGCGTTTACAAGTTACAGGCGTAGGGTAAACGTAGAAGCGATATCTTGGACATAACTATGACATTATAATAATCGAATTTAGCGCCATCATAATGCATAGTCACTTATTCAACCGTTCTATAAGTAGGTAATACTTCTTTGTATTTTTTTTATACTAGTCGGATAAAAAATATCCCATCTTTGGATGTACAGAGCTTTTTGTATTAAATTGGATTAAATCTGTTTAGCTATTTCGGCGTGATAAGAGGACAAAGAGGATTTTACTAACAGATAGCGCTGTACTTATTATAAAACTAATTCTCAATAAAAAAAATGGATTGTTGGATAGATACAGTATGAAAGAAACCCTACGTCAGTGCCCTACATACACGCTTCTTGCCCGTCAGTAATGGGAACGCAAGTGTGACCCATTGCGTGTGCAAACATCTTGGGATATCACTTTCCTTCGTTTTTCATAATATATGCATTATACACACTTTTAGTAGTATTTTCTTAAGATGTTACAACTATGTCACCATAGATTTGGGCACGTGATGTTTACCTATTACTTATTATTTACTTATTATATTGTATCTCTCATTTATTATATCGTATTTGAAGAGTACGATAGTTAAATAATAAATAAATATCAGACAACCTCACACAAATCGATCTAGTCCCAAATTAAGCTCAAGAAGGCTTGTGTTATGGGTACTAGACGACGATATACATACTTATATAGATAAATATATACTTAAATACATAGAGCTACCAAGACCCAAGCACAAATATTCGAGTTCATCACAAAAATATTTGCCCTGGCCGGGATACGAACCCGGGACCGCCGGCTCAGTAGGCAGGTCTCTACAAACCGCGCCTACCGCGTCGTCAAACCTATTACTTATTATTATATTGTATCTCTCATGCATTATATCGTAATAAAGAAAATTTGTATTGTATGATTTATATTTATGATTATATTTGAACTTAACGCCTTTCACCGAGACTGGTGGGAGATTGCTCGGGACAGGGACGCATGGAAGAATGAGAGGGAGGCCTTTGCCCAGCAGTGGGACAATATAGGCTCTTAATAATAATAATAATAAGGCGTAGGGATGTGACGACCCCATCGCCCGCTGGTTTAACTAGCGCAGTCAGTCACCGCAGGGCAGCTTATGGCGAGCTGTTGGGGGGTAGCGACCCCACGTACCTGAGTGCTCCTGGGGATCCTGACGGGGGGTGATGGGTCGGGGCCTCCGCCTCTGTCTTGCCTTAACCGGCCGGGCAGAGTGGAGTCGCAAGAGTTTCGGCTCGGGGGCGGATGTGGAAACGTAAGGGGTTAGTTGGCTGCGGTTTAAAGCCCAGTATTACACCTCTCCGCCCTTAGCCTTCCGCACTGGTGTTGCCCTTAGGCCACTCTATGTGTCGCTTTTTATGGGGGCCCATCTAGCGGGGGGCGAGTCATCGTCTACCAGTTTTTTTAATATGAGACACTTTTCTTGGTAGACGTCCGGCTGTCTCAAACAATAGCCCAGTAGTTAGTCCATCGCATTTCATGTAAAAGCCTAGTACCATGTTTAGACTCCATACAACCACAATAGTTCTTACATCTTGCGGGTGCTGTCTCTGTGTGCGTCCCATGACACAGGCAGGGGGAGCATCCGCATGGTGTACCTCTTACATTTCATTAAATTGTCGAAAGGGCCTCTGCTCGTTGGCTTCGGCTCCGTGCACGCCTCCCAAAGGTCCGGGACACCATTGTCCCGTGAAAGGGTGCGACATACAAATAATAATAATAATGATTTATATGTTATCTGTGGAAAGATTCAGTCGCAAGATTAGTCTGTTCATGCAAAGTAAAGTGAGGCTGTGGACTTTTCCTAATGAAAAAACGTCATTCCTATAAATTTGTAAAAATTAAATCTCTGTTTATTTTAGAATCAAAATTAAAGATCCCATGATAGATAAAATATATTTTTATGTTCGTACAGCAGTGGCGAATATTGGGAGACATGTTCTATCCGACTGTGGTGAAGCTATAAAGAGAGTTATGACATTGATTAACGAATTTTCACGAACAAATGCCGAGAATATTCAGTGTCTAATACATTATCGCGCACTTATTATGTTGTTTTGCATCCATCGTAATTCAAATGTTAAAACGCGGAACCGCGAATAAAGGTTGGCGTTGAAATGAAAAAGTATCTTTCGCATTTTTTTATTTATGCCAAGTTGTTGTATAACATTAAAAATGCATTATATTTCTCATAAAACGTTAATATTAATTCGTATAAAAAATTACATTTCAGCAATCGAGTTAAGTATAATTTGTATTGTATGCTTTATAAAACGGCAGGGGTAGAAATACCTATATTTATTTGCTTAATCTATATTGCACAAATGAAAAATTTATCGTTCAAAAGAAGGACTTGGTAGATGGATTTTCTTGGCATTCTCTACCAGTTAACCTCTGAGATAAGCATATAAATTTCGGGTGTGCAACTAACTTAAAATAAAATGGCATGGCGATATATGTAGTGGAGAGATAGATGTCAGTCAATTATCGAGTTTGGCCTAATTTTACTCTACCAATATTATTGCAATCGATTGCACTTTTGTACTACGGCGAAGCGAGCAACGAGTAACAGATTGCAAGTGCAACAATATATTGCACATATGTAGGATATCTCATCAAAGGTACAACGGGTTAAGTTAAGTATGCACCTGGTATGTATAGCGCCGGATGAAAATGAGGTGCAAAGTCAACGCAACCAATCACGTTTGATAAATGGGAGCCCCACTTAAATCATTATTTTATTCTGTTTTTAGTATTTGTTGTTATAGCGGCAACTGAAATAAATCATCTGTGAAAATTTCAGCTACCACGGTTCATGAGATACAGCCTGGTGACAGACAGACGGACAGTGGAGTCTTATTAGTAATAGGGTCCCGTTTTGAACGTTTGGGAACGGAACCCTAAAATTGGCGATCTTGATTCAATGAGGCATTCCGTCGCACCAGTCAACAATAAAGCCAAACAGCAGTGGCGTGGCGTCAAATATATTTGTGGTTAAGCCGGAGCAGATTCAGACTTCTATTTCTTCAGAAACAACGTTCAAAAGCTTTCAAATAGGCTAGCCGGTGGGAATCGGGTTATGCCAAACAGAGATATTATGGGTAGATATATATTGCAATCGCTACGCAAGTATTGCACTTTTGTGCTACGGCGTAGCATGCACCGCGTAGTAGAGTGCATGTTGCAATTTGTTGCACACAGTAGTGGCAAAAGATCTATCAAACATGTTATTTTTTTACTACAGTTTTATGTATCCAATATTTTAACATTATTCATATTACTACAATGCAAATTATATTCGCAACAGGCTTCGTCAGAATTAAGGACCTTAAAAAATAAAATATAAATTAAAAAAGTCCATTTTGTATGAAAAACGCCAATCTTTTACAGTCGCAAAAGATTTATGAACAAAATACCTACCAACCTACCAAAAAATAGTACCTCAACTTTTAGCAAATAAAGCATAGTCGGCATTGTGTGAGTTTAAAAGAATACCCGTCTATTATCACTATTAGTTAACATTCAAGTACTATTTACAAGTTCCACATTTATTATGAATTGGAAGTAAGCTTAAAAAAAATACATACATATTTTTACATTCATTATCTATTACACTATTGGAAATTTTCTACAATTAAATTAAACTGAATATATTGAACTTGGCTCTTAAAGAATAATAACTTTGTTTAGTAGTTAGTTAAAGTTGAGCCAATGTGAAGAGTCGTGTTTAAGACGCAGATTTTTGAGATATGATAAAGCAAAATTGCAACACAAATAAAGTACAGCCACGAAGAAAATACCTAAGTCTAAACCACCACTATAATTGCACACCAAACATCTTAACCAGATACACAAATGTAATGAAATCTATGCCCAGAGTCTAAACTAATCAAATGGCATCCAACCTTTGCGTATATGCGTGCATGTGTTCAAATTCAAATCGAATACGCGGGGGAGCGGGCCGCCGCGGGGGAGGGGGCTGCGCAAACACGATGCATACAATGCCTGCCAAAGATCGCATCCACAACCGACGACAAAATCGCGGCACGTGTAAGCCCGGGTACGAATTCGACAAACCAACCGCATAATGCACTTGATACAAAAGATTACTCACAAATTCCACCTACATTATGACTTTAGAGTCAACTATGAATGAAAAAGCTCATTTATTTTTACTAGCAACATTTTTAAGTGAGTTTAGTTGAAATTTAATGTTACATTTCTTTGTTTTCACTCATTGCACGTATAATGTATTTCAGCGGGTGGACCGCACACCCAGTGCGGCCCTGTAATCGCATTGTGCGATAACGTCATTCACGCACACACGCAAGCGAATAGCCGAAATTCGTGGATGTATTTTTCTAGTCCGCTTCAATGTGTGCACCGCAACGCCGGTGGCGGTGAGACGGGGATATGTGAGAGGTTGTGAGCGCAAGCGGGATGGGTAGAGCGTTATATAACGCATTATTTTTATAATTAACAAGCAAAAATTGAGAGATACGACCGTGCGACCCTGGGCGCGGCCAAAGACCTGCGAACGAAATTTGCACAGATCAGATGTGGGCGACCTCGGCCGGGCTAGTTGCACGGCAAACGCACACATACACGGCTCGTATGCACACATAGGTGAGGGGGAAAATTCTCGAGTTCCGCATAGAGCCTACCTGCCGAACTATTATACGTATCTATATGCCTCTATCGATTTATGCGCTCCGCCGAATTTTAATCCGCTTGCTACCCTAATTATAATTAACCAGTTCGGGAAAATGGCGCCTATATATCGTGACATGGCGAATCGCAATCGGATACGCAATACGAGCCGTCATTTGTTTTTAAACTGCACATCGCATCTAAGATAAGATATTCGTAAAAATACTTACAGGGTCATACAACGCATATGTATGAATGAGTAGATTATGGATATTACATTATAATATTTTGTATTGCGGATTATTAGAAGTGATGTTTTTATGTGTCGATACTTCAAAATGGGTACTAGTAAACTGGGTGTGTCCACTTTTTTGCTACTCATGCGTATAAAAACTTCTATTTCTAAGCACAAGCAAAATTGATTCAAGTATGTAGGTACATCATATGCGAACTTTTGGAACTATTGTAAAACATCGACATACCAATATTAATTACTTTATGAGGAGACGAATACTTTCAATATAATAAACTACAACCATATGGGAGACATCTGAAATAAAAGCTATATATATATATATATATATATATATATATATTAATATATTTGAAAGTTATAAGCCTTGAAAATATTTTATAAATACATTACATCAATATTACGTATGTAAGACCTAGTTATAGTGCTACGACCGGCGTAGCACTCGTAGACACTAGACTTTGTATTGAGACCTAGATAGCAATAAAATAACAACAATATTATTGCATGCTGCGCAATATTCGCGAAACAGCGCATCCGAAACGTGTTTATGTAATGATTACTTAAAGTATATTTTATTCAAACTAGTTTACGACCGCGGCTGCGTTCGCGCATGGTATAAAAAGACTAGGGATGGCACTCCGGAACGACAGGCAAGACTCCCGCTCTGATTGGTCGGTTGGTTCTGTCAATGCGTTTCTGTGTTGCCGGCGGTGTATCATCAATACTCCCCGATTCCCTTGTCACCTGTATGAATTTCATAAAATCGTGAGTGTTTTAAAGGTGTGTAATGACTAATGATAGATATAACAACGTTTCATATAATTTCAATGGATATAACAACATTTGATATAATGTTTCATTTGATATAACAACATTAGGTATAATTTCATAGGGTATAATTTCAATTAGTAGAAAAGACATTTGATATAACGTTTATATTCGCAAGATAACCTAACACTCCTCCTCGCTTCGCTCGTCGTCGTACCTAACGATGACTCTATTACAATTAAATTTTCATGTTTGAGCAGTTTGAGCGTGTATTGAGCCTTTAAACGTATTATATCAAATGATCATTATACTATATGATATTATGCCATATGAAATTATAACAAACGTTATTATATTATTTGTTTATTATACCACTTGATCGCTTGACCAATATTATATCATGAGTTGTTATAGCGACCGTTACGCACCCGTGTTTTAAATCGAATATTGCGATAAAATAAAGTTTTGTTAAAGAACTAAATATAATGCATAAATAAATGCATGACATATTTTTTTGTAAAACTGGCGGCAAACATTTTTTTCCTTATAATTATTTTGTTACCATAAAGTGGCCTAATTAAGGCCGTAGAAAGGCTGACTTTCCGTAGTGTCATACCTTGTTTTCTTATACCAAGCGTTCGAGTAATATGTGAAAATTCTGTTAAAAATAAATAAAATAAAATATATATAATGTATATATAGAGCGGTGGTAGCCTAGTGGTTAGGGCATGCGACTTTCAATCCGGAGGTCGCGGGTTCGAACCCGGCCCGTACCAATGAGTTTTTCGGAACTTATGTACGGAATGTCATTTGATATTTACCACTCGCTTTTCGGTGAAGGAAAACATCGTGAGGAAACCACCTAAGCCCAATAAGGCCTAGTTTCCCCTCTGGGTTGGAAGGTCAGATGGCAGTCGCTTTCGTAAAAACTAGTGCCTACGCCACATCTTGGGATTTAGGTAGCCGACCCCGATTGAGAATTCATTCTCAAAAAATGGGACAAAAGGCTAGGAGGATGAATGAGATATATAATGTATATATATGTATATATATTTTTATAAAATATTTTTGAATGAGGAAAGCCGTTTTACAACTATTTCTACGCACATTGTTATAGCGAAAGTGCATTAATTGATGTATTTACAAAGGAACGTTTGGATGTGTTGTTTTCAAACGTGTACTTTGTGATTGGGACACAAATTTGTGTGGTTTTTATCCCAAAAATACAACTTCCCCAAGAACATGCGAACTAGTTTTGCTACACGGACTAAATCCTTGGACTACGGAACCCTAAAAATCACGTATTAGATATACTCTAACCACACTAATATTATTAAGGCGAAAATTTGTGAGCGTGTTTATGTGTATGTTTGTTACATCCTCACGCTCAAACGGCTGGACCAATTTTGATAAATTTTGGTATGAAGGTAGCTGACACCCTGGATTAACACATGGGCTACTTTTTATCCCGAAAACGATTAGTGTTCCCGCGGGATGAGCGGGCAACAACGCGCGGCGCAGCTAGTTCACAATAAAAAAAAAATTGATTTACTAAAAAAATATTACGAATAGGTGAGGCTATTTGGATCCCTGGGTCTATTTGGTAATCTGCAAATTTAATATAAGTATATTCCTATTTACCAATGGTAAAAAACGGGCTTAAAAGCTGCTTAGTAACAAATAAACAAAAAATACGGTTCCCAATAGCGTCACACCTTTTAAAAAAACTCATACATAAAAAAAAACAGAGCAATGATAGAAAATCCCTTATTCATAATAGTTACCCGCGTAATATCAACTTTAATTCGATAATAAACTTGACTTTGACTCTGTTACGCCCCTAGAGCATTACATTATAGATACAGATAGTATTATTTTACCTAACACTGTATTTTTTATACATCGTTACAGGTCATTGAACTGTAATCCAGGACAGTGCAGACAAAAGGAAACAGATAGAGTGGAAATTATTCATTTACCTACATCCGAAATAGACATATATGCAGGTGTTAATTATTAATTAATTAACTAAGTACTTAGTTGCTATATTTTGGTGTCTTCAGCTCAGTAATTACACTGCCAGCGTTTGTATTATAATAGGGGTGTAACTGTAAACTGATGTTGAATTATACAACATACTGTAGTTATGCCTTAAATACAAAGATCAAAGCTTAAAGAAAAATTGAAAAAGGAGATACCTGGGTTTTTTTTTTTCCTTTAAGCTTTGATCTTTGTATTTAAGGCTTAAATAAAAATTTTGGTGTACCTACCCACATAAAAAAATGAGACATTACATGTTTCATAAAATTTATACTGTAGTTATACCTATGAATAAAATTTGCTCAATATGTCATGAAATAAAGAAAAAAATATATAAAAATCAAATATGTACCTACCTAACTTTAATTCAAATATGCAAATATTCAAAAAATTTTATGATTTTTTATAATCCAAAAGAAATGTTTTCAGAATCCTCATAATTTAACTAAACAATAATTGTACGACAACCATGAACTTAAACGCACTTTTCACGGTGAAAATGGCAAATTACTTATTGCATCCACACAAATATTGGTACTCAACCCACGAATGACGTCACATGCAGGTGGCCATTTGTATGGAGCGTTTTTAGCGCTTCGTAGGAATGTTGAATTGACGGTCATTTCGGATTTTTAGAGCAATCTAAGTGTTGTTAGTCCCATTTAGATATTTGATCCTAGTAAAACAGAAACGTACGAGTCTAAAAAAAAATCGCTACGGCGACAGCTGATGTTATTGTAGCAATATCTACTCAGAAATGTGCCTCCATATGTGCCTTCTGAAAGGGGCCACCAACTGGTTTGGCGAGCCTACGTCGCATAATTTCACTAGGGAGTGGCATAGTTCCCGAGTCAGAGACTAGCGCTTGACTATTAAAACTAAACTCAACTATTAAAAAAATCCATAATTGACACTATACATAGGGTACTTTCTCATAAATGGGCGAGGACCGAAAATTTTGATGAAATTAAGGCGTAGTTAGCCATACAAAACGAGGAAATAAAAGCGATAGCGAGCGAAAGTGAAGCGAAATAAGTTCCGTTGTGCGACAAAAATTAACGATACAATAAGGAACCTTAAAATAGAACCTTAAGGTAAGTTATTGGAAGGTTAACTGTTACAAACATTAATTGAGTGAGTTACAAACATTAATCGAGTGAGTTAAGGTGGTTAACTTTTTGGTCTTCACCCAAATGTGTCTTATTGAACGCTGTATCAAACACAAGTTATCAGGTTATCACTGCGTCCCAGAAATTGCCTTTTATGTGAGTGCATTAAAATCAATTTTACCTATGATTGAGCGATGTTCTGTCGGTTTTTTTTAGTTAGAAACAAACTACATGTGCCTACTGAAACGAGTTCACGACCAATTAGTTTGGCGGTGTTCTTTCAAAGAATAATTCATGCTAGTACTCCGGCAGAATTATCATGGCACTTTCTAGTAAGAAACAAATTACATCAACGTACCTACTGAAACGAGTCCAACAACTGGTTTGGCGAACCTAGAGCGCGTCATTTCGCTAGGGCGTGGCGTCTTGGTCACAGTATAAAGATCTGTGACTACTGTGACTAGGGTGACTCAATTATCTTGACTTACTAGACTTAAAGTCCTGTAAATCTTAGGTAGGACAGAGGGTGTCCACAAGACTCCGCCATTGCGTCCTATCTAGGGCTACGCACTTGGTCTCGGACCAGGAGAGCTATTGGGCTCGGGCAATTACGAAAGACTCGTTTTATATGCGTCAAAAACGCCAAATAGTACCTCATGCCCAACAAATTGGGCCAACAACTTCAGAGAACAGAAACCTCCCCCCCCCCCAGTTGTTGCAGCAAAATTGGCAATCTATTTTGAATTTCATGAGCAATGTGTTAATAAAAAAATTGCTTTTATTAGATTTTGTATGAGGCATCCGTTATTTTTTTTAATGCATAAGTACAAAATTAATGTACGTTAAATTGATTGAATGCACACCAAAAAGTTTACGAATTCAATACAGCACAATAATTTTAATCCCAGTAGACAACAGGCGGTCTTATCGCTAAAGAGCGATCTCTTCCAGACAACCTTAAGGTAGTGGAGTTGATTAGTATAAATCACACAATGATGTAGTAATTGTATCAGATTTAACTTCTACAATATGGTGGAAAATATTGAAGGCCCTGGACCTTAAATCCGTAAGTTAACTAATTTTACTTACATATCCTTTATTTTTAAAAAGAAACAAAATTACATAAAGGATTTAAGACAATAACACTTCAGAGCCCATATCTTTTCCCACACTGAAGTAGAGCGTTTAGTTTTAACGCGTATCATACTTATCATAAGTCAAAACTGTATCCAGAACAGACAAACGTGACCAAGGATTTAATAACTTGAATGTATACTGATGTATAGAAATCACTGAACACGTTATACATCTTTCAACTCCAAAATAGCAACCAATAAATAGTTTAAATGCTAAAACACAATCACAATAGAAGCATTGCTATTTGTTCATTGTCTCAAGCAACATCCCATCAGAAAAAGGTCTAAAGTGCCGATAAAACCTCTATATAGTTAGGATCTTTTAGCTACGTTGTAGAGTACCTATGAACTTGGAGATCGACCGTGAACTCGGTGACGTCACTAACCGACCACTTGCATAACATTAGACACTTCCTAGTAAACGAAATAGGTTTTATTTGCATTTTAAACGCCAATCGGCGCGACGTTCGTTAACTATGCAGGTTTTACGTCAATTAAGTCGCACTTTAATAGGATAATTATTGATACTGTAAGTCTTGAATCGTTGGGCGTTCAAAAAAAAATATTATTTCAGCCTGTACTGTCCTACTCTTTTGAACATTCGACCCTGTCTAATGCAGCAAACGACCAATCGTCCAGGTCGTCCCGCCAACTCCGCCGTGGCCTACTGCGACGTCAAGCCTATTGGGTAGGCCTCTGTGTTTTTTTTTTGCCTACAGTTCCTTTTACATGCAGCAAGTATCCAGCACAATCCAAGTTCAGTTTGACAGCTGTCAAGGCAAAGGCCACTTGGGTTTTTGAAAGCAAGATGGTGTTCTTTATGTTATCGGTTAATTTGACTCCTTAGATACTCCGTTCCGTTGGGGCAGAACAAAATATTGAGCGACCACGTACCGGACGACGCAACGTGAGACGTCAACACGGCGGACCTTTGGGCCTCTTTCGATTGGCATACGTGTAGTTAGTTGAGTGTATCGTCAGTCATAGCACAGCTAAATTCCTGTGTTATAGTTGATTTTTGCTATTCAAGCTACTATACTTTAAAGCTCAACAGAGTTACTTTCGGCCCACGCCATATTGTGAATTTTTAGTGGTACTCATTTATTTTACTGGCAACTAAAGATTTATGACGTTGAAAGCCTGTGAATGACACTGATGTAAAAAAAGTGGAAACAGGACTAAGTATTCCGCAAATTTCTACTGTTGCATAATAAAGCGAAAACTATTTAGTGATGAACTGTATTTTTTTTTTTATTAGATTTATCGAAATAAATCAGAACGAAGGATTGAACAGTATTCCGGTTAACAATGTTTTGAATTTGGTTGATGACGAATCCTTTTCAAATCGCTACTGACGTCTAATAATGAATAAATATGATGTATGCACATTATTGCCATATGAAAGCTGTTTGTAACACCACTAACCCAGTACCGACACTTGTTCGGCTATAATTAATTACGTTAGTAGAGTTGTTAGTCTGCTGTTTTCTAACATAATTGTGCGCATCGGGTTACAAGCACGAAATTTCTACCACAGATAGAGTGTTCCACGGTGATTATTTTAAGATGTGGAGGGAAGTCAGATTCGTCCCCTGTGAGGCGGGAGAGCGGAGTGAATAGGACCAAGTATACCTCTTTTCTTTCTTTATTGCTGGTCAGCTAAGTCTACTAGGACTTGGCTGGTATCGTTTCCGTGTAAAACGGATATCAGAAATTCATTTTTTATGTTATTTTTGTGTAGTTTTATACAAAAATATGGGTGTTTGGGCGAAAAGGTAAAAATCACAACAAGTTTTTTTATTCAGTGAGGTAAATTATTTAAATTTCGTTAACATTTTCAAATTATTATTATTATTTTAAAAAGCTTATTTAATCTAGTTTTTAAAAATATATGCATATTGGGCACTTCTCATACAAACAGTAGTTTAAAATATATGTTTAAGTCGGCGTAACCAACGCAAATCTCCGAACGCATCGTATTTCGCTTTATTAAATACATTAAATAATGATTATTAACATGCTTTTACATATAATATTTACTAATACGTCTTAGAAAAACAAACTGATGTAATTAAAACAAAATATTTTTTTGCTAATGTATCACGAGCACACGGGCTAATCTCAACATCAACAATTTATTTAAGTTACTATTTGTATGAAGAGTGCCCAACATGTATATAGTTTTAGAAACTAGATTAAATTTGCTGTTCTGCAATATTTTTGTTAGTTGTAAATATTTAGGAAATATAAATAATTTATCTCCCCGAACACAAAAAAATTGGTGTGATTTTTACCATTTCGGAAATACACCCATATTTTATATGCTACTATGAATAAATAACATAAAAATGAATGGCTGATATCTGTTTTACACGAAAACGATACCACACAAGCCCTAGTAGCGTTAACTGATCAGTAGTCAAAAAAAGAAAAGGAGCAGTACTTGGTCCTCTTCACCCCGCTCTCCCGCCACGCAGGGGACAAATCTGACTTCCCTCCACATCTGAAAATAATCACCGCGGAACGCTCTATTTGAGGTAGAAATTATATGCTTGTAACCCGATGCGCACAATTTCGCGGCTTAGCAACTCTACTACGTTGACAAATTGTCAATCAGGTATATAAGCAGATGCTTTACGAAATATGATGGTATAGGATCCCGATATAAAACGACCTTCACCGAGATGTTTATTTGATGAAATGTATTTTATATTTAATTTAATATATGTCAATAAATATATTGCATATGGGTTGCCTTACAAATTTTAGTCCAGGGTATGTTTAGTTAAAAATAATTATAAAAAAATTTCAACATTTCACCGGTTTCATTATTAGATAAATTCATAAAAGAAAAATCTTTAATTTTATTTAATTTCAATTCAATAATTAGACCGTTGCAAAATGCTAGTAGGTATAGATTTACCTGTTTATACCTGGCTACCCGATAGTTGTGACGGGAAAAGAATAGGCAACCTAACGTTTGCATATTCTATGGGCTTCATACTTTCGATTAGTATAGAATTTATCTAATATTAATCAAACCGGTGAAATAGTAAAAAAAAAAGAAAATTATTAATTAACCATACCCTGGACTAAAATTTGTTAGGAAACCCATATGCAATATATTTATTGACATATTAAATTAAACATAAAATACATTTCATCAAATAAGCATCTCGGTGAAGGTCGTTTTATATCGGGATCTTAGACTATGATGGTCTATGTTGCTATTCATTACAGCCATATTTAACCGCGTAGCGAACTATTTGCGCGCACGCGGCGCATTCGCTGTGCGCTCGCCACGAATTCTATACGTTTTGGGAACCCAGAATTTACAGTTGGTGATATATGAGATAGGTTAGGTTATAGGTTATCGCGGGCTGGTTTTCCGCAACTCGACGTCTATTTTACGCGAGAGAGAATAAATAATGTTTTTTAATATAATTTTGCAAATCCTCGATGTGTAATTTGTTCACCGCCCGAATGTACCTATCTCTAGATACACGGCAGTTTGTCCGTCCACCAAGTTAAGTATATTACTTTGGTCTGCATGCAGTTAGTAAGGAAAATAAAAAATATAACTGTCAATATCACGACTACATTTTAATTTTTTCTTACTAATTACATTAAACAAAGTAACATCTAACATATGTTATGGACATTCGGGCGGTGAACAAATGTTACATTAAGTATTGGGAATGTGGACCAGATGAAAATGTTAACGAAATGGGAATGTGAGACAAAGTGTGCTTAAACGTTTGGAGTGAACCAGTGTAATAGGACCCAGGTAGCAACACCATTAAAACTCTAATTTCAGCTTTATAAAGGCTGTATACGTGCTTAAGCTGCCTGTATGCTCTTGGGGAGGGACGCCCGTTCTTTTAGGGCACCTTCTCTAGCGCCTCCTTGGCTGAATGAGGAAAGCAGCTCCCCCCGCTCCTAAATAGGGCTGCTTCGTCATCCCAGGTCCTTCTGAGTACGCATTCGCGCCCTAAATGTGCAATACGGAAACTACCGCGTGTACTATGTCTGTGACCGCCAGTGCGCAGGAGTCAGACAAAGCCTAGCTTGCATCAGGCCAGACCTGTTCATCCCATCGCCACCGGACTTCAGTACCGTTACCATGAGTTAGTGTGTGTAACGTGTTGCGTTACAACTCGTTCTAGATAACTTTTTGGACTGTCTGGTTACACACTCGATCTTAAAAGTTGTCATTCAAATTCAAAATTATTCTAAATTCCACACTTGTCCGTTTCATGTGAAAAAGATTCATTCTATTCAGAGTTTTCGAGCTGAACAGATATCTACAAGACGTTTTTTAATCCATCTCATCCTCAATTCATTATACTTATCAGTCTATATTTTACCTTTACCTCACAAGTGTTCTATATATCAAAAGTTAACCTGTGCTATTGTGCTGTGACATCAGATATGAAGTTCTAGTTGCTGGATTCTGTCTGATACAATTATATAATAAATTAAAGACAAGGCACGCAAACGTAAGTTTCACATGTATTTCATAACCGTTATAATGTCAATATCTCTTAATTTAAATCTAGGAACTTAAGTATGAATCTGCTTGTTCGCAGGTGCCTTTATTATAATTTATATAATAAATACCTTCTTCTGCCCTGTCTCCTGTCTCTTCTTCCGTTCCTGTCTTTCTACTTTACCTACCTCCCGGTCATCAACGTGACAAGTGACTACTCGCTAGCGACTGCGTAAACGATTCGTTACTTTTGTAAGGTTTCGGAAAATTAGTTTACACATTTTGGATAAAACAATATTAAATTAGAAATAAATACGTTTTAAAACAAGCTTATTGACAATCCTGGCTACGATGCGGGGCCCGGGGGTCTCAAGGTGATATTCGCGGGTTCGACAGGTGGGTTTGAGCAGTCAAGTCGCACGCACGGGTGTAGCCTTTTAAAATAGTTCATGTTGTTGTCATGAGTTTGGTTGATTAGTAATTGTGGTTATTAAGTTTATAATATTGGGTGTGAGCCCATTTAAGTGAAGTTGCTGGGTGAGCTCATGTAGCTTCATCCAAACGGGATGAAGCTATATGGCTGCATCCGGCTGCATTCAGATGGGATGCAATTATAAGTTTGGTTGGCGTTATAAAGTTTGGATGGAGATAATAAGTTTGGTTGGTGGTTAATAAGTTTGGTTGGCGATAATAAGTTTGGGTGGCGTTCAAGACTTCATCATTCCTGTAATCAAGATGGAAGTATGGAATAAATCCTTGTACATGAAGACTAAAGGTGTTCCTTATTTATCTACTCTAAAATCTCAGCAAGCGGGATAAGAACACCATGTTCCTTTCAGATAATGGAGAGAGACGTGGACCATCAACGAAGTCTAAGGACTCCTTCCCGCGAGCGGACGCATACGAGGCGCAGCCGCACCCGAGGAAGTGCAGCCAGTGCAGGCTCTCGCCGTCGGAGCCGAAGCCGCAGCCGTAGCCGCCGACTGAGAGAACGCGAGGAGGTATTAAAACAAGAACAGGGAAGGTTGCGCTTGTTAGAAGAGGACCTGCGGCGAGAGCGCGACGCCGAACAGCGTCAGCGTGACACTGAGCAGCGACATCGTAGAAGCGAGCTTCGCGAGTCCCGTGTCGCAAGAGATCACCGTGAGAGTCGCAGCCACAGCAGACAGCCTGCGAATACGTCGAAAGGCCGAGCTACGCCACGGAACAGTAGGTCATGTAGTCCTGTATTTTCGTCTAAGGATGTTATTCAGATAATTAAATCAATCAAAGATATCCTCCCAACTCAGTCATCAACTCAAGGCGCATCTACAACTAGTAAGGGCATAGATTATAAAAATATTATCCCGGAGTTTAATCCTTCTGAAAAAAACCAACGTATAGACGTTTGGATCAAGAAAGTTAACCAGTGTGCCGAGGTTTATGGCTGGGACGAAAAGGCAACCGTACACTTTGCAATGCAAAAATTGGCAGGTTTAGCAAAAACCTGGTACGAAAGCCTGAACTCGATTTTGTTCTCTTGGGAAGAATGGCAACTGAAGTTATGCAATGCTTTCCCCAGTGAACAAAATTACGGGCAACTTCTCGAGGACATGCTTAGACGAAAGAGTAAACCTAACGAACTCATAGAAACATACTATTACGAAAAGATTGCATTACTAAATCAATGTAATATCGTGGGTAAGAATGCTGTCGATTGTATCATCCACGGTATTGGCGATAGGACTATGAGATCAAGTGCATTAACATTGCGTTGTGAGGAGCCGGACCAACTCCTTAAGTTCCTATTAAGTAATAACAGGGAGTTATCGGCCCAACAATCAACTTTCAGAGATAGGACTATGGCTTCTGTGGGAGATAGACAGGGTAGTCGAACCAACCCTGGAAGTAGTAGTTATGTATTAGTCTGTTATAATTGCAGGGAGAGAGGGCACCCTTTTACGCGATGCACTAAACCTTTGTTAAAGTGCGTCCGTTGCAGCAAAATAGGACACAATACAGAGACATGTCGTCTCAAACAAAACCCAGGAGATACAAGGGCCGATACCATACCAAAGACGATGCGAATATCGAGCTCTAGTTTAAGTAATAAATTTATTAAAGAAGTATCCATCGACGGTGTATCCCATGAAGCTTTCGTTGATTTAGGTAGCGAAGTGACATTGATGAGGCGTTCATATTTTGAAAGTCTCGGAAAATCACATGACTCTATCCCGACTACTATGAGAGGTTTCGGCAACAACGTAGTGCATTCGATGGGCACCACGATGTTGAATATTTCCATAGATGGCGTTAGCGCGGCCGTTCCGTGTCGGATAGTAGATGATCAGCTACTGGAAAAACCTATACTGATAGGCCAGACTTACACTGAACAGCCGCACATTGTGGTCTATAAGGACGCTAATAAGTTGCAGTTTCTGCACATCAGCGAAGAGGTACCGTGTCCTAAATTAAATGACGATGGTGATCAATGTTTGGAAAGGATAAGAGTGTTTGCCCGATGTAACCTCGCTGGTGCTGCAAGCGTCAAAGCTGCGACAGCGTCGATTTTTACAGGTAAGGTAGTAATAGACACTAAAATCGTGGGAAAACCCAACTCTCAATACGTTGTTTGTGGTGGTGTCCACGAAGTCACCAACGGTGGGCTTTTTGTCACAGTTGTGCCTTGTGCTAATACCTGCCTCCTGGAAGAAAATTTGGTCTTTTCCAGGGCTGAGAGAATAGAAAATGTTTATAGGCTCGCAGAAGTAACAAATACACTAGATTCCAGTCACGTTGAAGACGACCTTGATGGTAGATTTATCCAAGGACAAATACAAATCGGAGATGCGGTATCTGACAGTGACAAAGCTAGGCTTATAGACCTGCTGCGACGATACGAGGATTGTTTCGCGTCCGATCTGGCAGGATTAGGTTGTACAAATGTCACAGAAATGCGAATCGAGTTGAGTAACCAGCGCCCTGTGGTTTATAGACCGTATCGCCTGTCACTCAACGAACGCGAAAAGGTTCGCGAAATGGTCGGTGAAATGTTGCAGGCTGGGGTTATCAGAGAATCCGTATCCAACTACGCTAGCCCTATAATCCTTGTACGGAAGAAGGATGGCAAAATGCGATTATGTGTGGACTATAGGCAACTAAATTCAATTACCGTAAAAGAACGCTATCCTATGCCCATTATAGAGGACGAGATAGCGAGGTTGGCCGGACAAGCGTGGTTCGTCACATTGGACTTGATGTCTGGATATTACCAAGTGCCAATTGCGGAAGACAGCAAGCACTTAACGGCATTTGTTACGCCGGACGGCCAGTATGAGTACAATCGGATGCCGTTCGGCCTGGCAAATGCTCCTGCTGTTTTCCAGCGTATGATGAATCACGTCTTGGGATCGACACGCTTCGACAAAGCCACTGTATACATAGACGATGTTCTAATTTTTGGTAAGAGTTCGACTGAATGCTTGGACCGGTTAGAGCAAGTATTCGCGCTTATACAAAAGGCAAACCTCAAGCTGAACCTTTCTAAATGTAGCTTTTTGCAAAATCAGATCAATTATTTGGGCTATGAAATTAGCGCATTAGGAATGCGACCAGGAATATCAAAGATTCAAAGTGTTGCCGATTTTCCATGCCCGGAAAATGTCCACAGCGTGCGCCAATTCCTAGGGTTAGTAAGCTACTTTAGAAAATTTATTCCGGGATTTGCTCAACTTGCCTATCCACTTACAAAGCTACTAAAAAAAGACGTACCTTGGGAGTGGACTGATTCCCAAGACGAATCTTTTAAAACTTTAAAATCTAAACTTGTTGATAGGCCTGTGCTCGCTTTATATGACCCTAATGCGGATACTGAACTCCACGCTGACGCTAGTAGGTTAGGTATAGGTGGAATCCTGTTGCAGCGACCTCGAGGAAGTGAGAGCTCTTTTCATCCAGTGGCTTATTATAGCCGCCAAACAACACCGGAGGAGAAGAACTTCCACTCCTACGAACTAGAAACGTTGGCTGTAGTCTGTTCCCTTAAGAAGTTCCGGGTGTACCTCCTTGGGAAAACATTCAAAATTGTGACAGATTGCAGCGCGTTACGTTCCACCTTCGCAAAACGTGACCTCATCCCACGAATCGCAAGGTGGTGGTTAGCTTTACAAGAATTCGATTGCAGTGTGGAGTATAGAGCGGGGACAAAAATGGGTCACGTTGACGCGTTGTCTAGGAACCCGATCACTGCCGAAAATGTTCAGGGACCCGAACAATTTCCCGTAGTGATGACAATAAATAATGACGACTGGTTATTAACCCTTCAATTAGGAGATCCTGAACTGTGCAGGATCAAAGATATTATTAGGAGTGATTTGGATTCTAAGGGACTTGAGTATATAAAGGAAAACTACGTCATCAGAGATAACAAGTTGTTCAGAACCGTGGGCGCAAATAAGGACTGTGTGAGATGGGTGGTACCAAAGGGAGCGAGGTGGCAATTATGCAAACTGAATCACGACGATATTGGTCATTTGGGTTATGAGAAAACACTAGAGCGCATGAAGAGGAATTACTGGTTTGCAAAGATGTCACGATTTGTAAAAAAATACGTCGGAGCGTGCATAGAATGTGCGTACTCAAAAAAGACTTCAAACTCACGCGAAGGATTATTGCATCCTATAGAGAAAGCAGCAACTCCGTTCCATACGTTGCATATAGATCATCTTGGGCCTTTTGTCAAGTCAAAAAAAGGGCACACTCATATCCTAAATATCGTCGACTCATTCACCAAGTTTGTTTTTATTAAGCCAGTAAGGAGCACCAACACGCAAAATGCGATTAGAGTGTTGCAAGATATCTTCGATACTTTTAGAGCTCCTGACCGCCTAATTAGCGATCGCGGTTCATGTTTCACCTCTCACGCATTTAAAAGATTTTGTTCAGATCGTGGAATTAAGCATATATTAAACGCAGTTGCGAGTCCAAGATCCAACGGACAGGTAGAGCGTTATAACAGGACCATTTTGGACTCATTGACTGCCCAGAACCTTAGGGATAATGAAAAGGACTGGGACAATAAACTGGGAAGAATTCAGTGGGGTTTAAACAATACAGTGCAAAAGACTATTGGCAGGGCTCCAGCAGAAGTTATGTTCGGTATCGCAATGAACAGTGAGGTTAATCCTCTATTAAATGAGATAACAAATCAGACACGCGATGTAACAAATCTCTCTGAGCTTCGTGATCAAGTAAAATCTCGAATTAATGCCGCTCAGAAGTACCAAAAACAATACTATGACCAAGGCAAACGATCTGCCCGAACATATAAAAATGGAGACTTAATCAAAATAACTAAAGTAGCATTTCAGAATGATGGTAAAAGTAAGAAACTCATGCCGTCATACGAAGGTCCATTCAGGGTTGTAAAAGTCATCGGCAACGATCGGTATAAGGTGGCCCCAATACCAGGATTTGAAGGTATGAAAAGAAGGAAAAGAACGACCGTCGCTGCCGATCGTATGCAACCCTGGATACACGTAGCAGCACTGGAGATTCATGATGACAATGACGTTGATGATAATAACATTATTGCTATGGATGATTCAAGCGACGATGACAGTGTGATCGAATAGAATAGTAAAATACCTCTTACCACGATATCCTTATGTATTGCATTAATTAGATTAGTTTTAAATGAAATGTTTATAATACTGGTTAAGTTTATTTGGTACATCATTATTGTTATTGCATACTTTGTCAGGCTTTTCCATTCACTATTATTAATTTGACAAAATAAGGAGATTATTGTTTATTAAGTTTAACCAAAGATTTGATAAATATTACATTATGTAGTACTACCAAGTACGCGATTAATTCTTAATTGATAAATAGGTATTACAATTTGCTATTAGTTATTGAGAGATGTATTTCAATTAATATACATGGAAGTATATAGTATCACATATTGTAAGAGCACGCTGATATTATTTGATTCTGTTTTTAGCCGAGTGTAAGGTTCCACCTGGTACGTGCATGGGGACAAGCACGTCGTCAGGATGGTCGAGTGTAAGGTTTCGGAAAATTAGTTTACACATTTTGGATAAAACAATATTAAATTAGAAATAAATACGTTTTAAAACAAGCTTATTGACAATCCTGGCTACGATGCGGGGCCCGGGGGTCTCAAGGTGATATTCGCGGGTTCGACAGGTGGGTTTGAGCAGTCAAGTCGCACGCACGGGTGTAGCCTTTTAAAATAGTTCATGTTGTTGTCATGAGTTTGGTTGATTAGTAATTGTGGTTATTAAGTTTATAATATTGGGTGTGAGCCCATTTAAGTGAAGTTGCTGGGTGAGCTCATGTAGCTTCATCCAAACGGGATGAAGCTATATGGCTGCATCCGGCTGCATTCAGATGGGATGCAATTATAAGTTTGGTTGGCGTTATAAAGTTTGGATGGAGATAATAAGTTTGGTTGGTGGTTAATAAGTTTGGTTGGCGATAATAAGTTTGGGTGGCGTTCAAGACTTCATCATTCCTGTAATCAAGATGGAAGTATGGAATAAATGCTTGTACATGAAGACTAAAGGTGTTCCTTATTTATCTACTTTAAAACTTTGTAGAACTACAATTATCCATACAAATCGTTTACGTAGTAGCGAGTACTGTCACTGTAAACTCGTGGTAAGGGTACAGCTCTATCAGTTAATATCAACAGTCGTATTAGAATAACAACAATATTAGTGTCATGTTGCTGATAATTTGCGTTTGTCTTGCCCAATCGTTCGTGATCGCCCCAAGATCATTGCCATGACTGCTGGCTGTCGAATAGAGACGACGAATAGGTATGACCTTGTCGGATTAGAGTCATGACGTAATCATTTATCGCTGTAGGCCTAACTTGTATGAAGTTGTCGAGGTTCGAACATTGTTGATGACGGTTAAATAATAATAATAATTGTGCGCGTTAAGAGCACTTGTAAATAATGCACCAGTTGTAACAATCGATGGTTCAGTTTCGATGGCTTGCGAGATGGGAAAGTCCCTTTCGGTAAGGACAATTAAGAAAAATCTCTTTCAGTACGGACCAGGGACTAAATTTCTCTAAGTATTGCGATATTCCCAATTCACCGCGACATCACGACGGATAATATAGATTTCTGCTATTTGTGCTGCATTAGGTACCATTGATTGCCATAACGTAAATGATACATGTACCGATAGTTACTTCGCACAAGTAACATTAGAAATGTCAATGTTCAAGGGTATGTAAGGAAAAAACCGGCTTGGTTTTTTTTCAAATTGATGGTGTAGCTATGGCCAAAATTTCTAAGTTCAACATATGACTATTTGAAACGGGCAGAATTCGCTAAACCTTGATTTTTAACGCTATATTTTTACGTAAGCTTTACAGCCATAAAGAGATTTCACAACTTCAAGTGTCTGTACTGTACATTTTTGCAAATGTGACTTAGCTTAGACCTTCTAATGGTTATATGTCAATGTGAATCGAATAAGGCCCCATATATTATGCGCCCATTTGTATTATATAGACGTAAAAAAAATGATTTGAGGATAAGAAGCTTTTTACAATACTTATGCAGAGAATAGAAGAGAAAATCGAAGAGGACGGATGATTGGACACCTGATGCGACATGATGCTTTCTTTGTGAACATCCTGGAAGGCAAAGTGAACGGGAAAAGAGGCAAAGGAAAACCAAGAATTACGTTTTTTTGTCAATTGAAAGAGAAAGTGGGCACTGTGTCGTATCAGGAGATCAGAATACTATCAAGAAATAGGGAAGAGTGGCGATTACTCCACCGACAAGAGCGAAGCACTTATATTATGAATGAATGAATGCAGAGAATGCTAAAAAATTATAACCGAGCGTTTTCCAAAAAATAAAAACAAATCCCTGTTTTTTCCAGACCTTGACGTTTTTGGGTTCATCTTACTTAGAATCGATAGCATTTTCAATGTGAAAAAAAAAAGTATCCGAAATTTGTCCGCTCCATTACGCCATCGTCATCAAGTTACAGTGTGAATGGGCTGGCTACGTTTGCCGTATGCCGGATGAGTTGTGGGCCAATACCACTACAGAGTGCAAGCCCAAAAACTCGAAACGGACACGTGGCAGACCTCGCCAGCGGTGGCGGGACGACTTGGATTTCTTCTTGAAGGATTGGCCAGAAATAGCCTTAAGCCGAGATCACTGGAAGAAAAGGGGAGAGGTCTTTGCCCAGCAGTGGGATATTACAGGCTCAATAAATATTCACGTTCGAATATGATCATTTTTTGGCTGCACGAGCTGCGCAGTGGAAAATAAAATTCCCGTACAAATTTTGGGACACTTTTTTGAAAATGTTATCGATTCTGAGTAGGATGAACCGAAAAACGTCAAATTCTGGAAGAAAAAGGGATCCGAGATTTTATGTATGATAATCATTATATTATTATTAAGATGTTAAATTGTTTCTATTGAATGAAACGTACAAACCGGCATCCATCCATAAATTAATTGAGAACCGGCAAATAAGGTTTTAACGTTTTTGGTGAAAACCTAAAGAGGCCTTATTATACAGTTTAAAATGTTTTTGTTTTTTTTTTTATATTATGACAAATATGTTGATAATTTCAACCAGCTTTTTAACTTACTTTTCCCTGAGTTCTAGAAAGTAACATAGCTAAAAAAAACAGTTTTCTGCGTGAATTTTGTAAGTCTAGAGCAGTTTTAAACACAAATATAATCAATAAAAAATTCAAACTGTTGATTTCAAATATATCCCAATAAATCGCAATAGCCCTGCTTTAAGTGGGTCATTGTCAGTTCTGTTGGCATAATGGCCTATGGTCTATGCCCTAGATGTATCCGAGTTGATTAAGAAAAACACACCTAGAGTAAGGCATAGACAACATGAGGCGAGCGCAAAACCAACCTAGAAATAGCGCACGAGGATTGTGCATTTGTCCGAATACATTTTGAATAAATAATTCAAAAATTACTTAATGGTAATTTTCATTTATAAAACATGGTGGCAGCGGTTTATTGAGCACAATGGATGAAGCACTAGCGGAGATCGTCCAGCAACAAACGGTGCTCTTGAGGTCTATGCAGGAACAAATCGCTAGACTCTCACGGACTCAGCCGGCTCCGTCGCAAAACATAAACGTACCTTGGCCATCCGCGATCAACACTAATAAAGATCCAGAAGATGCCTATAAAACATTCCAATCTTCATGGAAGGATTATTGCCGCGCGACGAAAATAGATAATTGGTCGGCTGAAGAAGAACCGAGAAAGGTGAGCATACTATTCAGTGCCATAGGCGAAGAGGCCTTAAAAAAATATGGAAATTTCGGTCTCACAGATTCCGACAAAGAGACAAAGTCATGCATAGAAATATTAAACATAATGAAGGTCAAAATGGTTCCAAAGAAAAACATAATCTACAATAGATATATTTTTTTATGCAGAAACCAGTCACAAAATGAACCTTTTGACATCTTTTATGCAGATCTGAATCGATTGATCGAAGACTGTGACTATAACACTTTCAAAGATGAGATGTTACGAGACAAAATAGTGCTCGGTATAAGAGACATGCCATTGAAAAAAGAGCTCTTAAAAAAAGACAATCTTACCTTAAAAGAGTCCATTAACCTATGCCGTGCAGCAGAAGCAACTGACAGACATATAAAGGAATTTTCAACACCTTCAACTTCAGACATAAAAAAAATAGAAGAGAAGAATATCAAACAAGGAAAATGTCGCTTCTGTGGGAACAACCACATATTCAAAAAAGAAAAGTGTCCAGCCTGGGGTACTGTATGTACTAACTGTAAGGGAAGAAATCATTTAGAAAAAGTTTGTAAAAAGAAAAAACAGATAAAAGAAGTCAAAGAAAATAAGGAGAAACGAGATGAGGACAGCGGCAGCGATTCAGAACCTGATTATTTTATAAACAAGATAGTTGCTGACAACAACAAGAACTTGGCGGAGTGCAGACTAGAGTACAGAGTCAAAAAAGAATGGAAAACAACTCAATGTCTCTTAGACACAGCTGCGGATGCATGTATAATAGGTCTGCAAAATGCTGAACAAATGTTGGGTAAAAGTTATGTACAAGAAAAAATGCGACCATCAAAGAAAACATTGTTTGGTTTTGGAGGAAATAATGTGATGATCCATGGAGAAATCGATATATGTCTAAAAACAAACATTTCTGGTCTTAAAACTAAGTACACTGTCACATTCCAAATTGTACATATCACACACATTCCACTAGAGGTACGATGCAATTATTCACAGGAAACACAGGACATAATAAGCAAGTACAGCTCAGTTTTTGAAGGCAACGGTAGTTTCTCAGGTGAGCTTAATCTGGAAATTGATGAAGCGGTCCCACCAGTTGTCCAGAAGGCTCGTCGCGTTCCAGTAGCACTGTGGCCAATCCTGAAAGAAGAATTGCAAAAATTAGAAGAAGAGGGCATAATAATAAAAGAAGACAATAACACTGATTGGGTAAGCAATATTTTATTAATCAAAAAGAAAGACAGTTTCAGAATATGTTTAGATCCAATTCCTTTAAATAAGGCGATAAAAAGACCAAATCATCAGTTTACCACTGTGGAGGAAATTCTGCCAGAACTGGGCAGGGCTAAAATATTTTCTACTTTTGATGTAAAGAAAGGGTTTTGGCACTTAAATTTGTCTGAACAGAGCAGCAAACTCACCACATTTTGGACACCATTTGCAAAATATCGCTGGAAAGTCCTTCCTTTTGGTATTTCATCAGCGCCGGACTATTTTCAAATAAAAATGAATGAGATGATTCAGGGACTATCGGGCGTTGAGGCACTTGTTGACGATTTATTAGTATACGGGGTGGGTGACACAATGTCAGAAGCCATTATGGATCATAACAAAAACCTTGAAGCTCTATTCGAAAAATTGGTAAAACATAATTGCAAACTAAATAAAACTAAGACTAAACTATTACAAACGTCAGTGAAATATTATGGCCATGTTTTCACTAATAAGGGTCTTCAAGCAGACCCATCTAAAATAGAATCTATTTCAAACATACCAGAGCCCAGAAACAAAAAAGAATTACAAAGATTTCTCGGTGTAGTCACATATCTTAGTAGGTATATTCCTAACTTAAGTGCAGAATCCACATCCTTGAGACAATTAACTCATGATAAATCTGAATGGATATGGAGTAAAAAAGCAAAAAAAGAATTTCAGACCCTCAAATGTATAATAAGCGATATAAAAACATTAAAATATTATGACAAAAATGAACCGCTTGTTGTCGAATGTGATTCCAGCGAAGGAGCCCTGGGAGTGGCGCTGTTCCAACAGAACCAGCCAGTTGCATATGCCTCACGGTGCCTCACCCCAACTGAGAAGAAATACGCACAAATTGAGAAGGAGCTTCTGGCTGTGGTCTTCGCCTGCACACGGTTTGACCAGCTTATTATTGGTAATACCAAAACAATTATTAAAACAGACCATAAACCACTTCTTAATATATTTAAGAAGCCTCTTCTACATGCTCCAAAAAGATTGCAATCTATGCTGTTGACATTACAAAGATACAGTCTAGAACTACAATTTGTATCTGGGAAAGAAAACATCATGGCAGATGCTTTATCTCGATTTTATCTTGATTGTAAAGACATTGATAAGTCTAAAAACTTTAAAATATTCGAAATAATTGAAAAAATAAACCCATTAAGAAATGTACCAGTCTCTAATAACTGCGTCAGAGAAATTGCAAATGCAACACTAAAGGACAGTAATTTTATGATTCTCAAAGACTATATCCAGCATGGTTGGCCAAAATTCATAAGAGACATACCAGATGCTCTGAAACCTTACCATAGTTTTCAAAGTGACTTAACAGTTCATCAAGATATAATACTAAAAGGACAATCTATATTGATACCAGAAAGTTTAAGAAGAGAAATGCTCAATAAGTTACATAAAGCACACTCAGGAATTGAAAACACATTAAAATTGGGTAGAGATGCTGTATTTTGGCCATCAATGTCCAAGGACATTAAAGAGATGATTACCTGTTGTACCACATGCAATAAATATCAGCCAAGCCAGCAAAAAATTACTATGCAAAGTCACATCATACCTGAATATCCATTTCAAATAATATCAATGGATGTATTCTTCTTCTCTCATAAAGGAAGACAAATAAAATATTTGATATTGGTTGATCACTATTCAGATTTTTTTGAAATTGAAGAACTAAAAGATTTATCGTCTAAACCAGTAATTGAAGCGTGCAAAAAGAACTTTTCACGGCATGGTACTCCAGAGAAGGTAATCACAGATGGCGGAACTAACTTTGTCAATCAGGATTTCGCATATTTTGCTAATGAATGGAATTTCACACATGTGACGTCATCACCCAATCATCCACAAGGAAATGGTAAAGCGGAGGCTACAGTAAAAATTGCAAAAAAATTACTACAGAAGTCTACAGAGAATGAAGAAGATTTCTGGTCCAGTTTGCTCTGCCTCAGGAATACTCCTAATAAATTGAACTCAAGTCCTGCCCAAAGGTTATTCTCTCGTAGAACAAGAGGTTTCCTGCCTATTATCAAACAATTATTAAAACCAAGTATAGTAGAAAATGTTCCCGAAGATATCCAGAGAAAAAAGGAGATGGTGAAGCACTCACATGACAAGCGAGCTAGACGAGCATCTCCACTAGAAATAGGACAGGCGGTATCAGTTCAAATGAATCCAGCTTCAAATAAAAAGTGGACGCCTGGAATAATCTCTGACATACTTTCAGATAGGTCATATCTAGTTGATGTTAATGATACAACATATAGGAGAGATCTAGTACATATCCGTCCTCTTGTGCAGAGCTCCAAGGATCCATCAGACACAGAAACACCACACATTATTGACATTCAACCACACCAAAATATAATGCCTTGCTCTAACATAGACCAAGAAAATGTAACTCTAGGTATCACACAAAATACTTACCCATCTCCTAAGAATGTAGAGTCTACCTTAGATGACTTAGATTTACTTGTAACTCGGGATCAATGTTCTTCTCCCAAACCCTCAACTTCGGTAGTAAACTCACCTATTCTTAGGTCATCTAATTCTAATACCAGGGATAACCGACCTAGGAGAGAAATAAAAAAACCTTCCTATCTCAAAGACTATGTTAGTTAATCTTATAAACCAATTGTTGATGTTGTTTAATGTATGAATAATTATGTTAATATTTTTATGTTTACAGTTACAGTCTGGTAGCATGTTACCATGGCTTGGCTATAGCTAAACTTGTGTTGATTATACCTTAACTTTTGCCAAGTTGTAATTTCGTCAATGATGTCTAAATCTCTTAGTCTTTATGGTGTTTGCAACATTTTTGTTCTTTATAAAAAAGGCAACGTGTTGGCATAATGGCCTATGGTCTATGCCCTAGATGTATCCGAGTTGATTAAGAAAAACACACCTAGAGTAAGGCATAGACAACATGAGGCGAGCGCAAAACCAACCTAGAAATAGCGCACGAGGATTGTGCATTTGTCCGAATACATTTTGAATAAATAATTCAAAAATTACTTAATGGTAATTTTCATTTATAAAACAAGTTCTAAAAACAAAATTTGTCCCTTCGGTGGTCAAAAGTTAAGAGCTTTTATGAATCTAGGTTATGTTGCTATTACATCGGATTATAGAACAGGGAACGGTATTTATTCTCAAAGGCATTTAATCAGAAGAGTAGGCCCTGGAATCCTTAATTTTGCCAATGTCCACCGGAAAGACGCGCACCTAAATCTGACAATGACCCAAGTAGTAACATTGATAATGTATTAAGAAACATGTTCAGTCATTCATAAAGAAAAATGTTTAAAACAATCGGCATTTTTGAACGGATAAGGAGTCAGGAATCATGGGAAGGTACGAGTATATTGCATAATGACGCCGCCTGCCCAAATTCAGGCCTCAAATCAGCATTCTACAATAACTGGAAGCAACGACCTTGTGCTACACGAATATTTTACTTTCGCACACAATTCCCAACTAGAAACCTGAAATTCTACCGCCGTTGACCAAAATTCAAAACGTTTAATTCTGTAAGTAGGCCACAAGGGCACTTTTACATGTTTCATCAGAATCTACCCGCATTTCACAAGAGGAGACCGCTGTTGAGAAGAGAGCCGAAAGAAACTTTACAGTTAGTATTTTTTTTCGTAAATCATACAAACTTTTATAATATAATATAACTAATAGGCTTATATTATAACTAATAGGCTTGAAATTATGAAAGTAGTAGACTCTACAGTATTTGTTTTAAAAGTATAACCTAGTATAATATAAGGCAATCTGGGAGTTTTCTTTCGGCGGTTCTTTCTCATCAGAAGGCTATAAGGCAGTAGTAGTAGTACTAGTAGTATATTATAGTGAACCGCTAGTAGGTATTTTAAATAAAGTAAATAATGCCCTTCTGGCACATGTGTAACTGTCTTTACACATTAAACTTCATATTCATTTTTACAAAATCGGTTGTTTGCACAAATTAACAGAAAAAAATGTTTTTTTTTTCAGTCAACCTTTGACATCAATAACTGGAAATTTGCCTAAACGTCACCTTAAATAATTAATACACGCGATATAATCAGTTTAAATTGTTTTTTTTAATCTTCACTATGTTCAATAGGCAGTCTTCCGAATCTATTTAATTTTCAATTTCAAAGGACTCTTTTTACTAGCGACCCGACCCGGCTTCGCACGGGTGCGATGTTGATAAATTATGAATGTATTATACATATAAACCTTCCTCTGGAATCACTCTATCTATTAAAAAATACCGCATTAAAATCCGTTGCGTAGTTTTAAAGATCTAAGCATACATAGGGACAGGCAGACAACAGGAAGCGACATTGTTTTACACCGTGTCCAATAAGTTCGAATACAGTTACGATCCTTAATAAAATAAATGTACGCATAGTTTATGTAATGAAAATTATATTATATGAAAGGCACACTTATATACAATATTTACAACAAATGTTTTGAAATTACTCCACCTTTAACTTTTTTTACCAGCTTCAAACGTTTCTCAAAAGAGTCACACGCGGCACGCACCGCTTCCATCGGCATATCGTCCCAAATTTGCACGATAACCTCTTTAAAATGGTTCAGGTTTGTGACTTTATAATTATTTAGTTTCGAGAGCATGTAAGACCATACAAAATAATCTAATACGTTTAAATCTGGAGAACTCGGTGGCCATTCATTTTTCGGCAAAAAATCGGTCAAATTAGTTTTGCACCAAGCCTGAACAGCGTTTGCCGTATGTCTCTAAGCTAAGCTAAGCTCCGTCTTGTTGAAAAACATTATAGTCATTTACGAACATAGTTTTTAAATTTGGGGCAACATTTTTTTCCAAAACCTCCAATTTATAATATTCCGCATTGATTTTAACGCCTTTATCAATAAATACTAAAGGCAATTTGCCCCTCTTACAAAGAGCGCCCCAAACCATCACTGATGGTGAGCTCTGGAACCTAGGAACATTCTTTTCATAGTCTGGCATGTCTTCTATCCTTGCTGCCCACAACCGGTCGTTCTGGGCATTATGAGGCTGCTCTGATACAAAGAGTTTCTCGTTAGAGAAAACAAATTCATCCCCTGCGTGCCAAGAAAGTATGGTGCTGGATCTTTCTACTCTCTTTTTCTTGGTCGGTTCTGAAATGCCATGTACTTTTCGTTTTTTGTAGGCATTACATCCAAGACCTACTTTCAATATATTATGTACCGATCCCCTGGAAATTTTCAGATCAGCAGCTAATTTTCTAATAGAACGGTGTTTTTTCCGCCGAATTCGCTCTCTTATACACTTAATCACTTTTTCGGTTCTAGCTGAACGTGGGCGACCGGATCTTTCTCATCAGAAGGCTATAAGGCAGTAGTAGTAGTACTAGTAGTATATTATAGTGAACCGCTAGTAGGTATTTTAAATAAAGTAAATAATGCCCTTCTGGCACATGTGTAACTGTCTTTACACATTAAACTTCATATTCATTTTTACAAAATCGGTTGTTTGCACAAATTAACAGAAAAAAATGTTTTTTTTTTCAGTCAACCTTTGACATCAATAACTGGAAATTTGCCTAAACGTCACCTTAAATAATTAATACACGCGATATAATCAGTTTAAATTGTTTTTTTTAATCTTCACTATGTTCAATAGGCAGTCTTCCGAATCTATTTAATTTTCAATTTCAAAGGACTCTTTTTACTAGCGACCCGCCCCGGCTTCGCACGGGTGCGATGTTGATAAATTATGAATGTATTATACATATAAACCTTCCTCTGGAATCACTCTATCTATTAAAAAATACCGCATTAAAATCCGTTGCGTAGTTTTAAAGATCTAAGCATACATAGGGACAGGCAGACAACAGGAAGCGACATTGTTTTACACCGTGTCCAATAAGTTCGAATACAGTTACGATCCTTAATAAAATAAATGTACGCATAGTTTATGTAATGAAAATTATATTATATGAAAGGCACACTTATATACAATATTTACAACAAATGTTTTGAAATTACTCCACCTTTAACTTTTTTTACCAGCTTCAAACGTTTCTCAAAAGAGTCACACGCGGCACGCACCGCTTCCATCGGCATATCGTCCCAAATTTGCACGATAACCTCTTTAAAATGGTTCAGGTTTGTGACTTTATAATTATTTAGTTTCGAGAGCATGTAAGACCATACAAAATAATCTAATACGTTTAAATCTGGAGAACTCGGTGGCCATTCATTTTTCGGCAAAAAATCGGTCAAATTAGTTTTGCACCAAGCCTGAACAGCGTTTGCCGTATGTCTCTAAGCTAAGCTAAGCTCCGTCTTGTTGAAAAACATTATAGTCATTTACGAACATAGTTTTTAAATTTGGGGCAACATTTTTTTCCAAAACCTCCAATTTATAATATTCCGCATTGATTTTAACGCCTTTATCAATAAATACTAAAGGCAATTTGCCCCTCTTACAAAGAGCGCCCCAAACCATCACTGATGGTGAGCTCTGGAACCTAGGAACATTCTTTTCATAGTCTGGCATGTCTTCTATCCTTGCTGCCCACAACCGGTCGTTCTGGGCATTATGAGGCTGCTCTAATACAAAGAGTTTCTCGTTAGAGAAAACAAATTCATCCCCTGCGTGCCAAGAAAGTATGGTGCTGGATCTTTCTACTCTCTTTTTCTTGGTCGGTTCTGAAATGCCATGTACTTTTCGTTTTTTGTAGGCATTACATCCAAGACCTACTTTCAATATATTATGTACCGATCCCCTGGAAATTTTCAGATCAGCAGCTAATTTTCTAATAGAACGGTGTTTTTTCCGCCGAATTCGCTCTCTTATACACTTAATCACTTTTTCGGTTCTAGCTGAACGTGGGCGACCGGATCTTTTTCTGCCCTCTGTAGAAGAGGTCTCTTTATATTTTTGATAGTAGTATAAACTAGATTCCGTTTAATTCCATCGGGTTGTAACGCCCTGAAAATAGCACCTGGCTTGTCGCCATTACGAAATTTCCTAATAATTTCTTCACGAAAGTGCTTCATCGTGGATTAAAACCAAACTAAAAATACGTGACGTTTGAAATTATTGTATTATGTTTATGGCGATATACTTTTTAAATTTATATATATATATACCAGCAATCCGTATGTCTAGCAAGTGCTAAAAGTTTGTATTCGAACTTATTGGACACGGTGTATACTATGTATTGATTTTATGGAATTTTATCGTCAGCTTTATATTTTAATATTATACAAAGTATTTGTATTTCAATTCATGATATCAGTGTATTTTAATGTGGAGATTAAGTTAGATATAAGAATAATTACAAACACAATGTATATTGTTATTGAATAAATCAATCAATCAATCTTACCTCCCCTCAAACAAACTTAGGATAAAGGATATGCAAAAAAAGAACAAAAAACTACATCACAATGTTTGATACAAACTAAATCTCTAAGTAACAAACTTAATTACAAGAGAACTCTAATAGAAGCGTGTTTATAAAAATAAAAACCTACTCGTAAATAGAATGAATATCTAACGGCCGAACAGATCTAGTCACCCAAAAAACTTAAAACATTTCCTCGATTTAGTACAGACATAAAACCTACAACACACTTTTTTCGCTTATGCACAGAAATAGTAAACATCTCAAAAACTTAACTAAATACCATATTAGGATGCCACGAATAACTGCGCATAATACTTCCGGCCATGCGATTGTGAATCTAAACGTGAAGGTAATACTGTCATTACGTGCACGAGGCAAACGCATAGAGTTACGTAACGAACTTGATTCGATGTTCACGGTCATGGTTTACTTAAAAGGTCAACTAAAGATTGTATCTTAGATGGCGGATCACGTGTTTTAAACATACGGAAGGGAACTACATACTTGAAAGTTGGGTAGATAAAACTAAGGTAAGACCTTATTCCTTTTAAAATGCTGATTGTTTTAGACATTTTTCTCTATGACAAACATGTTTTATCACATACTTATTTATTGATGTTACTACCTAGAACAGGACTATTGGGATTTATTGGTATATATTTAAAACATACAGTTTGAATTTTTCATTGGTAATTTTTGAAATTAAATGAAATTAAATATCTTTGGTGTCTTGTTGATGTTTCTCTAAATCAACAAAGTAAAGAAATCGGTATCTACATATTCTAAAAGTATAAAATAAAAATTGGGCAAGTGCGAGTCCGACTCGCGCATGAAGGGTTCCGTACCATAATCTATTACAAATTTGTTATATGAGAGCCCCCCTGAAATATTTATTTTATTTTATTTTTAGTATTTTTTGTTATAGCGGCAATAGAAATACATCATCTGTGAAAATTTCAACTGTCTAGCTATCACCGTTCTTGAGATACAGCCTGGTGACAGACGGACGGGTGGACGGACGAATGGACGGACGGATGGACGGACGGACGAATGACGGACGGACGGACAGTGAAGTCTCAGTAATAGGGTCCCGTATTTACCCTTTGGTTACGGAACCCTAAAAATCGTTGACAACAAACCGTTCCTTATTGCTAAATCTCGTATTCAGAATCTCTCTTATTGAATAAAAGTTAAATTCGCATAGCAATGCATCAAAGATGAAAGCACAAAAAATATGAATCAATTGCAGGTACAATATAAAAAAAAAGTGGTGTATAAAGACTAATTTAGTGTAAAAGTAATTTGCACTTATAACGCCTTACATTTCGAAGTGGCAGTTGTGGCCACAGTTAACAATACAGATAATGAGTATTGTTCATCGGGTACAAAGCTAATGGGATTCGCTTAAGAAATATAATTAGAACTATACACACATTACAGACAAAGATATATTACATGCTTCATAAATTTATAAATAACATCGCCAAGCGGTGCGTTGAGATGTGAATATTAGCGTATTCACATAGAGGTCGCTAAGGTTTAAGCCTTTCAAATAAACAATGCAAAGATACGGTTGGCTCAGTTTGTAGAGATTTTAACCCATCCCCAAAATGATGGATCGAAGACCGAACCTGATACGGCATTAATGAGCCCAGACGCTCGCCATAATGCCCGCCAGTCATCGGCTAGCCGTCTTGGCTTCGCCGAGGACTGACCTCAGTCTCAGCCTTGGTCCCGGGTTCGAATCCCGGCCACGGTAAATATTTGTGTGATGAACTCGAATATTTGTAATTGGGTCATGGTTGTCTATGTATTTAAGTATATATTTATCTATACACGTTTGAGTTGCAATGAGTTTTTCGGAACTTATGTACGGAATGTCATTTGATATTTACCACTCGCTTTTCGGTGAAGGAAAACATCGTGAGGAAACCACCTAAGCCCAATAAGGCCTAGTTTCCCCTCTGGGTTGGAAGGTCAGATGGCAGTCGCTTGCGTAAAAACTAGTGCCTACGCCACATCTTGGGATTTAGGTAGCCGACCCCGATTGAGAATTCATTCTCAAAAATGGGACAAAGGCTAGGAGGATGATGATTTATATATACACTTATGTATATCGTCGTCTAGTACCCATAACACAAGCCTTCTTGAGCTTAATTTGGGACTAGATCGATTTGTGTGAGGTTGTCTGATATTTATTAATTAAAGATCAAAACACAAAGCATTTCTGCATACACAAATTCTGCATAGACTATTACATCACGGGTACATCGGCAGAGATTCGATAGTACCTAGATTCTATATTTTATTCTAGAACTGTCTCTTGACGCAAAAAATTGTTAAATTCGAAGTAACAACAATGTTCGTGGCAATAACCGACGATTTCCACGTAGTATACATTAGGGGATAATTTTAGGCTAAACTGTATCATTATTCTTGGTCGTTACACCCGAGTCGAGCTACGTAGAAAAAAAGCCGTTTAAAAGTTATGAATGAACAAAGACATCCGAATCCATACGCGGTGAGGAACAATAATTACCGCAAGGTCGCGAAAGAGAAATGATTACTGTGCCAGTAAAAGTGACTACCATACTTGAATGTGGTAAATAGTATCGAAGTTAGTAAGAATACCGGCAGCCATGTGATGGTCACGTCTTTATCGCGATAGATCCCGTATATTAGTTGCGTCTTGGGTGGTATATAACATATGTTCCGCTTACCCAAACCTCGGTCTCGTTCTTGTTACAAATGTATATCGGCGCACTACATCAAAATTTAAACACGATGCTTAAATGCTCATAATTAGAGAGCGGATTTGAAGTAGCGATCTCAATATTAATATGGATATGACTGGTATAATTTATTATTTTTTCTACATAGAAAAATAATGTAACTTATTAGAACAAAAAAGTAAAAATGATTTTGGAAGCTTTTGTAAATTACTGGGCAAAAATTATGATGATAATAAATAAAAACACCGTTTGTCAATTTTTGTAATAGTTTATTTCTTTAAGTTCTTCCTCTTTAATATTTTTTTGTGCACAATGCACAGTAAAAAAAAATATTAGGATTTTTTTTAAGAAATGTAAAAATAAAATAATTCGCTTCCACAATTCTTACAGAACAATTAGTTAATTTTGAGTTAGTTTATTAGTGCTTCCTCACAAACGAAGTCTAAGCAATAATGATACTCATTTACAGTGCATTTTAAGCATACACCATCGAAAAATACATTTTCATCCGTTATGTTTACTGTCCACGATGGTAACGATTGCATAAAACAGTTTTATACTTAAATTTCTTGGCAATTCTAGTTCAAAAAAACATTGTTTGCAAATTGCCATCTAAAACAAGAAATCCATAATATTAATGACATTGTTGAAATGAACTATCATGTAGGTACGTAATATATAGGAACTACTATCTTTGAGTTGTATAAAAACTCCTTTATTTATAATAAAAGATTTTTCTTTAAATGTAGTTTGTTGCAAAAATAACATTCATTTAATCTAATTATTTATTTGCTTGCGGTGTGCGGTGTAATAATAATAGACTGTTAAGAACCTATATAAAGAACATGGCAGGTATTTAAAAAATTGCACTAAGAAGTCATATCCATATTAATATTGAGATTGCTACTTGAAATCCGCTCTCTACTCATAATGAAGTGATGATTTTTCTCAAACATGCAATGAATTGTCGTCATAACGTGCGTTATAACAGGCTTCGAAGTATCACATTAACAACTCGAGAGAACTGTAAAGGAATTTCATACAAAATTGAAGGCCTAAGCAGCCGGGAAGTATTTTTTTTTAATAGTGCGTCTGTGTTCATGAGTAGACTAAACAGCTGACGAATTATATATTTTTGAGTGGTGTATATTTTTCATCGCATATGTTTGAGAACAGCACGATACAGGCCTAGCCGTGAAAAGGGGTTGCCGGCTTCGTATCACTATCCGGCCCCCCTACGGTCGGCCGTCTATACCTACCTACGTACTCACCCGGCACGCCCTTCTTTCCCGGCGTCTGCAGTAATGTACTATTATTATTATTCTGTAACTAGATCATAAGGGTACTTTTACATGTCTGCATGAGTCTACATATCGCTGGGCCAATATTACAGGATACTATGTTACATTTTCAGAGTAGTTAAAATTAAACTTCATGTGATTATGACAATGTTCAGAACTCGTCAGAAGTGAAACATTATTGAGCCAGCGATATGTGAATGAAAATATGTAATGTGAAAGTTGTAATTAGTCCTTCGATTGAACTGATATTAATATCGATAATATATTAGAACTAGTGGATAAATATCTGTAAAACTTTCAACCTATCATTATAAAGTTGGGTTTCAGTTTGCAAGTTATAATAAAGGTTAGTTAGATCTGTCCAGGGTGATTGTTCAGCGATGACAGATTGCCTCATCGATTACCGGACCGTTGTCTTAATACTGTAGAATGAATCAATTTTTAAAGAAAGTTTCTGTCAAAAAATTTACATTTCTGTGAAAAGCTTTCATTGCTAACAGTTCATATCTAAACATCCTTTACAACGATTTTAGGGAGCCTAAACTTGGTAGGTTTTCGTTATTTTACTACTGAGATCCTATGACCACCATCCGTATCCATAAATTATTGTTTTTTTTTTTATTAACCTGTATGATATAGTACATACCGGTTCTACAAGAATAAGAACAGATACTGTACATCGTCAGCAAAAATAAATTGACTAATGAAACAAACTTAATTAGAAACTATCTCTACTACTTACTAATCTACTTAAAATTATTGTATTGAGCATCGAAGTTACGTAGATAATACTAAATCTCAGCTCAATCGGTGCGCAGCAAACTAACCTTCCTTTCCTCATATTCTTGGGACGAATACATTTTGAGTTGATACAGAAAACCAAACTAAGCCTTACTTAAATAAATAGCAGAGGGCGAACCACATTGCTCGTAGAACCGATGGATTGGAAAGGTTCTCGAGTAGAGCACCAACAAGGTGGACCGAAGACCTAGTCAAAATCGGGCGTCGTTGGATGAGAGTGGCGGAACCCAGTCGTTGTGAAAATCCTTGGAAGACACGTTTGTCCGGCATTGGGCACCTTTCAACTGACTTCAGTATTGAACCTTGACTACCATACTGACGTGACTGCCAGAGATTTTCTACCACTAAGGCACTTTGGTAGTCACTTTGTAAGCGTGACAACATAATCGGGATCAGATCCGAAACGAAGTAAATAATTCGACAGAGAACCAAAGTTACCGACATAGCACAGCGGATAAGCAAGCTGAAGTGGCAGTGAGCTGGTCATATCTGCCGTAGAGCCGATGACCACTGGGGCAAACGAGTTCTGGAGTGGAGGCCACGAATCGGCAAACGTAGTGTAGGGCGCCCTAACAAGGTGGAGCGACGACTTTCGTAGGACAGCGGGTAGTAACTGGAGGACGAGAGCTGAAAATCGAGCTCAGTGGCGTGCCATGGGAGAGGCCTATGTCCAGCAGTGGACTGAAACAGGCTGATGATGATGACAACATAATTGAAATACAAACAGGACATGAAATTATCTAATTGTGGGACTGTAGCTAGACGCCCGGAATCTTATTTATGGGTATTCACCAAAACTAAAGTAAACTAAAGTTTCTGTCGCTGCTCTTGAAAACCTCGCATCCTGTAAGTAGATGGACACTGAGATACGAGCTCTGTTTCAAGTATTTGTTACTTAGTGAGTTTTGGTTGTCAACAGACGAATACCTATATATATTTCGTGTAGACTGAAGTGGGAACGTGTTAATACGCCCCAAAAAGCCTCACGGCCGAGCTTGATTTCTGGATGTTTAAATTAGTGGGCGAACTAGAGCGGCCTGGGAAATCCGTCAAAGGGATCGTTGCCATGACAACGGATTCTTGATACCCGCCGATTTTAAGCCTCTCCCCGCCGTCAAAATGCGAACGGAGCGATAAATAATTAATTTCGGTATCGGTACAACTGTACACATGGAAAACTCGATTATTTACACAGTGACAAATGAGGGGATGTGTTCTTTGGTAACGCTGATGAGCGGAGTACGAGACTGTGCACATTAGGCGATCACTTGCGCATGTGATTTTAGGCAAAAGTGGTATATGAAATATGATAAATCAACAGTAGATAATTAAATTAAAGTCAAACCCAAAAAAAATGATAAAAGAAACTAAAGAACTAAATATTGAAAGAAAACAATGTTGATCCATGTTTATGTAGTGATACCACATTTCATACCTACTTGTATATTTAAAATACAAAGGATAAATAAGGAGTGGGAATCGAAACCACGACCTCTGCTTGACCGGAGCAGTGCTCTCACCACTGAGCTATAGGACTGCTACACGGATAAACGACGGCTTTTTTAAAGCGCCCTCTATATATTTCTGTTTTAAAATGCCAAGCGCAGTAGCCGATCTCCTGAACGCACGTGAACGTACGTGAACGCGTGCGTTCAGGATATCTGCTAATGCGCTTTAAAAAAGCTGAATAAGACGAAAAAGTTGGATCTAAAATAAATTTGATATCGCTAAAGTAACTGTAAAAAACTATATCTTCGGAGATTACTAATTATTAGATTTTCTATAGAAATAGTCAGTAACTAGTTCGTAACTACCTATAATGGGGCCTTTAGCCTCAGAATGTTACCCCGTAAACTGCACTTTGATAACTATTTCCATGTCCAAGTTAGTTGTAATGAGTTGATACTGCGATTATGCTGATTATTACACAGCAATCAATACAACGTGTTATACTATAAGCCAAACTCACTCTATAGTGTAGGTAAATTAATTGGGATTACCAATTTGGGATTAATAACTATAATAAGAAATGTCTATAATGAATCTGCCTAGTCTTTTTTCCATGGACGGTGTCTTGAAGCTAAGGATTGTGCCTTTAAAGCATGATAATTTCCTTTCATTAGTAATGTTAGTACAGTCTGATGAGCAAAGCTAAACCTATCACTGCTCGTAAAATGTCGTATCGCGGCACCGAATCTAAACTGAGGTAGGAGCTTTTGATACTTAAATACGTAGTTGGTACTTATGTAATGGTTTAGCTTGTAAAAGGACGATTATGTCCAATAGTCCTATTGCCCATTGTGTCGCTTATACAACTTGTAGTATCACAGAAATTGAAACACCTGGAGGATATTAACACTGTGAGCGTGTATCATACATGGCGCGATCAATAAGTTCTTTTAAATATCGAATACTAATACAAAATTTAAATAAAACAACACAAAATTACAGGACTAACCACAAACTTTCCAAAGACAATACCTAAACCAACGGAATGGACACAAAACAATAACATTAATAAAAAAAACTCGTCAGCCCACACGGCCCGACCAAGTTGGGACAATTTATAGCGCTTCGTAGGCCCAGCCAATTGAAAGGGCGATGATGACTTGAGAGGATTAGATATGGTCACCCTATGAAACAGAAGAGCATCACGGAAAACCGTCAATTGTTTGCATTTCGAACTTTAAAGAGTGACATAATGATCGCGATTGTAATGACATTGACAATAGACTTATTATGTTATGGATTTGAATGTGTACAGATTAATGTTTCATGATGCATGACGTATCATCTTGACTTTAAATGTGAAGATGTGATTTGAATCCTTTAGAGGGCTCCGCAGATAAGTTCCGAATGGTGAGTATCTTGAATATTATTAAATCATAGATTAAGGTAGTGAGGATTAAGTTAGATAGTTCGAAGTGAGCGCTGACTCAACAAACCATTGAAGTTTTTCTTTTTTTTTTTGTAAATACACATAAGGTTATATATAAGAGTTAACATACAAGTTTAATCATGAAATGTTTATTTTGTGCAGCTTAGTTCTATTATTTATATGCTATCTCAATCATAAATGCTTGATGCGACATATGACGCTTCTAAATCTGACTATTTGACAGGTGTAATGATTATAATTAAATTAGTATAAAGAAGATGTTTATTAGTCGTTCACATCTAACCGAGCATAGTGAAACTGGGTCTGAAAATTCATACATTTTTGGTAGCCAAATTGTATTCGAAACTTGTTTGCGAATTCTATCTCGCATCGACTACCTTGTGTTGTGTTTTATTTGAAAAAGAGATGGTTTATCACTCACAAACTTTCACCTTTATAATATTAATGTGATTACGAGTATATATGATCAAACGACGGAACGACGGAAAACTTCCCCTAAGCCATGTCATTCGCCGCATTAGACGAATTACATTTATAGACCAAATATGTAAGAGTGATTGGCATCCAAGGCAGTTTTTAGCTATTCTAAGTCGCTCAAAAAATAAAAATGTCAGCTAAGAGTGTTTACTCTTAGCTGACATTTTTATTTTTTGAGCGATAGAAGTGCCCCATCTGCCTCGCATTGTCTATGGGTGTAGGGCGGGGGGCGCGGGGGGCGCGGGGGGCGCGGAGGGAGGGGCCGCAGTTCGGAGGCCCGGCGCGCACAAATAGCAAACTGCGACTTGGCATACAGCGAGCATTGGCGCAGGGACGCACTTGGTGCGCTAGAGCAATAATAGACAAACTGTTTTTATTTAGAAAAAAAAAAAAACAATTTTAGCCGATTGCTATAACGACGAATGTAGTTAAAAAACGTATTTGTAACAATAAAATGTTTGGTTTACCTATTTAATGTGTTGTTGGTTGGTCAAATTTATTGGTGCAACTCGGCCGATCTGTTATATGATTTATTAATTACTTCAACTATCTATCTTTTTTTAAACAATTGTCATAACAAAATATGTACGGAAATCTAATCCAAATTTATACAAACATCGTGAAGTTACCTGAAATTCGTAGCATTATTGGATGTAGGTTTATTTACTAGTTTCCGATCCTAAGTAAACTTACCTAGATCATAGTAGACGAAAATATTGCCACAGCATTCTAATATATACTTACAGTTAGTTTGCCCTATGCCCTACCCCCAGTATGACGTTTATAAGTTGAAAGAATATTGATTTATACATGATTTCGTTTAATTTTTTGCAATACCATGTTTAACCCCTCGTATGCCATGTCACTAATTTGATAATCAACTTGAAACCAACTGATATTTTAACGTAAAGTTGAAATGTCCTACGCGGTTCCGCGTTTAGGCATACGAGAGGTTAAAGTATTTTAAATACATGTAAAAAATATTTTAAACAAATACTGCAGCAAAGAATTTTTTTTAACTGTCTTCATTTGAAATTGCCTTTACACAAAAACCACGAGACATTCAAGAATATCTGCATTTTCAGCGTTTGAATATTAGGTGAAGTCGCTGGCCAACAATTGGCCTATGATGGTTGCGTTCAGGGAGCGAAACTTTGGTGTCGGTGACGTAAGTAAATGAAACAACACAACAAATGTTTCGTTGGATGACGAAGTATGCAGAACGCTTAAAGTTCAATCATAATAATCGCATCTTCTTTCTTATTTACATGTAGGAATAACGATGTACGAACTTTTGGTGCTATACATGGGACTATTTAGAAAAGTTTCAACCCTACGAGTATATACTTTAGTCCGATCCCAACCCTTTAGTGATTATTTTTTTTAAATCGAGTTTTTTAAATTTTTTGAAAGAGTTACATTTTATACAAAACTATGCATATAATTTACATGAATATATTTCACACGTACATTCAGGGCAGTATAATTCACGAACCTTTCGCCAGTTATAAATATGCCAATAAGTTGTCATTTGATTAGGTATCTATAATCTTCACGTCATACGTCTGTCATCGGCACTATAGTTTCGCTCCCTGCATGTGAGAAATAAGTAACAAAGCATCTGTCACTCACACTCGCATCATATCAAAACGTGACAGATGCTTTGTAGCTTATTTATCGTGGGATAAAAGTAAGGCGCGCTGGTCAGTCCAAAGTGCCCACACATGGTTTTCTAGCACATGTTATTTACAGATAGATATAGATCAGTCATATACAGTATCTCATTTCCTTTACCTGTATTTATTTTTATTGATACACACGTAAACGTGGTTGGACGTTAAGATGGTTATTGATAGAGTCCCGGGTTTATAGAAAATGTACGTTAAAATACATTTATACATTAAAAAATAAGTTGACGCTTATCCAAAAACTTTGGGCTTAAGTTTATCAATCAAATATTTTTTCTTTAAAAACGTTATCTTAACATAGTTTTTGAAACAAATAAAGCGAAGGAAAAATAATATACTTACATAATATTCATGTCATAAATCAAGATGTAAAAATTTACGCGTAAATATTCATTATTTAATAATGAATATTTACGCGTAAATCATTAACTATCAAGGCTTGTAGTATTTTCGTCTATTTGAAATAAAAACAATAAACCTTCACTGAATCAGTGTCAAGTTATAGTCTTCAGCGTAAACGGCTGTAATAAGTTGTAATAAACTAATCCGTTTTTAATTACAAATGGTTTAATGAAATTACCTTTCAGACCCGAAGCCGTTCAGACCTAAATTTAATTACCTCTAAATCCTTTACATTTTCACAACCTACGATCGCTAACTTCGCACAGCAAGCTGTCTAAATCGTTACCAGTAACCGGGACCTCGTACCTATACTCATTTGCCCTTCGAATATCCAGGTATAGATTCGGGCGGTATTGAGGGAAGTTGAAAAGAGCTTGAAATAAGCGTGGCGCGACGGTGGGGGAGGGAGGAATCACTATCGCAACGAGCCCATTGCCATGACTACGCAGCTCCGAATCCGGCCCTGGGTGGCCTTGCAATGGAATGGGGAGGGCAATAGCCCCGTCTACTTGCAAGTCGCTATCAATTCGCGCTTGCCAACGTCTATGACGATGTACTGAGCGCTTTCCGCGCTCGAACAGCGAATTTTCAAGGTCGCTAGCGAGTCTGCTTGCACTGCGCGCAAACGTGAACAAATCGTCATTTTTTGCGCCCCTATCGGTCCACTTTGAAATACAATACCGATATTCGCATACCCTGTGCAAATACATACTAAAAACGATTCGTTAATAACTAAAGTTGGAGCTTGCTAAACTAGTTCGACCAAATGTCTAATATTCAGCTGAAACAAAAGCCTACAGTTGCGTGTCGGCAAACAAAACCTTAGCACCAATTTCTGCGCCGAAACCTTCACAACGACTAGGAAACCTTATAACAAGCACTTTATCCGGCCCTAATAACGTTCACGCGATCCGGGCTCCTATTGCTTCATCGTAGGGCGTATTATCGGTCCTTCGATGTTATTGCAGATGTATGCAGTAAAGCGATTTGGGGGGTGTGATTATACATTGCGGGTTATGTAGGTGAGAGCGTGAAGGCGTTGCATGCTGAGCCTAAAATATGAAAGGATGTCAGCGATGCTATCGGCGCCGATAAGGCGTCATAGTGGAGTATGAAAACTGGACTTGCGTGCGTTCCGTGCGTGTTCCCAGCCAGTTTCCTCTATAAAAGACTGGGCGGCCTCGATTTTCAGCGCTTATACTGTTATAAGTTATTCCACCCTGCAATGTATACTGCTCGGAAATTTAGTTATGTCTACGTTGTCTATGGTAATGTACGTATTACAAAGATAACGCACTGCGACCGCCTCCCAAGATATAAAATAGTCATAAAAAGGCGTTTGAAACACTTCATGTCTGTGAGTAACATAATGGCCCATTGAAAGTAATAATTAAATACCTACTTTTAGGTATTTTATGATAGAGAATCCCATTAGGGCCTAGCTGCCTAGCCTAGATCCAATAAATTTGGTCAGATGTGGTTAGTCTAAATTCTGAATGTTCCATTCTGGGGCGCGCGGCAAAACGAACAAGAAAGAAGCGGGGCACAACTACCTTTTTGAACCATTTCGTATCATTTTCAAAGCTTCGTCCCAGATAACACGAGAGAGCCCAAATTGACAGGATAAGATGTAGTTAGGGAGCATATGGAACATATTATGTTTCATTGATTTAGCTTTTGGGTCGATTTAATTGATTGTGTGACGAAAGTTACCCATACCTACATTTTGTATGACTAAGTTTCGTCACACAAAGGAAGCGATCGTGATTTTTGTTAACTAAGCTTTTAATTGTGTATTTTTTTTTGCAAACGACCCTTTTATGCTTTAGGTTTTATTGATACTTAAAGTACGACAATTAGGCCACTCAACTATCAAAACCTTCAGGGTACTTCCCGATATCCTAGAAAGCTGAAATTTAGCGTGGAGCTTGGGATATATATACATAGTGTTGTATACGAAACTAGTACGTAACTATGATAATTCCTCATGTCCTAAAAAGCTAAAATTTGGTATGAAGCTGATGAAGAAATGCAACGGACAAAAAAGAGATAAGGTACAATTTTGTCGCGAGGCAGCCGATTGTACACTGTTCATATAATAACAATTGTAGGCCATCCCTCCAGGTGTGACCGCGGACGAAGCAAGTTTCATATATTTCTTGTAACATTAAAGGTTGAACACGTCAAAACTTGGGCACGTAAAATCGGCTATTATTACGCGAAAAATAGAGTTATGCAAATTTTTTAGACACCTATTTGATTACAAGGAACTATCCTATAATACGTCAATATTGTTTTTTCTTTTTTTAATTCGCTGTCAAAATGTCGAGCAAACAACATCAACAACGCGAACCCATTCTGCACGAATTATGCAGAAAATTCAATGCTAGGCTATAGAGATATCGCAAAAAAACTGAAATGTCCTCAATCTACGGTTTGCCGCGTATTAAAAAGGTTTCGTGAACGCTTAACAATAGATCGCAAGCCAGGAAGTGGTGGGTTGCAGGGAGTCAAGAATAAAAAAAAGGACGAGAGTGTTGTAAGGATTCTTGCCTCAAATCCTAAGATCTCATCTCACGATGTTGCCAAGAAAGTGAAAATGTCTCTGTCCTATGTTCAAAAAGTTAAACGCAGGGCACGACTAAGAAGTTATAAAGCCCAAGCTGCACCAGATCGAGACTCGAGACAGAACTTATCTGCAAAGAAACGGTCACGAAAATTTTATGAAAATTTCATTACGAAGTTTGCATGCGTGGTCATGGACGACGAAACATATGCAAAGGCAAACTTAAAACAAATTCCTGGCCAAGAGTTCTATACCAGCGTAAGTCGAACAGACGCTCCTGAAGAATGTAAATAAAAAAAACAGTCTAAATTCCCAAAAAAAATACCTTATTTGTCAGGCAATATGTAGCTGCGGAAAAAAAAGTCGCTCGTTTATTACCACCGCGACAATAGACAGCGGTATTTATTAAAAAGAGTGTTTACAGAAACGTTTACTGCCTTTCATAAGAAAGCACGACTCACTACCGCTGTTTTGGCCAGATTTTGCTACTTGCCATTACGCAACAGCAGTGTTGAAATGGTAAAAAAGCAAACGGAATCGTGGTGGTACCCAAAGTATGCAACCCCCCAAATAGTCCAGAACTGCGGCCTGTTGAAGAGTACTGGAGTATTATGAAGGGAATCTTAAAAAAGAAAGGCGGAGAAATAAAATCGGTCTCTGAACTACAAAAAGTATGGACATGGGCGTCGAAACGGTGTCCTAATGAGATGGTGCAAAGTCTTATGAGCCGTGTGCGCAGGAAAGTTAGAAGTATGGCTTACAGTGTAGACAATTACTAAAATAGAAAATGTTGTTATAAACTTCATTAAATTCGACATTAAAATGTGGAAAACATAATGTGGTTATTTATTATTAAAATTATTTAATATTAATCTTTGTGTGCCCCAGTTTTGGCGTGTTTAACCTTTATTACATTACAAGCAAATGCTCGCGGTGAGGACCCTACCATACCAGAGGAACCAACCAGTCTTGCTTCAGACGTGGCTCCTAGTGGGAATACGTCAGACTCATGGGAGTCTGACGTATTCGACGAGGACGCGGAGTAACCTATGCGTTATCCTTGATTGCTTTGTTCACTACAGTCTACACACATTCAATACACGTATTTACTTAACTCGATGTCAAAAGAGCCTACCTATTAGACTAGTTTAACTTTTCCTCAAAACCCCCAGGCTTTTTTAGGTTGATATTTTCGTTGAGCTGGTTTGTTTCCCCGGCCGGAAACCTATTCTCTAAATCGACTACGATGTCAACATTTTATGTCCCTTTTGTATGCACCTAGTTCAGTATGCGCGCGACGAGGAACGAAACATTCGAATTCTGAATTTGTAGAATAGTCGAGAGACGCCTACGCCGCCCCGCCTGCCCCCTATAGACTTCGAAATGCAGAACTAAAAGGCATCAAGTCTATATGAAACTCTGATGACCTTACGGCCTTTCATATTTAAATAACCGTAGTGTCCTAAATTCGGAGCTAGCCCAGATCCTTCACGTTTTAAGGTACCGGACAAATTTTGCGTCAGTTTTATTTTTAAATTATACCTAAGTATATTTAGATATGAATTATATATTCTCTGTTCAAATGCTAAAAGGGCCCTTAAAATAAAGTTTCTAAGATAATTGGGTAACGTGACCAAAATTGGAACTTAAATGACAACATTTCACATTTCACACAGGTGGAAATTAATAGAGATCGAGAGAGCTTTGCCTCGTGAAGACACAAAAAGAATATTTCAATTTATTTTTCTATATGTAAAGAAATACAACAAAATACATAAAATAACCGAAATCTACGACAACTATGCCTTCGACCTATCCGCGAATAAAAATAAGCTGTCTAATGTCAAGCTCAACGTCATTCGCTTTTTTTTAATTAGGCACCAGACTAAAGCAACTTTTCCATTGTGTCATTGTTTTGTATTTACTACATTTAAGAATGAGTAAATTTTAATATACATATAAACATTAAACTCATTAGTAATCTTAGGAAAAATATAAAACCCGTTATTACGTCCTCTTTCTAAGCGGAATACCCAAAAGTCTTATAAAAAGGAAACCTTGTATTTTTTTTTTTTGTTTACTACCATACCCACTTCTACGTTCCACCCTGTATAGTACCCTGAGAAGTGCCCAAAACACCTGTAACACTAAAATCCGGCGAAAATGAAGAGTCATTGTAAACACTGACCCTCGCGCTTAATGTGTAAACCAATCAACGAAGTCGAGCCGGGTAACGTTTTTTTTTTTCGTTTTGGGGATATTTGTTTTTATTTAAGTACTATACGACTTGAGACACCAGCGTGCAGCTTTTCCCCCTTCATCGATAGGCGCAACATTTATTTGTCAATTATGCGGCCGCGGCTGTCGCTCTCGTATCGGGCTATCCAGCCATCTTCGAAAGTGCCGCAGTTTATTAGACGCTGCTTAACTCATCTGTTATAGATGTAAAAGGCTAATGAATGAATGAATACTATTTACGAAGAAACTATTGACTATTGAGTTTTTTGGCTCTTTTCTCAATTTGGTCTTCTCTTAGAAAATGCCGGTAGACTCGTACTTTTAAGTGTTATTTATTGTGGACCTACTTACAGAAAAAACTGAATAAAGTTCAATAACTGAATCATCCTTTGAATGTATGTATGTTTACCTTAGAGGGTACCATTTTTGGTACAGGGTTCGGGCATCCAGATGTTCCAAACTTGCTTACCTATGCTAGCAGCTATGCAGCTTTTATTTTCAAGTTTAACATTTCCCAAGCTACTTGTACTTGTCTTACGAGATCTAAGTTCTTTGGTAAATAAAAGCAAACGCAAATTGAAATTAATGTAAAAGCTAAGATTTCACGGTTGAGGTTCTATACCTCTTATTAAATGAGATTATTTTCGAATCTTCAAATATAAAATTCATGATAATAAATAAATAGGCCTTATCATCTATAACAGACGATTTAAGCAGCATCGCGACAACACTTGCGCTCATAACTTAATAGTCCTATTCGGGACTGAATCCGTCGGCCGCATTCCCGACAAGTGTATCCACCCCCAGGTGGACGGGAGTTGACGGCCCCGTCGTGACGTCTCGTGCGTTTCTCCCTCAGCATCCCAAACCAGGTCTCGTCGTGCTTTGACTGGCCCTCATAAACAAGGCGTCGCCACTTGTCACGATCCTCGGCCAGCTCTTCCCATTGGTTGCTAGGGATGTTAAAAGCAACCATATCACGCTTGGCACAGTCTTTGAAGCGCAACATGGGTCGGCCTACGGGTCTCTTTACCCCTGTGACCTCTCCGAGTAGAATCTGCCTGGGCAAGCGAGTGTGCTCCATACGGTGCACGTGACACAGCCATCTCAGCCTCCGCTGCTTGATCATGGCTGTGATACTGGGTAGCTGAGCCGTGCCCAGGACAGCTTCGTTTGTCACACGATCCCTCCAGGTGATGCCTAGAATGCTGCGAAGACAGCGCATGTGAAAAGTGTTCAGTCGGCGTTCTTGTTTTGCATACCTCGTCCAAGATTCCGCTCCGTATAAAAGTGTGCTCAAAACACACGCTTGGTAAACAAGCATCTTTGTTTTAAGCGTAAGATGCCTGTTTTCCAAAGCCCTCGTACGGAGCCTCCCAAAAGTCGTGGCAGCCTTGCCGATGCGGGAGTCGATCTCTGCGTCAAGCGAGAGATTGCTCGACACAAGCGAACCAAGGTAGCAAAATTTGGTGACCACCTCCAGTGGAGCGCCATTAAGCAATATCACTGGAGGCTCGGGGAACCCTTGCGCTAAGATGACGGTCTCCTTGGCGTTCATGGACATTGAGAAGTAATCGCATGCTCTAGCAAATTTATTCATTAGGCTCTGGAGCTGAGATTGATCGTGCGCGACGAAGGCAGCGTCATCGGCAAAAAGAAGGCTGTCAGCGAATAGATCCTCCCTGTGGCGCTTTGACTTGAGTAAGGAGATGTTGTACAACCTACCATCGGAGCGCGTGTGAGGTGAATGCCTTGCTGGTCATCTCCAAAAGCAACCTTCAGGAGTGCAGAAAAGAATATACCGAAGAGGGTAGGTGCCAGAACACAACCATGGCGTACACCCCTGCGCACATCGAACGGCGCTGATATGTCGCCGTTGTGCAACACTGTGGCTTCCATTCCCTCGTGAAACGACTGCACTACCTTCAGGAGCTTTGGAGGGCATCCAATTTTATCGAGAACCGAATACATCCCCTCCCTGCTCACAGTATCAAAAGCCTTGTTCATGTCAACGAATGATATAATTAGAGGGGTCTGTTGCTCTCTGCATTTTTCTTGTACCTGCCGCAATGAAAATATCATGTCTACCGTTGATCGTTGGGATCGAAATCCGCATTGTGCCTCAGGGTAGATGCGGTCGGCGAGCTGCTGCAGCTTGCCCAGAATGGTTCTTGCAAATGCTTTGCCGACGATGATAAGAAGAGATATTCCTCGGTAACAATTGCAGTCACCGCGGTCGCCTTTGCCTTTATAGAGTGTGACGATGTTAGCATCACGCATATCCTGAAGCATGTAGCCGGCATCCCAGCATGCGGAGAGATGGTTGTGAAGAAGGGGGAGTAGACACTTAAGTTTAACGATCTCGGTATGCACCTCATCTTTGCCAGGACTCTTTCCGCACTTGAGACGTCGAGTGGCCAGGTAGAGCTCCTTTACTGTGGGAGCAGCGTCGTGTTCGTGCCAGGTGGCCAGGTCGGAACAAAATCCGTTGATTCTGACCGAATATCGACAGGACACGAGTACAGCCCTGTGTAGTGCTCTACCCATCTCGTCATTTGACGGCTTTGTCTGTTATTACCGACCCGTCTTCTTCTTTAAGTGGCGCCGTCTTTTTTCGAGTAGACCCAAGTGCTCTTTTGATGCCTGCATAAACTCCGCCGAAATATCCTACGCCACAAATAGGAAAATACGTGATTAGTGAAGTTAAAAAAAAAGTCTTCGGTGATTGGCGTAACTAATGTAGATGTATCAGCTGATGTTATTGTATGTAAATGAAATGGCGGGCTTAAGAGATCTAACAGTGAAAAAAAAACGAATAATTAATATCAATAAAATAGAAATATAGTGGCGAAGTCATACATTGAATCTTGACTCTGGGCTATAAAAAAAAAACTTTTAAAAGAAACCATTAAAGCGGCCTTGGTAGGTATAATTCTGATCGAGTCCTGGGAAACCTAATTAATAATTAAAGACTTAGTAAAAGATAACATTTACGTACATTAGCTTTTGGGATTAAGGGAACTTTTAGGATTCCGTACCCAAATGGCGATGTTAGGTGCGTAATTACCATTGAATTTCATATGATTTTTATTTTCACTAGTTTCACTTGTAACTAAGTTTGTAAAAGTAACTTGACGACGCGGTTGGCTCCGTTTGTAAGGTTGGGTCATGGTTGTTGTTATACTTATCTATATAAGTATGTATATCGTCGTCTAGTACCCATAACACAAGCCTTCTTGAGCTTAATTTGGGACTAAATCGATTTGTGTGAGGTTGTCTGATATTTATTTATTATTTAACTAACAATTTAATGAAATTTTGAAAGTCAATTATAACATTTATAACCTATTTCTACCTGTCATATCGAAATGAATGTGTATGTTCTACCGTCTGTATAATGGGATGTGTTCTGAGGAATTGCCATAATGCCCACGGCTACTTTCTACCATCGCACTGCTCGCCATCGGCAGGGTGTTCCTGTTCATCCTCACACACTGGGAGCCTAAAATGGTCAAGAACTGTTCAGTTCCAGAGGAATTTTCTGCCGCGAACGCTCTGCATGAGGAATGAGCTCCCTGCCGAGATACCCGGGGGCTACAGTATGCGGTTCTTCAAGACGGGAGTGACTAGTATCTTGAAGGATCCGCAACGCGCGTATGATGTTCCTGGCGTTGCAAGCGTCCACAGGCGGCAGTAAATGCTTAACATCAGGCGGGCCGCATCCTTGTTTGTCACCGTTATGGTATCAAATATCACAAAACAATAATTGGGTATCTTGGATATGGAAACTCTTGAGGCTCATTTGATTGGTCTTGATGAGTGATTAACGTTTGGGTACAAAAGCACAAAAAAGCGCACATTCGTCTACTAACATACTATTACGAGTTTCAATGTGAATTTAATTTTAAAATATTTTCATCCATTTATTGGTTTATACGCACTTGTAGAATCATATCATAATCAAACAAATGTCAACCCTAACGCAAAATAGGCACGTTGGATGTCGATTTGCGGAAAATGCCCAGCGCAACTAACAACCCTATCGTAGTCGTACAAAGTTCACAATCACAATTCGCAATATTCGTGTACACCGTGTCCCAGGGCTGCTACTGATGGCCTGAATTAAGAACGTAACGTTAAAAGGCAAAACACGGCCCAAATAATAACGTGCTAATTGTAGGTAGTTACGGATTAACCCTTGGATAGTGGCGCTAAAACCAACTTTCATATATCGTCGGGGATAGTGCAATACCGCATAAGTAACAGCTTTCGACAAAGTCCTCATTTCAAAAAAATACTCAGCATTTGTTTGAATATCGATTCGTATTTACATTTGTTACTTACGCGGTATTGCACTATCCCCGACGATATATACAGGGTGGAACAGATCAAGGGACTTTTAAGCAAACACGGAATTGTTCAGACTGAGTACTTCATTTTTAGGGTTTCGTACCCAAAGGGTAAATACGGGACCCTATTACTGAGACTTCGCTGTCCGTCCGTCCGTCCGTCCGTCCGTCTGTCACCAGGCTGAATCTCAAGAACGGTGATATCTAGACAGTTGAAATTTTCACAGATGATGTATTTCTATTGCCGCTATAACAACAAATACTAAAAATAAAATAAAATAAATATTTAAGGGGGGCTCCCATACAACAAACTTGTTATAGATTATGGTACGGAACCCTTTATGCGCGAGTGGGACTCGCACTTGTTTACCAATGAACTATGTAAATATTTCTATCCATTTTTGAGATACAGTTTGTTAAACATTAGTGTAAAAATCTGCATATATCAACCCTAGCATCTTTTGAACATCGCTTTAGTTAGTCAGGTGTCAATTGAAAATGTAAATAAAACCTTTGAATTACCTAGTAGGGTTGTCAGTGATATTAAAATATTTTATTTTGATAACTTTTTTTACTTTTAAATCCAGCTTCACAATAATTATAATAGGTCGATTGTAGATCACTCAGATGACACTATCCTGTCAGTTCAGTCTTTAGAAATGTTCCACCCGGTATGATAGGTACCTTAGAGCACAATCGTATTAACATTTCGGAAAAATTGGTTGTAATAAGGACGTTACTGCACAACTCTATGTGGTATTTTAACTGTCAATTTAAAAATAACAGGCACGTTTTTAACATGCGTTATAAAATGTCAGTAGTGCTATGTCGACAACAAATTTCAAAACATCGGACATCGAAATGATACTCAATCCTTCCTTCTTCTGAAATAATTATTACATCGTATTGTATCGCTGTGGATAGTTGAAGCTTTATTGAAATGATTTAAAATTCTCGTAAAATTTAGCCGGGCCTTTTCTTTGTTTTGTAGTGGTATAACCATGTGTAACTTTTAAGTTTAAGTGGACAAGGTGATCTGAGCTAGTATTACACGGAACTTCGAGAAATACGGTTGTTTCAATAAGATTGAATAAAAAATCCCCCCCACTTAAAAAATATAATTGCTATTTAGCCTGAACAGACGCCATGTTTATAAAAAATTTACATCCCGGCTTAGGCCTCCAATTTTGTATGAAATTCCTTTACAGTTCTCTAGAGTTGTTCCGCCCGAAACGTGATAGTTCAAAGCCTGTTACAACGCATGTTATGACGATATTTCATTACATGTTTGAGAAAAGCTACTTACTAAATTAGGAATATCTATAGCAAATCTTAAACTTAACAGAGCTTTGGCAAATATCTGAATACGAGGTTCGATTAAAAAAAGGCGAAAAGCGCTAATTTTTCGCCTTTTTCTGTTCCAAATTGAAATGCCGACTTGGAAAGTTCTAGACGGGAGGTAGTCGAATCAGCAGCGAAACAGGTGTCTGGATTGTCGACGAGACGAGTTTCAAAGGGCTTGCGTTGAATTTTCGATTAGGAGAGCCGAGTAAATAGATCATGCTTCGCCTGTTTGCCTGGGAATGTTTGTGTAGCATTAATTTTAAGTACAATTTTGAACAGAAGCTGAGCGATCAGTTATTGTAATAAAATACTGTTTCCAGTTGTAACGCGTATCAGTAGTGGCAGTTAGACTCGAACATTAGTTGAATATTTCTGGATTTTCTCGAGAGCTGTAGTGAATTACTAACTGTAATGAATCTATAACTGGGATCCATGGATACTACCAGTGCCAGGGTCTATTTCCATTGACATTTGATGCAACGGGCACGTTTGATATATAACGTTTTTTGAGGTAATGTAACGTTTTGCATAATGTTACATCAAAATATAACGCATTTTTTCTTTTGATACGTTTTCCTTCAAATCTATCAATTTGTAAGTTTTCAGAGATGAGTTAGGTTAGGCTGGGATGGGTTAGGTTAGAAACTTTATAAGTTTCAGAAATCGTGTTATATCGAACGTTAGTTTAGGTCAACAAAAAAATAGGGACCCATTGACATACACATTATATAACCATTTGAGCGATGTATCGAACATATCGCAGACATTTCAACTATCATGTCAATTCTCTTTTTCTCTCCCCCCCCCCCCCTCCCCCCTCCTCTATTTCTTTCTCTCGCTCACTCTTAGGCCCACATTACAAACCTGCATCACAATCTAAGACAGCTTACTCAAGCATATATCTTAAATGGAACATGAAACCTAAACGTAAAGTCCACAACTACTAAGGAAAGAGACACAGCTGAATAGGTAATAGGTATGTACATGATTTAAAAGAACATACAAAAATGTCGAGTAAAGCTTCAATTTCATTACCTAATTAACGTAGTTATTATGGAATTTAAAACATTATGAGGAAACAAAGAAAGTATATGAAAACAAGCTACTAAAGGCTCTGAAAACAAGAATGGCTGTTATAATAAATTAGTCTTATTCATTGAATTAAGTAAAAGAGAAACTTATTCTGTAAACACCCAATTGAGAACAACAAATTGTGTTACCACTAGTCCACAAAGTGTTCATAAGGATTCACTATACCGTATTAATCAATGAACCTCAAGCTTGAATACTAAGACACCCGACAATAGATTCACAAACAAAACAACCCACAGGTGTACAAGTCGCAATCAAAACATCACTCTTAATATCTTTATTTCTTCCGATTCATAACTGGACTGGACCCTTAAAGGGTTGGAGGTGTGGAACCGTCTAGACGACCCTAAAGGACGGGTTTTGATAAGGGTGTTGTCGACGACCTTGAACTTTACAACGACTTAAACAAATGAGGCATCCCCGCTACACGTCACGCCTCGCAAACTCTTTTTCCATAAATCATTAAGCATCCCACCTCTCACACTCGGAAACCGCCCTAGACGTTCATAACAAAGAAGCTTTACAGGCTACTAAGCACCTTCAAATTAAACGCCGTCTAAAGGACCAGGAATACAAAATCATACTAAGACTATGCCTAATTGCTCAGGAATAAGCAGTCGCCTCGTAATAAGTGCGCAGAGGCAACAGTCGATACTTCGCGAGTCCCACTAAACAACCTAGACCTGGCCCGGTACAGACGTACTAAAATAAGCCGAGCCAGTTCCTAAACAAAAAGAAACTGAAATAAACAAGGTCGGGGAATCGACGCCGCCGTCGCCGCCGCCATAAAGACCGACGTCCGTCCTTGAAAATGGGGGGTTCTTACAAATTGGGTTATTACAGTGCGTGGGGGCGTGGGGGTCGAGACGGGACGTGCGAGGGAGAGGCGGCTAGCTCGTTCAGGGAGGTTGGAACAGGGGGGACCGAGACGGGCGCGCGTGGGCGTACCTCCGCTGCGCCACCCTTCGCCCGGCACGCCTCTCCAGGAAGGAGTCCCGGCCCAGACTAGGCTCCGGCGCCGATCATTATAATTACTCTCCAAGGTGAGTCGGGAGCTTGCAACCCCACCGGCGACCTAATCCAGCGCGCCTCCGCCGGGACTCGACAGCTATTCCCAACATAATATTACCAGCACCAAACACTTCTACTGTAATTAAAAGCACTCGAACATCATCCGCCTATCCGAACGACGGCAATTATGAGCCAAATTAAAAGGCCCTCTGAAATCGAATATAATTCTCCCGAAGATTTCAATTTCACAAGCAATTCCACAATCCCACATGTCCTAACCTCGGCTAACGTGTCCACGCTTGGCCCTCGAGCAAAAAAGTTTATACAATTCAAAGCCGTCAATTAAGGAAAGCGTCGACAGTATACATCTCGCTCGGCAGTTCTGAAGTTGGCTAATCACCGAGTTGGGAAAGTTGGAGCGAGTTTGCTTTGTGCACCGTCTAAATGGGGCGATCAGGCTGTTCAGGTGTCAAGCGACAGCTGCGGATGAATTGCCATTGATTTGGGCTTTAGAATGTCACTTAAACCGGCAGGGCTTAGGTATTTCATATTTCTTAGGCTGAAAAATTATTCCGTCTGTACTATGAATCAGAAAATTTAAAGTCAAATTTCATTGAATATTTATATCAGATAATGCCTAGTTATACTAGAGTTAGAAATATGGCTCGAAAAGCTATATTTGTATTTATTTCTGTGATAAAACGCATTATGTCGATGAATTTCATATTACTTACTGCGTTTTTGCACAACTCGAAAGTTCTACGGCAAATCTTTTTCGTAACCCTACAGATTTGTACTCACTTGTTCCTGTGATAAAACGCATTTTACCATCGGACATCATACTACTTAATCCGTTTTGCCGGATCAACAGTTTTCCAACAGCAAAGTTTTTTTCACAACCCTATTCGCACCACACGGGATGTTTGTCAAACGATCGTAATATAGCTGAATGGATTGGGTCCTAACTTCCCTGGAATAATACACTGTTTGGAATAAGCACTAGACTGGATAGTTTTTGTTTAAAATATAGCTGTAGAGTGTTTTAAGAGACGTAAAAAAAATTTTATTCAGAAGATTTTAGTTTCGCGATAGTCTCATTATAAAAAACCGGACAAGAGCATGTCGGGCCACGCTCAGCGTAGGGTTCCGTAGTTGCTCATCCTTCACAAGAGACGGGCTTAAATCAGCGGTTTTAAGCCCGAGGTTTAAGTTACGAGAAATATTTCAAATTCTATAAAAAGGTCGTAAACGCCAAAGTAACTGTAATTACTTATTACCTTCTGGAAGTCAACTTACGTCCTTTTAAAGAAAATTATGAAATTTTGCGATAACTCAAAAACGGATGGACTGATTTTGTTCAATAATATAGTTTTCATTGAAATTACTTATAAGGCCTCATTTTCATGAATTTTTCCATATTGTTTTGACCGTGGTTGAAAAGTTAGAGGGGACACAATTTTTTTATTTTCAGATTGAATATTTACAAAACTACTGACTATCAAAAAGTAATGTTTTGTTAGAGACCCCTATTATTTTTAAGAGACCTATTCAACGACACCCATAACACTAGGGTTGAAACGAAAAAAAAAAATTACCCCCACTTTAGGTGTTCGAGAGGTACCCGAACAAATTTTTTTTATTAGTTTTTATTTTACCGTTTTGTCGGGGTGATACATACACATACTCATACTAAATTTCAGCTTTCTAAGACTAATGATCACGGAGCTAAGCCGCGGACGGACGGACAGACGGACAGTCGGACATGGCGAAACTATAAGGGTTCCTAGTTGACTACGGAACCCTAAAAACCTTTCAGTGTCCAAAAAAATGATTTCCAATCTTCTAAAAGCATTTTGAAATTTTAGTTTTGTAGAACCTATTGAAATAGGTTTATTTTCAAAAAAATGCGAAGTGTACGATTCCGAAAAGTACCCGAATTTAGAAAATATCAGTTTGTGAAACATAATTTACCCATTATTAAGTAGACACCCATTTCAAATACCTCGTAAAATATGTCTTTTTTGTAAAGATGTAGGTATATTTTCTTTGAGAGGTCGTTGTATCCCTCCCAGGGTATTAAAAAATAAGCATTACCTAAAACCTATCTAGCCATGCCGGCGCGAGCCACGCGCCTCGTTCGTCGAGGGCTGAATGGCGCGCGCCCTCAATACACGCCGCTTCATAGAATTAGTATTATGCTGAATTATGTTTTCAATACCGCTTTACTTGTTTATATGCATTCAATTGTATCTCAATGTCCGTAGTATAATTTCAACAAACGTACGAGTTAGGTTGATAACTCTAAAATTGTAATTTTAGTCACGGGACTAGTTTTACGCCGACCGATGACAAAACGACACGAAAAAAATCAATAGGCATACCATACAAATTGTAGTATATTCGTATACTTTTCCAAGTCAGAGGCATTATGCCATTATCAGGTCTTTGCGAAAAATTCACGTTACACCAAAGAAAAAACAACTTCCGCGTTTATAACATTGTAAAGAGTTAAACGTTTAAAATATTTAACTAGTAAATCGACCGCCCAAAGCTAATAAATAGTTAACCAAGCCACATTCCAAACGCACATTGCGATAAGGATGACGTAAGACTGCGACCGGCCCGGGGGCCAATTATGCGTGGAATATCCCCCTGACAACAAAGTGCGTCGTCAAACGTAATGCGAGATGACCAGAGACTATTGGCCCCTCGCGTGCCACTAGTACGCTGCGCTACACGCACTAAATGAGCCCCAGTGCGGAGGAGAGGTAGCTCAGCGTACGCTGGCCGCTTCAACCACTTCGCTTCTCATTCATTTGCTACTAGTTAAAAATTCGATCACTTGCAGCTTCTTTGTACGTGATCGAAATTTTAATAGTTCAGTGACCTAACCATGTGTTTGTACATGTGGGGTGCGCAGCATGTAATTAGCGAGTAACACATACCTAGTTATAAGGGAGTGGTGTATTTATGTCTAGATAATAGATAGATCAAAATATACGCGCCTTGTAATTAAAATTTTTGAAGTTCCCCTTTCCAAGCTCAAACACATGAAACAAATGAAGTTTCTGAAGAAATAAAACTAAAACGAAGAAAAATATTTTAGGTATTGAACCCATATTATGATAAATGACGATGAGTTCCATTTGTCTCAAAAAAATATATAAACCTTCTGTACAAAGTTTAGCATATTGATGGATTTCCAAAGATTTAGGTGTATCAAAATTTTTCAGGGTCTTCAAGAATTACAGCAACTGTTTGAATTAATAGAATAAAGTATAAGTACGTGTACTTTTTAGGGTTCCGTAGTCAACTAGGAACCCTTATAGTTTCACCATGCTGCCGTGCTACGGTAAAAAGCCGTGTCTTACTATGAAACCCATACAAAGATACGACCTTTTAACGTAGGACGGCAGCATGTCCGTCTGTCCGTCCGCGGCTTAGCTCCGTGATCATTAGTACTAGAAAGCTGAAATTTGGTATGAGTATGTGTATGTATCACGCCGACAAAACGGTGAAATAAAATCTAAAAAAAATAGATTTTTTCGGGTACCTCTCGAACACCTAAAGTGGGGGTGAATTTTTTTTTTCGTTCCAAAACTAGTGTGTCGTTGAATGACTTACTTGACTTAATGTCCTATGTCCCCTGGATGGGGCAGAGGGCGTCCACAGTACGTCGCCATCTCGAACGGTCTTGGGCTTCGCGCTTCACTTCGCTCCAGGTCATTCCTATCGCCTTCGCTTCTGCAGTGATCGTCCGCCGCCAGGTCTGTTTAGGGCGACCACGTTTCCGCTTTCCTTGGGGATTCCAGTCTAGGGCTTGCCTTGGAATGTGATCAGGGTCCCTTCGGAGCGTGTGGCCGATCCAGTTCCACTTGCGGCGTTTGATTTGATGGTCGATCGGAGTCTCACCACAGCGTTCCCACAGGTCTACGTTGGAGATTTTCTCGGGCCAGTATACACCGAGAATTCGGCGAAGACAGCGGTTGATGAAGACCTGGAACCGGTGCGTGATGTCTTTAGTGACCTTCCACGTCTCACATCCGTACAGCAACACGGTTTTCACGTTGGACCGGAATATCTTGAGCTTAACTCTCCTAGTCAGTTTCCGCGATTGCCAGACAGGACGGAGCTGTGCGAAGGTTGCCTTCCCCTTGGCGATTCTCGAAGCGGTGTCCTCTTCGGTCCCTCCTGTTTCCGACACTACACTACCGAGGTAAGTAAATTTGTGGACTCTCTCCACCCCCTCTGTGCCGATGAGCAACGGCAAAGAGCTTGTCGCTCCGCACCTCATTTCCTGGGTCTTCCGGGTGTTAATTTTAAGTTCCGTCTCCAGAGCCTCTCGTCTTAGGTCTTCCAGTTTGGCTTGCATGTCTGCGCGCGTGTGGCTCAATAGGCATAGGTCATCGGCATAGTCCAAATCTTCCAAGACGTTGGACAGTCCCCACTCTATGCCGCGGCGCTTGCTGTTGGTGGTGTTATTCATGATGCCATCCAGGACGACAAGGAAAAGGAGAGGTGAAAGAAGGCACCCCTGGCGTACACCCGCATGGACCGGTATGTCCTCCGAGACGAGGCCGTCGTGAGTTACTCTACAAGAATACATCCCGTAGATGGCCTTAATTATGTTAATGATCTTCTCGGGGACTCCAATTTCACGTAGCCGATCCCAGATACAGCTCCATCTCAGCGTGTCGAAAGCTTTTTCGAAGTCCACAAAGGTCAGGTACATTTCCCTCTGCCATTCTGATGCCTGTTCGAGAATTATGCGCAAGGTGTTGATCTGGTCCGTGCACGATCGATTGGGTCGGAAGCCAGCTTGCTCTCTGCGAAGAAGAGGTTCAACGGCCCCCGACAGCCTATCTAGGATGATCCTGCAGAGCACCCTAGAAGGAATCGAGAGCAAGGTGATGCCTCTCCAATTGCCACATTCACTGAGGTCTCCTTTTTTGGGTACGGTGATAAGAAGGCCTTTGTTCCAGTCGTCGGGCAGCTCGTGTCGTTGAATAGGTCTTTTAAAAATAATAGGGGTCTCCAAACATTACTTTTTGGTAAAGTCAGCAGTTTTTTAAATATTCGCTCCGAAAATAAAAAAAATAGTGTCCCCCCCCCCTCTAACTTTTCACCCACGGGTCAAAAAAATATGGAAAAATTCATGAAAATGAGGCCATATAAGTACTTTCAATGAAAACTATATAGAACAAAATCGGTTGAGCCGTTTTTGAGTAATCGCAAAATTTCATAATTTTCTTTAAAAGGACGTAACTTGACTTCCAGAAGGTAATAAGTAATTACAGTTACATTGGCGTTTACGCCCTTTTTATAGAGCTTAAAATCTTAGTCATATCTTAAACCTCGGGTTTAAAACCGCTGTTTTAAGCCCGTCTATTGTGAAGGATGAGCAACTACGGAACCCTACACTGAGCATGGCCCGACATGCTCTTGGCCGGTTTTTAAAGTGATTTCAGTTGTCCATTTCAAATTACCGCGACGAGAAGAGAGAATGAATACAGGTGCTCCAGAGAAGATTTCCACATTTGTTCCTTACCAAGATAATGAACGCCACCTAGCTAATATAGTTATTATATTACTTATAAGAAAAAGAAGAAAAAAGCAAACAAGCGCCGATCTCAAATAAATGGGATAAGGGCAAGTGAATTAGTCAAAAAGGTAACTTTTAGGGAAAGAAGAATAAAGGGTTTATCAAAAAGGGGTCTAATTGACTCCAAGAAATTATTCGTTGAATTTTTTATTTCGCCGAAAAATCATTTCGTAGGTAGTATTTTTTTTGTAACCGTAATCTATTTGAGATTGTTATCAAACAAACCTAACCTAATCAATGGGCTGATATTTGCAAGGCTAATGAAAACTTTGACAACAGACGAATAAAAATTCTGCGAAATGATTTATCGGCGAAATTAAAAATTCGACGAAATAAGTTTCTAGGTGTGAAAGGGCTCCCATGCTTCACCTATTGCTACTCAACATATAGATATCACAATAATGTTAATGTCATTACGAAATTGACTGCTAAGTAGTTAAATAACTACGAAACACATGCACAGAATTAGTTATTATAATGACTTCAGTGTGCGTCATCGCATCTGTTTCTAAAACTGAACAAGTGATCGTGCTCAAACAAAGTGGCACTTTACATAACTCGCCTAATTAACACTCTCTCAGCATTTATAAAAGACCGACCAGCACCTCTAGCACAACTGTGACACGCGACTTCGCCTCGCGCGAGATATATTACCTACTAGCTGTGCCCCGCGGTGTTATCCGCTCATCCCACGGGAACACTATATTTATTCGGGATGAAAAGTATCCTATGTCCTTTCCCGGGTCTCAAACTATCTCCATACCAAATTTCATCTAAATCGGTTCAGCGGTTTAAGCGTGAAGAGGTAACAGACAGACAGACAGACAGACAGACAGACACACTTTCGCATTTATAATATTAGTATGGATCTCTATCTTCACAGTACTGTGGGAGAGTGATGGGCGATGCTATGTCGCGCGACAAGAGTCGCGAAACCAAGTTGTGCTCGTCTAGCACAACTGTGACACGCTCTATCGCGCGCGAGAAGTATTACGACGACGCGTTTGGCTCGGTTGGTAGACACCTGCCTACTGAGTCGGCGGTCCCGGGTTCGAATCCCGGCCGGGGCAAATATTTGTGCAAAATATTTGTTCTTGGGTCATGGATGTTATCTATATATGTATTTATATATTATGTATATCGTCGTCTAGTATCCATAGTACAAGCTTTGCTTAGTTTGGGACTAGGTCGATTTGTGTATGATTGTCCCTTGATATTTATTTATTTATTTTATTATTTATTATTACCTGCCCCTATCTTCACAGTACTGGGAGAGTGGTTATAGGTTATCGCGGGCTAGTTTTCCGCAACTCGTCGTCTTACAATGCGCCTATTTTGCGCGAAGGGACTACTCTTGCCAACCCAACTCTACCAGAAAGCCTAGCAGTCCCTTGATGTTGCCGACGACTTCTGGGAGTGACCTCGGAGACCCAAAGTGTTGTGCCTGGTATTTGGCCACACCAGGACATTCGAGAATGACGTGGGCGGCTGTCTCTTCGGCCTCCATGCAAGCTCTGCAAAGAGGACTGTCAGTAACACCTAGAGTGAATAAGTACTTGTTTTTTAGGGCATGTCCAGTTATCGCTCCGGTTATGAGCCAGACTGCGGCCTTTTCAGCTGCCTTAGCTTGTGTAACAACCCGGGGTAGATCGAGTGACCCGGGGTACTGGGAGAGAGTGACGGGCGATGTTATGTCGCACGACAAGAGTCGTGAAGCCAAGTTGTGCTAGACGGGCTGGAGATAAAGGCTACCTGATCACAGAAGCGGAGCGGAGAAAATAAACAAATCAGGCTGTGTCTTTGTGAAGGCAAAAAGAAGTGTATTTTAATCTGAAGAATGAGATTGTTCCATTCTCCACATATCTGATCCAGGGAACAGGCATCCCTCACGAGGAAATCGCTGGTAAAGCAAGAACAGAAGATATTTAAGGAGGCACAAGTGGATGTCTTTTTAGCTGTGATGATAATGAAGACTTTAGATTTGGCCTTCTCCCGCCGCGGGAAATAGCACTAGACACAATTTAATATGAACTTTGTGTGAGGCAAACTACACTATGCATCCCGCCACGAAAATCAACCGTAGTATACAGCTTCAATTCGCGGATCGATGGCGGGTCCAGATTGACTATTGAACTAGCTCGGACTAATCGTAGAGAAATAAGAATTAAGAAAAAAAATGGAAACATGCACAAACTTGTGGCCATTTTTGGGTTGCGTTTATAAGTATAATTTATATTTTACGTTTTGCTATGATTTGTCCTAGCTATGGTAGTGAACCCCAGTGAACCGCTCTCCATGTAGTTTGATCGTCTGCGGCAGTCTGGCATGGGCCTTAAAGCTAGTCTTTATTATCATCAGAGCTAAAAAGACATCCACTGCTGTGGAAGAGCCTCAAATATCATCTTACTTTACCCGCATTCAGCTATTTCACATCTTCGGGGCTCATCGTAATATAGCTATTATGATATAAGTACCTGGAGTATACCGGTTACCAAAAACAGTGGCTCGTCTTCGTTCCTTCGTCACATGTGGTAAATAGTTATAGCTACAGGCTCGAAGTATCCCTGTGGTGGCGCGGAGACAATCCCATTAGCGGGTTATACTCCCACACAAAGTCCGACAACTGGTAGTGAGGGCTGACCAGCCCTGATACAGCTCAAGTCATGTCTTAAACAAAACGATCGAAGTTGTAGCTTAGGTGTACAGCTAAGATCAAAAGTGCCAAAAACTGTAGCCCCACCCCACTTGTCTTCATTTCCGACCCCGACTCTCGTGAGAGTCTGAAAGACTGCGTCTAATCTGGACACTAGCAAGCATCAGTGTTCCAGCGGTGCCATTTCCTTGCGTTTTACAAAAACAACCAAAAAATATAGTTCTCAGTCGGCTATTGCAAAGATCAGAAGAGAAAGCCTTCTGTAGCGTTTTCCTGTGTCATACGGTACAGTAGAGTTCATACATTTATAAGCAATCGTTTGATCAAAAATATGTAAACTAGCCTCTATTGTTTACGGTCCAGAAGAGTGTTTGAGCAGATTTTTGAACATAAATTTAACAATCGACTGTACTAGAAGACACGTTAACCCTACGGTTAATTTACGCTATAAGTCGAATTTGAATAAGCGGCTAAAGATATGGGTTGCCTACATAAACAACTGCGCATAGCATTGATAAGAAAATGAACCCACATTATATATTATTGCCTTTATTTATTCAGCTGCATTTTACCGCATGAGGTATGAGTTACGAGATACTTAGAGCCTTGAAACAAATGGACATAATGATGACATAAAGGTGCAGGGCGCTTGTTTTACGGGGATTCGTGATATTTTCAATTCAGCCGTAATCTCGGCATTATATCGGTAATAAAAAAGATACTAATTAAAAAATAACCGTTTTTACTCGCTTAAACATTGTCAGGAACAGCCCGGCATGTTTCGAAGTCATGTAGAGCTCTTTATCTGGGACAGCTATCCGTGCTGCTACGCGTCTCCCGGCCAACGCGCGTATAGCTGTCCCTGATGAAGAGCTCCATAAGAGTTCGAAACCTGTCGGGCCGTTCCGAGCTTCAAGCCGTTATTAACCGACTTCAATAAAGGAGGAGGTTCTCAATTCGAACTAATTTTATTTTTTTTGTATGTTTGTTACTCGATATCTCCGAGAACCGTGAACCGATTTTCAATTTTTTTTAATCGAAAGGGTGTAACTCCGAGTTGGTCCCGTTGGCACTAAGTCGGGATCTGATGATGGAATCTTGGAGAAATCGAGGGAACTCTTCAAATGTTATAGGGACATGTACGGCGCTTTCGGTAATTTATTGATAAGGTCAAGAATTTACATTCAGTAAATAGGATTTGGTGTAAGGAAACTGATGATGAACACATACGAATCACTAAAAAGCAAAAAAAAAATTTTTTAACAAAAAAAAGAACCGACTTCAGTAAAACTAAAAAAGCCAACAATAACCCGTTCAAGTACAGATTACATTTGACTCACCCTTCGAAGTCGGTGCCAAACCTCGCGTAAACTATAATATATAAATATAAGAACTGGTTTGGGATCGACTTCGAAGGGTGAGTCAAATGTAATCTGTACTTGAACGGGTTATTGTTAGCTTTTGACGTGACAACGTCTTATAAATTGGTTTGCCGGGTGACACTTCAAGAAACTGCGTTACGCTCCGCTCACGTTATGCGCTCACAATGAGAGCGAGTGAGAGGGAGAGAGTGAGAGAGATAGGCATACACACCGGTTCATGTCTTGCGCTTCTATTTCGCTTAGGCGCCTGCATACAAGTTTACACGTTGCCAGTTAATTGTAAAACGATTGTGTAGTGTGTATAAATAAATGTTTTAAATTGTTACTATTATTTCATCCTTCTTCCTACTATACGAATGAATATTCACATTAAAATTATTTTACCACTCAAAGTCGTTGTCACGTAAAACTTTCGCCCGTATACCGACTTTACAGGCAACCAATTTTTTTTAGTTTTACTGAAGTCGGTTCTTTTTTTTGTTAATTTTTTTTTTACAATTATTAATGATTTTTCACTATGGTTTTAATAAAATGTTTACTATTTGAACTGCTATGAGTAGCGTGAGTTCTTCTTCCGTGTCGAGGTTCCTCAAATATGTGATGCCCAAAAGGCAGCGGCGTCGACAGCCCTGACCGTCGCATCCCTCAGGTCAAGGAGCGAACAGGGATATGGGCATGCAGATGCGCCATCGTTTGTGATGCTGAGTTACAGACGCATTGAGTTGACTGGTCCCGAAGCAGACCCCATCGAGCCATGCTTTAGTACCACTGATATGTTGACATCTTACTTATAGTGCGACCAACTTATATGTGAGACGGGGAAATTAGGAACTACGACTGTCATGCTGAAATGTCATACGATTGTCAGTGTCTCTGCGTTCGAGTGTTCTGTGTGTGAAGACTGTAGCGACACCCTTCAGTTCACAGATAAGCTGGTCGCACTATAGAATCATTTGTACATTCGAACCTGACTCTATAGGCTTATTATTTATTTTTCTCATCTTACCATTAAATGCATGAATGCATGGAAAAAATACGCAAATAAGTATAACGGGTTAGCACAATTTAACTGGCACGATATTATATCGCGGATGAGCAAAGCAATATTATTTTTTAAAGTAACATTGTCAGTTACTTTTGATGCTGATTGTATTTGAATATTAGTATTATCTTGTCGTGGCCAAATGCCGATTAGTTTACACATTTCATACCTGGGGTGGTGAATTTGTGAATGTCCCGGATCGCATTTGTTTGTGGCACGAACTGAAGGCGAAGGGCATAAATATGCGATCTGGGGCTTTAAGAATTACCGCCCGTGGTTTGTCTAACGTTTTACATCTTGTCTTGGCCAGGAAATGAGATTTTCTCCCCGCATAGCGCGTGATTTTTTTCTTTCAGAGTTTTAAAATCTGATTAAAACAGGTAAATGTACTCACCAAGAATTAGGTTGCCATCTCGAACCCCACCCTGCAAAGTCGAATAACTTATTAAATTTGATAAAATCAATACCTGTAAATACTTGAAAGTTTAAAATAATTTCCTCTCTATTGAAATTGGAATAGCAAAAACATTAACTTTGCATTTTGTATTGAGGGGTCCAACGATAACTTTTACCAAATAGATTTAGAATAAATAAAGACATTAAAGTAGGGGGTAATTTCGACGTTTCAAACGATATCTGTCCGAAATGTCACCACTGAATGCTCACTTTAGCAATGTGCTCTATTTACGTTTGAATTACAACCATTTCATTAAACTTGAATAGCAATCGGAATACTTGTCCGACTGTTCGTGATATATGTACGGTCAGTCGGTGCAACAACAAAAACTCACTAAGTAACAAATACCTACTTGAAACCTAGCTCGTATCTCAGTATCAATTAACTAAGTAGATACGAGGTTTTAAAGAGCAGTGACGGAGATTTCAGTGAGTTTTGGTTGTCACCAGGTGACCTGTCTGTACTTTTCATTATTTTTATGGTAGGCGCACTTAACCCGTGTAGCGCGCTTGCCCCGACTGCACAGTCATTAGGGTGTTTCATATTTCAAAAAGTTTAATTTTTATGTGACTTCGCTCAAATCCTTGATCGCATTTACCCAAAAGGCCTCCGTGCCAAATTTCAGCTTAATTGAACAATATTTAGAGGTTGCGCAACATTGTGGAATTTGCAACAAATACGTAAATTCTTGAGCATTATTCAAATAAGAATTTCACCATTTTTGGGTTATTAAATTTGAAAAAAACTTATCTGGCATAAAAAAAGCAGTAACGTACATTAAATTCAACTTTCAGTAAAGCTTCTTCTAATGAATTTCTATAAACATAGGCTCATTCAAAGAAAAGTATAGTTTTAGTATACACTCATTCTCTTGAAGGCTCTGACTTTATAGAAATTGAACAATATTTAGTTTAATTACTTACATTTCAACTTCTCTACGGGTAATACTCTTTACTTCCAAACAGAGATATTTATGACTAACATCTTATAAAATATAAAATCAGTACCTACTTCAGAACTATTACGAATTTTAACATTTGTTGTAAAAGTGGTTAGTTTGCGCAACCTCTAAACGTCCTCAAATTTTCTTGAAATTTGGAACAAATATTTTATTTTATTATAGAGACTCGATCCCCAATCGAAGTCTTAAAAAAATACACAGTTTATTTTTTCCCATACAAAGATGAAACACCCTAACAATCATCCTAGAAATAGTTATGCATGGTCAATCGAATCAGGTCCTAGGTTTTCCCCAACTTAATACCTTCGACAAACGTGTAGTTCGAGGATAAAATGCAGTCACAAGATTTAGCCAGAAAAAATACGCCACGAAAAATACACGTTTGAACTTGATACTTAAATAGGCATCATAAACCTATTCAGCCGTGATTTATTCAAACACAACTGACTTCTTTCTTTTCTTTGCACATTCGAAGGCCAAGGCATCTATCGTCATGCCCATTTTTTACCATGTAATATTAGTTCACTACATGTAATAAATCCTCCGACAAAAAAGCAGCGTGAATCACCCATACGGAAATAAACCCGCCGAAGGTTGCGCCCCCCTGGTCACGATGCAGTTGTTTGCAACCGTTGGTTAGTTTTCAGTTTATCGACAATGAAAGACATAGATGCCTCTATACCTAAGCATTAAAGAATCGTACAATTTGCAACCTTACCGGATTTGAAGCAACAATTCTTGATGATAAGGACGCGAGTGCATTACCTGTTGTTTCAAAGGCGGTTGTTAGGAAAGATTAGGTGGTAAATTTTGCTAGGCACTAGTATACATAGGTATCAATCACATAAGGTAAATAATATAAACCCTAAGTCCACGCCGATCTAAAGGGAAACGGTTTATTTCAGGTGCAAGGCCCGATAGGATTGTTAGGATCGGATTTAAAAATAATAAACTAATTAGAAATAAACCTTTAAAATTCTGATGTAGCATTGGTTTTCATAATATAAGTACCTTGAGTGGCGTCTCACCTTACGGAATTCTGTAAATATTTTTTTTTATAATTATATCGTTTTTTTTTTTTCACCGATCAAAGTAAATGTTGAGATCCCTGGCAGCACGCAGTTGTTTGCAGCCAATGGTTAGTCGTAAGTTATGGCATAGGAACTTAATGCAAAAAAATACAGAGATCATAAAATTGTTCTACATTATTTATTCATTTATTTTATTTATTTATTTATTTATTTATTTTATAATAATTACATATCTGCAACTTACAGCTAATTGCCAAGGCGTTACAGATCTTAACTTAAAATTAACAACAAGCATTATATATATCCTTATAAGTTAATAGTTACAAATTAAAAACAAAAAAAAGAAAAAAAAGAAAGAAAACAGTAACTAAACTTTAGTGCACAGCAAAAAAATTTATAAAAGAAAAAATACAAATACAAACATTGAATTTACCGCCGTTCGAGATATTTCCTGCACTCCACCAGTAGATTCGAAAAGCTCGCAGCAAATATGTCGCAGTGCGGGGCCACGTCGAGTAAAGAGTTGATGATGGAGAGCGCGCTCGAGATCGGCGCATGCTTCAGTAGCGCAGTGCGTGCGCTCGGCACCGCCAGCAGGGGAGTGCGCCGCAATCGTGATCGCGCGCTAGGCGCATTTTAATGAACATACCATATGTTGCGAAGCCCTGGCCACGATGCAGTTGTTTGCAACCATTGGTTAGTCAGCGTTACTCATGGTAATGCTCATAGACAATTATTGCATGGCCGAGCTAGTTTTTGCATGGGAAGCGTTAAAATCAAGGTCGGTCAACATGAACATGAACTTAAATGATGGGTTCCATTCATATGTTACAGATTTCTAATAAAATTAATTGTACAAGAAAAGAAAAATTTAAGCACTTTCTTAATTATATATCGAGGTTGATGAACTGCGGGTTTATATTCAATAGCTTTTTAATCGATATTTTTTACCAATGCACTGAAAAAAAATTATTTGTTAACAATAGCCCAAATGTTAACTGTAAACTTTGTAAACAAGTGTTAATTGTAAACTTTGTCTCAGTGGACGAGATCAACGACGGGCTAGTGGAAACTGTCCACGCGGTAGGGTCTAAGTTTTTCAGACCCCGCCGTAAAGATAGACCTCAGAAACTGTCTGATCAAACCTTAAACCTCATGGCTGAACGACGCTCGCTACAGTTGCAGTCTCCCGATGACGCGAGGTCATATAGGCAGCTCAATAGACGTACACCGAAGTCCTTGCGACATGATCTGCGGCTCTTTAATACGAACCGTGTTAAAGAGACCATTGAGCGGAACAAAGGCTCCAAAGTGTTCGCAAAGGACAAGTCTATTGGACAAAGCCAGCTGACCAAGCTGAAACGGGAAGATGGCAGCATAGCGTCGACCAAAGCAGAGGTTCTAGGTGAGATCGAGAGGTTCTATGGTCAGTTATACACTTCAGTCGCAAAGCCCGTTGACAGCTTGGTAGGAGATCCAAGAGACAAGCTGTCCCGACATTATACCGAAGACATCCCGGACATCAGTCTGTACGAGATTAGGATGGCCCTGAAGCAGCTTAAGAACAACAAGGCGCCGGGCGAAGACGGAATCACCTCAGAGCTTCTGAGAGCGGGTGGAACACCGGTACTTAAGGTCCTCCAGAAGCTCTTTAATTCCGTCTTGTCCGAGGGCAAAACGCCTGAAGCATGGAATAGAGGCGAGGTGGTACTGTTCTTCAAGAAAGGTGATAACAGAATATTGAAGAACTACAGGCCCATCACGCTTCTAAGCCATGTTTATAAGTTGTTTTCCAGGGTCATCACGAACCGTCTCGAACATAGACTTGATGACTTCCAGCCTCCCGAACAAGCCGGTTTCCGAAGAAGCTATAGTACCATAGACCACATATATAGTCCTCCTTGACGTGTCCGTCAATGGTGAACCTGGCTCCATGACCTTCACAAGCGGCGATCATGTGCCCGAATATGACTTGCGAAGCCAAATTTGGTTTTAAAGGTTCTGTTGCACGGCGCGCAATGCAACTCACCCTTGTTGTTGTAGGTATATGTATAGGAAGGCTTTGGACGAGTCTTTGTGTTAAGGCGTTTTGCGTCGAGGTCTTGCAAGCGACGCTCCTCAAAAACAGCGACCGCCTTCTGAACAGAGCTGCGCCATACCCCTCTCTGTTGTGCAAGGTCTTCCCAACTATCGCATGGGATGTTGCATGCGGTAAAATGGCGTTTGATGACGTCCTTATATCGCAGGAGCTGACCTCCTGGCTTGCGCTTACCTGCCTTTATCTGCGAATAAAACAAAGCCTTAGGTAGTCTGGTATCATCCATGCGCACGAGATGCCCGCACCATCTCAGCTGACCTTTCATGAGCAGGGACTCCATACCGCCAAGATTTGACCGTCTTAATACTTCAGTGTTCGATACTCGGTCCTGCCACTTAAGGCGAAGTATCGAACGCAAGCACCTCAGGTGAAAAGTATCAAGACGTTTAATGTCGCCTCTGTAGAGACACCATGTCTCAGTCGCGTACAGCAGAATTGGTAAGATAACTGCTTTGTACACAGCAATCTTTGTGTGGAGTTTGAGATCATGTGAGTCCCATACTCTTTTCCGAAGCATTCCGAAGGACGCTGCAGCTTTTGCAATTCGCGAGGATATTTCGGTTTCAAGGCGATTGTCGGCGCGAATAAAGCTACCGAGATACCGAAAGGATGTTACTTCCTCAAGCGCTCTACCGCCCAGAGTAATACGTGCTGGATCTGGCGTGGAACCACGTACGGGTTGTTTGAGCACTTGTCTTTGCTACGCTAATGATCAGACCAAATCTCTGACACGAGTCCTCAAGCCGGTTAAGAAATTGTTGTAAGCTGCTGACGTCATCTGCCATTAAACAGACATCATCGGCGTAAAGGGCGTCCACGATAGAGAGCTCATGTACCGATCTTTTAGCTCTAAAACGGTTACGATCGAACACGCCCTTGTCTGTCCTGACACTTAGGCGAATCTGCCCGGAACCGTCGCCATACGGATCTCTCAGTACGGCAGCAAAATAAAGAGCAAAGAGAGTTGGAGCCCTCACGCACCCTTGCTTGACGCCGCTAGTCACCATGAATTGTTCTGTGAAGTCGTTTTCATGCTGTACCCTGGCCATCATGCCATCGTGAAATTGACGCACAAAGTTAACGAACTTCTCAGGACATCCGGCTTTCGCCAACACGATCCACAGAGCAGATCTCGGCACACGATCGAACGCTTTCTCTAAGTCCACAAAACACATATTCAGAGGTCGATGCTGTTCGAGCGACTTTTCCTGTAATTGTTTGACAATGAAAATAGCGTCGACCGTCCCTCTACTTGGGCGGAAACCGCACTGGCTCTCTGGTAGGATGCGCTCTGCGAGCACTGTCAAGCGACGATTTATGATATGGGCCAGGATTTTTCCAGCCGCACTGAGTAGAGAGATACCCCTGTATGATCCGCAATCGGAAATGTCACCTTTCCCTTTGTAAAGCTTGCAAATAGTGGCGTCCTTCCAAGCCTGAGGAATTATACCACTATTCCAAACTCGCAGAATTAACTCAAAAAGTCTATTATGAACACAAGAACCTCCGTGTTTATATATTTCAGCTGGTAGACTGTCTGAACCTGCAGCTTTTCCGTTTTTGAGACGACTGACCGCAGCATGAAACTCGACAAAAGATGGTGGGTCATCGAGCTCAGGTGACAAACTCAGGGTTGGTAGGGAGTTGATATATGTAATATCAGCTCCATGACCAGGTGGATTGAGAACCTCATCAAAATGGAGACCACATACATACGCTGCGGTAAGTTATACAGAAGACTGAAGAGTATAACTTGCCATTATGCTTAGCGTTTGTGGACTATGAGAAAGCCTTCGATTCGGTGGAAACATCGGCGGTGCTCGAGTCACTTCAGCGATGCCATATTGACTATCGGTACATTGAAGTGTTGAAGTGTTTGTATAGTAACGCCACCATGTCGGTCCGAGTTCAGGAGCAGAGCACAAAGGCCATTCCATTGAGAAGAGGCGTAAGACAGGGGGACGTTGTGTCCCCGAAACTGTTTACGGCCGTTATGGAAGACGCCTTCAAGCTCCTGGAATGGCAAGGACTTGGCATCAACATCAATGGCGAATACATCACTCACCTTCGGTTTGCCGACGACATCGTAGTCATGGCAAAGTCGATGGAGGAACTCAGCATGATGCTCGATGACCTCAATCGAGTTTCTCAACGGGTGGGCTTAAAAATGAACATGAACAAGACGAAACTCATGTCAAATGCCAAGGTTGTGCCCATCCCAGTCTCTGTTGAAAACTCGGTACTCGAAGTTGTTGACTCATACATCTACCTAGGACAAGTGGTCCAATTAGGTAGGTCCAACTTCGAGAAAGAGGTCAATTGCCGAATCCAACTCGGCTGGGCAGCGTTCGGGAAACTACGCAATGTCTTTTCGTCCGACATACCTCAGTGCCTCAAGACGAAAGTCTTCAACCAATGTGTGTTACCAGTGATACTTACGGCACCGAAACGTGGTCTTTCACTATCGGCCTCATCTCAAAGCTCAAAGTCGCTCAACGAGCAATGGAGAGGGCTATGCTCGGGGTGTCTCTACGTGATCGAATAAGAAATGAGGAAATCCGTAGACGAACTAAAGTGACCGATATAGCTCACCGGATTAGCAAGTTGAAGTGGCAATGGGCAGGCCACATAGCACGCAGAGCAGATGGCCGATGGGGCCGAAAAGTGCTCGAGTGGAGACCTCGGACCAGCAAGCGCAGCGTAGGGCGTCCACCTACAAGATGGACAGATGACCTTATAAAGGTCGCCGGAAGGCGCTGGATGCAGGTCGCTTCCAACCGGTATATATGGAAGTCCAAACGGGAGGCCTATGTTCAGCAGTGGACGTCCTATGGCTGAGATGATGATGATGATGATGATGAGCCCAAATGTTAGCTGCTAGTTACATCAATCTCTCATCATCAATAGGAGGAATGAAAAATTGAGGGCTACTAGTAACCAAAATAAGTTATATAAAATTAGCATAATTTTGGTTACTACGAAGCACAATTTGGCTATTTCTCAAGTAGTTAAACTACTTGAGCTATTATTTTTCAGTGTATTTGCTTTCATCTAGTTCTCATTGGTTGTATCTATCTTCAGCGTTCTGTCAGTTTAGTTGTTTCATAAATGGTAGTCAATCACTAAACCGTCTGACATATATACCTAAACATAATAATTATTATCTACACGTCACGTACGATAACTGTATTTACTTCAAGACTTAACCTCTGAACTTAAACTAGTAAACAAATTTCAACAGTCATCTGCTTAGACAAGGTCAATTTATCACGAAACCAAAATGAAATCCAAAACGGAACCCCGAAATAGTCAAACACGTGCAAATGTTTCTAAGAAGCAAAGTTCAATCAACTGTCAAAATTGCAACACTGTTCTTTGTCCAACTGAAACTGCAAACTTGTATTTGCCGTCATGAAATACCTAGCTATGAAAGATTTATCCGAACTAGTACAAAATAGTGCTAGTTCAACTATTTTGCGGGCGGCATAGTTAAATTTGTTGGCGTAGAACGTCATCGTTTAAAAAAGATGAGCCACATGCAATACAAATACGCGAGCGTGCAGTCTCTAAACTGGGATGTGTGGAGTTGGAGTTAGTCTGTGGCATGTCATGTCATGTGATAGGAAGAGACGTTGCCAATTTTTTTTAGTAGTAAATAAATACGACGCATTTTTTGTCTCACGCGTTACGCGTTAGTTACAAGTGAATTATTGGCGTTTTAGTTCTTTCGATGGCAAATTTTAGCGTCATCTGCCGGCAGTACAAAGGCCTCCCAAAATTTTCCACAACAAATTTTAGAAAATAGTACAACTCTTGCCTTTTTAAAGATTATTTACCTTACATTCACTTATCAAATCATCTCACGAAGATAAACATAAATTTGAAACAATCAATGTATTTACAATAGACTTCAAAAAAGGAAGAGGTTCTCAATCCGACTATATGTTGTTTTTTTATGTCTGTTACGCGATTATTCCGACAATTACGAATCGATTTTGATGAATCTTTTAATTAAAGAAACTTCTAATAATATTTATCTACAAGTGAACAATTATAAATAAAACCAGTACTTAAAACAGTCCATTACATTAAAAAACTCCGTAACGCTTACGTCGCTTCCGCAGGGCGCTGCGCGTGGGCATGGTGGCTATTTGAGTTGCGCCGACGCAGCAAAAACGCGAATCAAAATAAACCCACCGGGTTCGATAGCCCGACATTCTCTCTTATAGCTGGGCTCGCAAAATAGTGCCTGCACTACTGCACTGCCGAACGCAGGCCCTGGCCTGCGTTCGGCACGGGCATACAGCTTGGTGACAAACAAAACTCACTAAAAATTATCTCACTGCTTTTCAAAACCTCGTATCTAGTAAGTACATTGACACTGAGATACGAGGTTTGTTAAATGCAAACAAATATCACTGATTTTATTTCTGAAATGACGCAATTAGCAATGAAACCACGCCAGTTTGAGATTTCGGGACAATCTTGACAAAGTCTTTATTGACAATATTCAGATTTTTACTTGTGTCATTTCAGTAACGTGTAAATATACATCATCATGCATTTAAGGGTTAAGTATTGTTACTTAGTGAGAGCTTGTCAACAGACGATATCAATAAATAAATAAATATCGGACAACCTCACACAAATCGATCTAGTCCCAAATTAAGCTCAAGAAGGCTTGTTATGGGTACTAGACGACGATATACGTACTTATATAGATACATATATACTTGAATACATAGAACAACCATGATCCAAGCACAAATATTCGAGTTCATCACACAAATATTTGCCCTGGCCGGGATTCGAACCCGGGACCGCCGGCTCAGTAGGCAGGTGTCTACAAACCGAGCCAAACGCGTCAACAAATATATTTATTTACAAATGACGATTTAATTGTTATTAATCGTTTCGCTTTCATAGATCTGGATACCAAATTAAATCGTAATTTTGTATGATTTTATTTCACTGTCGATTGATAATAAAATAAATAAATATTAAGGGACATACACAAATCGACCTAGTCCCAAACTAAGCAATGCATGTACTATGGGTACTAGACGACTATATACATAATATATAAATAAATGTAAGTATAAGTAAATGTAGATTACAGTCATAACCCAGGAACAAATATTCGAGTTCATCACACAAGTATTTGCCCTTGATTCGAACCCAAACTTTCTGCACTACAAACTGTGCCAACCGCGTCGCTGATCCTTTGGCTGTGTTAATTTCGAGGAGTAAATATGAATACATAGTTTCGGTGTAGATTTAGATAGATATTTATATAATGCATTTTAAATATAAATAACCTAAATTTAAAATTTTAAACCCCCCCGCCACAACTAGCTGGTCATCATGAAACCCTGTTTTAATGAGTGATATAGAAAATTCTACTAAAACTGAACATAAAAACGAAATTTGGAATTCCTAGCTTCAATATTGGCTCAGAGCCGGTCACTTGTTCCACTAAAAACTAAATATCCCGGTTTTCATCAAAGAAAGCTAAGAACCATCTCGACAAACCAGGCTTTTGATTTAAAAAACCGCACTCAAATCGGTCCACCCGTATGGGGGCTATGATGCCACAGACAGACACACAGACACATATACACAGATACACATGTCAAACTTATAACACCCATCTTTTTTCGACGGGTGTTAAAAACTGAATAATTCAAACCACTTTTTTTTTGATTCTTAATATTACACATCAAATAAAATTATCTTTCATCAAATACAATTATCAGAAAGAGAAGAACAATTCTGTATTTAAAATAAAATAAATAATCGTGTAGCAATCCTGCTACGAAGCGCATCGGCGTAGCGCTACGTGCACATGCACCGTAGCGAATGCAGCTACGCCACTACGGCGTAGCGCGCTACGAAACTGCATGTGTGCGAAAAATATTCGCAACAATAATAAAAAAATATATAAGAAAGATTTTTTATAAATGTGCATTTAGGGGCAATTTTTAATGCCCAATTAGGTATAATCTAATACTCAAAATAATATTTTTATATAAAAAAATCTGTTCAGATCATTTATGCAATGTACCTACATATTTATGTACTTACTTGAGTTTATGAAAAAAAGTCATCCATATATTTTGAGGCAAGTAAATCGTTCTGGTTAAAAGTTGAAAATTCTTATTAGTAGTTAATTATTGTTTATATATGCATAAACTAATACATAAAATCTTGTATTTATTTTTATGTTTGTATTTACTATTGATTAATATTATATGAATATTAAATTGAACGAATTTACGAAAAGTGCATTGACACTAGTACTACCAGAAAAGATGGTATTCCCCTGATAACAACGTGTAATCAATCACATAGAAACTAGGTACGATCCTATCGCGATGTACAAATAGAAAGTACTTACTTGCGGTAAGTATCTATGACCGGGGTAAGGAAGTCAGTGGAGACAACTACGAAACGTATAATATGTTAAATAGGTTTCAGAAACCATTGGGCAAAAAGCTATACATGCCAGTCACTAAAATAAAGTCGAAGCCTAGTTTGCGTATGTTTGCCTCGAAAGTACAAATAAATACTCCAAAAGCCATTTTTCGACAACTTTAGAACGTATTTAGGCATTACCTCGAGATCGATCCAGTAGAATTCCTGGAAAACGGTAACAGCAATTTCTTAAAGTCTTAACCCCAAACGCATATCCCGCCACGTTTCCGTTGTGTCTGTTGTAGGTAATAAAGACTTATTTTGAAGAAACTCTTATATGGGGACTGTGAATGTGCTAATGCACGGACTTTTGTATAAAAGTAATCAGGCGCAAGTACAAGACCTCGTTTGATGGGGGAAAGGAAATTCATTCGTGGTTGTAATTTTATCTAACATTCGGTCAAAAGAAAGGCCTTCAAACTGCACCCATTTTATCCATGCGTGAACTCAACACTCGCACGAAACACTCAGGCCACTCCTCTCATTCCTAAATACCGTGCGCGTTAGTGTGTAGAGCAGATGTTACGATGCTAATAATATAAAAGCCTTTGGTTTGAAAGCGAATACACCCATTGTATACAAGCATGAACCCAACGCAAAGCTCGAATGTATAACGCAAGCCGCTCCTTTCACTCCCATACCCCGTGCTCGCAGCGATAATGTGCAAATCAGAAGTTGCGATGCTAATAAAATAAAAGACTTTGATCAGAAGGCGATTGCAGCCATTTTATCCAAGCAAGATCCTAACGCAAAGCTCGGAGGATCACGCAAGCCACTTCATTAATTTCCATACTCCGTGCTCCCAGCGTTAATGTGCAGAGCAGATGTTGCGATGCTAATGACTGTGCGTAAAAACTGCCGGCGGAATCACCAGAATTCAACCGAGGTACATACTGACAGGACATTCTCACGGTTATAGTGGAGGTACCAGCAGCGCTAGTATATCTTCCCTGTCTTGCTCGCACGGTACTGGAAGGAAAGCGACAGGTAGTATTTGTTCCGCGACAAAGAGTCGCGTGTCATAGTCATGCAGGACGCTAATTCTACGGATATTCGGGATATCTATTGAGCAATGCCTAGGCCTTACGAGGGCGAAATAAAGAACAGAATATAGATTTATGCTATACGAGCTACATTCACTGACATTGACCAATTAACTTTTACAGGAGATGCGGTGAGTGGCGAGCGGTTAAAACAGAATCATAGACATAGCGCTGGTTTTCCGCTCTATTTGTTCCGACGCCGCGCCGCTGACCCGCCCCACTCGCCGCTAAAACCGAAATACGGGCCGGACCGATATGACTCAAATCAAAATTAAACATATTGATTGCACCTGTCATTTATTTAGCGTTATGACGTTTTCTTTGTCAGTCAGATGAAAAACCTTTTTTCAAGTTCAACTAAAGGTACATGGTATTTAATCTGAATATCCTGATTTTCAACTTTCAACTGAATAACTGTATCATTTATCCAGAACATCATTAAATCTTTTCGCAAATCAGTCACCTTACGACTTACCATTGTAAGGAATTAGGCTACTGAAGTTATAGCCAACATTTCAAGCCAAAATACCAAACATAAGTAAAGTACATAATACCTATTGTAAATAAAAACAAAATTGACGGAGATATTTCGTAAAACCTTAACCTCATTTTCCTTGAAACATAAACCCGCTTTATTCCCAAAACCTTGACCCTTCCTTGTTTTTCGAAAAAGACAAAAAAGAAAAACAAGCCTTGAGCTGTTTCGCCGAACAATCAAGAGGCCGAAAGAGCCTAGAAACGGAAGTGCTTCTACAAATTGGCAAATAAAAGCGATTTATATGCCACGCGGCATTCCAATCCAGTTTGGTACCTAGAGCGGAATGTGGAAGGATGCGCGGTAGATGGTTAACTCAACTTGGTCGCGGAATACACGAAATAAGCGCGTATACGCATCTTTTGAATCATTTGAGACGAGACAAAGCCTTGTGAGGAAGATACCCATCATTGAAAAACACACAAATATTACGGAATTAATGCATGAAGCAAAGTAACTGTGGCAAATCACGTTGTTTGTTTTGCAATTAACAATGATAAGAATTACCAGACTCCTCTTCTTTTGAAGACTCTACTTTAGATCACTATTCAAGAGGAATTGATTAAGAAAAATCTATTTAAAGAAACATTCAAACATGACAAGTTAATATCACCACCTGCAGTTCCTAAAATCGTAATAATGAATAAACAAAACATGATATTATTAACTAAGGAAATAATCACCCAATCCCAAACCAACCCATCCACGAACCTAACAATCATGCCAATAACCCAACATCAAAACTTTCATGAATAGAAATGTTAATTCGCGGCACCTTTCTGAAGACCAATGTAATCGGCATCGTGGCCGGTCGAGTCATCGGGTTTTGGTACCGGTTGGACAAACTGGTTTGTCGGCCTTGGGCCGAAAGGGTTTCCGCGTGCGCTAGCGATGATACCAAGGATTCCGTGCAATCACAACCTTTTAACCGTCCATAACGTAAGGGGAAAAAAATGCTACAAGTATAGATGGTAAAGTTACATTGTCGAAAAAACATCAGTCGTTTCATCTGTGGTCAGCTTGTACACATGTTGTGTATTACATTGGATTATAGAAAAGAGGACGCCGTGTATGTGGCTATGAAGTTACGAGTTTTTTTATTTATTTAATTTTTGTTAGCTTCTTTGTGTGTTCCACTGCTGGGCAAAGGCCTCTCGGTTAAGTCTCCACAACTCCCTGTTTGCCATTGTTTATGGCCAACCGACTAGGAATGCATCGGTATGCATAAATTAAAATGAAGCCTTGGAATTCTTAACTTATCATTATTATTGTCCTAGGGAAAGACGCGAACCTAAATAAGTGTAAGTTTCTGAGACAATCCTGGCCGTTTTACTTGACATCATTTATGGATCCGTTAACTTCGATTTCAAATACTACGACTCACATTTTGCCTAGCAAGACTATATGACGAGTAGAATAAAACCATTTGATTATTCCTAGTTCAAGTAATATGTACACCTTATTCTAAGGACGTGCATAGGATGAAGTTGTAAGAAGAATATACAATTGATTTGACCCAGGGTTGTTTTAAAGCCAATGGCGAATGAAAAATTACAAACGTTGATGGCCCATAGCGAGTTCACTGCTTTGTAGTCTGTTATGTATCAAAAGTTTTTAGAATGCTATCTTTGCTTTCAAGTCGCCACTTATGTAGACATTTCACACTTGGCAGACTTATGGGAGAGTCTTGACGTCTACCTTGAAGTGCGTGCATGCTAGTGTGGCGAACTGCTTTTGTCTCTGAGAGATCTCCGGGTCAGCAACCGATGATGATTCAAAGAATTCAAAGAAATTCTGGAAGAGGGGCTCCAAACGTAAGCGCCGAGGCGTCCTGATTCACCGTAGATAGCAAAAAGGAGCTTGGGCCTTTTTTATTCTTCTCCGGTTACTTCTTTTTAGTCGTTCTTCGATTTCGATTGTTCAGTATAGATTGTTTTCTTACTACTGATTTCGCGATTCTTCTCCATAGGTTTCTGTTGGTTGCATGGCGCACGTATTATGCCACAGAAGTTCTGGCTCTCCAGTTATTAAACTACCCTATTTCAACTAGCTAAGGTACCGATTCTAAAGATTAAACTTAAACATAAGTCAGAAACATAGAAGACACCTTTGAATAGCTATCGATCTTGATGGCGATTGTTCGTTAATATTTCTTTCCCTAAAATCAATCAATATACAAATATCACATTCTTCCACGTAGCTTTAGATTGGCCCAGTCAGTATCTAATAGATTAATCAGCGTTAGTAATAGAATCCTGCAACACTATCAGAATGCAAGTTGATAACAAATAGATACGCTATCTAAAAATGAGGCGCCGTCGGTAAACTGCGTACTATACGTTTCTGTGACGTATCTAAAGTACTTGAAGAAAATTATCTGTAAAAATGTAAAAAAAACGAGCTTTACTACGCGGCCCCGAACGGACAGATCCCCTTCCATAACTGATAAATACCCATATAGGGAAATCGACCAGTTTTAAGTCTAGAAGTATTAATGGTCCTTTCAACTTCTAGCATGCCGGAAAACATTCCGCTAGTATGAAATTCTTACGAAAGTAGGTATATAATTATGCAAACCTGTATTGTCCTTATGACGTCACACAATTTAGTAGTAAAATTGTCTCCTCTTTAGGTATCAGTAGTTGTTATTTTTTCTATGATTGTTTACTCTACAAGCTGCTTTCAACTTATAGCATGCCAGAAACCATTCCGCTAGTATGAAATTTGTTGGAAAGTATACATATATGTACTTCCTTATGACGTCACCAAATTCAGTAGTAAAATTGCCTCCTCTTTATAGTTGTTATTTTTTCAATGATGTAAAGCGCACAACTGACTTTTCTATTCCCTGTATTTTCGATCTGTTTCAATAGTATGAAATAATTTATTTTGTTTACATTAAACACATCGTATTAGGTATAAGCAACTTGAAAACTTGCGCCAAGACTTCTATCTTAAAGACTAAAAGAAAAGTCTGTAAAACCACTGCGGACAATTCAATTTTTCAAGTGCCATTTGTACTGAGTGACATCGAGACTAAAGTGTCAGTTTATACTGACCGCGCTTAACAAACGACTGTGCCTGGTACGTTTCTTGCGCCGGTTTTTATGATCAGAAATGCCTTTTACCTACTGGTCTTCTAAATATGTTTTAGCCTTAAAATAATAAATATGGGGGCCTATGATGGTTTCGTTTATCACGTGATAAATAAATGACAAAGCATCTGTCACTCACACTCGCGTTTTGTCAAAACGTGACGGATGCTTTGTCATTTATTTATCGCGTGATAAAAGCAACCATCATAGGCGCAAACCTCCAAAAATATATACCAATTTGGTTAAAGAAATCATCACACAATCCGGTTATTATTTACCCGCGAATTGAAATGAAAAAGATAAACGTATACACTCACGCAAACACTCAGAAGTAGGTTAAATTCTAACGCGGAAAGACATACTACGTCCCAGAGGAATACCTATTATTCGGACATACCATTAGTTCCACAAAACGAGTTCTGAGAATTGAACCCCTGGATCCGACATACGCCAATTGTGTTCCTTGTGGGCCACGGACAAAAGAGACCAGAGCACTGCTCTTTAGAGGAAGCATTCCCTTTATTATCTACCCCTGCTCCTCTTTTCAAGAGAACCAGTTTTCGGCACAAAGCTGCAAATCTACGAGTAACGTGACAATTAGACGTATATCTACTAAAGACAATAAGTGTCGATAAATTGTAGAACCGTGAACTCTGTGATGTAACTGAATTGAGCAAGACGTCCTTGCCCTTGGCTGGCTCGATGATTAAATAACAACCGCCGACGCCAAGGTACTAGGAGTTTATAGGATACGTAGAGATCGCATGAACAGGAACAGACAGCACGCCATGACGACAGGTGTCACCGACACAGAACACTTGCCAAATAACCGATCAATTTGGATGCCGGCCAAGGAAAATCACAATATTCCGTAACATGCATCGTCTCAATTATAACATCGGACATAAGCTTTATCTGACACGAGATTTTGCGTCAAATCGCGTCCTATTCTACGCTAATTTAATCAAGACTTCAAGCAGATTGATTGTTACAAATGGATGAAGTTTCAGCGTGAGCCTTGGACTAACCGCTAATTGTAGAGAATTCGGGGGTACGGCGCACATGTCATGCACGCAATATGTGTCAGCCGAATGCGGTACAGCAATAAATTCATTGTGTAATGGCGAATGCCGCGTTTTAAATTGGGCCGTCCCTCCCAGCAGGCCCCGCGCATCGCCCATTATCTAAACCCACTCTATTCACTGAAACGCATCTTAGACGCTAACGATCGACTACTCCTAGCGCCATCTATTCGGCGTTTTCACGCACACTCAACACATCCACAAATGTGGCTGTGTGCGTTCAGTTTCGAATGAAAATTGTATTAGTCAACGGTATAAAATTGTGTGTGATAACAAACCTACTCGAACTGGCTACACGGAAATATTTAGTATGCAACTTAAGGTCATCCAAGACATCAAATAGTTGCGCTGCTGATTTTGATCAAGGCTTTACAAAAGCGTCGTTTTTTTTATTGAACACCTGTTACAGCCATCAATCTTAGTAACTTACTCTTTTTGTCGGTCATAGGACGCTTCAATATTTAATTAAATTCATGATAGTAATAATTGATCGTAAAATCGGCTCGCCTTAACCTAAATTACTTATGACCAGTAGTAGACGAGTTAGTATGTACAATAACTCTTTGGTTAATTTATCAACAAAAACTGTAGTCGCCGAGGATAATTGTATGCAAACTGAACGGACGTTGCTATCTGCGGAGCGCACGCAACTTAAATGCGTTATTTATTGTTAACAGTGTGAGTAGACTTGTCAAGGATTTGTCTTTACGTGTGTGTGTAGCATACACGCAACGTAGATATAAACCTGCCAAATTATCTATGACACGTCAACGGCCCTCCGCCTTCGCGTTAAAGTCGATCATCGTTTGAGCTACATATCGTTTATAATTTGGTAGGCTTGTATTAGAGTTGAACCAAAAGGGCTTTGGAGTGTCCCAACGCCAACATTGATATGCCTTTATCGAAGTATGTTAGAAATATGTATTTGTGTGCGTTTCACGGACACTGACAAAGCGCAGCGGTGGCCATGACTATTTTATATAACCAACACGTTGGATACGAGGCCACGTGGAAATGTGGCCATTTAAAAAATAATTTATGCTAATGACTGCTCCATTGAAAATATTATATCCATCCGATATCGTTGTGATCAGCGCCCTCTGCACTCTAAACACGGAAATAACTTTATTCTGATGCCTTCACGCACCAAATAAAGATGGCGGCAAGGCTGCCTATGATGATATCATGAGCTGATGAATTTTATCTTGATTATTTTTTTCTACCTTATCGACAAGTTCTTAGCGTAGAAAACTGGCAACCAATTATAAAATATAAGCGATAGGCCCTTAGGCCCCCAAGATATTGTCATCAGTGGAAACATCAGTGACCTAAAAATACTGCTGGAAATTCACACCAATTGAATGTCGTCTCCTGACTTCGGAATATCCGCTAATAAGTTATAATTTTCAGGGCTCAGGGAATACTCTAGGTATTTCCGTAATTTTCCCCTCATAACAAACCATCGTAGCAACCACGTTTTTTTTTCGAGAAAACTGTTATACCGGGTGGAATTTTTCTATGGGCCCTGGAGGGGAACTACCTTAAATCCTTCAGTTAGCTCATTTTACTGAAATGAAACATTCCTTTATTTTTAAAAAGAAACAAAACTGCATTCAAAGATTTTCCAAAAATTACTTGCATCAACCGGGAATCTAACCAACTAAAAATTAAAAAAATAAACCCTCGATATTTTATTTCACGAATCAGTAGGATTATTGTTCAGGATAAAATTTATCCAGTAAACTTAGCCCTACACTCATCTGTTGTACGAGATTCCATGAAATTTTATACTTATTACAAGTATTTTCCCGGTTGAGGCTAGGAAATTTTGGAAAATCTTTGAATGCAGTTTTGTTTCTTTTTAAAAATAAAGGAATGTTTCCTTTCAGTAAAATGAGGTAACTAAAGGATTTAAGGTAGTTCCCCTCCAGGGTCCATAGAAAAATTCCACCCTGTATATTATACATATATAATGGGTAAGTACCAATAACCAACTAAAAAATTTTAAAAAAAATATATATATTTGCATACTATGCAAATGCATGAGTTTAAATCACACTATATTTCTAACAGGTAGAAATAAATATAGAGATCGAGAGAGCTTTGAGTCGTGTACACCGTAAAAATATAAGATTTTATTTTTCTTTATGAAAGGAAATATAAGAATATATATTAAATTACCACGCTACGACAACTATGCTTACATAGAGTTGTAGCCTTCGACCTATCAGCGAAAAATAATAAGCTGTCAATAATGTCAATCACTACGTCATTAGATTTTTTTTAATAGGCAGCTGACTAAAGTCACCTGTACATTATGTCATGGTTTTGGAGTTTACTTCATTTAGATTTGGTTTTTATAAATTAATAATAAAATAATTAGTAATCGTACTCTCAGGAAAAATATAAAAACAGTGATTAAGTCTTTCTAAGCGGAATACAGAAAATTAATAAAAATTAAGTTTTAAAAATATGAAATGTCGTCAATTCAGAATAACTATTTCGCAGTAGGTATATATTCTACAAGCGGGAGTTCTACGAAATCCATAAGGAATTCGCGGCGCCAGAACAGGCTTCTTCGTGTGACGAACGGCCGTCGATACGCACAGGTAATTTTAAATACAGGAAAACAATAAACACTGCATTAGTGCAGATAACAAATCAGGCAGCGGTCGACGGCGGAATAGGAATGGTCGGCAATGAGCTTGGCCGACAGTGCTGGGATTGGAGACAACTCGAGACACTCGAGTTGACGCTCGACAGGCTGCCGATTATAAAATTTGATGGACTATATTTGTACCGTCTAATAAGCAAACTTATTACAACATGGGCCAAACGAAGCGTGAAGAATTACTCGGGCAATCATGGCAGTGTCAACTGACATGGGACCGTTGGTTTCTTGTCAGTTGCCATTGCAACTTGGGCTCCTCTTTTTGCTTACCAATAGGCGAAGTGGAGCCACTATGTTCTGCCAATATAGAAAAAAAACTTATTCGAATTATACATTCCGTCATCAGCTCTCAATTCTAACAAGATCGAACATTTTCTTGAATTTTTACGAATGAAAAACGATTGTTCAGTTGGATCTCAAGATTACGGATTTCTGAAGTAACAGCAGAAAACAAAGATAATCGACATGAGAACCTCCGTTATACGTAGAGGTCTAGTTTTCAACTCGAGAGTATGTACTCGAGTTGACCCCAACACTGATTCCGACATGTATCCGTATCGAGCGTTCCGAAACTGTCCGCCTAATGCTATGCTGACAGCCTAAATTCAGCCTTACTTAAAGAGGCCTTATTCCTTTAAAAAAAAACATATTATGACAAAATATATTGATAATTTCAACCACCTTTTAGAAGTGAATAATACTTTTCCGCGACTTCTAGGTAGTAACGTAGTTATTTCATGCTTTTATTGCGTGCAGTCGAAAATAAGTTGAAAAAACTAATTTTTCGCGCGAATTTTGTCAATTTCGAATAGTTTTTGAAACAAAAATTATCAATGAAAAATTCAAACTATAGGTTTCAAATATATATCAATATTATCAATAAACCCCAAAGCCCTGTTCTAGGTAGTGTTAATATGTTAAGAAACATGTTTGATAATAGAGAAAGACGTCTAAAACAATCAGCATTTTAAAAGAAATAAGGCCTCTTAATATACGACTAAATTTATATGGGTAATGCATTTATTGAAGGCAACCCGTTTGTTGACTGTAGTTGCATCGGCAAACCATCGGTACAAAATGCATAAAGATCAATTCTTATGCAGAATTTCATTGTTAAGTTATTTTGAATTTTCATCATCATCATCATCATCTCAGCCATAGGACGTCCACTGCTGAACATAGGCCTCCCCTTTGGATTTCCATATATACCGGTTGGAAGCGACCTGCATCCAGCGCTTTCCGGCGACCTTTATAAGGTCATCTGTCCATCTTGTAGGTGGACGTCCTACGCTGCGCTTGCTGGTCCGAGGTCTCCACTCGAGCACTTTTCGGCCCCATCGGCCATCTGCTCTGCGTGCTATGTGGCCTGCCCATTGCCACTTCAACTTGCTAATCGGTCACTTTAGTTCGTCTACGGATTTCCTCATTTCTGATTCGATCACGTGGAGACACCCCGAGCATAGCCCTCTCCATTGCTCGTTGAGCGACTTTGAGCTTTGAGATGAGGCCGATAGTGAAAGACCACGTTTCGGTGCCGTAAGTCATCTTTGGTAACACACATTGGTTGAAGACTTTCGTCTTGAGGCACTGAGGTATGTCGGACGAAAAGACATTGCGTAGTTTCCCGAACGCTGCCCAGCTGAGTTGGATTCGGCGGTTGACCTCTTTCTCGAAGTTGGACCTACCTAATTGGACCACTTGTCCTAGGTAGATGTATGAGTCAACAACTTCGAGTACCGGGTTTTGAATTTTATGGACACTAAAACTAAAACACACACAAAACACACTAATGAAATTAAATAATTAAACGAAGTTTTTAGTATTTATTGTCCTATTAGCGACAACAGAAATACATCACCTGTGAAATTTTCAACTGTCTAACAATCGCAGTTCATGAGATACAGCCTGGTGACAGAGAGACAGACGGACGGACAGTGGGAGTCTTAGTATTAGGGTCTCATTTTTACCATCTGGGTACGGAACCCTAATAAAATAACCGAAACTGTTTAATATTTATTAGCATCACGATTTGTGTGCGTCAGAGCCCATGCAATCAGGTTTGTTAGGTGTTAATACGGAAATATTTAACACTAGTAATACTTATTGAAGGACAACGTCACTTTTTACTAAAACTCCCGTCATTTCAGCAAAAAATTCAGTAGGTATACAATTCTAAACGGATTATATTGCGTATATTAATTATTTGAGCCTCCCTGACGTTTCGGTAGCTTTCCAGTTACCGTTGTCAAAGGTTGACTGAGAAAAACGAAAAAATAAAGGTGTACATACATGCAAGATATAAGCATAGTGTATAAAGAGAGTTATACACATGTGCCAGAAGGGCATTAATTAGTACCTATATTTAAAAATATCTCCCAGAGCGGTTCACTATAAGGCTTACTGAGAAGAAAGGACCGCCGAAAGAAAACTCCCAGCCTGCCTTGCTACTACTTTTAGAACTTTTGTTGTGTGTAATTTAATTTATTTCGAGTATAAAGTTCAATTACTTCAAATATATAAATTGTCATAAAGGACATAAGGGAAACAGTAGCCGTTCGTTTTCCTGAAGCTCGCTTTCTAACTGTGTTAATCTCACATACTTAATGGATTTATATTTCCCGTTAGTCTTCCACATTAAAGTGAGATATACCATTGCAAGCCTATCGTATCCTCCTAGCCTTTGTCCCATTTTTTGAGAATGAATTCTCAATCGGGGTCGGCTCCCTAATTCCCAAGATGTGGCGTAGGCACTAGTTTGTACGCAAGCAACTGCGATCTGACCTTCTAACCCAGAGGGAAAACTAGGCCTTATTTGGGCTTAGGTGGTTTCCTCACGATGTTTTCCTTCACCGAAAAGCGAGTGGTAAATATCAAATGACATTCCGTACATAAGTTCCGAAAAACTCATTAGAACCCGCGACCTCCGGATTGAAAGTCGCATGCCCTAACCACTAGGCTACCACCGCTCTTTATTACCATTGCAAGTTATATGACAACAAACGAACACCTAATATTTTCTTCGGATTCCGCGACTGTCACACATTTAAATAAAATAAGTTAAACGGATTGTATCGCGTATATCAGTTAATGAGCCTCCCTGGGGTTTCGACAGCTTTACTTTACAGATATTGTTGTCAAAGGTTGAGTTTGAAAAACACGATTTTCATATTTATAAAATGGGTAGTTTGCACAAATGTAACTTTGACAGTGAAAACTTGTGTTTTTCTCAGTCAACCTTTGACAACGGTATCTGTAAAGCCTGCTACCAAAACGTCAGGAAGGCTCAAATAATTTATATACGCGATATAATCCGTTTAAATAGTTTTTTTCAAAAGGACACCTATCTACTGTGGTATAAAATCGATACTTATACTGCCACCACAAAGACTCTATTAAGAATCATAAATCGCAAGAAAATTAGGTAAGGTTACCATATACTCGGGAAATTCTGACTGTCATCCCGAATATCCCGAAAATTACTAACATCTACTAAACACGGCAACATTATTTGTTAGTAACACTTTTTATTTTTATATTGGCACAACGTAGTGGCTCCACTTTGCCTTGAATGAATGAAATATATGGTACAAACATAAACAGGTGTTCCATAAAAGTAATCAAACAAAAGCTTCCCAATATATTCAGCCAATGAGCTTTTTTGAATATTTAAATGGCAACAAAGAAAAAATAGTGCCTCTTCATTGTTTTGAAGCTATTGAAAACGGATCAATTAAAATTAAAATTAATATTAACATTGAAATAAAAATTAATTCTTTAGTAATGTGTTTTTCTTGTTTTTATGTACAATAAAGTGTTTACATACATACATACATAATTAATATAAAATCGAATAACATAAATATTATAGCACCTAACCAAAAACGGGAGTCACTTGTTAGATGTTTGTTTTAGTTACATTCGGATTACCCTACCCAAGTTACCTACTATCTACCTGAATACCTGCTGCAACGCCAAGAAAACGCTGCGATTCCTGTGGTACTTATATTTTTAATACAACACGCTTGGAAAATGACAACTATGGCAGGCACTGCGCACTGGACACGTAGGTCCATCCAACGTAGGGTTATCCAACCTGCACCTGCGCGCGAAAGAAGCGCTGCTCCGAAAACTGGATGTTACGAGTGTTTTATATTATAATCCATTCATAATGCCATTTAAAAACTAATTCACGTTTTTTTTTCGTTTTGACAGTGTAAACCAGTTGTGGACACCGGCCGAATGTCACCTGCACTCTCAAAAGGAGTTATGAGACGCGAATTTATTATTAATATTCGTCCTTCTCTAAACAGCATCGTGTGATCGATGTCAATGAATGAATAATATTCATTCAAGGCTATAAAGTCTAAAAATATTATCGATATCCAACTTGTATAGTTTCGAACAAAGTTACTTCCCTATGGTGAGAAAGTTAGTAAAGAAATTAATGGAAGGATTAACTTGCAAAATGCTTGTAAGATTTTTGCCGCCTTATCGAAAATAGACTACGTGTATAAAACATAAGGTTGATTTTAGAAGAGAACTAGCCGAAGAAATACGCTTCTTCCAAAGTGAATCAAATATTTGAATGCGACAGTTGTATTAAAACTGACAGTTTTACCCTCACCCCGTAGCTACTGAATTCCCAGTGGGTTAAGTCCAAAACTAGGAAGTTTTTCACACCAACATCAATGATAACGCCATCTAGCGGCGTGTTCAATAACTTTTTGGACAAGTCACTGTTTCCCTATTCGACTGAGGTCAGACTTCCATGCTGCATCAGTTACGTATTAAAGGCTGGTTACGGCCCTCAAATGGCTGTTATTGAAAGAAGGGAAGAGTATTATGTATCAATGGCAAATAAATTATCAAATTTATTTGCCATTAATACATAATACCTGTTAGGGCCTTAACACACTTGCGATTTGCGAGCGAATTTTGTATGAAGGCGATCACGCAACGAGATCGCAGTTACGCTTATTTGTATAGAAAACTTGCTCGCAAATCGCAAATGGGTGGATCAACTTTTTCTTGCTGTTATTCTGTCCCGTGACCCAGGGGAGAATAGTGATTAAACTTCTAAGAGAAGTGTTGATAATTTAAATTACTGGTATTGTCTGGAGATAGTCTACGTAAGAATGGGCTTATAACTGCTTAAATTACAAAGCTTTTGCTAAATATAACCACGGAAAATCGTAGTTTAAAAAGTGACCCAGGGGGCATCACCATGGCAATGAGTGGCAGAAAATAGTTGATTGACCCAAATCCAACGCCCTCAAATACATTTACGTTACTCTACCCGTAAGTGTGATTTTCTGATAAAATAAAAGCCCTAGATCGCATATTTATAGAAACACCTGCAACCTGGGACATTCATGAATTCGCCGCCCTAGGTGTGTAATGTACTAATCCAGGATAAGCAAATTACATGGCAACCGTGATAGTACTGTTAAGCTGTTACTCAAATACTAATGCTTAAGAGGCCTTATTCCTTTAAAAAAAATATTTTTTTCTACTCCAGTACTTTTTTCTGTCATTTATATAGTTACTAACTCTAATATAAAGACATAAATTATGACACTCTGTAAAAGTCTATACTCTACTGCCCAAAAAAACACTGCTAAACGATGTTATAATGTCGCCAAAAAAGCATCACTTAGTACCACAGATTACAATATAAACAGCTGCATTCACACAATTTACAATTTAAAAAAAAAAACTTATTGTACTAAGGCATTGCTGCCAAAATAAAAAAAAAAGTTTTATCTTCAGTGCATGGATGTTTAGTATAGTGAACGTATACCTTTGTGTATAAGTTTATATTTTTTTGACAGATGTTTAGTATAGTGAACGTATACCTTTATGTATAAGTTTATATTTTTTTGACAGATGGACGTCAAAAAAAAGCTTTTCAGACAATTTTTTTTTTAATTTTGTTGATTTCGTGCATGTAATTATTTTCTTTGTTGTTTATTTGCATTTTATTTATGAAATGTCGAGTCGTAGAAAAAGTATTGTATGCAACGTTGTATAAGTAGGTCAAAAAACGCTCGTGGCATCTTTCCACGCCACTCGCATTTTTTGCCCCTCTTATACAACGGTTGCATAAAATACTATTTTAATATTAGGACAAATATATTGATCATTTCAACCTACTTTTTGAAGTGAAAAACCTAGCTATTTCATGCTTTCATTGCGTGCAGTCGAAAATAAGCTGAAAAAACTAATTTTCCGCGTGAATTTTGTCAATTTCAAGTTTTGAAACAAAAAAAATCACTGTAGGTTTCAAATATATACGGATAAATCCCAATAGCCCTGTTCTAGGTAGTAATATCAATAATATATTAAGAAGAAACATGTTTGATCATAAAGAAAAATTTCTAAAGCAATCAGCATTATAAAAGGAATAAGGCCTCTTAAAATCACACCAATATTATAAAGGCGAAACTTTGTGTGTTTATGTGTACCTATGTTTGTTACTTCTTCACGCCCAAACGGCCGGACCCATTTTGATAAATTTTCGTATGAAAGTAGCTGACATCCTAGATTAACACATAGGCTACTTTTTATCCCGAAATAATGTAGTGTTCCCGCGGGATGAGCGGGTAATACCGCGAAGCGCAGCTAGTAAATAATCATCTGTTAATAACTAACAGGCCATGATAAAGAACCTTGAATCTGTCTACTTGGTAATTAGTAGGTTGCTTATATTTTATAATAAATATTTATTCACAACACTCATTATAATATATTATTAATTCAGAAGCTCACTCTGCATTAAAAACATTTTGATAATATTTGGGCATTGTATTTAGAGAAATGTATAATTCATAATATCATAATAATAGAGCAATCTGAAAAAATATAGCTATTCTTTTCTCAAAACTTTGGGTTGTTGATAAGGCACTATGTTTTTTTTTCGATACTATTATAAAAATGTACAAACGAAATGTCTCTACATTATAGATATTTCACAAGAACTTAGTGAAATCGTAGGGGAATTGAAAAACCGTGTGGAAAATATTAATGGGCCCTGGAGGGAAAGTGCCTCAAATGCATTAGTTAGCTTATTTCACTTAAAGGAAGTATTATTTTAGTTTTAGAAGGAATGAAAACTGCATTGTATTAGAATTTGATGATAAAATATACTTAATGTTATATTGAACAATCTTATTTATTCCAAAGACCAAATGTTTAATAAGTACAGAGATTTTATCCTGAACAATATTTAATCCTATTAAAGAGTAGAATAAAATTAAGTTTTTTTTAAATTGGTTCAATTCCCAGTAGAGACTAAGCCAATTTTAGAAAATCTTTGAAAGCAGTTTTGTTTCTTTTTAAAAATAAAAGGTCTTCTGTAAGTAAAATGAGCAAAATTTATGATTTAAGGCAGATTCCCTCCCAGGTCCCTACTATTTTTCCGCACTGTATGGTCTTACTGGTCACATCATGTTATGATTGGTTTATCTTTATGCCACAACTATGCAAGTATGTAATAGACATCCCATAGTGCTTTTATGTATAACACTTTGCTGGCCCAATATTACAGGGTTCTATGTTACATTTTCAGGGTACTTAAAATTAGACTTAATATCAGTATGACAATATTCAAATTCAAACTTGTCAAAAGTCAAACATAAAATGCTGTAATATTGAGCCAGCAACTTATGATCTGTGCTAGCTTGCAATCCGTGAGCTCTCAGATTGTGATTCGGATTTGGATGAAAACTGAGAAGTTCTTATCTAGATTGCTTAAGAGCAAGCGAGACAGGTCTAAAACGCGAATAGCATTCTGACAGCTCACGCACTATACATGAATTTTTAATCTACCCCCTGTGACCTATCAGTGGCGTGGAATCAAACATATTCTTGGACAAGCTGGATTGAAACAGTTTCAGATTAAAACAATTTAGGTTTGATTTGACCAATATCAATTAAGATTTATTCCTAAAATTTATATCAAATGTCTATGTTGTTTTGTCACTTAATGTCAGGGTAAGTTTTATTCCAGTTTGGTTGAATCCGGCTTTAATCGATTATATTAAAGAACGAAAATATTGACTGATTAAGAATTAAATTATTTTCAATAAATTTTGTAATGTTTAGAAAAAATATTATTAATTGCAATATTAACCATGACCACATTTAACACTGAAAGACTGGTGTGAATTATTATTTAAATTTAAATCAAAAGATTTACAAATTGTGGTCCTTATCTTGTCTAAGCTAAGCTCACTATAGTAGCTCTTATTATCACTAGTATCACTACTAACATAACAATTAGGAATCGTGACAAAACTACAGTTTCAGCCTAGAACCAAGTAGCTAAAGAAAAATACAAATTCCTCTGTCTGACTGCAAAGAGGTTTCAGTAATTAATTATACTTGATTTTTTCTCTGGATAACCGAGATTGTAAATGAAAAATGACGACAATCAATTTTGTTGATTGAAAACGTATGACCTATAAAATGCAGCATTTGAAACTTAATTAAACATATCATATCATGTTACGATAATAGCAATAGCACACAATCTTAGTATAAGTACGTTGTGAAAATTCTTACTGAAATGCATTTTTTTTATAAAATTAAAAACAATATTTTAAAATTCTCACCTTTTGGCTCCGAAGCGGCTGTCAGGATGACGTTTGTTAAAGCTGCGTTCAGTAATTAAGTTAAGAAACAAAATACACTACTATAATGAAATAGCTGGCAACAAAATATATTTTTTTTTTAATTTAAATGGGTTCCATGCGACTCAATTATCTGAAACTGTAATGAAATGAAACGACCCTTATTGTCATTAGTGAAGAGAGCGAAACAGCTTTGCAATAAAATGTACTCTTATCTTTTTAACTCCGGATTAGAAATGACGAAACAAATAATTTTATGTGATTAAAATATTATAAGAAAATACATGGAACAACATAGATAGCAGTAGTTAGTTTTCGAAGTATAACAAATAATTAGGTATTTAGATAGTATAACTAGCGTCCGCCATGGTGCTCAATAAGAAAAGTGGAATTCTCCGGCAAGTCATTTCTGTGCTGCATTAACATTAAAATAGTCAAAACCACCAGATAAGGTGTTACTGACAGTCGTCTTTGCAAAGCTTGCATGGAGGCCGAGGAGACAGCCCACGTCATTCTCGAGGTCCTGGTGTGGCCAAATACCGGGCACAACACTTCGGATTTCCGAGGTCACTCCCAAAAGTCGTCGGCAACATCAAGGGACTGCTAGGCTTTCTGGTAGAGTTGGATTGGTAGTGCCAGCAACCTTTCACGCAAAATAAGCGCATTGTAAGACGTCGAGAAAATCAACCTACGATAACCTATAACAACCAGATGAAGAAAAACGAATGTAAAATTGTCTTTTTAAAATAACAAGTGATGTTCCAGCGACCTGTATTAAAAAAAAAAACAATGGAGAACATACACTCAAAACTTCAAAAGCTATTAAAAGAAAAAACACCACCTTTATGTAAAGATGGTTATACTACGATTTCTAATTCAAGACCAAAAAAACTACCACAAGGTTGCCACTATAATAAATTATTTTTACAATAGTAAAATCCTTTTTCTTTTTTAAACACACTAAGATTATTTATTTATTGGTAACTTTAACTCTATGTTTTAACAAAATAATTAGATATATTTATTATTACATAAATATGAGAAGAGATAATGAAAACTTAAACATCGGAGATTTTTGGTACACAATTTGGTATTGTACTTGTAACACTTCAGGTATTCAAAACCTTCTAGGGTCGATTTAACCAACATCGAATAGTTTATTTTCACAATAAAAGTCATTTTCTCACTTATTCTCCAAATATTAGTCTTGAATAGCAAAACTAAACTGGTGACGAATTTAGGTCAAAACCTTTAAAGAGCCGAACTTAAAAGACTAGTCTAGAACTTACTATTCGTGCCAAAATAACGCATCCGTATTTCGTATATAAAAAAACATGTGTTGTGGACGGTCGGTTGGAACGAAGTTTTATTGAGATATAAGCTCATCCACTTACCTGCAGTCACAATGGCATTGTGTCTAATACAATCCTATCTGCTTTAGTTCTCGTAAGCGCCAACCAGTTACTTACAAAAAAGGTTAGAACTACATTGCGTGGATATTGAATTTTCAACCTTATTCCTTGTGGAATAGGTTTCAAATGGTTGATGATGAGAGTGCATAATCCTTTTTCTAGGAGAGAACATTCTTGTTGAGACGGGCGGTTGTAAAATTCCAAAAAAGCTATTATCAGCATTATTCTGTTAATGTATTTTGTAGTCTAATGTCCAAGGAAATACAGTCGATAATCTATAATACCTTCGAAGGTGGTTACAATCTGCTTTTACTACGAGGTCGTTATCTTAATTTGTGGTTTACCGCTCAATGGTATTCAGTTCTTAAGTAGATTAGCTTAGCTTAGAACATTTGTACTATACCTATATAACTATATGACATGGTCTCATAGCAATGTTAGTTTATTTCGATTCGTTGTCGCAAAATCTTACACTTTTATTCGCCTAGCCTCCATCCGCTAAATCCATATCGTATATCTTCGTTCCAAAAATATATTTTTTGTCAAAAACTTAATCTTTATAAATAATGACACAAAGGTAACTAAAGAAAGAAAAATTGAATGATTGTAGTAGATCGCATTCAATTTTTCTTTCTTAATTTACCTTTGTGTCATTATTTATCAAAATAAAAATGTGGTATTACCACATAAAAAATATGAATCGATAAAAAGATTCTATACAAATATTTAAAAACTTAATCTATTAATGATGTTGGCCTATTTGCAATATGTTTCCTTATATTCATAGAGGCAAAGTATTATTAAAAGGTTGGCGAAACCTGGAAAATGAACTTGACAGTGACATAAGTGACTTTGTCAATTTTGACAGTGAAGTATCTGTCGTAGTTTTTTTGGTCTTGAATTATAAATCCGAGTTTAGATTAGGTAGGCACAGCACAGCCACGTTTTCACAATAATAGGTTTATAAAATATTTTGTTTATCCAACCGATATATTTTAAAACGTTTTTAATGTAAGTCAAATTTTAATCATGATTAGCATAACAGTGTGAAGCTAGCTTTATGGTTGTTTGTGTTAATTTAAATTATTCTACCCTGAACGCAACTTAAGGACAGGTAAAGTTTTGTACTGGCAACACGAAAATTGACGTTTTCAATCTTACCTCGCGCAGTTGCGCTTTCTTGTAAAAACGATTTTGTTGCGTTTTAGGAAGGCGTTTAAAAATGACTTCCGTCGTGAGGGCCGGGCACCTGGCTCCCTATTTCAAATCCACTTCCCAAGTGGTTTCGAACGGCCTGAGGCCACTGGTCGCTGTTCCAGTGTCCAACGAAAAGATAGTGGCACAACCTCTGCCTAAGGCTTCGACTGTGCAATCTCTGCATGGATCCCTGCCCATTCAGGGCCTGAAGATCAAGGCCAGCCCCAAAGGTAAGCTTAATATCCCAGCCTGTGATTTCAGTGATTCTGCGCAGATGATTATGGTGAAAAATTATATTACATAACACTTGTCAATTTCAGTGCCAACTCAAGTGCGCCTGGCGCATACCGATATTGGGTATCCCGACTTTTCGGCTTACCGCCGCAAGGAGACCCAGGAACCGACGGCGCAGTCCAAGGAGAGCGCTGATGGACGCCAGGGCTTCACATACCTTATGGCCGGAGGTCAGTTGACAGTTTAAAACTTTTAATGTTTCATAACAAGCCATTACCTATGTTCCGCCAGAAAGCAATTCTCATAAATAGAGTTCTTTGGCTTGCATTATAGAATATTATAAAATTTATACACTTGGGAGAGTTGGGAGCTGCCGGCCTCTTGTGTGATGAGTGGTTGAGTGAGTGACCTTGAATTTTATTTACTTCCACATGTCATGATGTGCATAATTAAACAAACAATGGATGTCTATATTTATTCTACATCACTGTTATGTTCGGGATGAAGTGTAGTATGTATGACAATATACCAAAAAATATTGATAAGGGCATGCCATATCGACAAATATTTTATAAAATGCTTCATTAGTATATCATGGGAACTTAACTTACCATTCAACCTTTAATAGCTATTGAAACATCATGAAAAAAAAAAAAAAAACATTATTTTTATCCGGTTGTAACCACTCTATATTATGTCTCACCGCGAACTGTAGGTATTTTAGCTCACCTAATTCCGACCACTGATGATAATTGTTTATTCAAATATAAATAAATAACCTTTATAAAATTAGGTACACAAACATGGATTGATAGCACAATTACTAAAACTTAAACTCTGTACAGACATGACAACTTGTTTGAGTAAAGGGTTTTCTTTAGTGCAAACATTTGTGAAAGGGCTCTAAATTTCTATATGTGGAAACAGAGACAATTGGAGGAATGTCACGAAAGCCACCACTTGTACAAATGGTTCATTATACCTCGAAAATCGGGATGTGAAATATGGTATTTTTACATTTTCAACTTTTAAATATCCACCATTTTTTAAATTTTCGAAATTTTCTATCTACAAAAAAATTATAATAATATAATAATAGAAATCTGATGAATAAACGAAATAACAATAATACATTCTTTATTACAGAATTCTTGATTCCATAGTTTATATGATTGCACAAATTTCACGAGAATTGTGACATAATTCTGAACATCCGGACATTCAAAAGTATTCTGTATAAAGCTGAATCGGGACGCCCATCCAAAAGAGAACAATTCCAAGTTCTAAGTCTAAAATAATTTGTCAATTACACTTGTGTGTTTGACGACGCGATTGGCGCAGTGGTAAAGCAGCTGCCTACTGAGCCGATGGTCCCGGGTTTGAATCCCAATCAATTGACAATAAAATGGCGAAATCGGCCATTCGCAGTCGAGTGCCCGCAATTAAACCATCTATATCGATCAAGTGTCATCTAAAGATGTTAGTTCATCCATTGAAATCGTTAGGATCTCATAGAATAATATTTTACAGCACTTGGTCTGATTGCCTTATATGAAGATTACTAAATTATTAATTTTACGTTTTTATTTTTTTGTGGCTAGACCAATGAGATCCTAACGTTTTTAATGCCTGAACAAACGCGAACTAACGTCCTCACATCCATACAGCACCAGATAAATGGTTTATTTGCTTGGTTTCCGGGTGAACTAACGAGCGTGAAGACAGCAGATATGAAAAAATAAATAAATGGCGAAATCGGCCATTTGCTGTCGAGTGCCCGCAAGTTAGCTATCTATATCGATCAAGTGTCGTCTAAAGATGTTAGTTAACCCATTGAAATCGTTAGGATCTCATAAAATAACATTTTACAGCACTTGGTCTGATCGCCTTACATGGAGATTTCTAATTTTTCGTTTTTATTTTTTTGTGGCTACACCAATGAGATCCTAACGTTTCAAACGTTAACAAACGTGAACTAACGTCCCCTGATGCGTAGACATTTTTAGATTTGACAATTTCGTAGTGGGCGGGTTGGCGCGTGAAGACAGCCACCCCACTATAAAAAAAATAATAATAACGGAGTCGGGTCCTTACGATATTATATAGTGAACAAACGTGAACTAACGATCATCTGGCTAATTGAACGGTTAAAAGTGGGAAAAAGTGGTTTGGGGTGGTAAGCGTGAAGACAGCCACCCCATTTTGTTTAAAAAAAAATGTTACAGTCTGATCCTAACGATTTTATCTACTGAACTAACGATATATATATGCCATTTGCGGGCAAACGATTTGGGGTGGTCAACTTCACAACCATCCCGGCAAGGGCAAATATTTGTGTGAACTCGAATATTTGTGCCTATTTGGGACTAGATCGATCTGTGTGAGGTGTTCCGATATTTATTTATGTTATTTATTTAATTACAGCCGGCAGCATGGCCGGCGTCTACGCAGCCAAGTCCGTGGTGACGCAGTTCGTGTCGTCGATGGCCGCCGCCGCCGACGTCTTGGCTTTGGCCAAGATCGAGATCAAGCTGTCTGAGATCCCCGAGGGCAAGTCCGTCACCTTCAAATGGAGGGGCAAGCCACTGTTCATCCGTCACAGGTTCTTATTTAATTTAATACTTTATTTATAAATCAATTGCTGTTCGTTTTTCTCGCTAAAATTCGAGAATGGCTGGGCAGATTTAGCTGATTTTGGTTTGAAATGTTTGTCATAGTCCAGGTCCATGGTTTAAACGGTGAGGCGGGCGGATCCTCGGCTCGGGCACAGCTAGTTTAATAATAATCATACTAATTAATGGCTTAGTTAAACAGTTACTGGCTCTTTACTCCATTCCTTAAAGAGGGTACCAGTGATTAAGTTAGGCTAGTCAACAACATCACTGTTTCAAATCTACTTTTGATGTGTTAGCTTGGTGCAGTTGGATAGCTTGGTGCAGTTGGATGAGGGAGGTTCAGGATTGCGCGAGTTATCATGCCGTGTTAGAGGCATATTGATCTGTTAGGCCTATGATAATGGTAGCCACTGAACAGTGAACAAGCTTACACAATTTGGATTAGTTAAAGGATTAAGATTAGATATTGGTTTTAAAAGCGTGGTTGGTTTGCGAGGGTTAGGTATTTAAATAAACTATCTATGTGCAATGGAGAAGACTGCAGCTTAGTCCGATTTTGCCTACAAAAAGTACCAAACCGACGTTCTCGTGTTTTCTGCTCCAACACTAAGCTGAATCTTATTATTGGAAATAAAATATATGGAAAGAGTAGACCTATACCGCTATATTTTTTAATTCTTACCTAGTAGGCGTCTGAAATGGCGATAAAATATGTGCATCTTAGGTACTTGGTTTTTGGAAAGTCATTATATTTTTGAAATTTGGTTTATTCCCATTTTTGCCCATTCCCACGGCACAGTTGCGTGGTTAACCGCATTCCTGCCCCGTCCCTTTCCCACGCACGCTACCTATCTCTGTCGCTCGGTGCGTTCCGATACACGGTATTATTCCTACAAATATGTGACATCAAAGGTACGCAAATTTATGATTATTTTTTTAATCCAAAAGAAATTTGGAATTGTTTCCAGAATCCTCATAAATTAACAACAATAATTGTATGCCAACCATAAACTTAAACGCACCTTTTCACTAGGTAGGAATGTTGAACTTTGACGGTCATTTCTGACTTTTAGAGCAGTCCAAGTGTAATTAGTCCCATATAGACATTAGATCCCAATAAAAAAAAAATCGAATGAAACTCTAAAAAAATGTCTACACGCCTATTCTCCAGAACTCATGCAATAGACGTTGACTATTTTTTTTGAGAATGTCAATCGATTCTATTTTTTATTGTGATTAAATGTCTATTTGGGACTGACTACACTTAAACTGCTCTAAAAGTCAAAGTTCAACATTCCTACGTAGCGCTAAAAACGCTCCATACAAAGGCGTCCAGGCTAGTGCCGTCACAGGCCGGTATAGGTCCCAATAATTGTGTGGAGAAATTAAGAAATTTGCCATTTTCACCGTGAAAAAGTGCGTTTAAGTTCATGGTTGCCGTACAATTATTGTTTTGTAAAATTATGAGGATTCTGAAAACATTTTCAAAATTTCTTCAGGATAAAAAAAAAAATCATAAACTTTGCGTACCTTTGAAGTCACATATCCAAAAAAGATTTGTCTGAATTTTTTTCTTTGTTTCGTGATACATTTACCTAATTTTATTCACATAGTTATGTTAGTACGCTGTAGAACTCAACATTAGTCAACATGTCTATTAACCCATTACAGGACAGCCGCAGAGATCGCGACCGAGAAGGCGGTCCCGGTGGAGACGCTCCGCGACCCGCAGCACGACGACCAGCGCACCCAGGACCCGGGCTGGCTGGTCGTGATCGGCGTCTGCACGCACCTGGGCTGCGTGCCCGTCGCCAACGCGGGCGATTTCGGCGGCTACTACTGCCCGTGCCACGGCTCTCACTACGACGCCTCCGGACGCATCCGCAAAGGCCCCGCGCCTTTGAACTTGGAAGTGCCGCCCCATACGTTCGCCGAGGACGGCATTCTGGTCGTGGGTTGAGCGTATTTATTGTTTGCCGTGTTGTGCCAACTTTGGTGGTGTTAAATCGAGTTACGTCTGTTGAAGTGCCAATGTTGGTACAGTGCGGTGAGCGGCGTAGACAAATTTTATTTAATAAGGATAACTTATCCTAATGTTACTGCAATAGAAATCAATAAATGTGATGCGATCAACTATGTTTTACTTTTATTAACTCGTAACAACACACCTGTCTATGAATTGACGATAATAATTATCAGTACCTATTTTCCGACTTACTATAGCCCAATCGCGTTAAGAGAATAGTGACTTACAGCCTCATCAACATTGCTCGAACTAATTATCGCAAAACAAGAATTAAGAAACAATTTAATGGCCAATTTATAACGCAAGTGAAATTGGCTAAAAGTTTGTGAGTATTTTAATTAAATTAAATTATTTCTTAATTCTTGTTTTGCGATGATTAGTCCGAGCTATGCTGCTCATCAACTTCGAGTGGACAATATGAACTCGGCTTTCTAAGTTACTGTGACTAACGAGTTTCAAAAATTGCGAAACATTCTACATAGAAATTTCTTTTTAATTTCCCAGTTGCAATATTCTTTTCAATTCTTGTAAAAGAACCTTCCAGAAATTATCTAAAATATTTTCCTCATTGGAAACTTTCCGCAACTTGCCCATGAGTGACTGTGACCTAATTGATCGAGGGCGTGCTGAGCAACCGCAAAACGGGGGCCCTTATTATTATAAATGCCCAGGAACCCCGATCATTTGGATCCCTAACCCAGCATGCGCTAAAACAACCCTGAAAACCATCAAAGTCAAACGTAATTCTGACTAGGTATCTCTTTATTTACATATCTACAAAGTTCATCATCATCCCGTATCAGTCTCCTGGACATAGGCCTCTCCTTTGGCGTGCCACTGATCTCGATTTTTAGCGCTCCTCCAGTTACCATCCGCTGTCCTACAAATGTCGTCGCTCCACCTTGCTACAGGGCGCCCTACACTACGTTTACCGATTCGTGGCCTCCACTCCAGCTTTGAAGTCTTTGTCTACAAAGTTGCCTAGGTGTACCTATATTACCTTACCTCCTTTGTTAATAATTTATTATAGGTAGGTAATTTATAATAGTTGGATAATATTCAATAATTTCTCGGCCGCTTTTCAACAGAAGACGTACCTATTCGGAATCAAAATAAAATCCAGATTCGATTTGTAATTATTTTATTAGGTATCGTTTTTATTTCCTCTTTTTAATTTAGGTAGGTTTTAATAGTTACAATCTACGTAACATCTAATATAGACTACTACAATTTACACACATTTACAATAATCTGTAACTGGTAATTCGACTTTTCTTCTGATCTCTGAGCATAAGTTAAGTTTTACACGGACATAATATAACAAGCCGTGTTTACACTTTGTACCTATGTTCTATCGTAAAAATATCTAATGATTACCACAAAAAGAAGAAAGAAGTTTTGGTTCTAAATAGTTTTAAAGTGTAAACATGGCTTTATTAGTGAACATTTTAATATTGCAACACAAATCTAAGATTAGGCCTCGTTTTCGTTCGACCATGCAAAGACCTGATATACATTGACAAAACTAGATATGAGTGATTTAAACTAAACTAGGTAGGGTAGATATAACATAACGGAGGGAATGCGAAATAAGTATTGAAAGGGTAGCTTTTGCCGTAGCTAAGGTATTCTGTAAGGTGATGGCAACGCTGCAATCGTCGATTTTGTTTCGTTTTACCGCCTTTTTTAATTATAAGAGGCGAAAACGACGAGCGCAGCGATGTCACCTTATCATGGCTGACGATCTTACAGAAGCTTACCTCTAATTAAGATTAAGTAACCGATTAGAGAACACTTAAAGAAGCTATATTTACAAGAAAATACCGAAAATGGTATATTTGGCAAAATAATTTAATTTACATCTAGATATAACTAAGGAATGATAGTGGAATCAGGAAAGTAAGCTTACAATTAACTTTTTACACAATCAGACTTGATTATACCGGTCTAAACAATCTAAACATTCACTGGGATTTTGAAAAAAAAAGCCAAAAATTTTATATTTTTCTAAATAATTTAGTTGATATTAGGTATTCAACGTAGTCAAATGATCGGCTTAGACCGGCATCTACATCGTATTTAAATAAGATGGCAAATGTGAGGAAATAAATAAGTAAATAGGATAAGTATTACAACGACAAGTACCTAGATTTGTTCTTATTGGTGCGATTCTAATTCTAACTCAAACTTTAAAGGGAGGCGTGGAGGGAGACGGGCACATTACAATCGCCCGTAATGTTTGATGAATTAATGAAATATAATCGATTTTATGGCACAGTAGACTGTTTCAATCTCAGATTCGACAATGTCTTCTAGAAGCTTTGCATTGTGATTGTTTACAATAATACGCTGCGTAGTCGGCTTGGCCATTCAATATTCGGTTGGCTGTTTATGAACACTTCACAATCCTTAAAGGGTGGGGTCAGGTCAGGTGAACCACAAAGCAGGTGAATGTGAAATCGGTCACCTGACTTTCACCTGACCTAATTTGTCAGGTTACACAAGCCCGGCTACGCAGCACTTTAAGTCATGATCAGTGCGGTATTTCTCGTGTTTCCAATCGACAGAATTACCAATATCAATACATCTATATACACGATAAATTTCTTTATACAATAACAATCATAGCACATTATTTCTGAACACAGATTATTTTGATTCACAATCATTTATTATAGACATTTTGAAACATCAAACATTCTATCTGGAAAAAATATGTATATTATAAATATTTATATTTTCTATTACAATACGTGACAAAATATGATTTAGTTTCGGAATATATCATTACATTTATAATTATATCATTAAATACATCTGGGTGAGAAATGTCTCTGTTGTAAATATTTAATTTGATTTAAAATGGAGAAAGGAATTTGTGCGACGAATAAAATTACTAAGGTATGGTTTGTCAAAAGGTCATAGAGTATTGTCAAGAGTCAATTGTCTAGTTAAAACAAATTGTTAGATCTACACAACCACGGAAGCTCCTTGTTATCTGGTATCAACTACCCTTAAACTTCTACTACAAGAACCAATTAAAGAATCAGATCTTTTTCCACTGAATTATTGTCCGGGTTGAACTCTGGGGTGAATGTCAAAGGGATTGGATTTGTAAGGCAAGTTTTTGCATTAAATGTCATGTTATCAAAAGAAATGAAAGAGAATGTCGATTAGGTCATTAGGGATTCCAATTAAATATTTGCTTGAACTTTGGTGAACGCGTTGACAGTTTCAAAGTTACCCAGAATCTACATGTTTAATATAGCATCAAATATTCAGAAATGTACACTCCAGCGTAGTGTGCTTGTTCGTTTGAACTCAGGGCTGAATGGTTTGGTTTTATTACTTAAATAAACTGTCCATGATTTTTTCTAAGGCATAATTCGCCACATTAGAGTGACCAATAATTAAAAGACACTAAGATAGTAAGGTATAGCCAGGTTCATCAAGCTCTAAACATATTTGTATTACTCTTTATTAGTAGGTAGGTACTGTAGTAGTGGCGTGCCGGCAATTATTCTTCGGCAAGCTGGAGTAAGATTGAGTTTAGTTTTCCTTCAACATTATCAATTATAAAGACGCTCAAAGGCTTCGCAAGAAGTAACGTACAGTAAAAATTGGATCCATGAACGCCACGCCACTGGTGTTCAGTTTTTGTTCTCAAGCGTCACGTCCCAAGCAGGACACAAGCTGCAAAAGCGCTTATACAACTAATTTAAGCTGAATAACGGCCGTATAAGCGCTCATGCAACTTCTGTGATTCTTGGGGTGTCCCCTGGTTCAAACGAACGAGCGCCAGTCCCGTGCGCCCTAGCAGTCGGCCGTGTAGACCGGCGCCAGGTCCAGCGTGAGGTGGCGCAGCGCGCGGTCGCGGGAGGCGGAGCGCGAGGCGCGCGAGGACTTGATGATCTGCAGCACCATCGCCTTGCAGTCGTGGCACACCGCCATCTGCACGCCGCGCAGCCGCTCCGCCGCCGTCGCGTTCGTCGTGCTGCGCCCGTAGCGCGCTCTGGAACGGATTGTTTTATATTAGGAGCTAGCTGCGCCTTGCGATGTTAACCGTGTTTGCGATTGAAAGTAGCCTATGTATTGTGTTAAACCAGGGTCTCAGCTATCTCAGTGCCGATTTCTATCAAAATAGTTTTTGTTTCATGTCACAGGGAGCAAACGAGCAAACGGATCGCTTAATGGAAAGCGATTATCGTCGCCCATAGACACCTGCAACACCGAGGAGTGACAAGTGCGTTGCTGGCCTTTTAGGTCGGAGTGCGTTGCTGGCCTTTTAGGTCGGAGTGCGCTCTTTCAGATAGATCTAGCCGCTTAAGCGTGAAGAAGTAACAAACATACAAACACACTTTAGAAACTTGCGTGTTGGAATGGACTGCTCTGTATTAGAATAGGTGGTGGAGGTAGGAGTGGGTGTATTGCAGTAGCAGTGCCCTGTACTCACCTCCGGTCGGGAGTGTGCGGCGGCAGCGCGGCGGGCATGCTGCCGGGCCCGTCGACGCTGCGGCTCATGCCGGGCGGCACGGACAGCTCCGCGAAGCCGAGCGCGCTGGCGCCGCGCGAGCCCGGCGCGGAGTGCGCGGCCGCCGCGCGCCGCGCGCACTGCGGGCTGCTGGGCGCGCTGCCCACGCTGTTCTCCACGGTGCTCTGGAATTATACCACATAATATTAGGTTAAACTTACTTAAATAGGTGTAGTGCTTGACCCTAACGTTGACTAGCTAGCGATGGCAAGATCTTCCGCTACTTTTTGTACTCTCCCCTTTTGAAGAACCCTATACTGTGGCCCCCAGGGGCACCTCGGCATGGAGTTCATACCTATGGGCCGTTTTCGGTAGGTGGATTGTTGACCATATGGGTTGAACGTATCCCTTAACAAACTGCGATGCACTGTTAGTGAGTGTGAATGATATTAAGATTACCCTTAATACCGAATCATACCGATTTAGTCAACTGATTTTTGCCACACACACCCAAGCCGAGGTTTTAATTATGTATAGTAACTGACCCAACCCTGAACTTCCCATCCAACGTGCCCAGTAAAAGTCGTTACTGGCGCGTTCACCTGGCAAGCGTCTTACTTGCCAGGCGAGGCAGGTGAAAGTAGTACGAATAGGAAGTAATGTCTAGTTAAACTCACCGAATGTTCAGGTACGAGCCGGTTCATGAGACTCCTCGGGAAGGAGGAGTGCGCCTCGTCCTCCGGCGACGGCAGCAGCGACGGACTCAGCAGCACAACTGGCACATGCGCAAAGTGCTCCGTTGGTATACGCATCTGTAGATAAATGGGAAATTAATAAGACTACTACTTTACTAAACTGAAATTTCGTTCTCAAACCGCTACTTTGTAATGACATTTATGAACAAAATGCTCTTATATTGTAAGGTTTTTTTTACTCAAGATGACAGGTGAGCGATTTAAGTAAGTAGACCACTGAGCTTCGGCGCAGACACACGATCATGGTCCTAGTTGCTTTTATTTAATATTACTCATAGCAAAACGTTAACGGTATGTGTAATAGTTATTTTATTATTTACACAAGAGCACAAAAAAAATTAAACTCAACGTTGCGTAACCTGGCGGCCAGGTTACGCGTTTCAGTTTTTCTTTGTGCTTTGATGTTTCCACACAGTAAAAATAATGAAACGTAAGCTGTTCGACTTTTATTATTTTCTTTAACTTAAATCGAAAGGGCAATGTTGTTATTACTTTCATTTGCACATTTTATTAGCCGGGACATTTACAATACGAGTATTTGAACGGGTTTATCTTCCGCGTTCACGTTGAATAAAAAAAACAAAGAGTTACAGCAACAATAAATAACGATTATGTCCATTGCATAGTCGGCGCGTTCCTGGTGTCCTTGCTTCAAATGCCACTCGTTTGTAATCTCCATTAAAAGGAGTAACGGCCTAGGACAAGTTCTTGAACTACATTTAACGGACCGATATTAAAAATGCTACGGTAATGGTATGAGGAAGTCGTGTTAACGCATATACCGCTAAATCCGGTAACGCGCTGTTTTCTGAAATAATGATCCCTCTCTGTAGAAAACTGATTTCAGTACAATTTTAGAATATTATAATAGTATAGATGCCGCTACCATCCTAACGTCACAGGCGCTGGTACCGGCATTCGTTTAAACAACTGCCACTCATTCTTTATAATTGATATTAAGACTTGCTAAGACATGCTTTGGTCATTGTCAGTTCAAAAAACAAAATTAGTCCCTTCGGTGGTCAAAAGTTAAGAGCTTGTATGAATCTAGGTTATGTTGCTATTACTTACATCGGATTATAGAAGAGGGAACGTTCTTTATTCTCACAGGCATTAAATCAGGCCCTGGAATCCTTAATTTCGCAAATGTCCACCGGAAAGACGCGCACCTAAATCTGACAATGACCTGCTTTGTCCAGCGGTTCCAAAAAGTTATAGGTTGCGGCGCCCTTACAGGTTTAGTAGTTTGTCTCGTTGTCTCGGCACTCTAGCCGGTAATAGGGTACCAACAGGATCGTCTCCTGTTGTCCCTTTTTACTCTATACGCCCTGGCTTAATCTGATAGTGACTAACCTTCGAACAGCATTTCTGGCACACAGTCTTCTTACACAGCTTGCACTTCTGCCCCCACGGGCCGAAGATGCCGAATCTTGTCTTCAAACATAAAAAGCATACCTGGAAACAAGAATAGAACTTCGTTAGGCATTTACATTCGGGCAAAGTTTTATTCCGGTGAATACATAGATCGTTGAAGAATCCACATGTTATTAATAGCCTTTTGTTTATCAGAATATTTTTAAGCTAACGTTACAAGTTTACAACTTACTACCATAAGCAAAGGTGCAAATGAAGGCTGAAGAGCATAAAAACGATCAGATGCAAGCCATGAAGGATCTGAAAATCCAACGAAACGTTGCAACCGTACGTATAGGTCATCGGTTCTCAAACCTATCTTGACCAGGGACCACTTTAATTTCTTTGTTGTTCACGGGGAGCAAATATAAACAAACTTCCCTCCTTCAGTCTAGCCACGTATCCCACGAATTCGAAATCGTTCGCGGATCATATTTTGAGTCCACCACTGGTTGGGAACTACAGGTATAGGTAGTATGGTATTTTATATCGCATCTTGGTGCAGAATTATCAAAGAACACTTTGACCATTTCTATAGGCATAGAATAGAATAGACTATAGGTGACTATAGTTAAATGAAAAACTTTATTAAGGAAAACACATCATTACAATTCCAATCCAACATAACATTTAGACAATATATATTAGAGATGTGCACCTGAAATGGTCTCCTCTCAGCAATGCCAGGCTTTCCTAGGTATAGCAATGCCAACGGCGGTTTTCTATTGAGACATAGGGATGGGTTTCTCGGGATAGCATAAAGTGGATGTAAGTGTATGTGTGTAGTAGTGTGTGTGTGTGTGTGTAGTAAGGTTGAATGTGGTTACCCTTCTCTTCTCCACGTCCTCCTTAACCCTGCCTTCAACAGGAAGCACCTCTAACTCAGCTTTCGTTAGCACAGACCTGATGTGCACGATCTCTTCCAAAGTCAGAGACAACCGGTCGTCTGACATGATTGCATCCTGCCACTGTTTCTGAAAAGAAATATACTGGATTAAGGTTTGAACGTCTCTTTGGATTCGCTTATAAATCCAATCCGGGTCTTTAAAACCATATCAGTCATATCCTAGCTATTTCCTGGACCTGCGGGGCGGCGGAGGCGGCCGAGAACCGCAAAAAAATCCAAATACTAGGGTCTCGTTTCTCAATACCACTTCGCCACATTTGGTGTCTAGACCCTGGGCCCGTGGGGTCCAAGCGCTAAAGTTATTTTTAAGGAGCTTTCTAAACGGCTCGTCGACACCACTGGTGAGCGTCTTGGGATAACATTAAAGCGAGGTAATGCTGCCAGCGTCTTTATATTTCAACACATTTGATGTGATTTAATAAGAAAACAAAGTATCATTGGACCTCTTGCTAAAATATTAACATTTTAGTGACAATTACTAATTACTCTAACTAGATGTTAAAATGAGCTAATCCACTGTATCACAAATGTAGTTTGAAACTTAAAAGGTGTATATCATTACTAATCAGTTATTCACATCTTTTAAGTTTCAAACTACATTGATTCTCTTAAAAACACTGAGGTTATTTTGATTCACACTTAATCATCGCTTTCTGAACTCGAAAACTATGCGTTTAGCGCGTTCTGAAATGTACTATGAGTATACCCTTAGGGCCTTGTCACACTTGCGATTTGCGAGTGAGTTTTCTATACAAATGAGATTCGCGGCGAACTCGCTGCGTGATCGCCTTCATATAAAATTACCCTAAGGCCCTTACCTAAACTGTATGTACCGTATGAATCATAGTAACCTCAGACTACGGTACGCTTTATCTACACTACACTAGATAGGAATTAAGTGATTGTTTGGAAATCTATTCTAAGTAACATAAATGGAGTATAATGAACATGCAAAGCTTCAGTTTTACCAAGTGATTGTAATCAACTTAACACAATACGAGTAATAAAGTTTCTTGACAAAGTAAGCTTCACTTCATTAATCCATCAAAGATTATATATAATTATACTTTTTATTCTACGTGGGGAGAAAATCTCACTTCCTGGCCAAGATAAGACGTAAAACTTTAGACAAACCACGGTCAGTAATAATTCGTAAACACCTGCGATCTGAGACATTCACGAATTCACTGCCCTAGATATGTAATGTACAAAAGCTTTCCCTCGCATCTATGAAAATCGTAGTCGTCCCACCCAGTCGTGTATTCTGAAACGTTTTGCTTCGCGAACTTGGAGGTCACACTTCCGTCCATAACCCTGCCACCACTCTATCTCTCTCTTCATAGCCATTATTACCCCCTTGGTGGTGGGGTCAGCTTTCCTTACTTAACTTCTCCACTTCGACCTCTAACCCTGCCACCACCCACTCAGGCTACAGAAACCGAAACTAAGTTCATATACTGTAATAGTTAAGTATCTTGTCTGAAAAAAATACTGACTGTTGAGTTTCTTTCGGCGTTTCTTCTTAACAGTGATCTCTTGTGAAATGTCGGCAGACTCAGATAAGTAAAAGTGCCCTTGTAGCCTACTTGCAGAATGAAGTTCATTATTTAATTATTTAATTACTTCATTATTTTATTGTTTCATTATTCCATTATTTTTTATTCATTATTTTATTACTTCATTATATCAGATTTCATTATTTAATTATGAACCCGTCACTTGGTAGAACCTCAGCGCTAGCTACACTACTCACGTGCTGTTTGGGGCTGCCACTAACCGACTTGATGAGCTCGTCCTGCAGCGAGGACCGAGACCACGACAGCTCGCCGAGCTGTGCGTCCGCGTCGCTGCTGGCCAGCGAGGCGGCGCCGGCGCACGACGCTCGCGAACCTGGCCTGGGGGCGAAAAAATATTGTTAGAATTATGAAAAAGACTTATTAAGCATATAGGTAGCGTAGAAATAGGGTGACGAGATGAACGAAACGCCACGGGCTCCCGTGTCCGTAACGTAAACAAATAATCAGTTGAGTTTTTTTCATTGTGGCAGAAGGATCCCATTCCATACTCCATAGTCTTGCTGTGGACCAAAACAATGGCTTGAATGGCGTGACGCGTGACGGCACATTAGGAATACGTAAAAGTCTCTAAAATTTTGTTATTAAGTCTCTAAAAATTGGTTATTCGTTTGGATAATCTTTAACCACCCGTGCCGTAGTGTAAAGAGTGAACTACCGGAAAATGCTTGCAACATGTTATTTCAACCGGCTACGCATGTCAAGTAGAGTGTAACATTTCCTGTAAAGGTTAGGATCTTACCAAAACGAGTAGCTATTCGACTGACAATTTTTAACACGTACCTACTTTGAATATGCAAACATTTATACTTAGTTAACGTTTATGGGGCCTTTAATTTCATTCGCCGCAGAATTCTGGTCTCAGTTAAGCGGTCGGCTATACACAAATTTTTATCAATAATAATTTCCTTGAGTGTTGCAAGGAATGTGCGCCATTCTGTTGGCGGACACACGGGGTGAGCGTGCGCCACGGCGTGACGACGCATCGACGCGCGCCGCGATGGACATCGTGTTGCTAGGTCGTATGCCGTCGACAATGATGTAGACTTGCGCAGTATTACCTGGAGTGTGGCAAGGAATGCGCGCCATCTGTCGGCGGACACACGGGATGAGCATGCGCCACGGTGTGACGACGCATCGACGCGCGCCGCGATGGACATTGCGTCGCCAAGTCGTATGCTGTCAACAAACAATTCACGTTAGGCTTTCTTAGAGTTTTGAGAAGGAATCCTTTCACTGTTTACTGACAACCTAAGACAGTAAAGATTGAAAGGAGGAACAATGAACATAAGTGTAGGTGGAGCAACGGACGTTGCATCGTTACCTAAGGTTGGCTATCGACAAATACCTATTCTGGGTTTTGATTAAGACTTCTAGGTTTAGCAAGATTTCCGGTAAATAGAGAAAGAATAGGTCATGGAAGCACGCTATATCGCGAGGTGCTATCAATAACTATTGACATTAGGTTTACATGGATATTATTAAAGGTTTAGGTAGATACCATAAAGCTTGCGGTATTCCCTTGATTAACGTGATGAGCACTGAGCAGCCATGCTATTTTTATCTACAATGTACTCATAAAGTTATCATAATGTAATTAGGATATTTAATGAGAAAACGAGGAATCCTCAACAAACCACGGCTTTTAATGGAAATGTTATCCGAGTAGCCGTGATTAACATTTCGCATAATTTAGCATATTTTATACTTTTACAAGTATAATCCTACATTAAGCTTTCACAAACCGGGATTTATAATTGAGGAAACAACAGGAATAGACACTTTTTAAGAGGGGTATCTTTTTTGTTATTCTGAAAGTATATTTGACTGAAAAATATTGTTTCGGGTGTTTTTGTTGTTTGATCAAAGAAAGAACATCAAAGTGAATAAATAATTTGTTACGTTAAAAAGTGGATATAAATTGCTCTGAAAACAATGAAATGTGAAAATTCTGCGTTGTTTTGTTAAGTAAGCAAAAACAAAAAGAACACTGGAGTAAATGAAGTACGTGAAACACCGACATATAAACATATAAAACGCTTATATTTATACCTACTACTAGTATTTATTACATAAAGCATAAATGATTCATGTAGAAGAACCACGAAAATTATGCTTACGAAAAAATACACACATGTAGCATGCATCATTAGTGTTAAAAAAAAAATTGACAACCGCGCGCGTTATTTTAGTGGTTCTTTCATGATTAGGCGAAAACAAAATCAGTGCCGGTCGCTTTAGTTCAAATCTGCAAAACTGTTTCGAAATTCAAAATTATAACAATTGCAACGTGACGTCATGCATCTAGGGTTGACACTCATGCGTTCATACATTCTAGGGCCTCGTCGCAGAATTGGTGGTACTCGTCGTGGGATATATGGGTGCGTGGGGGCGCCCTCGGCGGCGTTGCTTCTAAGTCGCCAAAATCGCCAATGTCGCCAATGTTGCCAATGTTGCCAACGGCAAGGTGTGCATGGGGGTAAGGAAAAGTGCTTAATACTAACCCTGGTGTAAAAGTAACATACAAAACAGTTGAAAACACTATTCAATAAAACTTTCCTAAGAATCCACATAAGTTTAAAATCTAAGGACTTTTGTCCTCGGGCTGAGTAGAAACTAAAAGTCAAGCTTAAAATAGGTATTGCTTTTCCATTATACTTAATTTTGTAACTGCTTAAAACTTTAGTCGAACCTCCCAGTGCACTTTCACAGAAGATTATGTCCTACAAACTTCAATAGCAGTACATTTTAAAGGAATAGTTTCATTTAGTCATATGTTATAGTTACCTCTAAAACACAAATTTATGTAACGTTTCGCCAAATTTTCATTTGACCGTAAGCTAATTTTTCCAAAGCTGTTTTAATATTTCGGAATAATTACAAAACAAACCTAGCCTAACCTAAAGGGTTCTTTAAAACGATGTTTATAAAAGCCCTGCAAATATTACGGGTTTCAGCAAAAAATACTTTCGGACAAAATTGCGTTACAGATGGGGAACAATGCGTCGTAGTTGAGATCGGATACCGTATCGAATACATAAAAAAAAAACAGTTAAGGTGGCTACCAAAGACTGGTCTCAAGTTCGTTTTTTTTTCTATGGGAGTCCCCATCTCTGACAACAACGTAGTAGTTTTGGTGCGCAGGTTAAAGTCTGTTTTACCTGTCCGCTTCCAGGGTTTAGGCGCCTGCTGTGGCGCCACGTGTCTCGGGAACGGTTGTGGCGCGCACACTTCGGGACTCGCGCAGGTCTCTGTGTCCTCCTCTTCATCGTCGTCCTGGGAAAGAAAACTAGGGTTAGTTAAGTTTTGGATTAGTCCACCCAACTAACTCAAATACAGATTCGATACACTAAATAAATGAGAGCGTCAGGAGTGATAGTTTTTGGAAGACAATAAATTTAAATTTTTCCCGGTGTAGTTCTCGCTATAAGGACCAACAAACTGGAGTTTTTAAATTTTTCCTCATCATGGTATTTCCGACTCTGCCCATGACAAAAAACCGGCCAAGAGCATGTCGTGCCATGCTCAGTGTATAGGTTCCGTAATTGCCCATCCTTCACAATAGGCGAAAATTACGAGAAAGATTTCAAGGTCTATAAAAAGGTCGTAAACGCCAAAGTAACAGTAATTACTTATTACCTTCTGGAAGTTATCGATTATACGCACCAGATTGAGCGAAATATTTTAATACAGTATGGCACTTAACCAATATGTATAACGTTCGAAGTGTAAGGACATCAAGCGGCACTTACATAATTTTAAAGAAAATTATGAATTTTTGCGATAGCTCAAAAACGGCTCTACCGATTTTATTCAATATAGTTTTCATTCAAAGTACAACTTATAAGGCCTCATATCCATGAGTTTTTCCATAATTTTTTGACCCGTGGTTGAAAAGTTAAAGGGGGGGGACACTATTTTTTTTATTTTCGGAGCGAATATTTACAAAACTGCTAACTTGATCAAAAAATAATGTTTGGAGACCCCTATTATTTTTAAAAGACCAATTCAACAACACCCCACACACTAGTGTTGGAACGAAAAAAAAAACACCCCTCTTCAGGTGTACGGGAGGTACCCGAAAAAAAAAATCTTTTAGTTTTTATTTTACCGTTTTGTCGGCGTGATAGATACACATTACTCATACCAAATTTCAGCTGTCTAGTACTAATGATCACGGAGCTAAGCCGCGGACGGACAGACATACAGACAGACAGACAGACAGACGGACATGGCGAAACTATAAGGGTTCCTAGTTGACTACGGAACCCTAAAAACAGACACTTTTAACGGCAATTCCCATTCCATAAAGTTTTCATTTCCGAGAAAAATTAGTTTTTTTTTTAGCCCCCGACAAAATGAGGGGTAAACAGATTTGTGTGAAAGCCTTGTCTGTCGAGATGGTTTAGCTATGTTTGGTTAGTTTTTTTTTTTAATTTAGGTTAAGTATTACATTTTCTTTTTATCGGCACAACCTACTGGCTCCACCGCGCCGAAATACTTCACGCTTCGTTTGAAGGTAAGGAGTTTATGTATCGAAAACTCATCGTAAAATGTTGACGTGATCAGCTTTAAGAGCTTTGAAAGGAGAGTGGCGAAATTATCTAAATAAACCTACAAAAAGACATTACAGTACTTCATTATCGTGATTCACCGCATCTTCTACCTAATTATTAACGGCTGTCATTTTAATTATAAAACCGTCAACTTTCCAAATTTTCCGCGAAAAACGTGCGCAACGGCGACGGTCTAGTTTAAATTTCCGCCACGAAATGAATTATAAACGTTCCCATCAAATTAAATACCTGCGCCAGGCTTGGGCAAATTTTCAATTACTTTGCAAGCCCGCTGGCAAACTTGCATCGTCTATTTTTTAAACGTAAACGCAAACGCCAAAGACTACAATGTAACATGCAAACGCGTTTTGTTAAAATAAGCATCGTGTCCGTATTTTGTTTTTCCGCCGGCAAATTGGAATTTCGAACAGTTGTTTTTTTAATGTTTGCCAGTCACCGTACCAGTTTGAAAATAGAAATAAACTTTAATCTTAATGCTTATTCATTGGCTTTTTTTTGTCAACGTCTCAACAGTTTTATCTTATTTGAAAAAATCATAAGTTACGATTAATTAAAGTCATCCCCTTGATAAGATTTATGTCTGAATGAAAAGTAGTTTATTCGCAATCCCGAGTAAAAGTTAATCGAGACCGTCTGAGTGGTGATGACGAAATTCATCTGATGCGGTTCTTTTGATATGCAATTATGAATTACGTAGGAATCCCAGTCTGCACTAGACTGTATCAAAACAAGCCTTACAAGCAAGTTTAAAATTCCGTTTTGTACAAACCGGTGTGCGTTTTTTCGATTTTTCCCTGCATTCACATGGTCCTACGTCAACGTTGGTAACAATGTGATATTGTAACATAGTAAAACGTTGCCATAAAATATTGATTTACCAGTTACGTAAGGAGTCATCGCTCTTAAAATTGTTTTAAAATAAGATGATCGCGCAACGGCTTTTAAAATTGGCAAAATTTGCAAATAATGGCGTTTTACACGCGATCAATGTAGGTGGAAAGTACCAGGGCAACATGGCAAGAGAAGAGACATGGCCTCGACCGGGAATAGCCGACTTAGCTCTGAAGCGACCTTTTTGTCTGTGACAATTTATACTGCCAAAATGACTTCAATTTAATCGTATAACTTTTTTTACGACTTCTAACTTCGAACTAGTTGAATTCAACTTTGCTGAAGCTTTTTCAATTTTGTCAAACTTCTCAAATTATGACCATTTGACACGCATTTGCGATGAAAATGCAACCTTGAAACAAAATTACAACAACATTTCTAAATGTTTGCATGAAAGAAATGCTAATGATTCTACACAGGGTCATGTGTGTCATTAATTACAAAAGAGTCAAAGCGTGACCTCTGTTCTGTAATACAAATGAATAAGGTATTATGTGTGTTTGAATCTATTGTGTTTTTCTATGTTTCAATAGTTTGCAGAGACTAGGTAAGTCGTGACCATAAATACCACAACAAAAGATGTACGTCATTAATATTAGCTCGTGAGTAGATGTGTACTTTTACTGGGACAAAGGTGTATCCAACTTTGAGGGATGTGAGACTGAGCACTTTTGTTTATCCAAGGTTATATTGACGCTTGTGAAGCGTCTCGTAGTACGAAGTGCTTTGGATTGAAGTGTCTCCAGAAATAAGATATCGTCCAAAATATGCCTTAATGTTGAGCAGAGCAACGTTAATGTTAGTATTCTTCATCACTTGATGTTACACTAGGAATTACTTAATATACATGTACCTACTTATCGTAGGTAATATATGTAAAAGTCCAACTCCAACTTCCTGGACGTGCTTAAGGTGGCCGAGGACCATGGAAGGTGGCGCAACATCATCCGGAGGCAATGAGGGTGTACGGAGGAGGAACATGATGTGTGCTTGTTTACTTATAATATTAGTAACAAGCATCTGTCTGACGTATAGCGTATACAAAAAAAGTGTGCCACAAGCAATATTAATCCCAGAGATAAGAGATAACTGAATATGTATGTTTAGTAGCGGCGGAAACATGACAAATGATGCGAAAGGTCGCGCGGGGGCTTATTTACCAACCAGTGATAAAATATTCTATGCTGTTCCTAATACTTTATACTGTCACCTCCCAACTGTCATAAGTTGAATGGTTGAAACTTAGTTCACGTAATGATAAAATAACAGTATTATCTCGCTGTGAGTCCTTGCGTCATGAAATCTGAAGTGAGGAGATCCGCAAGAGGACCAAGGTCGCCAAACTTGAGTAGCAGTAGATGGGGCGTGCTTGTAGAAATGATAGCAGAAAGGTTCTTGAATGGATTACGAGAGAGATATGGTACGGAAGACAGTTTTTTAGTCCTACAAACTCCAATCAAATCTGTGTTACAGATTTGATTGGGAGTCTTGGTGTGCATCGAACTCGGTCAATCACTCATACTTATACGCAAAGACAGTTTAAGTCTGTAAGTGACAAATAATCGTGACCAACACGTCACGTTTGTCAAAGCTCTAACAGTAATACTTAAAGGTTTGATCAAAAAACGACTAATGGCAAACTCGTGTCATGGAGAGAGTAAGGAACCGCGAGAGCACCCGAGGCTAAAGTGCATTGCATCACGTAAAGGGCGGTTGGTGCGGGCTTTCCCTTGCTTATGCAACTGCACCTGTCTTACAATGCTTCCGTGCAGTTCTGAATAGCTGTATGAACGACTGATCATATGCTCATACCACTGTCTCGTAATGTTGGCGTTACAATTGCGTAGATTTGAGTTTAACTCTTCATGAAATAATCAAATAAAAATAAATAAATATCAGATAACCTCACACAAATCGATCTAGTCCTAAATTAAGCTCAAGCAGGCTTGTGTTATGGGTACTAGACGACGATGTACATACTTATATTATAGATAATATCTATGTATTTAAGTATATACAATATCTATATACAATAAGTATAAACAATGACTATTAGATATTGTATATATACTTAAATACATAGAACAACCATGACCCAAGCACAAATATTCGAGTTCATCACACAAATATTTTCCCTAGCCGGGATTCGAACCCGGGACCGCCGGCTCAGTAGGCAGGTCTCTACAAACCGAGCCAACCGCGTCGTTAAAATAATGAACTTTATTTTGTAAGTAGGCCACAAGGGCATTTTTACACAAACATTTGAACCTAGGAATATTTGTCACTGGAATTTTAGAATATCTTAACATTAAAACAATCATCCAGCAGTAATAATGCTACTCCGCGATACAAATCGGATCTCTTCAAAGTATTAGCGAATGTTATAGTGGAAAATATTAATCTCGGAATTGAATTAAGCTACAGTTTGAGCCATCTTTTGAGGCGAGCGAACAAAAAAAATTGTGTGAGATCTGTAGATTGTCAAAACACAACATATTAGTCAGTAAAAATACAAGTTATGTAAATAGTCGAGCAGTTTTTATAATAAATGCAGTGATCATGGTAATATTCGTGTGAACATTCGCGCAATTTGATACTGCAGTATACTGTTCTGGGATGCGTTATATTATGCAGATGTCATAAAATTTATGTCCAATTAAATATTTCACAATCAGCGTACTGCAGCAGCATTTTTCTGGCATGTCACGATTGAAAATTAACCATTGAAATATTCGGAACAAAGCAACACTCCACGCACATCATGACTTAATGTTGCGTTATCGTGAAGTGGAAATTTAATAGTGCGACGTGTAAATTCACGGTACGATATCATGTTGTGGAATGTTGCGACGTTTTTCGAAACAAAAAAAAAGTATTTAAATAGATATCGGTTACATCTGATTTCTTTTTTCAGCTTTATTATTAGTGACAATTTTCTAATGAAATCGCGTCATACCATACCATTGTCACTATCAAAGTCAAGGTTAATCAAATGTACTGTTCCCAAAGACACGCGAAGCATAAAGCCGCTAATAAACTAAATAACTGCGATCTTCCGTGCCGTTATTTCGTGTTCACGAACTTAGTCATCTTTTGACACAGTCCCTTTATGGCAAAAGGAAACTTTCTTTATATGACTCAAACTCTTTTATGCCTTGCGCAAACATGTTTTATGGCAGTTTTAATCATTATACCATACGCGTTCACACCGTAAAGAACTAGATGTGGCAACACTACTAGAGACTTAATTAGATTGTGCCCAACTATGGCACAACTTAATTAAGTCTATAGAAGTGTGCTTATTACTCTCCTTGGGTTCTCGACTTTGGTTGGACTGTATTTATATAGGTTTTTGCGATATGAATGTAAGCAACTAAGAAACATCGGGAATTTGTCGTGATAATTGTAATTTAGCTTTAAAAATCTACCACTGCAAAAAATATATCCGCTGAAAAACCTTTAGCTAGTTTAGAACAAGTAGTGTTAAGCAAAATGGTATAGCAATTGAACGTATTTATGCAAAAAGGAACTAACATATAACTTTTGTACTTAATGTTACAGATAGACTAGGCTTGGTTCCCTTTTGCATAAATACGTCCAATTGTAACTCCAGCACTTCTAGCACTCTTGAACATCATATTAAACACTATATAACGGGTGGAAAGATACATCCCTATGACATACGGACGGACGGATGGACGGACAGATACCCTTCGGGTATGGAACCCTTGAAAGAATAGACAGCACAGAAATTTCAACAACTTTAAAGGCCTTATCACACTTGCGATTTGCGAGCGGAATTTGTATCCAGGCAAGTCGCTCGCAAATCGCAAGTGTGATACAGCCCTTACTTGAATAAAAGTGCGTTACCTATGGCGTTATTTTGACGATATAAGCTAAAAACATCGCGTGACATAACCATTTAGCTGCCATGCGACTTTGTAATCACTTTGCTTCCTAATGAGATGGAAGCAAGCCAACGTGTCAATAAGCCTGAAATATACCCGAAGTTCACTGAATATTTACGCAAACTGTGTTTGTGACGAAGTTTAATAACTCGTAAAAGATTGAGAACAGCCTTGGCTCAGCTTGGTTTATGAAAGTTGAAGTCAAGGGAGATTCGGATTAAAGTTTAATAAAACTTTAGGCTTGAAGCCAAACATGTCATGTAATATATATATTTATGTTTTGATTGAGTTTCTTTTGGCGTTTCTTCTCAAGAGTGATCCTCTTGTGAAACGGTAGACTCAGACATGTAAAAGCGCCCTTGTGGCCCACTTGCAGAATAAATATCAGTATTATTTCGTTATTTGTGTGCATGTGTTAATTTTCGAATGACTAAGTACATGTAATGTTATGTATCTTGATTTAATTTTTTTACCGTATACATCATAATAAATTAATAAAAACGTTTATTCCAACAACGACCACTTACTACTCTAAGCTCCATGAATGTAAAACATGGCGGCGTAAATGTGAAAAATGTAGGTATCTATTTTGTTTGAGTACCTATGTTAAAGACACAAGCAACTTGTAAATAAGTATACTACTTATATGTTAGGTGCGTAGCAAATACGGGCCATAAAAACTAAACTCTAACCTTTTTATCAGCTACAAAATGGAAAACACCTCTAAATCCATACGACCACCAACACCTCATAAATAACGACACAAAGGTAAATTATGAAAGAAAAATTGAATGCGATCCACTACAATCTAAGCAGGGTTTGAACCTGCGACCTCTACGTTTCCGGCGTATTGCTCTTCCAACTGAGCTATTAGATCGCTACGTCAATCACACCAAATCTTTCATTCCTTAATTCATACGCTACTGGAGCGCCCTCTGCGTCATATGTGTTTACCCTAGGATTTGCGCTTTACACGCACGATCCCCTGTCCCCATTGCTTTGCAAGAGTGAGACTGCGAGGAAAAAATGGCGCGGTTCTAAATATTTTTTGTGGTATTTCCACATATAAATAGAATCGATAAAAAGATTCCATAAAAAATACCTCTAAACATGTTTGTAAACTCTCTCTCTACATAACAACTAAAACAACACAAATATGAGTACTTAAGACCAAGCAGACTTATCCGCCACGTGCCCGCTTTTACTTAATCGTCTTAATAAAGACGTGATTTCAATCTAAAGAGTTAAAGCCTCCAACTAAATCCTACAGGCAACGAACAGGCTTAGTCTTATATATATCTTAAATTCTATCTCCTCGGCATAAGGTCCAAAAGATTATTTGAAGCGTATTTTCTTACAGCAATGTTTCAGGGTTATTTCTGGATCAGGACAAAATAAATAGAACCCGTATTATTGTTGAGATTCACAGTCTATTTTGCACAAGCCTCGCTTCATTACTTGGGCACGTGTAGAGTCTGGCTATATTTTGACACGATTGGGGGAATCTATTTTGTGACCTAAGCATTCGACTATCCCCGGTGTTACTCAAAATATCTCTGGTGTTACCAAGAAATCGGGCCTCTAATATACATATTTTCAGTTTATTAGGTTTAACAGTTGGAACATTGAACGTGTTAACGCAAGAAATCATTATTTTTTTTAAGAAATTTGTTACTTACCCCTGGCAATCATGTTACGGGACCCCAGGAAACCCTCTTTAAGAAACCCCGTATTAGGTAAAGGTAGAGTGATGAGAAAAGCGGAAATAATCAGTATAGTTTACTTACCTTAATCGCCTATGTTATTTGTAAGTATCTAAGCCAAATAATTACTCAGCCATACAGCACAAATAACACTCTAAGTCAGGCTTGAAAAAACATTTCAGGCACGTTGAAATTTCACGGAAACAGGCGTTTCGCATACTTCCCGTTATTTCACAAACTGGGGCACTGTGTTGCCTCGTGCGAGTATTTACACAGCTGCACAGTATACAGGTTATGTACAGTCAGGTACCTAATTAGCCATAATACGATGCTTATGATGCTATCCTATGATATTTCCCATAGATACCTCCCGTTATTTCCAAAACTGGGGCATCTTATTGCCTTGTACAAGTATTTACGCAGTTGTACACTATACAGGATGTGTACAGTTAGGTATTAGCCGTAATATGGGGCTAACTGGCGATAATTGTTGCCAAGTTGAGTATAGAGCTGGTTAGGTTGGGACTAAGATGTAATGATATGAATTCGATGTTTTAAAAGAAAGTATGCTTTTAAAATGAGAGTGTAATACGCATGTTTCCTGAAATACAGTAATTTAACGACCCGATACTTGAGACAGGTGAAATGTATCTAAGTAACTACTATTGCGTTTTCCTTTTAAGCAATATACGGCATAAAATCAAGGACGGTAACTAGGTATACATATAGATTGTTTCCTTAATTAAATATTCTACTTTTTATTATCTTTGATTGGTCGATGTTTATATACACATAGTTTTCCTATTATGTTCAGAGTTTCGTTAAGATTGTACAATTATGAGACTTTAAATGGCCTTTTTCATGGTCATCATTTTCGTTACCATAAAAAACATCTGATTAATATGAACCTGATTAGTGTACAACCTAATGTTCAAAATATAACCGACCAAAATGTGTGCTTTTATTTCTGTAACAATTTCCTCACACCTCAAATACTGACCCTTATTATAAAACCGGCCGAAAACCACATATAAATCATGCAATAGTCCAAAAAATACAGGCGCATTTTAAAATAACCTTCACTAAACATTGACGGAGATACATTACATTCTAGATTCGTCCCGGGGCATCCAATACCCCAAGCAATATAACTTCAAAAACAAAAGATAGCGTCCAGACGTCTGCAATGGCCCTGAATCAATAGCGAGATTTTTACGCTCAGGCTTTACGGGCTGGGGAATGGGTTTCCGATACAAAGGAGCCGATAGACTCGCCTGTACAATCAATAGGTATCGATAACTTTTATGCTTGTAAACGAAAACCTCAGAGGTAATGTCGTAGGGTTTCGGGAGGGCTACACTTGGTGGGTTCTTTTAATTAGTTTTTATTATCTCGTTTCAACTCAAATACCTAAGTAAAGTATATACAAACTGTAGCAAACTCAATTAGGCACGCTTTACGTCATACTAAATTAAGTAGTCTATATTTAATTGCAAAATAAAAATAAAATAAAATTTAAAATTCTTAAACTATGTTAAATTCTTAAACAAACCCCGGAAATCTAGGGTATATATCGATTATGTACAAGAAAAAATAAAATAATATATCAATTACCTACAAGAAATTACTAGTTTATGCAACTGGTTCATAATAAGGCGTCTTAAAACACGAGTTTGGTTTTACGAAATGAGCTTTATGAGTTTCATACTAGGATCACACGAGTGTTTTATGTTACTTTATCTACACACATATTTTGTCGTTATATCATAGATCGATTTTTGTATAGATTTGTAATATTAAAACTCCCGAGGTCTGGAGGAATGAATGAAGTGACCCCGCCCGGCGCCGATGGGTTAACCATACATCATCATTCATCAATTCATCATTTATATGATCATCTGAACGCAACCCAGCCGTGCGCTATATGCTTAAGAAACAACATCTATGATTTTGGCCGACCGCCGTCGCTGCCAAGTAATGTAGGTCTTTAGTATCTGAACTTGTAATAGTAATTTAACAATATGGCTGTAGATAAAATATTTAATAATATATTTTCACGGGCCGGCCGCACTCATTTTATATCAGATCGCAACTTCTTCGCAATAGTCGATTTATTCCAAGCACATCGCATGACGCGTGGGTGACGAATCTAATTTACTTTTTATATATTACACGATTAGATTCAACAAAAACTCTCCTTGATACTATTTTTACAAAGAATTCGTGGGCGCGAAGGAAAATTCCAGAAATAAAATTGTATGATATATTTAATTACTTTATATTTATAAATCAACCATCTACCCAATTAAGACGAAGCTGTATTTTCGTGTAGACAGAACATCAAGAAACAAAAGAACTACGCTTCGATGGCAATTCTTAAAATTCTGACTCCATTTTCGTGATCGAATATCAAATCAAAAACGGTCCCTCGCGCTCTAGTGACCTACACGTTTTCCGCTCATGAATGTACAAGATTACACGGAACCCAGTATAGTAAGCCAAGAAACTGGACCATTTCATTAATACTATAGTTAACTTTAACACTGTTTAAAGGATAAAAGTCGTTGTCAAAATATTGAAACTCGAACACACTTTTCGTGTGTGTGCGGTTCCCCGTGGCCTTACCTATAGGTTTCACCGGAAGACCAGCGCTGGTTCCCGAGCCAGCATTTATGCTAAGGTGTGACCTTTTCGTGGCATACACATCAGCGATTTTATTTATTTTATTTTGTTTCTAATATGTGTCCACTTTGTGTATGTCAACGAATAAATTTTCATTAATTTCATTCATTCATTCAATTTGGCTAGCTTAAAAAGAAAATTATAAAAATATTTAATGGGACAGTTTTATAATAAATGTAAAAAAACGCGAGGAGCATGTGAATAGGAGGCAAACATCGAAAATAAAAAAGTTTCATTAAAATCACTGGCTCTACGAAAACTATTTTATAAAACCAGCTCCAAAAATAACCCCGGTTCTTGGCCTTTTTCATGGTCATCATTTTCGTTACCATAAAAAACATCTGATTAATATGAACCTGATTAGTGTACAACCTAATGTTCAAAATAAAACAGACCAAAATGTGTGTTTTTATTTCTGTAACAATTTCCTCATACCTCAAATACTGACCCTTATTATAAAACCGGCCGAAAACCACATATAAATCATGCAATAGTCCAAAAAATACAGGCGCATTTTAAAATAACCTTCACTAAACATTGACGGAGATACATTACATTCTAGATTCGTCCCGGGGCATCCAATACCCCAAGCAATATAACTTCAAAAACAAAAGCTAGCGTCCAGACGTCTGCAATGGCCCTGAATCAATAGCGAGATTTTTACGCTCAGGCTTTACGGGCTGGGGAATGGGTTTCCGATACAAAGGAGCCGATAGACTCGCCTGTACAATCAATAGGTATCGATAACTTTTATGCTTGTAAACGAAAACCTCAGAGGTAATGTCGTAGGGTTTCGGGAGGGCTACACTTGGTGGGTTCTTTTAATTAGTTTTTATTATCTCGTTTCAACTCAAATACCTAAGTAAAGTATATACAAACTGTAGCAAACTCAATTAGGCACGCTTTACGTCATACTAAATTAAGTAGTCTATATTTAATTGCTACGTTGTCAGTTCAATTGTAAGAGAATTGATTTCATCAATTGATGATCACTTTAAAATTCTTAAACTATGTTAAATTCTTAAACAAACCCCGGAAATCTAGGGTATATATCGATTATGTACAAGAAAAAATAAAATAATATATCAATTACTTACAAGAAATTACTAGTTTATGCAACTGGTTCATAATAAGGCGTCTTAAAACACGAGTTTGGTTTTACGAAACGAGCTTTATGAGTTTCATACTAGGATCACACGAGTGTTTTATGGCATAATTATGTTACTTTATCTACACACATATTTTGTCGTTATATCATAGATCGATTTTTGTATAGATTTGTAATATTAAAACTCCCGAGGTCTGGAGGAATGAATGAAGTGACCCCGCCCGGCGCCGATGGGTTAACCATACATCATCATTCATCAATTCATCATTTATATGATCATCTGAACGCAACCCAGCCGTGCGCTATATGCTTAAGAAACAACATCTATGATTTTGGCCGACCGCCGTCGCTGCCAAGTAATGTAGGTCTTTAGTATCTGAACTTGTAATAGTAATTTAACAATATGGCTGTAGATAAAATATTTAATAATATATTTTCACGGGCCGGCCGCACTCATTTTATATCAGATCGCAACTTCTTCGCAATAGTCGATTTATTCCAAGCACACCGCATGACGCGTGGGTGACGAATCTAATTTACTTTTTATATATTACACGATTAGATTCAACAAAAACTCTCCTTAATACTATTTTTACAAAGAATTCGTGGGCGCGAAGGAAAATTCCAGAAAGAAAATTTTATGATATATTTAATTACTTTATATTTATAAATCAACCATCTACCCAATTAAGACGAAGCTGTATTTTCGTGTAGACAGAACATCAAGAAACAAAAGAACTACGCTTCGATAGCATTTCTTAAAATTCTGACTCCATTTTCGTGATCGAATATCAAATCAAAAACGGTCCCTCGCGCTCTAGTGACCTACACGTTTTCCGCTCATGAATGTACAAGATTACACGGAACCCAGTATAGTAAGCCAAGAAACTGGACCTTAATACTATAGTTAACTTTAACACTGTTTAAAGGATAAAAGTCGTTGTCAAAATATTGAAACTCGAACACACTTTTCGTGTGTGTGCGGTTCCCCGTGGCCTTACCTATAGGTTTCACCGGAAGACCAGCGCTGGTTCCCGAGCCAGCATTTATGCTAAGGTGTGACCTTTTCGTGGCATACACATCAGCGATTTTATTTATTTTATTTTGTTTCTAATATGTGTCCACTTTGTGTATGTCAACGAATAAATTTTCATTAATTTCATTCATTCATTCACTTTGGCTAGCTTAAAAAGAAAATTATAAAAATATTTAATGGGACAGTGGTATAATAAATGTAAAAAAACGCGAGGAGCATGTGAATAGGAGGCAAACATCGAAAATAAAAAAGTTTCATTAAAATCACTGGCTCTACGAAAACTATTTCGTAAAACCAGCTCTAAAAATAACCCCGGTTCTTAAAATTTTGGGCTAGTCTTTCGGAACAGTACTACTCGTACGAAAATAGAAAAGTGGTAGACCACGACCAATTTTTTGTCTGGCTGTACACTTCTGGCACTAGGTACGATTATGCCTCCTAGCCGATAAAGGGCAAAGCCTCAGGCCTCTACATAAGCCTCTACATGATTAATGTTCTGCAAACGAAATGACGAGGGTTTTGTGGAACATGTTAGAAAAAAGTTAAGTTACAAATGTTCAGCTAAAAATACGCGTATCGCATTACCTTCAGAGGTAAAAATAGACCTTTTTTATAGCAGAGAAAATAGAAATGTTTTACGACTGAGCATGTTTTTATATATACTAAGCTTTTTATTTGTGTTAAATGTTTATAATATTGTCAGTGTTAAATAATAAGACATATTTGGCGACGCGGTTGGCTAGATTTGTAGTGCAGCTGCCTATTGAGCCAGCGGTCCTGGGTTCGAATTCCGGCCGGGAAATTTTTCTGTGATGAACTCTATTATTTGTTCCTGGGTCATGGATGTTATCTATGTATGTATAGTAAGCTTTGCTTAGTTTGTGACTAGGTCAATTTGTGTAAGATTGTTCCTTAATATTTTTTTATTTATTTTTAGATGATGATGAAATTGTTGGCGTAAGCTCCAAGGGCTGTACTTTGCTTTTGTTATAGTACAATTTATTTAAACTAAGCTCATCCACTTACCTGCATTCACAATGGCATTGTGTCTAATACAATCCTTTCTGCTTTTGTTCTCGTGAGCGCCAACCAGTTACTTACAAAAAAAGGTTAGAACTACATTGCGTGGATATTGAATTTTCAACCTTATTCCTTGTTGAATAGGTTAAAATGGTTGATGATGAGAGTTCATAGTCCTTTGTCAAGACAATACGTTCTTGTGGAGAGTCGGACGGTTGTAAAATTCCAAAAAAGTTATGATTACCATTATTCTGTTAGTGTATTTTGTAGTTTCATGTCCAAGGAACTATTTCCGACTCTATAGTCGATAATCTATATTAACCTTCCAAGGTGGTTACAATCTGCTTTTACTACGAGCTCGCTATCTTAATTTGTGGTTTACCACTCAATGGTATTCAGTTCTTAAGTGGATAAGCTTAGCTTAGAAAATTTGTACTATACCTCAGTTTTACCTTAACACTTTCCTGAAGATGGGCTACTTTGCCTTAGTAGCCTCAGTTTTACTTTACTTACCTCAAGATTGTCAAAGTCGACTTTGATGAGTCTCCGTTGTGGTGGCGCATGTGGCGTAACGTCCCCCCTCCGCGCCTCGCCCCCGCCCGGACCACTGCCGGACCCACTCGTTGCTGCAACAATAATGAACACAGGATTATTAAGGTCGTCTTACTTAACTAGTAGAGGCCTGATTTCGCCGACGGTCCTGGGTTCGAATCTCGGCAAGGGCAAACATTGGGTGATGAGCTCAAAAGAGCTTACCGTGGAATTAGATTGATTTGTGTCAGGTTGTCCGATATTTATTATTATTCCTTGAGCATCTGCTCATCCAAAGACGGATATAGAATACTTTTGACACGACTATGGTAAAGTGGCAGACACTTTCTAATCGCTGTAAATCATAATGCCGCCCCCTTCGTACTCCTAAGATAACAATAAGGTGTAATAAGTACTAAAATATTTCAATTTACAACGTGCCACACCCTGTACCTATTTAAAAGAATAGCTAGGAAGCTACCAGATCAGTATAGTACATTACGTAACAAGGGTGGTAAACGAGGAATTACAAACGAGTGTCTATTAGAAGCCCAAAGCCGAAGGCGAGGACTTTAATCACACGAGTTTGGAATTCCTTTACCACCAGAGTCACGTACGACGTTTTTCATCACACTTTAGAGGAAATAAAACAAAAGTACTTAGTAGTAGTCAATACCAAAATTACTTACCGCCCTAGGGTGTAATATACGACTTACCGCCCTAGGGCGTAATATACGATTCACCGACCGGTTTTCTAGCATGTATACCCTTGTTTTACGAGCAAGTGTGATGAAAAATATACTACCATGATATGGCCGACACTGGACCCACGGACGATAGAGAGATTCGCTATTCAAGTGGCAGTAAGCGACTTGAATAGTAAATAAACCAAATCGCTAAAGTAAACATATTTCAGGCATTAATTGTATCAAGGATTAGACTCTTGATGTTATCTATCAGTCAAGTACCCTTGTCGCATTTAGGTATCTAAATAATTAAGTTGATTAACTGAGTGCCTAAATAATTCTAGATAGTTTATCAGGCATTCTGCCCGCACGGGCGTCGCCCCAATTTGCTAACAGCCCATCAATTAAGGCCGATTTGAAAGTTTGTCAGTAAATTCCACGAACTGATGTTCACAACAGACTTAATTAATATAACACCCACACTGCAATTCTATACTTACATACCTATCCTTCCTCTCATCTACTTATCACTAGATAGTATTAAACAAAGTCGCCTCATGTCTGGCTGTCCACTATACTGTCTGCTCAGATCTTCAAAACTAAGCAACGGATTTTGATGCGGTTATTTTAATAATTAATAGAGTGATTCAAGAGGAAGGTTGATATGTATAATACATTCATAATTTATCAGAATTACACCCGTGCGAAGCCGGGGCGGGTCGCTAGTACTAGTATAAAATTCTAATATTGCATTGTACATCAATTTTTTATTGCGAGGAGTTATGATTTCAGGAAAAGTGTTGATCGATGTAAGTTGGCTATTATTTCGTATGAGCATTGATTAGAGCGCCACCTGTCTTTCGATGCCGGTATATTCTTGTCCACGCAACAACGGTTGCGGTTGGATGCATTTTAAATTTTGCAAGATGGTTAATTTTATCTGGAGAGTTACTCCGATGTTCGAAATTGGAACTTGGTATCGTGCCGTCCCGTTCATTCAAACATAGTTTGACACGAGATCGAGAGTGAAGCACGGTACAAACTTCAAATTTCGATCCTGGGACCTTGCCTTGTCGATAGGGTAAAAATGAGGGTTATGGATACTTCTAATAATAATAATGCCTTCTTATTCTGAACTGATTTCTACAAGGTTGTGTTTCGTTAGAGTATATCCCTCAGTTCAGCGTGCCTCCTGGCAAAGGCCTCCTCTAGCTGTTTCCACTGTACTCTATCGTACTCTATCTATCACATATCTGCAACAACTTAACCACAACAAAACTAAACACAACCAAAGCTAAAACAGAGTCACTAAAAAATCAAATAAATTATACAACAAATGGATACTTCTAGTACCTACTTAATATAGGCGTTACATCAGGTATTTCAAAAGGTTTCAGTCCTATAAAATTATTACTCAAATAAAAGCATCCCGCAGTGTCAAACAAATATTATCCGCAACCTTTCGCCCCTTTGTTACGAGAATTTAACTAAGAGGCGCTTCCCACGCTGAAAGTATATTTACATGTTGGAAATATATTTTCATGTTGGAGGTATATTTTCATGTTCTTGTATTTCAGTACAACTCCTACATTAGACATAGAAGCTCATTTGTAGGGTTCCGTACCCAAAAGGTTAAAAACGGGACCCTATTACTAAGACTCCGCTGTTCGTCCGCCTGTATGCCTGTCCTGTCTGTCTGTCCTTTTGAGCAACGGTCACCAGGCTGTATCTTCTGAACCGTGATATGATACGAGTAGCTAGACAGTTCAGTTGGGAAGTGTTTGCACGTAACCCTCGGTGTACTGGCACTTGGCCGGTTTTTACAGATTTATTTTAGAAGACATTCTTCAGAAAATGTGGAGAGCACTTATTTTAAACTCAAAATCGATAGCAATGTTCAACTCGCTTCTGAGTCTGCTGAAAGATCTTTAAATTCAAACCTTCAAATAAAACAGCGTTTAGGAACCAGCTTAGCGGCGTAGTAACCTTTAGAATTTAGGACACCTGCGCTGACTGTGTTGACTGCTGTGTTTGTCTGTGAAGGAAGACTTGTAGGTACTTTATTCAGTCAAATACATCTCTGCATAACTTTCAAAAATAGAATAAATATAAACACAACCTCACACAAATCGATTTAGTCCCAAATTAAGCTCAAGAAGGCTTGTGTTATGGGTACTAGACGACGATATACATACTTATATAGATACTTAAATACATAGAACAACCATGACCAAAGCACAAATATTCGAGTTCATCACACAGAATAAGTGCACAGATCAAAACGGATTGGGAAATTGAAAGCAAAGAAACAGTGTAACTCTGGTTAGGTTAAGACATTTGACCGGTAAACCAAAGATACTGGGTTCGAGTCCCGGTGTGGAACGTATGAGCGCATTTTAATTTTACTTTGCGTATTGATTTTGTGCTATATAGCAAATACGATTAAGTTTAACTGATTTGGTCCGTCCAGCGATTTATTCTTTGCTACTTTGTATGTAGGTACTAAAACAATGCACATCGACTAATCTTTTTATGTATTCTTATACTGGCCATAAAACAGCGTATTAGGATAGGCAATGTACGTCACTTAGAACTTTTCCTAAGCCAGGTAGCATGCATTCCTATCCTCGTACAAAACAGCTTATTTGAATAGGCAAAGTACGTCACATACTACCTTTCGTAAGCCAAGCATTACGCTCCTGGCGGCCGGGCCCCACGTTATCTATCTGGGCTAGTGTACCGATAATTTCCACGTCAGTTTCGTAACCGTTAGTTGTGTGTAGCCAATTCACTTTCACAGTCCTTCTATGACCAATAAGTCGTATAAAAGTCTATTAGTGGCGAGTTGCATAATGGCTCTATTTGGCTAAATGTCATGGCATTTGATACATCTGCTTGGCGTAATTGGCATATGAGTGTAGGTTACATGTACTCTTTCGTAAATGTACTAACTTTTGAAGGTTTTTTGAAGCTTGTGTTGGAAAATGGAATACTGGAAACCTGTAAATTTAGAGTGTAGTCTCAAATGTCTGGCCACGTAAAATATACAATACAAATATTCTTTATTTAAGCCCTCAAGTAGGTACACAACGAAAAAACACGTAGAGATACAATAAATAATAAGCAAAAGTAGTAAGCAACGGACAGTCTTACTTATTGCTAAATAGCGATCTCCCAGACAACCTTTAGGCGTCGAAGCAGTTAAAACAGACGTTTGAATTGAGTAGTGCTAAAAAGTTTAAATCCAATTAAACGTTAGTAGCGTCTGCATCATAAATTTAACGTCAAACACTCAAGTATGTTGTCTTCATCTAATTCTATCCATATAATCATATTGTTTGCCTTTCATATACGATATAAGATCTACTTCTCTCTTATCCTTAGCCTTATCTTATGTTTTATTTAAGTTCTTCTTGGACATTTGCTTCCTGATCAGACTTCAATCATTCCTTCTACAATGTTGTCTCTATAGTTTTCGACATTGTGTAGGAAATAAAGTTTATATACAATTTATAGCAAAAGTAAACAAATTAACAAAATTCCGTTAGCTGTATACAAGCGTGTCGGCGATAGCTTAAACACTTTGGCATCTATTAATCAGCTTGTCGATATCAAACGATGGGGGGTGAAAAATAGGGGTTAAAGCGAATAAATAGACAGATCCTGGAATGGCCGGTATTGGCACGTTCCTCGTCGGCGTAATAGATTGGGATCCAGGGATACTGTCGGGATACTTGGCAACGTGCCTTTATCCTAGATGTTTAAACAGATACCTCTATAGGTTACTTAGGTAACAACAGATAACAATAAATAAGTACTTCCAATGCCTATATATAGGTATGTCGCAGGATGATTTGATCCTAAGGGATTTTGCGAAAACACGGATAATGGAGAATGGTGATGGCATTTCTCAATATTACTGAAAAGGGTAGGGTTTTAAAACACGAGTTCATTAGGATTCCTCTTGAATTATTTGTGCATTTGTTATCGAAAGACGTAACTAAGGAGCCTCGTGATACCGCACGGTTGTGGACGGTGACTTTAATATTCGCAAAACTACCACTCCATCTACAGGCTCTACAGCCGAATATTTCTCATAGTTTTTATATAAAAGCAAATGCTTTAAATTCTCGGCTAGTACTTTTTTTGCGTGAGTTTTGCCTGCGCCGCAGCATGCAATGCTCAGGATGGTCGTGATTAATGTATTTAATACAATTTTAAAGCTGCGTCTACGTATTTATGACAATAATACAATAACAAATAATATATTAAACCTTCCGTTAAATGTAATGTACCTTTTGCTCCAATTAGGTAAGTATTTATTTATTTATTTATTTATTTAAACTTTATAGCACAAAATACATAAGTAAAAGTACAAATGGCGGACTTAATGCCTTTAGGCATTCTCTACCAGTCAACCACTGGGTTAAGCAGAAATATGTTGTCGGTGCAGGATCAAAGGTAACAGACAAACCGTAATACAACACAAATCAATTACCTAAAGATATATGTATAAGTATGTCTTCATTAATTAACTCGGATGAACGTAAACATTACTTAAGTGAGTCAAGCAGCATTTCGCACATAAACCATATTAATTACAAGTTTCAATTAATTCTTGGTGAAGATTTAATGTTCCGAATAAATCCAAATCCATTAGTACCACATCCAATGATACGAGTACAGATTTAACAGAAAGTTTTCTCTTAAAAGAGCCGTCTAAAAAGGTAAGAATTGTTCATGGGCAGCGTGCGACTGGCTTCGAACACGCGTCGATTTCGCCCGTACAAGAGCGAAAAGTGTAGGCATGCTACCGTGGTGCGTGCCAGCTCGTTGGCTATTATCGTGGCTCGCGGCGCGTATTGAATTGAGTCCCTCTTGCTATACCCCGGTCGGCAAGGGACAAATCATTTGACATTTCCAAAATTCGTCGATGCCATGCCACATTAACATTTTTGTATACCTACGAACCTGAGCAACCGTCATAGCACTGATAAATATATGTATACTTAACACACTTTTTCGTATAAAAAAATTGCATTCAATTGTTCAACATTCAATTTAGAAATTTATCACATTTTGAGAAGTATCAGGATCGTTATTCACCGACCAGGGTATATTGATTAGTTGGATGACCTTCCCATCAAAACCTCAATCCGCCCTTGCCAGTGATTCGGAAAAGATCTGTAGTAACATTGCTAGCTATTAATATTGCTTATAATTTATCTCAGTCAGCGCCAGTCACTTATTTTCACATTACAACACCTTTTGTTCCGTCAAGGATGACGGACAAAAGCGGTCCAATATCGGGGGTTAACTTAACATTCGAAGCATGATGCAGTTTGGAGGTTACACTCAAAACGTGATGGAGATGCCCTCGCTATTCTATAAAGTTCGATTAATTGCATTTAATTTACTTATATGAAGAGTTGTATCGCTAACCATAATTGCATTACGAATTACGATGGTTTAGTATGCAGTTGCAACGTGATCGAATCACGGTCAATGTAATATTTTGACAGAAGTTCGAGACGCCGGGGGCTAAATTCTAATGACTTGACTTGTCCGAACCATCAGCACTGTTTGTTATCTTTAGCGACGTGTTCTATTCACCTTTAAATGACAACTGTTATGTACAACGCTATTTAATTCAGTTTGAGTGTTAAAAAAATTGTATACATATAATCAATTATCTTATCTAGTCGCAAAAATAGGATTATGGTTCATCTAGCTCGATTTCGCAGAAATAAATTGAGTTACCCATGTACATAGGATACATTAAATCACGAAAAGTAATTACTAGGAAAGGTGGTGTAGGTATTGTGAGTTTTCAGAACGCTTATTCTTAATATACGTAGGCATGCAAATAACTGCAAAAAAATCGAGAGCCATTATTTAAGCTCAAAACATCGAAAGTAAACATATTTATGCACTACACCCAAAAGAAACGCCATTAACGATGTATGAACCTCATACATTTTAGCGCCTTTTTAAGAGTAGCAAAACAAAAAGGCTTTTCACGAGCGCATTATAAATATTCTCGCGAGTTTTTGCACTCCCTCAAAACACCAAAAAAATAGATCGTGTTAACCGTGTGGAAGAGGTATGTAGTGAACGCTGAATAGAGCCGCAGTGCAGTACTACGGGGCTATTCTGGTCAGAACACACAACTATAGAAGCAAACACTGACATGACAGCTGCAATTTTACTTCCCAGTCACTCAGAGGAGTACATTCGTACATTCCTTTTCAAATGTAGCCGGCATACCCCTGCCGCGGGGCCATGATCTGGGGGACTTCGGTTTTAGTTACTTTTATTTAAGTTAAGTTGATTTCTGTTTTTTTTTTTACTTGTTTTTCGTTACCTGTTATTTTCCGGAGATCAACTAAAGCGTTGCTATAGCGATAACTATAATTAGCTCTTATTAATGCTCCTTATCCGTTCAAAAATGCTGATGTTTTAGACATGTTTCTCTATGATCATGATCAAACATGTTTTTTAACATATTATAAATGTAACTACTTAGAACAGGGCCATTGCAATTAATTGACAAATGTTTGAAACCTACAGTTTGAATTTTTTATAGATAATTTTTGTCTCAAAAACTACTCTAAATTGACAAAATTCACGCAGAAAACTGTTTTTTCAACTTATTTTCGACGTGTTAAGTATAAGCCCGTTATTGACGGAGATAAAGCAGAATTTGGGTTAGCAACCAATTAGAATACACAAATTTCGAAAAGGAATGGATGTATAAATTTCATAACATTGTTAGGTCGTGGTGGGTCTAGATTGAATAGAAATTCGGCCATTCCAACTAAACTATAATTATCTATTTCCCAAGCAGATTTCGCATTAAATCTAAGACGTGGATTCGTTTGATCTCGCAAAGGCGCAGTCTTAAATATATGTCATAATATATGCGGCGTCTAACAAAGGCTATGAGAATAATTCGGTGGCTTAAGAGAGATATATATACCTACACCTAAGCCCCAGCTGAGCTGTTCACCGAAGCATTTTTTCGAGCGATAAAACGAAAGCCGGATTAGTTCAGTCTCAGTTAGTGTTGCCAGGTGATTTTTATGAAAGTCTGTGGAATTCCGTAGTTACTACAGACTATTTTCCAACGCTTCATTTGACTATAATGAAGCTTAAAAATCTTATTAAAATTAGTAACTTTCTGCAAAAACGTAGGTGGAAAAGCAATAAAAGTCTAATATTTTTGCACACCTTGTCCGTAGTCTATTCATCGTTTTGAGCTAGTAAGAAAATGAAATTAATTACAATTTATTATTCGCAAAATAAATTGTAATTCATATTTTAGTGATAAATAAAAGTAGTCTGAAATTCCGTAGGTTCAACAATAATTTCCGTAGGTCTGGGCACAAGGTCTAAAATCCGTGGATCTACGGACTTTTCCGTAGTTCTGGCAACGCTGGTAGTCTACGTTTCTAGAATAACCCCCAGGCCGTATAACAGGGATTTGCAGCTGCATTCATTATGAGGCTGTTATGCGCCATTATAAGAACCTTTGAGCATCGTTAAGGAGATCTCAGGTCGCTTTGTAAAGGGAAAGAACGCTAGTTAGCGATGTAGAGTTCAGACAAAGGTTGTGAGAGTAATGAACGCGGTTATGAAAGTAATGAGATTTTTACGGGTCGTGGATAAATGTTGGATCTTTTTGGGAAATTTTAAATTCAATTAGGTTTACCCTTGTGTTACAAACAAACGTTTTATCGGATTTTCTTTTCATAGAATTTTTTTTTTTTTTTCTGAAACCATGCAATATTTTGGAATGTTATAACACTAACCTAATTTATATTACTTAGGTTACGTTTTCAATATTTCGGAAAAAAATATTCATGACTTCCGAGAAAAAAATTGTCGATGAAACGAAGCATTTGGTTAAGTGTTTTTATATAAAAGAAGAGAAGATCCCCTTCAATTATGTCAGTAAAAACTAATATAGTTTTTTTTTTGTAAAATAGTGCTTAGAAGATATTATGAGCTTATAGAAAAGGTTTTTATACTCACGGTTGGGCTGGTCCACAAATTTAAAGTCGCTCAGAGAGCTATGGAAAGGGCCATGCTCGGAGTTTCTTTGAAGGATCGAATTCGGAACGAAGTGATCCGTCAGAGAACCAAAGTTACCGACATAGCTCACCATATTAGCAATTTGAAGTGGCAGTGGGCTGGCCATATTAGCCGAAGAACCGATAACCGGTGGGGTAAACGTGTTATTGAGTGGAGACCGCGGATCGGCATGCGTAGTGTGGGACGCCCTCAGACTAGGTGGAGCGATGATCTGTGCAGGGTGGCTGGCAAGAGCTGGATGAGAGTAGCCGAGGATCGTGAGGAGGGCGTGCAGTTGGAGAGGCCTATGTCCAGCAGTGGACAAGAATAGGCTGATGACGTTTTACGTGTATTAAATGAACACGCAAGTAATAGTAACATTACGGAACTATAAATCAAAGTTAAGAATAAGATGGAGAAGAACGAAAAATACCTAAATTTTCCCGATAACTCCAATTATGAAAAGCATTCGAATAACTCCGAATTCAATCAGATATCGTTGAAGCTCCTCGGATCGATGTTTCGCGTTAATATCGCAGATATAATCGGAAAAACGACCTTGTTACTCGTTTATTAAGACCATTTACAGTCAATTGCTCCGAATGGTTCATTATATTACTCTTTTATAGCCTTTAATAGAGCTATTTATTGCCGGCCTGCGTTCGATTTGCCGGTCTGCCGCACCCTTAAAATGCAGTGAAATTTGCACAAAATCATTTTTTGATAATAACAATCACTTTCGAAATGGGCTTATTAAGATATTATGATATAAAAAAAAAACTATAGGTGAGTACGTTTTATTGCGAATATGTAACAGTCGACTTAAGAAAAATAAGTTTTTTTTTACCTAAATACCAAACAGCTTAACAATTCTACTTACACTTATTGTTTGTATTGAAATAACTACAAACTCCATGTGTCCATGTTAATTTATATAAACTTAGTTATAATCCTATAATATTGATAATTATGTTGATATGTAAAACTATGTTTCATCAAAATAAATGAATGAATGAATCAAATGGGTCATTGTCAGTTCAAAAAACAAAATTCGTCCCTCCGGTAGTCAAAAGTTAAGAGCTTGTATGAATCTAGGTTATGTTACATCGGATTATAGAAGAGGAAACGTTCTTTATTCTCTCAGGCATTTTATCAGAAAATTAGGCCCTGGAATCCTTAATTTCGCAAATGTCCACCGGAAAGACTCGAACCAAAATCTGACAATGACCCAAATGCGTGATGATATAGGGCTGTAGGGTAGTTTTCGTCCCTGTTTTATTTTTAGGATACTTTAAAAACATGTAGCGGTACATAGAATCACATAGAATTCTAACTCCAAACGGCAACCATAACAAAGTCATCTGTAACCATATTATCTTACTAGAGAAGGTGCCCACAAATGCGCACGCGTAATTTTTTTATACCGTAGTTGGGTGGTAGGTATCCTATAACCATCGTCGTGGTCTTTCACTATCGGCCTCATCTCAAAGCTCAAAGTCGCTCAACGAGCAATGGAGAGGGCTATGCTCGGGGTGTCTCTACGTGATCGAATCAGAAATGAGGAAATCCGTAGACGAACTAAAGTGACCGATATAGCTCACAGGATTAGCAAGTTGAAGTGGCAATGGGCAGGCCACATAGCACGCAGAGCAGATGGCCGATGGGGCCGAAAAGTGCTCGAGTGGAGACCTCGGACCAGCAAGCGCAGCGTAGGACGTCCACCTACAAGATGGACAGATGACCTTAAATATAAAGGTCGCCGGAAGGCGCTGGATGCAGGTCGCTTCCAACCGGTATATATGGAAGTCCAAAGGGGAGGCCTATGTTCAGCAGTGGACGTCCTATGGCTGAGATGATGATGATGATGAACCATCGTTGGATGTCCAGCTATCCCTGCACCAAAATTAGTTAAAATTTGTCCAGCCGTTTCGGTGTGATGAGAGGACAATGGAAATTATGACCAACAGATGGCGCCAGACTGGCATGGTGTCGCGCCCATACAAAACAAAAGACGATCCTGCATCACGCTATAATTTTTTTTCCTGAAATCATGACCCCTCTCCACAGAACACAGATATTCAATACGAATCTAGGAGTTTATCATAGTAGGTATAGAGGAATTTTAACACTGAATAGGCTATTTACAGACAAAGCTATTTATAAACAAATTGGATCTGCTAAGGTCAGGTAACGGCTCCGCGAAAATCGTGAAGCTGGCGTTAGTCTATTTTCGTCATTTGTACTGACGCAAATCAAAATGAACTTTGACATTTATACCGGCGTAAGACACGGGCGAAAACGGGTGGCGGGTACAGATTTAGATAAGTATTTGACGGCGCGCAGGCAAATATGATGCCGGTTATTAATAGTTTGATTTGATTATCCGATTTTCTGTGTAATTTAAACGGTTAATTTGATTTTAAGACTGTAAATCGTAATAGTAACTAAGTAGTGTTGTTTACATCAATGAAATAGTTGAGGGTAACTTTAGATAATGCTTGACATTAATAAAAATGTTGAAGGTATATTGAAATAAGAGCGGGGCACCCCGAATAGGGTAGTAGGCAGGCGCCAATCGGTGACAGCTGGTGACTTGACGGACAGCTGGGCACGAGTGTGCATGCATACTAACCTATTGGCTCTCAATCAGTGTTTATCTTGTTAATCTTTCTTTATTTTGATTCCGAGTGTGTTTAAATAAAACCAGTGATTGTTATTTGTGATTAAAGTGATTTTATTTCAGTGTTTCTGGCATCTTGACTCCATAATGAGTGATACTGATGACGGACGTTCTGTCGATCGTTCTGCTGCCTTTCCCGGTGCTTCTATATATTTTTTTTTTCATACATACATATTGATTCATTAAAGACAGAATTACAAATGAAAATCAAGGGTATAAAACCATTTGGGTCCCGATTTTTTTGCTATATTTTACTGAACCCGACTGAAGTTGAGAAAATTTATTTATGTCTGTATCATAAATCTTTTGTAAGTAGGTACTGTAAATTTTTGTGAATGTGACTTAACAACTTCTTCCCCTTGGCTCTTTAAACGCGACAGTCATAGGCCTGCCGCACTGGTACAGGTTAAAACTGTGACCTAAATTAACTACTAAATCACACTAATCAAAATATGTTTCAAAAGTTGAGTTTGCATTGAGGTGGCAGAGGAAAGGAGGCAGTTTAGTATTGTCACAGAGGAAAACAATTATTTTGCTCTTAGTTAATTTTATTTCCAGGTTTAGTTTTACTATAGTATTTTTAGTCCCAAGTATTTATTCTTATAAATAAATACGCGTAATTATTCGCAAAATAAATATTAAGCTTATTTTGATATACCTAAGTATAAGCTTCTTATTTTTCTCGCGAATAATAGGAAAAATATTTGGGTCGCTGTAAAAAAAAATTACCATTAATTAACCAAAGTAATACAACAGTTAACTTGTAATTTTCACCTATACCAACCTATATCTCCCTATATAACTCTCTAACTTTAACTTCTCCGCTAACCTCCTGTGCCTTCCGCCATCGACCTTCAGGTGTAAATGTTCGCCGGTCGTGATGCAATTTATCCCTTGGATTTGCTCCATTTGCTTTTAATTCTGCGGCAGCGCGACTAAGTAAACACGAATTAATTTTCATAGCACTAATTTGAATATTGGGTTTTTATTTTACTTATCTGTATGGGGAAAAGTCTGCCATAGTCCAATAACTAACTAACTAGTATTATGCCATAGACAATAAACTATGTTAGTCTTACCCTTACCTGATTTATAAAAGATTCATCCTTTTAATAAACGATGTTTAGTACGCTTACAGTGTGTAAAAATCACAGGGCAATGAAGTAAATCGAATTATCTTTAAGATATACCTAAGAAATAAAGACTACGATTTTGGTAAAAATCGTTAAATATAGGTCAATTTAAGACATGTAATAAGTTATTCGCTTACCAATTCGATACATTTCATTGTTTTCCATCTTAGTATTTTGCTGTGACGTCACTATTGACTTTACTTGTGAAACCATTTTCTCTCGATTTTCGCAAGTAAAAAAGCTGTGAAGCTTATGAAGTTTTTTTTATGTAAGATACTCAAGCATTGACTTGATGACTTCGATCTCAACTGTCAGTTAGTAATGATATGCCGACGATAGAGCATTACCAAGGAAGTGCCTATTCACTCTCGTCTTGAAGATCCAAGTCAAACTAGAAAAAGATTTAAGCTAAGGTGTAAAAGCCTTTCAAATAAACAATGCAAAGATCGACACACAAAGCATTAGGAAAAATTCGAAAGGTTGCTTGGGCGTAAGGGTGGCGGAAAGGTTAACGCGCTGGACCAGCAATCTAGAGGTACCGGTTTCGATTCCTGGTCTCTTCCACCAGGCTACGCATTTTCAATTTTTTTTAAGCTTTGGTTTTTGTATCAACGGAAAAAGACCGGAACAAAGTTCTCTTCAGCCGTCCTATTGAGGAACATAGTTGCAAGTAAAATAGGGTTGTCACTTGTATGATATCCAACTTTATTTCTAAGTTCTTCGTACTAATAAATTAGATTATAAGGGTAGGCCACGTGCATCCGTAATATAATAAGTTGTGATTGCGGTTGCCTAGGGACGGTCATGACTCATTCCGCTGCAAATTAACGGCAGCCGGTGCGAATCGTACGCACTATTACCTACCGCAATGTATAAGCCGTAAAAATCTTAATTGAATCTTTCTTCTGCAATGCATGTTGGACCTTTGCTTTGAATATACTTGAAGACTGGTTCTTATCGGTATACAAATTTTAGCAATGTTAGGAAATGGGACGAGAAGAATTTTCAACTCAAGCAAAGACCGATAAGAATGACGATTTGAAGTAGGTATACGTATATCGACGGCAAAAGCCGAAACGTAATAAACGCCAAGGGAAGTCATTGGTAATTTTACTTTAATTTAATTATACTTTATTACGATTACGCTATGTGCTGTCGTCGATATGTACTCGTATGTGTATTTTATAGTGTACCTACTTGCAACACCGAACGAATCATTTAGTGAGTAATACTAACATATTAAAATTGTGAAGCTGTAGTGTGAACTTGAGTACTTAATCAATCTAGTGTGTACCTTACTAGAGACTTAAACGGAAATACGTAACAGACCGAATGTTACGAGACCTGCTACTCTACCTGAATTAAATTGTCAACGACTGCAAGCGATCGGAATAAAAAAAAACAATGACATGTTTAGTAATACGAGTGAATATATTAGTTAATTACTCGTCATCGCAGCAACGTTGCCCCAGTACGCCTTGTCTTGCGCGACGTCCAGCGGCGGCTCGTCGGGGCTCCGCGCCGGCTCCAGCAGCCCCGACACGGGTCGCGCGCCGAGCAGCAGCGCCGCCGGCGACACCCGCGAGCGCCGCAGCTTGACTGACCGACCAATCGGCACCCGGTCAAACTTTTTAAGTTTGGAACGTGCGCGTTTTTGAATTTCGAATAGTCTTCACTGAATGTCGATGTTAATCAAAGTTTTGAATTTGGAATAGCCTTAAATTTCGCGCAATTTTTATGGCTTTTTTTTCGGCCAGTCACTATAAAAGTTTTCCACAAGCTTTTTAAAAATAAGAACAACAATCCTCTGCTACTGTTCCGATATCATATATCAAACAGTTCGCGTTTCCACAAACTGAACTTTTTATAGTTAAAACGGGGCGAAACTCTTGTTTTGTTTAGTTTCCCTATTGATTTAATAGTCTTTATAGATTATTTGGCAATTTGTTGAATAACTTACTTCATAGAAAACAGACGCCTAATGTATCTTTAATAGATTTAAATTGAGCGTTTATGTTTATTACTATACAATTTGATTTAACGGCGGTTTAATTCAACATTCACCATACATTTACACTAATGCTGGCGTTTATTTACGTAACATGTTCCGAAACACGTTAACTCCAAAACGCGGTTGACCTATAACACACGACCCGTCAGCTTATAACACAATCAAACACATCTGATCGCACTGCGCCACCATTTACACACCAAAAAACTCAAACAATCACATAAAATTCACTAAAACTTGAACTAAATTCATGTAAAATTTATTTAAAAATAATAAATTTCTAATTTTAATTGACACAAATGAGTTTTTTTCAAATTTAGAACACGGAGTTTTAGGTAAATAGAGAGCGCGTGCTTAACTTATGGCGGCCGACGCCATATTGGATCTCGAGGGTTGCCCCAGCTGACGCATGCGCCCTGCAAATGTGAGCTGAAAGAACAAGGGTCGGTCCTCATTTAAATTTCCACACAGTAAAATATCAAGCACCGCGTCCATCGTTTGAATAGTTTGTGGGCATATAAACTGGTCCCTTGGTGCGGAAGCAGTGAATAACGATACGAGAGATTTTGTCATTGACTTTTATGATCTAGTGAAGGGTAAAGTCTGAGAGGTGCCGTCATATTTATGGAGATTTGTCTATTTTTGAACTTGAACCAACATCAATCAGCCTTTTAGCCGACCAACGCTTTTTATAGTATTTTTTTTATAATGACAGCCGATTAAAAAATAATTTGCGCGGCATTATCTGTAATCCATTAGCGACAAAATGCATTTATAGTGCCTCAACTAAACATTTGATAATATCACCAATTTAGTTGAACACACATCTGGGACGGATCATTATATTAACTAAGTTATAGACATATTAACTCTCTGGCTGCCTACTAGAAAGGCACTCAACAAATGAAACATAAAACGTAATCAGATTTCATGGTTATTAAAACATCATTTGATTCAACGACTCAGCTAGTGGATATTTACTTTTAGCCATATATTTTATTTTTAACATTTAATTTTTTTTACCATGCTCGTTACTATAACAATAAAAAGTTGGCGGTTTTTATCTGATATTTAGCAACACGTGATCGAGCAGATCACACGATAAGTCTCCGAATGGACAACAATGGTGGAGTGGCCCAAGAATGCGAACAGCCTTGGTCTGAGATTTATAGCACGCTCACCCACTTCGAGACCTAACGAACCATGAGAACACTTTACTTATAACCTTTTTCGGCCCTCTTCTAATTGACCGTTTAAATGTGGAAGTAAAGAGGGCTACTCCGTTGTTCGAAATTCAAAATTCGTATTGTTAATGGAACTAAGCAATACCTACATTTTAATTAGTGAGGCAGCACAGAACGAAATTCTAATTTATAACAGACTAAGCTTCTCTGTAACGGATTAAATTTTTAAATCTAACGGAAAATTAAAGAAAAATAACTGCCACGTAGCTCTATAACTATCCATAAATAACTTGGACTCTTGGTATAAAATAAAACCGGTTAAAGAGAGGTTTAAGTACTACACACACTCACTTTGTGGTGTTTGAATGAATTCGTACACCTACTACGGATTGTCCATATAAGTGTCGATTACAAAGATGTGTGTTTAACGGATAAGCGGATCGATATCACATTCCAATCACGATTTTTTTTATTCGGAGAGGTGTTGGATTAATCTTTGATAAACCATGTTGTTTTTTTAATACTCATAGGCCTGTCTGATTATAAATAGTTAATGCAGTCTATGAAGTCGTTTGCAACTCCGAAAGCATCACATGTGTGTGTGTGACCCTTTAAGAACCTGACTGATATTATAAAGTCACCACTAAAATACAGACAGATACGATCAGGGCATACATTTATTATAGATTAAAATATCCATTATAATACTACTTTAAAATGAATAGGCGGCCCCTTTCTCTCCGGTACCTACTATTAATACACGTTATTAGAATCAATTTGTCAGCTGCGTTGGCATAAACGCTCGTAATTCTTGACGCAGTGGCATAATCAGGTCAAACCTGACCTGTCAAAACATAATATGCTGTTTGCAAACATAGATAAACAAACAGTTGGTTGAATAGAGCATGCACTAAATGCGATCGGAACAAAACGTGACTAGTACATGGAAATGCCTACATGATCACAATACTGTACATGACTTTTATGTCAAATGTCAAAGCGTATCTGGAAAATATAAACTTATTATGAAAAAATATAATTCAAAATCTGATGTGTCTGTCCTGCTCCTATTTTTATTGTAAGACACGATAGCTATGAACATACATATACGATTTTTATATGTTTAAGTAACACTACATTGGTTGTTGAAACTTAATTTCGTTTGTCGTTTGTGTCTTTAATAAGCATTAAAATATATATCTTAGGATATATTATCTAGATACCGCTAGAATAAAACTAATATTTAAACTTATATTTGCGAATCATCGGATTTGACCGGACATTAATCTCTCAGTTTGAATGGGAAATGTCTGTTTCTCCATTTTACATTTTATAAGTAACTGTCAATTTTAGTATGCAATTTGACATAAGCCAGTAGTAAAATTGTCACCTACTTTTGATGCTGACAGTACTATGCTACCTGCATCCGAATAGCACCCACATTGTGACGTACCAATCCGATACAAGCCTCCATCTTTTGTTCACCATCTTAAATACCGTTATTTAAAAAGTTGTTTTCTTTTTGACACTTTACAAATTGCGAGCGTTGCCGGCATTGTTATTTTAGTATACTAAGTCTTGAATGGGGAATTCGGCCGAACGTCACCTGTGCACTTGTTCTTTCAAAGTTTGCTGAATAGTGAATGCACAGAATTTTTGCGAAAACATGACGGTTCTGAATAGGTGATTTTCGTGTGAATATTCTTTATCAACGTGCTCTGAAAAAAGGTTTCCCTGATATAGCAAGTTGAGCATTGTTCTAGCTAGTATTGTTTTAAGGAGGTACTTCAAACAAAACAGATTTAATGATAACAGTGAACAGTAAGTGATTTGTCAAAAGGAAAAGTAAATAAGTAAAAACGATGATGAATGACGCTCACTGCCGGACAATGGCTTTCCACAATGTGATACGTACAATTCCCGCAACCCTAGTAAGAAAAAAGTAAAACCTCGAGTCTTATCATTGTGCGATCTTTTCCTGAAATCTTACACAATTCAACGTAACATACTTATTACTTTCCTAACAACCGTATCTGCAAGGCCGAGCACGTTCTCGCGGAGTTCTGTACCAATGTGAACAATGAAGCATTTCAATTTGCAAAATATTAACGCATTCAATTCAGGAACAACTTTTGCGGCCAGTCACCACGGAATTGCCTCATGACGATGATCTATACAAATTCTTAGAACATACAAATGACGGGGATCTATCAAAAATAATTAGAAAACAGCGAATAAATATGGCTTCAAGAAACCGGCCAAGTGCAGGGTCCACACACGATCCAAGGGTTCTCTACATATAATGAATTGCGCAATTTTATCTTGTTTAAAAGTTGTATGATATTGCCTGAGAAAATAGGATACTTTACGGCTATCATTCAATAGTATTCTTATTATTAATGATTTAATTTCCTGTCAATGTTAATGTTATGGAAGGCAAAGATGGAGATGGAAATTTCTAAAATACCTATCATACTCTTATTTTAGCATTTTATCTTAGGGTAAACAATACATTCTGAACAAGATGTTGATTCGATTTTATAATATGAATGCTAAACGCCTTAAATGTCGCAGTTTTTTTAGTTGAATGTCTAGACATGAATTAAACCTGTTAGGACTTAACAGAAAAAAATTAACACGACACTGATATTAGGTATAGCTGTAGGTATGTATGTCGATTAACATTCGAAATAGGTACGAGTATCTACTGCTCTTTTAGCCACTCGCAAACGCTCCAAAATAAATATTAAAGAAGGTACAAATATAGATTTCCCTAGAGAAATCAATAAATGGCTTCCAACTGGGAATCTATCTTTTATCTAAAGGTACATTCACTTTTTAAACTGACTGAGTTTAAAAACATAACAAGACCTAGAGTCAAACCATACAAAGTGAGTCAGTTTGTATGGTTTGACAGTTCATTTGCTTGGAGGAGTTAGCGTGGTTAGACTCTATTTACGTTGTTGCATCAGCCGCAAGAAACACATGCGCCACAAAATATCATTGTCTATTGACTATCAAAACGGCGGTAACTATCATTGTTCCAACATGATAATGATTATAATGGACTTGGGAAAAATTATCTTTAATCGCGGAAGTCTAAAACAAAACTGTATAGCTGAGATCATGCGAGGGAAAGTGACATTCACTTTTCTATCATTGCCGGAACCGAATTGTTTAAGACGAAATCGATAATAGCTTAACGAGATTCTGTGTATTTTATGCGGCTGTTTTGTATTCATATTTTTTATACACGTCTTTAACTATTTCTCATGCTGTTTTAGATAAGAGTGTTTATTTACAGAAATCAACGACGCAACAGAACGAACAGCCATTCCTTTTTTGTGGATTAATAGATTTAATTTGTCCGAAATAAATGTTTCTTTTTTTAATATATATATATATAACTTGAATTTTTCTTTAGAGTTATCCATTTATACATTATATAATGCATTTTAGGCAATGAGGCAGTAAATACTGAAACTCTCACGAATCTACAGGCGTGATGAATCTGTCAGGTTGGTAATCTCTTCAAAATTGCATCACAGCTATGATTTAATAGCTTAATCTTTCAGTCTTTAATATAAACGTTAATGCCCTCATTAAATTACATGCCGGAATATAAACATACGTAATTATAAATATACCTATCCTTAATTGCTTCGGAAGATTTGGTGGTACGGAACGAGCAAAGTAAATAAAAACTTATGTTTTCAAGCGATTTACATACTTAATTTGACAATAATGTACATATCGTATTAATTAATTAAAACGACAAATCAAATACAAATCAAATAAAACGACAATAAAATCGAAACCAATTTTAACACCTATATGCAAGTTATTCGACTAAATTTGGACATGAACCTGAACCTGTATAACAAATGGATCGTTATCAATTTACTTTTGCTACAACCATTCGAGTCATTTCCATAATGAACAATGAAGATAAACCTTAAGAATAACGATCTGTTGTGTCCGACAAATTGGCCAGGTTTTTTTAGGGTTCCGTAGTCAACTAGGAACCCTTATAGTTTCGCCATGTCCGTCTGTCCGTCTGTCCGTCTGTCCGTCTGTCCGTCCGTCCGCGGCTTAGCTCCGTGATCATTAGTACTAGAAAGCTGAAATTTGGTATGAGTATGTGTATGTATCACGCCGACAAAACGGTAAAATAAAAACTAAAAAAAAAATTTTTTTTCGGGTACCTCTCGAACACCTAAAGTGGGGGTGATTTTTTTTTTTCGTTTCAACCCTAGTGTGTGGGGTGTCGTTGAATAGGTCTCTTGAAAATAATAGGGGTTTTCAAACATTACTTTTTGATAAAGTCAGTAGTTTTGTAAATATTCGCTCCGAAAATAAAAAAAATTGTGTCCCCCCCCCTCTAACTTTTGAACCACAAGTCAAAAAAATATGGAAAAATTCATGTTAATGCGGCCTTATAAGTACTTTCAATGAAAACTATATTGAACAAAATCGGTCAAGCCGTTTTTGAGTTATCGCCAAATTTCATATTTTTTCTTTAAAAGGTCGTAAGTTGACTTCCAGAAGGTAATAAGTGATTACAGTTTCTAGGGCGTTTACGACCTTTTTATAGAGCTTAAAATCTGTCTTAACTTAAACCTCGGGCTTAAAACAGCAGTTTATTGTGAAGGATGAGCAACTACGGAACCCTACACTGAGCGTGGCCCGACATGCTCTTGGCCGGTTTTTTTTACAATTGGCAACACCGATAAGATGGATAGTTTATTGCCAGTGCCCAATATTAATTGATTCCTGCAGTGGTTCCGTGAGAGCGGACGGCCTTGTGTGAGATGTACAGACGGCTACACAGCACTTAAATAAAGCGAGTCTGACCAGCCAGTAGTGTCACGAGCATGATATAAGAAAACAAAGGTATGCTACTCCGCAATGACAGGCGGTTTTTCGACGTCATCAGGCTATGGTTGGTCGGTTCTGTCAATCCGTTTCTGTGTTACCAGTGGTGTATCATAATACTCCTCGACTCCCTTGTTACCTGTATGGTATGAATCTCATAAAATCGTTAGTGTTTTAAAACAACATGACCATCATAATGCATGTATACATGCATAATTTTTTTTTGTACGACTGGCGGTAAAATATTCCTTATAATTATTTTGTTACCATAAAGTGGCAGCTAATTAGTGACGTAGTAAGTCTCACTAGCCGGAGTGTCATACCTTGTTTTCTTATACCATGGTCAGACTGTAACACTTTCAATAACAAGCAAATACAAGTTACCGTACGTACATTTGAAGTGCCTAATTGGTTAATTTGTTGAATGGATTGTGTATCCTAATTGCTAGTCGTTTAAGGCTGAATTTTAATGAAATACTTGTGTTACACTTCGACGAATTAAGAATATAGAATAGAACGATTTTGCTATGCTATTTAACAAACTGGTTTTAAGGCGCCGATCTTTAAAAAATACTGGATTTTATCAACGCTTCGCTGGGCTAATATCATTTGATTTTCATGTTATACTTACATTACCGAAATTATTGACTGGTACAAATTGTATGTGAATTGGTACTAATTGTAATGTATCTTTAATAAAAGTTTGTTGTTGACAACATTTTGTTGACAACTGTACAGATAATAAACATTAGAGGACATCGACCACTTGACTTAATATTCATGCGACAAATATTGTCTACCTTTCTTTATTTAGTGAAGTAGAAGAAATACAGATGAAGAGAAATGTATGCTACAAGGTTAAGTCGTAATTTCTTCAAAACATCATATTACTATCATAAAATAGAATCTGTTATATGTACAGATTTTATCTTATTATCCGGGCTGCATAGTGTACATCTATACCTATTACTCAAGATAAATAAGTAGCATTCAATGTGGATGATTAAGTTTCATTGAATAATACAGCGCACGACGTTCTATTACCAAGTAAAGAAAATAAAATAAACATTGAAATGATTACAGTGACGTAACAGCATAAAAGAGCAAAAACTATCAATTCAGAATCGGAGTACCTCTTTATAGAATAACGGTAAAGAGGTCATAGACTTGTGTGACCGGTAAAAACTGAATCATTCAGCGAATGAACGATCAAACGCGACTATCACTCATCGAGTGAATGGATCATGTCTAAACATTTGTTTCTGAATGCTTTATAACGGGGATAGTACTTATACCTTCATTGCTAAGTACATAGAACAATCTGAGGGTTATTTTATTATCATGCCCGTCATTATGCTTAATAATACGGCATTTGATTACAGCCCAAGTCAGCTACTCTTTATGAAATGTCAAAACGATCTGTTAATATGCAGTTTCTATGAAGATACTGGCTTATGACGTCACAAAAATCAGTAGTCAAACCACGTCTTCTTTTTAGTATTTGTCCAATTAAAAATAGAATAATGCCGAGAAGTTAGTGGTAGATTATTTGGATCCGTGTTGTTTTGATTGTGTGTTTAGTAGATTCAATGATAAAATTTATTTTTACTAAGGTCAAATACCGAATTATCCCTTTTAAACTTGCATAACAAATCCAAAAATCTTTCACCGCGAATTCCAAATATGGATCATTGATTGGTACATATTTATTACATGTTTTGTCAATATGTGAATCACATGCGGACACGAGGTGTCTTCTATGCCCCTGGTCTAAAAGTAGGGTTGCCTCACTTCTCGGAACACACGAGTAAATAATCTCCTTGAAATATTGACTCAAATGCGTTTGAAACTATCCTTATCTTCTTATTTAAACGCACCATTGACGTTTTCAATAAAACCGTTGACGCTTATTATTATAAAACAACTACCTGCGCCGCGCGGTGTTACCCGCTCATCCCACCGGAACACTACATTTTATTGGGATAAATAGTAGTCTATGTGTAAATCCAGGGTGTCAGTTACCTTCATACCAAAAATTATCAAAATTGGTCCAGCCGTTTCAGAGTGAAAAAGTAACAAACATACACATAAACATACAAACTTTGGCGCTTATAATATTAGTGTGATATCTTCAAGTCTATAACAAATTTCTTGTTAGAGATTGTACAGAATTAATCGAGGTTTACGTGAGCCCTAGCCTAGCTCATCTCATTAAGTGTTTACTAGCAAGAACCGTTACTACAAAACGATTAAAGCCTCAATAAACAAGAACCAAGCCAGTTTGCTGCCATACAACCGCCATACAAGGAATGAGTACTTATGTTGTGTATTTTTTAATTGTTAGAGCGCTAGAAGACAGGCTTCTCTTGAGACTTTATTTACTTTAGATAAGAAGTCATATTCTTACTTAGACGGATTTAAGCACTTCATTTTACTAAAATCCTAAAACAGGGTCCTGAAAATAAAATGTGTAAAGAATAGTCTACTGGTTACCACTTTTGCACCGGGTTCTTATCAGCAAGACGATTGGTATGAAATTTATTTAATAACTGTTGTTATTTCACAAGGATTGTCAATAGTGACATTGAAAGAACACCTGCAAGCTGTGACGTGGATACGTTTTAAAATACTACGAATACAAACTTCGATAGGACATTATGGAAGTAAATGAGAGTAAGCGAAGCGAGGGAAGACCAGACGAAATATTTTCAGCAGATAAGATATAGGTAGTTTTAAGTCGTGTCTTATGAAGAAGAAAAAGATAGCAATGGTTGAAGACTGCGAAATTATATTAATTAGGTATATTCTAAACGTTATTGACAAACTGAACAGCAATTGAGAGGCATACCAAAGAAAAGTTAACTATGAACGATGTTAACGAGTTACAGGGAGATATGGAAGAAATAGACATATGCTCTCCCGCGGAATGAGATTGTAACAATTGAACATTTGCCAAAGTTTGGTAAGTAATAAAATTCAAACTCCCGATACATAAATAAAGCAGTGTAAAGAAATGAATTCGCAAAGCACAATGGTTTGCAAGAAAACAATACCTGACATAGATGACGCAAAGTTTCTTTTTCCAATATGGACATAATTGAATACAAAGCATTTCAATTTAGTGTACAAATAAAGCGCTAATATTTCATAAGATATCACTTAGTAAAACAATTTTGTAAAACGTTTTTAATTTGCGAATAGACCGTTTTGGTGATTCGGCAAGGTTTTACGTTACTTAATTACAAAATACATTCTAACATTTTGATTCAATAATACGTAGATAATACCTAGAAGTATGTATACTTCCATGTTATTATTTAGGGATGTGACACTTCACATCGCTAAATCCCTGTAATCCCTGTATAGGTACATTGTATTTCGTCTATTCTCGCATGCATTTGGCTAGTTTTTATAGTAATGGAAATGATACTGATAATTATCACAATGATATAAAATTAGGTACAGGTTAACTAACCAACTATCGACATAATATATGTAACCTAATCCAGTGGACCCAATTAATCTTTCCCAACTACTAAGAAAAAATACATGTCTTTGGAAACCTTTTAAATCTTTTCCCAAACGTATTGCTCTAATTGTACTTGAAGTTAGACTTGAATTATGTTAGTACAGTTCGCTCGTGCCGGTTATCTGGCAGAGTAACTTGGCGTTTCTCCAAGTTCGATACAAGCACGAGCACCCTTGACCGGTATGTATAGCGGCACACTTTCAAGAGATTTTATGGATTGAAACAGGGTTATTTGTTTGAAACAGGGTTATTTGTTTGATTTGCGGTGTACGGGGAAGGAAGGAGAATAGTAAAATCGGTTAAATATAAATAGATGCCGAAAATGATCAAACGAATCAAACTTAAAAGCAATCGAACATTTATCATGAATATGTGTGCTGGTGCACGAACAAACCAAACAGTACATAATAACCATAACATTTGCACGGTAGGTATACATACAGAAACACATCATCATCAGCCCTGAGTCGTCCAATGCTGGACATAAGCCTGGATTGATGATGATGATGATGGTATCCTCTTATCTTATCCCTCATCAGGGACATAGGGCTCTCAGAAGGATTTTCCATTGCCGCCGATCCTGCGCTGCTTCCTCGAGTTTTTTCCAGTCGAGGCCGGTTGACGCGGCTTCTTTGTTGACTGTGCGTCTCCAAGTGGTGCGAGGACGACCGAGTCTTCTTCTACCGGATACTTGCCACGTCAGACCTTGTTTGGAAAGATGGTTGTCAGGTCTTCGCAGTACGTGACCTATCCAGCGCCACTTCCGAAGAAGTATCTCCTTAGCGATAGGATTTTGGCCGCTCAGCTCCCATAGCCTTATGTTAGAGATGGTCCGTGGCCAGTAGATTCCCAGAATCCTTCGCAAGCATTTGTTAACAAATACCTGGAGTCTATTTGTGATTACGTTTTTTACGGGCCACGTCTCACATCCATACAGGAGGACCGACTTGACGTTCGAGTTAAAAATTCTCAATTTTGTATAGCGAGTGATAACTGGGGACGTCCATACGGGCTTCAGCTGCGCATATGCGCATAAGCCTGGATTAGTAAACCGTTAAAGGAGAGAGAAGGAAGGAGAATAGTAAAATCGGTTAAATATAAATAGATGCCGAAAATGATCAAACGAATCAAACTTAAAGCAATCGAACATGTATAATGAATATGTGTGCTGGTGTACCAAAGGTGTCACGAGTTCTTTTTCTGTTTTATTATAGGTATTTCATTGTGTTTGTGTTTCTGTGTCCAGGCCTATGTCCAGCAGTGGACGACTCCGGGCTGATGCTGATGTGTTTCTGTAGGTTTACTAATGTTTCGAAGCAAAGTATTTTACCGAACATTATGTTTCGCATAATACTCATTTCGCATAATTGTTATTCTACGATCATCATTTACTTCTCTGAAAAGTTATAAAATAAACCTAACCTAACCTACCCTCATCTACTAGGACACACCAAAACATTTTTAAATATATTTCCCGTTTCAGCTAAAGAAAATTTCTGCCAAATTAGCATTTTGCGAGACATTACGTTCGGTTAAACAATTTTCTACCAGATGAGGACTTCTGACATACCTGCCAATAATTTCAATCCATGAACGACCAAAGTAAGTTGAGCGAAACTTGGCAAGAAATGACCTTCAACGAGCCAAGTTTTACCCTCAAGAATCGTGACCGAACCGCCGACATAAGTATTATGCCACAAAGCAACTATAACTGCCAGTAGGTACTTAGTTCAGTTGTGAACTAGTTACATACTTGCAAGAGAACGCAACTTGATCCTGAGAAGGACTGCAAGTTACAAACGTCCACTCTACAAGTGTACAGTTACTATCCTTGAAACGGGTAACTAAATCGCTTCAGAATTGTTGTAATAACACTATTCTAGGAATTGAGTATACATTCGTGAGGGATAGTGCACACCATGAAGTACTAAAATAAGTACCTAATGAAATAATGAAAAAAAAAATGTAAGTAATGAAATCGTATGCAACGGCAACAATTTATCGCAATTAGTGACCCAAATTGGAAACAGTATATTATATTCAAAAAGTAAGATGACTAAACAAATTACTATTCTTTAAAAAAATACCAAGGACGAAACAGATACAATAAATTTAGATAGAAGTTTCAAAATTCCAGGTTTAAACGATAGGGAAGAACGATCGGAAAAAAATCTATAACTCCCAATCGTGTTTAATCAATCAATGTTTCTAGTCTTAGAATATTAATTGACTTGTTTAAGAGTTCTTTCGTGAAACATTTTGGAATAGATTTCTTCTAATTAAATCTAAATATTTTATACTTAGCCGTCTAAGATCTGTCCGCTCAAACGGACGAGGGAAAGATGTCTCGGTCGCGACCCCAGCAAAAACTAGACTATTGAAATATGCCAACAAAAATATGTTGCCACCACAGATTAATAAAAAACAGTTTTTCTTAGTTACAATTTGAACATAGTAAAAAAAATATGTGAGTCAGTCCCGTAAAGTGAGGCTATTCGGAACCCAGGGATCAGGGGATTATTTGGTAATTTGCAAATAAGACGAGGTAATGCTGCCAGCGTCTTTGGTACAATGCCACGGGCTCATTTTTAGACATAGTATAGTGTTAAAAGTTCAATAATAGGTAATTACCTAGCACAGATTACGGCACTTTCATGTCTATGATACCATTAGAAAATATGAAACTCTGTTCACATATAATTAATTGCGACTGTACACTCTCCAATATTTGCAATTATGTTCTTGACTAATTTCGCTTTTGCTAACTAGCAAGCTAGTTCTTTTTCACTCTTGATTTCTTGACACTTTTTATCAATATATTTTTTTTATCTTCACAGTGACCTAAGCAAATCAATCAATAGTCGATTGAGTGTTCATTATGTGCGATTACAACAAAGAATTGATCGTTTCGACCTTCCGATCAAATGTCGAGCGGTCGCTAAGTAAACATTCACTCGTAAAATAGTTGCTCAATCAGCTGTCAATGTATTTTAAATTATGATTCAATTTTTCAAAATCAATTCATTATACTCGGTTAATTATTCTATACTATCTATTTACATACCCAAAATATGTGTTATTATGATAGGTATTAAGCAACACGGTTACTCTTATTGCAATTAAATGGCGGCCTAACTGCTGAATTCACAACTCCGGTCTGAACGTTTAGTTTTATTGATTTCAAAACGTATTGTCGAGGAATTGCCGATGACACAACTTATTTGGACTAAAAAATCACAATTCGAATGGGGTACATGAATATGACTTTATTTCATTACCTTACCTGTAAATATGTATTATAGTATAGGTATATTAACTAGCTATAAATAGGTAACTGAATATAACTTTATTACACAGATAGGTATATCACCTATTAGGACCTTAAGTTTCGGAAGGTTTGATATTTTGTAGAGTAATTAAATAAAAATAAAAATCAAGTTTTCCTCACTCTTGACATAAGTATTTTCATCACTCGATTAATCTTTTTTAAAGTAAAATATACTCTCAGAACTATTCATCTAAGGTAAGGTGGGGTAAGGTAAGACTAACAGTTACTTAGTTATTTATTGGACGGGCAGTCTTCTTCAATCGAAAACTGGTGAGGAACTGCGCAGGATCGGGGCAAGTGGCATGTTCGGAGGCCTAGATCCTGTTTGGGTCTTGGAAGTATTTTCCCGGTGATGGTCTTACCTCTCTCTACCTTACCTTATATTTAACTATAAAAACTGCAAACTTTTAATTAGTTTAGAATTATTTGCTTAAGGAAAATGTAAATTAGGTACTCAGGAAAGTTCGTTATTAAATACCTGAAGAAATTAACGTGGTCAGAGCAGCAAATCTTAGATTGAGTTTACAAGTAAATACTTCATGATTCATGAAGTATTTACTAAATAAGGCAGGGTTTTGAATAAGTAATTAAATAAGCTTGCTTGTAATTATGAATTAAACGATAAAGTGATAGATTTGAAACGTAGAGTATACAATAATGTGAACTTTATTGTAACTCCTAAATTTTATTTTTCTCTTTATTGTATACTAATGTTAAATTATAATTTATCAACTAATTAATTTGGTAGGTATTAAATATTTAAATATAAAATAAGACCAGATTTATTATGAGAGGTTCAGAACTTATTTTATGAGTTACTAAATAAATAAATAAATATAAAGGTACAATCTTACACAATACGACAGTTCCAAACTAAGCAAAGCTTGTACTATGGGTACTAGATCACGATATACATAATAATAAATACATAGATAGATAACATCCATGACCCAGGAACAAATATAACACAACGGTCACATTGTGCAAATCCAATTAACAAGCGGAAATCTATCTCAAAAAATCTAGTGTTTCGCGAAGGCTCGAGAATTGATCAATACAACAAAAATCAGAATATAGGTACAGCTTACTAAAAAATGCCGCAACCACAAAACCATAACCGCCGCAGGTGTGACCATTGTTTTCCCCTGATACCGAAAATTCCTATTGCGAGGAAAGTTCGGTTTCTCGATTCGTTCTCGGTTTCGACCGAAATCGCATTAGATCCAGTCGGTAATGACCCGCGACCGAGTGATTTCTAGTCGAGATGGGTAGATTGGGTAGGAAAATACCCACTTACGTGAAATAAGACTTTTTGCGGAGCTATTTTTGACGTAATACTCGTTTGTCTAGACGTATCTAATGTTTTTATGTTTAAGTGATGTTTGTAGGTATAAAAGTTGGGAAGAGAAACCCTAATAATGTGATATATTATTAGTTATATAGACGAATAAGCGACTAGTGGCTCTGTAAGCAGTATATCTTGCCAGTTGTTTTACGTTTTCAAACCCCATATCTCCGCCATTCTGTTTTTTTCTCGAAAAACTGACGACAAAAAATCAAAACTTATCTAAATAAAAGAAAATAAAATATCGGCCAAGTGCGAGTGGGACTCGCGCACGAAGGGTTCCGTACCATTATCTGTAAGTTTGTTGTATGGGAGCCCCCTTAAATATTTATTCTATTTTATTTTTAGTATTTGTTGTTATAGCGACAATAGAAATACATCATCTGTGAAAATTTCAACTGTCTATAGCTATCACCGTTCTTGAGATACAGCCTGGTGACAGACGGACGGACGGATGGACGGACGGACACCGAAGTCTCAGTAATAGGGTCCCGTTTTTACCCATTGGGTACGGAACCCTAAAAAATGCTACCTGTAGGTAAGAACGGATGGAAATCTGGACTTGCGGATATACGAAAGATATTTTGTCCAACCTGAAACGCCGATGGTTCGCGCACTCATTCAATAGCTTCCTCATAAATAAATTAATCTCATTCAACAAGCATCTTTCCGCGAACCCTGAGCAAACTAACCATCTCTCGGTATTTGAAGGCGGATCAAGAGAATTTCCCAGCGAACTAGAACAATGAGAACTAAAAATAGACTGGTTTTTCCTTCACCCGGAGAAAAACAAGAGGCAGCACTCCGGAGAATAAGCCTGATATCCACCTCATAATAATGTGAAGGAATTTGTCAGTGGAGATACAAGAATGGTACGAATGAAAGTTATACGCTTGTGAGTTTATTTGCTTTTTACTCATGTATTCAGTATACGGATGAAATCAAAAGCAAATATTAATATCGGCTTTTCATGCAGTATCGAAACATACCTTTATTATGAACCGAGCGAGCGAAGCGTCTCCATTTTAGCTTGGCCCGAAATTCCTTCTTATGTCCGTTTGTCCGGATTTCCGGCTGTTCTCGTCTAGAGGTCGCATTTCTCAACAGATTCTCGTGAAATTTTGTGTACCGGCTTAATAATAACATAAGACTTTTTAGTCGAGTCAGTTTGTCGTAATTTTGTAAAATGGCGGTGATAGAAAGGAAATAGAAGGGAATTGCTGCAACATAGGCAGGGTCACAGGTCACACAACCCACGCATCAAATCTTTTCTTATGTAACTATTAAACTCCGAAGTATTTTGCAATTCTGCACAAATGGGAGCAAATCCTGTGACCTTTCCTATTGTGATTGAAGCCTTCCGTTCTTGATCGGTTCTGTTGCTGACCTATTCTGAAAGAAAAGCATAAAAGCAAAGCTTGCAATGCTAATAAAAGTGATGTTCAACATTTAATCACAACCTGAAGTTTTACGCAAGCAAGTTAACAAGACACTCGAAACAACTCCCTTGAAGTGTCTAGCTCAGAATAACTTGGAAGAATGTAGTCGATTTAATTAGATTCGAGAACGATCCAGAAGCCTCACAAAAGTAACTAGAACCTGAGATGGATAATTGCAGAGCTATCAAACGAAAATTGGGTGTTTAACTTTTTTGTTACGATTCAAAGATTCAAAGGATTTATTTGCTAGCAATACAATGTTATAGGTAGGTACACATCGGACAATATTTTTTGTATCGTGTATTCAGCGTATACGTATTACGGCATGCAGATATTTAGGTCGAATATATACACACTAAATTACCTATATTAATATTCAATAACATTTTCAATTCCAATAATGATGACAACAAATACTATCTCATACGAGTAAATCTATTTAAAATAGATTATTTTGTTGGTGTCAAACGAACGTTGCAGATTAAATTGCATAAGTAATTTATTACAGAGTACCCAGTGGCGTGATGTCGAAAATCTTCGTGGGCCAGCCGGAGCAGATATTACTTACATTTTCTCTAAGAGCAATAATAGCAATATAGAAGTCCTAAAACACATTACAATTGGCAAGCCGATGGGAATCTTGGATTGGTTCTATGGATACCACGCCACTGCTGAACACTCTTTCTATACGTAAACTTTTGAGTTTTTTAGCGTTTTGAGTCAAAACCCTAAAAAGTAGGTTCTCAGTAAAAAATACGCAGGCGCTCAACTCATTCATGTTGTTTACCTTATATCCTGGTCAAATCATGTTTGCACTTCGATTGTATGACGTCATACCCTGGCACTTCACTCGGTCGTATAAAAACGAACGTGAAGGGTAACATGGTGTAACGTAACATCAATGTTTGGCAAATCGATTCGATTTGATTCGATGCAAATCGAATCTTAAACTCAAATAAGTTTGTTTTTGAATGAGCAAACATTATTTTTTATTGAATTGCTAATATTAACAATTAAATCTTATGAACGTAATCTTTTTTTTTTTTTTTTACTATTTTTGCTTGCGGGCCCGAAGGGGCCCTTTGCACTGCTGGGACAGACGCGGCCCGTTCTTTTGAACGGGCCGCCGAATGAACGTGATCAAAACGGTCTTCCTCTATATGTACATTAAAAACAGGCCAAGTGCGAGTCGAACTCATCAAACAAAAAAAACCAGCAAAGAAATCACGTTTCTTGTATAGGAGTATTAATTTTATTCTGTTTTTAGTATTTGTTGTTATAGCGATAACAGAAATACATCATCTGTGAAAATTTCAACTGTCTAGCTATCACGGTTCATGCGATACAGCCTGTTGACGGACAGACTGACGGCCAGTCGAGTCTTAGTACTAGGGTCCCATTTTTCCTTTTGGTACGGAACCCTAAAAATGAGTGTTCAGTGTTAGCCCATATGAAATATCGGTGAAAACAATTAAAAATTAGTTAACGTTTGAGCTGGGAATTTTAATGCATATAACTGAAAAATTATTGAAATGTATAAACCATAGAATACAGCCGTACCGACTCGTATGACTTTCGCGCGTCTCAAATACAAACATCGAATGAAAACAATGAAAATTCTACCGCTCAATACGAGTATACTGCATTAATGTACCCGCATATTTCTATTTTATATCATGCGATATGACAGTTATGACAGTTAATCCGACTAGTTAAGTAGGTAGGCATCAAATTAATTTTAATCTGCAAAAACACGTCCTCGTTTACCCGGTTAAGTTACGTTTGCACCTCGTTTCTATGTCACCGAATATAAAAAGGTGCAAACTTAACTTAACCGGGTATCAGTGATTCATGCATATGTATATCCTGTTTACCGTCTATATGTTAATAGTGGACCAATTTACGCCTCACGTATTAGTCCAATGCACTTAACCGAAAACAAAAATCTATTTGAAAAACTCATTCTCGATACCGTTACAGAAAACGCGATAACTAGAAAATAAAACATGTGAGGCGAATTTACGAAAATGTGCTTATTGCTAAGGCGTTAAAGATTAATGTCGAATCATTGATAAGAAATAGTAAACTTTATCACACTATAATCAGTGCCCACGTTTACGGGTTACTACGTAATCTTACGAGTAACTAAATAGATAAACTTGTTTTCTAGTACTCCTAGAACCTGTTTTATAATATGTCTTAAAAACTACTAGGTATTATTACTTATATAAATAAGTTCGATGTAATGAAAATAACATAGCAAATTATCATGGTAAACAGATATATACTTACGGGTTATTTCCATCGCCAAAGTGTTTGTAACACAGACTCCCATTTTAAACACAGTAAATCTTACAGTAAGCTCACTTCAACACCGACCTATTTCCTCGTAACACAGTAAATTAGACCAACAGTACAAAACACACGTATAAAATCCAAATTTTAAATACCTGCGGTAGGTAAACTATAACAACACTGGCCGAAAATAAATTTGAATGTTTACTTTTTAATACTGGCTGACAGCAAGCAAAATTAGCAGCCTATTAACACTGGCTGAATGCAAGCTAATGCTGTTTGCCTTTAAAAAAACGCACATCCTATGACAGGGATTTCCGCGGCACTGCGCCGGACATTGATAGCGCAAATCCTGTTAGAGTAACCTCCATTAAGGGTTGGAAGCCCTGCAGTGATACACGCACTTAAAACAATCCAATTACGATCCACATTGTATACTTTTTTCTATTTTACACAAAACTTTTATTTGTTTTTTTTTTCTTTTATTTGGGATACTGATGGTAAAGAAGGGGTATAGTATATTTAGGACGCGGCCGCAGCGTGCGAGCTGTGAGTACAGACTGCGGTATGGCAAGTACGCGGTTGTAACCAGCGTCAGCCAACGCTTCTCAAACTATTGCTGCGAGTGTCGATTGAATATCGTTTGTTTTACAAATTCTGAAATGGATTTGTCGTCTCTTTTCCGACTATCAGTACTAGAGATTATGGTTAGCGATTTTTATGGGGAAAGAACGTTCTCGAGAACGGCACATCTCTAATCAGTACGAAGTACGACTAATACGAGATCTCATTCATGTCTTAATTAATTGTCGAAAATGGCTTGTTATTTTCCAAACTACTTCTTTTGTAGCTTATGAAAATTTTGTTTTTAATATTTATCTCTTCCGACAAGCATCATCTTCTCAACTATATCAACTAGAAAGGTTTAACTGAAGTGGATCGTGGATATATGTCAGAGATAATTTATCAATGTAACGGATATGATTATTATTAATTCAACTACTTTTAAAACGTGTAAGACATGCATGATGGAAACTTTTCTCTGCTAATTGCTACTTAACGAATCACATAAACAAATACGCCAAATAGAGATGTTGGATTTGCATATTTTATTAATTTGGCTTACATCACACTTAAGTGTAGTAATTAATATTTAGACGGTTCTCTAAAGAGCCAATTTGGTTATGTAAAGAATTCAATTGAGGAAAAATTACACCAATAACAAAATAAATTAAAAAGTAGTTTTAACCTTTTTCAAACAAACACCTTCCAAGATTAATTACAAACTCATCAAGAACCACTTACTTAATAGCGAATAACGGTACTCGTCATTTCATTACATCATTAAAAAACTGCGGCCACAGATTTAAACATAAAACAAAAAGTAACAACAGCTATAAAAAAACTGTGACCACAGATTAAAACACAAATTAAAAAGTTATCGAACCGCAGTCTATTCAGCCTGTGTTGGGCAACTTGCTCGTTTTGCCGCACGCCGCATTGTGGTCCATGCATTCTTTGGATCTGTGCTTTTTACAATTACTCTGGGAGATTCAATTTCAAGCCCATTTAACTTTGTACTTAACAAAAAGTGTTAGCATAAAAAAAAGGATTTTTTGTAAATCAAGCTCGATTTTCGATTTTTATAGGTAGGTAACTACCGTGGCGCAGTCACATTTTATGTTCGAAAAACCAAAGGTACGAACTTATAAAATGGTTTATGTTCTTCAGCACAGTGCAAGCTTTTTGCGCTTCACGTTTGAGATTATTGTATATCACGCAAGTTATAAGCAAGTTCATATATTCTTTCATCACATAATAATATACATTAGTCATAGTAGAGGATCCCGATATAAAACGACCTTCACCGAGATGTTTATTTTGATGAAATGTATTTTATATTTAATTTAATATGTCAATAAATATATTGCATATGGGTTGCCTAACAAATTTTAGTCCAGGGTATGATTAGTTAAAAATTAAAAAAAAAATATTTTGAAACATTTCGCCGGTTTGATTATTAGATAAATTCATAATAAAATAATCTTTAATTTTATTTAATTTCAATTCAATAATCAGACCGTTGCAAAATGCTAGTAGGTATAGATTTACCTGTTTATACCTGGCTACCCGATAGTTGTGACGGGAAATGAATAGGCAACCTAACGTTTGCATATTCTATGGGCTTCATACTTTAGATCGGTATAGAATTTATCTAATATTAATCATAACGGTGAAATGTTTATTTTTTTTTATTAATTATTAATTAAACATACCCTGGACTAAAATTTGGTAGGCAACCCATATGCAATATATTTATTGACATATTAAATGAAATATAAAATACATTTCATCAAATAGACATCTCGGTGAAGGTCGTTTTATATCGGGATCTTAGACTATCAGATGAGTTTTGCAAAACGCCAAAAAACCGGCATGTTGAGAAGCGCTGCGATTACACAACTGGACGTGATGTTTTTTGCATATTTTCATAAAATTCTTGGGAGTTCATACTTGACACAGTTTTAAAGTAAAAACATGTAGATAAGTACTGGTATTTACATTATACAGAATATTTCGCACGCAAACCTAAACCAAAAATAAAAATATTTTTGAACAAACAATTAAAATTGAAAAAATACGCTGTGTTCAAATTACAATTATACCAACAAACAGCTGTTCCTAATAACACACCCTGTAAACGACAACACACCTACTTCAATCATAATAAGTCGACTACAATTACAATCACACTAAAACCCGTGACGTCACTCTTCCCGTTTCCCGCAGTGACCCAGACGGCGTGGCGTCGATATATACCGAATATCTGAGTAACTAACCTACATTGGCCTGCAGCTATCGGGTTCGCAGACGTGCGCTTCTACCATAATATTTCATAACATATCTCATACTCATGCAAACACACGGCAGCCCGTGACGTCACTCATCCCTGTTACCGCAGTGACCCAGACTGCTTGGAGTCCAGTTACCGTTTGAATTGAGATATACCATTTTTTGACAACACACACTTTTGACAATATGAAAAGCACCTGTGAAAAGTTATTCATATTCAATTTTTAGATTTTCTGTTGGCATTTTTCAGTACAAGCCAAGTTAATAGAGACGTCACCACAAAATACTAACTATGGAGAAAAACAAACGGTGTATCTAATTGTCTTTTTTTTTTGTTTTGTTTTCCTTGGAGGTCCTAGTGGACCCTTTGCACGGATTCTGACGCAGTGTGTCCTTTAAGGTCACACAACCGATACATTTCTAATTGGCAAACGGACAATATCATTATCTTAAATTTGGTCTATATTTTACTATTTTAATAAAATATGCGATGTTGATTTTTAGGTATATCCCAATTACTGATTACCTGACCTACTGAATGTATTAAAAAATACTAGGTACATATATTAAGTATGTAAACTTAGTACAGCCAATTATCATTAAGTATCACATATATAATACAAGTACACTACCCGTGACGTCACTCATCCCTGTTACCGCAGTGACCCAGACGGCTGAACGTCGAAGTATGAGTACTGACGTCTGAATAACTAACCTGCATTGGTCTGGTAACAAGTTCGCAGAGTTGGCCTACTTCAAAGAGTATACACATACTCGTACAAGTTGTTGAAACTTTACAATGACAAACTTATCCGCAATAGGCTTTGTCAACATTTAATCTATAGGTATAGAAAAATCCGCAACACGCTTCGTCAAATATAAATACGTGTTATCACTTTAAAGTAATAAATATGGTCTAATCGAATTTGTTAATTCATGGAGAATGCATTGATAGGTAGCAGCTTATACTCGCATAGTTGCAAAATTGGCCTGGAAATTAAAGAATGAGTTAGTAGATCATACTAGTCGTGCTTACTTACCTAACTAGTGACTCACAATCGGTACTGTAATCTTAACCAGTAAGATTTTTGTTTATTTTAGTAAAAACCTAATACCCTTTTCTTTCTCATTACTTTCTGAATAAACCTCATTCTTTACATCACAATCGCTTTTAGATTATTGCACAACTTTTGGTTTTTCACAACGTACGTGTTCATATAAATATGTCATTAACCATTCGCCATTACATGTCGTTGGAATTGTCGTTAAGTAGAAATCACTAGCGAAATTGCCTTCTTGTAATCTCTTATATGATGTCTATCTTATATGTTATAAAGCTGATAGTCCAAGCTAAATAGTATATATCTATCAATCAGTCAGAGCCGTCCACTGCTGTCCTTAAGCATGTGACCTAAGAGATCACATGAATAATAATACAGATAAATAATAATGGTATAGTCATCTACATCAGTATGCGACGCAAATTTACTTTGCGAGCAATTGCCAAACTGTCTGCTTTTATGTAATTCACGCGCTTAATATGCGTCTGAGAGTTTAGAGTGAACTGAACCAGGTCGATCAATAGACCAGCAGCATCTTAATATAGTACGATTGTAGCGTAGCGAGTAATGCAATGTTGCATTGAGATATTTCAATTTTCGTCTGAGCAATATATGTACCTATTTCTAGAACTATTCTTCTTAACTAACTATACTTGTTATGAACTTGAATAAGCTCATTTAGAGTCATATCCTCATAAAGGGAATATGTGGAAAAAATCCCGGGGACAGGGATTCTTTCACAATATATCTGATCGAATCCATTCTTACGTGGATAGTCTTAGTCGTTATTTAGTAGGTAGGAGGCATTTTTTTGTATGCTATAACTAGAAAATTTGGTAACCTATATTGCAACTTCGAAACATTGTTTCCCCGCTGTATCGTTTCGCCGAATTTTCATTTGCCCGAAAGCTATTTCTCTTGAAACCCATAATATTTTCAGGATTTTATAAGCATCGTTTTATAGAACCTTTTAGGTTAGGTTAGGTTTGTTTTATAATTATTTTGAAATGTTAATAGTTTTGGGATAAAAAGATTTCAGGCAAATGAATATTCGGTGAAACGTTACAGCGGGGAAACAAAAATTCGGGATTATGTTTTTTTTTTTTTTTTTTATAACGGCACAACATAGTGGCTCCACTTCGCCTGCTGGTAAGCAAAAAGGGGAGCGCAAGTCGCAATGGCAACTGACGAGAAACCAACGGTGCCAAGTCAGTTGACACTGCCATGCTGGCCCGAGAGATGCTTCTTCACGCTTCGTTTGAAGGGTCCCAAGTTATAAGAAGGAGGAAACACATGAGCCGGCAAGGAGTTCCATACTTTAATAGTTCGGCAGATGAAGGAATTGCCAAACTTCTTGGTACGTGTGGGAATATTCTCCACGATGATTTTGTATAGTCAAATTAAATATTACACATACGAACCTCCATATCTCATGCCATGCGTAGACGCATGGCATTATAGCCTTATAAGGTACCTCCAACAGTTGTGAGTACCGAGGCGATTGCGTCAAACGACTATCAGACGCGAATGACGCGATCTAGTTTCGTCAGCGTACGCGCACAATGTGATATATTTCATGGAGCGAGAATTCATAGCGTATGACATCTCATTAACTTTAAGATACCACGCAACGTGTGAACTAAACAAGTGGTGGAAAGCGCTTGTTAAAGGTACGTCAAAAAACGGAGCGGGTTCTCAATTCATCAAAGATTTTTATGCATGTTCCCAGATTATTCAAAGACTACTGGACCGATTAGAAAATGTATGTTCTAGTTGGTTCCATTGCAGCATCGTCACAACTGTCGCGAGGTTAGGATCTGATGGTTGAATCCTGGAGAAATCGAGGGAAACTCTTCAAATATTATAGGCACAGTGATCGTGGTTTAAGTGGTTTTTTTTTGGTACCTCCAGGCATCATTTCGCTCCAATGACGCCGGTAATTTTTTGTTAAATAGTGATTATAAATTAAGAATTTTTATTGAGATGTCGTGTCTATTGTGTCGTCAGGATAGTTACAAAGAAAGTACAGTCAAGTGAAAAATATGGGTGAATCCTTCTCAAAACTAAATTCTATCGCTCATTATGTCAACGTATTTAGGACAGTATCAATAAAACCTGAAGGGCTACTCCGAAGATCGAAATTCGAAGTGCCATCTTCGTGCCATCCCTCTCGATCTCGTGTCAAACAATATTTCAATAAGCAAAACGGCACGATACGAAGGTTGAATTTGGATCATCGGAGTAACCCTTCTTTGTTTAAATCATAAGTTTCTTTTGATGACAAAGTACAGGAAATGGAATCCATTATTTCCACAGCCTATTCGATTCGTTCGGCTATTACCAGAGATCGGAATTATGTGCGTCATTATACACGGTGTCCTGTACTTAATGGACAACCTTCTAACCGATCCGATCAGACCGATGTTTAAGATAATCGGATTCTTTTTCAACGACTGGCACCTTGTTTTACTGTAATGCCCGACTAGGCCACAGATGGAGGGACTTTTAGCTGTTTTTTTTATATTCTTTAATAGTGGATCCTAACTAGGGTATATTAGAACATTTAGAACTTTATAAAGTGTTTATTATAAATGTATAATGAAACCCGTTTTTGTCTAAAATTATTAACAAGTTTAATCTTCTTCTTCTTCGTTACACTCTTTACAGAGTAGTCGTGGCCATTATGTATTTTACTTTTTTATAAGTTCAACTTTTAATTTTATGTTATTAATTTATCTTAAAAAAAATGTTCGTTAAAAGGTTGTCCATTGAATACGGGACACCGTGTATAATGACGCACATTTGTCCGATCTCTGGCTATTACCTACTATTAAAGTGTCGATTTTCCATTTTTACATTATCGATTATGTAAAATGGTTTGTAGACATTCATGTTGTATCAATTTCAATAAAGATTGAGATAAACTAACGAAACAGCAGCATTTTTGTGAAGCGAATCAGGTTATCAAGATCTGATAATCAAGTTACAAGTTAGGTTACGCAGCGCATTGAGAAAATACATAATAAAGTAACGTAATTCCATTCTTGTAAAATACTTGTAATTTTATAACCTAATTAATTTGATCACGGATGCTTTAAACAGTGTCATAGTATGCGCAAAATTATATTATAACTATGACCTAAAAATATCTAGAGTTAATATGTGGGGGTAGTGTCCGATAATCCATTCATTTCGGCCTGAAATACATGGGTTTGCGGAGACTTACCGACTGCGTACTCATGCCCACATGACTATTAGGTGCAGACTATTCAGTATTATACTTATGGCTTGCTATTGCTAAGGTACTCAATAGGTTGTGTCCCCTAACGAAAATAAGGAGTGATAACAGTTTAGGTAATGCGTTGCTGTTTATACAAACACATCTATGAACGGATGATGCAATTATTTGTTTAAAATGTGACGTGATTGAGAGCGTTCATACTTATGAATCAACAAAATTGGGACTGCCGTTGGAAGTATTGTCTTCAACTATAAATATCATTGTTTTAGTGATTACTTTTACACTATAATTGGTTACATCACAACAATCAATAGTAATTAGTTGTATGACACAATATTTATAAACATTTCCTGCTGCGAATTGAAGAAGTCTTCTTTCATTAAAAGATCAGAAATCAGTCGAAACAAATAGATAAATGTCGCTCACATTCTGTCGTTTAGACAATATGTAAACTAATTTATACCATTCAATTTAAAAAGAGAATAAAAGCACATGACCAATGCTAATAGTAATAAATATATTGCTGTCATGAAATCCAGTATACCTACAGGTTCTTAGGCTCAAATCAACTACTCTTTATAACAGTGTAATAAATGGCCTCTTGTGGACGTACAGAAAAACTCAGTTTTCCGCTCTTCAGCAGGGACAACTTGAATGGAAGACCAAAAAGTTTTGATGTAGTTAATGATCGGATAGAAGTTGCTAATGAAATGTCGTTACAAGTTCGTAACGACGTGTCAAAAGTCATACATCGGTCAAGGTATTATAAGCTGCGGAATAGAACCCATTAAAAAAACTTGCATTTAGTAAAAACCTAATACCCTTTTCTTTCTCATTACTTTCTGAATAAACCTCATTCTTTACATCACAATCGCTTTTAGATTATTGCACAACTTTTGGTTTTTCACAACGTACGTGTTCATATAAATATGTCATTAACCATTCGCCATTACATGTCGTTGGAATTGTCGTTAAGTAGAAATCACTAGCGAAATTGCCTTCTTATAATCTCTTATATGATGTCTATCTTATATGTTATAAAGCTGATAGTCCAAGCTAAATAGTATATATCTATCAATCAGTCAGAGCCGTCCACTGCTGTCCTTAAGCATGTGACCTAAGAGATCACATGAATAATAATACAGATAAATAATAATGGTATAGTCATCTACATCAGTATGCGACGCAAATTTACTTTGCGAGCAATTGCCAAACTGTCTGCTTTTATGTAATTCACGCGCTTAATATGCGTCTGAGAGTTTAGAGTGAACTGAACCAGGTCGATCAATAGACCAGCAGCATCTTAATATAGTACGATTGTAGCGTAGCGAGTAATGCAATGTTGCATTGAGATATTTCAATTTTCGTCTGAGCAATATATGTACCTATTTCTAGAACTATTCTTCTTAACTAACTATACTTGTTATGAACTTGAATAAGCTCATTTAGAGTCATATCCTCATAAAGGGAATATGTGGAAAAAATCCCGGGGACAGGGATTCTTTCACAATATATCTGATCGAATCCATTCTTACGTGGATAGTCTTAGTCGTTATTTAGTAGGTAGGAGGCATTTTTTTGTATGCTATAACTAGAAAATTTGGTAACCTATATTGCAACTTCGAAACATTGTTTCCCCGCTGTATCGTTTCGCCGAATTTTCATTTGCCCGAAAGCTATTTCTCTTGAAACCCATAATATTTTCAGGATTTTATAAGCATCGTTTTATAGAACCTTTTAGGTTAGGTTAGGTTTGTTTTATAATTATTTTGAAATGTTAATAGTTTTGGGATAAAAAGATTTCAGGCAAATGAATATTCGGTGAAACGTTACAGCGGGGAAACAAAAATTCGGGATTATGTTTTTTTTTTTTTTTTTTATAACGGCACAACATAGTGGCTCCACTTCGCCTGCTGGTAAGCAAAAAGGGGAGCGCAAGTCGCAATGGCAACTGACGAGAAACCAACGGTGCCAAGTCAGTTGACACTGCCATGCTGGCCCGAGAGATGCTTCTTCACGCTTCGTTTGAAGGGTCCCAAGTTATAAGAAGGAGGAAACACATGAGCCGGCAAGGAGTTCCATACTTTAATAGTTCGGCAGATGAAGGAATTGCCAAACTTCTTGGTACGTGTGGGAATATTCTCCACGATGATTTTGTATAGTCAAATTAAATATTACACATACGAACCTCCATATCTCATGCCATGCGTAGACGCATGGCATTATAGCCTTATAAGGTACCTCCAACAGTTGTGAGTACCGAGGCGATTGCGTCAAACGACTATCAGACGCGAATGACGCGATCTAGTTTCGTCAGCGTACGCGCACAATGTGATATATTTCATGGAGCGAGAATTCATAGCGTATGACATCTCATTAACTTTAAGATACCACGCAACGTGTGAACTAAACAAGTGGTGGAAAGCGCTTGTTAAAGGTACGTCAAAAAACGGAGCGGGTTCTCAATTCATCAAAGATTTTTATGCATGTTCCCAGATTATTCAAAGACTACTGGACCGATTAGAAAATGTATGTTCTAGTTGGTTCCATTGCAGCATCGTCACAACTGTCGCGAGGTTAGGATCTGATGGTTGAATCCTGGAGAAATCGAGGGAAACTCTTCAAATATTATAGGCACAGTGATCGTGGTTTAAGTGGTTTTTTTTTGGTACCTCCAGGCATCATTTCGCTCCAATGACGCCGGTAATTTTTTGTTAAATAGTGATTATAAATTAAGAATTTTTATTGAGATGTCGTGTCTATTGTGTCGTCAGGATAGTTACAAAGAAAGTACAGTCAAGTGTAAAAATATGGGTGAATCCTTCTCAAAACTAAATTCTATCGCTCATTATGTCAACGTATTTAGGACAGTATCAATAAAACCTGAAGGGCTACTCCGAAGATCGAAATTCGAAGTGCCATCTTCGTGCCATCCCTCTCGATCTCGTGTCAAACAATATTTCAATAAGCAAAACGGCACGATACGAAGGTTGAATTTGGATCATCGGAGTAACCCTTCTTTGTTTAAATCATAAGTTTCTTTTGATGACAAAGTACAGGAAATGGAATCCATTATTTCCACAGCCTATTCGATTCGTTCGGCTATTACCAGAGATCGGAATTATGTGCGTCATTATACACGGTGTCCTGTACTTAATGGACAACCTTCTAACCGATCCGATCAGACCGATGTTTAAGATAATCGGATTCTTTTTCAACGACTGGCACCTTGTTTTACTGTAATGCCCGACTAGGCCACAGATGGAGGGACTTTTAGCTGTTTTTTTTATATTCTTTAATAGTGGATCCTAACTAGGGTATATTAGAACATTTAGAACTTTATAAAGTGTTTATTATAAATGTATAATGAAACCCGTTTTTGTCTAAAATTATTAACAAGTTTAATCTTCTTCTTCTTCGTTACACTCTTTACAGAGTAGTCGTGGCCATTATGTATTTTACTTTTTTATAAGTTCAACTTTTAATTTTATGTTATTAATTTATCTTAAAAAAAATGTTCGTTAAAAGGTTGTCCATTGAACACGGGACACCGTGTATAATGACGCACATTTGTCCGATCTCTGGCTATTACCTACTATTAAAGTGTCGATTTTCCATTTTTACATTATCGATTATGTAAAATGGTTTGTAGACATTCATGTTGTATCAATTTCAATAAAGATTGAGATAAACTAACGAAACAGCAGCATTTTTGTGAAGCGAATCAGGTTATCAAGATCTGATAATCAAGTTACAAGTTAGGTTACGCAGCGCATTGAGAAAATACATAATAAAGTAACGTAATTCCATTCTTGTAAAATACTTGTAATTTTATAACCTAATTAATTTGATCACGGATGCTTTAAACAGTGTCATAGTATGCGCAAAATTATATTATAACTATGACCTAAAAATATCTAGAGTTAATATGTGGGGGTAGTGTCCGATAATCCATTCATTTCGGCCTGAAATACATGGGTTTGCGGAGACTTACCGACTGCGTACTCATGCCCACATGACTATTAGGTGCAGACTATTCAGTATTATACTTATGGCTTGCTATTGCTAAGGTACTCAATAGGTTGTGTCCCCTAACGAAAATAAGGAGTGATAACAGTTTAGGTAATGCGTTGCTGTTTATACAAACACATCTATGAACGGATGATGCAATTATTTGTTTAAAATGTGACGTGATTGAGAGCGTTCATACTTATGAATCAACAAAATTGGGACTGCCGTTGGAAGTATTGTCTTCAACTATAAATATCATTGTTTTAGTGATTACTTTTACACTATAATTGGTTACATCACAACAATCAATAGTAATTAGTTGTATGACACAATATTTATAAACATTTCCTGCTGCGAATTGAAGAAGTCTTCTTTCATTAAAAGATCAGAAATCAGTCGAAACAAATAGATAAATGTCGCTCACATTCTGTCGTTTAGACAATATGTAAACTAATTTATACCATTCAATTTAAAAAGAGAATAAAAGCACATGACCAATGCTAATAGTAATAAATATATTGCTGTCATGAAATCCAGTATACCTACAGGTTCTTAGGCTCAAATCAACTACTCTTTATAACAGTGTAATAAATGGCCTCTTGTGGACGTACAGAAAAACTCAGTTTTCCGCTCTTCAGCAGGGACAACTTGAATGGAAGACCAAAAAGTTTTGATGTAGTTAATGATCGGATAGAAGTTGCTAATGAAATGTCGTTACAAGTTCGTAACGACGTGTCAAAAGTCATACATCGGTCAAGGTATTATAAGCTGCGGAATAGAACCCATTAAAAAAACTTGCATTTAGTAAAAACCTAATACCCTTTTCTTTCTCATTACTTTCTGAATAAACCTCATTCTTTACATCACAATCGCTTTTAGATTATTGCACAACTTTTGGTTTTTCACAACGTACGTGTTCATATAAATATGTCATTAACCATTCGCCATTACATGTCGTTGGAATTGTCGTTAAGTAGAAATCACTAGCGAAATTGCCTTCTTATAATCTCTTATATGATGTCTATCTTATATGTTATAAAGCTGATAGTCCAAGCTAAATAGTATATATCTATCAATCAGTCAGAGCCGTCCACTGCTGTCCTTAAGCATGTGACCTAAGAGATCACATGAATAATAATACAGATAAATAATAATGGTATAGTCATCTACATCAGTATGCGACGCAAATTTACTTTGCGAGCAATTGCCAAACTGTCTGCTTTTATGTAATTCACGCGCTTAATATGCGTCTGAGAGTTTAGAGTGAACTGAACCAGGTCGATCAATAGACCAGCAGCATCTTAATATAGTACGATTGTAGCGTAGCGAGTAATGCAATGTTGCATTGAGATATTTCAATTTTCGTCTGAGCAATATATGTACCTATTTCTAGAACTATTCTTCTTAACTAACTATACTTGTTATGAACTTGAATAAGCTCATTTAGAGTCATATCCTCATAAAGGGAATATGTGGAAAAAATCCCGGGGACAGGGATTCTTTCACAATATATCTGATCGAATCCATTCTTACGTGGATAGTCTTAGTCGTTATTTAGTAGGTAGGAGGCATTTTTTTGTATGCTATAACTAGAAAATTTGGTAACCTATATTGCAACTTCGAAACATTGTTTCCCCGCTGTATCGTTTCGCCGAATTTTCATTTGCCCGAAAGCTATTTCTCTTGAAACCCATAATATTTTCAGGATTTTATAAGCATCGTTTTATAGAACCTTTTAGGTTAGGTTAGGTTTGTTTTATAATTATTTTGAAATGTTAATAGTTTTGGGATAAAAAGATTTCAGGCAAATGAATATTCGGTGAAACGTTACAGCGGGGAAACAAAAATTCGGGATTATGTTTTTTTTTTTTTTTTTTTATAACGGCACAACATAGTGGCTCCACTTCGCCTGCTGGTAAGCAAAAAGGGGAGCGCAAGTCGCAATGGCAACTGACGAGAAACCAACGGTGCCAAGTCAGTTGACACTGCCATGCTGGCCCGAGAGATGCTTCTTCACGCTTCGTTTGAAGGGTCCCAAGTTATAAGAAGGAGGAAACACATGAGCCGGCAAGGAGTTCCATACTTTAATAGTTCGGCAGATGAAGGAATTGCCAAACTTCTTGGTACGTGTGGGAATATTCTCCACGATGATTTTGTATAGTCAAATTAAATATTACACATACGAACCTCCATATCTCATGCCATGCGTAGACGCATGGCATTATAGCCTTATAAGGTACCTCCAACAGTTGTGAGTACCGAGGCGATTGCGTCAAACGACTATCAGACGCGAATGACGCGATCTAGTTTCGTCAGCGTACGCGCACAATGTGATATATTTCATGGAGCGAGAATTCATAGCGTATGACATCTCATTAACTTTAAGATACCACGCAACGTGTGAACTAAACAAGTGGTGGAAAGCGCTTGTTAAAGGTACGTCAAAAAACGGAGCGGGTTCTCAATTCATCAAAGATTTTTATGCATGTTCCCAGATTATTCAAAGACTACTGGACCGATTAGAAAATGTATGTTCTAGTTGGTTCCATTGCAGCATCGTCACAACTGTCGCGAGGTTAGGATCTGATGGTTGAATCCTGGAGAAATCGAGGGAAACTCTTCAAATATTATAGGCACAGTGATCGTGGTTTAAGTGGTTTTTTTTTGGTACCTCCAGGCATCATTTCGCTCCAATGACGCCGGTAATTTTTTGTTAAATAGTGATTATAAATTAAGAATTTTTATTGAGATGTCGTGTCTATTGTGTCGTCAGGATAGTTACAAAGAAAGTACAGTCAAGTGTAAAAATATGGGTGAATCCTTCTCAAAACTAAATTCTATCGCTCATTATGTCAACGTATTTAGGACAGTATCAATAAAACCTGAAGGGCTACTCCGAAGATCGAAATTCGAAGTGCCATCTTCGTGCCATCCCTCTCGATCTCGTGTCAAACAATATTTCAATAAGCAAAACGGCACGATACGAAGGTTGAATTTGGATCATCGGAGTAACCCTTCTTTGTTTAAATCATAAGTTTCTTTTGATGACAAAGTACAGGAAATGGAATCCATTATTTCCACAGCCTATTCGATTCGTTCGGCTATTACCAGAGATCGGAATTATGTGCGTCATTATACACGGTGTCCTGTACTTAATGGACAACCTTCTAACCGATCCGATCAGACCGATGTTTAAGATAATCGGATTCTTTTTCAACGACTGGCACCTTGTTTTACTGTAATGCCCGACTAGGCCACAGATGGAGGGACTTTTAGCTGTTTTTTTTATATTCTTTAATAGTGGATCCTAACTAGGGTATATTAGAACATTTAGAACTTTATAAAGTGTTTATTATAAATGTATAATGAAACCCGTTTTTGTCTAAAATTATTAACAAGTTTAATCTTCTTCTTCTTCGTTACACTCTTTACAGAGTAGTCGTGGCCATTATGTATTTTACTTTTTTATAAGTTCAACTTTTAATTTTATGTTATTAATTTATCTTAAAAAAAATGTTCGTTAAAAGGTTGTCCATTGAACACGGGACACCGTGTATAATGACGCACATTTGTCCGATCTCTGGCTATTACCTACTATTAAAGTGTCGATTTTCCATTTTTACATTATCGATTATGTAAAATGGTTTGTAGACATTCATGTTGTATCAATTTCAATAAAGATTGAGATAAACTAACGAAACAGCAGCATTTTTGTGAAGCGAATCAGGTTATCAAGATCTGATAATCAAGTTACAAGTTAGGTTACGCAGCGCATTGAGAAAATACATAATAAAGTAACGTAATTCCATTCTTGTAAAATACTTGTAATTTTATAACCTAATTAATTTGATCACGGATGCTTTAAACAGTGTCATAGTATGCGCAAAATTATATTATAACTATGACCTAAAAATATCTAGAGTTAATATGTGGGGGTAGTGTCCGATAATCCATTCATTTCGGCCTGAAATACATGGGTTTGCGGAGACTTACCGACTGCGTACTCATGCCCACATGACTATTAGGTGCAGACTATTCAGTATTATACTTATGGCTTGCTATTGCTAAGGTACTCAATAGGTTGTGTCCCCTAACGAAAATAAGGAGTGATAACAGTTTAGGTAATGCGTTGCTGTTTATACAAACACATCTATGAACGGATGATGCAATTATTTGTTTAAAATGTGACGTGATTGAGAGCGTTCATACTTATGAATCAACAAAATTGGGACTGCCGTTGGAAGTATTGTCTTCAACTATAAATATCATTGTTTTAGTGATTACTTTTACACTATAATTGGTTACATCACAACAATCAATAGTAATTAGTTGTATGACACAATATTTATAAACATTTCCTGCTGCGAATTGAAGAAGTCTTCTTTCATTAAAAGATCAGAAATCAGTCGAAACAAATAGATAAATGTCGCTCACATTCTGTCGTTTAGACAATATGTAAACTAATTTATACCATTCAATTTAAAAAGAGAATAAAAGCACATGACCAATGCTAATAGTAATAAATATATTGCTGTCATGAAATCCAGTATACCTACAGGTTCTTAGGCTCAAATCAACTACTCTTTATAACAGTGTAATAAATGGCCTCTTGTGGACGTACAGAAAAACTCAGTTTTCCGCTCTTCAGCAGGGACAACTTGAATGGAAGACCAAAAAGTTTTGATGTAGTTAATGATCGGATAGAAGTTGCTAATGAAATGTCGTTACAAGTTCGTAACGACGTGTCAAAAGTCATACATCGGTCAAGGTATTATAAGCTGCGGAATAGAACCCATTAAAAAAACTTGCATAGTCCGAAACTCTTACACCAATGCACAGATAAACACACAACAAATTGATCTCATAAGGGCTACAGGCTGAAATATGGAATCCGGCATTATAATACGCGCTGGATAAAGGCTTTCCGTAATGCGAAACTAGCGCCACTTACGAACTTCTATTATATCTTCCAAACACACACACACACACACACGCACACGCACGCGCACGCGCACGCGCACGCGCACGCGCACGCACGCACGCACGCACGCACGCACGCACGCACGCACGCACGCACGCACGCACGCACGCACGCACGCACGCACGCACGCACGCACGCACGCACGCACGCACGCACGCACGCGCACACACACACACACACACACACACACACACACACACACACACACACACACACACACACACACACACACACACACACACACACACACACACACACACAAGAATCCAACACTAACCGATTTGGATGCAATAGCACACACACAAGTAATGATTAAATTTAACACATCATAATAATTTATGTACAAAAAGTAATGATATCCCATCAAAAACATAAATGATAAATTAGAGCCAAGTTCTCGCATGCCACGTTGTCGACTTCGCCGACAAAAGAATTGAGATCTATATGGGCGCCAGATTTAATAAATTAAGATTTGACTTGGCTAGTTTTTACAAACTGACTTCATTTTATCAAAGTAACATAGTATTATTAATCAAGCTAACAGTATAAGTAACAGGACGTACACTAACTTGCGTACATACCTTTACGAAAATAGGTTAATGATTAGACAAATACTCGTATAATATAAATTTATATGTAAAAACTAGCCAAGTCCAGTCTTGATATTGAATTACACCCCAAGTAAAATAAATGCATTGAGTATGTCGCATGTCCTTGTATCAAAAAAATGTAGGGCAAAGAACTTGGCGCCCATATAGATCTCAATTCTTTTGTCGGCGAAGTCGACAACGTGGCATGCGAGAACTTGGCTCTAATTTAACATTTATGTTTTTGATGGGATTTGTATATTGCAGGCACTATTTTCCTCGCACAGCACGAGCAATAAACTTTTAGTGCACAAATTCGTTCATAGTTGTAACGTAGTAATAAAGGATGTCGCCGAGATATAACATTAGAAACGTAGTAAGTAGTTCTATAGTCGCTGGTACTACAACTACAACCAACCAACTTTAGTAAAACACGTGCAATATGGACACATAATAATTTAATACATTTAGGTACATGGAGGTTCGGAAATATGACAGCTTGTTGCTCTTCAACGTGACGCTTAAAAATAATGAGGTACATATAGATATATATAGCCTGTAGCACATAGGTGATTAGCAGGTGAATTGAAAACATTTAAAATTTTAAGTTTAAAGTAATTTCATTAAGTAATTTATTATCACAGAACCCGAAACTATTATTTTTGTTTGGTTATACGGACAAGTTTTGAAAATATTAAAAAAAGAATGAGCAAAAAGTGTGATTGACTAGTGGAAAAATTACAGTTGCAAACTGCAAATTTCCATACTAATAATATATTCCGTCTTAATAATAGTACGACTGCATGAGTTTCTGCGCTGTCACCTATTACTTGTCGCCTATGCTCTTTTCGAATGAGGGACTTTTACAAATGGATATTTTTAACCGTAAATTGGGATATCTTCGAAAATGTAAAAATGTGGTAATATTATTTTTTTTATCCTTTATGTAATTATATGGAAAGGCCGGATAAAAAAAATTACAATTGAAAGCGAGGCGAGCGCGCGGCGTGTTCGCTGCGTAACGCCATGTATTGTACCGCGGCCCGCGGCGAACGTTGCGCGATCGCTGCGTGCTTGCGGAGAATTCGTTGAGCGCTCGCGACGAATTAGCTGCGCACTCGCCTCGCTTTCAACTCACCCGCAAATCGCCAGTGTGCTAAGTGGAACCCAAAAAAGAATCCGAGACTTAAATTATCCGAAACCATCATTTTTTTTTTATCACGCCTAACGATCATAATTTGCTGTGGATAGTATGATCAACACGATATAATTAGGTTAGCACGTCCAGCATAACTGTGACACGCGACTGTCTGTCGCGCGACAATCACTTTAAAATACCTATCACTTTTCACTGCCGTGCGTGCAAGGCAGTTGACGCTGAGTTACGCGATAAGTCGTGGTAAGATATGCTAGCCCTGTAGGTTAGGGTTACATGATGTTCGAAAAAGAACAAAACAATTCCATAGATGGTTTCGGAATTATAAAAAATCTGAATAGCGGCATTCGGACAAATTAAATTTCGGAGTGTTGTAATACCCGTGTTAAGGCTCATATTATTGCGATCAACGTTGTTGGGGTTGTAGGGAAGGGATCTTTCGAGTTAGGTAGTGACGATGTAGGATTTGGGATCTGAAAGGAAGGAAAACGTAAAAGAATTGAATAAGTGTAGCTAAATGTTTACAATGAAGCGAAAAATGATGTATGTTGGCTCCGACAACTGGTTCGGTGGTCCAGTTGGTAGGACGCCCGTGTTGGACCGGAAAGCCGTTGGAAACGCAGGTTCGAATCCTGTCTGTCCCATTAAATTTTTTAATTTTTCGCTTCATTGTAAACATTTGGTTTACGTTAGCAGACGTTAACTACTGCTTTAATAAAAATAATTAGGTGTAGCTAGCTAGTTAGTGATGATTATGCAAGTCCCACAGTGACATGGCGTCAAAACTAAATATCCCAAGGCAAGCACGTGCAGACTTGGCCTAGATTTTGTTAAAATGCTATTTTAAAATGCTTAAAAGTTTTATTTTAGGCAAATTGTTGAGGATCGGATTTTATAGCCACAACGCCACCGGTGTCTATCTACAGTTTATCAATCCTTATTTAGTAAATAATAAATCACACAAAATGCAATTTTCTGCTGAAAACACCTGATTTCTCGTAAGTATATAAATAATCTTAGAAGCAGGTTAATCAGTGACCAAAATATAAACTCGTCGTTTTAGTTTAAAAACAAAACATTAATAGACAAATACAGAGTTCAATAACCGCATTAATCACATTAAATATAACATTGAAGTTTAATCTAACTTTCTCGAGAGCCAAGATGAGGGTAGAATATGCAAAACCCTCAATAAAGATTGGAAAAAACCTAACTATCGTTTATCCTTCTTATAAGATGATAAACCCAAGGGATCAGGATTTCTTAGAAGAAAATAAGAACATGGTAATGTAATAATACTCATTTTGCTTCAAAGGTACGCATAATATAGTACTATTTGTTATGAAAAAAAGCTGCACTTTGTGATGGAAGCAAGCCGTTTTGCACAGTGATAACATAGACCAAAATAAACGATTTCACTCGAGGCGAAATTAGTTTCACCCCTTAGGATAAGAGATGGCGCCACTTATTCAAAAAAAGTTTAAAAAATTGTAAATCCTGAACGGATACTCCGATTTAGACGAAAGAGGTGCCAAACGGCAGATAATTACCCAATTTAACATAAAAAAAATTGAAAACAGGTAAAAAATTATTTTCGATACCCAAAAAATTATAATTTCTGAAAAAATATTTAAAATTTGTGATTTTTTGAAATTTTACTCGCAAAAATGTATGTACATGGTACTTTTTTTATTTATTTATATTAATATACAACTAATTTTACATTTATAAAAAAAAACCCCATATCATTAGCTCGTATAGTTCCAAAGTTATTGAAGAATACAGACATGGCGCCGCTGGGTCAAAAAATCTTACAAAAAATCTAAAACCTCAACGGATATTCCGATTTTGATAATTATGGTGCTAATCGACAGATAATGACTTAAATTAGTTTTAAAAAATGAAATAAAAATTCAAATAGGCAAAAATAATAATAAATACAAAAAAAACACACATTTTGAAAAATAAAATAATTTTTTTTTGGACTTTTATGTAATTTCATATAAAAAAATATATGAATATGGCTTAATTTTACTTATGTTTATTATAACACTATTAATTGCTCGTTTAATAAAAAACCGCATATCAAGAACTTGTACAGTTCCAAAGTTATTGAAGATTTTACTATAGGGTGCCGGTGCGATGTTGCCGCCGCACGTGCAACTTATGTACATGTATTTATAAAAGTATTCTCCCGCATCGAAGGTACTGATTACCCTGAAAATATAACCACAATTGAAAGTACAAATAATAATCATCCCAAGTAGCACACAACACACTTATATCCCTTATACAGCTTAAATTAGAGTTTTAACGGGTGACTATAGGCTGTTATACAACCTGTTTGCTAATATCACAAGTATATTAGATGCTAAATAGCATTTCTGAATCAATATTTTACTTACTTTACGTTTTATTTTCACTTTGGTCTTTGCAGGCTTTGCATTGTAACGTGCAAGTTAGACCGTCGCATCAGCAACAACAACGCATTGTCCTTGTGCCACAGCCCAATTTGTATCCATAATCTTCAAGGAGTTTTCAAATTGAACTAACCTTCAACTATTGTGGATTCCATCTACCTTTGATGCCGTTTCATTCCCAAAAAGAAGGACTTGGGCCTCGATATTTCCAAATTAAAACGTGAACCCACACTTGGTTTGCATGAAACGGTATTCAATGGCAGCTGAAATGGACACAAGCTTGTTTAGTTTAGTGTTTTTTAGTTTAAACAGATCTTTTCGAATCGCATTAACAGTATATGCTCTGTTGGAGCATCGTATAGCCTGCATGTGAATCTGGGACCAACAACGTAACGATTAATTGAGAACCAATGAATGACATTAATATAGACTTTGATTGAATCTTACACGATTTTCACACATTATATTAAAATAATAAAACGGGACTTAATTGCGGTAAATAAACATTTTTGTTATAGGTAATAATGAATGACATTAATTATGTAAACACACCCCAAACAAAAAGAAGCAAAAATGGCCCTAAGTAACCGTTTCACATGAGCCATTACGTATCCAGAGAGAATTTCTATAGATAGCGATGTATTTGTAAAAGCAGTAGTTATTTCAGGGTATAACATGCATGTTTTAAAACAGGTCTCTTTTCTTATTGTATTGAAATTAGACGCTTTCACAGATGAAAGCTTTGAAGTGCAGTCATCATTAAAGTAATAACTGTTTTGTAAACTGCTACTAGTACGACCGTCGCACTGACGACTACAATTTGAATGCTTCGATGCTTTCACAGAGCTGGCGACAAGCCTTTCGCCGACTACTTCAGCTGCCATTGAACAACATGTTCTGCGTGTAGCGTTTTAAGCGAGCCAAATGTGAAAAAAAACGTCTAATTTGGATATATATTCAGTCCCAAGTCCTTTCTTTTTGGGAGTCGAATGGCGTTGGAAGCAGATTGCAGGTGCGATCCACAAATCACAATAGAACAGTCATTATGGGTGCAAATCGGGCTGTGGCAAAATGCGTTGTTGCAGCCGATGCAACGGCCTAACTTGCACGTTACATTACAATGCAAAGTTTAGTGAAAATAAAATGTAAAGTAAGTAAAATATACTTGTGACATTAGCAAACAGGTTGTATAAGAGCCTATTCACCCGTTAAAACTCTAATTTAAGCTGTTTTAAGGGATATAAGTGTGTTGTGTGCTACTTGTGATGATTATTATTTGTACTTTCAACTGTGGTTATATTTTCAGAGCAATCAGTACCTTCGAAACGGGAGAATACTTTAATAAATACATGTACATAAGTTGCACGTGCGGCGGCAACATCGCACCGGCAGCACCCTATACTAAAATATTCAATAACTTTGGAACTGTACAAGCTCTTGATATGCGGTTTTTTTATTAATCGATCAATTAATAGTGTTACAATATACATAAGTAAAATAAAGCCATACATTCATACATTTTTTTTGTATGAAATTACATAAAGCCCCCAAAAACATGAATTCTTTTTTGCTAAATGTGTTTTTTTTTTTTTTCCTTTTTGCCTATTTGAATTTTTATTTTATTTTTTAAAACTAATTTAAGTAATTATCTGTCGATTAGCACCTTAATTATCAAAATCGGAATATCCGTTGAGGCTTTAGATTTTTGTAAGATTTTTTGACCCAGCGGCGCCATGTCTGTATTCTTCAATAACTTTGAAACTATACGAGCAAATGATATGCGGTCTTTTTTAGGGTTCCGTAGTCAACTAGGAACCCTTATAGTTTCGCCATGTCCGTCTGTCCGTCTGTCCGTCTGTCCGTCCGTCCGCGGCTTAGCTCCGTGATCATTAGTACTAGAAAGCTGAAATTTGGTATGAGTATGTGTATGTATCACGCCGACAAAACGGTAAAATAAAAATTTAAAAAAAAAAATTTTTTTTCGGGTACCTCTCGAACACCTAAAGTGGGGGTGATTTTTTTTTTTCGTTTCAACCCTAGTGTGTGGGGTGTCGTTGAATAGGTCTCTTGAAAATAATAGGGGTTTTTAAACATTACTTTTTGATAAAGTCAGTAGTTTTGTAAATATTCGCTCCGAAAATAAAAAAAATTGTGTCCCCCCCCCTCTAACTTTTGAACCACAAGTCAAAAAAATATGGAAAAATTCATGTTAATGCGGCCTTATAAGTACTTTCAATGAAAACTATATTGAACAAAATCGGTCAAGCCGTTTTTGAGTTATCGCCAAATTTCATATTTTTTCTTTAAAAGGTCGTAAGTTGACTTCCAGAAGGTAATAAGTGATTACAGTTTCTAGGGCGTTTACGACCTTTTTATAGAGCTTAAAATCTGTCTTAACTTAAACCTCGGGCTTAAAACAGCAGTTTATTGTGAAGGATGAGCAACTACGGAACCCTACACTGAGCGTGGCCCGACATGCTCTTGGCCGGTTTTTTCATAAATGTAAAATTAGTTGTTTATTAATATAAATAAATAAAAAAAGTACCATGTACATACATTTTTGCGAGTAAAATTTCAAAAAATCACAAATTTTAAATATTTTTTCAGAAATTATAATTTTTTGGGTATCGAAAATAATTTTTTACCTGTTTTCAATTTTTTTTATGTTAAATTGGGTAATTATCTGCCGTTTGGCACCTCTTTCGTCAAAATCGGAGTATCCGTTCAGGATTAACAATTTTTTAAACTTTTTTTGAATAAGTGGCGCCATCTCTTATCCTAAGGGGTGAAACTAATTTCGCCTCGAGTGAAATCGTTTATTTTGGTCTAAATTATCACTGTGCAAAACGGCTAGCTTCCATCACAAAGTGCAGCTTCCAGGCCAAAACCGTCCATAACAAGTAATACTAATAGTAGAGTTGCTAAGCCGCGAAATTGTGCGCATCGGGTTACAAGCATGAAATTTCTACCACACATAGAGCGTTCCACGATGATTATTTTCAGATGTGGAGGGAAGTCAGATTCGTCCCCTGCGTGGCGGGAGAGCGGGGTAAAGAGGACCAAGTACTGCTCCTTTTCTTTTTTTTATTACTGATCAGTTAAGGCTATTAGGGCTTGTGCAGCATCGTATTCGAGTGCAATAGATATCAGCTATCCATTTTTTATGTTATTTAAGAAAAGTTTCATATAATTTTTTTGTTTATTGCCGAAAAGGTAAAAATCACAACAAGTTTTTTTATTAAGAACGATAAACTAGTTATATATCCTGAATATTTACAATAAAAAAAATATGATTAAACAACAAATTTAATCGTGTTTTTAAAAATGTATACATATTGGGCACATCTGATACAAAAAATACCTTGAAAAAAATGTTGATGTTAAGCTTAGCCTGCGTGCTCTAGTACATTTTGCTAAGTCGCGAAATTGTGTATATCGGGATACAACCACGAAATTTCTACCACAGATAGAGTATTCTGCGGAAACGATACCAAACAAGTCCTAGTAGACTTAACTGACCAGCAATAAAGAAAGAAAAGAGGGATACTTGGTCCTATTCACTCCGCTCTCTCGTCTCACAGGGGACGAATCTGCCTTCCCTCCACATCTGAAAATAATCACCATGGAACACTCTATCTGTGGTAGAAATGTCATGCTTGTTGATGCGCACAATTTTGTTAGAAACCAGCGGACTAACAACTCTACTATAATGTTAGAAACGTGTTCGCTGTTTCGAATTATAGTCTTTCTTCCTTCAGCGTGGGTGTAATGTAGTTCTCACATAGAAATAAACAAGTAATACTTTTATATTTTTACCAACCAAGAAACAATTACCTACTGCAATAGTAACGGGTTTCTGTAATATGAAATCAACATCACATACATGTAACATATCAAGATTTTCTCACATTTTTAGGTATGCTCAACGATCGATGTTGTAGGCAGTGGATGATTTCCCGTTACGTGGGATTTTTGACGGCACGGCTGACGCAGTGGTAGTGTAACTGCCTACTGAGCCGATGGGCCTGGGTTCAAATCCCAAGGGCAAATATTTGTGTGTTGAACTCGACTATTTCATATTGACTATGGTACTAGGTCAATTTGTGATAGGTTGTCTGATACTTATTGTGGTATGTTTCCACCAATTGCCTTATCGTGTTTCGAGGAATATGCCACTACAGTCCGTCGAAAAAACTGAGAATAGCTCCGTCGTAGCTAATGTAGTGTGTGCTAAGTACTTACATAATCGCCTGGAGTAGGGCGTGGGTCGTAACTGGCGGCCGATCTGGATGGAGGCGAGGAGTTTCTCCCGAGGAGTCGCCTCTCGCCGCGGCGGGGGTAGTTTGCGTTCTGAGGCCTGCACACACGATCATTGCGTCAGATTGAATGAATGAATGAATAATTTATTATTAAATTTATGTGGGAAATGGGTTACATTTGTGTGATAGTATCATAATCATAAACATAGTTACATAATTATGATTATGATAGAGTCACCAGACCTTGACCTTTTCAGGTGTACATACATTTTGTTGGCATAATACATAATTACAGACGAGATCTATAATTATGATTTTTAGTCTGAATTATCGCCTTTATGTCAGGGCTGATATTATTAAGGATAATTAATGATTATTTGGGATTTCAAATCAATATTGATTGCTGAAGATTGGTTTCTGAAATATTTCCACTTCCAATGTTTTGATTTGGGATTATAAAAAATATTACAAATAAAAGTATAGTCATACCTTTTTTAGTGGAGGTCTACTTCTAATAAATTCGAGAATCATTGCGTGTGCGTCTTTCTTCACACTGTAAAAAGAAAAAAACATTATCGATTAACTCTTTGTAAAAAATAAACAGGTACCAAAAGATAACTAATTGATTAAGATGATTGATAAATTGATGAGTTGATGACAATCAGATATTTTTGTGTAAAATTCTTTACGACAATAGGACCCATTATCGCTTGATAGTAAGTGAACTGACTGAAGATGTAGATCGCATGTCAGACTATCGCGTGTCGCACTATTAGACTATCCAACGGAAAACGAAAATGTCTTGTCACTCACAAAAAATATCATGAGCTTTCTTAACCCGTGCCCTGGGTACTAATCGGCACAATTGATACAGATGTAGTGAATAATAGTTTTTCATTGTCAGTTCAGTGAAGTCTCCTATTTACTAGTCACAAAAAAAAAATGAGTAAATAATCGATTGTCTCCAAAATAATGCATACAAAATTAATTCACACTTACAAACGCAATTGGAAGCAATCACTAGTATAGAGGAAAAGCATCATTAAGTGAGTTTATCGATAAGCAACTCCTTGTTTATGTCACTTCTGAAAATCCGATGTCTCCACATAGCTACCTAATAGGATTTTTAATTTCCTAAGCATGAGCAGTGGCTAAAATCCACACTGACAAAGCCGTGAGTAATGGCTAGTCTATAGTATGTAATCCATACTAATATCCATACTAATATTATAAACGGAAAGTGTGTCTGTCTGTCTGTTACCTCTTCACGCTTCAGGGGTTCAGGGGTTTACCCCTGAACCGTCTTAGATGAAATTTGGTATGGAGATAGTTTGAGACCCGGGAAAGGACATAGGATACCTTTCATCCCGAATAAATTTAGTGTTCCGGTGGGATGAGCGGGTAACACCGCGGGGCACAGCTATTTTTATACTTATAAGTACGATCTTATAAAACAACACAACTAACCTCGGTGGTATCGCGCCGTCAACCTTCCTTAAAGTATATCTCCTGGATCGAATGTCGTCCATGAGGATCTCGTAAGGGGTCATCTCGTACTCGATGGGAGTCCTCGAATAACTCACTTTCTTTAACTTAACCCCCATTCTCAACTCCCCAATCACTTGCATCCAAAACCGCGCCTGAAAAATAAAAATAGCAATCAGTGTTCGATAAGATACGTTGCTATAGAAAAAGCGGTAGGAGTAACAAAAGACTGGGAAAAGAAAATACACTATGAAACTGATTTAAAGCTGCCCGTCAATGAATAAATGATCACGGGAGTTACAGAAAGGCGCATAAATAAGTATAGACCTATTTTACTTTTAGATATGCACAACGAATGCCTGCCTATTGACTGTGTCTTTTGTTTAGAAGCATACTAAGCCATTATCATGCGAGCTATCATCACTTGCGATTTCATCTAGGTACTTATTGTACCCCATATAAAAGATTGTATAGTTGTTTTAGCATATGTACCACTGTTCTACATACATCGATTTTGCATTTCATATTTTACAGAACCATAGACAGAAACGGATCTCTAAAAGTAAAATGATCCATAGATACAATTTGGAAATAAGCATTGTGCCATTGTACCAATTATTGTCCCTCCCTGTCGGTAGGTTTTCAAGCTGACTGACGATCAGCTTTAAATTTAAACAACATGCATTAATTTCCATTCCACCATATGAATGCTAAAATTGCTATGCTAAATACCTAATAATGTGAGCGAATCAAAGCTAATTGTTAAAACAATAAGGATCACAACATTGCATTATAATTCTGTTTATATTTTCTACATACTTGAAGGGCTCTCCAAATCCTTCGGTTCGACTACAATCGGAAATTACATACATAAATTACTCTAATTTTCATAATAATTAACCAACAACTAAAGAGACTGCCAATGCTTGTACAAAGCGACGTCCCCCTGGCCTGTTTTAAACGCAGCTATCTTAGCAAGATCTCTTAGCCATACATTTTGTTTGGCAATAAGACCTTTCCTAACACACTAGCGGCATCTAGACAACAGCTCGATGTAGCTCGACTTTGTAATAGGCATTAGCAGTCTTTAATTATTGATTCATAATTTTCATGTTATGTACCTAGTAATAAAACATAATTACTGTAGTTCTCTTGCTATTGTCTCGTGCTGTCACATTCCGAATTTCATAATGCATCTTCCATCAGGGACATATATAAAGAAGGAAGGAATTAGTGTTATAATTACTCATTCTGTTTCATTAACAGATATGGATGGAGTGCCATCTGACGCATGGGAAATGTTCATTTCGATTATAATATTGGTCATGAGCGATACGAACAATAACGTTCTAGTGAAAGTAGCCACCCCTTTGAAATAATTAAAGGAAATAGGGACGAAAATAAGGAACCGGGAAGAAATGGCTAAATGAAAAGTCGCGAGGCTACCTGCTGGATCAAGATGAGATTTTAAGCTTAAAATGCGTTTATCGCGGGCTTTTGATTCTTACGTTAAAAACCAATTTTCCAGAAAAGCAGATAAGTAATGTTTCAGCCAATAGTTTGTTTTCGATGCGCTATCAAATAATTCACTCAGTTGTCTATCATTGAATACGAACGAAGCCCCTTAATGACATAGACAATCAATCTCGTGCGAAATTCCTAAGAAAGCCGTTCATTAATATTGCATAGGACACCTTCGGCACTCGTCATGTAAGTTGTGGATATTTATTTATTTATTTATTTAAACTTTATTGCGCAAAATACAAACGTAAAACTACAAATGGCGGACTTAATGCCATGAGGAATTCTCTACCAGTCAACCACAAGGTCAAACAGAGACATTATTGGTGCGGGAAGGGTGTACAACAATACGTTGTACAACCTACGCACGCGATGCAAATGTTGAAACAAAATACACTAGTTACGTTGATAAAGTGGATATGGATAAAGTGTTTGTTTATCTATCCGTAAACTCACCCAATCCGAGAACTGCAGCGTATCCAGATGCGTGACCGACTCCTCAGCAGCCCCCAGGTCCCTGGCGCCTCCGACGCAGACCCTCTCGAGGAAGGACGCCAGCTCCAACGCCTCGGCGACCAGCGCGCGACAGACTGCTCGGTAGTGCGCGGCCGCCGTGTCGCGCGAGCGGTGCCCGCCGCAGTGCCAAACGCAACGCTGAAGAAAATGGAGATCAAAGGTTAGGTTCTTTGGCTACAAATATGACGTTTCTTGTACTACGGAAATGACGTTTCTTGTACTACAAAAATGACGCTTCTTGTACAACAGAAATGACGTTTCTTGTACTACAAAATTTATGCTTCTTGTACTTCAAAAATGACGTTTCTTGTAACTACAAAAATGAGGTTTTGAAAAATTGCGATTCATTATTTCATTGCGCCGTAGCAGACGTAGTGATTCCCGTCTAGCACAACTAGGCATGGCGGCTGCATCGCCGCTCACTCTCTCTTACAGTACTGCGAAGAAAGAGATATATTACCCATCTCTTCCTATAGAGTATCATGAGAGAGTGACGGGTGACCCTAAGTCGCCCGACAAGAGTCGCGAAGCATAGTTGTACTAGACGGGCAGGGCACGTCAAATGGCACGCGGGAGCAGAGCCAGACGCAGCGCTAAGGATACGGAGATGATAGGTTAGAATGGCTTAACCAGAAATCAGCAAATCTAGCGCTGATTTAATCTTTCGACTCGTAACTTCAAGTACTGGTGGTACTCAAATGACGAGTGAGCTTCTTAAGCGTTTCATAAAAACTATGAGTTCTTTCTACCGTCTCAACTCGTTTTACTCTCAACACTGATGGAAGTCGGAGCATTTTAACGTCTTCATCAACAGAATAATGCACCATTAAGAATGAAAGAATTTGTGATTTTAAATCAAGTTGTCAATTGTGTACAATGAAGCGAAGAAATTTAAAAATTCAACGGTTCAGGCAGGATTTGAACCTGCGGCTATGCCACCCTAAGGAATGTAGAAGCAACTGGTTGAAAAAATCAACTACTCTGGCATCAGGTTCGGTGGTCCAGTTGGTAGAACGCCCGTCTTGGCCCGGAAAGCCGTCGGAGACGCAGGTTTGAATCCTACCTGAAACGTCGAATTTTTCAATTTCTTCGCTTCATTGTAAACATTTGGTTTACGTAAGCAGACGTTACTGCTTTAATAAAAACAAGTTGTCAATTATACAGCTACTCATATGTGTTAGCAATCAGCGAGTCTCATTATACAGTATTGGTTGGTAATGCTAATGGTACGACGCATAAAAGCTTCAGTAAAGTTCCGGTTGAAAATCAATAGGTATTCGGCATAACGTTCCGATATCCCGCTCTAATTCGCATTCCGATCGCCATTAATGCAAGAACTAATAAAAGACGCGGATTGCATTACCGAGTTCACTTAATACTGAATCGTTGGAGATAACTTATCCTTTCCATTTTCATTAGCCGCCTCAGTTACCTTCTGAACAACTTCAACAAGCTCTCTTCTTAAAAATCTGTGTTATTCAAAACAGAGCTCTAGTACGAAGCTTGACAGTTTGAATAACAAATGAAACTTGAAAGGAGTTTAATAGATACTGGCAGTCACACAACATTGCCATGTCTGATTACCATATGGACCGTTCCGTATCATTCCACCACGCACTGATGTTCATTACGATTGAATTGCTTTGCAATTGCTAAATGTATCGTAAAATAACAATAAGTGCTTGAATAAATTATAAGCAGCGAGCTAAAGAGTTTCGAGGTCGTTTCGTTTGAGGTTTCGAGAGCAGTGATATGGGTTGCGATGTGTTTCGTAACAAGAGAAGGTATAGGTATAATCACATATTAATGTAATCAGTAATCATTTAAATTATACAGGTTTCTGACTAACCGGAGTTTTTATTTTTACCCGATTTGCTCTGGTATTTTGACCAAAACGGGCAAATGTCACTTGCTGTTTTGAATTTTTGCAATTTTCGAATGTTCGCCAACAACAAGTTTCTTTTACTTCGGTATTTTTGTACTTTCACCTGTTTCTGTAATCCAACAAGTACATTTTCACCTATTTAGTTGGACTAACTTGGAATTTGACATGTATACGATCCGATTATAATACATTCAATAATGTATAGTCTCATTTAAATTTAATCACTATAAGTATAAGTGCAATAATGCAAATTACTTCGGCCCCTTACTCTAATTTTCGTTCCGAAGAGCCTGTCGTGCGTTCACACATTATTTTAAATAAATAATAAATAAATAATAATGATAAATAAATATTAAGGGACAATCATACACAAATCGACCTAGTCCCAAACTAAGCAAAGCTTGTACTATGGGTACTAGACGACGATATACATAATAATATAAATACATATATAGATAACATCCATGACCCAAGAACAAATATTTGCCCCGGCCGGGATTCGAACCCGGGACCGCCGACTCAGTAGGCAGGTGTCTACAAACCGAGCCAAACGCGCCGTCAATAATAAATAATTAAAAAATAACATAATAATAAATAATTAAAAAAAATTATAATTATTAAGTTAGTAATCAATTTTAAATCTTATAGCTAAGTTAGTTATGTATGTATTAAAAAGATGAAAAGAGGTAAATCGCCGGGTCATGACGGGCTTAGCATTGAGCACCTGCAAAATGCTGGCGGGCATCTACCACGGGTACTCACAATACTATTTAATTTATGTATAAATCATTCGTATTTACCATCAGACATGATGAGGACAATTGTGGTACCCGTCATTAAAAATAAAACAGGTGATGTTTCAGACGCCAAAAATTATAGACCGATATCATTGGCGACCATCGTGGCGAAAGTGCTGGACAGCTTGCTTGATAGACACTTAGCTAAACATATTGAGGACTTTCCACTGAGTCGGCTATTATGTGTCTGAAAAGTACTGTCCAGTACTACACTAGCAGGGATACACCAGTGAACGCCTGCTTCCTAGACTTATCGAAGGCCTTTGACCTGGTCTCGTATGACATACTGTGGCAAAAGTTGTCAAACGAGACCAGTGTGCCTGAGGAGTTGATCGAGATCCTTAAATTTTGGTACGGAAATCAGGTAAACTCTGTCAGGTGGGCAGGTGTTCACTCGGATGAATACCAACTAGAGTGTGGAGTACGGCAGGGCGGCCTGACCTCCCCCAGGTTATTTAACCTCTATGTGAACCAGCTGATGGATGAGCTCAACAATGCATATGTCGGGTGCTCCGTAGATGGTAAATCCATGAATAACATTAGCTATGCGGACGACATGGTGTTGTTGAGTCCATCCATGAGTGCACTGCAGGAGTTATTGGGTATTTGTGAGAGGTACTCGGTGAGACATGGGCTAAGGTACAATGGGAAAAAGAGCGAGGTACTTGTTTTCAAAGCAAGGAAAAAATCCTATAAGACAATACCTGTGGCCTTGGGCGGAGAACTGCTCAAGGTCACTAAAGCTTTCAAGTACCTTGGACACTGGGTCACTGAGGACCTCAAGGATGACCTCGACATCGAGAGGGAGCGCAGAGCGTTGGCTGTGCGTGGAAATATGCTGGCTCGCAGGTTCGCTAGGTGTAACAAGGACGTGAAAAAGACGCTTTTTAAGGCGTTTTGTCAGTCCTTTTATACCTGCAGCCTGTGGACCAGCTATACTCAGCGAGCATATAACGCTCTACGGATACAGTACAACAACGTTTTCAGGATGCTAATGGGACTGCCACGTCACTGTAGTGCGTCCGGGATGTTTGCGGAGGCGCACACGGACGATTTTTACGCGATTATACGCAACAGATCGGCGTCGCTCATGCGGAGAATGACTGACAGTGGCAATGGCATCCTGAGAACGTTGGCTGGTAAGCTAGATGCACCATTGCTAAAGCATTGGAACAGCCTACATGTGGCAGCAACAGATGTCGAGAAATGGTGCATCTAGAAAAACAAAAAGCTAGTGTGAGCAAAGTGTAAGTGCTGTTTATTATAGTTCATTATTTATTATGTCAATATTTCATTGTGTGTGTACTAACCTTATGTTAAGCTGTATTTACTAAAAATATAAGGATCTTTTTCCGAAATAAATAATTTGAATTTGAATTTGAATTTGAATTAATTATATTCTAAAAGAAAAACAGAAACCGAGGTTCGTTAAATTTATTCGTTTTCATAGTTCAATAAGCAACAAACCACAGATCTGTCCACTTCCTCTGAATTCATATCCCAAATAAATTAAAAGCAAATATTGAAACAAAACAATATCGTTTTCCAATTACCACGCCGACCGACGACTCTGTTTTGTTTTTCCTTCGCGAATTTTCCATGCCACATGTCAGCCGGGATAACAGATCGCTATGACGTCAGCAATATTCGACTCGGATTACGATGCGCACTGACAGAAAAATACCACTTCGTTACTGCCTACAACTGACGTATTTATCGCTATCCTCATACAAGATTTAATTACAAAGATAAACTGGAATATACGAAAAGTTAATTAATCGGAATGAAGGGAAAAGTATAAATGAAACTAATAAGGTTAACCTTGAGGGAAAGGGGACGGAACAGGAGATTTCTCCGTGTAATCCCGTACCTATTATATCCAATACAACCGCAGCGGGAGTGCGGGTAGCGTACTTTCTATTAGAATAAAATGAATTCGTATGCTATATTTTTCTATTATGTGACTGTTATTACTTACATCCTGTGAATGGGAACTTTCACATAACTTCAGATTCCCATCGGAAGAAGACATTTCGTTAAAAATAAATAGAGCTATAGATAAACATATTTATTTGACATTCTCAGACGCAGCATCATTAATATTATACATGTACTATTGTATCGCAATGAAATACGTGTGACTTAGAAAGTAATTTTCATATCGTGGCTTGGATATTGATAATACTCCTATTTATGTCTTCACATAGCAACTGAACGGTCCATCATCAGAACAACTCCTTGCATTATTGACACACAGCAACCAACAGTTAGTACCAAGTTAGTCCGTCACATTGACACCAATATCCAGAAGGACATAACTGACCACAATATGACAGGACAATACGCCCTTCTGGCATCAATTCCAGTCATTTAGCACATTGCACTGCTGCCTGTCGCAACTGCACTGCACTCAAATAGTTTGCCCACGCTTCTGCAAGGTGCAACAAAATGGCCCAACTCCACAAGATCCAAGCCCAAATTGCTCTATTCAATTGTCGACGCAACACGACATAAATTAAGGTATATTATAACAATTTCAAAAGCTACATTGTGACGTTTAACAAGAGCATTATTCAGCTGAAAATCCATAATGCCGATTTGGGAATGTGATGCATGTATATTGTCACAGTCGCGCCGTAAACGGAATGTTAAACGCCGAGCATTAACTAAATTGGTCACGGTTTTGAGCGTTCAATTTGTGTTAATTGTTGCTTTCGTAATGTTATTATTTTATTGCCAAGCATACAAGAGTCACGCGATCAGCTGGTTAGACTTATAAGGGAGTTTAGAGTCAAGTTAGAGCAAAACATCTTCATCATAATAAATCTCGAAGTGTTTCCACCAAAGTTTGAAATCATTGTAGTTCACAGCTGCATGAGATAATAAAGGAAATCATTCCTTTAAAATTAGAAAGAAGTTGCTCAATCCAATTGTGTATAAGTGTGCACAAAGGCGATCCAAATCTAATTGATGTTAACCAAATAACAACAAAGCAGTTATGATTCAACGTGTCAAGGCAAAGGGGAGACGGGGGCAACACGATCACTTTCGCAAGTCGGATGACGGCTGACAACGTAATACTCGACACCCACTACTGCACCTATAGCATAACTGTCATTCGCGACTATTTCTCGAGCGAGATAAGTACCCGTCTCTTTCTGTGCAGTAATGTGAGAGAGTGACGGGTAGCGCTATCTCGCGCGACAAGAGTCGCGTAGCATAGTTGTGCTAGGCGGTCTGGTCATTACCGTGCCTCTGCCCGCTATCTATAAATCTGGAATAAACAGTGACTTATGGCTTGCAGCGTTTGAATTATTTGAACCAAACTTAAGGAGATATTTTATCAGCGCTGCCGACGCGTTTGTCGGTCGGTTTGACTAAGTTAGGTGTCGCAAATCAATGGGTAATTTACTGAGACGGGGCCCGCAACTAGGCTTAATTGTAATTTATATTTCACTCCGTGAAATCTTACTCCATATGCAAAAAGTCGTAACTGATTTTAATCTTCTACCAAGATACACCACTCAATAACAGAATTGTCTTTGCATATCAATTACAATTTCTTATTTAAAGTCGTTGCGATGATTAATCGTTTTTTAGGCGTGATACGAACGCATTTCATGTTCCTGCCTCCAGGATGGAGAAAAACTAACTGCTTTATTATTGATGAGGCGCCCTGGTGACCCACTTTGCCCCGGTCCCTTGTAAAAGGCGTTTCAGAAAAGAAAACGCCAAGGAAATTGCGCTAGGCCACTCGTTGAATTTCTTTGAGAATGTGCTGAACGCTTTATATAAGCATTAGCTGGCACTATCATTGCGTCAACATTTGTTTTAATCCTTTCTAGAACTCATACACCCGTGAACACTGTGAAAGCTTAGGTATATGAATATTAACACAGAGGTAATTTATGAAAGAAAAATGTAATGTCCACTGCAATGTAAGCACTCGGCGTAGTGCTCTCCCAACTGAGCTATCACATCGTTACATCAATCACACCATACACGCACGATCCCCAGTCATGCTTTACAGCAAGTGCAATGTCCGCGAGTGATATGGCGCTTTTCTCAATGTTTATTTCTTTATAAAATATGATATTTCCACATTAAAACAGAATCTATAAAAAGATTTCTATTAAAAACTTATATGAATATTAACCACCTCCATGCCTAAGGTATGTGAATATTTTTTAAAAGTATTATTCGAAGGAAACCACAACTAGAAATATTTCAGGACGTGGCAATTTATTTAAACTGACCTGTCTGAATACTGGACAATACAAAATCCTATAAGTTTAGTGTTACCTCAGCTGAATGGCGTCAACTGTTGAATAAAAGATTCCCCAAGGACCTTCACAATTATCAGTTCTACGCTACCTGCATCAGACTATAAATGAATGAATGAATTGAATGGCTATCCTCACTAGGTCCACTTTGTAGGGACAGGTATGTCCACGCTAAGTTTTCTGGTTCCTGGTTGTCACTCGATAACGTCTCTTTTTAAAACAAAACGGGATTTAATCGCTTTCAAAAACGATACCTAAACATGGTACAATAATGTGTGAATCTTGTAGTTAAAATTAATGACTTCTGTATTGGTTGTGAAAATATATCGATGCGCAATGGCATAGGTACGTATGCCAAAAAAAGGCAAATTCCTGAAACATAAGACCTAGGGATTCTCACGGCGCAAGCGCATATAAGTGATAATTAAGTTAGCACGACTGGGAATGGGAACCTATCCTTGGCCCCGTTTCATCCTGCTTGACTAAAAGCAATTTTAGGTTCCCTATCTACTGGTTTCTTCAGATTTATTTTTAATTCTACAATTTCTAACGCCAGACTACAGTTACAACACAAGCATTTCGTAATCAAAAGTGTTTAAAACAATTATCTACTTTACATTTTAATAAAACAGCTCTTAAAACTTTCGATACTGATTAACCCAAGTGAGAAATCTCACGGAACGTCATAAAGTCTCAGTGATTTAAGTCACTTTCGTTCTAATTCCAACGAAAGCACTTAACAACGACATAAAACAAGGAATCTGGTCGTAAGTCAAAATAGTCGTAATGATGCATTACTTGCTTCAAACCGATATCGTGTAATTATGTACACTCATGCACGGGATTCACTTAACGTGGCCGTCAAAAAGTTATAAACTTAATTCGGAGCTCAAAGGTGCGAGATAATTCAACGTAGCTTCCTCATACAAATTACAATAAATATAAAAATATATGGGTCATGGATGTTATCCATATACGTATTGACATATAATGTAATTATATCGTCGTCACATAGTACAGACATTGCTTAGTTTGGGACTAGGTCGATTTGTGTAAGATTGCCCCTTAATATATTTATTAATATTTATTTATTATTTTGATCTTTATCAGGCACATCTAGTTAAACATGTCATATAATTTATACTCTTTTGGAGAACTTAATCATGTCTTGAGAAGAACACGTAGATAAAAGATAATCGGTAAAATAAATAGTCATCGGTGGTGTAAATACTTGTATTAAGTATTTTTAATTATATATTTTAATAATTATTATGAATGAATGTGCATTTCGATGAACTTAGCGGAATAAGGAGACAACTTTAAAAAGCAATTTAAATAAAACATTTGATTAAAAATATCTAAATGAAAATGCATTGTGAAGCGGTATGAATAGTCATAGAAATTCACGTGCGTGCTAAATATCAAAACAATTGGCTAAAAGAAGGTCAATTCGACATAGCAATAAGAACAAATAAATATGTCTATCAACGCTACAAATTCAAAAATATTACGTTTATTGCCAAATAGACTATACAAAATTTTAGTGCCGAATACGTTTTAGTATTTTTTTATTCTACCTATTTATTTAAGGCAAACTACCTCGATATATCCCACTTAGTTAAATTAAAATAACGTTTTTAATCATTACTCCTGATAAACTATAAAATCGCAACTTCAAAATATTAAACCAACTTAATTTTTGAATTTTATTAGAATCTCAAAATTGAGAGAGTTAATTTGTACTCTATAATTAGACCGTTAGTGTGATTTTCATTTGTATGGCAGCCGCCACTGAGCCCTCGCACCTGATCTTGCAGTGAAAGCACATGTCATCGCCCACAGCGATGATGCAATGTAAGGCCTCGTTGACGGGGCGTGACGGTGACACCCCTGGGGTACTCTGGATCACTGACTTACTAATCATAATTCAGTTTTTTTTAATGTGCGATAGACAAACATTTGCCCTCGGACGAACCTGTTAAGTAACGATGAGGCCTAAGATGAAGCATGCATGTCTAGAAGGTGCCTATTCACTCTCGACTTGAAGATATCTAAGTTATTTTTTTACGGAAAAGATGTGCAGGAAGAGAGTTCCAATCCTTTGCTGTCCTGATAAGAAAAGTAGACGCAAAGCGTTTTGTACGAAACAATTGAATATCGACAACATAAGGGTGGAACCCAAGTCCACGCCGGGTACCGTAATGTCGAAATGGAGATGGTAAAATCAGTTCGTGCAATCCCAGCGCACCTGTAGAAGACCGATAAGCTGGCGACTTTCGTGCGGTGCTCAAGACTGCAGCTTTTCTTGAGGAAAGTCGAAATCGCCTATCCGCCTCTTCACGCGTTTGTCAATTGAATCCAAGGCGGCCAGTTGATATATATTTTTTAACGAGATACGGAACGCCTGTTGGAAGCTTCGGGTGACCAGAGGGCTGGCAGCTACTTTGGACAGCGACTGAGCCTCGCCATCCAAAGAGGCAACGCTGCCAGCCTTCTGGGATCAATATCTGGTGAAGGCGACCTGGAGGGTGGCGCAACAGAGGGGAAGCTAGCTAGATTAGTTTAGTAGCTAATGTTTCCCTTCTGTTGCGCTACTCGTCTCTATTATTTAGTAGACTTTAGTAACGAGTGGAGGGAGCATGCAGCCAATAGAGGCCAATGCAATGCAGAAGAAAAACATGAAAACGAAAACAAAACGCCGGACTGCAAAGAGGCGTTATTAAAAGATGGAAACAAGATATTGTTTTTGATGACTAAGGTGATATTGATATGATAAATACAGCCATACCATTGATGTGTGATTTGATGATATCAAATTATTATTTTAGATTTTAGTTATTTAGTTTTATCTTTTTAGTTTTAATTTGAATTTAATTGTCCTTTTATATTTTCTTTTCTTGTCTTACGATAAATAAATATTAAAACAGTTACTGCGAATTAATATGTGATGTCAAGTATCTCACGTAAAAAAAGGCGCTGTTAAAATTATTGCGGCGTAGTCATTTGAACTTACTGTGTAATGAGTTGACACCGCTCTTTATACGTGAGATGATGTAAAAGCAGCTTAATGCTTAAAATTTACCGTCTCACGCTGTGCAGTGTGCACTCATCTTTACGAGTACGAGTACTCTTCTGAACCGTGTATTCGATAAGGATCACATCGCAAGTGAAAGTTGTATAAAAATGGAGAACGACTGATTCCCACATTACGTGTATCTATCTCACCCATAATTTATGGTTATTCTCCAAACGACCTCAATATAAAAGTTTTGAAATTCGATACAAAATGTTGTCTCGTTGTTAATCCGAACTGTTATAGAGATCCATACAGTCAACGTCAAATAGTAGTAGCGACCAAATTAGTCAAATATATCGAAACAGATTTTTATTTGTATAGGACTTATAGAATAAAGGATGTGTTACGATTATATTTGGCGACTTTGACTGCTAATATAACTTTGATTCGGGTTCGGTTGAAAACTGAGAGGTTTGAGGCATGAAAGGTGTAAAACTCCAACTTATTTTCGACTGCACGCAATGAAAACATAAAATAGCTCTACTTAGAACTCAGGGAAAAGTATTAGTCACTTTAAAAAGTTGGTTGAATCCTCTTTATTTTAAAAGTATCTTTGAAACTTTAGTAAAATCATCGTTATATTATTTTTCTTCAGTGTAACATATATCTATTTCAAAATGATTTTCCTATTTACTATGGTCTATTTACTCTGTCTCCAAAATCACTATAAAACAAAGTCGCTTGCTGCTGTCCCTATGTACTCGTATGCTTAGATCTTTAATACTACGCGACGTATATTGATGCCTTTTTTTAATAGATAGTGATATTCAAGAGGAAGGTTTTATATGTATAATACATGCATAGCGTATTTAGTATCAGCATTGCACCCGTGCGAAGCCGGGGCGGGTCGCTAATTTGTTATACTATGAAAAGAAAGGAATAAGGCCCTTTTAATGACACGAGAGTTTTGAATCACCAAGTCCTACGCGACGTTAAAATATTGTGGTTTTTATAACCTTTATAAGCAGGTAATCATACAGAATTTTGGCCAATAATTACTAACTGAAACGCACTCAATCACTTTTCCCTCAAATAAAACTTTGTACCCCAGTTGCACTATTCACAAAGCTTAATTAAGATCGTAATCGCTTAATCGATGCGTGCATGTGTTCAGTCGTGAATGGGTGCACTGAATGAACTTAGCCGATCACGCGCGTACCCGCATCCATATCCAAAAGGGCGTATGTGTCTTTGAAAACTGTGTCTCTTGTGTATGCAGTGCAAGCACGTATCCTACACGAATTCACATCCAAAAGGTCACATGTTTCTTTGAAATCCGTGTCTCTTACGTTTTTTAGTGGGAAGGAGTTTATGAAGTACCGTGATACATGACCGTGCGACCAGGAATGCAAGGGTGCTGTTGCGAAATCAAATAGAAGGACAACTTTGACAAGCCATTGCCCTTCATCACCATGATGTATGTTTTCAATAGATCAGTCGGTATTATATATAACGCTTTGTAAGCTGCCGGTTTCATCAGAAAACGCGGCGGTGAATTAAATATTTGGGTTGCTGTATGAACACTGAACAGAGTATAACGCAACTGTTTTCGATGCCTCAACCAATCTTAAACAGAGGTTGCCAAACGCCTTCAGGTCAGGATGCGTCAGGCGCGGAGTTCGCGTCGCGCCCTACTCTCTTATCTGTATCGGTACGCCCACCCTCCAACGTCTCCGAGTCCTCAAACCTTGTTATATTGGACGTGAGAACTTCGCTGAGCATGAACTACCGGCTCGCGTGGCGGCGACGCGACGCGGTCTGTGTCTATCGCACAAGATGCCTTCTTGGTATGTCTCACCGCGCATCGAAGACTGTAACGCGGCAAACCTCCATGGTGCAGCACTGGACGCTTACAAACGCTATTCAAAAAGATAGGCGTCCGGTGCTCGTCTTCTTTTTCTCAGACACGCTTGGAATTGCTCCTAAACAAACTTGAGTCTTCTCTCTAATCTTGTTGAGTGGCGTTTTTAAGCGGCCAGTGCTGCACCATGGAGGTTTACCCCGTTACAAGTCTCCGAACCCTCACATCTCTGTCTATACTGGTCAATATAAACATTTACCTCAACAACGTCCCGCAGCATGAACCGCCGGCTCGCGCGGCGGCGACGCGGCGCGGGGTCCGCGTCGCGCTCAATACCCTCATCATCTGTATCAGCGCGCCCTCCCTCCGAAGTCTCCGAGCCCTCCGACAGAATTCCACATTCTTCCTCGTCATCTGTGAAAAAGTAAAATAAGTTTAGTAACAATTTAAAGCAGCAGTATCGCATCGGACTTTTGCTACGTCGACTCCGATCGGAACCCTAAAAGTGATGACAATTCGATTACAATTTGTCGCAGTACCTATGAGATTAATGTCAACCGGTGCAGCGCTTAAACATCACACGGCACACCAGATGTTCTTCAAGATTTCTAAATTTGTTCCTAACTTAAATCTCATAAAAGGCCAAGATTCGTGACGTAAATCTGGATTATTAACCGAACTGTAAATTACATAAGTAATACGTGTCTTAAATATTGTTATGACTTGGGTGGGATGACTTGGACCCATTTTTAAAGGACTGGTCAGATAGTCAAAACCGCGAAAGATGGAGATAGAGGGGGGAGGCCCAGTAGTGGGACATAATATCATTAATATGCTCATTATACTAATAATCTTAACTACTGGTTATTCTGAATTATCGCCATTTACGGTTCTAGGTTGTTACCTACGAGTTATACGTAGTGAAGTACTTCTGCGTGACTACGACTACGTCTGGGTGTCTTTGTCTTGTAATCGATATTACAAGATAAACACCAACACGCTTCGCAGCAAATTTACTCTACATTCTCCTAACTACCAGCTCAATAATCATAAACTGACAAGTATTTAATTACAAAGCAACCGAAGCGGCAAAATTCCGATGATCTCATTGAGGTATCTGAACGGCGCGGGGAATTTGCTCCAAGCGTACATAATTCCCTTCCAGCCGTGAAATTGTAACGCAAACTTGCCGGTTGTTGGGTGAGAACGTTCAAAACAACTCGTTACTTGCCAATTTAGGCCGAAGTTTATAACAAAATCAAAAAGCTGTTTTTCACATTTTGTTAATGTGAAACATTACTCTTTGCGGCGATAAAAAGTGTTTTCGACGTAATTTACATAATGCTAGTAGGAAGGAAATATTGAAGGGATGAGAAAAGAGAAAGACTAAGGAGGGTTTACATGGACCGTGGACCAAATAAAGGAAAAGGTGAACGTCATGTCGTATACCAGGTTGTCCAGGAGAAGGCTCAAGAACGTGTAACATGGAAATTGCTCCACCGACAAGAGCCTTATTTTTATGGTGAACGAATCTTTCAGGAAGCACAATTTTCTTCTGAACACAATCTGATCGCGTTCGAGTATAGTTTTACCGTACAGAGATCATCAGCCCTTCTATTACAACTCGACTTAGTGACTCTTGTCGTGCGACATAGCATTGCCCGTCACTCTATCACAATACTGTGACGAAAGAGACAGATAATATTTCTCGCGCGAGAAATAGTCGTTCTGCAGGTTAATTAGTTACATCGTTACGCAAACCAATTGAACGTAAGGTAAAACGGTGTTTATATGAAAGTTGGTTTGTCTTTCTTTCAGACAACGGAGAAGACCCCTTTCCTAGGTCCCTTCGAGAGCATTCAAAAAGGCATTCCAAACACATATTGAAAGATATTTTTGAGCACGGTTAAGTCCCGTTTTGTTATAATGACAGAAAAGAGATAGACGTGTCACGGCTTTCAAGGAATCAGCAAATACTTGGACCAAGACGCAAAACTACAACAATAGGCATGTTCACCGTCTTATCAAACAATAAAGACTTTAACATAATGTCTATCATTAACGTCAATAACTTAGAGTCATGCCATAAAACTCACCCCTGTATAAGTGCAGACAGAGGTGTACCAACAACTCCATACAAGTCATACAAAGTTGCATTAATGCGCTTCGCTGCACGTGTGGTCCATTTACGCTGAACTGCGCACGATACTACATCAATCCTAACAAAACACACTAACTACCAACCCACACCACCATACTTATTACCTTTTCGATTCGCTAATATTGATGTTGACTTTAACTAAAAGATACTAACTACAATCCCAGAGGGGTCACCTATTAAATACGTGAGGCCTTTTTGACGAATCCAACCCCCTCTGGTGAGATATTTAGTGACGTCTGGTTCGACTCCCTTCTCCCGTCCTGTAATCTCAGGAGAAATTTATCAAAATGTATAGGGTTCTTTTAGTATAAATGTAGAGTTTAGGGTTATGTCTAAGACTCACGGGAGTTTTGTATGTAAAATGTGTAGGTTCTACTTTGAAAAATATAATTTGATTCCTTTTTTTATTTAAATTTAACACTTGTCCATAATACCACTATGGCTCTAGTAAAATACTATTAAACAATATACTTTTGGGTTAAGCGGTTCCGCGCGTCTCCTCTCCGTTGCTTCAGTGGAGACGCACCCATAAAAACGCCTCACGTAATCAATGGACGCCCCAGACAATAATAGTTACTTACACCCTTTTAGATCGACACGCCAATATTGACGTTAGTTGCGCAAACGCAAGTTCGCGCCGGCGCCGTGGGCTATTGCTAAAGACACTCTTGACATTGGTCGCGGATTGACGGCTATTAAACTTGTATTACCATTGTGAGACATACTTGTCGTGCTTAAATGTGTGGGGTAAGGGTATCGCTGTAACAACATTGACTAACCAGGCGTGGAGCAGGCTATGTAAAAAAGACTATGGGTATTTGAGAAAAGACCTCGGGGGGGTTTGACCATTATTACCGATTAATTTATGGCCTAGCCCTCACTTACTTTAGAGGGGCACTTGTACAAGTAAATATATTGTTTATCCTTCGGAAGCTTTAGTTTTTATCAATTCCAAAGGGATAGTAGTGTACACAAGTACACATGACATAGTAAGGCTCATGTGCATGCCAAAAATAACGTCGATTCCTGTTTTCATTGCTACGCGGCAGATGAAGGACAAGTCATCACCTCTTCCACATTTAGAACGTTATAAATTGCAAACCAAAGGTGCAGTCCGTTCGCAGTTCGTGTCCAGTTGATATCGATAGAACTACATGCTGCCAGTTGCACCACTTGCACCGTTTTAATGTTCGTCAAATTGCCAGAATGCAGTTCAAACCAAAGTGCCAGCCTAATTATGTATTCGGTAGTGACTTCATCCAAGCCCTGTATGCAGATACTAGGCATTCAGCAATGTGTACACAAATTAATTCGAAGAAATGTGATTATACGACCGATTTGAATTTCTATCAGCTATCGTGTTCGGCATTTGAGCATGGTGTCGTGGTTGCGTTACGTCTATCAGACACACGCTGCGAAGTTATAATGCCCTGGTGCTTTGCATGAATTAATCATTAAGACTGATGTTTATGGGGTAATAAGGCATTTAAAATGAATATAAACAGAACAATTGCAGCCCAATTTGAGGTACCTACTCAAATGCTAGGGCGCTTACTAAGACGGAACTTTGCGATATCCTCAATTTACCAATATCTCTGTTCCCATTGTGGCAGTTTATCGCAAATATGGATTGGCAGTATGGCAGTTTATCGGAAATGTATCGGATATGTATCGGAAAAAAGTAACGGATACTTTATGATTTATTTATCACGTGATAAGCGCAACCATCATAGGCCCGCTGGAATGAATAGCAACAGTTGAAATATATCGATCATGTCACTGCCATATGCCCGAGTTAGACCCCTGATCCTTGTATGATTGTTACGAGCTTTCTCAAAATAATACGGAAACAATACGTAAACAGAAATCGCTTTTCCCCTGGCATTTACTCCTGGCGCCAGGCGCTCTCTGCGACGAATAAATCGACAGAAATCGCCACGACCAACGCTTGCAAAACAAATTTATGTCTATTCATTCGATAGCCGTGACTCAGCTATGACTCCCTGGTACTTAATCCTCTTGCGGCAGACGCCAGTTGACATGGAGGTTATGAAATTGGCAATAAGAGCTATCGACGAATGGTCGATATCCGTAAACCTAAGTCTACGAAACAAATTTGCTCGTAGGATAATTCTAACATTGTATTTTCCTATTGGTAAAATGTACTGCGCTATAAGTAAATTATGGGTAGCATATATCGGAGTACCTACTTCCAAATACATGCTAATATCATGGGTAATTAATCTTCCATTCTGTATAATTACTTGTCTCAGGAATGTTTCATTACAGATATTTACCTTCATTGCCTTGCACTAAAGTTTTTACATCAAGCTATACATCCTAAGCAAGGACTTGTTGCAGAACATGTCATCAAGTTCCATCGTGTTTCAATTTGTCTGGTTTTTACATCAGCGCGGCTAACTCATCCTATTCATCAAGATTGATGGACTTGTCGTATAATTGTTGTCCAAGTGGAACTAACTACGGTGTTCATGAAATATGACCTCCATTTTGTTCTACTACACTATTATGTTGACATTGAGGATCATAACACGGCATACTTGCAGAAAAATTACGCTGTTTATGGCAGTTTGTCCCAGAATAAAAGTGGAATTTATTTGTTTAATTATTAACATAATATGAGGTCCGTACTTTACGCCAATTAATGCTTTTATTCATTAAATTTTCATTTCGTCGGCAACTTTTTCTTGGAGCGATAAAATTTCATGATTATTTTAAACTTGTATGTACAGGCTTTTAGTTACATATTTGTTTATTTACTAACACTGCGATAAAATTTTAAGAACAAAACCAAAACAACGAGTTGAAAAATAATTATGATAATAGGAAATTATTACAGCATTTGCTACATTAGTACTCATCAGAAAGGTTCGTCAACATGATGACTTCAGCGAATGCAAAAGCAGTTACACCTCAGAAATAAACATTAATAGGTCCCCAACAGACAAAACGTCTCTCGCGTGAGAGAAAACATATAACTGTTAACCGTTGTGCGTTGTCTCAGATAAGAGGTTTCCCATGGCTGATAACGGGAGACGAATGCAACGGAATAAGGATGCTGCGAAGCTCTGCGCCTGGGGGTACAATTCGAACACGTTAGCTAACGGTGCTATTCCGATAAGTTGGGATTTTCAGCACGTGCCGATTTGCAGAACCGCTGATGCTATCTGGCGCGATTTTCGATACGTTGCGTTTTTCGAAATTGTGCCTGAATAGCAGTAGCATTTTGTGAGAATCGTGAATGGAATTAGGTCGTCCGTTGTGATATAAGTAGATAGGTTACTAGAGCTCGAAAAAGGCTCGTGAAGACCTGAATAAAAGTCAATTGTAGTTTACCGCTATGACAACCCTTAAGTTGATCTCTGGAAAGTGTCATATAACAGAGGCTGGTAATTTAAATACTGCGGCTGTCATGTTAGTGTTAGTATACTAATATCATGGATCATTAATTTTCCATTCTGAATAATTACTTGTCTCAGGAACGTTTTATTACTGATTCATTATTTGGCACTAAAGCTTTTTCATCAACTTTATACATCTTAGGATGTAGATGGATGCAGAACATGTCATCAAGTATCTTATAAAACATCATTGCAAGTAGGTATATATATACTTTTTATCAGTAGCCGCTTACGATACGGCTAGTATAAGGATTGAAATAAATAAAATGGGATTGTGACTAAGTACACGGTCAAACAGTCAATTTCACATAGCAGTCACAGCGAATTGTAAATTTTCTTCATAATCAAACGAATATAATCAAAGCATTATCTTTGCTAACTTTGTACATTTCTTTAACGATGTCGTCGTTTGCCATCATAATAGAACTGTAATTAAACAATAAGAAAATTACAATATCAAATCAATCAAGCATGTAGACAAAAGACGTTAAAAGACGCCCTCTTGGACTATAAATAATAATTTGTAACATTGTCGGTGCACTAAACTTTCTCTCTCGTCTCATCTAACACCCGAGAAACGCTGCAGGAGACAACAACATAGAAATTGGGCCTCCTGGTATAAGAAAACTAGGTATGCTAGTACTCTGGAATGACAGGTGGACTTTCTATGTCATCACAACAACAAACAAGTTTGTATAGGGTCTATATTAGCCCAGCTACCATCTGGGTTATCTGGATGCTAGCATCATTTGACTCCCATAAGTAACATACCAATGAGGAAGTATTGAAGTATGAATAATTATTACATGTGTGTATCTGATTCACTGCGTCGCGGAGGTCAATGTGGTACATGACACGGTGGTGTACGAAACTAGTCATCTGCAGAGATTTATTGGCAATGATTGTCGAAGTCACATTTAAGGTGCTGCGGTACTTACGATTGTCTTGAGAGTCGTATTTGTAAAGTGCAGATAATTTTGAGTATGTGTGGAGTTTAGGTGAGCCAATATGTTGCTGACCGAGGACCTCTTTTATGTCTTTGTGGTTCGCGGGGTGCAAATAAAAGACGGAGGGACACAGGGCGCGGCACGTGAATTTGAAATTTTTCGGAATACCGGTTGGGAACCACTGTATTATCGGTGATCGGCCATGTTAGGGCGATATGTTTAGTAAAGGATAAGCCGATACATCCAAATATATAAGCATACGTTAATCATAATACATTCAAATCTAGAAATTTACAGAACAACAGATATGGAGCTGCCCTTAGAGTTTAACTCTCAAACGAATAATTCATTTTATCCATTCGACGTAATGGAATTTCTTTCTAAACCTAGATTATCTCGGACATCGCAGGGCCGCAGGGTCAGAGCGTTATTCAATTAAACCCATTTGATTATGGAGCGCAGTGCAATAAATAAGAAACAATAGATTACTGACCGCAATGGAAGTGGTCGGATCGAAACACCTCCCGATTAGGCGCCGAAGAGAGGTCGATAAAGTAGCGAATATGCGCGGGCAAGCGACAAATGGCTCGGTTAAAATAAAAGAATCCCTTTATTCCGTTGTTAACATTCTAGGCTTTGTATACCATTTCTAATAGCAGGCTAGACTAAATCCGTAACGAGAATGAACAAAAATGCCAGGGTCAAGACGGATTCAATGTAAATTTCTGTTTTAATCGTTTGAAAACCAGAGCTTTGTTGGCGTAGACGCAAATAATATGACCATATTTCCTAAGTTCAGCCGTCGGATAAAAAATCGCTATAATTTAAGTTTGTTGTGCGTCCTCCTTAGTCTCACCTTTGCCTCACAGTAGGGGTCCAATGCGAAATACGAGAGTATAGCCTTCCATATAAGTTTATGCTATAAACATATATATTTTATCCAGTCATCCCGAAATTTATTGAATGAAAATTCACTCGCGAAGTCCACAAAACAAACCGCTCACAGAGCCACTAGCAAAGTAGCACAGAGGTCGCAGAAGCGCTCATAAAGCCTTTATTCAGCTTAAATTAGTTGTATAAGGGCTGTTTGTTTTCGTACGTGAGTGCCGGCAAAACTTCCCACCCCAACCTAAATTTAGTTTTGAATTGGCAGCATGCAGCACAGGAAAGTTCTCCATCTCAGTTGTAAGTGTAGTCGTAGGAGGGCTTGGGCTGAGTTTTCCAGTCAGTCAAACAAATAAAGATTTCACAATAAATCATCTCAACACAACCCTTTCACATGGCAAAGTTACATAGCGAGATACACACACGATTACCGAGTGATAACATTAGTAACGTAACTGCGACACGGGACGGGCGTGTACTAGTTTGTTCCGCGCATTGTACACGAGGTTGATGCCTTTACATATTGCGGAAATGTCTATCAACAGCATCAACCCTCTTCAGTGTGTACCAACACGCAAACGGCATATTAATATAATGTAAAGTATATGCATTAATAATATGTCTGTGGTCAAATCTCTCATCCACAACTTCTTTGTACATGTCTCTCGGCGAGACGGAAGGACGGAACGTAAATAAAACGCCTCGTAGTTCAAGGGAAGGTGTCACTGTCAGAACTACAGGAAGATCGCCGATGATATGGACCGACCAGATCAAAGCCGGCGTCTAGGCTACCATCAATGAATGCTCACGGAAAGCGCGATTACGAGACGAGTGGCAACGTGTCATCAAACGGGTCACTCAGAACAAATACATAATGGCCACGATCACTCTGTCAAGAGTGTACCGAAGAAGAAGATTAATAATATATATTTTCAGTAGATAGTTTGGTTTGGGCCGTAGACTATATTTTTACCGTAACATGGTTTAATAAATATTCTCGAGCAAGCCAAAAAATATTTGACAAAGTTTTTATTTCAGAGCAATAGGTAAAAAGGTGCTCAAAGCCTCGAAATAGGCAAGTCAGTGAGAATCTGGATCTACGGACACCCCACACTTCTATCAGATGGAAGAGCGAGATACACACACATAATTAGCGAGTGATAAGTTGTCACTGTTATCAGTTATTACTGACAACAGTTGCAACGTAGCTGCTAACCGGGTCGGACCTACGTATACATGTTTATCTCGCACATAATCATGCTTGACGACTTGAAATATTGCTGAAAAATCAACCCTGTTCAATGGCTCTGAGAAAAGGAAGAAATTTTTGCTTTTTTATTCGAGATTTACCCCCCGCAAAGTATTTTTTTACACGCCTTTATTGCCGACTGTACTTTCTTAGGAAAAAGTGAATTAGACGTCAAGACTCAAGACAAATCAAATGCGTCCAAACATGGATTTATCTTGTGCTGTTTAGGAGTTCCTATGTGCACTTCCGATTCCATTAGTCTAGACATGGTAGTAATACAAAATTAATAAATTAAACGCTTACTAAAACGAGTCATTCGTTTTCAATTATTTCATTCTATGAAGACGTTTAAAGGTTGTCTACCTAATAAACTCAGAAAGCGATAAAATTAACCATATAATGTACCGTATGGAATCTACGCCTTTTTCTTGATAGGTACTTAGAAAGTTTAATATGTGTAATCAATCACTGAAATGTAATTTAAGTGAAGACTAAATCTTTTAAGGATGAATTTGATATTGCAATTTTAATGTCATCGTATGCCTTAGAAAACATCGAATATAAACCATGACATTTTTTTTTTTTTATGTCATACGGGGTAAACGATGGAAAGCGATAACCGTCGCACATAAACACCTGCAACACCAGAGGAGTCACAAGTGCTGCCTACCCGGAGGACGAAGATAGAATGCCTCTATGCTAGTAATTTCACCGGCTATCTTACCCCCACACCGGAACACAACAATACGAACATTGCTGTTTGGCGGTGGGTTAGCAGGCAAGACGGTAGTAACAATCCGGACGGACCCTGCACGAGGCCCTACTACTCCACATGTGTTTAAGCTAAAAAGTCCACTTGATAAATCTGATTTAAACAATTTATCACATAATAATTCTGTGGTAATTTAGGAAAATGGTAAAATTTTACAGTTAAAATATGGAATTAGTAAAACTTATTTAATACGTAAAAATGAGAATGTTTTCGGCAATCCAAATATAAAGTTTACGTTAAATATATGTTTATTTTAATATCTTACACCTTAACGGAACATTGTAACTATGCCTAAGTTTTAAGCAATAATAGAAATTCTGACAATGTTATAGATACTTAGACGCACTGGAAATTTCTACGAAGACTGAATTACGATCCCAACGGGAATCAAAATCCCCAAAATCAACGAACAATTTCCTATCATCAAAGTCAATCTCGAATTCCCTGTGTTTAATTCTGAAGAGTAGCCATAAATACCCCCTGTACCGTCCGTCGTCCGGCTTTCTCCATCGATACTAATCACAAATTATATGGTGTCGTTAATATACACATGCTCCTTGTGACATAATAACAGAAAGTTGACTCGGTGAAGGTCACCAGCTTTTACTTCGACCTAAATTTACCAGATGTAGAACTACACTCACTAATATTTCAAAGAAAAGGTCGCCAGGAAGCAACAGTCGTAATTATCATTACGAAAACGCCCACTTATTTAAATGACGTATACCTGGTTGGGCAAAGCGTGCGAAATTAATGGAACAAACGAGGTACCTCATATCCGCGAGATCCACAAAAACATTGTCCGTAAGTGAACCGACCGTTACTAGACGATCTGATATCCGAATTCATACCATCTCACAATTGGACGTCTCTTGAGGGATTTGAATCTTTATAAGAATGCAAATAGGGTGTACGAAACTTAGTGATGCGTTTTGTATATCCGGCAGACAGACGTTATCATGACTTGTACAGAATCAAGTCGTGGGAAATTCGTGAGGATGGTTTCCTAGATTTGTATGGGGTTAGAGTATGTTTCCACTGACGCGGAACTGGACGGAGCGGAGAAAAAAGAGGAGTGAAATGTGTATTTTTTTTTATTAAAGCTGAGTTTCGAGGAGTTTTAAACTGAGTGCTTTGGCCCTTAAAGTTCGCTCGACTGGTTTCCATGGATTCCGAGCACTGCGATTGGTCAATTAACGGTCCGCTCTCTTACTCCGTCCAGCTCCAGCCAGCGACAGTGAAAACGCCCCGTAAGCGGACTTTCTTCGCGGCCTTGCTCTATTGTGTGTCATTAGCGAAGTTTGGCACACGAGCATAATAAAGTCGCTGCCGTTGGATTACAGCTTCATACGGTGTATGACATTACTTTGAATGTTGGTCGCGTAATTCGGTTCATTCGGCTGAAGAACGAGATCGATTAGACAGTCATTGTCGCGGTCGCATGTGTTTTGTTTTTAGTACACAAGACGAGCTATAAATGAAATTTAAATTATTATCGAGGTTGTTCCATTTCTTGGTAAGCACTATACCATACAAACAAGTTGGATTGATGATTTGGTCAGGATCGCAGCATGCCATTTGATGAGGTAACGCACGACTGGTTGTTGTAGTGTCTCTGAGGACGCTTTTGTCCAATAGTGTTCACTATGTCATGATGATACTCATACTCGTACATACAATGATCCAAAAGATAGCATTATTCTGTTCAGATTAGAACATTTGATTCCATGAATAGTAATTTTACATTATTTTGCCGTTACTTAAATCTTTACGATTTTTATGAACTTGCCCGTGTTCAATTAAAAACTAATTTACATCGATCATCCAAGCAAGTGAAGTCAGCGCTGCTTTGTGTATCTGTTGCCACAAAACAACGAGATAAATCCGATTATCACAATCTAAATCCAATCAGAAATAAACCCGTACCAAATTTCATCGATCACGCTGTCAGATCTGTGGAGATAACGTCTTCGTCTAAGTGAGATGTTAATAACAAACAAGTTTGAACAATATTGGATTTTTGGGTCATCATCACCTCAGACTATTTTTTAACCACCCACGAAAAAAGAGGGGCGTTATAAGTCTAACATGTGTATCGGTGTATCTGTGTATTTGTGTGTCTGTTTGTGGCATTGTAGCTCCCAAACGGATGAACCAATTTGAGTGAGGTTTTTTTAATTGAAAGACATGCCCTTCGAGATCGTTCATATCTGATGGTGTCTTAGTGTTTGGTGGAAATAGCACTAGTAGTTTTCAAGGTATTCAGCTTTAATTGGAACAAGTGACAAGATCTCAGCCAATATTAAAAATAAAAATTCAAAATTTGTAGTTATGTTCAGATTTAGTAGCATTTTCTATATTACTCATTGAATGAGGCTCATGATGACCAGCTACTTGTATCGGGGGTGTTTTAAACTTTTAATTTAGGCTATTGTCTACTAACCTACTGATAAGCCCTCCAAGAGTCTCATTTAATGCTTGTAAAACAAAATAAACTGCATCTGTCGATTTACAATTTCCAGTTTAAAACACTTTAACTCCAACAGTAGTCGACTCTGGAAATTGATTGATCCGCCTCAGCTTGGTCTTCCGATTAATTGTACTTTTGTCTGATTCGATCCTTCAGTAATAACAATAACTCTCGTTATCGATTAAGTCAGTTATTCCTGCGTGGCGCGGGTGCTTATTGAAAGACAGGCTTCCCAACTGTCAAATTCAAGGTATTTTAAAACTTGTACGTTTCGTGGTTGTCCATCGAGAACTTCAGTTCCGTTTAAATGGTGTAATGAACGAAGACTCGAATCGGCTCGAGCCGATTGACCCGCATCCGATACAAGTACCGACTGATCGAATCGATACTTTCGATTCGTCTCAATTGCACACTCGAACCTTCATGTTACTGTCCGTAAACAGTTATCCGCGGTCGGAATGGCCGTGAACTTCATGATCGGAATCGTTCGTTAGGCTTTATTGGCGTAATGGCAAAGGGCAGATTGGACTACGCCTACTAGACCAAGTTCCTGGGTAAGTACCCAAGTAGCACAACTGGGTCTAAATAGCTCGTATATCATATCTAATTAGATGCTTAAGTGAAATTTACCACCATGACTAAGTGCTATATAGGTGGCAAGAACCCTTATGCCACCAGTATAGAACCAAAAGGAGAAAAATTGCAGCCTATTTTTGGTGCTAAATAGAATCCATAAGAGATCTCACAATTACCTTAAGTGGTAATTAGAACTATGGGTGAAAGTTATGCGCAGTGAACGAATGAAAACATTTCAGTTCGGTCAATGAGTGATAAATGAGTCGCCAAAATTATCTTTGAGTGGCGAGGCAACTGTCAAATTGTGTTTTATTAAAAGTAATACGTGATCCGCCATATTCATTTTGGATTTATATGTCTGTTTGATTGTGATTAAAACTTTACGTTATACAAGCATTGAAATAAGCACGAAATTCTTGCGAATTTTTTTTTACTGTGAAACTATAGTATGTTTTCTTTGTAAATTTCGACGCGCCCTTCATTTGATCAGGAATATTAAAAAAGAGAGTGCTAAATTAAATAAGGAATAGGTACTGATAATAAATAAAAGTGTTAAAAACCTGACCTAATGATTGTAGGTTACGTACAATGTTAAAGTAACATCGTCACAACTATCAAAAGTCTGTGATTATGCGTGAGTGTGATAAAATTCTGGTTAAAATAATCAATTTTCATAGGCTTCCATTTGTAAACATGGCGAAACAAAAAAGATCCTACAGTGTTTATTTTCACTTATTTGTTCCTTATTTGGAACTATCAAGTCTAATAATCACTTATTTGTATCTTGCGAGTGGCAAAGCAGTGAATGATATTACCAATAGTAATTATTTGCTCTTTTGTAGACTATTAAACAAGCAAGACTATTAAATATATTTTGACAAGGCGCAAATAGGAATTATAATAGAACTTTTAGTTCGTTAGTGGTTTGAAATAAGTGAAAATAACTGCTTTTGGTTCCAAGAACCTCCTACTGAGACCTATTTATGCGTTGGAGTGGCAATAAGGTACTTCTTAGGCCTTAAAGTTGCAATATTTTTTGGTTCCAAAAGAGCCGTAAAATTATGCCTTTAGCCACTATTGGTGATATAATTCGCTATTGTACTAGTCATTTGGAACTTTTAGTTCCAAATAAGGGTATGTTCCCACTTATATGTAAAAGTTGCTTATAAGTGATTTTAAGGCCTTATATAGCACTATTGCTTCTTATTGAGTGTCAATTTGAACCTTCATGCAACTTTAAGTAGCAAAATCGACTTTATCCCACCATAAGTAATAAAGTAGAAACAAAAAACGCTCCTATGCAACTACAAGTGATAGGATGAACTCATATACAGTTTTGAGTTGTGTTTAAAGCTATAAGTTGTATCAAACACTGTTAAACCACTCATTTAGAACTTAAAGCTATAAGATAAGCTGCAAAATTCACTAATGTGCTGCTTGGGTACAGTCGGCAAGGTACGTAACCTTATGCCTGATAATAAACATTGGTGACAATTCAAAATATAATATTGGTTTTGGTTCATATTAATTATTGTTATATTGGAAGCACTTTAAGAGGCCTTATTCCTTTTAATTTTTTTTTTTCATATTATGATGTATATTATTGATAATTTCAACCAATTTTTTTAAGTGAATAATACTTTTCCCTGAGTTCTAGGTAGTAACATAGCTATTTCATGATTTCATTACGTGCAGTCGAAAATAAGTTGAAAAAAACTAATTTTCCGCGTGAATTTTGTCAACTTCGAGTAGTTTTTGAAACAAAAATTATCAATGAAAAATTTAAACTGTAGGTTTCAAATATATACCTACCAATGAATCACAATAGCCCTGTTCTAGGTAGCAACATCAATAATATGTAAAGTTGTAAAGAAACATGTTTGATCATATAGAAAAAATTCTAAAACAATCAACATTTTAAAAGGAATAAGGCCTCTTAAGTCTATGAATAAATATTATAACAACGCCCGGCTCATGGAATGACCTTTTACAATCTCATGATAACTATCTATAGTTGCTGTGTGTAATTATTATTTTTAAGTATTTTCAGCCTTCAGAGCATTTCATAATATTTATACCAATTTGAACCCAAGTGATAAGTATAGAATAAAATATAAAATAACCACATATTCGTACAGTATACTTTTTTTTACCTTTTTGTTTTAATGACGCTGACCGTATTATCAAACTCAATAGTTATTTAATAACATACCTGGGATAACTCGGGGCATCTATACGAAAGTGATGTAGCAAAATATTTTATCGACAATAATAAAAAATATATATATTAATGTTATCTAACATATTTTTTTTCATAGTAAGTGCACAATCAATATTTTTTCCCATATTCGTCAGTATAAAATATTGCCGTCTAGATAAAAAAAATATCTGGGGGCACGGCAGTGCCCCCGCCAAGTCGAGCAATCGCGCTTGCCGGCACGCCGTAACATCCTTTTCTCGAAGCCATTCAGACCATTTTCAAACCCCCTCTATTTCGTTGTGGACAAAGCTAGAAGCCTGAATTTTTAGTGACCAGGAGGACATAATATAACCTAGGCATATTCCAGATTACATTCAATTTGAACCAGTAGTTTAGGATTGCCAGTCAAAGTTTCTTAATTTTGTCACTCACTGACTCATTTACATATGATCATACGAATTCTAAGTTACTTCTAGCAAACACACGAGCTTGGAATTTTTATGCTCTATTACGGTTTGGTATACAAATCATCAGAAAATCTAAACATTACAAAATTTCCGTGTAGTTTTCCAGTTATGCGAGCTGCATAGATAAGTTTGTATTTCCTTATTAACCCTATAAAAAATACACGATTACAAAGTTAACTTTGCGGTTCATATAACCTGGTTTAGATACTAAGACCTCAGAATACTTATTAATACATACAGAGTGTACACGCTCACCGCCGCACCGAATTGAGCTACCTCACCCCGCAGGGGCAGTGTCAGTCTATAATAAATGTAATGACTTGGCCATCGCACGACACATAAGTATATAAGAATACGAGTAAATCTCCTTTTTAAGCTTTATTTATCCATTCCAAATTAGATAGTATGGTCATTTCATTCGGTACTGAGCGGTGCTTATCCAGTTCTTTTCAGCTGTTTTTACTATCTCGGCTGCCCATATTTTCTTCTGTCCTCTTTTGCCGGTCGGGCCAGGTCCATCTTTTATTTCAGGACGGCCAAGATGAAACAATGAGTAGGAATTTACGTTTGTATGCGTGACATTCAAAGCGTTAATAAAATTTGGTAGATTTTATTATCTTTATAATGTAGAGTATATTACCGTGTGCGATGGCCAAGTCATTACATCTATTATAAAGATTAAATATGTTTAATATTAATGCGGGCACTACAACGGTCATGGTAATATGTTTTTAGTTATGTAATCCGGTGAAAATGTATGTCAAAGTTGTCATATAGGCGACTGGCGAAGGGACACTGATAGGTACTGAATAAATTAACCGACTTGGTTCTATATTGTATCTCACAACTTTTTTCGGTAGAAGGTTGCGAGACTTGCAATTTTTTTACATGTAATGTTTTTGATGGGATTTACTTTATCAGACATTGTATCAGAACTTTTTATAGGAATCGAGAATATTCAATGAGCACATGTATGAATATATTTATATATCGACATCTTTTTTATCGATATTAAATCTCTATGAACGTGCCCCGAGTTAGCACAGGTATGTTTAATATCATTAAATCTGTCAGTGTTTGCGGAAATTCAATATTGTTTTTTATCTGTAATAAATAATTTAACGATTTGCAGTTTGCAACTACAAAGTAAGCATCGAACGCCTAAAGGCGATCGATGCTTACTTTGTGGTTGCAAACTCCGAACGCCTAAGGCGATATAAGGGGTTATCACATATATATATCTGAATTGAAATACGGCACTTACATAGCTAGATTTAATTAAATTTAAGGCATCATAAACTAAGGCACATAAATACAAAGATTTTTAAGAAAATAGTTGTAGATAACGTAGATAGAGGCCATTGGCGTATCTAACATTATTTTTCAGGAGGGGCCTAGGGGGGGCCTAGGCGTGGGCCTGGCCATGGCCTATGAGATGAAGCCATGAATTTCTATCGGTAACCCAAAATCCTGGGGTGGGCACTGGACCATACTGGGGTGGGCACGGCCCACCCGGCCACCCCCCTATATACGCCAATGATAGAGGCACAGATCAAAGTCCTAAGCCACACGATACTTCAATTATCCCTTTAAAATAAGTCACACAAGATTTCAATTACGCAAACTAAGTAATTATAAAAGGTCGACACGTAAACCCAAGGTTATTGATAGGGATAAAATTACATGCAATATAAAACGGTACGCTTCCCGCTATTAAAACGCAATAAATCCGCCGCAACGCCGCCGCGACGTAACCGTAGTAGGAGAAATTACGGCTCGATTATGAATCGAGACATCCACGCAAAAACTCGAAAGGAAAACGTAGAAAATATGACAAGTTAATTTAGATTGAAGACTCGTGAGAGTCGGGTGGGGCGTGAGCGGAACAGATCGTCGCTTGCATTGCGCGGTGAATGGATGCAATGCCAGAATTAGGTGTTTGCACACCTAATGCTAGTATTGTGCACATCGAAGACTAAAAAACACATCGTGGTGATATTGTTGACCGAGCAAGCGAAGTGTTTTCTTTAAAGCTTGGCCTACAAAATCGTTTTCTTAACCGATTCTCGTGAAACTTTGTGAGCAGATTTTTTTTTTATTCAAAATAGTCATGCATTTAACCTCGATTGCACCTGATGTTAAGTGACAATAAGGCCTAACATGGAGCATGCTTGGCTAGAAGATGCCTATTCACTCTCGACTTGAAGAGATCCAAGTTATATTTTTCAGGAAACAGGTGCGCAGGAAGAGAGTTCCATTCCTTAGCTGTCCTCATAAGGAAAGTAGACGCAAAGCATTTCGTGCGAATCAGTGGTATATCGACAACATAAGGGTGGAATCCCAGTCCGCGCCGAGTACTGTATTGTCTGAACGGAGACGGTGGAATTAATTCATGCAGTCCTAGTGCACACTCACCAAAGTGTAACCGGTAGAAAACCGATAAACAGGTGACTTTCCTGCGGTGTTCGAGGTTTTACAGCTTTTCCTGAACTAAGGCAGGGTCGCCAATGAGCTTTTTCGCACGCTTGTCAATTGAATCCAAGGCGGCCAGTTGGTATTTGGCGGACCCATCCCAATGATGGCAGCAGTACTCCATGCATGATCGGACTTGCGCCTGATATAATTGAAGCAGCTGTCTCGGCGTGAAGTACCGCCTCACCTTAGATAGGATCCCAAGTTTTTTTGCTGCAGTTGTAGCCAAGGATTCAATGTATTGGCCGAAGTTCAAGTTGGATGATAAGGTCATCCCAAGAAGCTCTTGGTGGTCTGAAATCCGTACGGATACACCTTGGAAAGTGGGAGTCAGGTCAAAGGGACCGTTTAGCGAAAAACAGACACGCCTGAGTCTTGGTGGCATTGAATCCAATTAAATTGGCATCTCCCCACTCGGACACTGCCACGAGAGTTTGGTTCAATCGATCCACCATCGCCTCGCGACAAGACTGGACTTCGTCCCTCTTGGAATTTGCGCTGGATGTGTATCTGTCAACAACTGTGCTGTCATCAGCATACCCAAAGGTACATAAGCATGTCGTTAATATGCAGCAGAAAAAGAGTTGCAGACAGAACAGACCCCTGAGGAACACCGGCGTCAATAGCCCTGGGATCCGAAGTGTACCCATCAAGGACTACTCGGATCGAACGCTCACTCAGGAAATCAGCAATCCATTTGCAGAGACCTTCAGGGACCCCATACGCTGGAAGCTTTCCCACCAGGCTTGCGTGCCAGACCCTGTCAAAGGCTTTTGAAATATCGAGAGACACGGCGAGAGCCTCCCCGTGTCTCTCGATCGCCTCGCTCCATAGATGAGTGACATACACAAGAAGATCCCCAGTTGATCGCCCCGGACGGAATCCAAACTGGCAATCACTGAGCAAGTCGTTCACTTCCAGGTATGCAAGGAGGCGTTTATTCAGTACACGCTCCATAGTCTTACAGAGTATGGAGGTTACGGAAATTGGTCGGTAATTGACAGTGTCTGCCCGGCTTCCCTTCTTGGGGACAGGCTGCACATTTGCAAGCTTCCAAGACGTCGGGACAAGTCCAGTCTCAAGTGAGAGACGGTACAGGCGTGTTAAGACCGGGGACAACTCAGCCGCACAGTTCCGCAAAACAACAGCAGGAATTCCGTCGGGACCACTAGCTTTATTCACATCAAGACTCCGCATGATTGCAAGAACCTTCTTCTGGCGTATATGGATTGGCTCCATGGTGGTTGGTTTAATAATTAGTATATACGAATTCTTTTGTAGTCTTTTTTTTTCGGAATTTTCCAAAATGGCGGTGATATGGGGGTTGAAAACGTAAAAAAACTGGCCAAGTGCGAGTCTGACTCGCGCAACGAGGGCTCCGTACAACTACTTATCCCATCTTAACTAGTCGGTTTAAGTTAAGTTTGCACCTGGCATGCATGGCGCCAGATACAAATGAGGTGCAAAGTTAACGCAACCGATCACGTGAATACCCGCCTTAAATATTAGTTTTTTAGTATTTGTAGTTATAGTGGCAACAGAAATACATCATCTGCGAATTTCAACTGTCTAGTTATCACGGTTCATGAGATGCCTGGTGACAGACGGACAGTGGAGGCTGAGTAATAGTAATAGTGTCCCGTTTTTACCCTTTAGGTATGGAACACTAAAAATTCATATTTCAGCCATATCTATGTTTTTATATATTATGTATATCGTCGACTATTACCCATACAAACATTGCTTAGTTTGGGACTAAATAGGTCGATTTGTGTAAGATCGTCCCTTTATTTATTATATTGCATTTTTTTTTTATGACCGAGAGACAGTTTACTGGGCCGCTAGGACTGGCACCGCCTGTCTATCTGTGTAGTAAGGGGCTTTCAGGAGCATAGGTCACTGATAGAACGTCTAGCAAAACGTCGCGAGGGCGGTCCGCGGCGTGCGCCCCTGACAGCAACCGGCAGAAAGCGAAAACGGACACACACAATGCATGCAAATGGACATTTTGAAACTGCTATCGAAAGTTGATATTATTCGCCGTCACAAAACACGACGCAATGTTGAATTTTAATTAAACTTTGTGCAACGCTTAATCAATTGGATTGGAATTGTGAAATAAGGTTAATATGGCTTTAGTATTGTTTCGTGCTAAAATTTTATTCTGAGATGAAAGCGGCTTTCGATTAGAGATGCCACGAATAGTGAATTGGCCGAATACCGAATATTCGGCAACGCTGTCGGCCGAAGCGCCGAATATTCGGCCGCCGAATATTCGGCCAAACGAGTTAGATTTTTATTTGAAAACAGTTCGCCTAGATCGGAAGGCCGATCCTTACAAGTGTCAGCAAACGAAAAACAATACCCGAACCTTTCGAAATTTGCAAAAGTTTATCTTTCTTCGCCTGGAAGTAGCGTTTATAGTGAGAGGTTATTTTCTGAGGCTGGTAACGTTTACGATGAAAAGCGCAATCGTTTGCTACCAAAAAATGCTGAAAAGCTCGTTTTTATCCATCACAACTTACCACTGATTAATTTTAAGTACTAAAATGTTGTAATTTGGAAATAAATACAGAATTTTGAGTAAAATAACGTGTCTTTTTTTACATGATTTGCTATTCGGTATTCGGCCGAATAGTACGCACTATTCGGCCGAATACCGAATAGCAAAAAAGTGGCCGAATAGGCCGAATACCGAATAGTTGCCGAATATTCGTGGCATCACTACTTTCGATATCTTTCAGTAGGTAAACAATTACGTACATAGAAGTAAATAAAAATGGGACAATTCACCACATATACAACTATTTCTTCATTAAAACTGTGTTATACTCCGTGATGCATTAAACAACGATATAGGGGTCCCTAAACATAACAAACATACTTAATTACTTTGTTAAATACGCCTAAAGCTGATGGATGCAGAAGGAAGATGACTGATGATTAAAAAGTCCTTGAGGAGGACCTGTGTTGTCTTATTTATGTACGGTTCACTAAAAATACTTATATAAGTACTATACTAGCTGTGCCCGCGGCTCCGCCCGCGTGGAAATCGGTCTGTGTCGGTAAGCTGCTAATAACCTCACCGTTTAAACCTTTCCTGAATTAAGACAAACATTTGAAAACCAAGATCAGCTAAATCTGCCCAGCCGTTCTTAGTGAGATATCGTAACGATTTTAGTGAGATAAACGAATAGCAATCGATGTTTAAATATATAGATAGATCGATAGGGCACCTGAAGACTAACAATGCTTCTACCTTCATCTACACCTGTATTAAGAGAATACTAGAAAGGCCAGCATAATCAAGATCAGTAAAACGGCACCAAATTGTACGTCATCCGAAAATCCCACGCATCCGGAATGCAATGAGAACGATGTAAATGTCTCCATAGTCGGCATTGTCTTACGAACATTCCGACTCAAACGCTAATACGCGATTGTTATCACCATTTAATTAACTGGCGAGGTGGCTGAATTTTCTAGATCTACATGTGAATTATCTATTGTGATTCGCGAGTACAATAATTTGTATGTTGGCAATGACAGACGGCGCTTCTTTGTGTTTCTTCCACACGTCCAAGATCCACCTATGACGTCTGTCAGGATACCAAAAAAATAAGTAAGTATAATGTTAGTTAGTCAGATATATTTTTTAAGTCTAGAATCATATAATTTAAATGTTATATTTGGCACACTCGAATGCTCTGGTACTTAACGAATCATATTAAAATGTTTTCACTATCATTTTTTAAGTGCAGAGTGGAATCGCTGCTCAGGAGTGGGCTCCTAACTAACCTAACCTAGGAACATAAATCACAGAGTTTGACCATGATGTTGTGTTTTATATGTATGTATAACAAAACAATACCTTGTAAGTAGCAGTGTATCATAATTTATCTTGACCAATATCGATTGGTAATTCCAACGAACTCTCATTATAGATAACTGCCTTAGTCATAGCACTAGATTTGATAATATTCGTGATAATTAGAGAAGTTCACAAAATAGATGGTAATATTGACAAATATCTACGTATACAAAGATCTAGATCCTCACAGGCTTGTAAGTATAAGGAGTAGTTATCCATCAAATAAACTAATAACCTGCTTTTAAAAAGCATCCCACATTCTTTCAACCAGCATAATGATAGTTCCAAGAAACAGCAGACCTACACCAATCAAGAGCACGAACTTTCTTCAATTGTACGCACTTGTAATTGTACGCAGTTCGATGCAAATCAGGGATACAATTAACGTGACCCCGATGGGGAGTCAAGTGCAGCGGGTTCCCACGAGCACTCCCACGCAGCAGTCACGGGGGCTTCGATCAGTGAGAACGTTATAATAGTTGTAAAACAACTATCTGCCTTAGTTACATTAATTTATATTCCTCAAAAATTCAACCTATGAGTGGTATGAGGAATCGAAGTGGCCGGCAGTGTGGTGTTGATAGAACATACTTGCCTTAAGAACACGTAACCCGCCATCTATATTACTAAAATAAACAAATGACTTAAAGTAGAATTAAGCCAAATATGGTTGGGTTAGCTTGACGCCAGAGCACTAATCATAATGAAAAGAAAATAATTACTCCGGAAAGTTTAATTGTTGTACTAAACGCCAGCTATGGCGCTCCCAATGAGATACCGTTTTTGTCCCTATAGAACGGCATAAGGTATAAGTGTCGCAGTTAGCACAATTAACAACAGATAGCCACGCACACGCACTGCGCCGCACGATCGCTACAGTTCACCGGTAAACCAATTATAACCCATTGAAACCTAACGGAAAACCAAAGCCGCTCACAATTCGCATCTGCACGTGGCCCATCAGGCTCCCAGCATGGAAGAAATTACTCCAGCGCCGATTTCCACGCATGCGCCGAGTGGACCCAAAAAATTACCAAATGGATCCGACTTATCCAAAACCAATTGACAGAAATGAATATTCATGATTATGATTACATGGATTTAACTCGAATCTGATGGCAAATACAGTAGCTGAGCTATTTTTTGGGTTTCCAGGGTTTTTTGCTTAGCGTAATGAGATTTCTGAAGGATTGTGCGATGTTGTAAAAAGGTTTCAGCAAAAAGCGTCGAAAAAAATGAATGGGTGGCCCAAGATAGTTTATTAGCCTTATGACTTGCAGTTATGACTCCTTAGCAACTGGCACCTAATGTAGTATTTCAAGTAAGTCAACCAACAATTGACCAAAAAAATTGCGACGGCATTTTCCCAATCTAAGTGAACCATTAAAACGGAACATTATTACGAAACTTATTGGTTCTTGTGTGTCTCTTAGAAGTTGTGGTTTCATTGAAGCATTTAATAATGCATTATTTTAGGATGCTATTTATACAGAAAATCATTTTTTTATCGTTTTATAGATCTCTTAGACTTTTATAACAAGCCAGCCAAATTAGGCATCTGCATTTACTGGATCGCCAAGCCATTGAAGAATCGCCGAACCGTCTTAGATCGTCGCGACGCGACCAAAAGGTCAGGGCGAAAGTTCACCAGAAAAAACTAAACTAGGTACACTTATCCTGTAACAGCTCAATCTAGCGATTACGCAATCGACCATTTTATTTGTCGGTTATCCAATAAATTGTTCGGCAGGGTAATTGGAATGAATAGTAACCTAATAGACCAAAGGTTATATAATTTTCTGTAATGTCAGTTATTGGGGTCGAGCTGTTTTCAGGTGCAACCAAAGGTTCGCCATTACAGTGTAAGCTGTTATGCAAGATCAAATTATTCGTATGATTTCTATATTTTATAATACAAAAAGTCTAGGAATTAGCGTCTATAGTGTAATGCTTATATAAGTAGAACAAAACATTCTCAAAGCTCTGAAAGTTCACTCTACAAATTGTGCATACCTACTACGTTCATTTGGCAAAACTATACAACTGACTGACAAACCGGAGGATCTAAAAGCTTGTCACTTTACAAAGAACCTCGCCAAATGCGACCATCGTAGACATGTTGCGATCATGCATGCGATCTGCGTCTTCCAGAACGCTGGTCGCTCATGGAACTTTCTCCCCCAATGGGCACCGTATAGACAATTGTACCTACAGGAATGCCCGACGACTGCCACACGTTTGATATAACGTTTTTTGACCTAAAGTAACGTATCGCATAATGTTAAGTTTTTATTCCCTTGATTTATTTCCTTTCAAATCTATCAACCTGTAAATTGTCATACGAGTTAGGTTAGTTTAGGCTGGGGTAGGTTCAGAGTTTACCAATTTGTATGAGGAAAAAACGTTCTCGAGAACGGCACATCTGTAGGTAGGTTAGGTTAGGAGCTTTAATAGTTTCAGAAATCGTGATATATCAAACATTATTAGGTCAACGAAATAATATTATATAAAACAATACGGAGCCCTAGTACGGATAACATTATTAAGGCTCACCATGAGCCTCGCAAGCCGTCATCTGGGTGATGAGCCCCTCCAAGTCAGGTGATATGAGCCTCTCCTCGTCCTCCGAGTGCGTGTAGTCCAGGGCATGGTAGATTGCCAGCGCCAAGTTTACCACCAACTGTAACAAAGAAAATGGTTTGTATAAGCATAACATTTTATTTATCTTTGATATTTCGAAGAGACATGTGAAAAGTTTCCTGAAAAACGTCACCTATAATTTTATTGGAATCGTAATATAAGACATCTTTGTATTTACGATTTTATACGAAATCGTCATGTCAGACATTTACATACGATTCACTGCAAAAGACTCTGTTGTACGTACGTGTAAAAGCTAGCTAGAATATAATAGGTATTTCTTAGATTTGATTAGTATGAAAAAGACATAAGTACCATTAGATTGGCCTAAACAAAAAAAATCGTTCGTTTATCTAAATTGAGACACGCAAACAGCGTAATTTCGGAAGTGAGTAGGTAACTTGAAATTGCTTCATCAAACAATGAAGTGGTTCTGAAAGTTATCTTCAGATCAGCTAAATTGCTGTTTCCTCTTAGTGCATTTCCATTATAAGGAGTCTGCGAGGTCTTGCATTGTGTTGTACAGCTATCTATAATCAGGTTTTGAGAGTTATTTTGTATCATCTAAGATTTTCTGCATTTACGAGTTCCTCAATTAAAATAATGCTGTACAAAGACCAAAAATCAAAACGTAATCAATAACTTATTTAATAAATTATTTGTTATTAAAGCAATAACGTCTGTTAGCGTAAAACAAATGTTAATACATATTGAAACGAAAATGAGTCATTTTCAAAAAACATGTACACAGTCAAAGGCTTAATAAAAACAAAATTATGATCGCGTAACGAAAGTTTGTGTAACGAAAGTTACTCATACAAAATATATGCGTAACTATCGTTACACAAAGGAATCAATTAGGTTTTGTTTTAATTAAACCCCTTAACTTAGATCATCTTTTTTGAAAACGACTCAAATGGTGATATAAGAAATGAAGCTACTCGTTAAAGAATCGATCGAATCGATTGTTGCCTTAAAGTTGCAAACTATCGCCACCAAAGCCAGATTGTCGCACGAGAGCGTAACGCGATCGCTTTGCCGTATAAAGTCATCAAGTGATTACCACGCGGCGTGACCGGCGCCGCCTCCTGCGCCATCTCCCAGAAAGTGTAGAGTAAGTAAATACTGTCTAAGAAAAATACGTGTTTACACGTAGGGGAAAAACTGTATCAGTTGGAAAAACATCATCTGTGAAAATTTCAACCGTGTATCTGTGTAACTATCACGGTTTATGAGATACAACCTGGTGACAGACGCAATTTAGTAATGTATACACATTGTACACTAGCGACAACCCGGTAATTAACACGTGACATGACACGTAACATGACATTTATTATTGCGTTCTCATACAATGCTTCACATTTTGAGACAAACTTCGATGTTTCTAATTACCATATGTCCGAAATGTCACCCTTTTGTTTTCCTTCAAGTGACATATCAAAATAGCTGTGATGCGTTGTTGATCTATGAGAGTAGCCTAACAACATGAAAATAAGAAACAGACAACTTTTACCAGCAATAAGTAAAAGATTTAATGTAAGCAATCAATTAATAACGTAGATAGCGGAAAGACAGTAGCCATCTCGTAATTACTAATTAAAAGGAAGCTCTCTAATCGACACCCGTTGAAATATGGCTGCAAATAGAAAACTGGTACCATCAGAATTAAACGCTTTAATTGGTTAATGTTTTCAATGATAAATGCCCGGAGAACACGAATATCAGTGCTTTCTATACTGGTTTATTTGGTGTACATTCGAGTTTACCAAAATTGGCAATACTCTCTTACAGCTCATCTTGATTTTACAACATTTACGATTCTATAAATTATTTTTTCCATTAAAACCAAAATTTGAATACTATGTACTTCATCGGGCCTATTATGATGGTCGCTTTTATCTCGCGATAACTAAGTGACAAAGCATCCGTCACTCACACTCGTATTTTGTCAAAACGTGACGATACTAATTGATATAAGTTACTAATTGTTAGTGTATAGTTGAGTTTCATAATGTTATCTTTATTAGTGTGACAATAAAAATGATATTTTATACTAACAACGTAATGTAGACACAGAGACTACATGAAATCGGCCATAACAAATCAGATCAATCAAACGATCTATCGACGATAAGAACATTATTGACAGTGATACGGGAACGCGCATTCAAATCATCAAATCGTGACACTAGGTCATTATTTATAGAAACGATACACCTTATGTCATAGAAATGTGATTTTCTCTTTAAATATATAGTTTTCGTTTGACCTTTCCGACCCGACGACAGACAATGACACAAATGTCCCCGGAACAGCTCTATTAAGCCAAAATTCGCAGTTTCAAATGTCATAACCATTCACATTGATTAGCGCCATGTCATAACACCTAACAAACATAATTACAGAGATTAAAGCAATTATAGGTAGGTAATCGCGGTCCGTTCAGACTCTTACACATGGGCTCAGAAGCGTGACTATCAGAGCTAACCAGCGGAACTGCTCCTGGGTGGGTAATCCACGAATATAACCTTTATTAGAAGAGCGTACGGTTCACGGATTAAGGTGGTATAACACGCGTTGCACAACAAATGCAGCCGCTCCTGCAACGTCTCGCTACACACTCCATTAAATATGGTTTGGCAATAAGATTGATGAGAGGATGCCATGGGAGTAGGAGAGCCGTAACTTTATCTCAAAAGGTGGAGCATCCGGACCTAATGCTAAAGGCCAAAGCTACAGCAAGAGAATTTTCAGGGTAAGTTTCTGCCCTAGAGCAGAAATCAGTGGGCACACTAAAATTCAAAATATAATCTAACGTAATCTTATCAAAACTATCGTGAGACCTTTAATAGGGTTTAAACTCGCGTAAAAATTGTCAGGAACGGCCCAACATGTTTCGAAGTCATATGGAGCTATTCATTGGGGGCAGCTATCCGTGCTGTTGCGTGACAAACTATCCATAAATCTATCCTCTTTGCGGCGTCACTCCCTCTCAGAGGGTGGCAAGTTAGATCTTAACTACATATAGGTCTTGCCCAGTAAACGTACTGAAACCAAGGGGATATATGCTCATTTAAGGGGCGATAAGCGTTCGTGGTTCTTCAATTTGATGGGGAAGTCAGAAGAGACTTACCTTGCATCGAGAGCAAACTTCAAACGTATGCTTAACCACATGCTTTACCCTCCTCTCCAGTCTTCTATAAGACTGAAGTATGTTAATCTCAATGTGAAGGGCGCTTGAGCGCATCATTTCACCTCAAACATAACTTCATTGCGAGATTATACAAAATTATTTTCGATTCGTTCTATAGACCATTTATTCCACGTTCATAATTCTTCAGAGCATTGATGCCAAAATATAATGATCCGTAAACAATCACAAAAGATACAAACATAACGCTCGACATGCTGTAATTATTAGTGAAACTGATGAATGAACTTACTACCGTTAATGTTGTATTAATTATTTTTAAATTGTAGCTATAATCTTCAAATCATCCGCTTCAAACAACGTTAGATTGATGTGTACCGTATGTTTATAGAGCATGAACACCTCTCAACTTTCAATAATGATCATGTTCTTCTCAACTTTATAATTAAGACTGAAGATTATTTATCTTATTTTTTATCTATTAGTTTTTACTGCGCTTTGTAAATAGAACACACACACGTATATTATAATTTCATCTGTTTCTTACATATAACTCTTATGGCTAAGTACTTTATAGTTGTAAAAAACCGACGAACTAATAAACTCCTTTTTTTGAATTATACTCTATCTATTCTATTTTTGTAAAAATGGCAACCGGTCACAGTTAAGCAACCATTACTGCCAATGTCTCGTTGCCAATCGCACTAGGCGACTAGATAGAGGATTGATACCACGTTGTACGGTGAGTTGAAAAAATCGTGCTTTTTGTAAAGTGATAGCGATTTACAAAAAACCACGCGGACTATCGGGCCTTGACCCAGGAAGTGCTATGAACGCTTCAAGTTGAATTCTTCATTAGCTATTCACTCATACGTTACATCACTGCACAATACGCTATCAATACTACACATTGAACAACTAAAATGAATAAATAATGAACAACGAAACTTAAACGCATGCGGCCATCTTGAGACACGAACCGAAAAACCCCGAATTATACTCAAAGATAGAGTAAAACACCTAGCATAACTGTCAAACGCGACTATTTTTCGCTCGAGATAATTACCCGTCTCTTTCTGTGCAGTAATGTGAGAGAATGACGCGGGTCGAAGCATATTTGTGCTAGATGGGCAGCAAATTGGCGGGTAGCGGGAGTAGATAGCATAGCGGTGTACTTGAACCCTGCATTTTTCCTACCACCATAAACCGTATCCACCATAAACTGTATCGACCATAAACTGTATCCACCATAAACTGTATCCACCATAAACTGTATCCACTATAAACTGTATCCACCATAAACTATATCCACGATACCTCAACCTACCCCTAAACCGTTGAATTCGCCAATAGCCCAATACCACGCACTGTTATCGCGCGCATTGTATTCAAATCACGTGTTGCATTGTATTGCGCAAGAGCAGAAACAATAAAGTCCGATTTACGCGTACTCGCAAAATATCCTTGCACAAAAAGAACTTATCTTAGTACAAACATGTTGTGACTTGTGCCATTCTGGTCGGGGAGGCTGTAGGAAAATCCTCAGTCCAGTTAAGTTACGAGTTTCGTAATCTAGATAATATATCTAACAATGTGCTTTAAAATTGAATGGGCGAAGATGGGCAAGGGAAGGTCTGAAATGAATTGAGATATTAGAAAATATAAATGTAAACGTAGATCAATAAGCACTGCCTGTAAATACAAGGATCGTATGATGCGTCAGTGCGTGCTTGTAATTTATTTTAAGGATATAATTTGGAAAACAGTAGGTATAATTTGCTTTGGCAATAATCCATTTGCCACCCAATTCACAAATCATTTTTTCAATTACCCCTTGATATAAAATGTACAGTTGATTTGCAATTAGTGGGACCGGTTCATAGTGACAACATGTAATCGCATAAAAAGGCCTAGATCGCAAAATGACGAGGTTTAGAATGCCTGACAAGGTGTCAAAAGGTATACGATTAAATAATGAATTGTATAAATGAGATGTGTTATCAAGTTAAATGCTAAACTACTATCACCTAAAAGTGTTAATACCTCTTATTGAAGTTTAAAAATGTAAACTGTAAACCATTAAACAACCTCAATTTGAATTGTATTTGAACACGAACATCTTGTCTAGAACCTGTTACACTACAAGCTCTTTCTTCGTATAAATAAACCAATTAGACGCTTCCGATGGCTTCTGGAAATAGCTGGCGCTAAACAGGAATACTTTAACAGGATTTAAATATGCAAGGATACTTTACCAGTAGGTATTAAAGTATCTAAAGATAAATGCAAGAGAGAAGAGGCGAAAACACATGATAGCTGGATCTGGTTATGTCCCTTTTGGTTACTACTAACTACTCAGCTACTAACTAAATACGCCTTATTAGCTTTCTGGTTTATAACTGATGACTCCTCCATCTTCTTCCTCAAAAAAACGAAGTCATTTTCATCTGATCATTAAAGTCCGTGCAGCCGTCATTTTGCTATTCAGCCACAGCACGGACCATGGGCGCCTAGCTTCCTCCCTAGATAAGTGATCTAGCAAGACTACCCGCAATTCATATTTTTTGCACTATCCATTTATAACATATACTCGTAAGCATATCAGTCGCCCGGGGCACATTGGTCGTAAGTGGCGACCGCGCACCGGATCACACAGCGTCCCACGGCCCCAAGGCCCCCAGCAAGGTGGACCGACAACCTAGTTAGGATCGCAGGCAGAAATTGGATGAGGGCGACGCAAGACCGTTCGTTGTGGAGAATTTTGGGAGGAGCCTTTGTCCAGCAGTGGACGTCTAACAGGTGATAATGATGATGATGATGATTTATAACAACTTGCCCCCTCTGGCCCCTCTGAGCCAACGGCTGGTGGTGCCCTTGGTCCTTACCAATTAAGAAAAAAGATACTTTTACCGAAGAGAACGACCCGTTAATCGACCATTAGTAGAGATCATCATGCTTCCGTAACTGTAGAATGGACTGTATGATCCTGAAGGGCGACAACCATTGCATAGCTTTCTATCAGCACATACACATTGCGTCACGCATTGTGTGCCAATATCGCTCCTAGAATATCGGCGCCGTCGCCACCCGCGCCCGTATATCACGAGTTTCCCACGGCTGCTTATGCGCATTTAAATAACTAATCCGGCGCCTACGCCCGTTGACCGGTAGCTTGACGGTGGGCTATACGCCCGATACTGCCGATCTTAGTCAAAAGAAGTCCTATATGGTGGAAGAAGAGAAGTGACTATGAAAAGCTAATGTAAATGGGTGTTGTCAGAAATCGTGGTTCATCTTCTTGTTCTTCTTTTTTGTTAAGTATTCGGACTCAGAGCACTGTGATTCTAGTAGGAGGAAAAAGTATCCAATTTTTTTTTATTCCACTTACGCTCCTTTTTATGCTCATTTTGTGTGATCGTAACGTAATAGAAAATAAAAAATAGTATGAACATATTGGAACACTTTTTTTCTTTTTGAGTCAGAATAACGTACGGTTAGGGTGTAGCAAAGGGTAACCAAGACTTGGAAAAAAAAATCGTTTTTTATGATTGAATCTTACAGCATACGTCGAAATAAGCAGGTTTTAATTGAAAAACTTTTTCCTAAAATTTAAAATTACCGAATTATTGTTCTCAAAAGTTTGAAGGTTTTGAAGGACTTGGAAATTGACCTAACGTACATTTTCTCCAAATGAAAAATTAAGAGAAGATTAGGCATTAGTTACCTACGGCATGACGAAAAATAAGGAAAATAACAAGGCACCTTTTAATACTAACCTAAGTATCATCTCAGAATACGTTCGGTTTTAATAATAGGTTAGTGTCAGACCAGATCTGCGCTTTCCTAGACCGTATATCATGCTCGATGACCCCCCGGGGCCCGATAACCCACCAGTTAACCGGAGTTCACTAGGCTATTGTCTTACAAGGAAATTAGGGGCCAACGCGGCCCTACTAGGGCTAGGGGAAAGTTATTGTGATTATTATTTACAGGCCAGACAATTATTTGTTAGGTCAATCGCTTTAAAGAGCACACGCTCGCCTTTAATAAGCTGTAACTGAGAGAAATGTGCTAAATAGTCAGTTTCGGTCTGTGTAACTGCTTTAAACAAGTGAAAATCAAGAGAAGTGAGGACTGAAAGCGACAATTCCTGCCTTTATATGCAAATAAACCAGTGAAACAAGACAAGCTGAATATTTTAAGTAGATTTAATATAAGTGTGTTATAATGTAACTGTCTATAATATAAGTCTTAATACACAATCTAACATAATACGTTTTACTGTTATCTACAAGTAAGTATAAGCTTCTAGAGAGTTGTATTATAATATCCATACATTTTAGTGAGTTGGTTCGGTGCGCCATCCAAAAGTAAGCGTACATACAATTGTTGAATTAAATTCTCAGATTATATAACTACACTAAATATAAATATTATACATAATATATATACGCTCCGATCCGATAAAAACATATCTAAAACTCTAACCGTATCTTTTCCGCGCAAGATATACATAAGATCCGGAACCTGATTGGAACATACCGACATTCAATACAAAAATTCAAAATCAAATCCTAGATATGAATTAGGATTTAGGTACGATTCAAGTCAAACATGAACATATACGAGTATATGGAAACGCTTTGGAGTTCGCTAGGCAACTAGATACTACTATAGATAAACTGGGTACTGGACTAGACACAATTCTCCTATAAACGAACAACTAACACATGTCAGGCTTCAAATTGCTTTGCGTTTGTTACGGAATAACAACTTCGCTCTCGAACACCGCGTCACGTCGTCTATTATCTCTATTTACCTCTGTTTGTACAGTAAAAGCCTTATCATTATCAGACTTGCGATTTGCGAGTGAGTTTTCTATCCAAATAAGCTTCGCGGCGAACTCGCTAGTGCGATAAGGCCTTAAACTGAAAAATTGGGCAAGTGCGAGTCCGACTCGCGCATGAAGGGTTCCGTACCATAAAACAAGTTTGTTGTATGGCCCCCATTAAATATTTATTTTATTTTATTTTTAGTATTTGTTGTTATAGCAGCAATAGAAATACATCATCTGTGAAAATTTCAACTGTCTAGGTACCACCGTTCTCGAGATACAGCCTGGTGACAGACGGACGGACGGACGGACAGCGAAGTCTCAGTATTAGGGTCCCGTTTTTACCTTTTGGGTACGGAACCCTAAAAACGTCCGTGCCTTTGTAACCCTTAGTGTCATTATGGCAAGAGTGAAATAGATACGTGTTTTTGTACACTTTTACAGTCTGTTAATAAAAATATTAAGCACTCTTACTTTACTATAAACACTAACTAGTGATCAGATCTGCCGGCGTGGAATTCGTATTATGGGATCAAAGTATCATTAATTTCCTGTATTTTCTCTCTTAGACTCGTAATTTTTAGAAACATTTATAACAAGGTTTGTTTTTCTAAAGAGTCAGGAGTACCTGGAGCTGGGTCGTGGTTATCTGGAGGTTAAATACATTTTTCCCAGCTTGATTTTTGGCGGGTATCTATTTATTTAAACTTTAAAGCCAAATCTCTACTACTTAACCATAGGTCCAAACAGAGATTAGAAGTTGGTGCAAATCCTCAATCTAATTAATTGTACAGAGAGCGTCTAGGCTACAAGTAAATACGATAATGCCGGGGTTGTAATTTCACGTGCTATTGCTGCTGTAGTTTAAAACGTTCTGGATTCCAACTTAAAATGAATCATAAGTTTTCCTAGGATTCCTAGAAATGTATTATGAAAGGCTGACTGTACGGGAAATCTAAGCGAAATGTAGGCGAAGGTAACAAACAGACTCAGCTTGAAGTGAGCGATAAATTTCGCGGGAAGGCTGTGCGTGGCGGAAGGAAGCCGTTGGCGAGAGATAAGGAAACCAATGTCGATATGTTATTGATTTGTACGAGTGCCTTCGCGAGCGGTAACGGTTAAGTATTGTATGTTACCGTAGAAACAGGTGTGCATAGGAGTGATATAACAGATTTTAACCTGAAGAGGCTTGAGATAAGCTTAGCGCATTTTATTTGTTTTAGATTAAGTTCATATTAGTTTAGTTACATTCGGGTTCGAATCCCGACCATGGCAAATACTTGTGTGATGAACTCGAATATTTGTGCTTGGGTCATGGTTGTTCCATGTATTTAAGTATGTATTTATCTATATAAGTATGTATATCGTCGTCTAGTACCCATAACACAAGCCTTCTTGAGCTTCATTTGGGACTAGATCGATTTTGTGTGAGGTTGTCCGAAATTTATATTTATTTATTCAATTAATATTGCTACAAATAAAGTAAATATTTAATAATTCTTGTCAAAACTGTGTAATTCTTTAGGGGCAGATAAACTGACATTGTCAAACGTCAAATTGTGTCAACCTACGAGACGGGCTGAGTAGTGTAAACATTACCAAACTGTGTCCATTGAGTGCTTATTTCCTATATAGTAATTCATTTGTAAAAATGTCACTGTATCCTAATAAACTATTTGTATTTATTTCAGTGTAACACCTGATAAGGCTAGCGAATACGGTTTCGACGGTTCGGTATAGTAGGAATATTTTTTAAGGGGTGTTCACTTCGCTTTGCTCTAACAAACAATGGCGCCCAATGGGTATTATGCGTTTATGAACAGCGGCCACAAAGTGCACTTATTGCACCTTTCATTTCAATATAGCAACTTGCGGCCGCATTTCGTAAAGCGGACTACATAAACATCATGTTTGTGTTAGAAAAAAGGGAAGTGAATTCAGCCAAAAAAATCTACTGATACCTACCTCCGAAGGAACAATCAGAACCCTTATAGAATCATACGTGTACAACTCCGTCTATGTGATTTTTAATATCTTAAACTGGAACAGAGCTGGTTGACCCTCTCTACTAATAAATCGGACTTAGTGGAGCATCACAAACGCACAAATAAGAATGTCCTCTGCGCTACAAAAGGGCTCTATTATGTCTGTTTAGCCACGTCCAGATGAAGCATGCATGAATTTGTATAAGCAGTATCAAAAGTAAATAGTCGTCATCTCCCTGCCCTTATCCCACTTATGTAGGGTCGGCACAACATGTTTTCTTCTTCCATTCATCTCTATTATTCGTCATTTCAGCGCTTACTCCTTTCTTTCTCATGTCCTCTTTCTCTCACACAATCCATCCATCGCTTTTTTGGCCTACCTATCGCTCTTCGTCCTTCGACATTCATCCCTAACATTCTTTTACCAATATGACGTTCATCCCTCCTCATTACATGCCCGTACCACGCTAACCTACTGCTCCTCATTTTGTCCTACTGCTCCTCAAAAGTAAATAGTATTAAAAATAAAACCCATTTACTTAAATATCAACACTAGAAACAATTTTCAGTAAAATTACACAAATAAAATGGACTCCGCGCCACGAATGTTTAACAAAACTCCAGACGCCGTCTACCTTCAAAATTGAATTAAATTCGCAAATTAAACTGTCAATATTTATTCAGGTCAATTCAGCTACAAATAAGCCTCCGAATGAACTAAAAATAGGTGCTCTATCGATCGGAGAAGTAGGCCGCGAGCTAACGCAATATAATGACGTGCCCGTGTTAATTAATTTGATTTGTCGTCTGTTCGGTTCACGTACGCAACAATCCATACAGGGTGAATAAAAAGATGTGTGAAGATAGCGGGAAGCCATTGAATGTTGGTCGCGCAAGATCGGTCATTCTGGAGATCTCTGGGGGGATTTGTTTGACCAGCAGTGAACAGGGAATGTCGTCGTTGATGAATGAAAAAGGATAAAGTTAGAGGATTCTTGTTCGTGAGTATTAACAATAATATTCATATATTCATATTCATTTATTGCAGTCATGAGTAGGTACATTGGGATGTTTACATATATGGCAGTCAATACATGACGCCCTGTCAGGGCATTGCAATTATCTTAGAAACTAAACTATATTAGAATAAAAATAACCAAGTCCAGACCGAGTGGAAAAAAGACGATTTTTGATGCATTGATGCAGAACCAAGATCACCAACAAAGACCCTGTGAGACATCACGTAGGAGAAAACTAAAAAGGAATTATGAAAATACCGAATATTACTTATTAGTAAAATTTAAGAAACCATTTTTCATATTTCGTAATCGTAACGAGGAAGCGTATTCATGAAATGAATGGAATATTATTTTTCTTCCTTTAAAACGTTGATAGGCGTTGAATAAATACATTTTTCTAATAATCTAGTGATGCAGGAGTGACAGGAAATTTCTAAGTAAAACGGAAAAAACGGTCTTTACTTCTTAAGCGCCCACGTTTCATTTCATTTACTGTTTTTTTTTCTCTCTCTAGTAGAATTCAGGATCATTTAATATATTCTCTGATTATCAAGAATAATGAAAACAAAACAAAATAAGTAACAACTGTCACAATACAACTACAACTAATTATTTATAGTTCGGTTGAAGGGACCTACTGGTACATTAATTACAACGCTCGCTATCGCTGGGAACCCCAGTGACAAAATTACAAACTGTAGTTAAATTTCAAAGGATACTACTAATATCAACACTGGATTTTTTTCTATATCACGTATACACATACATCCTGTAGATACGCGAGTGAATACATCAACATGAATCACATCAATTGAGTTGACCCGTACAGATGTGCGGCTTGTTGTGAAGGCCCTCGAAAATGAAATGAAAACTAATTTATTAGCTATAATTGGCTATAATTGAAATGTAAACAAAATAAAGTGACTAAGCAAAATAATTAGCTGAAGGTGAGCTGAAGGAACCTTTAATGGACGATCCGATTCCTTCAAAAAACATCATACCAATTAAAATAAAGAATTTAGGTTTTTGTCAAAGAAAAAGTGCATTGCAGCGCAGCTACCAGTCGTATAGATACAAATTAAATTTCTGAGATAGGTTCAATAGCTGCTTAGTTATCAAAAAGATAAAAACTATTTGTAATGTTATATTTTACCCAAGATAATTCATTAAGTAAGCCCGATAACACTACTATTAGAATTCCTATTCCTTACTTATCATCACCTTGCCACCGAGGAAAACCTGTCTTGTCTCGCATCTACATATTGTGACTTTCCTTAGAAAATTCTCAGCTAGTCCACACACAAGGTAATGTCAGCATAATATTTTTTCTTGCAAAGGACGTTCTCGCATTATCCCTAGCAACTGCAATCTAGAACCTTGTCATTCCCATTGTGTGTTGTTTTCCAAACAATGTCCTCAAACAGGTTGAAGTGACAAGGTACTCGGTTTGCCCGCTTTTGGCTAAATGCGTGCGCGGATTGATCTTTTGTGATGGTAATGCAACTATTAGCATAATTTGCAAGCCTGACAGAACGGAAGCCATTTCTCTTAGTTGCCTGAATTGAAGAGTAGTTTCATAATGGGTGGTGCGACAGTCGCAACATAACATAACGAGGCAAATAAGTAAGTAAAATGACAATCTTCACCCCATACGAGTTCGAATCATGCCGAACCATCCCTGATACATAATAGGGAAACCACCACTAGAGATTTCTGAGGAAAACTTTAGTAAACAAACCGCTAGAAGCCCTCAACTGGATGTAAATTCGTCTTCTCAATCTTCATGCCCTAGAGAACGGCACTTTGGCCGGTCCTATGTCACCACAATCAAAAAGTTTATTCTGTAAGTGGCACAGGGGCACTTTTACATGCCCAAAATCTACCGGCATTTCACAAGAGGAGAAAGTTGCTGTCGCTGTTGGGAAGAAAGCAGAAAGAAACGCAGCAGTATTACCTGCATTTAGACCAACCTTCATCAGATTTGCGACAAATTCTGAATGAAATATTCTGGTACTTGGAATTTGAATCTAGTTTTTTTTAATAGCACTTGTCATGAGCTATTGAACTACTTATAGCGGCCTTGTGCTGTGACGTCAGGACGTCGCTCCATGTAGGGAAGCCACCGACGACGACTGATGTATGGCCCGTTGAATATTTACCAGCGCGGCGATGGTAAGTGCGGAATCTATTTATCCAGGCGGCTGCTCAGGGCTTCTTTATTACACTTCTTTTAGCTTATTTATTTACGTAGGTAGGAGAGAGAGAGGTAGTAAGGAGAACTTCCTTAATTACGACTATAGGTGTACCTAGTTTTAAGTGTAGTACTCTCTTAATCGTGAGCCAAATGTTGTTTATCCCTTTTAATTTAGAACATTGTGGTTCCTTATATTCCAATGGTAAAAAAACTTAGAATAATAACGCCTAGAAGGATAGTTTCAACCGGCCGAGGCGCCACACGTGAGGCATAAAATGGATTCATGTAGTTGTGAACAACTCGTATTTACACGCGCCGATACGCACACAAACACAGCAATAATGTTGCTAGCGCAATCACTTTTCCCCTGAAATTGGGGGTATACTCATGCCAGTGGTGATTGGTTAGGGTTACATTCTAAATTTTAATTGAATCATAGACCCGTTGTTGACTTCAAACACTATTAAATACATTAAACAGGTTTTTGATATTTATTATTATTAATTTGCAATGTCACTTGAAAATAAACAAAATCGTAATTAGTAGGTAGGTATGGTCAAATCCTGAAATGACTTTTCAGCCAGCTGAAAACGCTTTCTCAAGCACTGAAATTGACGTTCGAAGTTTTTGACCTAATCCACCGGCGTAACACTTTTATTTGCACAGTCGTCAACTCATCATCAAGACATTTGTGACGAGCCCCAACACGTTGTGTTTTTGTGTAATTTAGGAGCTTACTATGGCCACCTTCCGTCCTCATCATCAGACCAGCTTGGTAGTACCATAATAATGCATTCTCACGTGATAAACAGGTGTACAAAATTTAAACTCGATTCAAATTTGACCCAGACATACTTTAACATACACGGCAAGTCAAATAAAAGGATAATAAAAATCAAGTGATTAATCTTCCTAATTTTTTAATATTTGTATTTTAAATTATAGGCTCCCAAAAATAGGTCAGTATATTATCAGGACAGAATTATGGGTAAAGAGTCCGTTACACTGGAAACACTACGTTGTCATGCCGCTTATAGAAAATATGAGATATTGATTACTGTTTTACGTAAAAATACGAGTTAAAGAATAATATTTACGAGTGAAATGTTGTCTTAGCATGTTTATCCTTTTTATCAGATGCATTGTGACACCCTATCACTGCACAAACCGTCATAATAACTGAAAATGCGGGAGCTCTTTACACCTGTCACGCGTCCTTGCAACTGACAAGCCGATCGACGCTTTTAGCCATTTCTGGCTAACTTTTAGTGGCCTCACCGTTGCGCGTGAACTGGGTTTCTAGGCGTTATTATTCTAAGTAAAAAAACTGACTTTTAAGTTTTTTTTTGTTTGGTACCAAGTAACGCCTTAGGTTCAAATAGTTAGCCTCAACTTACACATAATATTATAAAATTCTACATTTGTATTGAAAATCAGTTATCTATGGAGAGGGGTCATGATTTCAGGAAATCATAATAGCGTGATGCAGATTCTTCATTTATTTTGTATGGGCGAGCGGCGCCATGCCAACCTGGCGCCATCTGTTTTTATAATTTCCTTTGTCCTCTTATCACGCCGAAACAGTTGGATAAATGTTAACCAATTTCGGTACAGGGGTAGCTGCACATCCAAAAGTCGTTATAGGATACTTTATACCCAACTGCGGTATTAAAAAAAAATACGCGTGCAAAGTTTCGGACATCTTTAGTAGGTACTAAAATGGTTACCTACACCAGTTCAGCGATTGTTGTCAAGCACTTCCTACACGTACACATCCTCACTTCACCTGTCTTAATATCTTTGTTCGCCACACAATGCGCCTAACAGGCCGTAGCGTTACGCAATACGGGACTGCATCATTTCAAAACGCCGTAACTCCATACAACTCGGACGACATACGCCTTTCCTTCATGTCTTCAGGATTGTGCGCCATCTACCGGGAGTAGAAAGCTATGCAAATCCGTTTGAATGCCGCCTGGCGCTTCCTGATGCAAATAATGGGAAACTTCGGAACGGCTTGTTCTGGAGTTGTTCCGCTATAAATGAGGAGTGTTTTTCAATGGTAGAAACTAATCCTGTTGTAAGTATTAAGTGAGAAGCGATAATATTATAATAATTGTTCAAATTAGTTACACAGCATTACTGTCAAACCAAGGCACTGTGAACTACAAAATTGCATATAAAGAAACTTGCGTGGCTCCGTTGCGTCTAATCTGGCGCAGGATTCGGCAGATTATGTCTGCACGTGCGATGGTGTGCTGCAGCGGCCGCGGCACACGCACCACAAACGAGCTGAAGTGATTCAAGTTAAGTGTATTTTTTCATATAACGTGACGTTGAAGGCTTCCCTAATTTAATGTTTATCGCTTGTACCTGCGCTGCGATGCGAGTGGGGATTTTGAGAGCACTATACGCCGGAAACGTAGGGTCGCAGATTCGAGTTCTGCTTACATTGCAGTGGACCACATTACATTTTTCTATCGTAAATCGTAATTTACCTTTGTGTCAATGTTTATAAAAAAAAATAGGTATTTCTACATTAAAACGGAATTCAAATAAAAGATTCTATTGAGAAAAGTATCTCTCTCGCGGTCCTCGCACTTGTTGTAAAGCAATGGGGACTGGGGATTCTGCGTGTAAACGCACATCCTAAGGCATGGTTAATACGCATAAGCATTTAAAACACATATTCATCGCGCTGTGCTTAGTTAGGGACTGGATAGATTGTCCCTCAATATTTATTTATTAGTATTTTTATTAAGTATTGATATTTCTTACGCACCTATAATATTTCCTTAGCTTTATCCACTCCAATTAATCTCATAATGAATTTGCTTTTTATAAGAAATAAAATTATACCTTGAGCCACATCCCATCCCATTGAGCAAGTTTACGATCCTGACACTGGTAAAATACGATGTTTAGACGCTACCTGCCGTGCTTCAATGTAAACCTCTTACAACTGGTCTAGGTACAGTCAACCAATTTGATTCCTAGGCCACTATAGAACCTTGTCACAGTGACAATGATATGAGATTTCAAGCGGCTTTCATATTGACGTTCACTGTGAAAAGGGACGAAATGGCCTAGGAATCAAATTGGTTGACAGTACCTACTCTACCTACTCTTACTGTATTTATTGACCGAGCGAGTGGAGTGTTTCCGTTTCAACTTGGCCTAAAATTGTTTCGTGTGTCCATCACACAAATATTTGCCCTGGCCGGAATTCGAATCCAGGACCGCCGGCTCAGTAGGCCGGTGCACTACAAACTGCACCAACCGCGTCGTCAAATGTACTTACGCACATATTTAGTTACGTGTTTATATGATACTCTATCGAGGTCTTGATTGGTCATTATCATTACCACAGATAAGTTTGCACTCTCGCGTTACAGCAGTATTTTATTATTTTGTAACTATACCAGAATAAAAATTATTCTAATTAAAATTATACAATCTCAATACATATACCCAAGAACGGGATAGTTTTATGACTTGAAGTATAAAATGCAGTTATTTAAACGTAATTTCATATAAAAGCCAAAGGATATCTTTGAAACCCGTTATTCTATTATAATCTAGGGATTATATTAAGTGGAAGAAATTTAATTAAAGTTCTAAATGTAGTCTCGCGTTCAATTTCTTTGTGAAGGCATTTTTTGTAACAGCTACGTTCGTTTTCAATTAAAAAGGGTATGATCGTAAGGTCCTTACCATATTCATTATAGTATAGAGTTTAAAATGACATAGGTTTCTAAGGATAGATGGTTACTTTGCATTTTACATTTCATATTTATTTCAACATTAAATGTTAGTCGAGTTTGGCATACCACACCGTAAAAGTCAGCAATAATCTTATTAAAACTTTCGCTAGACATATTGAATTGTATTAAGCGGTTTACACTCACGTGAAATTGTCAGGAACGGCCCGACATGTTTCGAACTCGTATGGAGCTCTTCATCGGGGACTGCTGCCCGTAGCAGCGCGGTAATGTTCGTGAGTGACAAAGTTAACAGTAAATTATCAGCTGTCAAATTACTTATACTGACAGACGTGATCAACTGTTAATAAATAAGGGAGCGTGTCGAAAAAGAGCTTCAATTTATGATTGTCCGTTGTTTGTGAGAAATAAACACAAGTCGCGCGAAATCGTAAGAAAAAGCTATTAATCCATAATTGGATATAAATCTGTTATGAATCATGTATTAGCGGATTGCAAGACGATGCTCGTAAACTCGTATCGCGAATTGTGTGCAATTGAGTGATTAAAGAAATTGGCGGGCGGCGCCGCGCGGCGATTAGACACTCCGGCGCAGTGGCACAGTTACCAAGAAGATTGCTAAGGAACAGAAAATAAAGTGCTTAAAGAAGAAGTTGCAATAAGATACAGAATTCTATCGCACCCTCAGTTCTGTATCTACCTGTACCTACTTACTTATTTCTGCTTTAGCTATATGCGCTATGGGATTATTACCGTAATTATGTATGGGAAATATTAAAAAAAATACTAACACTCCAAAACATCTGTATCTAACTATCAATGTTGTCACTTAAGAGGCCTTATTCCTTTTAAAATGCTGATTGTTTTAGACATGTTTCTCTATGATCAAACACGTTTCTTAACATAATATGTATTGATGTTACTACCTAGAACAGGGCTTTTGGGATTTATTGGTATATATTTGAAACCTACAGTTTGAATTTTTCATTGATAATTTTTGTTTCAAAAACTCTACTAACTCTACTCGAAATTGACAAAATTCACGCGGAAAATTAGTTTTTTCAACTTATTTTCGACTACACGTAATAAAAGCATAAAATCGCTATGTCACTACCTAGAACTCGGGGAAAAGTATTATTCACTTCAAAAAGTTGGTTGAAATTAACAATATATTTGTCATAATATGAAAAAAAAATTTTTTAAAAGGAATAAGGCCTCTTAAGGGGCTACCCGCTCTCAATGACCTTCGATCTGTTGCGATAGATTTTCCCATATTATAAATAGCTAATCATAATAACATAGTTTTTCCACAACAAAATACCGTATCAAGTACCTTTCACATGTCACTGACTTTGAGATACAGGCCGTCAAAGTTTACGATTTTTTCGGGGAAAAATTTGTGGAAACGGTTTTTTGCGTTTTTCTCGAAAAGTATTGAGAAAAATAGAAAAAGCTTCAGAACAAATTTTGTGGAATATGGTTTAGAACAATAAAATGTAAGATATTTTCTACATATACACCGGGGATAAAAGTAGAAACGAGATTAGTGTATTTTTGGTCCTTCACCGAATATTTTCTTATAAAATACACAGTCGTTAAATCAAAATTCGGGTCTATACAAAGTGTTAAGCATAGACCATACTACAATATATATTAAATAGGACATTATAACTCTATAATCCACAAACTAGATACGATGTAAAAAACATCAAATTGGCTGATTTCTGCAGGGAGCCCCTTAAATATAAAGTATCCGACATCATGGAAAAACTTGCAGTACTTCTAAAACCACCACGACGAACAGCTTTTTCATGAGCGATAAATATGTCTTATCCCGTTCCGTTTAGGAAAATGATAAGATATTATATATTACAAGCCACAACGTAAGGTTATGTAATACATAAATAAGTTAGCTGTCTGACCTACGACCTGCGAGGGGCGGACGGCGTCAGACCGATCGCGTCGGCCCGACAGCTCTGTAATTGAAACTGGTGACAATGACAGTACAATGCCGCAACTGGACTGTCTGATGTGCTATCGTAATTTCATTATTTGTACTACACGTTACTTGTGAGTTTGTATTTCTTTTATTATTAAAGACATACAACACTACAGAAAATTTACTTCCTTCATCTTCGATAAAACCTCCGGAGAAATGTATTTTATTGATTATTTATGTAAAATGTTAGTGCAACTTTTTTTGCGCACGGACACGCGTCGATTAGGTATATAATTTATCTATGAACACTAAGCAATAGCATTCGCCAGTTATTATGAAGCTTTCATATTATTGTTTGTTTAATTACACAAGCACTCATTACCATTCACGAGATTTTACCAACAATGTTGAACAAAGCTATAAATTACTTCCAAGAATTAAGAGAACAAAATTTCTCATGAGTTCTCATTAGAAAATAGAAAACAAGCGGTAATTAGTGGTGGTAATAAAATAATTTCATAGTCTTCGCTACACGACAGTATTGAACAAGTTGAATGCAAACTCAAGTTAAAGAACGCAGTCAAAATATTGAAACAGTATTATAATTTAACGTCCATTAAGAGCACACGACTGTCATAGACATAGACATAGACATAGACATCATTTATTGGTAATTGAGTAGGTTAATTACAAGTCACTTATTCGCTATAAATATATTAGATTATTATTATATACATATATTTTATTATGAATCATTATTTAATTTTGTGTGTACAGTTAGGGCTTGTGCACAAATCACGTGAGGTTTTTCGGCTACTTTTTGACCCCCCCTCCCCCCTGGTGATATTTGGTGAGGTTCTTTGCTAACCCCCCCTCCCCCTCACTACCTCACGTGTATTTTTTACCCGCCAAAATTTCGAAAAATAGAGTCGCTATTTTGAAGTATTTAACAAGTGAAGATTTATTTTTTAACAAAACCGAGAAAAAATATCGATTTTTTCTTAGAAAAACATTCACTATAGAAAAATACACGTGAGGTCTCCTTATACCCCTCCTCCCCCCACGTGATATTTCGTGATTTTTTCGTGACCCCCCTCCCCCTATTGAACCTCACGTGATTTGTGCACAAGCCCTTACTCATAAGCATAAGACTGTGTGACGAGCTTTCATGTAGCGATATGATAAAATTGCTATGAAATTATCGCTTCAGATACATTCTCTTCCAGAATTTGGCTAGGAACTTGAAGATGTGCTAAAATAGTCAACCTCGTGCCGTGCGTAATAAGCTAGGTGCAGTTTTAGAAAGACAATTAAATTATATTTTTTTCTACAACAACAACTTTTAAATTTATCCTTCACCATTGTTTTTCCAAAATCGTTTTTTAAATTTTCGTCATGACAGTTTGCTTTGTTTTTATCTGCCAATTTAAATAAATAATTTGTCGATGGTCGGTGTCAATGCCAAACCGTTGAATTTGCGACACATGTCAGTGTCAAATCCGTACCTAGCCTATTCTGTTTTAACTCTTTGTTTATGATTATTTGTTTTAGCAGAAACAATTTACAATAAAACTAAGTGGATTGAGTTGATAATAAAACTACGTGCCACACGTTCAAGACCGATTTCATTGCTGGTGGATTTATGCTATAATTATCAGGCGTTTATTTCATTTTAAAATACTGATGGTAATATATGCGCACTGGATGCGACAAAGTAGAAGTACCATTCGAAGAAGCAGGTACGTAAAACCTTTTCGCATCTAATACCAATTGTATTCGTTGTATTCATCTTTGTATTCGTAACCCACTAACACTGAGTTGCTGCAGGAGTAATAATCATGCCCCGGGGTTAGGCCGACCGGCCTTTAAGAAAAAAAAAAGACCACGGGATATGGTAATGATCAACTAATTAGCTATACCCACTGGCAGTAAGGAGAATCTAAGACCACAGAAAAATTCTAAGGGGAAATTAAATGAGGAGTGGAGCAAGAAGACTCAGCCCATGTAAAATAAAATAAATTATATTATTCTATTTTTAGTATTTGTTGTCATAGTGGCAATAGATATACAGTTATACATCTGCGATACAGTCTGGTGACACACAGACAGATAGACGGACAGTCTAAGTAATAGGGTCTCGTCTTACCCTTTACCGTTGTTTACCCCGGTACCCTAAAAACCACCAGAATACATATTTCGCCTCAACTTTGACACCAATTTCAAAATCATCTTCAAATTTCCGAATATTAAAATAAGATTGTTCCGAATATTAAACACATCGATCTGGGTAATTCTCGTTCATATTTATCAATATTAGCACTTTTATTTAAATTATACGTTACCCACAGTATCAGCTAAAATCAGTTGATTAACTAATCAGTGAACAAACCTCACCTTACAATTATCCCCAGGATAGTCCAAAGGCTCTCAATCAATGTGTCAAACGACATTTGATTGAGCGATACCCGCCGCCATTAATAGCAATCAAGCCATGCAAGACAGCTGCAATTAGCCGGGCACTTCCCGAACCCGAACGACCCGGAAAGTGCAATTTCTAGGGATGCATACGCTTGCCGATACGATACCGATACCGGCAAAAATATGGACGATACAGATATCATCCCCCGTGCATTGCTATCCTCATTACTGTGAGTCGTGATATCAACACGGATTAGCTTCCATCGGGTGATGTTGCGCCACCTTCTACGGTCCTCGGCCACCTTGAACGCGTCATGGAAGTTGGAGACAAGTGCAGTGCGATTTGGTCTAACCAACGCTGCGGCCCCGAGGCTTCTTACCCTGAATCTTTCCAGTGGCCAATAGTTTTGCAAAACCTATATATACACTAAATGAAATGGCCAAATTAGCACCTCTGTCACAACTATGACACGCGACTCATTCTCGCGAAGAAATATTACCTATCTCTTTCTTCGCAGTACTGTGCTGTGGGAGAGTGACGGGCGATGCTATGTCGCGCGACAAGAGTCGCAAAGCCTACTTGTGCTAGACGGGCAGGAGAAACAACACACTGAACAAATTGCGGTACAGCTCGAGCATAGTTTATGCCTCATCATACCCGTCGATAGATGTTCACTGCTGGCTTATGCTATAAAATTTAAATAAATAAAATATCGGTATCAGTTGCATCCCTAGCAATTTCCATAACCAGTACAAATAAACCCCGGAACTTATGTCTAAGGAATAAGCCTCAGATTCGCGTAGTTTTGAATAGGCGATAATTTCCATGTATATGATTGATTGGAACGGTTAAGTATAGGCCTAATGTTACGCTGCACGCATTAATAATCCTGATGTAAGTGTAAGTGGTAAGTGCTTTGATGAATTAGCAGAAACTGCGAGCGAATTAAACTTGTATTTGTATCTGTATTCAAGCTGCGAAACACATTTCCCATCAGTCGATTACACGAAAGTGCACCGAAAAGAAACCACAAGTTAGTATCGTTTCATTAGATCATTACCATTATCATTACCATGCATGATACATTATCTCATATTTGTGGCTCTGTGAGGTGCACACCTCGGGAGTTTGCTTTAAATTTATGTTTTTTTTTACGTCTTCAACTCCCAAATCTCTGAAATCAAAAAACTGAATCGACAAAAAGTTATAAATACCTATCGAACCTACTTGCAATGTTCCGAACCTGCGAATCGGTTCCCAACTGATTCTCAGGTTGGGAAACCTAATCTGATACACAAATTTTTGTTTCGCAAAATTTTCATTTAAGAAATATTTTTCCAAAATTGTCTTCAGAATAATTATAAAACAAACCTAACCTAACCTGATGGGTTCTTTAAAATGATGTTTATAAAATCCTGAAAAGATTACGGGTTTCAAGAAAAATCACTTGTGGACAAATTAAAATTTGGCGAAACGCTACAGATGGGAAACAATGTTTCGGAGTTGAGATAGGATAGCGATCGGTTGAAAAATGTGGCTCGTAAGCGAGAACAGCTGGAAACCCGGACATCCGGGCGTACGTAGAAATTTTGGCGAAGCAGAGACTCTTCGCTTGGGCGGTCAATTAACCAAACTTACATGACATTTAACTAAGTATCTCCGTGCGAATTCGCCTCTGTTTAACATAAACAACTCATTGTCACAAAAGGGCATTTTAATTAAAACCCGATTCATCGTTTCATAACAAAATTAAAGTAAGATCTCGCCACACAACAATGTCTCATTTCTCTGGCCTATTGAACTTCCCACGGCGGGCATTGTGCAACAATGGTTTTAGGGAAAGGCGAACGAGATTAATGTTCATTCCTCATTTACGCGACGATTTATCAAGATGACGTTTTCCACCTGTAGCTGAATAAAGAATTAGATAAGTTTACAATCATGCCACTATTCAGCTAAACGCTTTCATCCGCTTTAAACCACAAAGTGGTTATTACATCAAATAAATTTAGATGGTGTTTCTCACTTGTTAACTAAGAAAGCATTATTCTGACACTTGAAAACACGCCTACGGTTTCAATCTTAAATTTCACGTCTACATATTATTATTATATAATTTAATTAATCTTAAACCATTATATGTAGCCATATTCAATTGACCGTGCGAACGTAGCTTTTCCATTACAGCCTGGCCAAAAATTATATGTCCGAATTCAGGATGTCCAGATTTCTGGTTGTTCTTGCCTTTAAGGGGCTTCTAAACGGCCCATGTTTTGCTGCAATTTGCGGCCGGCCATTATTTGCATCTTGCTCTAGCGTAGGGTGTCAGAGAAGGACGGCCATAGTTGCCGGCCACAAATTGCAGTAAAATATGGTCCGTTTAGAAGCCCCATTAGCCTCGCAGTTCTCAACCGATTCTTATGTAATTTTGTGAGTTCGATAATTATTAGACTTATTTATAGTCGACTCAGTTTATCAAAATTTTCCAAAATAGCGAAGATGGGGGTTGGATAAAAAAAACATATTTCGCCCCTTTCCGAACATTCTCGCGGAGTCTATAACTCACTGAGCCTCTAGTTTCTAAAACATTTACACTAAACAAAAATATTTTTAACAGTATCCTAAATCTGAGCTGCTAGTTACATAAATCGGAGGACTGACAAGCTGAGGGCTACTAGTAACCAAGTTGAGTAAAATTAGCATAATTTTGGTTACTACTAAGCACAATTTGGCGATTTCTCAATTAGTTAAACTATGTAGTTTAGTTATTTTCTTTTTCAGAGAATGTCAACCTACTGTATTTACTGACACATGATGTCATAACAGCACCTTTTCATGAAAGGTTGCGTCGCTGATCGAAGATGACCCTTTTTCACGCACTCCGTTTGCATTGACAATAATTTGACAGAAACAATCAGTGGGCTGATCTGCGGCAAAACAAATGAGCCTGTCATTTGTGTCGCTTACTCGCGAGGTATCGGTTGTAACGGAACTATGCTCCAGTGAGTTTTAGCCAATGGTTTTATGACGTGAAGCGCCATCTAGTGTTTTATTGGGAGTCTATTGTAAAGGGTCAGCGTCTACGCTGCCTTACCTTACAACGCCATCTCGTAATTCATTGATGAATTAAATATTGATAGGGTTGCTGGAGCGTGGATTAAGTTTAAACCTTTCACACTACAGGGCGTTGTGATAGACAAGCATAAAACAAGGATGTGTTTATTAAATATTCTAATATAATTTAAAGGCCGCATGCTGTATTGGTCTCAATGCTTGTAATTGTGTTGGAAAGCTCATTTGTTGTTAATTATATGACATGCGTTGGTGTTTCTAGGAGGTTTGTTGATGTGGTCTTGTCGGGTGTAATAGAAATGTCAGTGACGTTTTGGGAGAAATTGCGTTTAAGTCACGTTCTTATTATCTTACAAGGATTGGGAACTTTTAAAACGTACCGAATTTTAAAGACAGCTATGTTGGGATTAATAATTAATCCATAATAATAAAGATAAATTTTAATTTGGTTTAATTTGCCGTCAATATCATTGGCTACAGTAGCGACCAACGGCGAGTAGCGGAACTAAAGTATATCTACCTATAAGCCTATATATATCTTTTATTTGTGTGAGTTGTAGATAATACCAACCAATGAGGAACTGGGAATTCATTGAAACATAAAACACATGGACACAAATGGAGTTCCGCTATCCGACGCAGTGGCGCTGATGGGGGAGATTTGGATTGATTTTGATCGAGAAGGTTCGAGATGGGGGCTCTGGGGAGAATGTTCGGGATGTGGAGGAGGTGCGGAAGGCCTGGGGGTCTTCGGTCTGGATCGAGAGGTGTAAGAGAAAACCCTGACGGATAAGTATCGAAAATCAGCTGTTCTGGGTTTCGGAAGTAGTTGATGGTCATGTGGGATGTGGTGTGGAGTGTTATTATGTCGGATTGTTTGCTTGCAATAATCCTTATTGCGAGAGAGGTAAGCGCTGTTGTTTATTTCCACATTTAGGAATTTTAGAGAAATGTCTTTTCCGGCCAGGCCTCCTTTAACACAAGATGCATTTCCATGATTCATTTTACGGTTCAATAAAGCCCTCAAGACGAGAGTGTTAAGATACAGGCCCTATGCACTTCTGATGCTAAGTGGCTGAGAGTTATCTGCACTGTGTTTCAGCTGGTAGTTTAGACAAGTACCAAACATGTATATCTTATGTAATTGTGGATAGATAAATTATCCCAGAAATAGTTGTGTTATTAATTACATTTCCTTCACACTATACTGACTACACGTTTAACACACCTATTTTAATATTGGTATTGGTACACAGATTTGTCTCTGTTTAAAATAAATACTGAGGCAGGTCTGTCTTGAAGGTATAAGGTATGTGGTAGACTCTCTTCTTCAAAACAATGTCAATGAACAGAATGTTCAGCTTGGAGAAATATACTACTTTGGTAGTCGTTTGGTTGTCCGTTCCAGATTGACATGAGAGGCTCAGCTGATATGGCGACTGGTTTGCAAAGACCTTTGTGTCATACAAAGTACCAGCATCGAAGCGTATTGCTGGTCAAAGGAGTCCTCTATAGAGCAATTCCGGAGATCGGCTATAAGCTTTAATACTAGGAAGGCTCGGGCTGTGCACTGTTGTGTCTAAAACCATCTACTAAAGACTTGGAGTTTTCTCTGACGAGGGAGAAGGTTGGCGACTATCGACTTTGCAGAGACCCTTTGTCAATCGACTATAAGTCTTAATTCGGGCGACGACTAAACCCATATTTGATCCAAGTTGAATATGACTTCTAATATTTAGAAATGCTGATGGGAATAGTCTGGTATAGGTAAAGGTTTTACAAAGGTAAAATATCCTACCCTTCCTTCTGACTCTCCTGACACAGTCTGATATTTTTATCATAAGAGAAACGGCTGGTTTCATTGTTATATCAACTATCATCATCACCCAACCATGTTGTGTTAATACATTGCTATGGTCTGGTATTACTTAAGTGTCATTTCTCAGTTGTGGTTCTCTTATGAGGTGGATGATCTGTCTATATACCTAATATTAGCTGAAACAGACACTACCAGTATTTTCATACTGCATTTACAAGCGACCATTATGGCAGAATATATTTATTTGGTTGATAGCCATTTATATTGACATAACTTGGTGGCTAGATATTAACATGAGGATATGGCTGAGTCCATCCCCTGTTTTACTTGTCCAACTCAGCTGTCAGGTTGTGTACCTTACTGCTTGGTCTTGTGCTCCTTTTAGTGTCATGTGTCAGTTACATGTCTCCTGGGACAGATTATCTATCTATATGTTTAATAACTGAAGGAGACACTAGCAATATTTTATATTGCATCAACATATGACCATTTAGCAGAATATATTTATTTTGGTTTATTAACCAGTTATATTGACATGGCTTGGTGGTGAGAAATCTCTATCAATAACTTATAATGGAATTAGCTGTTTATTATAGCGTTCCAAATATGTGTCTTCCCTTTATCCTGTCAAGGACGGATTTATTTGTTGGACGAATCCGATTTTTGGACAGCGGGGCGGGGCTGTCCTTTCCTAAACAAAAAACCCCTTTAGTTATATATTTATGTATCATATCGAACACTAAACAGCCATACACTATCCACATTCCTACTGGGTCATTTGGAAAAATGTTAGAACAGAGACATTGCATCATATAAATAAATATTTCAACCTTTATTTATTATTTGTTTATTAATTAAATAACTAACACTACTTCTCGTCCAAGATGTATATTTAGATTCATTAACCTTCATTATTGCTTCTGCGAATAATTATTAAATAATATTGACTTGTCTTAAATAAACTGCTAATGTCGTCTGATTTGTATCCTTACCGCAGAGAATCTGGTTATTATAACACACAACTGGATCCTTTAACCCACTAGACATGATCACAATCTATTATTAATTAAGGCCAAAAACATAATCAAATTACTATATCAATTACTGAATTCCAGTATGGAATCCGGTAAGGTGACTGATCCTTGCTCCATTCGCTTCTTCCAGTTGAAGTTTTTACAATTGATGCCAAGGCCGTTCCCAGGATCTATATATTAAATGCCAAATTTAATGGCACAATTGGTTCTGTGAAATGGTACTGTGGTTTCAAAAAGGTTACATTTCAGACGATTGAGATTTTATTATATTATGGGACATTAGTTATTTAAAATAAGCCATGAACACATTTATTCCACATATTACACTTGCACACACTCATAACAAAAACAAATACAACACCATAATTGACTTTCAAAATCCATGCTTGTATATTAGTCAGAAATAAATTATTCCATGACGATTGTCTTTCACTCCCATCCATTGGCAAAATAGGGCTTTGCAGGTACCTAAAAAGAAGAAATGAAAGGTTAATATAGCCATAAACCAGTTAAAGAAGAAAGAAGAAACACAATTGGAAAAAGCAATCATGCTACCTCAACCAAGTTCGCCGAGCATGAAGATGCATTGCGTATTGCTGCGTTCTGCGGCAGTCTTGTGGCCTTGAGGTGGCGGTGGAGTGGCTTGAGTCTGCGGGGCGTGTTATCATGTTGGGATGTTGTCCGCGGCCGCGGCGGTGAGAATTGAGAGGCCTCCAAATAGTCATCAAGCGAACAAAGGAATGAAGCGCTCCAGTTGCTGTTGTTTTGAATAATAGACGCGTCTCACTGAGTTTATTGTTCTTCAATTCAGTAATTATGGTTTTCTGGGCCGGAATTGACATTTTCTTATTATTTTCCATAATTTTGTTCAAATGGATTTCACGTTTAGGTAAATATTTAAGGTTATTATATTGGCATCTGTCAAATGGTGGGTGATTTTTGGGGTTGCCACAGGAATAGTTATAGAGTCCCAACCAGTTTAGATTTATTTTTAGGTCCGTTACAAACTATTTACTGTATAGTTACTAAAGAGCTATCTTATCAGGATGAAATAAATAAGTACGGTTGGAACATAGATACAGTGAATGATAATCATTGTGCATGTAGTTTAAGCCCTGCAATATCCTACGTTGATTTTAATGTTTACTTGGATAATTCTTCTGATCTATAAAATTCTTGCAAATATAGTTATTTATCGTAATCACATGGTAGTTAGGTTACTGTACATAGGGAATATATATATATTTTGTATAATATATAACGTGCATTAAAAATTATCGACATTAATTATGGATCACTAATTAGTCCACACTTATTTCCATGATACGTATTTTATTTATCGCGCTACTTGCGGTATTTTATGCTTTTATCTATGTAAATTATTACGCCATTAATTTTAAATTTTAATTAATTTACTTGATATTTTACTTTATAATTTGCTGGATTTTATGCCAGCCTGGCAACATTAGGACAAAGTCGCGTTCGAATACCATGCCAGTTCTCCGTAATAGTTGGAAATGTTTTAGTTTCTGTATAATCTATTTTTGTAAACTATACTTGTGATTGTATACTGGTTGTTTTCCATTACGATAAATAAATAAGGTGCGGTTGCGTGGTAAGCAGAGTGTCAATCAGGCAATAAAATAATAAATGTCAAACAGGGATAATGCTGAAGGATGAAAGTGTGTACGGGGCGTATTGGATTACTTAGTGAAAAGGTTATGAATTTCTGGACGAAGATGTCAAGTGAGTGTCAAATGAAAATATGGAATGCAGGTAATTTTGTTTGAATACAAGTCGGTATTCATATAAATTCAGTTATTAAATTGTGTTTACATTACGTGAAATAAATAAGTGTAGTGTTCTGTGGTGCATTATGTACTATGAATGTTATATATCACGTGAACTGTGTATTTTAGGTGACTGTACCAAGTTCGGGTAAGTTGTGTTCTGAGAGGAACTACTTTTAAAGTTGTGAATATTAGACGTCGAGAAAGGTGATTTAGCCCAGCTATGCGAAATGTCGTACATATCTTATATCTGATATTTATTATTGCTAAGCTTGCACTGCCTAAATTCTGTTTACACCCTTAGAGTTCTTATGAAAAATGAAGTTTTGTTTTAGGCATTATAATATTTGTAATATTTATTTTAGTAGTAAAGAACCCTGTCCCCTTTTAACTTTAGGTATTATTAAGAAATTGTTATACGTGTAGATTAGGTATTAATTCTATGTGCATATATTTCAATGAAAAAAAAATATATATTTTAGTTATTTTTTTATAATCATGATTATCATATATCAGAAGGTAGGACTTATTAACTATTGTTAAGTCTTACTGGTCTTGGTAAATAGAGGTTTTGGGTAGCTTCTGGTTGAAATTATGTCTAATATTGGATATATCATCTGTCAGTTAGCGTTGTTAACATTGAAAATAATTAGAAATAACCATGAAAACAATAATTATTTTAATAGTAGGCTGTGGAGGTTGTCCGGTTGTGTTTATTTATGTATTCTATTTTAATTTATATAAGATAGTTTGGCATCTTATTTTTATTTTACCTTTAGGACATATTTGTTATTCTAAAGCCTTCTGAATAGTCATTAACTGTGCTGCTTTTCAGCATAGGCCTCCCCAAGGTCTTCCAAGTCACCTTGTTTGGTTTGCTGTACCTAGGACACAATTCCATCACATCTTAGCTCATTTTCCCTATTAGTTCTTTAAGATGTCTTGTCCAGTCCTATTTTAGCTTTGATACATTTTATTATGTTGGTAACTTGTATTCTTATCGCATTATTTTGTGCAAGTAAAAACTTGTCTTATAACTTAATAGCTAGAATACTTCTCTTCATACTGTGTTTATATGTTGTAGAGCTTTGTTATTTGTAAATCATATTCGGTGGAATGTTAGTATCAAATTCTTTCTTTTAGCGTCCAATTGAATTCCATTCCAAATGATAACCATCCTGATATTAATTTCTTTGTTGGTGATATTATTTGTCCAAGATATGTATATTCCTCCGCATCTTCTGCTAAACTGTTGTACGGGGTAATCGGGTTTATATGGTCTGTCAGTACTTTTGTTTTTCTTTATTCTTAGTAAGCCAACCTTTTGCTTCTGAAGACTAGTTGTTTGATCATTTTTATAATTTAATTTTGTTATTTATTTAATTATGTATAATTTACTATAGCTTGTATCCACAAGTAGGAGCATAGCAGTGCTTCTTTTGTAGACTGGGATGTCAACTCCATGTCTCGGTGCTGTGTGTTGATAATAATAACAAGTGATTTCAATGAGAGTTGGTTAAAGTGGATGTGTGGTGAAGTGATTCAGATGTTTTAGTGAATTGAAGTGTCAGTTATGGTTGTGTTTTACATAAATAATACAATATTCAGTGAAAACACAATAAATAAATAAGAACAATTATGATATTAGTGTTTAGTTTAAAGGAATTCTTTTGTTAAGTGATTCAAGAAAAGATGAAGCGTACCAAGTAATGCAGGAAAGTTTATATAGGCAAGTCCATGGGGCAGCACATCCAAGGAACAGAACTAGTCTCCATTGATGAAGCATGTTAGGGTTAAGAAACATTACATTTCACATAAATAATAAATCCCATTTTAATTTTATTTCATGTGTTTCATTATATTTGTAGTTAATATAACAGTTGTAGCTGATGCTTTATTTGGTAGGGAAAATGTGTGGGTGGGGTCGTGAACGCCTCCTAGTATTATATATTTTTTTTATTTTATTGATACTAGATGTGTATGTATATAGTCACTTTATCATGCGCGGAAGCAGGTTATTAGTTATAAATGCAGTGAGATAGGGTTAATAGAGTATAATTTTCTCTTAAAGTGCATTGATGAATCTATGATGCATGTATATATATATATATATATATATATATTTAGGGCACTTTGTGGTAGGAAGGCTTGTTTTTTTTTTTTCTTTTTATTTGTTTTTTTATTATTCTTCTGCTCTTAGTTGTAGTATTTTGGTTATCTTTATTTTCTTCTTCTTTGTTTGCTCTGGGTTCCCTTTCTTTTTTCTAGAACTTAATTCTGATAAACGCCATTAAGTTCTGCGGGGCGGATGTAACGGAACTATGCTCCAGTGAGTTTTAGCCAATGGTTTTATGACGTGAAGCGCCATCTAGTGTTTTATTGGGAGTCTATTGTAAAGGGTCAGCGTCTACGCTGCCTTACCTTACAACGCCATCTCGTAATTCATTGATGAATTAAATATTGATAGGGTTGCTGGAGCGTGGATTAAGTTTAAACCTTTCACACTACAGGGCGTTGTGATAGACAAGCATAAAACAAGGATGTGTTTATTAAATATTCTAATATAATTTAAAGGCCGCATGCTGTATTGGTCTCAATGCTTGTAATTGTGTTGGAAAGCTCATTTGTTGTTAATTATATGACATGCGTTGGTGTTTCTAGGAGGTTTGTTGATGTGGTCTTGTCGGGTGTAATAGAAATGTCAGTGACGTTTTGGGAGAAATTGCGTTTAAGTCACGTTCTTATTATCTTACAAGGATTGGGAACTTTTAAAACGTACCGAATTTTAAAGACAGCTATGTTGGGATTAATAATTAATCCATAATAATAAAGATAAATTTTAATTTGGTTTAATTTGCCGTCAATATCATTGGCTACAGTAGCGACCAACGGCGAGTAGCGGAACTAAAGTATATCTACCTATAAGCCTATATATATCTTTTATTTGTGTGAGTTGTAGATAATACCAACCAATGAGGAACTGGGAATTCATTGAAACATAAAACACATGGACACAAATGGAGTTCCGCTATCCGACGCAGTGGCGCTGATGGGGGAGATTTGGATTGATTTTGATCGAGAAGGTTCGAGATGGGGGCTCTGGGGAGAATGTTCGGGATGTGGAGGAGGTGCGGAAGGCCTGGGGGTCTTCGGTCTGGATCGAGAGGTGTAAGAGAAAACCCTGACGGATAAGTATCGAAAATCAGCTGTTCTGGGTTTCGGAAGTAGTTGATGGTCATGTGGGATGTGGTGTGGAGTGTTATTATGTCGGATTGTTTGCTTGCAATAATCCTTATTGCGAGAGAGGTAAGCGCTGTTGTTTATTTCCACATTTAGGAATTTTAGAGAAATGTCTTTTCCGGCCAGGCCTCCTTTAACACAAGATGCATTTCCATGATTCATTTTACGGTTCAATAAAGCCCTCAAGACGAGAGTGTTAAGATACAGGCCCTATGCACTTCTGATGCTAAGTGGCTGAGAGTTATCTGCACTGTGTTTCAGCTGGTAGTTTAGACAAGTACCAAACATGTATATCTTATGTAATTGTGGATAGATAAATTATCCCAGAAATAGTTGTGTTATTAATTACATTTCCTTCACACTATACTGACTACACGTTTAACACACCTATTTTAATATTGGTATTGGTACACAGATTTGTCTCTGTTTAAAATAAATACTGAGGCAGGTCTGTCTTGAAGGTATAAGGTATGTGGTAGACTCTCTTCTTCAAAACAATGTCAATGAACAGAATGTTCAGCTTGGAGAAATATACTACTTTGGTAGTCGTTTGGTTGTCCGTTCCAGATTGACATGAGAGGCTCAGCTGATATGGCGACTGGTTTGCAAAGACCTTTGTGTCATACAAGGTACCAGCATCGAAGCGTATTGCTGGTCAAAGGAGTCCTCTATAGAGCAATTCCGGAGATCGGCTATAAGCTTTAATACTAGGAAGGCTCGGGCTGTGCACTGTTGTGTCTAAAACCATCTACTAAAGACTTGGAGTTTTCTCTGACGAGGGAGAAGGTTGGCGACTATCGACTTTGCAGAGACCCTTTGTCAATCGACTATAAGTCTTAATTCGGGCGACGACTAAACCCATATTTGATCCAAGTTGAATATGACTTCTAATATTTAGAAATGCTGATGGGAATAGTCTGGTATAGGTAAAGGTTTTACAAAGGTAAAATATCCTACCCTTCCTTCTGACTCTCCTGACACAGTCTGATATTTTTATCATAAGAGAAACGGCTGGTTTCATTGTTATATCAACTATCATCATCACCCAACCATGTTGTGTTAATACATTGCTATGGTCTGGTATTACTTAAGTGTCATTTCTCAGTTGTGGTTCTCTTATGAGGTGGATGATCTGTCTATATACCTAATATTAGCTGAAACAGACACTACCAGTATTTTCATACTGCATTTACAAGCGACCATTATGGCAGAATATATTTATTTGGTTGATAGCCATTTATATTGACATAACTTGGTGGCTAGATATTAACATGAGGATATGGCTGAGTCCATCCCCTGTTTTACTTGTCCAACTCAGCTGTCAGGTTGTGTACCTTACTGCTTGGTCTTGTGCTCCTTTTAGTGTCATGTGTCAGTTACATGTCTCCTGGGACAGATTATCTATCTATATGTTTAATAACTGAAGGAGACACTAGCAATATTTTATATTGCATCAACATATGACCATTTAGCAGAATATATTTATTTTGGTTTATTAACCAGTTATATTGACATGGCTTGGTGGTGAGAAATCTCTATCAATAACTTATAATGGAATTAGCTGTTTATTATAGCGTTCCAAATATGTGTCTTCCCTTTATCCTGTCAAGGACGGATTTATTTGTTGGACGAATCCGATTTTTGGACAGCGGGGCGGGGCTGTCCTTTCCTAAACAAAAAACCCCTTTAGTTATATATTTATGTATCATATCGAACACTAAACAGCCATACACTATCCACATTCCTACTGGGTCATTTGGAAAAATGTTAGAACAGAGACATTGCATCATATAAATAAATATTTCAACCTTTATTTATTATTTGTTTATTAATTAAATAACTAACACTACTTCTCGTCCAAGATGTATATTTAGATTCATTAACCTTCATTATTGCTTCTGCGAATAATTATTAAATAATATTGACTTGTCTTAAATAAACTGCTAATGTCGTCTGATTTGTATCCTTACCGCAGAGAATCTGGTTATTATAACACACAACTGGATCCTTTAACCCACTAGACATGATCACAATCTATTATTAATTAAGGCCAAAAACATAATCAAATTACTATATCAATTACTGAATTCCGGTATGGAATCCGGTAAGGTGACTGATCCTTGCTCCATTCGCTTCTTCCAGTTGAAGTTTTTACACGGTGGATCGGTAAACTTAAGAGCAATAAAGGTTTGTCCACAACGACGTCGAGAACAATAGTAAAAAATTACTAATACCTCATGACATTTAATTTAACCGGGCATATACAAAAGTCTAACCTAAGCTACAGAAAAAAAGGACGGGTTGCACTCCGGGAGTGCCGGCAGAAGTGAAAACTCCGATTTTATTATATCTCACTGACACTTGATTTCTATTTTAATCTCTATTTCTTACTAATGTATGTAAGATTACGCTTCACCATCTGTCACTTACAACATTTTGTTGTTCTGTCCCCCTTCTTTGAAACAGACACGGTTGCTAGGTTACCGACTGACTGTTAACTATCGCGACAGCGCGGATCTGTCGCGAGTTTAACATTTTTTACCCATCTAAAAATTGCCAAGCGCCGCTAAAGAAGTTTTCACTTCAATAACTTGGCAGCTACATGTTGGCATCTATTCCCTGAGCATCAATGTCAAGTTATCATCATAGCTGTTCGGAATATAATAAAACGTACCTCATCACAGTCACAACAAGAATCATGTAACACCCAGAGTTGCTAAAATTTCAACACACTCCCATAATAGTAAGACTAGAATCTCAAATTAGTACATTCTGATTTTAATAAATCTTGATCAATTTCGAGCACTTGGACAGTTTATCACCCGCAGGCAATAAATATCAAGACGTGTGAAAAGCACTAATATTTAGTCTCGTCCAAATAAAATGCAATAGATGAACTCGTATTATCGAAGGGTCGGCCTTTGAAACTCGTTCATCTATTGCTTTACTTACTTTTCAACCTCTCCAACAATGTAAGTGGGGTACTATAGTTTTGTTTTGTAAAGTTTGAAGAAGATCATTTTTTATATTCTAATGCCATTACGTCATAAGTCATTCCCTACTAGTCAACGATAATACCAAACAGACGCATTATTGGTGCGGGATTTATGTAAAACAAAACATTACCAAACATTTCTTATTACCAGCGTGGAGGCATCGTTACTTGCAGAGGACATATCGGAGAATCTGTAACCTATAGCACAATAAGAAGCAACATTAGCGTTACTTTGTGCAACACCGTGGACAATGGTTATGCAAATAGTGACATTACTGTATCGGTGGCGCAACACAGTCTATTGCGACTACGGAAAGGATCCAGCAATAAAACGCATAATTTTATGTTTTATTTTACACTGCGGGTCTTATTGGGAGAGTACGTCCACTACTTTTTTGCAGGGATAGTCAGAAATAAAGGTTTTTCTTCTTAATCTTATTAAAACATTCGTGAGACATCTATTATTATTGTATTAAGCGTTTCCACTCACGTGAAATTGTCAGGAACGGCCCGACATGTTTCGAACTCGTATGGAGCTCTTCACCAGGGATTGCTACCCGTACACCGGCGCGGCAACTTTGTCACTGATTCTTTGATCGACGCTTTCCTACTTCACGGTCATTAATATCATTATCATCATCACGTAAGTCGTTCAGTGTTGGACAAAGGCCTACCCCAAAGATCTTCACATTGACAATTCCAACGGCTTTCTCTCGATCCTGATCAGATCGTCGGTCCACCTTGTTCGGGGCCTCGTTGAGTGTATTGGAAGTTTCCGGAACGCAGTAGATGAAGGTTTTTTACCAATGTGTGATGCCAGGGATGACATACGGAACTGAGACGTGACAATGAGACAGCTAAAAATGCTCAAACAACAACAACACAGTATCTCTCACAAAGCTTTTTATTGCATGAAAATTAATAATTATATAATTTAGTACATACTGGTACCAAAAAGAATAGCGGTCAAGTATTTTTGAATAAACACGCAAACTTAAACTTTACGCCATTATGCAAACTTTAGGTATAATTTATTCCGAATAAAATTAAAAATCGAGAATAGATTTAGATCAAATCTGACGAGCGAACAATGAAATAACAGTTTATCTATATTCATATTAGCTTTCTCTATTATACAATAGAACACATAACAAACACGTAAGTGTCGAAATTATATAAAATTGGCCATAAAATGAGTTATAAAATATTATGCAAAAAAAAGTACATAAAACAAAAGCTTATACATAATTTTACGATGCCGCTGCCAGGTAACCGCTACCAGTATTGATAAATGGCCGATAAAAACTAATTATTTACTTTACAATGTCTAATCTAAATATAATAACCTAAGTTATTATCTGGGCGTAAAGTATAAATTATGTTTGACTAAAGAGTAAATATAATCTAAAAGATTAAAATGTTGTCTAACTATTCGTTAAACATTTTTTCATCCCTCTCGAAATTTCTCGAAAATATTCTGAAACGAATCTAATAAAATTGGCAAAAAGTACCTAAAATAAACGTCCCTGTGCTCGACACTGTCCCAGTAGTTGCCGTCTTGAATGATGTGTCATCTATTAGCAGTAAAGGTGACAGCATGGTTTCAACTATAGGTAAGGCATTTGCGTGTCGAGCACAGGGACGTTTACCTTACATACAAGACGAAATTGAAAGCAATGCTCTGATTCATCATCGTCCAGCCTCAAGCTACAGCTATAGCTGCTATCACACTTATATTTTAATTGCGAGAGTTTGTCAGTGTGTTTGTATGTTTGTTACGTTTTCACGCTCGACTGGACCAATTTTGATAAAACTCTGTATGGAGATAAATGAAAATGACGCCCTGAAATAACACAAAGGCTGCTTTTTATCCCGATAAAAAAGTGTTCCCGTAGGAAGAGCGGGCGCAGTTAGTCACACTAATATTATAAAAGCGAAAGCGTTTGACTGTAAGTGCCTCATGTGTGGTAAGTTTGTACATTTAACATAGCACTTACATCGCTCTGGTTCTCAGGTACCTATGACGGCCACACTTACAATGTTATGCTTCTCAAATAAATTAAATTATGGTCGATTCAACGATTTCACAAATACCGACCATCATTTAATTGACATCAATACATACGTTTAAGGATTACAGACAAAAATCGGAAACTGAACAACTGTACAGTAAAAAGAAACGTGAACGCACTTCACTTCACGTCCATCAGTTGTCGACAAACTTTCGCTATCGATGTAGCGACAACGCCAAGTTCGTCATGTTTTTTATAATAATCGTGTAAGTAAAATTGTGGGTCAAACCGATTAGCAAATAATCGACCACGCTCCATCGGCCACACGGCATCCTACACACCAATTCGCCAATTTTCTGACGGCGAAAGTGAACTGTCGCTTTCTAGCCTAAAATGTAAACTACTGGATTTGCGAACTAATTTAGGGGAAAATACATAAGCTAGCATAATCTGTAAGCTGATCAATGAAAAATACATCTCGTTTCAAATGTCGAAAGTTGTTTTTTCTGAGAATGGTTGAGTCGTGATGATCGTTTGCGAATATTATCGGTTGCGATGTTGATACAGAGCTGCAGTGGGCGGGCTTGTCGCGAATCGGTCTGACATGACCGCCCACGGGTCGAATAGTAAGTGGCGATCGATTATGTTGCACGGAAGCTGACAGGCCAAGTTTTAATGGTTTCAGGGCATATTTGTAACGATAACGTGCGGCTGCAAGAAACCTGCAAATAGTAGCGTTGTGGTTTTCGTATTGGTCCAAAAGTAGCTTATATTATTACACAATTTTGCCGAATATTAGTCGATTTTGATTTGACAATCAAATGCTATAATGCTATGGAAAAAAACTCTTTAAGGGTAACCTTAAAAAAAAAACAATATAAAAATACTAATTATAAAAACTGTATGACGTAAAAATTGTCAGGAACGGCCCATTTTTACGTGAGTTTATACCGTTTTTTATAATCAGTAAAGATGTCTCACGATAGTTTTAATAACATTAATATAAAAATAAAAAATAATAAACGCAACATTAGTATAATTGTGACCGTTTCTTGGTTTACAAAATTTACCAATGTAGATTCACTTCTCGGACTTGGCCCATTTTTCATTAACATGTTTACGTAGATAAACTGGGCAATAAGTCCATGCGGAAGCCAAATCAAGTCGTACAGGAACCGACTAAATTGTAATCGATTAACCATTGCCAAAATTGGGGTGAAGGTGGGCTAGGCCATTATGAAATTGTTAAGGTTCAGCCACTTATCTATCCATAAATTATGAATTTAACTACACTTAGAGGTTAACTAGAACATTATACATAACCTACACTTGCGGTTCGATGTAAGAAATATAACATATCATAAGTAACTAATAAAATATGTATTCCGGTAGCAAAAACACTTACTTAAAGGCCAATCGTGATATAACTTGCCTATGATTATCTACCACGTTGATGGGGTTATATATTTATTAATCTTATTTATTTCTGTGTCCACAAGTTTACCAAATATTAGTAAAATATAAATAATGACACAAAGGTAAATTAAGAAAGAAAAATTGAATGCGATCTACTCCAATCTAAGCAGGATTTGAACCTGCGACCTCTGCGTTTCCGGCGCATTGCTCTTACACTAAGTAACAAATACCTACTCAAACAAAGCTCGTATCTCATTGTCAGTCACTTACTACATACGAGGTTCTGAAGAGCAGTGACAGAAATTTTAGTGAGTTTAGATTGTCACCAGGTGATATGCGAATGGCTGGATGGTTATTTATAGGAATTACGATTATGAGTATATATTTATACCTTGATATTTTTCTAGCACGAACGACGTGTTGTTAGTGCTTGACGAAATAAAACATCGATTATTTTTTATGTCATAGGGGACATTCGAGCAAACGAATCGCCTGATGGAAAGCGATTACCGTCGCCCATAGACACCTGCAACACCAGAGGAGTCACAAGTGCGTTGCCGGCCTTTCAGGTGGGAATACGCTCTTTTCTTGAATGTTATCGATAAATACCACTTTAACGTCAAAGAGGAATAGTAAGTGGCAAAATCGTACCATGCATTTTCATTCATTCCTCTACTTAACACCAAACGTTAAATAAGTTTAATAATCAAAGCTTTTACATTCATAGACCTTATTATTTTAAGAATAAAAAAAATCAAATAACAATGGGAAATTTATTCGAGTTCCACGACACTTAATAAGTATAAAATTATGCATTTTCTTTATAATTTGACGTGGTGGTTATCGATAACAGGTTGGTCGATATTATTACTTTGTAAGCACTAACCACCTGTTGTTTCTGCTCGAAATATATCGAGGTATAATTATGAGTCTTTCCACCACTGCTTTGGACATGGAAGTTGCTGGCATCTTCCAGGTCACTGTATAAAGTTACCGGCTCTTACCTGAAACAATAGAAAGAAAAATATGTAAAGTGTGTCTTATCAAAATATAAAAATAAAAAAACCTTTGGCACCGAAATCGATTGACATTGATAGCTATTCCAGCGATGGAGCACCGGGATCTAGTCAATGGCTGCCTGCCTACTGAACTGGAGAGGAAAAAATTAACCAATCAGATTGCGTCTTTGTGAAGGCCCAAAGAAGTGCATTTAAATCTAAGGAATGTGATTGGTCCACTTTAGACAGCTCCGCTCCGCTTGGCTCCAATGGAAAGACAACCTAATAAATGATTAAAGAATATTTGTCGGCACTTCTATCTTTGAATTCGTAGGCTATGTCTACCTAATCTGAAATCGTATATTGCCGTCAATATAACTTAGAATCATGAAATTTCTCTCATAAACGTAAGCAGGCTTTAAAGTATACTATGTAATTCCAGCTTAAGCGCAAAACGATTCAAAAGCAAATATGACCAGCAAGCGGTGATGTAAATCGGTTAATAACACGTCGATGAGTGTAGGATTACTTAATTTGTGAAAAGTTTAATGATCGTAATATTAATCGCGTTGGATAACTGGATATCACGATACCGAATAACGGCGAACCCGTCGCACCGCCGTCATAGGTGCTAATTGATGAGGATAGGAACCAGTATGAAGTGCGTCTACATATACAAAAATATCTCAGAATACTGGTACGTGTCACGTACTTGTCCCAACTGAGCATATAAACAGTTGCAATGTCCAAGAAAACCTTTAACAAGTTAAACTGAAGCTCCAATCATAAACTTTGCAAACCATATGATAGGTAGTTCATGAGCTTGCGATAGTGATGGGAAAACTGAAGATCCAATCATAAACTTTGCATTGAACCATATGATAGGTTCACGAGCGTGCGATAGTGATGGGAAAACTTGGGGGAGGGATTTATCTGGCAAAGGGCAAAGCTACTGTCTGTGAATTTCGGCTAGTATTTTGACCAAATTGACAGTTCACAGAAGACATATCTATTAATTTTGACGTCCAAAACATCATTCATGACATAAGAGGTAGACGACTAGAAGTAGTAGACGTAGAAGTGAGCAGTTCAAAAAAGAAGAAGAAATATTTATTAGCGTGTTCGAATAAAATATTGGTAGCGGACCAAAACCTTGAAATCCCAAATAAAGCCCTGTAATATCGATCTGTTATTCCCAGCAACTGACCACTGGGAAGCTGACTTACGCAACCAGCACGTAATCCAACTCATTACTCGAGCATTTCTCTCCATCCCGTCACACCCGCCGCGGGCCTTCTTAATTATCTGGTGATTAAAACACAATCGAACCGAAGAAAGTTCGCGCACAATGCCATGTGCCAATGTTACGTCGAACTTTCGTTTGATAATGTTTATCAATACCTACCGTGTGCTTTCTACAATCTTTCTATGCGGGATGCATTGAAAATTGTACTTTGATTTTCTGGCGGGAAAATTTCTCTTCCAATTGAAGATGACAAGATGCGATCTTGAGATAACATTTTTCGTCTGTTGACAAACAAAACTCACTAAGTATCGAATATCTACTTAAAACAAAGCTCGTAACTCATTACCAATCTACAAAGTACAGGTTTAGAAGAGTGGTGGCAGAAATTGTAGTTAGTTTTGGCTGTCGCCCGGCGATTTATAACATGCAGATACATGAAATTGAACTAAAACTTCTAAAGTTGGACGGTTAGTGGACGGAAGAATTAAGTTAGCTTGCTAAAAACGTGATGATAATTAAAAGTTAAAACTTGGTATGTAATAATGTACAATGGAGTTATTGCCGCATCGTCTGGTGAATCCAGACGGTGGGAACTGCGAGATAGTGCGTTCACTAAAGCTGAGTGCAAGTTCCGGTAGGTATATTAGTCAAGAAATGTCGATCTTTCAACGCCTCGAAATAAATGGGAAATAACTCTACGCTTCGAATAAATACGCCTAGGATAAGAGTCTTTATACAACAGATTGGCGAAAGATGAAGCTGGTTTTGGATTTATGCGTGCGTGTCTGCAACCAATCATAGAGACGTTTTGCTTGTGACATTGGCATTGAGGTAGATGCGTACACGGACAAAACTAAGCCCCTGACGGGCCGTGGTTTACCAAAACTGGCTTCACTTTCAACAGATTAGGTTTTGCTGACTAGATTTCTAGCTATATTTATTCTAAGACACTTTGGAAAAAATATGAGCTAGAAACACCACCAAACATCACCTTAGCCACGAGTGTATGTTTCCAATACAACGAAATATCACGATTGCTTTTATGTTTATCGACTTTGGCGTATAATATAACACTGTCATAAACGCGTTCAATACGTTACTCTCGTTAAAAGCGACGTTACATTGGAGCCTCTGATTTCGTAAAAGTTTTCGTACCAATTCATTGCAAAAAAATTGTCTCTTGTTAGTGTACTGACGAATGACTCTTCTGTGCTCTATACATTATGATTGACGAGCCGAAGCATAATTGTAGCAACTTGATGCTTGCACCAATCTACTGCAGCTTTGCTTTAATAGCATTCAAAACAGTCGCACTGTAATGTAGAGAACGGCAATCACGCCTCAATCGGCGTAGGCGCACCATTATGTGCCAAATTTGACAATAACAAACCGTTCAACGAACTATTGAAAGTAAATACAACGTGACAGCTCCAAGCACTCTATCACGCCACAACAAGACATATAGTCGAACGATGCCACGTGAACTAGACGGACCTTAAGTGAAATGGCCCGTTGAAAACACTACTGACGTGAACTTTCGAAACAATTTCGACAAATAAAAAGCAACATTTTCAATAGTTTGACAGATAATTATTATGCAAACGTAACGAATGGCGTTTATTTTGCACTTAAGTACATTTCAAACACTCAGCCAGCCAGGGCCTGTACGCATTTGATTTTGTTTTTCTAGTAGCGAACTTTAAAATAGCACGCCGCACGCCTAGCAGCAAGCCCCATCGGAATGTATTATAGTATTCCGGTTAAAATAAGTAATCCTTAAGGCTCCATATCTGTTAAAATTGCTGGTTAAAATTATCAATATATTTGTCATGATATGAAAAAAATAAGTTTTAAAAGGAACAAGGCCTCTTAATGCAATATACTTTTATCCAATACAAATAAATCATCCAATTTTACTTTCATCTTCATCTACTAAATTTTGTATCTCTTGGATAAGTGTGTATAGTGTGGTATTACATATAGTATACACATGTACGCACACCACTAGCAACATCCGTATACTAACGTTCCTTACTTTACGACCACTCCGAACATTGCGGCGCAAGGAATGCTTAATATCGTAGCTTTAACTTCTTTTACTCGACGTTTCCTTTGTTCAGTCTTGACTCAGGACGTCCACTGCTGGACACAGGCCTCCTCAATTGACTTCCACATGAGTACCCGCAACCCTGACCAGGTCGTCCGACCACCTTGCGGGTGGCCGTCCTACGCTGCGCTTGCCGGTACGTGGTCTCCACTCGAGAACCTTTCTGCCCCAACGGCCATCGGTTCTTCGAGCTATGTGCCCTGCCCATTGCCACTTCAGTTTGCTAACCCTGTTTGCTATGTCGATGACGTTAGTTCGTCTACGAAGCTCATCATTTCCGATGTGATCACGTAGAGAGATCCCGAGCATAGCCCTTTCCATAGCTCGCTGAGTGACTCTGAGCTTCCTTAAGAGGCCCATAGTTAGAGAGCACGTCTCGGCTCCGTAGGTCATCACCGGTAATAAGCACTGGTTGAAGACTTTTGTCTTCAAGCACTGAGGTATCTTGGACGAGAAGACACTTCGCAGTTTCCCGAACGCTGCCCATCCGAGTTGAATCCGTCGATTGATCTCTTTCTCGAAGTTGGACCTGCCTAATTGGACTTGGATTGGATTTCACACCTTTACTTTTACTAATAGACACGATATTTTTCTTCTACATGACAAACGAGCAAACGGTAGCCTGATGATAAGTAATTACCTTGATTTGTATTAAAAGGTTTACACTCACGTAAAATAGTCAGGAACGGCTCTACATGTTTCGAACTCGTATGGACCCCTTCATCAGGGACTGACCGTACAGCGGCGCAGTTTATTAAAACTTAAATGATGTTAAAGCTAAGTTTTATCCCAAGTATCATCACACTTTTAGGCCTGTGGCCTTTTTTCCCACTTTACGATTAGATGACATTCTGGAAATGACAGGGTAACTAAGTACTTAATAGGCTGTAGAACTTGTTAACAGTCGTTTTGTGTTTATTATCAACTCATTTAAAAGTGAAATCTAAAAGTATTTCCATTACGCATGTTATGCTTTGATAGAGATTTCGTTTTGTTACGATTCTAATCTATAGCGATTCACGTAGCTTTACATAACATGGGATGCTAATTTTACATCAAATTGACTGGTCCAATAACTTCCTTATTCTCGCCTGTACTTATTTTTAATATAATAAAGCATTTTTTATAGTTTCGAAAGTAAAACCGAATCGTAAATCAATCATAACTTTTTATTAGCGATAGACAGCGAAATGATATAATGCAGTAGCGATGGAAATTGATTCGAAACTGTTGGACTATTACCGTTTATGAGCAAGATCTCTTTATTTAGAACCATACAAGAGCACGAACGCTGCCGAGACTCCGTTAAAAAGTGACCAATCACTGTAGCGAATGTAAAATCTTAAAAAACAAGAAGCTGTGCTGAATGACGACTTTTATAACACTTATGACATATTATGTATAGTCTGTGCGGAAAGAGAAGAGTCGTGGCAGAAACGGGAACTGACATTATGCATTTTACATGGCAATCGAACCTTAGACACATATATGTCTTATATAAAATAAACAAATTTCCGTCGCTTACATGCCATTTGTCATTTTTCATTGCGAATTTTATAAAAACGGCAAGGATTAAACTATATTTCATATTATTCGATTTTGTCCGCGGGAAAAAGCGGTATTACGCTATTACGGGTATTTATGTTGTATTTAATATTAAATTATTAAGTATTTGATACTCCTCTTAACTAAATAGTCTCTGACACAAAATCGTTAAGTATGTATATTCATTCAAATTATATTAATTTACAGACCTTGCAGGTCATTCATGATCTTTAAATAACTGACAAAGAGTCACATTGTTGTCAGCGTAGCAACCATAAAATAGCACTCGCGCGCCCTCAAATCCTACGACTTCTATTTCCGCACAGACTCTGACGAAAATTTTCATTATTCTTTTTCCTCCTTCTTTTTTGTTAATAACATTAGATAAAGTAAGACGATCCTGTTAAAGAATTTTGCTAAATAAGCCAAAAATTATAACGCGAATGTGTAACGAAGTTTAATGACGTATTAACCGATCGTCAACTTTTTATCCAGGATGATTGATCGGCCTCGAACAGGTTCCTTATTGGCACATTTAAACAGGCGTAAAGTGCTTCAGTTTCAGGTATACATATGACCTTATTGTTACAAGCTGTGTCACAAAGTCTGAGCACAGTGGAAGCCATTATTAGCTTTAAATCTTATCGAGGAAAAGTGACGAGGCGTCGGCGACCGGTACAATTTGCGATGATGAACGGTGACAAAAAGATGGAAGGGAATAAATTTGATGTGGAATTTATGGTCAAATAATGAGGTTATGTGAAGGGTTGAGGTTTTTATTGGCCGCGCTGTCTGTCGTATTTAAACGTTAATTGTATTCTCGGTTTTTGTGAACTGCTACATTTCACATACCCTGTCGCTGATTAACTAAATTCAACAGCAGTATTTAATGGTGTCACATTTATCGTTTAATATACTTTTTTTTCTAGCCTGGTGCAATGTTCCGTTTTAGCCGTTTGTAGCCAATTACTGATGAACGCGTTTTATTAGGGAGAAGCAGCAAGCTAACCGACTATCATAGTGCAAGCTAACCGACTATCATGGTATAGGCGTGATGCGAAGAGAGAGAAAAGCCACGTAACCAGAAAAGCGGTAATCATTAATGTGTAGGTATGGGTATAGAAGAGGATGAACAAAGAAAAGATGGATGGTGTGAAAGATGATATGACGATGAGGGAAGTAAACGACAAGATGACGAGTAGAGTAATAGGGAAGAATGGAGGACGAAAACATGTTGCGCCGACCCCAAATAAATGGGATAAAGGCAATGGAATGATGATGATGCATCTAGTTCGTCCCAAACATTTGATCGGTGGGAAATTTGAGAATAGAGGAATAACGTTCGTGCAACTCACTTATATAGATTTGATATTCGCATAGAGATAGCACGCTATGTACACGAACATCAACGTTTTCGAAGGCCCGAAGTTTACACGCAAAAAAACGCCGATGTACCACATAGATGCAAATATCTCTTTGTACTGTTCATTACACTGCACGTCACAAAGAGATGAAAGTGATTGGTTTGCTTTCGAGAGAGGAACTCCGAACTCGTGTTACGAAGATCTATTTATGTTTTTTTTACGATAAATTTCACTTGCCATTGTTTGTATTGATGTTTCTCTGATTTGGAGCTGATATGTAGAATCTATCGGGACTTTCTTTCGAACGGACAGACAGTCCGATCGACTGAATCTTTAGCTGTTCACAATGGAGATTTTTTCGCGTTAGAATTGACAGGTCAATGACTGCCCGGAGATAGTAGAAAGGGAGAGAGAAATGTGTACTTTTCAATGCCATTGTCAGATAACAAACGTTTAATTCGTTTGTGCGGTTTGTTCCATAATGGTGCTTATGTAAAATACTTATAAACACGTCATACGTAACGGTTATTTCGTACTTTGTATAGTAATTGTACATTCACGGCTAAACATACATTCCTAAAATTTCAAAATCGTATAGGTACTTGTACTTGTGTTCAGACGTGACCGTACTTAATTAAATACAAATGTTAATTTCTATTGAAGTTTGAACATCGGACTTTGTTCTAATAATAGTGAATCAACGAAATATAGTACCTACTGTTGTATGCAAATAGTATTTTATGCAATCGTTGCACAATGAAGGTTCTTAAAGTCGAGTACCGCGATAAGGTCACGAGGCTTGCCGAGTGGCCTAAGTAAGGTACGAGATTTTAAGACCTCAATCAATCAATGGCCTTTCAGTATTTTACAGACTATACAAACAGTGTCATGAAGAACAACGCTTTTCAAGACCTAATTGTGTAACTATTGCATACAGTACTTTTTATACGAGCAAAACAAAAAAAAAACATTTTTTACTTTAATTGTCATTCCCCACTATGAATTTTTATTTTTGATGTAACATATTTCGTTCAACTAAAACTGACCTATTAAAAAAAAATATGATCGCGATGGTCATGGCGGGTGCTTCGTGATTGGTAAAATTTTGTGACAAGTAATTTCAATCAATCAGTGAACAGTAGCGTTCTTTTTTTTTTTAATCAAATATGCTGAGGTTCTCTTGTTGAAATTATTTGAGTTGAGTAGAGAGATGTCTTATGAATATCAAAGTTCTGTAACGGGTACCAATTTTGGTACAGGATTAAAAAGTGCGTCATTGTAATTTTGTCTGTGAAATTATAGGTAATTGACAGATTTAAGTACCTACGCGAGTATAAAAAAAATACGGAAATTGTTAAAATGTACCTGCGCAGATTTTTCGAATAATAATAAATAGCATCGATTTATGAAAAAAAAAACCACGATATTATCCGTTCTAAAAACGGGATATCTGTGTTTGAAACCTATAGGCGCTTAATACCTTTATTCACGCGACGGCGTTTGCGTGCCGGTGGCATCCCATGACCCGGCGCGTGAGTCACACATGCAAATGTCATTGAGAGCAGACGCGGCGGCGGCGCGGGCGCGTGACGGGCCGCAGAATACCGAGCGCAGAGGAACCACTTCCTACCGACAAGACTGAATTATAACGCACCGTGATTTGCGAAAAGAAATTGACGTTTTACGGTGTACCATTGGTGCCCGATACGGCAATGCAATCGCCAAAAATTAGAAAAACTCGTTATTGTGTCTATATGTCGGCCGTAGCCGCTTCGCCGTGCAGCGCTTAACTGCGCTCTTAAGATTTCGATTCATTTTAAATCATTTACCAGTTAAAAGTTCAATATTTTGTGACCAATTCACAATCAAACTATAAAGTGAACATTTCTACACTAACTTAGTGTTTAGTTAACTATCTAACAGTGTAATTGAGTGTGTAATAAAGCGATGAAGAAGTTCATAGTTATAAACAGTCACCGCCGGTACTTGTGTTTTGTTAAGATGGAGTATCAGTGTTAAAACGGGTAAGCGCCATGAAATTTCACGGCGCTTACGACTTTCCTGCCGCGACCGCGCACACCGTTGCCCTTCCTGGACTAGTGCAGTAAAGACAAGTAGTGCCATAGATTTAACGGCGAGTTTGGTGTGCAGCTAACTGTATAGAGTGAATCGAACGTTACGAATCATTATTGACATCTACCAACACATTGCGTTTTAGATAGTTTTAGTTGCCAAAATTATAATATCCTCAAAAATGAATTGTTTGGGCTGCCTTCTTCCCGTGAGTGGTGCAGAATTGCTGGTATGCTCACTCTGCAAAGGCATTTATCACCATAGTTGTGTGAATATGACAAGTGCATACTATAAGACCAACTTGGCAAATTTAAAAAGAGAATGGCAGTGTCCTTCTTGCAACAATGTCACATCTCGTAGAAGAGGTGCAGATAGCACTCCAGTTCGTAGTGTGAATCAAAAGAGGCCCCAAGACTGCAAAACGCAACCGGCCGCGTTGGACTGTAATTCTTTTGCCGATAGCGAGCACCAGACGAATATGTCTTGCGATGAGTCATTGTTGGATCTCCCTAATGAATCTCTCGCGTTAGGGAATCGTTCTGGCACTTCACAACGAGATGTCGAGCAAAGTCAAATCTCATACAATGACTTCGCGGCACTTTTGGATTTGAAACTTACGGAATTGAAGGCTGAATTAAACAAACATTTTTATAAACAAATAGATAGTTTACAAGCTGAATTTAATAACTCCGTAAGCTCATTACAATCTGAAATAAATGGATTAAAACACAACGTCAACTATGTTACACAAAAAGTAAGTGTCCTTGAGGAGGAAAATAAAAGTTTGAAGCAAAGTCTTGCAGATTGTAAAACCGATCAGGATCCAACTAATACCTCTCAAGCACTTCATGATACAATCTCTCGGCTTGAAAACGAGTTAAATGACAGGGAACAGGCAGCGTTGTTGAACGACCTCGAGATCTCGGGCATTCCGGAATTTAAGGAAGAGTCCACGATACATATCATGATTTCCTTAGCGGCTAAAGTGGGAGTAAAATTAGACGAGCGCGACATAGTGAGTGTGGATAGGGTCGGGCCCATACGAGAGACCGCTGCCGAGGAGGCTGAGGGCGAGGAGGCCGAGGGCGAGGAACCTCGCCGGCGCCTGCGCCCGCGGCCGCTCGTGGTGCGCCTGGCGCGCCGCGCGCTGCGGGACGCGCTGCTCAAGGCCGCCCGCGTCCGGCGCGGCGCCACTACCGAGGGTATCGGGCTACCAGATCACACCCCTACAAAGTTTCACATCCACGACAGGCTCACCAAGAAAAATAGGGTTTTATTCGGGAAGGCTCGTGAGAACGGCCGCATCCACAAATGGCGTTTTATATGGACTAAAGATGGACGAATCTATGCGAGGAAGTCTGAATCGTCTAAAGTACATCGGATACGGTCTGACAGTGATCTGGATCGAATTTTTCTTGTATTGCCTTCCGCTCAAAACGTATAGCATTAGTTATATTTTAAACTCAAATACACTTTGTTTGTTTTGTTTTGCTTCGTTCCTGTTTGTGTTGCATGGATATAATAAACTTAATTTTTCTTACTTTTTGGATATAAATGATTTATTATGTCAACATTTGATTATTATGGATGTGAGTGTTTTAAATGTATCCTTGACGAGTTTTAACCTGTATTCAAGTAATTTTAATGGTAATGTGGTGAGATATAATAATACAATGTTTTTAAATAATACGTGTGCTTCAAAACATATCGAATTTAGTCTTAGTATCAGATTGTTAATGTCAATTCTTTGCAAAGTGCCTTATTTTAATAATGAAATATTTTACTATTATACAATTTTAGATCAACTCAAGACCACTTACAATGACATCAACAAATCGATATTTAATTTTACTGATATAAAATGAAGTTTAAAAAGAATTTCAAGTTTGGCGCTTTAATGCAGGTTCATTATGTAGTGGCCGTAAGCATAATGAGTTTATAGTAGCAATGGGAAAATATAAACCAGACATCATAGCTATTAATGAAACATGGTTGAAAACGGGCCGTGAGGCTTCCGCACCTTCCGTGCCGGGGTACAGACTGCGACATATTCCACGTACACTCGGAACGCGAAAAGGTGGAGGTGGGGTAGGGTTTTATGTCAAAACCGGCATCAATATCCGAACTTGTGCACATCCCCCTTGTCAGAACGTAGAGCAAATGTGGATCCGAGTAAAAATAAATACTACCCGTTTTGTAATGGGCACCGCTTACCGCCCACCATGGCTCAATGTAGAAACCTTCCTGGACGCTTTAAGCGAATCTATCGTATCATTTTCTGATTATGATCGCATTATTGTCAGTGGCGATTTTAACATCGACATGTTGGATAAGAATGATACTAAAACAAAACGGATGGAACAGTTTCTTAAATCGAATAGTATAAAAAATTACATAACCCAGGCTACTCATTTCACTGACCATAGTTCTACTCTTATCGATCTTATTTGTTCTGATGATGCTGTTCCTAACACCGAGATTGTTCATGTAGCGGAACTGGGTGGTCATGCCATGGTTTTTGTCAACCTGAATTGTAAAGCTTGCAAAATTGCTCCAAAAACATATTGTACAAGGCAATTAAATAAAATTGACCTACCCAGTTTTAACAGACATATAAACCAATTAGACTGGAATAGCATCAGTTCTTATTCAAGTTTAATTGAAGAAAAGTTGGAATTATTTAATAATTGTATCACAGATATCTTCAACTTTCATGCTCCCGTGCAAAAACGAATCTTTAAAGAGACAACTAAACCTTGGATTACTGAAAATGTTAGGTATATGATGAGCCTCCGTAATGACGCTCATGAAAAATTCATGCAAACTAAGAGTGATACTGACAAAAACAACTATAAGACATTGAGGCATTTGGTGAATACTAGTTTGTACTTTGAACAAAAAGCCTATTTTGAGCGACATATTAATGTTAATCTAAATAACCCTAAAAGACTTTGGAAAAATTTAAAGCAAAATGTAGTCCCTAACTTCAAGAATAACTCTGACTTACCACAGATATTTAATGATCCAACAACTATAAATAATAATTTCTTAAATGTTCCAGGCAATAATCTCGTAGATAACACGTACTTAATATATTTTGACAATCACCGACATAATACCGCGTTAAGTTTTAGTCTTAGCCCTGTTAATGAGACCGTAGTAGCTAAACTATTACTTTCTACGAAATCTAATGCGGAAGGACACGATGGTATAACATTTGATATGATTTTAATGACACTTCCTCAAACTTTGCAAACAATTACGGACATGATAAATAATTCTATTCGGACGGCTGAAGTACCGGCAATATGGAAAACGGCAATTGTTCGTCCAATTCCAAAAATTAATGATCCGAAAGAGTTAAAAGATTTGCGTCCCATAAGTATTTTACCATATTTATCTAAAATATTGGAAAAAGTAGTTTATGACCAGGTCTCCAAATATTTAGAATTCAATAGCATTTTACCCGAAATGCAATCCGGCTTCAGAAAAAAAAGAGGCACCACTACAGCTCTTCACGACGTAATCGATGAAATCTTAGCTGCGCAAGACACTGGACATGGAACGATCATGGTCTTGCTAGATTTTTCGAGGGCGTTTGACTGTATAAATGTCCCACTCAATGTCAAAATTGCGTTATTATGGTTTTGATGATCATTCCATACAATGGTTCCGCAGTTATTTCGAGGATCGTAAGCAAATTGTTAAATTATCACAAACGGATGGTTCGTGCTTAATGTCTGATCCGGCTCTTGTGACAAGGGGGGTGCCTCAAGGATCGATCTTGGGGCCTCTCTTATTTATTTTGTACAGTAGTGATATAATTAATTGCATCAAATATTGTAAATTCCATCTTTATGCCGATGATTTGCAAGTATTTCTATCTTTTCACCCCAGAGATGCAGATATCGCAATAAGAAAGCTAAATGAAGATTTGGAACGTATATCTGAGTGGTCCACTTCAAATTGTTTGGTACTTAATCCTCAAAAATCTAAATACATGGTACTCGGATCACTAAATCAAACAAATACAATTATTTCAAAATGTCCATTTATTGCTATACGTGATGTTAAGATTGATCGTGTTGATGAAGCGAGAAATCTGGGTATAATTCTGGACTCAAATCTGCGCTTTGAGAATCACGTGATAGAAATTACCCGTAATTGTCTTTATCGTTTAAAGGTTCTCTATAATGTCCGAAATTTCCTTAGTGTAGACCTTAGAGTAAGACTTTGCGAGAGCCTTATTTTGTCCAAACTCAATTATTGCATTACAGCTTATGGTCCCTGTCTTCTCGCGCGCTCTTGGCGTCTCATTCAGAGAGTCCAAAATGCGTGCGCTAGGTATTGTTTCAATATCCCACCACGCGCTCACGTCACACCCTTTTTGAATGACGCTAAAATGTTAAAAATGGCAGCCCGTCAAAAGCTTATGTTTGCTTGCTTACTCTTTGACACTATAAATACAAAAACGCCCTCCTATCTCTATAAGAAACTCACGTGGTTCTCAAGCGATAGCAGTAACCAACGAATTCGAGCATCACGCGCAATTGTATTGCAGTTCCCCCGACACCGTTCAGCCGCTTTTAAAGGGAGTTTCCGATACCGAGCAACGAAATGTTGGAACAATATACCTCCACCTATTCGTAAACTAAAAAACAAATGGAATTTTAAATTAAAATATCGCCAACATCTTTTAAATTTGCAGAAATTAAACACTTAAAATCCCTTATCAACTCATTTAACGAAATTGTTTTTATAATTTTACAAAAAAAAAAAAAAAAACTGTTCTGGTTTTGTTTTCGTCTTTAAAATTGGTTACAGTATCCTTGCTATTACTCATTTTTGTATAATAGGTACACGTAAATTCCAGCAATTTCAACTAACCACCACAATCAATCCACACTTATTTCACTCACACTCATACACACAAGCACTCCCATCCGTAAGCGTTGCAACGGCGAAGTTTTGTTTTGTTTTGTAAGGTCCTGGCAGAATACCAGCGAAGTGGCTTGCTGCTTCACTATGCTGAGTCAGCGCCTTTTCTCTGCCACGACACATGGTTTTTAAAATGTGCTATACTTTATTGTTATATACTTGTACTAGTTTTAAGTAGCATGTTTCGACTGTTTTCTAATATTTACTGTGTCTAACCATGTAAGTTGTGGATACGAATAAAGGATTTATCTATCTATCTATCTATCTATATGAATACTTGTACATACAAATAATAAAGATTTACCAAGAGATACAGAATCTAACTAAACCCAAGTAATTTCATCTCAACGGAAGGCCGAAGCATCGACGGCGTATATCAGTATCAAGAAGCATCCGACCGACCTTCCAGTAGCAACGAAAGGCGAAGGTACGGAGTGTCACCGTTGCTCCCACTTATGTCAGGTCAAGGGCCTGAAGGGACCTTAAGTAATCTTAGCTCGATGGAGGGCCAAAGGCAGTGATATTCAGCAAAGCGAGTCTGCAGGCCGTGCTTTCGCGTAGCACTGAAGCTGCGGACCTTCGCCGCATGGTCTACCTACGCGAGCCCAAGGGCCCCAATAACCCTAGCTTTTAGCTCGACGGATTGCACATATTGTCCCCAAGTAATTTCATTTGCACCCGCAGTCTACGAAAGAACCCTCTGTGTCTGTATACGCTGTAACGGAAGTGCAGGGCGCAGGTAACGGCTATTGACACAGTTCGGTGTTGTAACACGGTGTAACGAGCTGCAATAGAGCTGTGACCGTGCATCTACAATGATTGCATATTAGGGTTTAATGAGAATGAGAACTCTATTCCTGGTAATGGATGCGGTGTTTTTAAATAGTATATCAATGAGAATTATAGCCGCTAGGTTTTGTTTCTACCAAACGTGTAGCCTATACCACATACTTAACCTTTTATTAGTATCCAAATAATATCCAGAAATTTTATTTACTACGAATTTTTTTTTTTTTTTTTTTTTTTTTTTTTTTTTTTTTTTTTTTTTTTTTTTTTTTTTTTTTTTTTTTGGGCGGTAGACATAAAACAAGTTACACATCATATTTAGAGCATATATTGAAATAAATTTAAAATTAATACATTACCAAGTTTTTACCGCTTTTATTTTGAACTTAACTTCTAAATTTACTGTACAAATGTTAGCAGCACAGTACATGCACTAATTTCTATATAAATTCACTGTTAAATCCTGCTGGTTCTGACAGTTGTAACACTATAACCTCAAAAGTCAACAACAATGGCAAGTTATTTGGATATTGCTGCATCACAAAAAAACCTCGAAACCACTGTGCTCAGGATGTTCTCCGAGTTTGAATCCAAGCTGACCAGGGCCCCTGCAGTCAAGGTAACTCTGAATGTCTTGAGTGAGGAATTTGCCGCTTTCAAGGAGCAAACTATTACAATGTTGAAGCTGCTTAGGGAGCAAATTATTGCTCTCAGTAAGTGTCACGATGTTGTTGAAATGCGGCATCGAAGGAAATTCCTTTTATTTAATGGAGTCCCCGAGGATGCGGATGAGAATGTTGGTAATAGAATTGCTTCTATTATCTCTGAGCGTCTGAAGATACCCGGCATCTCTAAGGCTTCATTTAAAGCTTGCCACAGGCTGGGCAAGTCATCATCGGACCGTGTCAGGCCCATCCTGGTGCGATTCAGAGATATTTCCGTCAAGTCTTCAGTTTGGAGTAAGAAGACCGCCTTCAAAGGAACGACATATGCCATTTCTGAATTCCTCACAGTACAGCGACAAACATTGTTAATTCAGGCACGCAAGGTGTTTGGCATGAGGAGCTGCTGGTCGCTAGACGGCAACATCTTCGTATTGCCCAATGGTGTGCGTGAACGCCTCGAGTCCGAGGTGGACATTGTCCGTCTGAAGGGATCTCATACGAAGCTGTTGCCGCAATCTTCGACGCCTAACGCCGATGCTGACCCCGTTGAAGCCGAAGAGGAGAGCGTGCCTGGCGCCAGTGGCCAGTCTGGGAGGTCTCGGCGTGCCGCAAAACCAGCACCTTAGGTCTGAAGTGTCGTGTCGCGTTATAGTTCAGTATTTTATTTCGTATAGTGTTTTCTTCCGTTTCTTTGTATAACATCGTCATAGCAGCAGGCGTATACATAGTTACAGCTATACATGACATAATTGGCGTCCATTTTTATACTTTCATTCATGTACCCACTTTCTTGTTTTAGCTTACTTAATCTGATCCGTGTATACTGTTTAGTGTAATTATAGGTTATTATGTTGTCAGTGTCACTTTGAATTGTCATTTGACGTTTGTTTTCTTTTTCTATTTGACTGAAGTTTGTTCGAGTCTCATTTAATACCGCCTGTTGCTATTTTAATTTTGCTTTTTTTTTTTGTTTTAACCGCAAATTATTATGACTTTTGTTATCTCTCACAGGTAAACCGGCAGGATGAGCAGGATTTTGTGTGTTATAAAGACAAGTATCTTTGTAATACTATTATAATACTGTTATATATATATATTTATATTTGTAATATTTATTGTTTATGTCCGATGATGAAATTTTCTTTTCTGCCAGTGATGATAGTGCTGCTTTTCTGTCTTTGAATTCTCTTGACACTTCTCATACTTTAGGTGAACTCTTATCTAATGAATTTCAGAATTCTTGTTTTTTCAACGTGTGCCATATTAACGCCCAAAGCATCCCATCTCACTATGCTGGTTTGATTGATACGTTTCAGTCTGAATATATCCATGCAATACTAGTATCGGAGAGTTGGTTGAAGCCCACGCTAGACTCGACATCGTATGCTTTGCCTGGATATGTTCTGATTAGGAACGATCGAACAGGTAAGGGTGGCGGTGGTGTGGCCATTTATTTGAAAAGTTCCATTCCGTACAAAATTTTAAATACCTCTCCGTCCCTTTATTCTAGCTCCGCGGAATGGATATTTCTCGAACTGAATATTAAAGGAGTCAAGGCCGTTCTTGGTGTAGTTTACTGTCCCCCAACCGTTGATTACTTTTCTAAACTTGAGCAAGTATTTGAGTACATAAGTTCGGATTACACACATCACATAATTATGGGAGATTTTAATACCGACCTTTGCACTAATTCCGCACATCGTGATAAATTTGAATCAATTGTTCGGTCTGTCAAATTCTCTATCTTACCTCTTGATCCTACCCATCACACCGCGACCTCTGACACGTGGTTGGATCTTATAATTACTTCTTCGCCTGATGATGTAATAAAGCATGGTCAGCTGTTAGCTCCCTGCTTCTCCCATCATGACTTGTTGTTTGCTTCGTACAAAATTATACCACCTAAATGTAAGCCTGCCTTGGTTTTGATGCGCAACTTTAATAAAGTTGATACTGACGTTCTCTTGAGTGATGCAAGAAGCATTGACTGGACCCCTGTGTTATCTGCACCTACAGTTGAAACCAAAGTTTCTTTGTTTAACTCTGCTATTTTAGAATTATTTGACACCCATGCCCCACTGCACCCCGTTAGAGTTCGGCGTCCCCCTGCTCCTTGGATCACTGAGGGCGTACGCATGGCTATGAGAAGGAGGGACCGTGCTTTCAGAACTTTTAAACGTGACCGTACTGACGACAATTGGACTATTTTTAAGGCAGCTCGTAACCGATGTAACCAGATGGTGCGAACAGCGAAGCGCCGATTCATTCACCAGAACGTATCCTCTTCTTCGATGGCCGATGTCTGGAAGTTTGTTAAGTCGCTTGGTCTAGGTAAACCTAGTAACGGTTTCGATGGCACTTCCTTTTCGCTAAACGATTTAAACAGACATTTTTCTACTTCCGCCTCCATTGATTATCATGTTAAGAGTAGTACTCTTTCTGATATTTCATCAATGCCCGTTGCTGTCTCTGATATCTTCTCTTTCTATCCCACTTCTGACGCTAATGTTAAAAAAATTATCAATAAAATTAAATCGAAAGCTGTTGGTTGTGATGATATTGGGCGTTATATGGTGGTATCAGTCCTGGACTGTGTGCTTCCCATAATAACCGATATCATCAACTCCTCGCTGCTTAATGGTGACTTTCCTTCTCTCTGGCGTCGCGCGTTCGTTATTCCTTTACCTAAAATTAGCAACCCCACATCACTTAGTAACTTTAGGCCAATTTCAATTCTCCCTTTTTTATCAAAAATTGCTGAAGCGGTGGCTCACAAGCAACTTTCTAGCTTTATACACTCTTTCAAACTGTTGAGCCCCTTTCAGTCTGGTTTTCGTCCCAGCCACAGTACTTGTACTGCACTTCTCAAAGTGACTGAAGATGTTAGGCGGGGCATGGAGGATCAATTGGTCACAGTACTTGTTCTCATTGACTTTTCTAACGCTTTCAATACTGTTGACCATGAGATCCTTCTTGCCTTGCTCAGCCATCTTAATGTGTCTTCTTCTGCTCTTGGCTGGTTTGCTTCATATCTTTGTGGGCGCCAGCAGGCAGTCCGTGTAGATCGGGCTTTGTCTGATTGGTGCGACCTTGCCACTGGTGTACCTCAAGGAGGAATTCTCTCTCCTTTATTATTTTCTCTTTTTGTAAACTTTATCACCCCTGGTCTTCGCTGTTCTTACCATCTTTATGCTGACGATTTACAACTTTACGACCAATGTAAAGTGTCTGATATTACTGACACAATTAACAAATTAAACCTGGATCTCTTACACATCCAACAATGGTCTGAGAAATTTGGTCTGTTTGTAAACCCCTCAAAGTGTCAGGCTATTATCATTGGCAGCTCTCGTCAGCTTGCTAAACTTGACCAGGATTCTGTAACTCCTGTAAATTTCAACGGAACGCCTATTCCTTTTAGTTCTAGTGTTAAGGACTTAGGTGTTCACTTAGATAGCACACTGAGCTGGAGGGTGCAGGTAGGTGAAATTAGCCGGAAAGTCATTGGCTCGCTTCATGCTCTCAACAAACTGAAAAATTTCTTGCCCATCAAAACTAAGGTATTGCTTGTAAATGCACTATTACTACCCATAATTGATTATGGTGATGTTTGTTATCCGGACTTAAATGAGGATCTTCTTGATAAGTTGGATCGACTTCTTAATAATTGTATTCGCTTTATTTTCTGTCTCCGTAAATATGATCACGTTTCTTCTTACCGCTCTCAGCTTGGCTGGTTTCCCATCCGTCAACGACGCAATATTCGTATGCTCTGCACTCTCTTTTCAATACTCAATGATCCACAAGCTCCTGAATACCTGAAAACCTTTTTCTGCTATGTTGAATCCACTCGTAACCGTAATTTTCGCTCTTCCGGCAATCTTGCCCTTTCTATTCCTCTTCACCGTACTGGTTTCATGTCTAATTCTTTCTCCTTGCAAGTGGCTCGCCTCTGGAACGGTCTTCCTCTCACAATCAAACAGGCTCCGAGTAAGTTGGCATTTAAAAGGGCCGTGCGAAGTTTCTTTGCTGGCAGAACTGAAGTCTCATAGTATATCTGCTTGGTTTGTTTCATCGTCGTATATATTTATGTATGTATCTATTTATATATATGTATATTATATGTATGTATGTACCTAATATGAGTATTTTAATTATATGTAATTATGTTGTCTGATGCACCGCCTACAATTTCTCTGCTTTGCCCTAAGGTTGACTGGTAGAGAATGCCTCATGGCATTAAGTCCGCCTTTTGTACGTTAAGTTTTTCTTTTGTGCAATAAAGTTTAAATAAAATAAATAAAACAAAAGACTAGTTAGACGACGCGGTTGGCGCAGTTTGCAGACACCTGCCTACTGAGCCGGCGGTCCCGGGTTCGAATCCCGGCCGGGGAAAATATTTGTGTGGTGAACTCGAATATTTGTTCTTGGGTCATGGATGTTATCTATATATGTATTTATATATTATGTATATCGTCGACTAGGTCGATTTGTGTATGATTGTCCAATAATGTTTATTTATTATTATTTATTTATTACTAGTGTTTTATGCACAGCTAGCTGCCCCGCGCGGTATTGCCCGCTCATCTCACGGGACGCCAACATTTTTTTCGGGATAAAATGTTGCCTTTATGTTAATCCAGGGTGGCAGCTACCCCCATGCCAATTTTTATTAAAATTAGGCTAGCTGTTTGAGCGTGACAAAGTAACAAACATACATACAAAGACACTCACAAGCTTTCGATTTTATAATATTAGTGTGATAATATAAACACAGGCTCCCTTAACAAAACAATATTAACAGGCAGAGCTGCTGGAGGGGGTTGTTCTTTTTATAATCCTTTTAAGTTTCATTTAGTATTAGTAGTTTATATCAACTCCTTTCTCATTTGATTATAAATGTTTTCTTTTTGGTTATTTAATTTATTTATTTATTTATTTTATTTATTTATTTATTTATTTTCCTTAACAATTTACATCGTGTTGGAAATAATACTTAAGTAACTAACACACAAAAATCAAAATAAAAATGTCAATAATTTCACAGCATTAATTATAAGAAATTTAACTACAGAAATTGAACATACAATAGCCTTCACTAATTACATAGCTAATACTTAATTTAAACAAAACTTTACAAACAACAAATAAATAGATTAATTGTGGAGCTGCTCAAGTTCAAGCCATTTTCGAATCACTATCATTAATAAATTCACCTACATCATACTACGCCTTTTTTAACAAATAGTCCCTAAGCCGGCGCTTGAAAATATTTACATTATTTATCACCTTCAGTTCATTAGGCAAACTATTATACAATGTCACCGCCTGATGTCGAACACTATGATTGACCACTCTTAGTTTCGGTGCAATCGTTCTCATTAAATCCTTTCGGCGCGTGCTTTGTCGTGACTCTCTTTCTTCATTGCTTTCGTATCTTTCAGGATACTTAACAACATCAGTCAGTATTATGAGGATGTACAGACTAGATATGAGCGCCGATGGCCAATTCCGCGGCGGCGGCGTGATAGGCAAAATTCCGCGGCGGCGGCGGCGTCGGCGGCGTGACCTTGAGCTTTAGATTTTTATGAGGGAGCAATTTGAGAAAAAAAAAACCTGGTTTTTGTGACTATTATTTATTTTAATAAAGGAACCAAGTATGTAAACAATCATATTTTTTTAATAGCACACAAATATAACTAATTAAACAAAACAAAACAAAAAATAACACTGAATGAAAATTCTCAGATTTATAATCGAAATAACCCTAGTGGCCCTAGGGCCCTAGTGGTAAAAGACGGGTGTGGCGATACAAGTCAGCAAATTGGGACGAGATGCGTCACTTTTTTGCATCCTACCCTTGGCGCGAGGTCTGCTTCTCTTCGGGGGATTCATCAAGCTGCGCTAACAATGTAACCGATGTCATTCGGCAGGGTATGGAGTATTTCATTCCATATTCAGACGTTTCGACTGGTTATGCAGCACGCACATGGTATAATGCTGACTGTGATCGTGCGGAGGCACTTAAAGAGTCAGCTTACCGTGCATGGGCTGATGCTCGAATACTTCCCAGCTGAAAAAAGCATTTAATAAAGACGCCAAATCCTGCAAGAAACAGCTACGCAAGGCACGCTTCGATCATATACGCCGCATTGGGACCAAACTTGCGTCATATCCACCTGGAAGTAAGGCATTCTGGTCCCTGGCTAAAGCGGTCGAAGCCAACTTCTGTCGCTCTTCGTTGCCACCCCTGCTAAAGCCTGACGGATCTCTAGCACATGCAGCGGAGGAGAAAGCAAATCTATTTGCTTCTCTATTTGCGGAAAATTCGCATCTGGATGCCGCAGGTAGTTGCCCACCTATACTGCCGCATGTAGGAACCACCATGGAGCCAATCCATATACGCCAGAAGGAGGTTCTTGCAATCATGCGGAGTCTTGATGTGAATAAAGCTAGTGGTCCCGACGGAATTCCTGCTGTTGTTTTGCGGAACTCTGCGGCTGAGTTGTCCCCGGTCTTAACACGCCTGTACCGTCTCTCACTTGAGACTGGAGTTGTCCCGACGTCTTGGAAGCTTGCAAATGTGCAGCCTGTCCCCAAGAAGGGAAGCCGGGCTGACCCTGTCAATTACCGACCAATTTCCGTAACCTCCATACTCTGTAAGACTATGGAGCGTGTACTGAACAAACGCCTCCTTGCATACCTAGAAGTGAACGACTTGCTCAGTGATTGCCAGTTTGGATTCCGTCCGGGGCGATCAACTGGGGATCTTCTTGTGTATGTCACTCATCTATGGAGCGAGGCGATCGAGAGACACGGGGAGGCTCTCGCCGTGTCTCTCGATATTTCAAAAGCCTTTGACAGGGTCTGGCACACAAGCCTGGTGGGAAAGCTTCCAGCGTATGGGGTCCCTGAAGGTCTCTGCAAATGGATTGATGATTTCCTAAATGAGCGTTCAATCCGAGTAGTCCTTGATGGCTTCACTTCGGATCCCAGGGCTATTGACGCCGGTGTTCCTCAGGGGTCTGTTCTATCTGCAACTCTTTTTCTGCTGCATATTAACGACATGCTTATGCCCGGTACCTTTGGGTATGCTGATGACAGCACAGTTGTTGACAGATACACATCCAGCGCAAATTTCAAGAGGGACGAAATCCAGTCTTGTCGAGAGGCGATGGTGGATCGATTGAACCAAACTCTCGTGGCAGTGTCCGAGTGGGGAGATGCCAATTTAGTTGGATTCAATGCCACCAAGACTCAGGCGTGTCTGTTTTCCGCTAAACGGGGTCCCTTTGACCTGACTCCCACTTTCCAAGGTGTATCCGTACCGATTTCAGACCACCTAGAGCTTCTTGGGATGACCTTATCATCCAACCTGAACTTCGGCCAATACGTTGAATCCTTGGCTACAACTGCAGCAAAAAAACTTGGGATCCTATCTAGGGTGAGGCGGTACTTCACGCCGAGACAGCTGCTTCAATTATATCAGGCGCAAGTCCGATTATGCATGGAGTACTGCAGCTGGGTCCGCCAAATACCAACTGGCCGCCTTGGATTCAATTGACAAGCGTGCGAAGAAGCTCATTGGCGACCCTGCCTTAGTTCAGGAAAAGCTGCTTAACCTCGAACACCACAGGAAAATACCCTTCTGGCACATGTTTAACTCTCTTTACACATTAGGCCCATCTGGCATGTAAAAACACATTTATTTTTTAAATTAATATTTATAAAATGGAAAGTTTGCACAAATGTAACTTTGACAGAGAAAAATTATGTTTTTCTCAGTCAACCATTGACAACGGTATCTGTAAAGGTACCTGAAACGTCAGGGAGGCTCAAATAATTAATATACGCGATCTAATCCGTTTAAATTGTTTTATTTAAATATTAAAACTTAACAAGCATATTTTTTAACATCACAATTTTTTTAATCACAATCTCTTAGTCACAACACAATCAATTTCAAAAGCTAGGTGGCGCCAGGTACGTTAAACACATTTTAAGAACTCATCATCGTGTCAGACTCATATTATGACGCGGCTCAACTACACAAAAACAACTACACAAACTACAAGCGAAAACAACACGCGTTCACTCGGCAAAATACTTGACTCGATTGAAGCCATCGTGCGACCGAACGCGGACGCGGGTGGGATACGTTACGAGTGCGAGCGAGAAAGCAAATCGCAACTTGTTGCGCCGGCGCGCCGCGTATTTCACACGGCGGCGGCGCGCCGACTCGAATCCGCGGCGACGGCGGCGCGCCGGCGCGGCGCTCATATCTAGTACAGACACGGCACCGTCAGTATCTTCAACTGAACATAGTGTTCTTTGCACGACTGCCAGGATGGTATCCGGATCATTGTTCTGATGGCGCGTTTTTGTAAGGCAAAAGCTTTTTTGATATTGTACGCATAACTTTGTCCCCAGAATTTAATGCTATAACGCAAACGTGACTCGACTAAGGAGTAATAAACCATAATTAGTTGCTTAATAGTTATCTCGTCACGTAAACTTCTAAGGGCATAACAAGCCGAACTAAGACTGCTTTCCACGGACTTTAGCTCGTCTTTCCAGTTTAGATCACAATCTATGCGTACGCCAAGAAACTTAACCGAACTCGCAATTGCCATATCAGCACCATTCAGTTTAACTTCTAGTGATTCCCTATTCCTTGTCGTTGTCTTAAACAGCATGACCTGTGTTTTACTTATATTCAAGGCTAAGTTATTCACACTAAACCAAAAGTGAAATTTCTCAAGAACAACGTTAACTTTCTTATTAAGTTCATCGATATTCGATGAGGAAATTATAGCGTTAGTATCATCTGCAAAAATAACCACACTACTCGTAACATCGCAAACTTGCTGACCAACCCATTCAATCAAATCATTTAAGAAGACAATGAAGAGTATCGGACCCAAAATTGAATTTCTACCAGTCAACTATAAGGCCAAACAGTGGTCCATGAAGTTCGTGCAAAGGGAAAATAATAATTGAACTGCCAATATATACAGAATTCATGCGGTTTTTTTTCGGTCTCGAATTTATTCGGTCTCCATTCACAAAATATGCCAAATAGTAAGACCGCGGGATATGGTAGTACTTATTATCTATTTGCTAAAATTTTAAGCTAGTGCGCATGAATTTCATAAATCAAAACGATATGCTATACCTTTCAAAATGTGTACTTACTTATTAACCAAGCTGCTAAAATCTTTGAGTGACAAAACATAACTTCTTAATGAACATTACACTTTTAACTAAAACTTTCTTTTAAAAACATCGACCCTATAACTCTAAAAGGAACTATCGATATCACCTCACTTTAGTCAATTAACAACCACAAATTAATCTCGTACATGTGTCTCAAAATGTATGTGGAGTAGTGTATAAACAGATACACGTGGAAACTTATAACACCCCTCTTTTTTCGTCGTGGGTTAAAAGATTTGTTGTTTTATAAAAATGTGTATTAGCTATTATTTTAATAATAGATACATAAGACTTTTTTACTCATTTAAATGATATATTAACCTTCCTAAATTATACACTAGCACTCTAAAACTAACTAAACTCAGCACCTGCTCTGGCCACTTAATCTCCAATGTCACCGCCGAATCTGCCCGCGGGCTTGGAAGAAGCTATTAGCGAAATTATGCGCAGGCGACCCAATGCCCCCGTTATCGGAGAGAACAACAATAAATACGGAAAGTAATTGTATGGGAGTCTTTAGCGACAGGTTGAGAAATCGGATGTTCGGGGAAAGGTTTCGGGGGTAAGTAGCGCATCCCTGAAAGGCCATGCCAATCTTGCCATAAGTTGGTATGCTGTGATTCTGCGAAGAAAATATTGAACAATAAATATAAAGCATTGGTCGTAGTTTACCTAATTCTCTGTCGGCCTCGTGTCAAATCATTTGTGCACCAAAAACCCCGTGTATGCTAATAACAGAAAATAAAAAGAATCTTAAGGAGATTGAAACCGAATAGTAAATTACGCTGTACAAGTTCTAAGTTACAATGGTCTTGTTATTTCTTCGGCAGTTACGAGTACGACAGCATAATGTAATCTAGAAAACAACCGAATTCACTTAGCACATGCACACAATAGTAATCGACACTATCTAAATCTTGGCAGTTATTCTACTGTATTAAATCCTTGTTAACTGTCCTATTACAGTAACATTATGTATTTAAATACAATGCGAAACTTGTGGCCGTTCGATGTCCGCCGAAGATTGTAGTAAATTTTGAAGTCGCCATATGCAAAACATCAATCACATCAACGATATTCAAGTATCGGAGTGAAGTCACCTAAATTCGACCGATATCAATTCATTAAAGAGAAAGAAAGCCAAAGAGGCCAATGCCAAAATCCAACATGAAATCAAAGAACAAGTGAGTTAACAAGAAGGGTCACAGTCGAAGTTTTTGCAACAATTGGAACTTGGAAGTGTGTCAGTACGCCTCAAATACTGCAAGTCAACTATAACCCACTTAGCATTCCACTGATATTGAGCACACATGTCTTCGCAATAAAGTAAGACGTAAAAAGTTTTACAGGTACGAGACGGGTTTTATTGCTAATAAAATGTAAGTAATTTGCTTGTTTAGAGTCGTCAAAGAAAATTCCAATCGGCCCCGAGAAGCATTCGCTTACAATCTAAAAAGAAACGAAAACAATATTTCTCAAGCGGGCTCACAATGGTCATGATGAGATATGTTGTCATATAGATATATAGGACTGATTGAGCTATTAGATACAATGCAGATTATGTGCTAAACACATTGAAGAAAGTCCGAAATCCTTACAAAATTTACGACACAATGAACACCTATGTATGCAAATGAATAGACGATTGTGAGCACAAACAGCAAGACTGGTTGAAATGACCTATGGAATTTGTGCGTTTGGTCATGCGGTCACGAGGATAACTGCCTTCTACAAAAGATGAGCTGTTCATCATCGACAGATGGTCATCCGCACACATTGGAACCTAAATGTTCATACATTGTGCGGAGCTCCCAGAACACAACCTGGATTTTTTCAAGAGAGGAGTAAACAGTTTCTTAAGGTTTCAGAAACTCGTGATGCGCATGGTGTTATAAGCCTTCATAGGTTACGGTGCTTACTATCAATAAGTCTGTACGCTTATTACCACTGCAGTATAAACATGCGAGAGAAAGAGAGGGAGATGCAGTGCATTGCGAGAGTCCTTAAGTCCTGCCAATCCTGTGGTCGCGTGTGCCGCTCTCGTGTTGGCTTGCATAGCCTTGAAAGCCGTTATTTCCTATATGACACTGATTTATATAGTCTGTAGAAGACTGAGAGGCCTTTGATAAAAAAGGTACTCTCCTCATCAAACCTTCTTATAGTATCAGGCCTTTTATAAGTTTAAAATCTTCCCAAACTTAACCTCAAAGTCACGATCCCGCGGATAAGGTTTGTAAGTTTGTACCTGCGTAGACAATGGCGAGCGCAAGTGGCCGGACGGGTTGACGGCGGGAACCTGTCCGTTTGGGCACCGGCACCCGGTCACTGGGTCAGCGCGAGACACGAACGACAGCGGGCGCGTCACACCGACAACACTTGAAGACCAGAAGCGCGGCATTCTGTTGATACGGCTATTTCACTTTGGTAATTTTATCTGGTGGTGACTCGGATTCATTAATGTGTAAAGTTAATTAAGTAAATTCAGAGATCACATCGTTTTAGTCAGCTAAGCTATAATGTAATGTATATTGCAAGCCGAACGGGATGTGTAACGCTTGGTACATTCCGGAAAATATAAACATAGAGTCAGACCACGCTAACTCTTCCAAGCAAATGAACTGTCAAACCATACAAACTGACTCTATCTTCAGCAGTTGAGACTTCTTAGTGTGGTAAAACATAATGTTTTGACTAGGTTATCAATACAAATTAAGCAATATAACATATACCAAGATACCATCAGAACTTGAGAGCTGCTGGATCTAGGCAATTGGACGTTAAAAACACAGAGAAGGAAGTGGTAGCCGCAGACCTATGATAATAGTACTTACCCATAAAAGTAAGTAGGTATAATCTCTAGTGAAATAATTAGATATGCTTCAATTAATTGCTTCCGAAGTCAACAAGATACCACGCTCTGCACCCATTGTAACTAAAACTAAACCCTTCCAATATGCATGACCGTGACCACTTACTTTACTCAAAGAAACGTTCTCACGCGTAATTATCACAAGAGGGGTCATTTATTAAGTTGATATGGGTAATTTAATCGGAATTCAAGTTCAACCTTTTTTATCATCTTTAATAACTAAGCATTTCTGTGGCATACTTTGTTTTGTTTGTAGATTTTAATTGTTGGGAACTCGGATGTGGTTCGGAGAAAACTGTGATTGGGGAGTCGTAAAAAGTAAAATTACGGAGTTACATTTGGAAAGGCATCATTGGGTAATTATGCAGATTAATACTCGTAGACATATAGAAACAATAGAGAGGTATCTAGAGAGTGCTGCCTTGAAAAAGTAAACTTTTAAATGATATTCGTTTGTGTGCTTATTTTTGTATTTGCTTTGTGGAAGTTTAAGTAATAGTTGGGGTCAAAGCTTTAGGTTTAGAAAAGACACTTAAGGAATGCGGCGAAGTAAAAAGTGCTAAAAGAGATATTATTGTAATATGAAAATACTATTCTATCATTTTTTTTGGGATTGTATGTATCGAAATTATAAGCAACAAACTTCTTGTACCACACAAGGTGTGACACACATAGGACATAAATTATGGCATAAAGTTTCCTCTCTCGCTGCACCGCGCCGCGCCAATCAAAACAGTTGAATAAATATAAATAAATATTAAAGGACACAATCATACACAAATCGACCTAGTCCCAAACTAAGCAAAGCTTGTACTATGGGTACTAGACGACGATATACATAGGTAATATATAAATACATATATAGGTAACATCCATGACCCAAGAACAAATATTTTGCACAAATATTTGCCCCGGCCGGGATTCGAACCCGGGACCGTCGACTCAGTAGGCAGGTGTCTACCAACCGAGCCAAACGCGTCGTCAAAATGTGCCATTAAACTTCAAATTCAAATAAGCCCTTTTCGATTCTCAAGCCTGAGTTGCTCTTGCGCTTAAACAAACTTCTTTCATGTACAGAACAGGTCACTGTGGTGAAGTAAAAGTGGATTTTCCTAAAAAAGTTTGTGAAAGGTAGAGCGTAGGCCTTAATTATGACACTTAATTCGATCGCCATAATATCGTATTAACATGTTATATTTCATGCTTTCATTTCCGATCTGGAATTGGTTCAATCGTTAATTATATACGAAGATATGCATGATTATTCGCGAAAAGAATTTATACTAATATAAAATTAATTAGTTGATAATACTATAGAAGAAATAAATTAGAGATTGCTCCAAAACTAGAAAATACTTTGTGCAAGTTACATCTGTCATCTCAGTAAATTTTAATAAAATTTAAATTATATTTACTATAATTAGATGCCACACGTACAATGTAATATGAAATAGACTACAATCTTAGGCATAGCAAACATTAGAGGTCGGCGCTTATCGATATATCCATACCATGTAATAATTGCTGCATTACACATTCATAATGATACGTTGCACTTTTTATTTCACATTTTATAATTATGGAACCTATTCATGAGAAACGGGTGACCTTTAGCCGAGAACAACCAGAAATCTGGACACTGGACATCCAACCATCCGGACATGAGAAATAAATTTTGACCATACTGAAACGGAGACGTAGTTCGCTCGTTTCAATAAAGCCCATCTTTCAAGTCATTGTAAATATAATCCTTCAGTAGTACCTACTAAGTATTAAATCGAATTGATCTGAAACAATTGAAAGTCCTAAAAAAGAAGCAATCGAAACTCTCCTCACACAGCATCAAGATTTACTTCCGACTGGGCGTGTCGTGCTTGATAATTGCGCAGGCGTCGATCTGATCTGTTTGCGCTACTGGTAATTGTAAATGAACATCGGTACACGCCATTTAGCAGAAACGTACGGAAATGGAAACGATGATTCTGAAACCGTATTACAAGTGTGGTAAGCAGTCAATATCGTTTAAGTTTATTGGATCTGCGTATTCTAAGTATATTGGCGCTTTAATGAGTATTTACCAGTTCTGGGAAACATAAACGATATTGAATTAGAAGTGAATGTAAAGATAATCCGAGGATTAAACGTGATGGGCGCAGAAAGAGATTACACCTTGAGACATTTTCCCGTTTACAGATATGAAGGCAGGAGCGAATCTTCATGTCTAGAGACAACAAAAACAGAACTAATCCAAACTGTTAATAAAATTCAATTTTAAATCACGAACACTATTGGAAGTCAAACATCTCTCGCAGAGAAAAGACAAAAAAGAAAAAGAACAAGTCGATTTACACCTTTGCAAATAATTATGTGCGGCGGCAATGATAATAGTAGTCATAAATAAAAAGAAGATAAAACACGAAAATGTTAAGTATTAGACCTAAACCCTAATTATTACCTAGTGAACGACTAGCCACAGGCAAATTCATCATCTGTCTACCTACACCCATAAACTTTAGGAAACCCATTAATTAGTACAAAATGCGAAACTTCGAAACGACCCTTACGAGGTCGACATTTAATTTTAATAGCGAGTATAGCGACAGAATTACAATAATGCACATTAAAAACGCCACAGCGAAATTAGACGACAGCAGGTGCACTTACAACTGCGCCGCGTGCCAAAGTCGGCGCGTCGCATTCCGAAGCGCCACCTGTCAACGTCGCAGCAGTCGTTATAAAAACGGTAATCGGAATCGCCATTGTTGGTAATGATGCGGCTGATGAGACAGATAGTTTGAAACCAGTTATTACGGAATGTTATCTTAGGGTGGCAATTGTATGATACTGTGTTTGGATTGATAGAAATAACGTACTATGAAGGTCACCGGTCAGATAGGAGATTCCCAAACTGCGCCCTGGGCATCATAGACAGTAAAGAAGAACGCTGTAAGGCACTCTGGTTTACTCTACTCCGGTAACTAAACCAGTAGCGTGGTCGACTAAATAACTAGGGCGCTGACAAAATACTAAGCAAACCGAAAATGTGTGGGAGGTCGATGATGAACTTGACGGATTGGTTGCTTGGCACTCTGAAGAATAAATCTCAACTACGGACGGCTTCAGGTACCAGTGCTGAAATTACATGAATGTCGTAAAAGATGACTATGTTTTCCGCTGTGAGTAATCAAAATCTAGATAGCATTAAAATTCAAAGTTATAAAATAAATCTTATTTTGATATAACTTATCGTGAGCCAACAATTAATTTGTATACTATTAGAAAACATGTCACCTTAAGCTTGACCCTGACCAATAACATTCCTCAGATTTAAATGCTCTTCTTTTGGGCTTCACAAAGACGTAGCCTGATTGGCACATTTTCTCCGCTCTACTTTAGTGAACTGGCAGCCTTAGACCGTACCTACAAGTATTTTATATGAAAAGTTTTTCCAGACATCTACCGACGATGTCCGCCATAGGCAAAGCACGTGCGAGCCATTACAATAAAACGCAGTGCCAATAAAGGTAGCGCGGTACATTACAGGCTTTTATCAGGCCGCTGATTATCTCTGCTAACTTCAATCCTCGATGTTGACGTGACTGGGCTCTAAATTATCAAACAATACATACGACTAATTACAACATAATACAGTTGGAATGTAGTGCCCCAATAATATTTCTTTTTATGGTCGCTTATCACATCCATTAAAAAATCATAGAAGGGAATACAAAGGTTAATAAAATGATTAGGAACAGACCCAGTGACCATACAATTGAAGTTTATAGAAAAGGATTGAAAGGCTCTTTACATTAAGTAGCATTTGCTTAATGCATGACGAAAATAGAGCCAAAATTGTGTGTTTCATAAAAACCATAAAGATAATAGATTTTATAGCAAGCAGTAAAAAGTAGCGAAGAGATGATGTAACAGTAGTTTAGTAGGGCAGTGAAGATAAGCGATAGTGATACATAACATTAATTCACTGAACACTTTTGACCTTATCCGCTTTAACAAATATAATTGTAACAATAACATCGAACAATAAGTAAGTTATCTTCATACATCAGTATTTGATGAAAAAATAACGGTTTCCTAGAGACCGTGACGAATTATTATAACAAATGATTTGCACACTTTAGGCTGAATCCGACTAAAATTTTATTTTATTGATGACAACGCTAACGTTCAAAACCTCATAATACCTAGTTCGACATTACTATCCGTTACTATCTTGGCATAAAGTTTGGCCAAATACAGCCTTAGTGTTTTATTCAACCACCATAATGTCTGCGGTTTATCTCAATCAAGCACCAAAGTGAGTGCTAATACGGGTTAATATGAGGCCTCTCTTAATAAGTTTCCCACATCAGCAAGATGAAGCGATAAGCATGCGCTAAGGAGCGAAAATAGTTGTCTAATGGGATAACGAAACGATGCTATCGCGCGGCGACAACCCAGCAATTCGATGGAAAGTCTCCCTATTTACTCAGATAATACATAATAATGGAAAGCTAACCGTTTCCACGCCGAGCTCGAAAAGGAAACCAATTGCACGTTACTTTTTAACAACGGTTAGCAGAATAAACAAGGCATTACCTCGTTTGCAAGCGCAAATAATCCAAAACAAGAAGCATACATTCAATATCTCAATGCTAATATTAACGTATTAGTAGGACCATGCAAAAACCAATCAAACACTGGCTGTTATCACTCAGGTGCTACAAGGTAAGATTTAACGGTCGGCCGCAACCGGTCGTACGCCAAATCGTTGATATATCGACGTATCAATGACCGGAACCGGTTCTGGGTTCGTTTTTAACGGAAAACGATTTCAATTTAAAACTGCTAACACAAATCATAGATTTAACACGTTTGGAAGCTCCGAACGAGCTTAATAAGGTTACGAGTATGTTGAAACTGGTTTCGTAGAGCTTTGTGGGACAAGAATTGTAAATTGGTCAACTTGATGATATAGAAGTCAGTTAAAATACTGAACAGTCAGCCGAATGCTATGAATGGGACTCTGTTATGATAGGCGTCGAAATTGAGCGCCTATATAGCGGAACCTTAATTACTAAAATTTTAAGAATAAAGCTAAAGATTTTTATTTATAGACCGCGATCATTTTAATTTCGTTTGACGGACAGGTACATTATGGAAAAAACTGAATTGTGCTCTCGTTTGATTAACTCTGTATTACCTACTTTCTGCGACCCGAATCGAAATGGAAAGGGTTATGAATGTTTTGATTCTAATTAGCTGGCAAAAAACTCTGTGATGGAGGAGGAAGTAGTACATGCCGGTTTGTGGTCGAGTACCACTCTGGGTGACGCATGGTATCATCTCGTGTTATTGAATTACTGGTGACCAAACCGCAAACAGCATCGGCTTTCAGACATGCGCAGATCTAGTCACTTAAGTATATAAATATTTTGTTTCCTTCTGTAACACACGACTCTTAACGGTGATCTTGTAAAGTTTTCCCGGAAATGGCCGAAATACCATCAGATTTGAAGTTGTTATTATTATCGACATTCTTACGTACGTCACCAAATTTGGGAACGTAAGTAGTAATTGTACATTAAATGGAACATACGGTAAATTTTCTACACAAACACTCGTTCTTTGTCATTCTTCGTCGATTTAACCACGCTTTACAATTAACATAAACATCTAACCATTCTTCCAAACACTTGCTTGCCTAGTTGCAAGTATACGAATTAAATTAACTTCTCCATTACCAGCTGAATCTTTTGTGGTGCTGACGGGCGCGGCGGGACCGTTACGGCGTCTTCTCGACTTCAACATGCGGCCCCGATCCACCAGCCCAATCTTATTTACTACGCCACCATATTAACGTCAATAAAACCAATAAATGTCGTCTTAATTGGAGGCTGTTGATCTTCTTCTGAATTATTAATCGATATAAAGAAATATTTAGTGTTTATTAGCGGTTTTGCATCCTCAACTAGTTGTAAGAACATTATTTTACACGATTTTACAAACTTAACCTCAAATTTCAATGACCAAATTCGAACCGTAAGCAGTGTCTCTGCCAACCCCAGGTGAAACATGCTGCCGTGCTAAGCTGGAAGGCGACCTTTTCATATGGAGCTCCATAGGAAAAGGTCTTACCTTAGCACGGCAGCATGGGTGTGAGTATTATATGAATCCCCCCCGCTCTTGAACCAGGAAGTATCTATTTTCGCAGCAGGTCGAGTTAAATCGGTGAGAATTACATATAACAGAAATTTCTCTCCGCACAGTTCCTGGACATTATATGAAGCTATTGTTTTAGCTATAAACTTTAGCATGTCATTCAACTCACATGAATGCTTCACCATTTCACGGCCGTCCCAGTGTAGCTAATGCTTCTACAACCATGTTCTATGGGGCTACAATCGTCGAATTCCTGTAGTTAGCTACGGTCAAATAATCCTTATTCGAACGGTTTAAGGTTGGAGTGATGGATCTAGTGGTAGATTAGCGATTACACGGGTTGTGCGCGTGCGACGGCCGCGGCTGCGCGCGATTTGCACGCTCGGGACCGTTGAGCGAGCGATGATATCTGGTGGCGCAAATGTTTGATGGAAAGGGCGTGATTCACAGGATCAATGGATGGTAATGGTTTACTCAAATCAGGAAGACTAACATTTTAAGGTCAAAGTCAACTAATGAAACAAGTAAAGAAATCAGACAGTAGACAGTAACAAAGTAGGTATTCTAGAATCAATAAGAATGATTCAAGATTTAGTTAAAAAAATATCAAAATTAAAGGTAAGGCCGTGGTATTCCAAAATTGATTAAGAATATCACACTAATATTTTAAAGGCGAATATTTGTGAATGTGTTTGTATGTTTGTTACTTCTTCACGCTCAAACGGCTGGACCAATTTTATTGAAATTTGGTATACAGGTAGCTGTTACCCTAAAGCTTAGCATCTTCTTTACCGGAAAAAATAGTGTTCCCATGGGTTAACCGGGTAACACAGCGGGCGCAACTAGTCATAAATAATGAAACTGCAAACCACCCTCTATCTCCGACTTATTTCAGCCATGGCGAACCCTTCTCCTAATTTGCTTGGCGTTAAAATGATGTAAACGACAATCGCCGCTCATGATGTGTAATGTTTTACGGCTATAAACAAATGAACACCAATATGATGTCATACCACCTATAGTTAAGTAAGACCATTACATCAATTACAGCAGCAGCTTAATATTTGCAAACAATAACAGTTATGCCGCCGTTACACGCTATGTTTATCGTAGTAACACAAACAACAAATATTAGCAGTTGCAGCAAATATCAGCAACAATGCTAAAATTAGTACCCATATCAGACAGGTGGGACCCTAATGCATAACCGGTCGTTATCGTAGTGTACCTTGGTCGTTAGTGGTGCGTGTTTATGCTGTTCGCTCCGACGTGCCCGGACTCACAATGTTGTTGATTGATTGGTCGCAAACATTCTGATGCATAATGCAGCGGTTTTGGCAGAATTTGGGAGTTGCAATTTGACGTTTGACATGACTGGATGTCGATTGAGAGTCGCCTGCAAATTTAATGCCCGTTTTGGTTGAACACACCGCCCTTTAACATTTTCCAATTATTTATGTAGTTATTTTGAATGAAATTTTAAGCAACTCGGCTGCTCGTCAGATAATTACTGACTAATCGATAACATACTGATGGATATGTGGATAGTGTAAAGTAGTGTATCTAAAAGGATGATGTGTTAGGGGCACCAGTAATATTCCATTTAATTCATTTCTATTCAAAGATCAAATCAATTAGAAAAAAAATATCGTATAAATTTAAATTTAAAACTAAAATATTAGAATAAATTTATTTGTAAATTATAAATACCAAAAAAAAAATTTGGACAGGTCTACCGATTGACCGATTCAAGAGACTTATTGCACATCAGCTGTTTGACTAGCGATCAGTAGCCGGCCCGTGCCGGTTCCGATGCGTCGGCACACATTCCCGCGCGCCACTGACACTGTGAACTCTGAAACCCTTCAGACCTAGGGCCAGTTCCGATCCATACTTAGCTATGAGGTCGTCCATCTTGATTGTTCTCAATTCGCGACGTTCGCATACTGGGTAATAAGCTTGAGATTAAAGCCATTAAAGTTGAATAGGCTGTCTAAGCATAATAGCATTCGTAATGTACTTAGTACATGGACTGAGCTTTCATACTGAATATGAAGTTATAAGTAGATGCTTCTAAGATGAGCAATGGAATCCATTTAATAAAGGTACCTAAGTTTCTTATTCTTTTTCATGCTATGTACCGTTATAAATATTATTCTAGAAGCTTACCGCAACTTCGATTGCGTAAATGTTACCGGATCACGATGTGTTATCCATCCATTGTAAACAGCGATCGCGAATACCGCCCCACGCCGAGATTTGGAGATTTCCGTCCAGCTCATTAATCTCATCATCATCATTATCAAAACAACGCGCGATATCTAGTAACTTATAAATATTGATAATTATTTTTTTATTTGTCTTTTCAGCCAAGCACGGTGCTTCCCAGACTGAAAAATCGCTTTGGTTCTTTAAATCTTCCGCTAGTAGCTCCCCGAAGAGATATTTTTTCTTTGTTGTCCTGACTAAGTATGGTTGTCTTGCGAGTCCAGGCCTGCCACATAATTACAATGGTAATGATAATATTTATATAATTGTTAGCGATGAATTTTGAATCTCATTAATTTTACAAACAAACTATTTATTGACTATTGGATTTTTGCTATTACATATACGAGTACATACATCTCAAACCACAATCCAAAATACCAAAGCCAAAATCCGAACTGGCGCCGCGCATCGCGGGAGCGGTGAACTTCGCGTCAACGGCGCAAGCACGCTAGCCTTGACCGTGCGCGTGCGCTCATATGCAGTCTTTTACCATTGGCGCCGCTTAACAACTAACAAACAGCTTGCTTTTTCTCATCAAATATTGCTAAGTACTTCGAATTTAATGCTACATAATTCCTCGTACAAAAATACTGCATCATGCGGCATCATTATTAACAACAGTCATTATGAAATGAAATATATTTCACTCGAGTATTCAAGCAGTTTAATTTTATAATATCACATGCCAATTTCAAGCATGAAACACTTATTGCAATAACCCCCCCGTGAATAGAAAGTATGTAGATGCAAATAAAAAAAATACCAATGGTTGTTCGACGACTTGCACTCGCTCACTTCTTAATCTTTACAGGGCATCGGTGCACCGATAGCGGGGAAACGGAAGTCAGCCAATTAACCTGTACATCTTGCTAACCATCGAATTAAAAGAGAAATTAAGAGAAATTCCCGCACGAACCACGCTGCGGAAATCGCACTATACAACAAATTCAAAGCTAGAAGTCGTGTTCATCACAAACCTACGAATGACAGCAAAATTTGGAACAAGGTCAAGAATTGTCTCAGGGGACTCGCGACGGACAATGGAGCACCATTTACAAGCTAAAACGTGGGAGTGATCTTTGAGAACCATAGACAAAAGTCAAAATACAATGGCTCCATGAAAGAACTTTCAAGTTGGGACTCTGTGGCCACAAATCAGAGCAGAAATTTGGACAACAATGTGGAGCAAGGAGATTGTGATCCGCATATTCGCAAGCTCTGAATATGGTAGTCTATGTGGCCATTCATCAATTAAATGAATTGACTAGCCGTGACAAATGCATCGGACAGTCGTGCGGCGAATTCGGATGGCAATTAGTCAAGTCTGTTGTGTGATTCATCGAGCGGTCGCGTGGTGCTGTCTTATTAATCAGGCTGTTGCGGCAACCGAAAACTTAAAGGCTTTGTGTAACATAAATATCTTATGACCCACATTCAACCATCTATGCATTTTTGAGTCGAAACCAAAAGATTAAGCATATATTTATTATTTCACTCATTACATCGATAGCTACTGTATACTAAAATAATTATATAGGATATAGATACGGTAACAGTTACCTCAATGCGTTATTTTTATAGCACGGCATTCTATTATTGAGATATTCTCATAAGTTAATGTGATGAGGTATTCCATCATGATGGAACAATCTAACTGTTACCAGTACGTGGAACTGGGTCCTATTAGTATCTCCCTATCAACTCGTAACGGGGCAAGCTATTACCTTCTACCCATTGCAGGCTAAGGTTCGAGATAAATAATAAATACGGTAATCCCAGAGCCGGGAATGAGATCGCATATCGTAGCAACCTTATCGTTATTGAAGAAATAATTTGCCTCATAAGATCGCCCTGCCCTAATCATGCAGTGCTACGCGGCGAAGCAATTATCGAAGTAGGTGTTCATAGCAACATGCACGCAAAATTATCTTTGAATTTTTTATTGGACCGGTAGGAATATTACCGTTTTTATTGTAAAACTTGCTGTATTAAGAAGGACATCAAAAATTTAATTTTACACCTAAGACAATAGAATATTCCACGTTTTAATTAGAAGGAAATTTTCAAAGAAGTAGAGAGATATTACTGGCATGACTGGCATCCAAGTAATATCCGTAGTAGCAAGATCTAGAACTTATGTCTTAGAAACACTAAGTTTACTCCTAGATTATAATCTAAAGTCACGTTACATGTGTCTAGCTTTTCCCTGGGCGCAAAGGCGTGAGCGGCTCCCAGGCGATCGTTAAATTAATCACTCACTTATTGAGATATGACCATCGCAACCGCATAGGACAATTTCGCATTTCAGTCAAACCTAAACTCAAAACTCTTGGAGATCGACTGTATTTTACACACAACCAAATTGCGTTACGATTACGACAGATCGTAATTCATAAGATATAGTAATAGAGATGTGCAAAAAATGTGCTTGCAATAAGATTAACGGTGTTATATAGCTAAGAATCGATCGTAATAAGATTGCATTTCATTATCAAAGTTATGTTGGCTATGGGCTATGATAATTGAATTTTGTCGAGAAGGTTTCTCATTTTAAAATCATATAATTCAACGGACATAATTTCTTCTACTTACTTACACAAGAGAATTTTATTTATTTAAACGTTGTCTTGTCGAATTGTCGTGACGCCGTATCTTGCTAAAGAGTTACAAACACCAACTCCGCCATTAAAGCTGATTCTCACAACATCATACTCGACATGCAACTGCGGTATGACAGTAAGCCAATCCCTAAGCCATTTAAATATCATTTGGGACAAGAGTCGTGGGACCTCGATATAATTGTTAGAGCGCGTTAGGAAACAAGTTCAATGCTGTGGAAACAGCAGTTAAATCATTGGGACCAACCGTTACATCGGTTTTGAATACGACTCGATTATGTATAATGGGAAAGGTGGCCGAATATCAATTTTCTGTGAGGAAACAACTTTTGGAGCGCGTGACTTTACGATAGGTAATCTTTTGCCTATAGTTCAAAATTCCGCTCCAAATGAAAAAACGATCATTTGTAGGTGTATGTCTGCCTGTGTCTATCCGTCTGTCGAAGCAAATTTGCTCTGAATGTACCGATTAAATTGAAATAAACAATAAATGACTATTTTATCAAATGTGGAGATATAGCTCGTTGAATTTTCTCTATAAGGATGAATATAGAATATAGAATAATGGTGAATCGATCCTAAATAAATGGATTAAGGGCAAGATAATGATGATTATTATACGGAAGCAAGTCTTTAATATGAACATAAGAGTAACGACATACATGGACAAAGAAAGTGTTCAGTGAATATGCAAGCGGCCGGATGAGGCGGCCCATGGGACCCTCCCCACAAATAACGTATAATCGCTCTCACAAAACAATGCGGACGTCCAGTTAGGTGCCATTGTTACACACACAAACACAACGTAACTAATGGAGAATCCCGAACGTATTTACATACAAATAATGCGTGTGAACTGCTGAATAAATAATGTTTTGAACAAGAAAGTACCTGTTTTAGAACTTGCAGTTAATCGGCAAATTAAAACTATTTTACTACCCAAAATTAAGACCAAAAAGGTCAGTGCTAGATTTGAATACTTACAACAAAATCATTCTGTAAAAGAAGGCTACGTCTATTCGAACGAGACTATAAACACCGGACACAATACCAAACAATACAGACACGTTACTACATACAATACCTGATGCTTAATAAACGCTAGAAGGTCAAAACCAGCAACCCGTGAACGATCAGATTTGCAGCAACGCTAAAACAGGACCGCAGATGAATTTTCCAAAACGACTCCCATTGTTGAGAGCGGAAGCAATTCTAACCAGGAAACGGGGGCCGGAACCAAACGCGACGATATCACCTCATCTGTAGCAGTTCATTAAACTAATTAAGATAATTTCAATAATCGTAATGTGAACATTAATGATCAATTAATAATAATGAGTATAAACAGATAAAGTTAGGAGGCAGCCGACGATTGATCCGGCCTTATTTTACAATTAGAAATGGCCAATCAGAAACCTACAAGCCGTTGTTGCTATTGTCGACACATCTACAGCTACATTAATAATATGGTTAAAATGTGAGATCGCGTTTCTGTTTCTCATGATGAACATTCCGCAACTCGTGACTCTAACGTAGTTTCCGTTTATTTACTGCTCTCATCAACAATGGTGAGCTTCTATTAATTCAGCAAAAGAGGCTCCTAATCTATGTCACGGCGGCAGTCGCAAACGGGTCCGAGTAATCGCCGTCTCGTTTGCCTCGTCCGATCATTTCCACACTAAAAGCCCACTTAATGAATAATAACGGTACATTGTCGGCATTATTATATGCATTTAAATTGTGGAATTTTCCCTTGAACATTTTCAACTTTTCACAAAGTCCACAAACCTAAGACCCTATTCATTTGTCCGCGTCAGTTGCAATTAAGAACTACACTGTGTCTTTAATTGGAATATTCGAAATGTTTCGTTTATTTTTATAAGCGTTACTAATTAAAATCTCGTGTACTCTATCCATAAATTAATGGGTAGTAATAAAACCTTCGAAAAATAATTAAAAATAATGTCCAAAATGAGCACGATTGGGACTGAACTTCATAAATAATTTATAACCAATTCACGGTTGGTTTACTTAAATTACACAGTATTAATTGGCAAATTTGAATTGATAAACAAAATATTTGTACGTCTGTAAGCCTTTGCAAGTACTGATATACTTTTTACAGATTATTTATGCCCCACGTTCGTTCTAAGTCCCTAACTGAGGACACTTAATATTTATCTTGGATTGTTAGTGTTCCGAAGATTTTAACTTCGCGATACGGCGCGGCAGGAGATAACTACGCACGTCCATAATCTAAGATAAATAGCGAGCAATCGATTCACTTTCGCCCGATCGATTCTTATCGCAAAAAGTGGCCGCGCGGCCCCTGCTTCCTGCGCCAGGTTCCTGCTCCCCGACAAAACTACTCCAACTAGCACAACCCGCTTTCCTAAACACCAAACCATAACAGAACTGGACTTCCAAGTTTGGCCGGTTAGTATTTCATTCACCGCGGACGATGTGATTGAACCCAGATTGCTAATATCCTTGAGAACTGGTTGCGAATGAATAGTGTTACATAAAACAAAACAAAAGCCTCCTATTGCGGGTGCTGCCGTCCGCTGCAGCTGCCGGCCGATACAGATCTCAACTATTAAAGACTAATAACTATACGCGCATCCTTGCCATCCTGTTCGTATTAATAAACAAGCGGTAGATCCACACTGATCACAGATTTGTATTGCATTAGTGTGTGAAGCTCTTTGCGTATTATAACAAAGTAGACGGAAGGATTGCAAATAGATCGAGCAGTGAATGAGCGAGAAGAGAAACAATACCAGGCCAGTATACATTATCATTGTTCTAAACACAAACGTCAATCGAAAATTTAGGATGCCTCCAGTCCAGACCATCAAAGCGCTTGTCACGCCTCCATCGTATAATTCCTCGGGCACTTGCTTAGAGACTAGTATAATACGAATACCAAATCACCCATTCAGCTGTCGACGATAACTAGGCGGATTTCTCAGCCCAGATCGCGGGAGTCGTACATCCATCACGTTGACGGACGGCGGGCGGGAGCGGCGGTAACTCACGGATGGTACCGTTGCGCGGTGATACCTACCACCGTCCAAGGCCTACTGTCAATTGTAATGGTCAATAGCGTCTTAAATTTCGCGAAAGGGATCAGGTTAATTCCAAGCGGCCGGTGTCCGCTTGCGTTTGTTTTATGTGCGATTGTGTAATGACCGTATGTGTGAGGATACTGACCTGAGCATCGTAAAGTCGACGTTTTTTTAGGCTATGCTTAAAGTAAAGTCTCAAATTTATTGCGGTAAAGGTTGTGAAGGGGTCCTAAGGCGGGTCGTGTTCACGGATGTGTCGGGCGGGCGTGTGGTCGCTCGTAAATCGGTTGCATCCAGTCGGCGACATGCCCCGCAAATAAAAGTCCAAAAGAGTTCCGGTTTTCAACCACCGCGTGGATTACTGGTAAAAACAAAATGACATAGCAAAAGTTGAATTCTTATTAAATGTCATTTCCCCAAAATTATGTAGGTACAAAAATGTTTTTACTTTCATCCTTTAAATTATTACCCAATGCAGCTTTTAGTTAAAGTCGGATTTAAACGAGAATTCCAGACCATCTCGCTTCACATTATCGCATTCCTGCAAACGTTATCTTTCATTCATTAAATTAAAATACGATTACATAAAAACACACAAAGTTGCATGTAACTTGATATGTTCGGTAAGGTGCAAAACTTATAATTATACAAGGATAATTGGACAAATTGCATTCTTGGCTCCACGGGGGTGTGCGGCGTTCCGGAGAATTAACTTCAAGTGCAACAACTAGTAATCGTAATGCCAGTTTATGTCCAAGAAACCGGTCAGAAAAGGCAGTATGAACACAGTCTTTGTAAACATTCTTATCACATTTTTGAACTGGAGAACAATTCAGCTGTCTCGGACTAGTCGTCCAATACAAACATCTTTTCAATTTGTCTCGTGCCGCTTTTTTTCTTTGCAGCTTTCGACCTGTCTTAATCGTGTTGGTAGCCTTGAAGAATGTGAAATACTGGATGTTAAGAAATTTTACTTATGAGGAATGTGGGAAAAAACGAGTTGCCTATCAGATGTTCCTATGGAATTTCTGAAGGCCTTTCTTCGGGCATTTACATTATACAGGTACGCGGTTATTATCTCTCAAATAGTTTTCCTCGGTGAGAATAGTGAGATGAAAAGATAATCCTACTGAATTTATTTTTTTAATCAGCTGAATAACATAGTATATTATTATGTGATTGATGACAATACGTAGAGTGTAAGTGTCAGGCACAGATGAAAAGACTGTTAAAACAAGATAAGACTAAAGACCTTAAGGTTCGCAAAAGCTGCCCGAGAACTGTAATTTATCCCATGATAGGAATGGAAATCCCTAAATGTAGAAGGCACGCCCATTCATCTCCCAACCCAACCCATCTCTTACCAATCCACGCAGTTAGAACTGTTGACGATGCAGTGCGACATGCGTCGACAATCCCAACAAACATATTAGATCGCCATTGTCGGAGGCGCGCTCCCCATTCATGCGTGGCGTGTCGTAACACGATCTGCTCAATTAGCGACATTATATCCATTACAATGGTCCAATGCTACTTTTTGACCATGGACTATGTGATAATCAACCTAATTCTATTATGGTTGGACAATTGCGATTGGTAGCATAGTGACCTGAGGCTGAGTGACAAAGTAATGCATAAAGCAGCGGACTTTATTGATAAGTACTGCATGATAAATGAATCGAACACATGGATGGGAACTATCAAAGACAATAAGTTTTCAATTATTAAACATTTCATCAATTAAGTATGTGGAAAATAAAAAATAATTAAATCACGCAGTTATCATACAAGGAGAGAGGATCCATTAAACAACCGAACAACAGCACTCGACGGCCAATAAAATGAAAACCCAGACACCAAATTTTCGAAAGACGTCTTGGGCGTAGCATTGTGACTGCTCCTTAGTATACTTTAAACAATTCGAAACGTATTTTCGCCGGGTCTGTAACAGGTGGTATGCCTAAATTGTATAAATTATCAATAATGTCACTACAGCTTTAATAGCAGTGTTAGACATAACTGACTTGTTAAACAGAGCGAATTCTGAATTGTCTGAACCAGTAGCAACAAAGTCTTGTTAAGCCTTTGTGGCCTGTCAGAAATTCACAATATAGTAAATTAAAATGACAGGCGTTGGATATTTCAAACGCTGGGCTGCGTTTGAGTAATTTTAACGGACATAGGTTGTAAATCCTTACATTGCCCGGTTTTAGTGAAAGGCATTAATTTTCATGGCTTCTATAAACGACATAGAACATTATTTTTACACGTCCCTTTAGACTACTCAACACCGAAAACGGACAGCATCGGAATAACATAAACATAGGTGACCCAGCTTAGCAAGGAGGGACGTGGGACGACGATTTTTACGACATAATTACATTTAATGACAAGATATCGCATTATTCAGACAGTATCCCTTTCTGAAACACAATAATCTATCTATAGGTATAGCAAGTAGTACAGGTAAACATCAAAACTCAAAAGTAACTGATCATGTTTGGTGACTGTTTTGACACATCAATATGGTGCACTACTATTTTTTACTGCGACAAAGTACTCAAATGATGACATACTTTTGACGACTATACCTTGCCTCTACAGCTGTACCAGGGTACTATGAGTCCTGTTCCTGTTATGGTATCAACTCACCTGCTGCTCCGAGGTGACCTCCTCTCTGCTGCTGTCATCTGTAACAAACAGAGGTCGTTAGATCTGTTGCAACTAGACCGTGACTTCCAATGATCTGCCTTTCGTCTACATCTGAGTGCGCTTGCGTATGGCACACAGATTTCGAACACTAGGTACTTTATTATAGTGTGTTCACTGAGCACTATAAGCTGTATAAGTGATGCAGTTTTCATAGTAGCTTCCGAAATAGCGTTAAACTGGTTTAGTTACTATTATTTCACTACTCTAGTAGTGAAATAAGGTCCTCAAATATATAATTGGCACAAGGAGTTGATGCAGGTTTATACAGACGAGATGGCTTGCGTTTGCCACATTCCAACGTGAACGTTTGACTGGACTGATATACTTACGTAGGTTGGACTAATCATAGCAAAACAGGAGTTAAGAAAAAACATAACGGAAATACTCACAAACTGTTGGCCAATACGTATTTTTTTTTCTTTACTCTTGTTTTGCTATGATTATCGTATCGTCCGACCTATGCTGATATATATTGTAAAATCAGAGTTAAGAAACCTATCAACCAGAGGTTAACAAACAGTCGGTCATATCATAACTTTGGGCAGCGTTTTTTTAATAGACTTCTGAAATGAGTAGCTAAGTGAACTTTATTGGTGTTCCTGTCCCGCCGTTTCAGCTATCACATCTCGAGTTCTGTGCGGAGATGTAGATATCTTACTGTTCTAATATCCCGACTGCGGGGCAGGTTACGCCACAGTCTACTAACTGCAATTCCATGTAACTCCAAGGTTCGAGGTCGTCGACCCACCCCTATTTCACGGCTGCGCCCGCGAATTAAATCGCTTGTTAACCTCTAATATTGATGCTCAGGCATGTTCTGTTAGTTCTTAACGGGAGATTATACCTAAAAATGACGACTGTTTGCGTCCAGATAGCACTATGACTACAATATCATCATCACCATGACTACAAAAGCCAATATACCTTGTACTACTATGATCATCTACGAAAGAGAAGGACTGGACGAAAAGGAAGGATGTTTTTCTATGGCCTGAAAGTGGAAGAGTTTGCCAAAGTTGCGTCAGACACACAATAGGGTAAAAATGTAGGAAATCCAGTAAAACTATGTTTAGCAACATTTTAATCAACCTTTAATTATCCGACGTTTGAAAAGGGTCGACACCCATAGCACGTAATTACACAAATCATAGCTTGGCTTTTGACCTTGCCCGAGCTTAATAGCTCAAAGCTTACGTCACAGCAGTTAACATGACATAAAAGCTCTCTAATTGGAGCATTTTCCACCACCTGAACGATTAACCTTAGTTTTATGATCTTCGCATGCGTAGATATGCGTAAAATAAAAGCCCAAAAGCTTTCGGAATTGGTTTACATTGTGAATATGATGGTACTTAAAATGTACTTAAGAGGGAAATTTATTTTGGCTTAAATTGAGTTTGACTTCGGAAAATACCTAAACATCTGAAAACTAGCATTTGCCTGCGACAAAACATATACACTATCCTACGGGAACCATGTTTATCGGGATTAATTGTAGCCTATGTGCTAACTTAGAAAATAAACTATCCCTGTTCCAGATTCCATGCAAATCCGTCCACACGTTTCGCCGTGATGAAGTAACAAACATACACACTCACACACAAACATTCACTTTCATAGCATTAGTGGGATTTAACATCAGCTGTTTCAGCAGTAAGGCTGTTTTTCAACAGGCTAAAAAAACCGACCCTCGGAAAATGTCGCAAGTTTACTCTTACGTGGAGCTATAATTCAGCTGGCTATACTTCGGCATTTGAGCTTGCGTACACAAATACCACAACAGCATGCCAACCGAAGCGCGATAATTCTTAGCAACACAGGAATTCGCTTAGGCGGTCTCCATACTGGCCATGGAGCGCGGGAGCAGATTTAAAATCACATCAGTCACAACCATCATCAGATCACCCCTGAGAGAGCCCCTTAAAAGCACGATTTTTCACAGCGACCGTGCGTTCCGCAACGAAGCGCTACAGTGTGAAAACCGCCTAAAACGCCTTTTTTATAGCGATCGTGGCATCCGCGACGTAGCGCAGCCGAAAATGTCTTACTAACGCGCGTTTTTTCCCATAGCGACCGCGCGATCCACCACGTATCATGGCCAGTGTGAAAACCGCCTTAAAAACGCGGTTTTTGATTTTTTCATAGCGCCCTAGCGTATGGTATGGTCAATGTGAAAAGCGCCTTACAAGCGCACGGTCCAACGATGCGCTTATCTGGTCCAAATAATCTGGTCGGACCAATAAATCTATGGCTTACCACACGCCAAACATTGCACGATAATTCCTGCCAACCTAGGAATTTACTCGGCTCGACTTGAACGGCTTCTTATCTAACAGTAATCTTAATTGGGGAGTATTTCGACACACCTAATCTTCGAATCTTGGTCAAGGACGCTGATAACTCAGGCGTGTTTGTAAACATTAACTGCAATGTTTGACTTTGATTTTATGTGAAGTTACGATGATGCCATCTGTTCCGGTCACTCTTTATTTTATTTATTTTTTTATTTTATACGTGAAGTAAAATCAAAAGCATGCTCCAGATAAAAGAACACTGAACTGAGGATCCAAGGATTCCCAAATTATGCCCTAACACTCTGTGTCCCGTAGAGAATAAAGAGGGACGCCATGACGCAACCTGCACCTCTAGCACAACAGTGACACGAGAATCTTTCTCGCGCGAGAAATATTACCTATCTCTTTCTTCGCTGTACTGTGGGTAAGTGACGGGCGATGCTATGTCGGGCGACAAGAGTCGCGAAGCGTAGTTGTGCTAGACGGGCTGGTATACTCTCCTACGGCACCGATACACATATAATAAAACCTATAAGTATGAACCGAAAAAGTTTAGGAATATTAGAAATATCCCAGTTGTAGACGCTAAACGTCATTATTCATATACCTGCGTAAAATGGTATTCAAATTCAAGAAGGAGAAATGCAAATTCTAATTAAAAAGCAATTGCGTGCGCGAATAAAATTCACACACAACTCAGCTTCTTACACTTCCTGTACACTACAGTTAACAGAGCTAGGTTTCCTCATTAACGTGTAAAACTCAAGAGCTAGCTTAGTATGAAAATGCAAAGATTTATTCAGAGATCGCGGAACATTTGCCCAGAGCGTTCACCCCCGCGCGTGACAAACCCATCCCAGCATATCATTATTACACACAAACATACAAATAACATGTACAGTTTGCTTACATAAGTACATGTAACACGGCAGTGCGACATCCACCCTAAACACGACACGATTAGACCGAATTCTCCATAAACCTACGACGGAAAACCGTATTTTTTTGGCAGTACCTTCTCTAAATATGCGTCGTTACGCGATCTGATTCCACAGATTACCGCAAAAAGAGTTAACCAGTCTTACAGTTTTGCGAAAACGTTTACTGCTTTATTAATTTATAGTTCAACGCACCCTGGTACAGGGTTTTAATATGGAAATGTTGATATTACACACTTAATAGCCAGTACCCGGAAGAAATTTTAGCGTCCAAACACCAATAAGCGAAATGTGTAAGTATCACTGTACTTATTTATGTGTAAAACAAAACCGATGTCTTGCCTGGTTCAATTTCTATAATATTGGAATTTATTAGAACTTTTCTGCGAAAGAGAAACACAAGCGGCATACTTAATTCCAAATGGCATTCTCTAAGATTCAAAAAAACAAAAACATTCGTTAATTGTAAACAAACAATCTTCTACCCGTCGTTTGCTTGTTCACGATTATTTTTACGCTTTCGTTACTCAGCAATTTCTTAACATCCATGCAAGTCACATAACTGCTATACTGACCCAACCAGACTGGGTCCATAATCAGCTTCTAATAGAATAATCACATGGGAGGCAACGTGCCGGCAACTCCTAGATAACCTAGTCGGAATGCTTTGCGCTGCGCCGCGTACCGCCGTATCTTCATAGATCTTCATAATTCCCTGTAAGCGTATAGCAGACCCACTAAATCTTGTCATGCGATAAACTCATCTGGGCGTTCGTAGATTCAGGTCCCACATTTCCTTGTTTTACCTGTCGCGTCAGTCATATCCCATTTCTATTTCTCTAGATTGTTCCATTTCAGATAGACAAATAGCAGGGCGGCGAAGGCGTAAAAAGGTAATGGGCTCACGTAAAGAGATTCAAAGGCACGAGCGAGAACGTAATCAATTTGGACGCATATACGCGTCATGGAGATTGACTGGGTTTTTTGTGTGTGAGTAATTTTCATGTTTTATACGAAGCGCGATAAGTGTCGTAGTGGGGCGGTTCAGCGATATGCAATGTGAACTCGTGTTTTGTTACGCTTGTTAACATATCAAGGACTTACTCGTAGCTCTGATAATTCTAACAGTTAGCGTGTTCCTAGAATCTCTATTAATAATCGTGAAAAATATTTTAATAATTGTACGAAATCGATATGTTTAGTTTGGGTGTATCACGTTGTTACTATCGATTTCTTAAGATTGTTTTGAGACGATATGTGCCGAACATAAAAACAAACTTTACGGTAGAAGGCGCTACGATGCCGCCCTAGGGCATAGAAATGAAGCAACTGATTGAAAAAATCGATGTTTTGGCTAGTGGCTTTGATAACATAATCGATGTTTTGGCTAGTGGCTTTGATAACATAATTGGTAATTCATCCGTCTGGCCCGGAAAATCGTGAGGACGGTTCAAACCCCGCTCAAAGCATAAAATTGTAAAAAAAAAATGCCTTCAAAAAACATTAAATATGATGAACATTAAACCTGACGTGCTGATGTTTATCACAAATAAATAGCTGAATGAGTAAGATTTCTAATAATTCATCCGAGATACCAATAGTTATCCTTATCAATGATAAACTAATAGCATTTTCATATACCTACCGGGTTGAATGTTGATAATTCTATTACCTATAAATTAAAAGCAAACAATATAATCGATTTCCTTGCTAACTGTCAAAATCGCAAGTTATTACATTTATTTGACAATGTTCAAGGTCAGCTTGGATTTGTGTTAAATCCAAGTAGGAAGACCTTAGTTAGTGTTAGCATCAAGTAAGGACATCTATTACTAGTAGTACTAATTCGCAATATAAATACGTTATCGTATATTGAAACCTTGTCCTAAGGAAAAATTTAACATGCTTTCAAATACGAAGCAGATACTTAAAATACATCTGGACTGTGACAATACCCAGGCTTGTAGTCTTGAAGTTAATTAATCGCGTAGAGAAAAGTAAATTATAAAATTATATCCAGGTTTACTTATCCAGGTAACAAATAGACATAGAGGACCTTCGTCGGATCACCCAAGTAGCGTCGTATTGGATAGCGCTCGACAATAATTATGCTGCACAGTTTGATCATAAAAATACAGTCACACATTCGGGTCGAACTCCACCCCCACTTGTACCCTCAATCTTCAAGTGTACATTCTTCTTCTTCTTCTTACTCGTTTCACTCTTTACAGAGCGTTCGTGATCAACTGGTAGTACTATTAGAGGCAGATATTGTTCGCTGTATGATTTTACGCCATTCCTCGCGATTCACAGACATTCTGGTGCACTCATGCAAAGGTCCGCCTACAGCCGATTTGATCTGGTCGGTCCATCGCATGGGTGATCTTCCACGTGATCTGGTTCCCTCCACTTTGCTCTGGACAACGAGACGCTCTCTGGAGTTAAAGTGTACATTAGATATAGTCATATATCAAGCAATTTTCTCATGATATCATAAAAACTCGACGTGATTGGTGAGTGATCGTTGAATGATACAATCGCTTTAAAAAACTTATCAAACTCTATTTCAATAGAACCATCGACCTAGTCTCGAAATGTTTCTTTATATATGCGTAATCAACATTTCACTTGTCTATTAAAGAATAGGGTCCGATAAGCAATAAATATCAAATTTTGCCCCTGAACGGCCTCTAAATCATAGATAAGAAATTATATTGAAGGAGGAAATACATATATCATAAGCCTCAGTGACGCATTGGATTGGATAAAAATAATATGACATCGGTAAATAACCTTATCAATTCAGGGATGTGTCAGCTTCATCCCACGCCGATGTTCGATCTATTTGACTGACTTTTAAAATACATACATATTCTAGGTTAAGGAACAAAAGTGTTTTATCGCCACAAAATCAAGAATACATTCGCATTTATAATTATAATACACTACAGAATTATGCTACATAGGTACATCTTGGCAATAGTCCCAGGCTCAGCGTATGCTGTTGTAACTAAGTTTCAATGTAGGTACAATACAATACAATACAAATACTTTTTATTGCACACCTCATAAAATATACAGGAGAAATACAATGCAAGAAATTACAATTAGAGGTAAACAACAGGCGGTCTTATCGCTAAAGAGCGATCTCTTCCAGACAACCTTTGGGTAGTGGAGAACTTGAAAAAATAATCAAATAAAATAATGTAATCAAATCTTAACTTCTCTTCTCGCACCGAAGTCAAAATGTGCTTGTATGTAGTAGTAGTTTATGTGACAAAAAATAATTTGATATCTTGGAGCTGGATCTGATGATGGAGATGTCAGGGAGCCATTAAAAATCACAAAATAAAACCATCATGGGGCCTATGATGGTTGCATTTATCATGTGATAAATAAATGACAAAGCATCTGTCCCACACACGCATTTTGTGAAAACGTTGTTAATAATTTATTATTGATCTCTGCCATTTTACTTTTTCACCCCTTATTGATAGCTACATTTCATCCCTTATTGAAAACCTCGTTCGTTGCTATTTCAAGCGCTGTTTACCCCCAAGCTTCATTTCCGCAGGTCCAACGTCGCGTCAATCAAGTTCGGCTTACCCCCATGCCGTTGCGTCATCAGTCCGGTGGCCCAAATGCAGATGGCGATAAGATAAGGTTTATTTACGGCGGCGCAAGGTCGTGGTATTGGAAAACATTTAGGAAACGAATTACCAATGACACGGTAAATGAAAACGCGTGGCGTGTTAAGTACCTATTTAGCCTTAAGCATCAGCGCGCACCAGTGTGCGCGGTTTCACCTTCCGTTTTCGTTCAAGCAAATAGGCGCGTGTTTGTAACCACTCCTAGGTTACGCTTGCGTCGGACCGCCACGTCACAACGTTCCACAAGCAATTACGCAAATAACGAATAAAATACCGAACTTCGGCAAGAACGAGAGAATGTTTATAATATTTTCTTCGGTTTCCGCGACTGTCACACATTTAAATAAAACAATTTAAACGGATTATATCGCGTATATAATCCGTTCCGTCCGTTTGACTCCTACAGTCGAGCGTAAACCTGCGGTCCTGCCATATGTGAAAGGGGTCACGGATAGGATTGGAAACATCTTGAAACGGGCTTCCATTAAAACATATTTCAAGCCGATGAAGAAGATGTCTCAATACCTGAGGCCCGTGAAGTGTAGCATCCCTCTGCAGAGTGCTGGTGTTTACAAGCTGGACTGCGAGTGTGGTCTGTCATACATTGGCCAAACGAAACGTAGTATAGCTACACGGGTTAAGGAGCATGTAGCCGATGTCAAGCACCGTCGTTGCAACAGGTCTGCAGTCTGCGAGCATGTCATGGACAAACCAAACCATTCAATTAAGTTTGATAACACTTCAATCCTTGCCAGAGAGAAACGATATTTTCCCAGAATGTTGCGCGAGGCTATTGAAATCAAAAAATATCCCAATTTCAATAGAGAAGATGGTTTGTCATTACCACCGGCTTGGGATCCTGTTGTACATCTTATCAAGGATCAAGCAAGACACAAGACTGGAAACCTTGGGCCTCGAACGGTGTAAAACAAATTAGTGTCAAAAGTAGTATATGTAGAGTTTTTGTTTAAAAGTATTTTATAGTAGTAAATAAGGCAATCTGGGAGTTTTCTTTGGCGGTTCTTTCTCCTCAGTAAGCCTTTAGTGAACCGCTGGTAGATATTTTAAATAAATAATAAATGCCCTTCTGTCACATGTGTAACTGTCTTTACACATGCATGTATGAACACCTTTATTTTTAAATTAATATTTACAAAATGGGTAGTTTGCACAAATGTAACTTTGACAGAGAAAAATTGTGTTTTTCTCAGTCAACCTTTGACAACGGTATCTGTAAAGGTACTGAAACGTCAGGGAGGCTCAAATAATTAATATACGCGATATAATCCGTTTAAATTGTTTTATTTAAATGAGAGAACGTTTAGTAAATTTTGTACTAATAGCAAATAAAAGGGGTTTCCTCTCTTTATCTCTCAAGGCACCCGGGTTTATTAATACAAACTGACAAAAGGCACTACATATATGTACTTATACACATGTATATTGAATTTAGTAGCGAACAATTTATCCATTCATATCATTATAACTTGCGCCCATATACGGTCGAATATCCGGCTCAGGTATATATCAAAATCCATTATCTCCAACTTATTATTAGGCTGCCGTATTGGCGTAACGCTTTCCCGCCATTTTGCAATACCTAATAATGCATTATCGATACGACATTGATACTCCGCTATCAGTTGATTAAGGATAGTTACGGTGGTCTCAGATACAACGCGCGTATATAAATATGTATTTAAATATATATTTAACCTATACAAAGGTCAAAGCCCAAAGAAAAATTTAAATGCGTAACCTGGTAGAGGAGACCGGGAATCGAACCCGGTACCTCTGGATTGCCGGTCCAGCGCGCACCTTTCCGCGCGTTTTCTTTCTTTGATCTTTGTATCAATGGTTTAATATAAAAATTGTGATGTCCCCACATAAAAAAAATAAAACATTACATGTTGCATAAAAAATAAGTACTAAATAGTAATGAGGAGCTCAGAACCAGTTCACAACATTTTTTTTCCTACAACCGTTACCGAGTATGATGTGGGGTATATACTTTGAATAGCGCGGTTAGAGTTAAAAGACCCAGGATACTAATTTATCTGCAGTTTATTATTAATACATTTGTTTACAAAACGTACTGTTCATGAGTATTTTGCAACTGAAATTGTAGTCAATACAAACAGAAACGTTGCTAATACAAATTTAAAATAGCAACATGTTCTAGATTACTTTGACAATGTTCTAGGCCACGTAAGGTTTTATGCCCTGTGACGTCCAGGGTTTCAGGGTAGTAATAGATTCATTGGTAACACTAAACGGTTTTACTGTGGACCACGACCTGCTCGCTCCCGTTTGCGTTCTGTTATAGCCATGGCGGCAGCGGGCAGGTAGTAGGGACACTTTATTATCATAAAGGTGTCTATACACCACATGCCCAATATCACATGCAATAATAGAGATTTGTGATCGTATTTCCCTGACCGCACACCAACTGTTGCATTGTCTCAGTCTTAATAATTGTCTAGAATGGTGAGCGGCTTAGTCACAGCGTACATGGTGAGTTTTCCTCTCACCACACATAAAAACTCCAGAAAGGAAACTATGGAAACTGCGGCGGTGTAAAAACTGTTATAGTTCTGTATGCTGTAGCTTCGAAAGTTAATTGATGCCAAGTGGGACAGATAGCGGAATATAGGGCGCCCGGGGCGCGGGCTTTCTACGCTCTCGCTGTGAACGCATTTACTACGTTACGTAAATAACTAACATTAGTAAAAAACATATACGCTTTTATAAAACTCAAAATATGTATTGAAAACCAGTAGGGAACATGCATGAAGTTGGAATTCTTAATTCTCATTGTACCAGTTCACAATCACTAAATTAACTCAAACACTACATCCTCACAATACAAGCATATGTCTAGGTAGCCTACTTCATAAAATGATTCAATTTTTTTTTCTGCAAAACGAATGATACTATCAAATTTTTCACACAAAAACGTACACACAAATAAATACTTAGAATAGCCAAATGAATGTTTTTACATACGCTTAGTAGCTTACACGCATTTGTGACGTCACACCTGCGCGACTTTATCAATAGAGCGTTTTTGACGTTCAGTAGAGTGACGTTCATGTCTCACTTTGACTCCCATTTCTGAATTTCTTAGTGTCCTAATCGCAATGGCCAGTATGGGACAAACATATATGTTTCGTACAATGTATTTTTTGTTTCATGTTCCTAATTTTATGGGGATGTCATACATCATGACTGCAGGAAACACCTTAACAGAGCGACATATGTGTCGATAGGAATATGTTTGCGGCCTAATCACGCCATATTTCGGCACCGGAATAGTTGTGGACATCCAATTTATGCAATCTTTGCACAATGAAGGTTCTTAAAGTCGAGTAAGTCGAGTACCGCGTTTAGGTCACGAGGCTTGCCGAGTGGCCTAAGTAACCTTACTTCGTAGGTACCTACGAGATTTTAAGACCTAATTGTGTAACTATTGCATACAATACTTTTTATACGAGCAAAACACAGAAAAACATTTTTTTTATTTTAATCGTACTATGAATTTTCCGTATATGAACGTCCCCTCTATGAATTTTTATTTTTGATGTAACCTTTTTCGTTCAACTAAAATTAACCTATTACAAAAAAACATGATCGCGATGGTCACGGCGGGAGCCTCCTGATTGGTTACATTTTTTGACAAGTCATTTCAGCCAATCAGTGAACAGTACCTAGCGTTCTTTTTTTTTAATTATTTGAGTTGAGTAGAGAGATGTCTTATGAATTGGCCGGGTGCATGACGTTAGCGCCACCTATCGTTCACAACTTTGGAGGGGGTCAAAAGTGTTAAATAATGGACACAATAAAATTAAGGTACAAAATTGAAAATATTGATTGTAGAGCACCTAACAAGTGCAAAATCTGTTTGTTTTTAATGTGAAACACATTTGGTTCTTAGCTTTATTGAAGAAAGTAATTATTATATATATGTGTTTAATATTATTATGTTAATTTACTTCTTTGTTGTTTCCTTACAAATTAAAGGAAAAAAAAATGTTTTATTATGTTTATTTTCAGATAATTGAAGAATTACTACTATTTTTAAAACTGGCTTCCAAAGCATCGGTCAGAACATAAGGTTTCAGCCTCAAACCGAGAGTAAAGGGAAGCTGTTAGTTTTGGCACATTAATAAACAAACAATAAGTAACATTTACAAATTATAAGTAATTTTACATTTCATATTTTTGAAACATTGTAATAATTCTATCATAATAATATTATTGCACTAAATAGATAAAAATATGTTCAGTTTAATACACTTACTTTATTTTTCTAGCAACAGCGATCCAATTCATTTTCCGATCTTGTTTCCAACTCGGTGTAGGAAAGCATAACATTTGCAATTGCTATTTCGTCCTGTATTATTGCAGTTTACCACACAATTACACCTATCGTGACCCATTTTACTTATTTCAGTTTCTTATTTTATAGTACAAAACGTAAGCATTATAACTGAAAAGTATGACGTTTGACAGAAACAGAGAGGCCAAAGTTACCACTTTTGGCCACATCAAGCGCTGCGATCATTTTCGCTTTCCCTACGCGACCTCTGCACCCGGCCAATAGATTAAAGTTCTGTAGCGGGTACCATAGAGTATAGAATTTTGGAACAGGATTAAAAAGTGCGTTATTGTGATTTTATCTGTGAAATTATATTCGACAGATTAAAGTACGTGAGTATAAAAAAATGGTTTTACAATATTTTTACCCGATTACGGTAGAGGAAAAAGGGTTATTCGACTGAAGTCAAACCGACCTGTCCACTGGAGTGGAGCTGAGCGAAGCTGTGTAAAATGGACCATCACGTTCCTCAGATTTGAATGCACTTATTTTAGATTTTTTAAAGACGTAGCGTTGATTGACTCTTTTTCCGCCCCGCTTCGGTACACAGGCCTTATTGGCATTGCAAATATGGACGACTCCTCTGGTGACATATCTGAGCTGCAAAAATCACTAATCGTCAGTTTGCTGTTTATTTCATTGAAATAAACCCATAAGTTTAAAGGTTTAAGAAATACTGGATATCCTCAACTGAGGTTGATATCTTTATTAGCTTATACAGAACAACCTTTAATGTATTGTTCAAATTCATAAGCCTCATTACACAAAAACCGCTAATACAACAATTTCCAAATAAGACTTAATATACCAGAATTAAGCCACTGTTTACGTAATAAACAAACCCGGGCCCGCGCACAGGAAACAATGTCATTTACCTGAAAATAAATAGAAAAAGATTTTTAATATTTAAAAATAATATGTGATTAATGTTGATACACAAACTTGAAAACAAAGAAAAACATATTTTTTACAAGATCATTCGCGCACACTACCAATTAAAAAAAAACTGAATTAAAAATATTGGTGTAGGTACACGGACAGCTAGAACGGCCTGAGTGTAAAGACAATGCCAGAAGACATTAATTAGTTTATATTATAATATCTACCAGCGTTTCACTAAGGGTAACTCCTGCTGATGAGAGAAACGTTGGGACACACAATATAATTTATTTAAATTGTTTTATTTAATTACGTGATTATTTTAGTGACGACGCGTTTGGCTCGGTTGGTAGACACCTGCCTACTGAGTCGGCGGTCCCGGGTTCGAATCCCGGCCGGGGCAAATATTTGTGCAAAATATTTGTTCTTGGGTCATGGATGTTATCTATATATGTATTTATATATTATGTATATCGTCGTCTAGTACCCATAGTACAAGCTTTGCTTAGTTTGGGACTAGGTCGATTTGTGTAAGATTGTCCCTTAATATTTATTTATTATTTATTTATTTATTTAAAAGCCTGGCAACCCTTTTGTGAAGCGCCGGCGGCGCAGCGTGATGGGCTATCACAGATAAGATAATTAAGTATAACCACAGACTATGCAACGGTGAATGGGGCTTGACTTGGCGCTAACGTTGACACTCCTGATAACGTATGCTGTTTGGTTTCGTTTGTATGACTTCATTAGACTGGCTTTAGATAAACAGTGTCAACGAAGTTCATTAATGAGATTAATCGTCCTATTCGTAATGTAATGTACCCGTCAGGGTACTGATATTTTAATTTTAAGAATTTTTAATATAATTTTTGACATTTAGAATTTTATTCTAGATGTATTCTAGCCTCTAGTTTTTTATTTATATAATTTTTTTATGTGTTGACGATCCTTTTTAGGATTTTTCTTTTATTTCTATAATGTTGTTTTTTATGTTTTTTTATTTTATTTTTAGTATAAGTTTATCAATAAATTGCTCTACTCTCTGTAATGCCTTGATCACACGCACCGAGCAAACGGGCGAGACAGTGCTCTCGGCCGAGTACTCGGTGCGTATAAACAGCAGCGCCGAGTGCTCGGCCGAGCGCTCGGCCGAACGAAGCGGCGAGACAGTAGCTCGGCTCCCGTTCTATCTACTAGGCCGAGTGTCCACCCTCCCGCATCCCCGCACTGTCTCGCTCGCTCACTCGGCCGGTCTGAACGTGCACTGTCTCGCCACTCGGCGATTTTTTTACGATCCATCGTGTCCGAAAGTCTTAATAGAACTGAATTGACTGTGCTAATTTCAAAACATGTGTAAACAGCTACTCGCTTTCATCACTATCTCGGCCGAGAAACATATTACTGTCTCGCCCGTTTGCTCGGTACGTGTGATCAAGGCATAACTGACGATTCGAAAGTGCTTGTAGCTAGGCCTACTTGAATAAAGAATATTTTGACTTTGACTTTGTAATTTTAAACATACATACAAATCAAATTGACATAAACTCTTCAATAATAACATTAATAACACATTTAAAAAGTTCATACTCAACATTTAACAATCGTCGTAAAATTTATTGTAGTAGTAATTGATAACTTTGAACACCAGTGTTACGCTGAATAACAGGTTCTTATCGGCATATAATTTAACAACAAACTTTACTTTCACGTGATAAAGTTTGTACTTAGTCATTTTATTCGCATATTACTCGGATCGAACCGAGCATATTTGCATAACCTACCTACTTTAATCAGCAAACGATTTTAATGACTGCGCGCAAAAAGTTTGCGTTTTTCCTTCGTACTGATGTACACTAATATTGATTTACTGTATTGGCAGTGTTCACGGCTCGTGATTGCTAACTAATGTGACAGAGGCAGGTCGGGGTCAAGCCTGTTATAATCTCTAGAAAATTCCGATTAAGTAAATTGCCCGCGATTGCGCTGCAATAAGTTGCAGAAACAAAGAAACACATAAATGGCCGCTGACCCGCGACGCTTGAGCCCGCGGCGCTGAACGAAATCGAAATTTGAACAATATCGGAGCACGGATAAGGACATGTCGTGAAAGTGAGATCAGCGAAAAAAGTCGCGTCACGACACCGCGACCGCCCGACGCACATTGTTGTGGTCGTCCAAAACGAGCTAAGTGACTCTTAATAACCGTTTAGAAAGTTGTAATTTTATCATTATTATGCCCGACAATTTTCGCTGCAGAGGTGAAAAGTTCACAATTGCGAGAAATCTCCCGCTTCCGTGCTAGGCACCCATTAGTGACAGAGCAAACCGTATCGCACCCGATCGAGGCCATCGGCTATGCGCTCACTCCGAACCATAACTTTGCTAAAGAAACGCAATCTTAGAAAGTAAGATCGCTGATTATTATGGTTAATCACATGGACTGACAAGCTACGTGAACGGTTTCACCTATTAGGCCGAAATACTCTCATCCGAAGGTCATAATTTAGACGCGATAAGTCCAAACATTCCGCCGAGGCCGCCTTCGAACAATGGGTCGTGAACAGAAAAAAATATGTATAATTTGGTAGTAGAACAGGCATGCCCATTTGCTACGCCGAAGTCATTCACATGGAGATTGCTTTCAATGGAGAAGTACGAGCGCAAATGGCGTCCGCTTATCGTCGTAACGAAATATGAAATTGGTAAAAATAAATAAATCTCGGACGTCACAATGGGAGGTGCGCTGAACGCCGATACAGATAATAATAGAAAAGTAGAAAGCAACGTGGATCCACCGCAGAAGCGTTCCGAGACGAACGTAATCCAAATGTTTACCGGGAATGTTGTAATTGTTCAGCTAATTTATTCATATAGTATAAACAGAGGAACGGGTGATAAAAGGCTGTGGATGTAAACACTGTGACAGGCGTGAACGCAATGTGGCAACAAGCGACACCGACGTCCACTCTGTGCTTAACCAGTATGATGTTAAGGATATTACTGTCTGAAGCGTAACTTTTGAATAACAATGAAATTGCACGTAACAATGTGCCTTAGAAAAATGTTTCCATACACTTATCGAAGACAATAAGCAGTATAATTTTGCGGAGAAACTGAACTCAACGAATTGAGAAGTTTATATCAGAAAAGAAAGTGGCAGTGTAATGAATATAGAAAAGAAAATAATACTTCGTTGAAATAGTCCGTCATCTTGACATTTCTATTTCTTATAATACGAGACACTAGATGTGTGGACATGTTATTACTGTATTAGATTAGATTCCATATAATACGCTGTTTCTGTAATAATGTCAGTTTTAGTTAGCTTTTACTCGGTCACTGAGTATCCAGTCTTTGAGGCTACTGATTCATGCAATTACTGGTATAAATATTATAGCCTCGCGATATTTCTCAGATCGCACACATTAATTTTCACCGTAATAACAGTTTAAGTTATCTTTTGTATTTATTAACTTACATCAAATCATAGTTAGTTGCACCGAGTAAGTGCATGCCAGATAATCAGACCGGAGAAAAATAAAGGTAAAGAATAAAGAAGATGCATGGATGCATGTTAAAATACTGATAAGTTATAACTATATTGACGACGCGTTTGGCTCGGTTGGTAGACACCTGCCTACTGAGTCGGCGGTCCCGGGTTCGAATCCCGGCCGGGGCAAATATTTGTGCAAATATTTGTTCTTGGGTCATGGATGTTATCTATATATGTATTTATATATTATGTATATCGTCGTCTAGTACCCATAGAACAAGCTTTGCTTAGTTTGGGACTAGGACGATTTGTGTATGATTGTCCCTTAATATTTATTTATTTATTATTATTATATATTAGACCTCTGGACCACTGGGACGCCACGCCACGCCAACTACACATCCCATACAATTACGATAGCCAAGTTTCGCCGGTTGAGTTAGCTTTAGCTTCCATACCTTCCGATATGATTTGTATGGATGCGATAGCGAACGTCGCTGTGACGTCCCGGTGAGGCTTGCACGATAAAGAAATAAGTTTCACTTCACCCTAACTATAACCTTAACGTAGCTATGATTCTAAGCTGAACAATGAACATTTAGAAAAACTGTTAACTGTCAATTAAATGCAACTAGATAAGGAATGGGCACAATGTCGGTTTGCGTAGGATTAGCGATGAGAATAGCAAATACTCGTGCGGTGTGGAGAGCGTCAGTTGGCCGTTGTCAACAATCCTACTTAAAGCACGGAAAAAAACATTCTTGTGCGAAATTCGGAAAGGCTAAGTCCTCAATATTTTCTTCAAGATGACAGCGGTTTCATTTACTTTCATATAGCAATTTTATCCAAAGGGATCATACATGTCGTGTTTGTATGGTTACCTGATAACTAGAGCTAATAAGTGACAAAATACAGTTGACGAACAATTTATAAACTGTGAAATATAATCCTCAAGCCAAGGGTCTGACACGCTTTGATAGATAAAGATAGACTTATTGCGATTCCTAAAAGAAGAAATAGAAAAGAGTGCCATGTTTTGTCTTTATCAGCGACCGAGCATTTTTTCATGGTCGGGTTATTGGCACACTTCAAATTCGAAGCAAAACAATCAGGCAGTATCAAAAGCGGTATAGAAATAGAAGATTTTGTGTATTAAATAATTGTTATTACCAGATAATTGACATATTAACGGATGTGGAGTGTTTGTGTGTAGCCTCAAAAATGGTGGGGTGATCAGTGTTTGGTTAGAAAAGCAACAGTTAACGAAAATAAGCGGATTTTACATTTCATGCGTAAGTACAAGTTTCTTTGTGTTTTGATCACCTATTTCTTTCTCAAATCTCACAAGAATCAAGTTACAAAGTTAAATCATTAGTTATATCATGAAAAAACTTGATAAAATAGGAATTATCTGTAAATTATTTTCAAAATAACTCGAATAAACTAATTTCATTATTTTTATTATCAGAGAACCCAAGTATATTATTTTTATTTGATTATACGGACTAGTTTTGAAAATACTAAATATAAAGGTGACAGCAGCGTCGTCTAAGACTGAAATCAATCAGCACTCAAAATGACGACACCTAGTGGATAATTGACAGTCGTAGCCTATAAAAGAACAGCGCTACAATTTTTATACTAAATCCGCCTTAGTAATAGTCCGACTTATGATTTACTGGGCTGTGACCAATTACCTTTCGCCTACGGTCTTTTAAAATGAGGAACAAATAGATTTTTAATCGTTAATTGGAATATTTTCAAAAATATAAAAAGGGAATATACATATTTTTTTTATCCTTTATTTGATGTTATTGGAAAATGAGTAAAAAAAAATGTGAATTCGAGTACTTGGAACGTTTCTCTCTAACCACTTTTTGTGGAGTTTTTTTTTTACGACCATGGCAACCCGACATTTTGACGTCATTATATGTCTTTCTCTTACGCCTGGTCGCTCTGTGGCAAATCTATAACTACTATACTATATCTATGCCTCAAGCTTAAATTCGAAAACTCACAGATAAGGCAGGTAATCCTAATAACTTGTATAAGGCTGTGGTCACATCTACAAGGCATGTAATGAACATTTTTATGCAACAAGGAGAAAACAAGAAATGTTAAGCTGTCAAGAAAGGCGACGAGTCTCTTAATTTAATTGAAAGGCATTCTGAATACGCGCCCGCGCCGCTCGCTATTCCTTCTATTTTCATGAACGGGAGCGAAAACCGCGACTCTATATGCCATATTATATGTAAATGCGGCTAAGATATGCCAACACAAGGTAGGAAATTGTGAGAGTACGTAATGAAAATAAACTCAGACTTGAGCTACATGCGCTCAATCAAAATATCTGTCGTGAAAAGAGAAATTAAAACACTCTTTTTATTAACGCAACATGTAAAACGCCAATCATAATGACGCGAACCCCGACCAATGTTTACATTGCATCCATTGTCCATCTTAACCTTAACACTAATAGCTTAAGTGAAAATGACTAATCCGAAATGATAGATGACTTTTGGAAGTCTGTTTACATTCATGCTGACTTGTACAGTTGTAGACAGAGACGACATGACCTGCACAACGTGTGCAAAGAGTGCGAGTGCAAATAGATGGTAATGCGCGAAGCGTGTACTCGTATCTCGCGAAACCAAAAGATGTTGATAATTATGAAGAGGAGCACATGAAGAATTTAAAGCCTAAGCGCCTGTGTGAAGAGTGAAATTTCGTTGAGAACGCTGTGAACACATTGCAAACGATAAGTTGGTTGGTTTAAGCAGAAATGTTTATCCATGAAGAGCAATGTCGCTTATTTATATGGATTAAAGAGAGCGTAATGATAGTCCTCGGGATCGCGTCTAACAAATTCTATACAACTTTCTGAATGGAAGAAAGCAAATCGTTACAAGGAGAGATCTTAACTTTTACGAGCATCTTTTCTATACACGATACTCATAATTGTGGCGTATAAGTTATGGGCACTCGTAAACGTTGAACTGTTACGTTTGACAAATGCCAACGTAATAAAACGGTCACTTTTGGCATGCTCTTGTTACAGCTTTAACATTTCACTTTCGCTTCATAAATGCCGCTCGTGTTTTGCAAAGCTGACCCACGCACTCGGTGATCTGGCGTGTACAACATCATCTGACCGTAAAGGGGGGACAATAGGGCTTGAATAATTCATGGGATGCGCACAAAGCACCTGCGCCGGCGTCCATGGGAACGCGGGGCGTCACGGGTCGCCGGGAGTCCCATCCCACCGGACCTATCGGCCGTGGCATCGGACGAGGTGCAAGGCCGACGGGTCAAAGGAACGATTTACTCCTTTAATCTTCATTTAACAATCTACCTTTAGCTTAACTGTCAGTGAGGTACTCTTAACTTAACCGCAATGACCGCAAACGAACAATTTTAATTAAATCAGATTCTGAGGATTCGGCTAAAAGCAAAGAGACCATTCTTTGGCCGCTTTCTAGGTAGGAAAGCGCCTTAGGTACCTATGAAAAAATACTATGTGGTCAGATTATTTTAACGAACTGGCGTGCCTTTATTCCAACTAAACAGCCTCCAATTGAAAGTCTGATATCGTTAGAACCGTATCACGCGCACCATAATTACTAACAAAAGTAAAATTTCACCGCAATATATCAAAAGTTGTCGTGTTCAGCGGCCATTCCGGCCCAAACTCGATAAGCCGAGAACCTCACAATTGGTATTTAGAACACCGCATTGGACATCGGCGCACGCGACAGCGTATGCAGTTATGACACCAGGAATTCCGAATGGACCATAACCCAAATGATATGGTAACGGATGGATGCCGATTCGAATTTGGTCGACTAACATTCGGAATGGCATCCCACGAAACAGTGTCAAGTGCAATCGGAGAAGCGCGTGAGAGTAACAGAATGGGTACTACCAAACCATCGTAACTCATGCCGATGTTTATTTCACAAATTCAATTATTGTGTAGTGAGAACACGAAGATTGAGTGTCTGGAAATTAAATTTGATGCGTAGATCTTAATGGGTCAAGCTATCATGTGCCATTCGTTCTGAGATAGTAATACTTTCTCGAGCGTATTTATGTTGATGCAGTGCTGATTTGTTACGGGCACTAGAGATTCATAGTTTTTGATATTACTATTTATTTCATTCACTACTGAATCGGAAATAGCGTTGCATCCGATTGCAATTCATTCATGAATATTTACTTTCTTTTTTCTTTGGAGATTACATTCTCCTGCTATATTTGGACAGAATTAAAAGATAAGAAGTAATCTCGAAACTTGTTTTTTGTTTGTGTACCTATATCGATTGCCACAGAAGATTGGCGAGGCGTTAACAGAAAATAAAACAATGTGCGCGCTAGCGGCACTTTGGCATTGGCAGTGAAGTTACATCACGTAATCACGGCCTGTCGCCGCCAAAATGACGGACCGTTTGACAGCTCTGTCTGAACAGCTCTATTAGTGTCACTAGAGAGGAAATAGTACGTAGCTTTAACGTGTTATATGTAGATATTGTACAGGTCCTTTTCTTATCCGGGATTGACCTTCAGATTACTGAGTTTCTGGGTCCATCTTCTGAATTTGGTTTAGGTATGTAAGGTGGTGATAGAGCTCCGCAAACTTTCTCATCTGTTCAGAAATGCAACACTTTGTGCTAAATAAGATCACAGACCGCAATAAGGAATAAGAGGATCCTCAAAGTCTGCCACTACCTCAATAAATGAACTTGGCTGGACTTTGACCCTGCTGCATACACTACCACTTGTAATTAATTACACAACGTTCCGCGCCACACTATCTCCAGTCCGTCTAATAACTTCTAGTCCAGAACAGAAGGTCGCAAGTTATCGGATAGTATTTATAGACTAAATTGATAACATTAATTATAAACTGCTGCGAGATATTTGTACTCAGAGCTATTAATATGGAAATGTTAAAGAGTTATTGAAATACAATGTGGTCTTGATCACAATCTCACGCTGGGTGTCGCCAGTGATTTATGTCATATGTACGACAATGATTTATGTCATATGATGACGTATTACCACTTTATTTGTTAGGTAGATGTATTATAAGTATTCTGATAAGAATACTACAAAATTATAATGCCAGACTGGCAAATATTGCAAGATATTTATATACGCAAATGATCTACCTATAGACCTAGAGATTAAAAGAAAGGTTTTTGTCAACCATCCAATAGTAGTAAAAACAAACACTGTGTAAAAAACTCAATGGATACCGGTTGTCATTAAATTATGGCACACCCAGGTGCCATTTTTATAATATTTTACGATAAGAAATGGGGAACTTAATCAAAATCGATAATGAGTTGAATTTATAATTAATCACGACTTTGTAAACCCAGAATGCACGGGATTAATAATTGTGTGCTCTAATAATAGAAGAACTAGAGATGTTTGATAGAAGAACCAATATTTAATAAAATGTGCTCTAATAGAAGACCCAAGGGCCGATCATCTCAAGACAACGGTCACCGTTACACGACGGTGGAAAGTAACACAAGTGGAACAAGAAATGCCCAGGCTGTTAATTGAGGCTATTCGCCATACCGAGATAAAGATAATCAGATTCGAAATTCGATTTTGTTTCCTTTAATTCGAATTTCAAATTAAAGAAACGAATATCGACAATATCGGAGCGCATGCGGTGTTAATGAACGATATTTGTGGATTTGCAACTGAAACATGCAATGTGTTTTACAAGCGAACGCTATCAATAAAGTCAGGTCATGTTTTGGAATGAAATCAAGAGGAGCTGCTAGAATGACGCTATAGTCACATGTTACACTTTGAATAAATAATCCATTACTGATGAAGCTAAAAGATCTTTATACCATCCGGTGATACAGGGCCTAATAATCCAAAAAACATTTTGGATTTAATGCAAGGCTAATAACTTGAAATTCTGTTTAGAAGTTCTATAAAATTGAATCGTATTAAAATGCAATAGTAACTGAGATGAGAAGACAAGAATGCTCTTTACAGCAATCCGTTTTAAAGTTAACCGTCGAAAGATGTCGCGCTCCACGATCAGGTTCTTATCAGGTTCAACGAGGAGGTTGTTAACCTGCCCTTGGTATCGGTGATACAATTCTGTGTACTTTCCGCTCGGGCTCGTGTTTACGGACAATGGTACGAACTACGAAGGTTGAGCTTGAGCACCGGCACTAGTTGAGATTTCACGGGCGATTTGAGACGCGACAAAAAGGCGGCAGCGACTCATGTGGCTACTAGATATTCTCGAACCGATATCGATCTGTTGACCGCACACGGGCATTGTGACTTTGTCATGGTGACGGATTATGAACAAATTCTTACGACTTTTAGACTTGCAATTTTGCTAAAGGTGGGAATCCTTTTGCTCACGGGAATCTTTCGTAAAATCATTAAATCTACGTAATTTTTATGTCATAGAAGACAATCATAAATAGAAGAGGTAAGAAATCGTTTAGTACAACCCTCTTTTATGGAAAAGATGACCAAAAATGTCTATTACTACAAAATACGTGGAACAGTGAGTTTCTTGAGCATATGAAAAACAAAACAATGGTTTATAGCAGCTTAGCTTATTACTTGCTAAGCCACCAGCCGTCGCCGGAATCCTTATGTCACAGTTTACCAATGTTTTGAAGCCGTGACCTTCAAGGCGGTTTCAACAGTTGTAGGGGAGCTAAGCAAACGTCATGCCTCAGCTCAGCCACTACCCGGCTTCGGTGATGTAACGGTCGCCATCAAAAAACGAACAACCGCTGACATTGATTTTGAATTCCGAACTCGTAGAACGGTTGAATGAATGAGTTATGAAAACGGAAGATAGAATACGCGGAGAAATCTCGAGCTCTCAAGGGAAAGGAAATTTAAAAGCGAGCACTTTTAATTCAAAGCCAACAATGCTTGATGTTTCCGAAAGAGGCGATGATAACTTGTAAAATTGCTCGACTGAGCGTTGTTTTTGTTCGTGATAAAAAATAAAGATGAGGCGTAAAGTGGAATTCGATAATGTTCCCTAAGCGTTTCGAACATCAAGGGGCAAGTGGCGGGACCAATTGGATTACTTTGATACACGACTCACGGTTAATGGAACATCCTAGTTGCTTGGCTGGAGGTAAATAACTTGTCAATAAATGTTAGCAAAACCCAATATGTACAGTTTAGAACACGCAAAAGACCAAACTTCCCATTAAATATAGTTTCTCAAGGGGATTCTGTTCACGAGGCGCGAAGTACGAAATTTTTGGGAATAAACCTAGACGAATTTTTAAATTTTAATATGCACGTCGATAGCGTTTGCAATAAAGTAAATAGGTTCCTATTCCCACTAAGAAAACTAAGGCAAACTGTATCACAAGATGCGGCATTACTAGCATACCATAGCTATATTATGTCGACACTCAGATATGGCCTCGTCATATGGGGAAATTCCGTAGATGCAAAAAAGGCCTTCGTAATGCAAAAAAAATGCATCAGGGCCATCTTTTCGATGCAGCCAACGGACTCATGTAGACCAGTGATGAGAAGTCGGAAACTATTATCTCTTCCTTCTTTGTACATTTATGAAGTTGCTGTATTTGTACGTTTACATGAGAGCTACTTCAAGAGAAATAGTGAGGTAATTACATACAATGACCGCATGTCTAGACAACGGAACCTTCTCCACACGCCTAAAACCCGTCTTAAACAAACAGCTCGAAGTTCATTCTTCATGTGCGTTAAGGTATTTAACAAATTACCTCCAACTATCAAAGAACTCCCTTTAAATCAGTTTAAAAATGAATTATTTGTGTGGCTTTGTGACATGTGCTTTTACTCTATAAATGAATACCTAAATTATAATTCTGCACAATAAATACCCATGCACCTATTGACATTTTGTAATTCTAATTTAGTTGTTTTAATTTTAAGAATTTGTTCTAATTATTAATTATTGTATAACGATGTAAAATATGTATTGCTTTGACATTGCCCTAATTTGTTTTATTCAAATTTATGTGCACTATGTAATGATACCTATTTATACATGTTTAATTTGTGATTATGTGACATCATGATTCCCACATCTAATTTCTTGGCATGTTCTCGAAAGTGATGTGATATTTGCATGCTTAGTTAAGCAGGTTATGGTTGACCTATTTTTTTTAAACCACCTATGTACTTATACCCATAATCAGCAAATAAATTCATTTCATTTCATTTCCTATAATCGCCCCATTTGGTTATTAAAGTAGACAAAATCTATTCAAATAAGCAGGTACAACCGTGTCGCTGTTAGGAGTGAACTTCATTTTTACCCCACTATGGCAAAGCTAAAATAAGGGTTATTATTGATGGTGTTAATGATATGAATGATTGATTTCTCTGAGACATTAACATGAATAAATTCGACATTTGTTGCATCTGGAATGATATAGCTTAAAGTGATCGAGACAAGGACAAGAAGTTTTGGAAATCATCTGGATTAGATAAAATAGTATGATTACATCAGTTCGATCTTTGCAAAATGGGGACTTCTGAATACTATTCACAATGAAACTGACCTGATTTGTGTTCATTATCATAAGAACATTAGATACGCTCGCGGCAATAAAATCAGAACACACGTCCCATTATCTCGACAAGCATTAGGGTTCAACTGTAACCTTTCGGAGTAATTATGACACCAAGGACGATGCGTATAAAGTTGACAAGAGTTGATTTATGTCATCGCGCCTAATTGCCTCCCACAAAGCCACCGCTTTGTTTACTACCATCGATATTTTCGAAGAACAACCGGTGAGTTATAGAGAATTGAGCATAAAATCTAAACGAGGGTATTAGTGGCGTTTAGATCAACTCTAATGAAGTACAAGGACGATCTACTCTTGTTTTTCCGATTATCGGGTGAGGTCGTTACGTTGATCGAACTTAATTGTTAAAAAGGCAATGATTCATGTAATGTCTTTAACTATAAAGTTAATTTTAAGTCCTTAAGCGTGAGAAAGTTGAGACGCCTTTATTCAATGAAGCATCGTATATTTTGTATGTACATATATTGACAACACAACATGATGACACATACTGCCTACTGGAGTAACTAAACAAAATAGGTAGGTACAGAAGTTTTAATTAGATTGTGGGCATTATTACACCAAGTATTTACGTATTTACGTTACAACACATGTTATAATGACGATTAAAAAGACGTTGGAGAAATTTGATAATCCTAATGTGAACATCTTGTTACCCAAGAGAAATTCGAAAGCTTCAAGCCACCAGGACCGTCATATGATATGATCAGGAGTTCTGCAGACAGTTGTAACCCTGTGCTCAATTGTAGTCACATTTATCCATCTAAGACTTTAAGAAGATGGTTTCACATCGTCAAGGAACACAAATCGATATCTAACCTTCATACATCCTGAAAGACATTGTCGAAGCCGTGATCGGAAATCAGTTAGGGTTTGTTACATAAAACGTAATACTCGATGATCTTGCGGTGGCTCGGGTGTCGACCGCAGCACGTTGTGCGGCGCGCGCGCACTGGATCACGTAAGGTTGCGGTGTTCGGTACAGTTGACAGCCAAAACTTGCTACAAAAACTAAACACAACCTCAAAATGTTGAATTATTAGTTTCTACATGGGCTGAAATCCTGCCATTTGTTCCAATGAATATCTTGGAGACTACTGTGTCTATTTTCACCAAAAAACCGTCTCGAGAGTCGGGGCTTTTGATAAAAAAAACCGCGTGCAAGTCAGGCCGTCCGTTTGAGAGCTACACTGCTACAAATAGATACACAAATACACGAATAGAAAGATACTTGTTTTCGGTAGGGGTTATAAATATGTAATTGATGCGAAATAAAGAGAGAAAGAGAACACACTTATTCAACGCACTCAGATTCAACAGTAATACATGCAACAAATGGTGCTGAAAAGGGTCACCATGCAGCATCTTGCCAAGGCATGACGCTGATTTTATCTATATAACAACAGAATGATCTGTTATCTTAAACACTATGGTCACGTAACTACCGGTGTCGCTGACAGTACCTACAGCTTGTATCGTTGGTTATTCTATGAATTTATAGTATTCAGCAAAGCAGCTGATCATTATAAAAGCTAGTTTTGACATATTGTCCGCCGGCTTCCTAGACAGCTGCACCACGGAGTCAACAAAGTCGTCGCATTGCGAATCAACTTGCTAAACAAGCAATGAACTGTAACACCGCCATAATATCGTTTGTTGAAAACCAAAACTCACTAAGTAACAAATACCTACTTAAAGCAAAGCTCGTATCTCAGTATAAATTTACAAACTAGATACGAGGTTTTGAAGAGTAGTGAGCAATTTTCGTGAGTTTTGGTCGTCACCAGGTGATATTATAGTTTCCTATTGTTTAATTTTGTTATCATTTCTGTCAACACCCTTCATGTGATTGTGTTTTATGGCCACGTCACGAATGAACATATTTATTTCTTTCTACTTTCATCATAGTGATCTGGTCAGTAACGTCCTAAATCCCATTTTCGCAACGGTACAATAAAAGGATGATTCTGTTTCGTGACAGAACAACCACAAAGGAAACAATACGTATGGTTCGGTTGTGACACATGGTGACACTTGCATTCTCTGTGACATACCGTGACTGTGACGCAATTTGGCTATTGCATAGGCTTAGCTAAATCTAACGCTGAGCAATACGTAAGATTTGTGCGTATTGACTGTAATGTAATTGGGTGGATCAACTTTTTCTTGCTGTTATTCTGTCCGTGACTCAGGGGATAACAGTGATTAAATTTGTAAGAAAAGTGTAGATAGGCGATAGTGTCAGGCGATAGTCTACACAATAAAGACCGCTACGTCTGACTTGAACGCGTTCTGATTTTCGAACAAGGAAGGAAGGTAGCCCGGCACCCAGGTGTACGCTGGTGAGTAGGCTAGCAGCGAGGCTCACGGCGCCTAATGAGCCTTTGGTTCCGTTCTAATGTTAATTATCCCTTAGTAACTGTACAAAGTCTTTTATCTCATCTATCAGGAATCTCGGTTCAAGGGACAATCATCACGTCGGAGGCATAACTAATTATCGAGAGGTATCTTTAATTACCATCTCACGCCTACCTGCGGACCGTTAAGTCAATGGGAAACGGATTAACCGCTAGGAAAAGTGATACAAACGAGTATTATCTAATCGATACTTGAAGAAAAAATGCATCGAAATACTTTATGCCACGGCTTTTCTTATATTCAAACTTCCACGAGTTCTGTTTGCAAATAAATCAGATTTCGTCGGACCGGGCGATGCCAACCTACGTAGGGGAGACCGGGTATGGAAGTCACACGGGTTGGTTGTCACAGCAGCCATAACTGACAACTAAAGGCACGAATCAGTTTACCGACCGGTGTCCAAGGATCGCGAGAGCTAAACCCCCCTCCGTACATTACCTCAGTGGGCTCCGGTATGTTGTGACGGAGCCACATTCGTTTACTTTTTTCCGCCAGTAATAGTACATTACATCAGAGGCCGGGAAAATGAGGATTTCCGGCCAAGTAGGTATATACGGCCGAGCGAGCGTGCGAGCGAGGCCGGATAGTGATACGAGGCCGGGAATCCGTTTTCACGACGAGGCATGTATAGTGCTTTTCTCAAACATACAATGAAATAAAAAAATATACTTCAAAAAATAGCACTTAATATTGTTTGTCCGATATTTTCCGAATATGACCGAATTTTAAAAATCCGATTTCAGATTCTGACTCAGGAGCCCCAAAAACCCCCGGATACCGAATTTCAGCCTCCTAGGACCAATTTGAAATTTTCTCCATACAAATAGTTTTTTTTTTATATTTTCCGAATTTGACCGAATTTTCGGACAAGATTTCAGATTCATATTTTTGAGCCCCGAGAGCCCCCCGATACCGAGTTTTAGCCGCCTAGAACCAATCTGAAATTTTGAATCGTTTTTTTTCGATATTTTCCGAATTTGACCGAATTTTCGGACAAGATTTCAGATTCATATTTTTGAGCCCCAAGAGCCCCCCGATACCGAGTTTTAGCCGCCAAGCCCCAATTTGAAATTTTGAAAAAAAAAAGTCGCCATCTTGAATTTTTTTCCACAAGTGTCTAACAACCAACCTTTAAAAACAAAACCGGCTTTTTGTCAAACCAGCCAGCTGTGTGAATGACCTTGTTGTTGAAACCAAAAAAACGTTAATTTGCAGGCCTAGGCCTGAAAAGCAGTATGAAATCCCTTTACAGTCCTCTCGAGTTGTTGCGCCCAAAAAGCGATACTTCCGAGCCTATTTTAAGGAACGTAAAGACAATATTTCATTGGATGTTTGAGAAAAAGTATTTTTTTGTGCATCTGTGTTAAATCTCGTAGGTACACTTTTATTTTGCATATTAATATGCTTCTTCGTGTATTGTTCAAGTTGAACTTGTGTATAATCATATTGTTATAAGGTTTTTAGTGGAAACATTCATTTGAATTTATATTGTAAGATTATTTTCTAAAACGTGTTTTGGGGCAGGTTGTCTCAGGTCGACGGGGGCTGGTAGTCACGTGTGACTACCTTATTAGCTGAAAGCAAATTTATTTTTTGGGTGTTTTTATTAATTATGAATACGTATTTCGTTACTTTCCTGGTCACAGTGACTTACATACATCATTTAAGTTTATATAAGTTACTAGCTGAAAAAAAAATGTTATTGAGATTTTTTTATTAATTACGAATATTTCGTTATTTTCCGTTACAGTAACTTACATTAAACATTTTTATCTTCAACAAGAAAAAAGTTCGTTAGATATAAATGTGTGTATTATCTATATATTCCTCTTATTTTACTATGTGATTACGTACCCCAGCACCTGTGACAACCATCCCTGACACGGGGTTAAAAGTCACATTTCTCTTTTTTCATAAAAATAAAAATATTTCCTCCATACATAATGTTAGTGAAAAAGTATTGATATATTTTTAAACTCAAATAAATACACTATCCATTAAATTATCTTTTATCATGCCCAACTAAAAACAATAGTACTTAAAATGCAAAAGAAATAAAATGTGACTTCCATACCCGGTCTCCCCTATTTGTGATTTTAGTAACTAAAGATTTAGAATTGATAACATCTGAATTGCAATTTCACTAGACTTCCTTACAATAAAGTGATATTGCTAAATATCATTAAATCGTGCTCATATCGGAGTTATATCCTTGTTATCATATATAGACTATCAGAAAGACAGCCATCTTATGGGATATCATATATATATATACCTATAAGGTTAACCTGGGAGTGCCTTACTGCAACATTTATATTTGACAAATTGGCTGCTTGCATTTTTATAACTATGTTGTCATCACACTGACAAAGTAGCACAAATAACTGGGTCAAATTCTCAAGATTTGTTTATAAACTGAATTCTTGCATACGGATTAATTTATTAATAGAAATATTAAGAATCTCTAAACAAATCGAGAGCGAATGTGATAAATAAAGCAGTTTCAATTTGAATCTTATTGACACTTACATAAAATTGTTAATCTAATCTTCTTTTACATACAACATTACAGTTACAGCCTTGTCATTCTTTGGACATTGGTGCATTTGCATTTATCCAACAACTTCATTAACCTAACTGTACCACGACAAGTTGACGTAAGTATTGGAAGCAGTCGAAAACTAGTAGGAATGCAATGACAAGCGAATCTCAAGATTGCCCGCAACATGTCAAACCGGTTGACAGATAACACTGTCAACTCCATTAACAGTTGACTGGTAGTCATTAGAAGCTTCTTTTACGACGCGGTTAGCGCAGTTTGTAGAGACCTGCCTACCGAGCGGCGGTCCGGGTTCGAATCCCGGCCGGGGCAAATATTTGTATGATGAACTCGAATATTTGTTCTTGGGTCATGGTCATGGTTGACGCATGTTTTTATGTATATAATATATATCTATCTATATAAGTATGTATATCGTCGTCTAGTACCCAAAACACAAGCTTTCTTGAGCTTAATTTGGGACTCGATTGATTTGTGTGAGGTTGTCTGATATTTATTTTACATAGTAAATCATGTCATCTTGACTTGGCAACGTTATTGTATATCAAGTCTAACTTACTGATGATTTTGGCGCACTGACCCAAATAAAAAGGACCTTGGTCTCCGAATCGAGAGCACGCCACTCGTCCTGATCCTGCGCAGTTGTAGCCAGTTTTCTGCTGGGCTAGCTCAGGGCTAGCATATATTACCGCGCGACACAGCGTCACCTATCTTGCTCTCACGGTATTGAAAGGAAAGTGACAGGTAGTGAGTTGAGTGTCTCAGTTGTTATACTAGACGTGCTGATCCGCCTCGAGCATTTATCTCCCCAGCGATACCAGGGACAACCAACCGGTAAACGATTTGCTGAATTTGCTGGTCGCCTCAATTAATTCGTCTCTTTTTTGCAAGATACATTTTCTCTTCGCAGTAGACCAAGCCACCGGAAAAGGGAATTAAAGACTTACACCGTGTCCAATAAGTTCGAATACAGTTACGATCCTTAATAAAATAAATGTACGCATAGTTTATGTAATGAAAATTATATTATATGAAAGACACACTTTACAGCAAATGTTTTGGAATTACTCCACCTTTAACTTTTTTTACCAGCTTCAAACGTTTCTCAAAAGAGTCACACGCGGCACGCACCGCTTCCATCGGCATATCGTCCCAAATTTGCACGATAACCTCTTTAAAATGGTTCAGGTTTGCGACTTTATAATTATTTAGTTTCGAGAGCATGTAAGACCATACGAAATAATCTAATACGTTTAAATCTGGAGAACTCGGTGGCCATTCATTTTTCGGCAAAAAATCAGTCAAATTAGTTTTGCACCAAGCCTGAACAGCGTTTGCCGTATGTGATGGAGCTCCGTCTTGTTGAAAAACATAATAGTCATCTCCGAACATAGTTTTTTAAATTTGGGGCAACATTTTTTTCCAAAACCTGCAATTTATAATATTCCGCATTGATTTTAACGCCTTTATCAATAAATACTAAAGGCAATTTGCCCCTCTTACAAAGAGCACCCCAAACCATCACTGATGGTGAGCTCTGGAACCTAGGAACATTCTTTTCATAGTCTGGGATGTCTTCTATCCTTGCTGCCCACAACCGGTCGTTCTGGACATTATGAGGCTGCTCTAACACAAAGAGTTTCTCGTCAGAGAAAACAAATTCATCCCCTGCGTGCCAAGAAAGTATGGTGCTGGATCTTTCTACTCTCTTTTTCTTGGTCGCTTCTGAAATGCCATGTACTTTTCGTTTTTTGTAGGCATTACATCCAAGATCTACTTTCAATATATTATGTACCGAACCCCTGGAAATTTTCAGATCAGCAGCTAATTTTCTTATAGAACGGTGTTTTTTCCGCCGAATTCGCTCTCTTATACACTTAATCACTTTTTCGGTTCTAGCTGAACGTGGGCGACCGGATCTTTTTCTGTCCTCTGTAGAAGAGGTCTCTTTATACCTTTTGATAGTAGTATAAACTAGATTCCGTTTAACTCCATGGGGTTGTAACGCCCTGAAGATAGCACCTGGCTTGTCGCCATCACGGAATTTCCTAATAATATCTTCACGAAAGTGCTTCATCGTGGATTAAAACCAAACTAAAAATACGTGACGTTTGAAATTATTGTATTATGTTTATGTCAATATACTTTTTAAATTAAAAAAAAATATATATAGCCAGCAATCCGTATGTCTATACAGCAAGTGCTAAAAGTTTGTATTCGAACTTATTGGACACGGTGTATGTATAAGGTTTTATGACTTAAATGATAAGTACGCCAAATTTATCATTAGATTAAACAAATCCGTAACAATGATCGCTTAAACGCGTGTTGATGCAGGTTATATTTAGTCTTATCGAATTGAATAATGAGTTAAATTACACCTAATCCTTGTTTTATTAAGATATGAACAACAACAAATAATTTAATGATAATAATAATAATTCATTGTTTTTTTACATTTTTGGTTATGAAACATGTATAATAGCAGTTGTATAGTACACAAAACAATGAAAAGGTAGCTGGCTCAGCTAATGCCAGTGGCATGAGCCAGTATGACTCTTGGTCACCGCTGTCATTCTGCCACCCCCATGACTTAGTAACTAAATACATTAAACTATTATTAGATATAAGCTTATATATTGCACAAAAAAAATTTAGAATACAGGTGTCGCACCTAATTTATCATTTAATAAGACAAGGCTATGCATATGCTAAGAGACAAAAAAAAAGAGAAATGGACTAGAAAAATAACAGAGTGGTACCCCAGGGATGGCAAGAGAAGTAAAGGTCGACAAATGAAACGTTGGGAAGATGGACTCAAAAAAGTAGCCGGCCTAGAATGGACGAGAATTGCAAGAGACAGAGAAAGATGGAAATCCTTGGAGGAGGCCTTTGTCGAAGGACAAGCTGTTGTTTAAAACTGATCGTCGTAAATATGCAAATTGTAAAACAGCAATAAAGGCTTATTTTATTTTATTTTATTTTTATTAAGACAAGGATTAGGTATAATTTTGGATAACTTAAATGAAAATTTTAAAACATCCCGTCACAAGTAGCTGGTCATCATGACACCCTCATTGATCGAGTGATATTTGATTTGATGAATTTTGTATTGATGTTTAGCTTTAGTAGCATTTCCTACTACTAAAACAGAACATAAATACAAAATTTTGAATTCTTAGCTTCAATAATTTTGACGACACGTTTGGCTCGGTTTGTAGACACCTGCCTACTGAGCCGGCGGTCCCGGGTTCGAATCCCGGCCAGGGCAAATATTTGTGTGATGAACTAGAATATTTGTGCTTGGTTCATGGTTGTTCTATGTATTTAAGTATATTTATCTATATAAGTATGTATATCGTCGTCTAGTGCCCATAACACAAGCCTTCTTGAGCTTAATTTGGGACCTGATCGATTTGTGTGAGGTTGTCTGATATTTATTATTATTTATTAATAATGGTCGAGATCTTGTCCTAAAATAACAAAGTGACTTACACAAGTCGGAAAATTACCGCCCCAAAGCCCAAGTCTCCTTTACGACGTCATTACTGACGTAAACACCCTTTCGCTGACGCAATTCTCAATTTAAATCGTCGCAAATACAAAATCTATGCTTCAATAAAATGACGTAAGTGCAGTACAATTTGTCAACACACAAAGACGTTTTGGTATACACTTCAATATAAAGCTAGGAGCAGAAGGGTCGCCCACGACCAGTGCAAGGCCGAGTGCATACCCACGCTCGTCTAGGAGAAAGGTGGTATTGTCATTGTGTCCGTGGGCTAAGTTTAGGCTATTATTAATACCTAAAAGAAAAACGTTATATGTATGCTTAGGTTCCGTAGAAACTTACTACGTTTTCGGTACAACATGTAGGTAATTGCATGTAGTTTGCATTGTACACTTGATTGTGGAGAACATTGCGATGTGGGTTTGCTAGTTGTCTCGTCTTAGCGATCAATTCTACGAAGCATCAGGCTACCATCAACCAGGTACTAAAGTCGACAATGAAGACCCATAAAAGATGCAAGCAATGTACGATGACCAGCTTTTTATTTAACTGAAATCTATAGCATCCTTCTGTAGGGTCTACATTATAAGATGATAAAACGTTATTCCTCTATTTATTTCTAGCTATTCAAAGCATTTAAATAACCTACATAACAAACTCATAATTCCTTAGCCTTTATCCCAGTTATTTGAGGTCAACGCTAGTTTTTGCAACGTTAATTTGTCTTTGCGTGTTGAGCTTTGTACATATACATTGTGTTTATCATCGTATATAGCAATACACCAACATCGTGCCGTACGAGTCACCGTCCCTGATCCAAATACTGCGTCGCGTATCGTGTTCAATGACGTGACGTCTCGTATTCAGTGACGTGACGTTGACAGACGGCCTTGGCTCTCTCGCTCTAACGCCAGCTGCACACATTCCAATTAGTTGATAACTTATTATTGTATGTGAAATAAAGTATCAATCAGATAAAAACAAAAATATGCTGATAAAGCTTGCGCAAGGCGAATTCATTATTTAAGTATATCTTCCATACCTTCCAATTAATTAGACATAAGCATGTAAAAGAACAAATCAAACCAATTAACTACTTTATAAAATGAACTAGCTGCGACGCGCGGTATTACCCGCTCGCCCCACGAGAACACTAAATTATTCGGGATAAAAAGGAGCCTATGTGTTAATCCAGGGTGTCAGCTACCTTCATATACCAAAATTTATCAAAATTGACCCAGCCGTTTGGGCGTGAAGAAGTAACAAACATACACATAAACACACTTACACAATTTACCCTTTATAATATTAGAGTGATATACAAAATACCTCTGTACTTTATGGTTATGTAAATAATTATTTGTTGATTAAGTAAGTTTCAATTAACGCCTTTATTAATACCGATTACTTTGGAATCATTAAGATACTTACTATCCTAATAATCTCTAAGATTATAATTTCATTTCCTGTGAATAAACGGTAATTCTACAGATTTTAGTGTTCATTTTAAACCAGTCTTACGAAGATCACTCTACTTGTCGATGCGATGCGAGCAAAGAGCCCTTTACCATAATATCTAGACGAGACAATGAACAACCTATTAAAGTAATCGCGTACTATGACCAACTGAGCATTTGAACAGTGTAGAATTTCGCAGTTTCGTCCCACGCAATCCGCAATAAATGACACATTACAATTTAGCAGCTCACTATGCACACATTATTCAGAAACAATTGAGTGTGTGCGTGGCTTTATACTAGTATCACATTCTAACTTTGGTCCCTTTCCAAACAACGCGATTCGAAGGAGACGGTATCAGTTCACCCGTAAAGATGAGTTGCATTAGATTTCGGTCTATTGTTGTCTGATGTATCGCAGAAAACACGGGACCTCGTTAAAGATGCAATTCAAGTGTCGAAATGGCTAATAGCTAACGAAATATCCGTTTTTACAATGGATATTTTGAATCGAATTTTTAAAGAGGTGTTCTTTGAAAAGAAAGCATTGATTCTTAATGACTTTAGTTTTCGAATCGGGGATAAGTATATTTTTGAAGATAGCTGCGATTTGCCTATTTGTATTAATCATAATTAGGATTGTACAGTCAACCAATTTGATTCCTAGGCCATTTCGCACCTTGTCACAGTGAACGTCAATATGAAAGCCGCTTGAAATCTCATATCATTGTCATTGTGACAAGGTTCTATAGTGGCCTAGAAATCAAATTGGTTGACTGAACAATCAACAACAACTTTATAAGCAGGTATATGTTTTAATGAAGATATGATACATCTATAATTTCTTCTATGCATAAAATCATACGGTCAACCTTACTTTCGAGATTTGTGCAATCTGAGACACGAAGGTCACTGATAAGCCATAGCTGATAAGAGCATGGAAATCAGTCTTGATAACGATGCATCTGTGCACTAAAAAATCTAGTGTTTTCTTCCGCAAACTTCATAAAAAAGATAATTTATGCAAACTAATTATTGAATGACTCATTCCAAAGCCCAAAGTTCACTATCAAGGACATAATGGAGCCAAGTCCAAACACGTAGCTACATATGAAAATTACATATTTATCAAGATTATCAGATAACACTCAAATCATCCAAAAGCTTACCCAATAAATTGCAATCAATCGTCATTATATTTATTACTTGTCAAATAAATGTCAAAACTGGCAGAATAATGACCATAAAATAAAATCAACGACTGTCAAATTTATATCTGCATTCAAATCAGCTTAACGAGCGTCACAATCACAATATATCCACCTGACATTTAGCACCGTGCGACCGGCCCTATTGTCACTCACTCGTTTGTCTAATAGTTAAAAAAAAACAGGACACAATACAGTCAGGTCGTAAAAACAATAATAAAACGGGAAGAACGCCATAAATCGGTCAAAGCTACCACCTTTGTCGTGCGTTCTCACGCGTACTCTTTTCGTAATTTTTATGAATTCCTGAATAGGCCATTACGTAAATGTAAAAGGATGCCTTTCACGCAGATTTCTTTAAAAAAGAAAACAAAATTGAAGGTGCTTCGGCACTTGTAGCTATCTGCGATCGCACAACGATTGGCCGCGGCGCAAATTCGCTCCAACGATTCCCACGACGCGAATTTGCTTGTTACATCCCATCATCTAGAGTAAAAAGAAAGATACGTACCCTAACCATGAGTCTACAGTGACCGTACACGCTAGCGACTACGTAAACGGTTTGTATGGAGAATTGTAGTTCTACAAAGTTACCGTTAGGGGCGCTGTACTATTCTCCATACAAAAATTTTACGCTGTCGCTAGCGAGTACGGTCACGTTAACTCATGGTAGAGGTGCCGAGGCGCCCCCGACGTTCCCATGCCGGACGCACCTAGACAGTTCTTACGAAACTAACAATTTCATTAAATCATCTCCCGACTCAAACTCGTTCCTTTTTCATAAATAATTATTACTTAACCGAGAGCCGGTCCACCTAAGGGTATCGATTATCCCGATGATTAAGATACAAAACTACTCGTGAGCACAATAACATCTATAACTCATAATGAAAACATCATTATTTCGTTACGAGTTACATAAGATAGCCCGAAACGCACTCGTTATAAGTGGTCGTTCGATTTTGAAAAGCTGGTCCGAAAGTCGGGTTATACGAAATGTCATTGTTATCATTCGGAACATCACTCATTTTAATTCGGTTCGCGCCGGCGTCGTGGTTCATCAATTTATATAAATGGCTCATTACTCGGTAAACACAAAGTATTGCGCAACAAAGTCCGGGTCGACGGACCATCTTTCCCAATATCAAGTGTGGGGTGTAATTTTTTAAATCCGATGCAAGTGCTCGGTGCATCACGATTAAATAATTATACATCGGACGTTGCGCAAGTGCACCATAGATGCCGCGGGCGCTAAGAGGATTTCTTTCACGATAAATCCAATAATTTTATTAAAACTCGTTGATAAATACCCTCAGTTTCCGTGTCCGATTTCATTACGAAACGAAATTTCCAGCGCCTCTGAAGGAGTTATATAATTTAACCGATCTGTCACAGATTAGGCTCTGCGTTGTTAACCTTGTCAGCGGAGGAAAGTGAGACGTGGATCCGTTTGGTGTCCATTGCCTGCGGATACTGCTGTCGGGGAAACTATTGGAATTGAACGAGCAGTGTATCTGTATAAGACCAGGTGCACATCTGCCCGAGGGTCCGGGAGCAACGGGCTGTCATTACGAAAGCAGCTATGTGGCGGGTGTGACGAAATGGAAGACATACGGGACTTATTTATTACTTACCTACTACTTATATTTGCTACGTGTTTTTGTAATGCCATACGATAAATAAATTAACTACTTATATCAAACGTAAAAGTGGCGCAAAGGGCTTTGCTCAGATTTTTTATAAGCAGACTGCGGTCGAAATTTGGCATACCGGTTTTGCCTATAGGAGCAATAAAATAAAACATAGATTCTTCTCTTCAAACTGAACAACATTAGAATACTAACTTAAAACTTTGTCATATACAAAACTGTCATGCTGGATTATATTTAATTATTCTCTCTTATATTCAAAGTTTAACTTAGTTGAATTAATAGTATCTACTTTTTAATGATAGTCGCAACAGTCTTCAAAAAAATCACAACGCTTTCTTTCTCAAACAATATTGGTCCGTCCTCTCATTTCTGCTGGGAAAGAATCTATATTTAACGAACCGATTTAATATAATGACTTTACATTTCGGAGAACAATAGGTATTTCCATTTTGTTATCAACGAAAAACATATTGTTATATTATTCAAATGCGAAAAGGATAGATTTTAATACTTCGTGACCGATATGCTATCAGAAGCAAATTGTTTTATAATTATAATATACTCGCTATGTACCTACTGGTCGTACAACAATAATTCCGATTGATAGCGACATTCAACTCTGAGAGATAAATTTGCAACTGAACATGCTTTGATATTAAATATTTCTCCATATTGTATATATACCAGTATAACGACAGAAAATATAATTTCGAATTGAGAACCATTCTTCCTATTCATGTCTTTCAAAATATTATAATTTTTATTTTTAGTCTGGCATAGATTCTATGCATAGCAAAGTCAAACACATAGCAGGTACATGCAAGTTATGTTATGGTATGACACTGCAGTTACCAAATCTGCTATGTGCATCATTGACGTTTAGGAAAGGAATTGTACATAAGTTATAAAACTTATAAATAAACAGATATCTTAATTTATTAAGAATACTTATTATGTAATTACTAATATTGAATTTAACACACTCAACGAGTCCAAAGCGAGCATAGGTATTATCGTAATTAAAAAAGTATGCAATTTCACTTGTTTTTGTGATACACGGTAAAACCCCAATTCTCAATTGCTATTATTCTAAATTGTAATTTATCGGACTTTATGCACTGGCCGTGATTTATTTTTATCAGCTTACGAAAAGGTCGCAAACATACTAATAATGTAAGTAGATAAATAACCAGTGTTACACAAATCGTAATGAAGGTGCGATGTGAACGAGTAGAAAGCTGATAAGAATGATAACGTGTGCGTGGTGATACTAAATGGACTATTGCGTGCGTGTTCCAATTCTTCTACATATGATCGTTTGACATGTAGCAAAATATGATTTAGCAAAATTGTATAAACAACGGACTTAAAGCCTTCAAGGTGTTCTCATTTGATCGTGGTATGGTATAGGATACGGTTACACATAGCAAATATTGTTATCGTGTTATACGGTGTGACCTGCAACAGGTTATTTTTAAAAGTTGCTGATCAAATGTTGTTCAGTTTGAAGATTAGAATATGTGTTTTAATTAATTACTCGTGGTATAAACTACAGGAGGTATATAAATATTTATCTCTCGTCTGAACGCAATTTCAAATTTCGCTAATAATACGAATAATGAGACGGCTTTATACTTTTAAGCTCTGAATCGAAAAGTTAAATTCTTTATTATTGTTTCAGTATCGCGGCTGAGAAAGCCTGCCATCTTTATTGTGAACACTAAACGATAAACGTAAGTATGCGTAATAATATGGGGACCGATATTTGCAGATTAGCCGAACCGTTAGGCAGTTTACAGCCAGTCACGGAAATAAACACTTTTTATGACTTAGCAGTTATTTTAACGTTAAAGTAAATTTACATGTTCCAAGTCGTTCTTTAATGCAAACAGTTTAAAGAGTTTAAAATACATTTCCATATTACCCTTCTAATCACCTGGGCTCAATTTCACTATTCTTTAGTTATTAACTGACGATTATAGCTATCAAATGATATACATTGGCAGGTGTAATCAGCATTTCTTAACTGACAGAGCAGTAAGTAGCACCTTTGAAGTATGCGTTAAAGTCATAATCATAAGGCTCTTAAGTATATAGCGGTTTTATTGATAACTTATACCCTTCCCTTTACGTATACATAATATTAGCTTTATGGTTAATCCGATCAACGTCGTCCAACACCGTCAATGTCAAGTCTTTTGCTAAGAGACTTGCTATAACTGCTCAACATGCAAAATGACTGAGGGTCCACGATTTATCGTAAGTCCGTTTATTAAGATATGCATGTCTAAAGCTGCGACAGTACTTACTACAATAGATGTAATTTGGATCTTGGCGACCACATCCAGCGACCACGACCTTCTGCTTTTCTATGGATTACTATGAAACGATGATGGATTACAAACGACCAGCGAGCCTATGATGGTTGCTTCTATCACGCGATACATAAGTGACAAAGCATCCGTCATGTTTAGAAAAGATGTTAGTGTGAGTGACAGATGCTTTGTCACGTATTTATCACGTGATAAACACAACCATAGGCCCCCTCGGCCGCGTGAAGTGCGGTAGCATGCCTAAGTTGGCAAGATCCTAAAGCCATTTTTAGAGAATCCATCATCCGGGAGCCTTAGCCTTCGACTTACGGTATTTAATAATCGTTAACTATATTGAAATCAACGCCCACAATACCCGCTGAAGCCGCAAAAACGGGAACGCATCAATTTCCAATCAATCACCAACTTTCCCCCTACATTACTGCGTCTAGAAAAATACCTACAGGCTGCAGCGCATGAGGAAGGAATTCTAATCGGGGATAATTACAGTGCAATGCTGGGGAAAAGGGACATAAGTTTCTTATTAGCTTGTATGATGTTATGCCCTTTCTATTTATTTCCTAACGCGGCAGTGCGGTACTACACTCGGGCATGTGTTTCGCGGTGCAGTGGCGTGTGACTCGAAGGGACAACGTTCCAGCCTACGTGCTATAGTGCCGACATGTCTTTAAAGGCATGACCTTGAATGCGTACTTGCAGTTTACGTTGTATCACATATGTTAGGTATGTCTAGATCCTTTTTTTCAATCGTTTTAAGAACCTGCATGAAGTTGAAAGTCTCGTATAAGTTCTTCTGTTCTCGGTGATATCTAGAAACTTGCGCACGAATTTAATTTCCATGTTGGAAAATTCCTCATAGGAATCTTTAAGATATTACTAAATCGATAAAATGGCCTCACGTCTGTTGAACCTACAATGTGCTAAGTTATATTTCCCTGAACCACATAGCAGATTTGGCAGATTTTTTCTAGCCACGGCATGTCCCGATGCACGTTACTTACCATCAAACACTTAATAACGCACGGACGAACCATTCACAAAGCGTAAAATTATCAAGATCTTACCCATAATTGTTAAATTACTATTACATAATTAGGGGTGGGTACAATCGTGCTGATGGTTTAATGCTACTATACTTATACAGTAGTAGTACAGTAGGTACATATTTGTCACTTCTTGTGCAACTTTACTCAAGTTTATAATTAATCGCAAATTATTAACTTAACATTATAAAGGTTTTTTTTTATTATAAGGTAACGATAAAAATATAGGTATCGTCATCTTATGACTCATCTCGAAAGTATCAAAGTAGAATAAAGCTCAGAACGTATCGAAACTAAGTCGACTTTCTCGAAATCCATTAATTTCTTCGTATCTCCGCGCGTTTATTTTAGTCTTAAAATTCATAAGTAACGGGCGACGACAAGTGAGAACAAAAATGCTAAATGAGAATATAATGTTAACTCATTCGCGTCCCCTTTTTAATAGAAAACCGACTTTCTCGCAAGTGACATGACTGGGATCGCGGCGCGAGCAATTTTATGGATATTTGACTGGATTGCATTTCAATCGGACCACGGTGTATATAATGGTGCTGATGTGCGTATAAGTAATAACTGTTGCCTTGCAATATTAGAATCGCAATAGTCCCCGCAACATTAATATCTTTTTCTACTCCAGTACTTTTTTCTGTTATTTATATAGTTACTAACTCTAATATAAAGACATAAATTATGAAAGTCTGTAAAAGTCTATACTCTACTGCTCAAAAACACACTGCTAACCGATGTTATAATGTCGCCAAAAAACCATCACTTAGTACCTCAGATTACATGATGAACAGATGCATTCACACAATTTGCAAATTAAAAAAAAAAAACTTTTGTACTAAGGCATTGCTGCCAACTTAAAAAAAAGTTTTATCTTCAGTGCATGGATGTTTAGTATAGTGAACGTATACCTTTATGTATAAGTTTAATTTTTTTGACAGATGTTTAGTATGGTGATCGTATACCTTTATGTATAAGTTAATATTTTTTTGACAGATGGATGTCAATTAAAAAAAAGTTTATCAGACAATTTTTCTTTTTAATTTTGTTGATTCCGAGCGGGAACATGTAATTATTTTCTCTGTTGTTTATTTGCATTTTATTTATGAAATGTCGAGTCGTAGAAAAAGTATTGTATGCAACGTTGTATAAGTAGGTCAAAAAACGCTCGTGGCATCTTTCTTACGATGTTCGCTGCGCTCACATCGTAACCCTTGCCACTCGCGTTTTTTGCCCCCTCTTATACAACGGTTGCATAAAATACTATTATTGTTAGCTTCAACGAAAGTTGCAATCGAATTGTAAATACTATAGGTACTAAAAAGTTTTAACTGTTTTATTCATTAGGTAAAAAATTCTCAATCTAACTGAAAGTGTGAATTAATTGAATTTCAATTACAATTTCAAGTAACAAGCCATTAACCGCCTATTTATCAATCAGAATACGTGACCTACCTCACTTTAACACATCAATAGAAGACGTCAGCATAGAAGATGTTTCTCATGTCCAGATAATTTTGTTTCAGAGGATTATTCTACATAAAATACAATAGTTGTATTGAAGCCTGTACTATCAATATTGACACAGCTCGGATACCTCCGTTTTCTAACGTAGGTATAACTCTCGCTTAAGGCTTGGATGTAATCCAATTTAAAAGGCATTGCATCGCACGTGCATTGCATTTCAACATTCAAAAAGCCGACACCGACTGATTCCTTTCTAAGGGGCATATGTGATTTGCGATATTTTGGAATATGAGTCTTATTCCGTACGTTTTGGTGGTGAGACCAGTTGAAAATGCAAACAGATAATATTCTCAAGAAGAAAAAACCCTATGTACATGCAGTGCCTATATTCTAACATGGCATTGTTATTGAATGTATTTTTTGGTCCTGCGCCACTTTAATCCTTCGAGAATAAAGCGCATTGCAGTAAGAGTCTATTATTAAAAAGCCTTGGTCACGTCATAAACTCATAAATGCAGTAAAATCGATAAACGAGTTGTTATAGTTGAAAATTTTAAGATTTCACGATAAAACAGCCAGATAGCCTATCTGAATGACGCCAAATACCTATTTATCAAAATATCAGAAAATTTACACAAAAATACCTAATCAAAGGAGTTTAACTGTTATACTGTAATGTGTACTTTAGTGATGTACGCAAATACATACAACACCAGTGTAACACAGTACAGTGACAACTTCTTTATTACGTATGTTATTTAATATTTATACAACACAAGCTATGTGCACAATCATAAAGAAAAAAGTGAACAATTTTATATTGTTAGAAACGCCTTGTAAGTTTACTTAGTTTTCAGTCGTACCTATATACCTTTTTCTTATAAATTAACTCTTCTATTTCACACACACAATTCTTTGATCGTCCGCTTCATCCTAATAACCTCTCCCAACCCAACCCCCAGCCCATTTTCGTGCGTAAAACTGGAAAACTTGACCCTGAGCGACATTTATAGGTTCTATTTTCATCTTTCGCTACTACGCGTGCGTATATTGTTTCTATGATACATGTATCTAATGTTTCCGCATGTATATGGTATTCACCGCAAAGTTGGCCGTAAGTAAAATATCTTACACGGTGGCATTACAACATAATAAGCACATTTTATGAACAAACTACAAACGAAACAAAAACGAGTTAACAATTGATTTATAGCGTAGAATATGAATAAGTTTCTGTCAAAAATTACATTTTAGTGACAATCTTTTATAGCTAACTGTACTTTTCTTTGGATATCCATCAAATGCTCACTATGACGATTCTAAAGAGCCCAAGCTCGGTGGGATTGCTTTTTCTATTATAGAGTTCCTATGGCCACCGTCCGGCTCCATCATCAGATCAACCCCATGGTACCATATTATTGTATTGTCATCAAAGTTAAGTAGGTAAGTATGCAAAATTTCAGCTCAATCGGTTGACGATATCTGCTTCAAAATTGAGTTGCAAAATTTCACCCGAAGAAACATACTTTAAACATACCATGCAAGCTAAATAAAAGCTTGTAAAATACTTGTGTTCGAGTATACTTAAAGTATCTACGATATAAATGAGCAATATTTTTCGACGAATAGTTTACTGATAATACTTAATGTTTTTTTTTAATTTTGAAATTAAAAAAAAACATTGAGTAGCAAATACAAGACATTCGTCCAAATTATCCCTATGTGGAAAACTTTCGCTATGTGAAGTCAAGCACCAGAGCGGGGTTAGCATATCTCGACGCGACTTCGCTTGTCTAAGCTAAGTCGCGTCGAGAGAGTCGTCACCTGTTTCGCTCGCAAAGTATTGACAGGAAAGTGACAGGTAGTATTTGTCGCGTGACAAACAGTTGCGTGTCACAGTTATGCTACACGTGCTGGTCCGCGTCGTTATGTGTTTTCTTTCTTTCTTACGTCACGCACCCCGTAGGTGACATTCAGGGATATTTACGTCGCAGTAGCCACAGGGCGCAGTCTTCCGGGCGGTATCGATCCGTCCACGCTCAAGGACAACCTGTGGCTTTGCTGCATTTATATCAGTACCCATGAGTTTACATTGAAAGTACTCGCTAGCGACTGCGAAAACGATTTGCATGGAGAATTGTAGTTCTACAGTAAACGCTAGAGGCACTGTACTATTCTGCATACAAATCGTTTACGCTGTCACTAGCGAGTACGGTCACGTTAACTCATGTTAAGGGTACAGAATCTCTTTGTAAGTTCACAGAGGCTCTAGTGTCAGTTTGCTGTTATTTTTAAGGGAGACATCAACGCGAAGTTTTGCTGCATTGGAAAATTTGGAAACTTACACTTGAGGCAGAGAGCACAATAGGCATGACCTTTACTGATCCTATTTTTTATTGGGATGAAATGTCTATACCATATTACGTAAGAACTGCTGTAAGAAAGACCCATAATAATTGACATTCCTACAGAGTGCTAAAAACGACTACTACGCTGTTTGAACGAAGTGATTCCAAAAAAAAACTGTATGTTCTTTAGTATGAAATATCCTGAATTTTCAGCACAGACCTATTAATAATATTGTTTATTCAAAACATAAACAATTATAGCCGTGGGCTGTCGCCATCCAGTTTGTTTGCAAACCAAACGCATACTCCAGAACCAAACGGACGTAAGTTAGCAGGAGACACGTGTCAGTTACGATTTTCTGTTTTCAGAGGGTAGCACAAGCCCAATACATTACGCGTTACATTCAGCATTGCATTATCATCCCTCACTCGTAACAAGTAGTGTACATCAAAACCATTGATAGGATAATAATGTCGCATCATTCCGAAAGAGCGTACATATACTCATGGTTCGTCAGACATACGTCGTTTTACATCGAAGGAGAAGAGGGCTGTATTGTGATGAGCGGGCGGGTCACGGAAATCGTGCGCACACGACGAAGTTTAAGACATGGATTGTTTTATTGTAGCGGACGATAACCTGTACTTTCCATGTATTTATTAGTAAAAAAATTAGAGAGCTTTCACCTCTTTTTTTGTAAATGGTAGTGCTTGACCCTAGTTTCACGAAGACCCAAACTCAATCAGGATCGAAAATTGGCGTTGCTTCTTTCGGGTTCCGTACTCAACAAGACAAGAACCTTTATAATTTTGCCATGTCCGTTTGTCTGTTGCGGTTGGGACTTTGTTCAGAGACACGTAGCACAAAAATTAAAACTGGGCATAGGTATACAAATATGTATTTTAACATGCCGAAAAGTGATAAAATTTAATTAAATATTAAAAAATTACGACTTCTATCAAAGCAGAGATGATTTTTTCTCGCCTGCAGCATAGCGGGGTCATTGTACAATAATATAGGTAATTCAAACTTATTGTGGGTGTGTGATACCATACCCCGTCACTAATACATATCGTCAAATTGCTTAGTAAAAAAAGGGCAAGGCTAGAATGACCAATTTTTGTGGATGTTAACGTGTCGTTTGAAGACTGAAGTAGGTACACCGCTAATGAATTACCAAATAAAATATGCAAAAATTTGTGTAATTTTTCGTCGGCCTTAGGGGAAAATACTAACACGCGTTATGAGCAAAGTTAACCTAATAAAATAATATACTCCTATATATTATATTATGTCCTAGACGACGCGTATGGCGCATTTTGTACACACCTAGCCTACTACCCATAACACAAGCCTTCTTGAGCTTAATTTGGGACTAGATCGATTTGTGTGGTTTGACCAATATTTATTTAAGTATATTATGTTTATCAACACCTAACGTAGGAAAATAAATACGTTTACCCATCACAACTTATAAATATTCACATATTATCATTCCAATTGTGACAAATAGATGACAAAAATGTTGACATAACCACTGTGTTATTTACACACAGCTCCAGAGCTGACAAAGCAAACGCTACCAAAACCAGACTGTAACCCAACCGTAGGCAAATACCTGGAAGATATTCCTGGAACATCTCTCCAGGGCACAAAGAAAACCAGAATGTAATACTCGTCCTATAAGGTATAAAGTTAAGTTTAAACTTGGGAGGTATTTGTCCTATTGTCGCAGCAACTTTGTATCAGAATGCATAGATGTTATAGTTAACGATATTTAAACTGCTTTCCAAACATCGTATTTTACTCAGTAATATAAATTGAAAACGAACCTTGCAGCGTATTAAATAAAGTTATTATTTCGAAGCATCGCAAAAGTCGGACAGTATAGTTTTTGAAATAAGAGTCAATTTTATCGGCGAACCAAAAAGGATTCCCGTGTCAATCGGTTTTATTGGATTCCGTCAAATAAACCGTAAAAGATTTTTTGCTAGATACACCATTAGATTTTATTGTGGAGAAAAAAACACCGGTTTGGAGGTAAATGAACTTATTAGCGAATGGCAATTTAGGATTTTATTGCGGAAAGGAGTTGTTATGGTGTTATTATAATAAGGTGTCGAATCTCAATGGTCATTGGTGGTTTTCTAAAAGATCACGACTTCACGATAATATTATAGAAATAACAGACTGATAAATTGATAATGGACAAAAACACATTTACAAATTACTTTACTCTAATTTCCTTATTTAGTTGATTTGAGTGGCCATAAGTGTTATCTTTAGCCACAACATAAAAAAGATCAAATGCCATGGTTTGCTTCTTTTTACGAAAAAAATACCTACATACCGTCGAGTTTCTTTCGATTTGATTGTGAAATGCCGGAAGATTAATTCCGAATCGTAAAAGTGTTTTGCGATTTTGTACACGCTAGGCTCCTACAAGGTCTAGCATTTTTAATCATTTCAATTGACCCTTCACTGAAAATCCTTACATGACTACCTAAATCCCTATTCATCGATACACAGAAAATAATACCTCAAAGCAACCGCGTCAGGCGTTGTCCCTCCGATACATCGACAGATTGACAATCCAAAACATAAATAATGTAATGATGGACCCTTACAGGTATCAGGTAAAACAAGGATATATTTAACATGGACTTTAAAGTCGATACGTAAGCGCTATTTTCGCGTAGCAGTTTAAATGTGTTAAAGGTAGATTAGAAAACGTGCTACAATACATGAAAACCATTTTAGAGTGGCAACTATATCGTAAATTGTGTGGTATATCGTAAAGTTAAGGTATAGGGGTATTGGATTTGTGGTGCACTTCAATTCAGGGTGTTATTCTCTGTGATTTATTACCACCATCATTACTTTTCGTGACTTAGTTATTTTTAGGTTTCCGTACCCAAAGGGGTATTAAGGGGTATTACTAAGACGCCAATGTCCAACTGTATGTCTGTTCTATACCATGGAGATAGCAAATGGTACCCGGTTACCTTAGCCTATAGACGCTTTGTAACTCCATGGGATTTGTCGAGTGTTGCCGATCTTATAAAAATCTGTACACTCCTTTTTTGAAGAACTGCATACCGTAAAACTACCCAACTATAGTCCAGTCCACACAACTATGGTCCAATTTAATCCGAAAATTACTCGTTAATATATATGACAGTTATAACGAATAAACTCTAAAGTGTATGGTATGTAAACACTTTATTGTACACAAAAACAATACACAAAACTAAATTTTACTTTTTGAAGTGAATAACATAATTAAACAAATGTAAATAAAAACCTATAAAATCACTGATAGAATATGGATTTTGATAAAAATAAACGACTTTTGTTTTGGACCAATAGATGGATGATTTTTTTTTTTATTTTTTTTTATACCAAAAAAAAACTAATAAATAAATACTATACAAACTGTGACGTTTGGACTATAGTTGGATAGTTTTACGGTAAGTACTTGGTTTTGGTTGGTTGGATTAATTATAACTAGTCACGTTGATGGACATGACAGTATTGACAGTTGACAATGGCACACGTGGCTCACCTCACTCGACAGCGCGTCAAAATCGCACGCTCCTATCTCGCCATCAAAACAATCAAACAAATGTTTATCTACCCGATCGATCACTTTCTTTGCTTTTACGTAGATGAAATATTTACTTGGTCCCTGCATGGTAACGGTTTCAGTTGGGTTGCGTGATTATTAAAATTCAAATAAACAGAAGGAACTACATTGGTACAAAAATCAAAGCACAAAGAAAACTTTAACCTGCGGGAAGAGACCGTCGTGTATCAATACTTCAGTAGAAAAAGGTCCCACATTAAAAATAATGAAAAGAGTTAAAAAAAAAAAAATAGGTAGTCCTTGGGTCCAAGGTTTGAAAGTAAAAGTCGTTAGGTTATTTTAACAATACCGAAATGTGAACTGTTTAAAAAAAGTGTAAGACTAACGATTATTATGTCTTTCAATATATTATGTCTATCAATTTTGTGTTATAAGCCTAGGGACACAAATAAAATACCTATAGCTAGTCAAATACTTTGCGTTTTGCATAGATGGAACATTTTTAGGGCTTTGCACACGACACGACCGACGTTTTTAGGGTTCCGTAGCCAAATGGCAAAAAACGGAACCCTTATAGATTCGTCATGTCTGTCTGTCCGTCTGTCCGTCTGTCTGTCCGTCCGTATGTCACAGCCATTTTTTTTCCGAAACTATAAGAGCTATACTGTTGAAACTTAGATGTATTCTGTGAACCGCATTAAGATTTTGATGCAAAAATAAAAAAATAATAATAAATATTGGGGGCTCCCCATACTTAGAACTGAAACTCAAAAATATTTTTTTCATCAAACACACTTCAAAAATGATATCGAAGTTTTTTAAATATTTTTTTCTAAACCGTATAGTTTGCGTGACAGACGCTTCCAAAGTGGAAAAAAGTTGCCCCCCTCTAACTTCTAAAATAAGAAAATGAAAAATCTAAAAAAAACATATGATATACATTACTATAAAAACTACCAACGAAAATTGTTTTGAACGAGATCTAGTAAGTAGTTTTTTTTTTAATACCTCGTAAATCGTAAACCACTTTTTTTTTTATATAATATAAATCGTAAACCGTTTCATTAAATCAACTCAAATATAAAAATAAAATAGGTAGTCCTTGGGTCCAAGGTTTGAAAGTAAAAGTCGTTAGGTTATTTTAACAATACCGAAATGTGAACTGTTTAAAAAAAGTGTAAGACTAACGATTATTATGTCTTTCAATATATTATGTCTATCAATTTTGTGTTATAAGCCTAGGGACACAAATAAAATACCTAGCTAGTCAAATACTTTGCGTTTTGCATAGATGGAACATTTTTAGGGCTTTGCACACGACACGACCGACGTTTTTAGGGTTCCGTAGCCAAATGGCAAAAAACGGAACCCTTATAGATTCGTCATGTCTGTCTGTCCGTCTGTCCGTCTGTCTGTCCGTCCGTATGTCACAGCCATTTTTTTTCCGAAACTATAAGAGCTATACTGTTGAAACTTAGATGTATTCTGTGAACCGCATTAAGATTTTGATGCAAAAATAAAAAAATAATAATAAATATTGGGGGCTCCCCATACTTAGAACTGAAACTCAAAAATATTTTTTTCATCAAACACACTTCAAAAATGATATCGAAGTTTTTTAAATATTTTTTTCTAAACCGTATAGTTTGCGTGACAGACGCTTCCAAAGTGGAAAAAAGTTGCCCCCCTCTAACTTCTAAAATAAGAAAATGAAAAATCTAAAAAAAACATATGATATACATTACTATAAAAACTACCAACGAAAATTGTTTTGAACGAGATCTAGTAAGTAGTTTTTTTTTTAATACCTCGTAAATCGTAAACCACTTTTTTTTTTATATAATATAAATCGTAAACCGTTTCATTAAATCAACTCAAATATAAAAATAAACAAAAGGCCTTTAATTTCATAAATCAATGGTACGGAACCCTTTGTGCGTGAGTCCGACACGCACTTGACCGGTTTTTTAAAGAGTTGACGACGCGCGACGTCACCACTTCTAGGCGTTTAAAAAACAGTGTGCAGTGTGTACAAATGTCGTCCGTTACATACGACGTTTTTTGGATGCACGTCGTGAGCTCATACACAGTCGCGCGGAAAAGCTCTTACTTCGTGGATCTTGGTAGTGTGTTCAAGTCCAACGGTCACTTTGGTTGCGTGATTATTTTAAGTAAATAAAATGTTTTCGTTATAATTTTAACACCAGTTCATGGTCAGTGTTACTATGCGTGTTTAACTTAAATAAACATCTATTACCTACCGGGCTATTTAACTAAGTAAGTAGCCTTAAAAATGGTAATTTACATGCAAATATAATAATTTGAATATAAACTCATAAACATGCATTATTAGCATATTAAAATGTCACCAAAAAGAAATGTGTAACTTATTTTAACCAATAAGTTACGAATTTCTTTTCGGCCAGGTTGCGCCTTTAAAGTTTTTTTTTATAGTTAGGTCTTTGAATCAATGGTTCAATAAAATTATGCTACCTACATAAAAAATTTCACAAATTTAAAAATCAGTAATTTAAATCCTAAAACCTTCATAACGATATGATGAACATAAAATTTCTGTACCAAGTCATATTACTTCTTAAAAAATCGCCTTTAGTTCGTGACGCAAAATGCCTAATTATTCGGTAGGTAATTTAATAAGATAACTTAATTATTACATTATCATTAGCTACGGTAATGACTGCCGCATTGCAGGTATGGAGTTGGCACGAAAACTATCCTGAAAAACCGGCCAAGTGCGAGCCCCACTCGCGCACGAAGAGTACCGTACCATATTTTTTTTCATATTTATTGTTTATTATTATAGTGGCCATAGTAATAGATATTCTATGATGAAATGTTAAGTATGGCTATGACCATTCAACGGTTAGAGCATATAAACGAAGAAAACCCTAAAATAACACGTTTGTTGTAGTGCCCCCTTTAATTTTTAAGTTTTATTTTTATTTTCAGTATTCGTTGTTATAGCGGCTACAGTTATACACAAGTTTAAAAGATACTAAAGCCTTCTATCAGACGGACTCACAGACAGGTCCAATTAGTACCATTTGGGTACAGTCCCTAAAAATACCATCCCCTATCCTGATTATACTTAGTAGCTACATGTACTTCGCATATCGAAGGAGTGAAATAAAAGAAGGTATGTCTCGAAACGTGTATTTATTTCGGGCATCGAGAAGAAATAAACTGTGCTTTATCTAAGTCATAATTGTTGTATAATCCCTCCTTTTCTCACTCGTGCAATTGTTAATCTCGGCTTGATGGCCGCGGTTTATCGCGCTACCAGAAACGGCACATACGCTGTGGAACTGACGTCAAGAATCTCGTAAAAACAAGTGCCGATCGTAATCTAAACACCAGAGGAAAACCGTATTTCATTAGACAAGCAATGATCGGTAGAACCACGGTGAACGTAATCAGTATCTTGACTCTCAAGCAGTACGAAGAAGCCGCGGCTAATATTGTCGACAGTACCTATCCTTACTAACACCGTGACTACCTACTACAGTTGAAAAATCCAATACTGAAACCAAAAATATGCCATTTTGAATTCCTCAATAAAATCGTAATTCAGAACAGTCTCGTCGTCAAAAACAAAATCCATGCTTATCTAAGTCCGTTCGAGAAATTTCGGTCTCTCGCTTTTGAAGTGTATGACAGAGCTAAACTTATTCCCGCAATTTAAAGATCTCTTATTCTCTTATACAGCTACTATAGACAATTCTTCACTCATTGGAATTTCAGGAAAATATATAAGCGCGAAAACAACGGTTGTAAATGAATACTGACGCGCATTAATACGCAATTTTTTTGCACCAAGTTGTGATACTGATTAAAACCCTACTGCGCTAGAACCATTGAACCTATAACTAATAATAGACTTTCATAGACCGAGACCTATTTCTCATACATTGGAGCATCGTGACAGAACAATACGGTAACAATATACAGGCAAAAACCAACAGAAAAGAGTTAATAGATTATTGTCTGATCGCTTTTTGCTGCATCCGGCCGTGCGTGAAGGAAATTTGGAGTGCTTACTTTTCCAAGCTCTTAATCAACGTGCGCATTTGATTGACAATATCATCCATATTTTAAGCGATGTAAAGTTTACAATACTATTAAAGTAGCGTCAGATACGAGTTTCAGAAAATAAGTCTATTCATGGAAGATTTAAACTAGATTCCCATGACTTGAGGAACTTTGTGGTGATAATGTTGTTTTTTTCGCCCTAGGAAGTCGGTTACCGCGCTATGATATAGTTTGGGAAGACACGTGTATTAGTTGTAATGAATTATGTAATTTCTTGACATGTTTTTTGATACTAAGTGCTAGTACTAATTAGTATAATGGGGTGTTTTAATGTTTTTCGGACTGAAAATATACATTCGAAACTTCAAAAGTGATCTAGATTCATTTCGCTATCGCTTAGTCTATATAAAAAAAGGTTACTGAGACTATCAATAGTTGTAATTAAAAGACATTGACAACCAGTTTACAAACCATTAATGTTAAACTAACTAAATAAGCATAATCGCAAATTAGATAAACTGGCATCTCCAGTTGATTTATCCACTCGAAGGCAAAAACGGAACACGTTAGTCCACCCGACGAATGCTGTTCTCATTAACGAGTTTTGCATTTGCCTATAACCCTGTCACCAGTTAACGTACTTCCTCCGAATAAACGGAGGAAAGGTCTTTCTAACGTATATCTTCAGTTTTCAACAGATTTCAAAAATGAGGAGCTTCTCAATTTGGTTGTAAGTATTTTATTTGAATGGGGAATGGGGCGAGTTATGCTCAGAGTTTTCTTGCGGAATCGAATCCGAAATGATGAGATACGCAAGAGAAGTCGCCAGTCACCAAACTTAAGAGGCCTTATTCCTTTTAAAATTGATTTTTTTCATATTATGACGAATATATTGATAATTTCAACCAACTTTTTGAAATGCATAATACTTTTCCTCGAGTTCTAGGTAGTAACATAGCTATTTCATCGTTTCATTGCGTGCAGTCGAAAATAAGTTAATAAAACTATTTTTCCATGTGAATTTTGTCATTATCGAGTAGTTTTTCAAACAATAATTATCAATGAAAAGTTCAAACTGAAGGTTTCAAATATATACCAATGAATCCCAATTGCCCTGTTCTAGGTAGTAACATCAATAATATGTTAAGAAACATGTTTGATCATAGAGAAAAATCTCTAAACAATCAGCATTTTAAAAGGAATAAGGCCTCTTAAGTGGCAGGTGGCAGTGTGCACTGGGCGGGCACATTGCTCGTAGAACCGATGGCTGCTAGGGCAGAAGGGTTCTTGAGTGGCAACCGCGGAGTGGAAGACGCAGCGTGGGAGGTGCGCAACAAGGTGGACCGACGACCTGCTTAAGATCGCGAGCACAAATAGGACGAGGGCGGCGCAAGACCGATCGTTGTGGATAGGCTGATAATGATGATCATCATCCTCCTAGCCTTTGTCCCATTTTTTGAGAATGAATTCTCAATCGGGGTCGGCTACCTAAAATCCCAAGATGTGGCGTAGGCACTAGTTTTTACGCAAGCGACTGCCATCTGACCTTCCAACCCAGAGGGGAAACTAGGCCTTATTGGGCTTAGGTGGTTTCCTCACGATGTTTTCCTTCACCGAAAAGCGAGTGGTAAATATCAAATGACATTCCGTACATAAGTTCCGAAAAACTCATTGGTACGGGCCGGGTTCGAACCCGCGACCTCCGGATTGAAAGTCGCATGCTCTAACCACTAGGCTATCACCGCTTCCTAACCTTTTCCGCTTTTAGGCTGATAATGATGATGATAATTTTAATTCATATTATAACTAATATGAATTAAAATTATGGAACTTCGGCATTTATAAACCGATTAAGTTTTTTTCTTTGTTTGAGAGAAGTTATCTCGAGATTGGTCCCATAAAATGTTGGTAAAGATCTGATGATGAGATCCACGAGGAGTCGAAGGAACTCCTCAAACATTATAGGAACATATATATCTATACCGATTTATGTGTTACTTTATCGTAACTCGTTCCGTTGTTCTAGGGCATATAATCTTCTAATTGAAGTCGGTATTTTAAAAAGTTCTTATTTGCGTTCATAATGCCATAATGCCAATACACTTTTATTGGTTCACACTAAAAATGTAACTGCAATGAACTCGTTTTAGCCTCCTAATCGCACGTCGACTCTGCTGTACCGTTCCTGAATAACTTACCGTCAATGTGTTAAAAAGATATCAATGCGCTGATGAGAACATACATTTGAAACTGTAATTAATTGAGTTTACTTTTTGCACCAGCATATTTATGTGTATTCATTAGATAGCAACATTGACGTAATGGATAGCAATTAATATCTAAGATCGATACCGACAGTTTGCATTCCGCAGTTTGTTTTATGGCATGCCTTCAAACCAATTATACTTTTTTTTTATGAAAATCTAGTACTTAATACGTAAAATAAATCGATGTTTGATAGAAGAATGTACGTAACACTGACCCTGACGTAATCGAGGTAGTACAAACTATGTTACAAGTGTCTCCGAGGCCAAGGATCGACAAGACTGTCAGTCAGAGGACAAAATAGGTACAAGTAGGTACGGAAATGACATTGAGTAATGATGACTCGACTGACGACACACTTGACTTTTTAGCAAGTAAGCATCTAAATTACCTGTTTCGTTTAATTTCGACAAAATATCTTGGTAATTTACAACAGGACAACGAATGCGTGAAATTTCGATTGCAGCGTAGGTAATGTACTTTTTTTTCTGAATTAAGGTAAGGCATACCTTTATGATTACCTATTAATTAATTATGCTAGAAATAAGATAGCAGCAAACTATCTTCATAACAGATTTAACCTCTCTACGGGCAAACCAGGCTTACCAAAGTTTAAAATGTTAATATGTTCTGTAAGTACCTAAGTTTGAGTAATTTATATCTTACCACATTTCCGTAGGTAAAGAAAACACCGTCACTAATCCGGAATTAACTTACCGAAAAGCAATAAAATATAATGAATATCTACCGTTATTTGTACATGCGTGCTTTATGAACGCAAATGCGCATAATTTGGACATTAAAAACTATTAAGCCACACGTAAATTAGTAGCAAACATTAATGTGATGTAATTTAATTATATACATTAAAAAGGTTAATGTTTACCTACATGAAAATTTTGAGCGCGTTTTTGTATTTTACGTGGCCGGTTAGCGACGGTTTGTTAATTGCATTGCAGCATGACATTTGCATTTTATTTTTATGAATAATTTGTTATGAGTGTAACGTATGTAGAATTATTAATACTTATTATAGTAGAGGATCCCTTTAAGAACGACCTTCACCGAGATGTTTATTTGATTAAATGTATTTTATATTTAATTTAATATGTCAATAAATATATTGCATATGGGTTGCCTAACAAATTTTAGTCCAGGGTATGTTTAATTAATGATTAAAAAAAATTTTTTTTTAAACATTTGATTAGGTATTAGATAAATTCTATACCAATCGAAAGTATGAAGCCCATAGAATATGCAAACGTTAGGTTGCCTATTCTTTTCCCGTCACAACTATCGGGTAGCCAGGTTTAAACTGGTAAATCTATACTAGCATTTTGCAACGGTCTGATTATTGAATTGAAATTAAATAACATTAAAGATTATTTTATTATGAACACGGTGGTATAGGGTTGCCTGCGAAAAATCTGTCCAGAATTCCGGTTGTCGAATTTTGAAAAGTAAAATATTGCAGCGAGTGAATGTGTGCGACTGAGAGGTCCCAACCAAAACCATCCCATACGATAGAAGAGGACACAGCATAGCAGCTGTTTGAAGTCCGCCCATAAAAAAAAAGAGAGTGCGCATGCTATTTGTGCTTGAAAATGAAAAGGATAGCGATAGACTCGTATATGCTGTGCATTATTTTGGAGTAGATTGTCGCTATAGATACAATAAAATGCATGGTATAATAATATACTCCGCCTGGTACTCTCTTCCGAGACTCGCGAACCACATGACTGACACAAGCCTACGTCATCATGGTGTTCAGAGTTTCACATACTTTTAAATGTTGGAGAATTTTAACCAACGGTGAAAAGTGTTTAAACGGCATTAATTTTAAGTGATTCAAGTAGAAACATAGGTAGTAAAATAAAACAAATGTAATGTATCTAATCTTTCGGAGTTTCTTCTCAACAGGCAGTGGTCACCTCTTGTGAAATGTCGATAGACTCAGACATGTAAAAGTGCCCTTGTGGCCTACTTGCAGAATAAAGTTCATTATTTCATTAATTAATTAATTTAATTGATTAAAAAAAAAATTAAATAACTATTTCTCTATTTTAATAATAAACTACTCCAAAATAATGTACAGCATATACGAGTCTATCGCTATGCTTTTCATTTTCAAGCACAAATAGCATGCGCACTCTCTTTTTTTAAATGGGCGGACTTCAAACAGCTGCTATGCTGTGTCCTCTTCTATCGTATGGGATGGTTTTGGTTGGGACCTCTCAGTCGCACACATTCACTCGCTGCAATATTTTACTTTTCAAAATTCGACAACCGGAATTCTGGACAGATTTTTCGCAGACAACCCTATACCACCGTGTTCATAATAAAATAATCTTTAATGTTATTTAATTTCAATTCAATAATCAGACCGTTGCAAAATGCTAGTATAGATTTACCAGTTTAAACCTGGCTACCCGATAGTTGTGACGGGAAAAGAATAGGCAACCTAACGTTTGCATATTCTATGGGCTTCATACTTTCGTTTGGTATAGAATTTATCTAATAATCAAATGTTTAAATAAATATTTTTTTTAATCAGTAATTAAACATACCCTGGACTAAAATTTGTTAGGCAACCCATATGCAATATATTTATTGACATATTAAATTAAATATAAAATACATTTCATCAAATAAACATCTCGGTGCAGGTCGTTCTTAAAGGGATCTTAGACTATTATAAATACACAAGCTTTTAGCACGTCCATAGATTGATTTCAGATTTTCACTGGAAACTCTGGTTCTAAACCAACGACTTTCATTCGTTCTCGTTGTTTTTTTTACCTCGGACATATTCCGTCATTTAAAAACAAAAACTGATTTCGAAAAATAATGTTTGGTTCGAGAGAAGGTAGAACCAAGTTGGTACCATAATATTTTAGTAAAGATCTGATGACGAGATCCGTTAGAAATCGAAGTAACACCTCAAAATTAAAGGCATGTATTTAACGTGGCGACAAATTAATTAAAAAATTAAAAGGAGCGCTTTTTAGGGATATAAAAAAAAATAACCAACCTAACCTAACCCGGCCGAGTCGGATCTTCTGCTAATATTAGTCGCCAAGTCATTATTTATAGTACCTCGCCTATGATTTCAGTAATCTTGTTTATTATTTCTGCTACCTTAAAGTAGCTGCCATTATTTGAATTTTAAAATATCCTTAGTTTAAAGCTCATTTAATATAAATGATTGCCAAAATATTTAATCGCTGACAAGTTATTATTTTAGTTGAAAATAGTTTGCTGCTCTTTTATTTTTCTGTCGCCGCGAAAATAATAAGCCAAAATTAAATATTAATTATAGGATAACTATCACAATTTCGGTAGTTTTATAGTAACTGGGTCAGTTGTTCTCGGAGATGCAATTTGTCTTGATGATGTTGTTTTTTAGGGTTCCGTACCCAAAGGGTAAAAACGGGACCCTATTACTGAGACTTCGCTGTCCGTCCGTCCGTCCGTCCGTCCGTCCGTCTGTCGGCAGGCTCTATCTCAAGAACGGTGATAGCTAGACAGTTGAAATTTTCACAGATGATGTATTTCTATTGCCGCTATAACAACAAATACTCAAAAATACAATAAAATAAATATTTAAGGGGGGGCTCCCATACAACAAACTTGTTATAGATTATGGTACGGAACCCTTCATGCGCGAGTCGGACTCGCACTTGCCCAATTTTAATAACTTTATTAATGATATCTTAGGTTAATAGCCTGAAAGGGGAAGTAGTCTTTTATTAATATTGTTAATTAGATTCCAATAGATACTTACAGATGCCTTAGTCTCTGTAGGAGATACTATAGTATCGACTAAGTATCGAATGCTCGGACTTCAAAGCGTAATTACTTGTGCGATTATCGGTACTCACACGATATACTATAGTCCTTATAAGGTTTGTTTCACGCGACACACATTCTCAATTTTATTAAGTTTAATTGGATTCAGAGAAAGTTATTGAGATTCCTGACAATCCTCTACAGAAAACGCAGTTTAGTTCCAATTCAAGTTAATTTCGGGATTTTCGGAATTTGAAATTCGGGATTCGTTAAGTTAACGGCGCAATGCAGGATTTGTATTTGTACATCGCTATTTGTTATTAACATTTACTTTGTCCTCTACCTAACTAATCACGCCGAAACTGCAGCATGAATTTAACAGTGATATCTGGTCATCAAGGAAGGTTTTAAATGTGTACGGTGTAGTCAAGTCAAGTGCCTTTAACTATAACGTTTTTAAAAAAACTTTATACTGAAAAAATTAGAATAAAAACAAAATGACATGACACGCACCTGCCTAAATGGGTCAGCGCGAACGCACCGGTCGGCAAATTGAAATTGCAACAATAAATGCAAGTAGGAGTGGCGGATCGGTGTCAGTCTAGTACTCGCATGGTCACTTGACACTGCACAATCGCGCCAAATGAGCATTTGGGGTTGAGTTACCTACGTGTGAACTGAACATAAGTAGTTCGCAACAAACTGGGCCCTTATTCGATATCTCGGCGATGTCTCTGAAGCGGCGTAGTATATTGCTTCTTCCCCAACCCTGTCACACTCAGTTTGCACCTCTTCATTAACTTGATCGGGTAGTATCGTGAATAGTCGCTTTATGCAGTTCGAATCGCGAACATTGCGTTTTAATTACAGTTAAAGGTGATTTACCTAAAACATATCGCTTAAGTATTTGGCGATATCTTGTCGGTAACTTCTCCATGTTACCGCTGAGGCTGAGCGACTACCAGTGGGATCCACAGGAGGTGGAGGGTGGAATGGCCGCCAAATACGATCAGCTCTGAATATGATAAATGAGGAGTCCCCAACCAAACAAAAAAGTATATGGACAGAGTTTGATGGAGACTACCTACTTCATCATCTACAAGAGTGACTCTTAAATGTATGCTGATGAACCAAACAGAAAAGGACTTTACCGTGATTTAAGGCGTCAGATATCTATACGGCCATACGATACCCGCAGAATATTTGCATTTGGGATTGAGTTACCGTGTGAACTGTTCGTAGCAGTTTCACGAACAGTTCACAATGAGGAATAGATGTGTTCGTCGTGTAAAATAGACGCATTATTAAAGCAACTGTTTATATTTTTAAAATTATAATGCACATGCGTAACGTGGTGTTAAAAAAAAGAAATTCCCACAGGTCTGCTATTTTAAGGCGACTGTGTTACCTGAACCTGAGAGGGAAGACTTTTCTGCTCTTAAAGACGAATCTATAGTTAGAATAGCATTGCTATTTGATTTCTGTTTTTTATGCAGTCCACATTTTACCTATACTTGCTTTCCGACATTGGATTGGAGTTACCACATTAGAAACTGTCATGCGTACACCTTAATAGATCTTATTGCTGATAAATTAGGCTAGGCACAAATGTAACAGTTTCCAGTAAACAAATAGGTAATATGCTGGTAACGACTAGATGAACTGATGATCTGATTTAATGTAATAAGAGGCCTTGTCGAATAGGAAACCGAAATAGCGTAACCAAATCGAAAGAAGTAATTAAGGAGTACGTGATTACTGATACAGTATCATTAGACCTATTGATCAACAGCGTCGAAAAGCGTGTACCGATTGTAGGGTTGCCATCCGTCCGGTATTCCCCGGATTTGTCCTAGTTTAGAGGGCGTCCGGGGAGCGTCCGGGCGGGGTTTTATTCCTAGTCCGGGTTTAACATTTTCACGTACAGTACGTCAAGAGACGTAAATTAGGTCGTTCGTTATACAGAACTACGTTTGTGGACGGCGACTTATATCTTCATGAAACTACCAATCCATATATAGCCGAACAAGATTTTTAGATGATGAAAGACTTCCCTGCCTTCCTTGTATGAAGATTGATTTTAAATTTAACTCGGTAAGTACAAAAAATACATGAATATGTCCGCCCATCCGGGTTCTGAGCTCCAAAATCTGGGGTTTTCACATATCTTGTCCTGGTATCTAACCAGGTTTTAGAGATGAGATGGCTACCCTAACCGAATGGATGTCGCACACATCAAGCAGTTATCAACGGGTAATCACTGATATAATCCGCCGTGACGTCTGATAACAGTCTTCAATTCGCTCAAGCCGAATAATTACGCAAGAAAATAAACATTTCGAATGCTTTTGAAACCAAAATGTAACTGTGAAATTTTATCCAATCGAGATGGCACTTTTATCTAAAATGCGTTTCATTTAACTACGTTTCCAAAAAAATATTATAAAATTGCGAATTTTTATTCAGCCACATTGGCAATATTGTTATTGAACGACCGCTTCGTGAAGTTGACCTAACTGTAAGTCGCTGAGCACATTGAAAAGTGCCTTTAAAAGTCCAACGACGTTTTAAGTGGGAATAAAAATAAGTGGTAGGAGATGTGGAAAGCAAATTGAAAAGTGCCTTTAAACGTCAAAGACATTTTAAGAGAGAATAAAAATTAATAGCAGAAGATGTGGAAAGTGTCATTATTATGACCACATCTATTAAATGTACACGAAAGTATACTGCACCTACGAATATATGTCTAAGTCACATTTGGAATTTTTTACAGTATAGGTACCAACATACAATTATTGAAGTAGTGGAATCACTTTATGGCTGTATGGCTAAAAATATTTGAATAAAACAGCGATGTTTACCCGCTTTTACATAGTCATATAAATTAACCAAGATTTTTAATAACATACATAAGTATAGACTAAAAATACAATTAAAGAAATTTTCCCCTCACTCATTCATTTACATATTTGTGTCGGTAGTAAGCTATTGATGAATGACCACTTCCTTCAGCTAATTAAAAGTAAACAATAACACCCTCAACTACTTTAAGATAAACGATCGTTCCAGTTAAGATTACGACACTTACGCTCTTATCGTTTTTATTCATCTACCTATCTTACTAACTTGCCCATTATTATGATCATCTCTGTGGTGAGTCTACCAGTAACATCAATATTGGTACTCATAAGCAATGTTTATTAGTTATTGAGTATAGCCATGCATATTTCGGAAGATAAACATAGGACTTAGTTCCAATTTTCATTTAGCTTTAATACTTAGTTTGATAGTGATTGACAGATAGTTCCTATCTATGGCACGTACCTCCCGGTTGCACCAGAGTATTAGGATGCACGAAACCATCCTTATGCAGCAGCACGTGTCTCGGCTCCGTCACCAGATAACACGTATTCCCATCTGCCAAGCACTTTTGGAAGCATCGCGCCGCCTGGTACGCTAGCGCCCAAGCGTGTTCCTCGCTTATCGTCGAATTGAAGGCCCGAAGAATCTGCTGAAGGGAGACACACTCGGCAGCGTCCAGCGCGAACCCCGCGCCCGATGCGGGCACCTTTCGCATCATGGTCCTAGCCGGCACCCATAATTAAAAAATAAAAACACTGCACTCCACGTTTACACTGTTAATTTTCCGATTTACATAAACACCGAACACACTGTCATGCTGAAACGTCACTGTCAGTTAGGGTGGGTGTCGCGATGTAGCGCGCTTGCGCGTGGCTCGGGCGACGGTACGCGTGTATTCGCGGCGGCGGCGCGGCGATTACTGAGGCGCTGCGCTGAGGTATCGCGGGTATCGGAACTCACTTCCTACTGCCGGGAGCCCGGGACTTAAGGGTTGGTCCTTGATCCCTTGTGACCCCTTTTTGAACTCGCCGATAAAGCCTCTTTCTTTTATAAAAGATGATTTAACCTTTTGAGCGCCAAAGACGGGAAATCACGTCGACAGAAAACTGTGCCCCAGGCGCCACGACGTCATTTGCCGCTATGCAATGCCCTATGCCATACTATCTGCTGTCAGCTTGGCTTCTGGGACACAGTTTTCCGCCAACGAGCTGGGCGGTCATGAAGAACCCTTTGCCGCTTGGCAAAGCAATTCACCGTGCCACTGACGCCAAACCAAAAAAAAAAAGTGCTCCAAAATCAACAGAGATTGAAAAACACAGATAGTGGTTTGAATAAGCATGTTTTGACCATTGAAATTTTTGACGTCAATAGGCGTCGTTGACGTCAGTGGCACGAATTCCCGATGACGTGATTTGCCGTCTTTGGCGGTCAAAGGGTTAGCGGAGTCCATAAAAGTTCGACACTTACGGAAGCGACTCCATATAACTAGGTAGGGCTATCTAGTAACAACTAGCTAGTAAAACCTTAGTACAATTGACGCAACGGTTAGGTTTGGTAACATCATTAACCCTACACTACTTGCGATGTTGGCGATGGCGATGATTTTCCGCAGCGAAGTGCCCCTCCACACTATCATAATTCACCCAACTTCGACAACCAAAATAAAAGTTTAAACCACTTGTAACCTAACGGATTTGCATTTTTCACTCTTTATTATCCTTTATTTATGAAGTCAGCTGGTATCCTGCAGACAGTTTCTTACGGCAAGGCTATTTTCTATTAGGCTTGTGCTGGGTTAGGAATTATATCTGGGAAAGGATAAAATAATCACTCATCATCATCATATCAGCCTATAGAAGTCCACTGTTGAACAAAGGCTTCCCCCAAAGTTCTCCACAACGATCGATCTTGCGCCGCCCTCATCCAATTTCTACCCGCGATCTTAACCAGGTCGTCGGTCCATCTTGTTGGAGGCCTTCCAACGCTGCGTCTTCCGGTCCGCGGTCGCTACTCAAGAACCTTTCTGCCCTAACGGCCATCGATTCTACGAGCGAAATAATCACTAATTTTAAATAAATAAAATCTCTTACCCACTTATGGGTCCTCTGATCCTGACGTTTCTCCAGCACAAGAAAAAAAAACAGTCATACATTCCTAAATTTAGTAATTACTAGCAATGAAACAACGATATTCAGTCATACGTTTAATGATCATTATATTAAAGTTAACAATAAATTGTAAATTGGAATATTTTGGTACAAATTTCGATAAGTCCATCATATTACCAAAATTCTTACTTAAGTTTATTAATATGAAAAGAAAGAAAGAAGAACATATATTTCTATTGGAGACAAAAGCATATTTATAAGCATTTTAAGTAAATAAGGTATCTATTATTCGCTATATACATACAAAGATCAACATGCAAAGGGAATCGAATCCGGTATCTTTGGATTACCGGTCTAAAGTCTTCAACGTCAAGACGTTGAACCCGTTATCCAAAGATACCGGATCATATTTTTTTGCGTGTTGATCGATCTATCTATATAGCTATAAAAAATGTGGTGTAATTTACCCACATTTAAAATCATTTCGAAAAAAAATATTGTGTTTCTAAATAAAACATAACAAGATATTATTTTATACAAAAACATCTGCAGTTAATAAACAAATGCATTTAATTTCCTCCTATATGTTTTTTTTTATTTTGCCTAGGTAAATATTACTCGTAGAATACAGAACAATAGAATAACACCGAGCGCATTCATAATCACAAAGTATGACTTAGGGTCGAACCATAATTAATACGTGGAAATACATATCCAAAATCAACTTTATCTTCATGTACAGTCGAGTTCATTTACATCTACACACTTACGAGAACAAAAATATCTGAACACGACCCTATTGTCAGGAGCATAAAGTCGTGTTCAGATATTTTTGTTCTCGTAAGTGTGTAGATGTAAATGAACTCGACTGTACCAAGATTCGAAATTAAAATACAGTTTTAAATCTCACGACGTCGCATGTCGATCACGACTTCGTATCTTATAATTGTGTTTTGGCCCTTACACTTGACGCAGCGCGAAATACATAGAGAAGTCTGTTTCGAATAGTAAACCTCGTATCTCAGTATCAATATCATACTAAGATACGTGGTTTCGGAGAGCAGTTGGGTCAGATTTAGGTGCGCGTCTTTCCAGTGGACATTTGCGAAATTAAGGATTCCAGGGCCCAATTTTCTGATTAAATGCCTGTGAGAATAAAGAACATTCCCTCTTCTATAATCCGATGTAATAGCATCATAACCTAGATTCGTACAAGCTTCTTTCTTTTGACCACCGAAGGGACAAATTTTGTTTTTTGAACTGACAATGACCCAGTTGTTTTATCAATAGATCCTTAAGTGAGCTGTTTGTCATCACTCAAAAGGCATATATCGCTTACAAAATTGAAGTTTTTAAACAAGACAATTTTATTACATGTCATCTCGTTCATGTCTGTGTGACGACCATACCCCGTGGTTTCCGATGCACGAATGATTTGACACTAGGCCAACGGTGCAACCGATGACAATTTAAGGGTGTCCCTCGCCGCGAGCTTATTACTGAAATATAACAAAAAAACATTTGGAATTTTCACATATTTTTTTGTTACATTACTGACGAATGCACCTTATGTGTATTGTCCAATGGTAGACTGGTAGAGAATTCCCAAAGCCATTAAATCCGCTTTTTTACGATTTGTTTTTCATTTATGCAATAAAGATTTAAAATAAACAAATGCTCACGGAGAGGAAAACCCTAACATGTGAAATGAACCGTTAATAACCAACAATACATGATGAAATTGGTCTCGAAGATATAACTTCTCTACGTACAGTCGCCATCAGATATATCGCAGCATATAAAGCGTTCATAAATAACTGAACACGACTCTTATTGACTGAGCGTTACAGTACATGTTCAGATATTTATGATCTCCTTATATGCTGCGATATATCTGATGGCGACTGGTACAAACGAAGACACATTTAACTACACACCCATAGACCTTAACACGTTGTACTAAGGTTTATATTAGTTTGCAAATGTACAGTTATCAGTGTCTTCGATAGTACTATTATTGTAAATTCTGTAAAATTACCATGTCTTTCATTTGTACCATTACCGGACAATTTCATTAGAATTTGTTTGGGCATTGATCTTAACACACTTCGTTAAATTTTCCATTCCAATAGATACATGATTACAGTTATGACACTATGAATGGGTAAACCAGTCAGTAATTATCTAACAATACACTAATTTCTTAAGATTTAATATTGGTCTACAACACTGCTAACGATTTCAATAATAATGTCTAAATGATGTTTTGATTAAGTAAACCTAAATTTCGTATCAAAAAAATCTTCGTTGCGTAAATACTGCTGAAAATGTACCTAAGGGGCCATTATTTTATTATGTGAGGCCAATTTTGGCTATTTTTGACCTTACTTACCCCTGTGTAACATTCTCATACTGATAGGAATCGATTCTATAGGTATGTAAAGATTTTAGAGAATCCCGCCCCCAAGGGCGTAATTAATGAACGGCCCCTAAACTCAATTTTAATATAATAATATAAATAATACAGAGTAACTAAAGGGAAAATTCTTAGGAAGGACCTTCTTGTATGTGGCGACGTATCTGTATAGATAATTTGACGTTCTATATAGGTATTAAAAAACCAAATAAGTTACGAATTAATTAATAAGATTGTGGTCTATGAAGTAGCATAAAAATGAGGTTTAAACTGGATAATCTTACAGGATATTGCAGTTGTTAATAGCATACCAAAGATATTATTAAAATTTCCAGATAAACATTTCATTTGTTTCCCAAAAAAAACGTCAAATTTTAAATGCACGTTCTACTTCTAGATCATCAATCAGACACTTAAATTTAATTTAAATACGTGTAGATACAATGATTTAGCTCACTCTCGGAACCCGTACATCGAATCCAACCTCCCGTAAGTACTATTTAAATCATCAATTCATCATCAATATACCCATAATTCATAATATCCAATAATTTATCACATTTACCAAATCTTACCTCATGCCAGGTAGTGTGAGACAGCGGGTACATGCTCATTCCGGCGTCAATAGGGATGAGACTGGTGTTAAATTCTACAGCATACTGTATACATGAGTAAAAATATGTCATAAAACAAAAAAGTTTTTTTTTTATATGCGACTTCTAAGGTAAGCAAAGCATATTTTATGATTAGTTGATTACTTATTGTTTTCATACAAATATTAGTACTCATAACATATGATGACGTCACGATTAGGTGGCCATTTGTATGGAGCGTTTTTAGCACTCCGCAGGAGTGTTGAACTTTGACGGTAATTTCTGACTTTAGAGCAGTCTGAGTGTAGTTAATCCCATATAGACATTCGATCCCAATAAAAAATAGAATCGGGTGTCAATACATGCTCAATTGTTATTTTCGTCATGCCTATTCAGTCCAGCAGTCTGGTTGGACGAGAGAATGATCGTGTAATCCTCTCGGACTGACGGTTCGGACTGAAATGAATGAATGACAGTAAACTAACAGTCCAGAATGGATTGAACTGACGCCAGAACGAGCTTGTAACCGATGTCTTACGTCCCAACCACGAATTTAGCGGCGACCATACGAGTGAGCGAGACAGCGCTCGGACCTCCCGCTCCCACCTATAGCCGCCGAAGCCTTACCATACCGCTTCTCCCATCCTACTTCTTCTTCAAGCTCCACAGTGGGTCCAGGAAGTTGAGCGGGTCCTTCATGTCGCCGCTCTTGAGGCCGGGCGCCTGTTTCATCTCCTCGAAGGACTCGCGCGAGAAGCGGGCGCGAGCGGAGCCGGGCGCGGGAGCGGGAGCGGTAGCGGGCGCGGGCGGCAGCACGGACGCGCCCGTCGGGAATGAGATGGCTTCGCCGTTGAATGAGGCTGTGCCTACGTTCAATGAGGAATGGGTTTATGTTTGCATGCTTTCGACGACAGGGGATCGACTACTATATTTAATATCGCCTGATGACGACCAAAACTCACTAAATTGCTGTCACTGCTATATGCCGTCGTACCTAGTTTGTAGATTTATTTATTTAATCGTATCAAAGAATATATATACTAACGTAAAAAGAAACGACAACGACACTTGTGGGCAGTAACAAAACTCGCGGCTATGTGTGCGAGGGGCGAGTTCGGGACGCGCGCGGGGGTGAAGGGCATTCGCGTGAATGCCTCGTGGAAGGATTCGGCATTACAAGGTCACCAACGCCCGAGTTACACCGATAGGCCGCTGTCGCGCCCGTGATCGTATGGCATTTTTGACCAAGTCGCGCATCTTCTAATTATATTATAAACATATATTTAGGTTCTTCACGGTTTGTAGATTGATACTGAGATAAGAGCTTTGTTTTAAATAGGTATGTGTCACTTAGTGAGTTTGGGTCGTCAACAGACGATATAGATCATCAGAAATTTAATGTAGTCGTCAAGAACAAACAGGCGATAATAACTTGACGTGACTATAATTTGCTATACTCTCAACAACGTCATTCATAATTATCCGTCTGTATAAAAAGATATATTATTTACCTAGAGTGTGAGATTTCGCATAATGTCCTCACACAATTTTATTATTTGCAACATTATTTTACAATTTTACAATCTCCCGGTGGAACCCTAACGGAGATGTCACGACTGAGCGACAGCGGCAGCGGTGGGCGTTACGTGTCTCGCTCACTCGTATGGCTACCGTTGGATCTCTCAACTCATCTCGCCGCGCCGCTGCTCGCGCAAAGTCGCGGCATCTCCGTAAACGTTAAATAAAAGTGTAGAATAGAAACCCTTTTCAGTGTGCCCTACTCACCTGAACAAAGCACTCCCTGCACGTAGAACAAGGCCGTCCTGTACGCGTCGGCGAGGAACTTGGTGTCCTCCAGCACGTTGGTGCGGTGCTTGTACAGATGAACGCACGCCGCATCTAGCGTGTCTGGACAGACAATATTACTGATTGATTAAGATCGATTATGATTAGTTAAGTGGCAGTGGGCGGGGCACAATGCTCGTAGAACCGATGGCCGTTGGGGCAGAAAGGTTCTTGAGTGGCGACCGTGGACCGGAAGACGCAGCGCCTTCCCACACCCTCCCAACAAGGTGGACCGCCGACCTAGTTAGGATCGCGGGCAGAAATTGGATGAGGGTGGCGCAAGACCGATCGTTGTGGATAAATTTGGGGGAGGCGTTTGTCCAGCAGTGGACGTCTATCGGCTTATATGATGATGATGATGATGATGAATTAAGGTTGGTAGCAATTAAATTTGGTAGGCTAGGATATAGGGGACGATCGTCACCTCCTGACTCACCACCAAAGCCATGCATGAGCAATTTCAATATGTTATAAGGATAAATTCACAAAATCCTGAAGCTGTGATTGAATTTTTAAAGTATATCAGGTTTATATTGAACCATTGATACAAAGATCAAAGCACAAAGAAAAATCGAAATACTTAACCTGGCGGAAGAGACCGGGAATCGAACCCGGTACCTCTGAATTATCGATCCAGCGTGTTACACGCTAAATATTGTATCTACATAAAAAAATACATATTACACTATATCGGGTGTATTAAAATACTCAAACGGGTTTACTCACGTCATAGAAGTCGAATAACGCTCGACATGTTTCGAATCGGTACGCGATCACCCGCGTCGAGCAGCCGCGCGGACAGGGCGCATGCCCGCAGTGTTCGATTGGCCGCCGCCGCGACTGATCGTCTCTCCTGATGATGAATCGCGTACCGATTCGAAACATGTCGAGCGTTATTCGACTTCTATGACGTGAGTAAACCCGTTTGAGTATTTTAATATGTCTGAGACTCACGATAGTTTTCTATGTAATATATCGGATGTTTTCAAAGACCATTATTTAGAAACTATTTGATTTACAACATCAAGACTAAGTCTTATCATAACTTACCGCACAATGCCAGCTGTCCCGCTCGCACTTGACACACCATTGCCGTCAGAAGAGCCAGCAAGGCACACCGACCGCCTCCCGCCTGACACTGCAGCCACGCCCCGCTCAGTTGATTGCTGAGACGGCCTTCAAAGGTTTGTGATAGGATCTTGTCTACCAAAAGAACGAGGGGAGAGCACACGATCCTGGAAAAAAACATACATTGTGATGTCTGTATGTGTCAAAGCATGGCCAGCCGATGTAATAAATAATAAATAAATAAATTATAAATAAATAAATTATCAATAAATCTATATATGTAAACGGATTTGTCCTGACTGACTGACATATCAACGCAGAGCCGAAACCAGAGTTGGGCATTCAATAACGAATCATCATTTTAAATGACGTGCCGCAAGAATAAATCAACTGACCGTCATTCAAGAATAGGTTATTTGAATTGCGAGTTTTACAATAAATCAAAGCAGAAGAAATTGAGTGAAACTAATTTAATCGTCATTCAATAAAATCAATCTCTGATTGGATTATTGGAATTAAAATTGTTTGATTATAATATATTTTTAACCTTCTTCAAAAAGAGGAAGTTCTCAATTGGACTGTACGATTTTTACATCTTCGTCTTTTATAAACCGATACGGAAACTTATTTTTATGTTTGAAATTTTTAAAAAGGGCCCTCCTGGACGGCTCCATATCATTTTGGTGAAAAATTGACTACGAGGTTAGGTACACGAGGAATCGAAGAAACTCCTCAAACTATAGGCACAAATTTCTAATGTCCATTTCGGTGTTTTTATAGTAGTATTTGCAGTTACTCTCGGGAAGTAAAATGCTAGTAGACTGAGACATGCTGAAGTGCTCTTGTTTACTGGTATGGAATGATGAATGTGCCATTTTTGTTAATGCTACTTAACTGACAACTTTTAATGTCTTTTTTATTGGGGGCTATGAATACATCTCAATTTATTTATTATAGCAAAATATATAAATGGACAATTAAATTCAAATTAAAACTAAAGAACTAACATCTAAAATAAAGTAAATTAAATTAAGCTAAAATAAATCTAAAAAACTGTGCCCCCGCGGCATAGTCCCGAAGACGCTGGCAGCATTTCCTCGCTGAATCGCAATGCTGATGCGTTGTGCGAGGAAGCTGCCAGCTCTTCGGTCACCAGTGGACTCAATGAGCCTTTTACTAATCTCATTTAGTAGTTTGTGGGCACTGGGACCCCACGGACCTAAGGTCTCGACCCCAAAAGGAACAAAATTATATTCTGGACCGAGACCCCTATATTTATTAATTTTTAATTTTTCGGCCGCCTCTGCTGCCGCCCCCGCCCTGCCCGATGTTCCGTGGAGGTGGGACGGGGCCAGTGTGTCTACGCAGGTGGCGTCCCACACCAGCACCCGGCCCAATTTCCATGGAATCAACGACATTCCATCGGGTCTCTTGCCATCGTCACGTGCGATGCCCGGTGGTTCCAAAATGGCCGGCACGTTGACGGTGGCCAGCGAACGGCGGATTGTGTCATTGAGGGCGGCGTGTCTGGAGAAGCGGCCGGCGCTTTTCTGACAAGAAAGTCCGTGGTGTCCCAGTGAATCAACTTCACTGCCGCAGGGGCACTTGTGTGGGGCACAAATCTGAACTCCAAGACGCAGGCAGGTTGCTATTCGGAAAGTGTCGGGTTCCAAAAAAGTTCCCGTATTGGAGGATGGATATGCCTGGAGCCAATGGCCTGATTCTAAGGCACCTGCCGCTAAAAGTCTGGCTCGTTCTGGACCGCTACTGTGGTTTAAAAGGGAATCATAAGTTAATTTAGACATGACGTCATCCCAGGCCCTTTGTGATTTTAAATTTTGGGGTATATCCTTACCCGGGCAAGCAATTGACCATGCTCTCTTGGCCTCCGTCAAGCCCGCAGTCTCATAGTTTAAAGGACTGGCCTTTAGAATTTTACCTATGAGGTCTGCAGAGCTGTGGACGGAAGACAAGAAAGCTGGTGCGGATATGGATGAAATTTTGCGCGTCCCGATACCACCAAAGCGAATGGGAAGCGACGCTTGAGTCCAGGACTTTTCGCTGAGCTGAATGTTCAGAATGGATTCTACTCAACTTGATGTTGGACCCCGGAAGATCTACAGGATCGCAAGATTGGCCAGAGGTATACATGTGCCGTTTTCGCTAATTCTTGTAATATCACCTATTAATTAAAAAAGAGGGTTTCATGATGGTCAGCTACTTGTACTTGTGTTTTAAATTATTAATAAGGTCGATCCAGCAAGTTGGTGATCGGCCTTGTCCTCTCTTGTAATCTTTCCATGGAGTTCTTATTTCGGGAGATGTGGCCAAAGAACTTCAATACTCGCAGCTGCAAAATCTGTCTGTCCTGTATCTGCAACTCTTTGAGAATTGAGTTGTTGGTGCAAAAAGGCATCCATACGACCCTCGGAAGGTGTTTCTAGGACCACATTTCTATGGAATTTCTATAACAAAGGACGGATTGGAAAGATAAGGCACTTCATTAAACGAATCTTTGTCTTTTTGATTAGGTATTCATGTTTCCAAACCACTCCACTGCCAACCTTGCGATGGCATACCTCCATCGACTTTTCAATTACTAAAGTAACATGCATAAAATACTTATACCAAACCAAACAATCACTCTTAATCAGCATTACCGCCATTCAAATAAAACGTTATTTTAAATGAACCTCTATCAAACTAATTCAATCAACGCGTTAGCGGTAGGTAATCAGAATGACGGATTCTTGATTTATTGTATTTCACGCCATTCAGAATGACGCGCTCTTGAATAAATCATATTTGAAATTTTTTGAATGTGATTGACGCCTGGCCGGTCATTCTTATTCTCATTCAAAATGAAATTTGCCCAACTCTGGCCGAAACTACTGAACTTAGAACTTTGAAAATTCTACAGTAGGTCAAGTATATTATGTAGGCAAGGAATAAGAAGGGATATTTCAAAACTCATCCCCTGAGGGGTTAAATTGGGGTTTAACGTTTGTATGGAAATTAGGTAATTTTGGAGTTAGAGTAATACAACTTTGTGCATAGATTCTCGATTTAAAAATAAGAAAACTAATTTCAGGATTTTTGAAAACTGATATTTTTAAGGGGTTAAATAGGAGGTGAAAGTTTGTATGAGGAACTTGGAATTCTTTAAGTAAGAGTGGTAATATTCCATGTACAGCTCTTTCTATACAAAGTAAGAAAACAAGTTTCAGCATTTTTGGAAATTCATCCCCGAAAGGGGTTAACTGCACAGTGAAACTTTGTAAGAACAACGTGGTCTGTTTGAGTAAGGGGTGCATTATTTTGCGTGTAGGCTGATTATCAAAAACTAAAAACATGTATTTCAGCGTTTTTGAAAATTCAACCCCTAATGGGAAGTGGGAGGTGAAAATTTGTATGTTGAGATTCTTTGAGTAGTAATGGTAATATTTCGTGTATAGGTTCTTCTATGCTAAGCATGTTAAATTGAAGGTGACAACATTTTCTTGTTATGAATAAGAGGTATGCGGGATTTTTCGTAGAAAAATTATTCAAAATTGGGAAAATACTTAACTTTTTTTGGAAATTCATCTCCAAAATGGGTCTAATGGGAGGCGAAAGTTTGGATGAGAAAAGATGAGATTCTTTTCGTAAGTCTGCTCATATTCCGTGTGTCAAAATACTACTTTCAGAATTTTTTCAAATGTATGAGTATTGTCTGAGTAAAGGGCGAAGATGAAAGTTCATGTGTATTTTCGTTGTAAACTTTGCATTAATTTTTGGAAAGTTATCTCCTGAAGAGGTTAAATGCAAGGCTATACATGGGGAAACCTTATATGAAAAACGTAGGATTGTCTAAATAAGAGTGACTTCGTGTAAAAAAATAGCTTTGTTAGGGTTCCGTACCACAAAAGGAAGTAACGCAACCCTCATAGGATCAATTAGTTGGCTGTCGGTTGTTTACATAGGTAAAGGCCAAAACAAACGTCGATACTCTCAAGGGAATTAAAATTTATAAGGTACTTAGGTAGTTTCAGCTGGACTAAAACTATGAATTTGGCAAGTAATAATGTGTCATACTACAAGTACTTATAGGGAGTAATCTGGAACTAAGTATACATTTCTAATTACATAAAAAAGTAGTCTGAATTTAAAGTACGTAAAACAGTTTTTCAACGGTAATGTCAAGTTTGCCACTAAAATACATTCTATCTTTTCCTTAGCAATGTGCAGTGATTTCATAGTTCGGAAGGAACCCTCTGTGCGCGAGTCCGACTCGCACTTGACTGGCTATTTGTATTAACTAAGAATACTGATTTAAACGTTAGAGGAAATTACTATCCTTAAGGAGATTAAACCAAAATGCTAAGGTTTTGTCTGAGAATTGTCGTATTTTTTTAGTAAGACTCGAGTAACGTAGAATAAAGATAAGGAAATGCATGCAATAAATTTTCAGAATCTCCATTAGATATGAAGACGAGCTAAGAGAAGAGAGAGTGTTATAGGTATCTTGCAATTACAACGCACCTAGATAAAATCCTAAAAAGGGGCGTCTCCCAAAACCAAAGGGACTCGCGCACAGAGGGTTCCTTACGACTGTCAATAATGTAGAACGATTCAAAGCTTTCTTTAGGTACGTCGAAGATAGAAAAATTAACAACATTTTGATGGATACATAGGATGTTATTGTCCTAATTTTTGTAATAGTTGACTACTTACATAAATTTACAGGATCCCTTATTGTTATCGTATTCTTTACAACAGCAAGGAAATTCATTACCTATAAGACCCAAATTGACCCATACTCATACATTCCGAACAAAGCAACTTCACTTTTGACTATGATTTCGTTCAGTTCATCGGTCAATTAATTGCCCATGTGTAGGTATCATTTCTATTGGTTGTAATATTTTAAGAAACAATAAAACGGGTAGAAAGTTACGCAGATAACGTTTACAGACCCTGTGCGAGCGAAGCCGCGGGCAAAAGCTAGTAAATAATAAATAAATAAATAAATGTAGCATTCGAGTCCATTCAAAAAGTGCTACGATTCTAGAAATTTACATTTTGACCATAGGAAATACGCATTTTAACACAGCTTATAATTCCAAGATTCCGCTCCGTATAGGAGTGTGCTTATAATTCGCGCCACATAAATTTACTGCCATGAAGTTTAGCTACTTGTTTATTTTATTTTTTGTCATAGGGGGCAAACGAGCAAACGGATCGCCTCATGGAAAGCGATTACCGTCGCCCATAGACACCTGCAATACCAGAGGAGTCACAAGTGCGTTGCCGGCCTTTGTGAGAGTACGCTCTTTTCTCTTATATAGAGACCGTCTAGATCGAACTACAACACAGGTCAAAAGCAAATGATTTATTGCTAAATTAGGGGAAGAAATATACTGTACTACTCACTTGGCCGGGAACACATTGATCTGGTAATGGCTTATCTTCTGCACGGCTTTCCCATGCGTGGCCGTCAGCTTCCTTTCAGTCCAGTGCACGGTGCACGTGACGTCATCGAGCACCACCTTCGTACCGCCCGGCAGGTCCAGAGACTGACCCATCGCCGTGGGCCAGTAGGATTTGCCTTGCATCTAAACAAAACAACAACAGCTTGGTAATTTTTGGTCAATGGTACATTACGTAACAAGGGTGGTAAACGACAAATTACAAACAAGTGTCTATTCTACCCAAAGGTTGTCTGGAAGAGATCGCTCTTTAGCGATAAGACCGCCTGTTGTTTACCTCTAATTGTAATGTCTTGCATTGTATTTCTCCTGTATATTTTATGAGGTGTGCAATAAAGAGTACTTGTATCTTGTCTATTAGAAGCCCAAAGCCGAAGGCGCGGGCTTTAATGACACGAGTTTGGAATTACTTTACCACCAGAGTCACGTACGACGTTTTTCATCACGTAGTCAATACCAAAATTACTTACCGCCCTAGGGGTAATATACAACTTACCGCCCAGTTTTCTTGAATGTAAACCCTTTTCTTATATGTTTTCTCACAAATATATATACAAAAAATGGGATAACAATGAATTAGATACCTCAATTTCGCTTAGCAGGCAAACGACACAGGCCATTTTGTTTTCTAACACCGCCTTCCAGAAAGTGCTGTAGTGTTGCTCCTCAGGCATCGCAGATATGACCAGGGGAATGCACCATGGGGCCAATTGCTGGGAAAGAAATAAGTTCAAATAAATAGTTCAGGGTTGGGAATTCTTTTGGAGTTTCGTTCTTGACAAAGGAGTCTTAGTAGTACCTAATCGGGAGGACGCCTACCGAAAGTTCGCCACCTTGCCTGGTTAGCAGCACTTCAATCAATAATTGTCTACAACAGACTTTATCTGGTTGATTCATCGCATGAATTACCTATTTAAGTGGGGGTTTGTGCCTCTGTCTTCTTTTTAAACAGCACCTTAAATTTTGGCATTGTAAAACACAACTAAATGAGGGACCTGTTCCTTAATCGCACCATAATGTTAGTCGCTAATTGATCCAAATCATATTTTTCTTTATATCCAATTCATTCTCGTTCAAGTACACAGCCCATAGTATGTACACAGGAACTTGGTGATGGTACCAATGAATTGTACGTTCTGTCACTTACCTTATAGTAAGAAGCATTGATATACGCATCGGGGTCGCCCTTAAGCACCAGTCTCGAGTCATCATACGGCGCCACGGCGGTGACGATATTGCCATCGCAGTGTTGCATCGCAATTGACTTCGTCCGCGTCATATTTTCTTTACTCTACAAACAAACAGTGCTTAGTTGGCAGTACTAAGGAAGTTAATACATTTATAGAATTATTAATTAAGAATTAGAAAGAAAATAAAGAAATACATTTATTCGTGACGTGACCATAGAACATAATTCGCGGTTTTTCGCGGACGACGCGTTTGGCTCGGTTTGTAGACACTTGCCTACTGAACAGGAGGTCCCGGGTTCGAATCCCGGCCGGGGCAAATATTTGTGTGACGAACTCGAATATTTGTGCTTGGGTCATGGTTGTTATATGTATTTAAGTATATATTTATCTATATAAGTATGTATATCCAGTCGTCCAGTACCCATAACACAATACTTCTTGAGCTTAATTTGGGACTAGATCGATTTGTGTGAGGTTCTCCGATATTTATTTATTTAATTACAGATAGTGACAAAAATTATAAATAAAATATAACAATAAGCAACAATATATAATATCATGAAGTGGTCATTTCAAGAAGTGGTCATATCAAGAAGTGGTCATTTCAAGAAGTGGTCATTTCATGAAGTGGTCGTTTCAGGAAGTGGTCCTTTTAAGAAGTGGTCATTTCAAGAAGTGGTCCTTTTTAATTGTGGTCCTTAACCACCGAAGGGACTACTATGGCTGTGCCACGAATAGGTCCCACCCAGCAAGATGCTAGCCCAAGAGCCAGCGCTGATCTTCCGGTGGGACCATAGATGGCGCCACGGAGAGCTACACGCACGAGCGCTGATTGCATTTGGATGCGTTAACCTGAACTGAATATAGGTTCGATATTTTAATAAAAAGTGAATATAGAAACTTACCTGTACATCCTGGAAGGTTTTCCATTTAGAGTCCAGTATCGTCAGTCCACCGGGAGCTTTATTTGTCAATGAATCTACTAAGATCTGCAAATTCTTCACTTCCTGCGTGAAACCGTTCAGCAAACTAGGGTCTGAGAATAGGTCCCTCTTCGCTGGTCTTTGAATCACCTCTTCCTTTGGCACTGGTTTGACAACAGGCTCAACTTTATGAACTGGTAACGGCTTCTTGATGGCGCTCTCTGATATTTGAGGTACTTTTATTTGGGGCAGTAGAGGTGTATGTTCTACGGAGAAATCTATGTCTGATAGGAGATCGAACACTGATGGTTCAGGCTCAGGGTTTGGTGCAGCAGTCTCTGTTTTCACTGGTGTCGGTGGTGTTGGTTCTTCTTTGGGGGTTTCTTGCACTGGTTGAACTGGGGGACTTGGAGTAACTGGTTCTGGTTTAACCTCGAAAGTCGGTTGCTGGATTTCTTCCTTAGGCGTAGTTACTGAAAGAAAATGGAATTAAAATAAAAGATATTTTCGATTCAAGTATTTTATTCGTCAAGATAATAAGTTATACAATTCATGACACTGCTACTTACCTTCTTGGTTATTGCTAAATGTGACATTTGTGTTGTATTGGTGCCCCGACTGCATGTAAGTAGACTGATTTACATCGGCGCCATAGTTCGTCGTCGTCGCCTCCTGATTGGGCACCACTACATTCGACTGGTTAGTATTTGTGACATATCCATATGGCGAGTTATAATACACCTGAGTGTCGCTTGGTTGTGGGGATTGTGGTGTTTCTGAAGGGGACTGAACTGTCTGACACCCTCCAGCGCTCGTGTAGACTCCTTGTGGATTCCAGTTTGAAGTTTTAGCCATCGATTGAGATGCATCCATATTTGGTTGAGTTCCGTAGCTGTTATATGAATTCTGCGATCCGTAGCTATAGTCGTAGCCTCCTGTTCCTGGGTTGAAGTTGTAACCTGGGTGATTTTGGTAGTTCTGCGCGTAGGCAACATTCGTCTGATCTTGATAGTAAGTTGAGGTCGGCGTTGGCTCTGGGTTAGGTGGGTTGGGAGTGTACGAAGGCTCGTAGCTTTGGTAACTAGGGTAGTTCAACGCCTGACCAGTGACGTGTGACTTTATTGGCTGGTCGAAAGCGTCTATTTGAGACAGCGCTGGGTTTGGCTCATGCGGCATATAAGCAGACTCCAATGAGACTGGCACATTGGTGACTGCGGTTGCAGAATATGAGATGGTGTCTGCGTTGCTGTATATGGCGTATCCTTGAGATGGGTTCTCATATCCGCTCGTGATTTGTGAAGCGTACGTTGACACTGCTGAGTTCGGAGGATATGCGTTCTCGTTACTGTACGGATAATTTAAGGAGTTGTAATCCGTAGGTTGCGCAGCGGGGACAGTGTTGGTATTAGCGTTCTGTTCAGCGCTACTATACGTCGCCATGTTGGGAGTGGCCGATTGCGGATAGTTCACGCTGTAATAAGTCTGGGAGTAGTCCGATCCATAGCTGACGGGCTGATACGCATCAGGCTTGGGTCCCGATACTTGCATCTGCGAAAAACTCGCGCTCAAATCCTGACTCCCAGGGTATGACATGGAAGCTTCTGGGATTGGCGCCATATTCTGTGTAGCCATGTTCTGTGAAGTCATATTCTGTGCCGCCATGTTATGTGACGGCATATTCTGAGCATACACATCGTAGGGATTATACTGTACTGGGTTCGCTTGGCTGTTGTTTGGCATAGTTGAACTTGGCACGGTTTGGCTCGCCAAGTTAGGGGTGTTGGCTTGGCTGTAACTGCTCTGTGAGTCTGTGACGACGGTGCCGCTGTCTTGAGAACCGGAGTAGTAAGGATGTGAGTAGCTTTGCGGGTTGGCCATATGGTGGGAGTACTGTGGAGGAGTATACGCGGAGTAGTATGGGTTATCCTCAGATTTCTCGTAGCCTTTAGGGTAGGAATAGTTTGCGGGTGCGGAGTAGGTTTCAGGCTCGGCTTGGGCGTAAGGCGAGCCGTAGCGGACGTACTGGTTTGGGTTCTGCATGTTCTGCAATTGCGGCATTACCACACCGTCTGGTAACTGCATCTGTGTCGGGTCGGTTGCTGGAACAAGGATATTGGTTGTGATACCATAACTTAATCCTATAGGACTGTAAACTTTGATACACAATTTGTCGGCCCTTTGTCAAGAAATTTAGGAAAATGTTTTGGTATATTTCTGCTTACCTTCTGATCCGACGGGAGCTGGTCGCACCGATGTAGGATATATCGATTCCGGATAATATGCTTCTGGCGCCATTGTTTCCGGTTGAGCTAAAAACAAAATATAATATAAATCTACTTCTTAGCATTGACTTACCGTCAACGGTCTGAGAGGATTTAAAAAAACATGCGGATTAGACGATTCAAAAGGAATTGATTAAAGTATCAGTTTTTTTATATAAAAATTAGTGATTATGTTTACCTACAATGAAGCGAAAATTGGAAATTTAATGGTTCAGCTAAGGCATGCCGGAAGCAACTAATTGAAAAAATCAATGGTTGTTGCATCCGGGTCAGTGTTTCAATAGGTAGGATGCCGTGTTGACCCGGCAAGCCGTTGGAAACGCATGTTCGAACCCTGCCTGAACCATTAATTTTTTCGCTTTCTTCTGGTTTATGCTAGCAGACGTTACTGATTTTATATAAACAATGCGCTTGATTATCTCTCTGCGGTAAAGACAGCCAAGTGCCGCAAGTCTCTCGGTGATAGCTACGTATTTGCCGTAGAGACCCTAGGACCGTGGGGACCGGAAGCAACTAAGCTTTACAAAAAGCTGAGTTATTTGCTTATCCGGTCCGCTGGTCATCGTAGGGCTGGCTCGTTCCTCGCCCAACACATTGGCATTGCCATCCAGCGAGGTAACGCGGCCAGCCTTATGGGCACCCTTATACCCAATGGTAGCGACCTAGGGGATATGTACATATAGTTTAGGTCCCAATAGTTTAAATTAGGTTTAATTAGATCAAAAGTTTATTAAGGTTCAGTTATATACTTATCATTTTATGTTGTTTTTTTCTCTCATAAAATAGTAAAGATGGCAGCAGAGAATCGTACATGTAGGTCATGTATACTACTCACCTTGTCCCTGAGGCGTCTTGGGCAGGATCCGCTTCTTCATGTAGGGCAGGTAGTCCTTCAGCTTGAGGCCGGTCCCCTCGCCGCGGGGCTCCGCGCTGTCGGCCCGCTCCAGTCTCGCCGGTGACGACGGCGCAGGCGTTGGTGCTGGGAGATAAGCGTTTGTACAGGTGTAGTGTATGTTTTTTCCGTCGTATTGTGTTGGGCAAGCTCGTTTTTAGGGTTCCGTACCCAAAGGGTAAAACTGGACCCTATTACTAAGAGTCCACTGTCCGTCTGCCTGTCATCAGGCTGTATCTCATGGACCGTGATAGCTAGTTGAAATTTTCACAGGTGATGTATTTCTGTTGCCGATACAACAACAAATACTAAAAACATAGTAAAAGAAATATTTAACTGAGGCACCCATACAACAAACGTGATTATATTGCCGTTTTTGTATTTGATGGTACGGAACCCTTCGTGCAACTCCGACTCGCACTAGGCCGGTTTTTAAATTTCCATCTCAACTTTTTCACCGAACATGATAGAGAAAGCATGCTAGAATGAACATTTCGACAAGAAACAATGGTAAAACATTATGCAATATATCTGTAAATATTTCTTCTTTAAAATTAAGTGGTTGCAAAATCTACCTATGGCCTCGTAAGGCCCACTGTACACTACAATGTACGAATTCCAAAGCCATTTTAAACATTCTTAAAATGACAGTAAGGATCAAATTTTAGTAACACGAAAACTGCCTTGGGCCTTGCGAGGATAGACAAAATAATTGACAACATTTCATATTTATAACAGGTGGAAATTAATATAGAGATCGATAGGGCTTTATGTCCTGTACCTTAAAAAAAATCTTTGAATTTATTCTTCTGTATTTAAAGAAATATAAGAAAATACATCAAATAACTGCAATCTAAGACAATACGGGCTGAATAGGGTTGTTGTCTAAACCAAAGAGCGAAAAAATATATTTATTTTTTATTTGACGTTGACAGAATGACAGATGCATACCGAGTTTTATTAAGTTTTTTTTAATAGATATCCGACTAAAGTAACCGTTCCATTAAGTTCTGGTTTTGGTGTTGCCACATTCTAAAATGAGTATGTTTTTATAAATTAATAATAAAATAAATAATCATCTCAGAAAATAAATAAAAACAGAGATTACTTCATCTTTTTAAGCAGAATTCAGAAAAGTAATAAAATGATAGTCTTAAAAATATGAAATGTTGTCAATTATAAAGGAAATGGCTCTGTCGTAGAAAATCACCCTGACAGCTCGTTGGTTCGTCAGCTTGTTGATCGTCGTCGAGTCACTTCCATCTAGCTTTTGTTCTAAACCAACTTTACTTGAGTTAAGGTTTACGGTATATAATTGGCTTACTTTTGTAGAGTAACTGCCTCTCCCGTTAATTTTTGCATGTCAAGTCCCTTGCACACCATACTTATGCAAACCATTAGCAATATGACTCTATTTTTAACCACCGACAAAAAGAGGGGTTATAAGTTTAACATGTGTATCTGTGTCTGTGTATCTGTGTGTCTCTCTGTGACATCGTAGTTCCCAGTAGTACATAGTAGTACGGATGCTCCGATTTGAATGCGTTTTTCTTATCGAAAGCCTTATCTGTCAAGATGTCTTAGCTCTTTATGTTTGATTGGGTCAGAGGTTTTTTAAATTTGGAATCTAGGTTATTAATATTATGTAGATTGAATCTTTTGTTGAGAAACATTCAGGTAATACCCACCTTTGCTTCCTTTAGTATTCTTTGCGAGGAGCGACTCTCTCTCCTCCTCTTGCACCTGGCAGGTCCCTCGCAGCCTGGTGAGTAGCTGGTTGACGTTGTGGCTCAGCTTCTTGTAGAACTCCTGCCCTTTCTGACACTTGCCGAGCAGCTCGCCGTACGTGTCGTACGAGGTTATGAGAGCTGGGAACAATTAGTGCATTACACCTGGGGCAGTGGGGCCCGAACTGAAGGTGGAGGCCATAAACATGCTATTTAGGGTTTTACTAATTACCGGCCGTCATTTGTCTAAAGTGTTACGTCTTGAAGTGAGATTTTCTCCCCGTAGGGGAAATAAAGCACAAAAGTCTCCCAATTTGTTGAGTAGTGAATTGCCGTATTTTTTCAGGGGACACGATACGTTTCTTTACGTCATAGGCAGCAGATACTTCATTTCTGCATTAATCCACAAAAGCAGAGGACATACGCAGCAGTATTCTCTGGGTCCTGATGGAACCTCAATGCGATTTTTTTCTTCGAAGTCTAAAAGCCAATGCTATGATTTATGGATATTTTTATACGTCTACAATCTACAATTCTACGTCTCTTGTCATTGAAATGATTACTTCAATGACAAGAGATGTAGACGTATGTTCCTTAGTATGAAATCCATACTAATATTATTATTTTTTTTTCTTTATTTGTCTTTCTGCAATCAGCCATACAGGCCATAATCAGAACTGTGGATGTGTAAAATGAGTACTTGAGTACTAATATTATAAATGCGAAAGTGTGTCTGTCTGTCTGTTACCTCTTCAAGCTTAAACTGCTGAATCATGGAGATAGTTTAAGATCCGAGGAGGGACATAGGATAGTTTTCATCCTGGAAATTATCCCTAAAAAGATTGAAAAGTGAGTAAGTAATTCATGATGACATTGATGAGCCTGTAGGAAATGTAATTATTAGACCAAAAGCACAATTGCTCTTACATTTTCTGAGGCGCTTTTAATAATCCCTTTTATTAATTAAGGTGATTAGGTGGATATACTTCCAAGTTCCACGCGGACGTAGTCGCGGGCAAAAGCTAGTATCCTATAATAATGCACCACATAAGTAAGACTAAGAGTGCTTCTGTGTAAGATAGAAGAATTCTGATGTAAAATAATCCCCAGATCGCCAAATCGTATATGCCTATGGGACAAAACTGATTGATCAAGACTTCCCGCAGACTAAATAATTCTATCTAATTCTATCTAAAGATACTTTGATTGGGTTGGGCTGTTACCGCGCACACTGGCCCAAACTAAACTATCGGGTTGGCTGCACCCACACACACCAGACATACAGTCTGGAGACAAACGTACACGACCACGCCCATCAATAGTACATTACATCAGAGGCCGGGAAAATGAGGATTTCCGGCCAAGACGTGCGAGCGAGGCCGGATAGTGATACGAGGCCGGGAATCCGTTTTCACGATGAGGCATGTATAGTGCTTTTCTCAAACATACAATGAAATAAGAAAATATACTTCAAAGAACATTTTATTAATTGACAAATAGGACATCTTAGTCTAACAACCAACCTTTAAAAACAAAACCTGCTTTTTGTCAAACCAGCCAGCTGTGTGAATGACCTTGTTGTTGAAACAAAAAAAAAAGTTACTTTGCAGGCCTAGGCCTGAAAAGCAGTATGAAATCCCTTTACAGTCCTCTCGAGTTGTTGCGCCCAAAAAGCGATACTTCCGAGCCTATTATAAGGAACGTAAAGACAATATTTCATTGCATGTTTGAGAAAACTCATTTGTCGGCCGATACCATATCGGTGCTTTGTGCGTCTTTTCATGTATATTCATACTAATTATCAGCCCTGATAAACTATCCGCCGATAAAAAATCTGTAGTCTGGGGGAACGCTTACCGTTTATGATGCCCTCTCGTTTCCTCAGCAGATCGGACAGCATCCGGCGCGACTCCCCGTACGACGCGTACAATGACGTCAATCGGTTGATGATGTTCTCTTGCGCAGCGAGATTAGTTTCTATTATCTTCACCTAAAAATCAATAGCAAAATTAATTTAAGAACTCTTTTTTACAGTGAAATACAATTGGTTCACTATTGAGGGTACTCAAACGCCGTGGTTGGCGCAGTGGTCAAGCATCTGCCTGCTAAGCCGGCGGTCCTGGGTCCGAATCCCGGCAAGGGCAAATATTTGTGTGATCAACTCGAATATTTGTGGCTGGTTCATGGATGTTATTTGTATTTAAGAATGTTTATCGTCGTCTAGTGCCCATAACAAGCCTGTGTTATGGGCACTGGACACTGCTGGGCACTAGATGCTGGCCGTGACGTCATCGTTCGCCACCGCCACGCGCAGTGCGCTGACTGCTGTGACCCCCACTATAGCTACACACCTGCGGGTCGTGCTTGGCGAGCTCGGCGGCGAACAGCTGGTCCCGTGGTTCCGTGGCGCGCGCGAGGATGCTGGCCGTGACGTCATCGTCCGCCACCGCCACGCGCAGTGCGCTGACTGCTGTGACCCCCACTATAGCTACACACCTGCGGGTCGTGCTTGGCGAGCTCGGCGGCGAACAACTGGTCCCGTGGTTCCGTGGCGCGCGCGAGGATGCTGGCCGTGACGTCATCGTTCGCCACCGCCACGCGCAGTGCGCTGACTGCTGTGACCCCCACTATAGCTACACACCTGCGGGTCGTGCTTGGCGAGCTCGGCGGCGAACAGCTGGTCCCGTGGTTCCGTGGCGCGCGCGAGGATGCTGGCCGTGACGTCATCGTCCGCCACCGCCACGCGCAGTGCGCTGACTGCTGTGACCCCCACTATAGCTACACACCTGCGGGTCGTGCTTGGCGAGCTCGGCGGCGAACAACTGGTCCCGTGGTTCCGTGGCGCGCGCGAGGATGCTGGCCGTGACGTCATCGTTCGCCACCGCCACGCGCAGTGCGCTGACTGCTGTGACCCCCACTATAGCTACACACCTGCGGGTCGTGCTTGGCGAGCTCGGCGGCGAACAACTGGTCCCGTGGTTCCGTGGCGCGCGCGAGGATGCTGGCCGTGACGTCATCGTTCGCCACCGCCACGCGCAGTGCGCTGACTAGCGAGTCCCTCTGGGCTTGCATCTCGTGAGCTTTGCCGACCACTCGACGCATCTCTGACATCGCCTCGCGGTCTAGGCCCTCTGGATATTGATAAATAATAATGTTACTTTCACCTTTGTGAGGTTTTTTTAAGGTTCCGTACCCAATGGATAAGAACGGGACTCTATCTCTATAACGCCTTCGTGCATTGTCATTTTGGGGAATTGGGTGTAAGAAATTTTAACTGTTGGCAAAGACCTTAGAGTTGATAATCCACCGAAATGACAATTCACGAAGGCGTTATCTACTAAACACGCTCCTCTTTTACGACAAACGCTAATGAGGTACAAAACCACGCACACAACACCAGCCGAAGGACTATAATAACCGGAGCGATCTCTACGTCTGAAACTAGACCCTAACTTCTGATAGAGTATAGCCCTCATCAAGTTGCAAGGGGTTTTACAACCAACGCCATATTGCGGATTTTCAGAGGTACTAAATCATTTTTCTCAAAAATTGCATGTAATGTTGCCTTACCATCGCTAGATAGGCTACAGTAAATGGAACATACCGAAGACTTTTTAGAAGTGTCCAGTAAACAGCGAGATTTTAAATTTGGAATCAATATTTGTCCAGTAAGTAAGTATGTAATTCCTATTACGTATCAAGATATTTGAATATCGAAACACGATTTACATCGTCACCTACCTATAAAAAACTAAGGATGTGAAGGCGATGAGGTCGTATATAAATGTAAAAAGGATGCATTCCTCAAATTGTTTTAAATATAAGTACAGTGCGACAGCAAATTGTAGAAATTAAAAAGTGGCGTCCCTTTTTCATAGATTAAATAGAAAGAGACGACATTGCAGTTTACACTAAGAGCAAATGTAAAATAAAAAGAGGTTAGCACTATTGGCAGTATAAACGTAACTCACGATGCATATTTAAAAAAAAAAGCGACAAGGGGTAGTGCGGAAGTTTGTATGCAGCGTTTAGTTTATAATTGTGCTGTGTAAAATGACAATGATATTTCGGAATTCCTTCCTTTTTTGTGTCGTTTAGAAAAACCTCGGAGTTAAAATTGAAGGTAAGCTTTATGATATGAAAATTAGTTAGAAAATACAACAATGTATAACAATAATTAAATTTTATCTTTAAGACTTAGATTTGTAAGATAGTGCAAATAATTAAACGCAGTATTTATAAAAAAAAAATTAAGGCGGGATTTAAATTAAAAGACAAAAATTTCAAATTTGTTTGTGTGATCTATTACAATAATTCAGCAAAAATGAGTTCAGACGAGTCTGATTCCGAATAGACGGCACTCCTCCATACTTAAAAGCGGAGGCAGAGTTAGCTAAAATAATTTACCTCCGACTAAATCCAAGGAGATATAAAAAAATACAAGAGATTCATTAAATGGCAGGAAGAAAATCAAGCTAATAATTGGTCAGATAAGGTGTGATAAGGTCAGAATATTTCAACAATCTTTCTGAGACAATCGAATGGCTACAAAGGAAAGAAATCACAAATATTCAGCAGCAAAATATAGAAAAGTTCTTAAATCAAGCTCTAGATGATAACCATTTTGGCGATGAAGGTAAATAAATGCTGCCACTATTTGATAACGATATAACTATATCTTTTATCCAAGTATAAACTCATAATTATTTTTGTTATAGGTTGTTATCATGGGAGTTAATGGTGCCTGCGACGACGAATATCACAATGTGTAATAATAAAAATGGGATATAACAAAAATATTCATTGGAAAATGGCCGAATATGGCACCTACAAAATATAATTTTAATCTAATTTTCTTGTTTAATTTTTGAGAAAAGCACTATACTTGCTTCGACCGTAAGAGCCATCCTGGCCTCGTATTATATCCGGACCTCGCCTACGGCTCGGTCCGTCTAATTCCTACTCGGCCAGTATGGCTTACTTACTGGTCTCTGACGTAATGTACTATTACTGGCAACCACAATTTTTTGGTAACTGACGTTGAAAGTCGGTGAATGTCACTGATGTAAACAAACAGGAAACAGGACTAAATATTCCGCAATTTTTTATCTATCCACAGTGATGAAAGTAAAGTTTTTTCAATAGGATTCAGTATTTATTTCGCAAGAACGAAGGATTGAGCAGCATTCCGGTAATCAATGTTTAGAATTTTGATAATGACAAATCCTTGACTGACGTTTAATAATGCAAATATGACGTATGCACATTATTGCCATACGAAAGCTGTTTGTAGCGCCACTATCCCTGGGCCGGACGGACGCTTGCTATACTCGACGCCACGTAGCTTGGCAATAGCGACCAATGACTCCTCCTACCATGAAACTCAATTTCTAATAACGACACTTGTTTGTTCCCCGTAACGATCATTTTTACTTTTATTGCTACACCGTGGTAGAGGGTGTCTGGGCGTGGAGGGAGCGGACCCGCAGGCTATAACACTTACCAATGTTATCAATAGAGGGTATCCGACTCTGAAGCACATCCAAAGGCACGGCCAGCTGCCTCAAATTAGCGATGTGAAGCGTCATAGCCTTGTGTAGGACTTGATTGGACTCGTTTGTACGCGCGTGGGCCTCTTGGTACTTGTGGAACTCTCTGGAAAGCTCCGTTTGCACTATGGAGGGGGGGCGGGGGCCCATTACCTTCTGGAACTCTTTCTCTTTGAGGGTTTCTTCCTGGAAATTAAATGCAGAATTTCCTGATCAAATTTTATGTTGAAAACTGTCGAAATCAGTTGTTTTTCATGCTTCTTCGCATCTAAAAAGTATGTATGTATGTATGTAAACGCTTTATTGTACACAACAACTGGTTATAAATACATTGATAACCAGACCTAGGAATCCGTGGGGCAAATTTCGTTGACAGGTAGGGACATCCTATATCGACAAATTAAATTATCGATGTTCGTTTTATATACTAGTGTAAAAATATGTTTTTATTAAAAGTAAAAAATAATAATTACGTAATAACTCAATACTCTTCTTCGTTTTTAAAGAGAAGAGAATATTTTTTGCGGTGAAAGGTGGATGGACATTTGTTACAGTATAGCTTGGACCCACGTTTAATTATTTCAGGTTGTTTTTTAAGCAATTCTTCTATTTTTTTAGGAGGCATTATTTATTTATATAAAATACTTATGTAATATAACGTGTTTACAAATGACACTGTCCGACGACATTGACAAGTACCTATTGTTTTATAGCGAGTTAGCGATTGTCTATGTAGGTAATTTACTTCTATTGAATTATCAAAAGAGGTTGAGATAATTATTAACTATTTTGTAGTGCTATAGGTATTACACCCTACCTTTATATTAAATATTGTAACCTAGCGATTATTTAAAATATGCTATGTTGAACAATTGAACAAAAAAACACACAATGTTGGGGGTGATCACTAGTATATAGAACGAACATCGATAGTTTAATTTGTCGATATAGGATGTCCCTACCTGTCAACGAAATTTGCCCCACGGATTCCTAGGTCTGTTGATAACAAATTAAATATGTCCCTATTAGGGATCTCTTCCAGTTAACCTTTGAGCAATTGAAGGAATTGTTACTAAAATTGTTAAAATTGTTATTGTTAAAAGTATTACCCTTCCCTATTAATAGAACTATGGGGAAAATGCGTACATAGGCATCATATTTTCGTCACTTGTTGGAGCGAGACGGAAGATGTTGGTCTCTTGGTTGAGGTAAGACGAAATCGCTCGTTGATTTCCTAACTGTTTTCATCCGTTTTACGTTTATTATCTTTGTGACTCGTTTTGGTGTGTCTCTCTCGTGTATTGTATTAGTATATAGCGACCCTTCCGGCTTCGCACGATTGCAATGCTGTTACTAAATGAAAAGTGATTCTCTACTATATTATGCATTTATTCTACATATAAACCTTCCTCTTGAATCACTCAATCTGTTTAAAAAACGCATCAAAATCCGTTGCATAGTTTGAAAGATCTAAGCATACATAGGGACAGACAACAGGTAGCGACTTTGTTTTATACTATGGGGTCATCCACATATTACGTCACGCAAAATGTCGACTTTTTGACCCCCCCCCCCCCCCCCCCCCCTATGTCACGCTTTTTTGCTATACCTTTAACATGTACTGTCACGTTTGGTATGACCCCCCCCCCCCCCCTTACGGTGTGACGTAATATGTGGATGATCCCTATGTAGTGATAGTGAAGAATCCATTTGAGGATCAAATGTTAATTATTTTACAATGCATGTGCTCGAAAAGAGCGTATTCTAGGCATTCAAACTGTGCGGAAAGTACTACTTTTCCGCACTAGTGCTTTTTACTTTTCAATTTTTTTTTTATTTATAGCCGTATCTGAAAGCCTGACACAAAGAGGTTTTATTATTTACAAAAAAAATATAAATAAGTCAAATGACGATTATTATCACGTATAAAAGTACAACAAAACCAATATTTCATTAATTAATTCATTTAACACGTCATTAATTACAATAGATATAAAATTTGATTAATAAACGAACTTTAAATCGTTATTCATTAAATCAATTTGGCTGAATGTACACGCGCTTGTGCCATTTTGACATAAGACGAATATAAAAAAAATACTTTTGCACATGCGCAGTAGTAGATATGTCGAGCGCGGTTTACAAATTATAACTCCGCCATTTTTAGGGTTCCGTAGTCAACTAGGAACCCTTATAGTTTCGCCATGTCCGTCTGTCCGTCTGTCCGTCTGTCCGTCTGTCCGTCCGTCCGCGGCTTAGCTCCGTGATCATTAGTACTAGAAAGCTGAAATTTGGTATGAGTATGTGTATGTATCACGCCGACAAAACGGTAAAATAAAAACTAAAAAAAAAATTTTTTTTCGGGTACCTCTCGAACACCTAAAGTGGGGGTGATTTTTTTTTTTCGTTTCAACCCTAGTGTGTGGGGTGTCGTTGAATAGGTCTCTTGAAAATAATAGGGGTTTTCAAACATTACTTTTTGATAAAGTCAGTAGTTTTGTAAATATTCGCTCCGAAAATAAAAAAAATTGTGTCCCCCCCCCCTCTAACTTTTGAACCACAAGTCAAAAAAATATGGAAAAATTCATGTTAATGCGGCCTTATAAGTACTTTCAATGAAAACTATATTGAACAAAATCGGTCAAGCCGTTTTTGAGTTATCGCCAAATTTCATATTTTTTCTTTAAAAGGTCGTAAGTTGACTTCCAGAAGGTAATAAGTGATTACAGTTTCTAGGGCGTTTACGACCTTTTTATAGAGCTTAAAATCTGTCTTAACTTAAACCTCGGGCTTAAAACAGCAGTTTATTGTGAAGGATGAGCAACTACGGAACCCTACACTGAGCGTGGCCCGACATGCTCTTGGCCGGTTTTTTTTATTGATGTCTAGTTTATTTTGAAGTTGTTTTGTGCAAATCTGCTGAAATATTGGCGAGATAAAGGGACGAATCATGAATTTAAACCCGTAAAATGTTATTGAAGAAGTAAACAATGTGAACGACGGCTTCTTGTTGGATAAATCAAATCAAAACACTTTTTTTCCAATGTAAACAGTCTTTGTGAGTATTAAAGTATTTTCTATTTTCTAGTACATGCATAGTAAAGTTTTGTACGGAACTCGTGTGTAAGATGATTTCCAACTCGTGTTTGTTTAATCACTCGCTCGTACCTCACCTACCTTCGACACTTGTATCGTAAATAACTATTACTGCTGACGCTGTATATCACTGACATCCTAACAAAGGAATGAAATCTGACAGATGGATACATCCATAAATTTACCTGAATAAGCGACTTGATCTCTGTGAGCGAGTTCTCGACGTCACTGATGATCTCAGCGAGATTGTTCATCGAGTCGACCAGGGTCTGTATCACCTCTGTCTTCGCGTTCATAGCCGCGCATCTGTCTACTATTTCTTGAGGGATCCTGGTAAAAAACGGGAGGATATTATTGGGAATCATCCACTGAATCATTTAACCCTAAACGTAAAAACCCAGGTTCAAACCATGGTGCCGTTAAAAATAGGTAGTCAAAAAATTCGTTTCAATGAAAAAATACGAAAATATGGCAAAAAATATGTATATCTGGCTATACGTCGTGAAATAAAGGGTTTGAAAATCAACAATATAATGACAAATGTTTATTCAGTTACACACATTAGTATTGAATGCCTTTCCAATGCCTTTTTATGGCCAGAAGTAGCCTAATTTGTGCACAATATATATTTTTTATTTTTTTTAGGATCACAAAACTGAGCGTTACACACGCAAGCTTAAATGGTAATATTATAAACAATATCAATAGTGTCGGCCCTCCTTGATGTGAACACAACATGCATAAAAATAATTACTTAACAAAATAAATATATCAATGGATTTACAAAAGCACAAGAAGTTTCACAACTTAGTCCGGGAGGGCGAAATGGGTAAAATTATTGTGTAGGTATAAATATTATATATACTCAAGTATACCGACAAACAAGGCTAAACCAACCATGCGCATTAGGGAGAACGTCGATCAAAAAATCTGTGGCGTGTTAAAATGATGTCTATCTCATTCGATTTCTATCAAAATTTGAAGTCGTACCTATAAAAAAAACCTTCCCACGACTCCGAAAATCAAAGGGATTCTAAAGAAGATACTTTTTATGGCACATAATAACAGGTACAGGGCTGTAATAACCAATTGTCATGAATCAATCTGTTTCTTATGACTGGAATTAACTATGTTTCTCTAAACATAGTTATTTCCGTACATTGTATTATGAAGGCGCATAAGAAAACACACCTTCATGATACGAATTCTTGAAAAAGAAACAGGTATCGTGCGTAAAGTTGATCGTGTTCTTCAAATTTGTCGACATAAAATAACAAGAGCATTGAACTCATGCCTCGTCACAGATATGTCACGATTATCACGTTATCGGCGCCAAAACAAGCCAAACCACCGGTAAACACGAGTGACTCACTGATCTGTACCTTTACCATGAATTTACAGTAACCGTACACGCAATTTGTCACACAATCAGCACACATATACAACAACCTAAACAAACTACTACAACTACATACTTGCAAAAAAAAAAACCGGCCAAGAGCATGTCGGGCCACGCTCAGTGTAGGGTTCCGTAGTTGCTCATCCTTCACAATAAACTGCTGTTTTAAGCCCGAGGTTTAAGTTAAGACAGATTTTAAGCTCTATAAAAAGGTCGTAAACGCCCTAGAAACTGTAATCACTTATTACCTTCTGGAAGTCAACTTACGACCTTTTAAAGAAAAAATATGAAATTTGGCGATAACTCAAAAACGGCTTGACCGATTTTGTTCAATATAGTTTTCATTGAAAGTACTTATAAGGCCGCATTAACATGAATTTTTCCATATTTTTTTGACTTGTGGTTCAAAAGTTAGAGGGGGGGGGACACAATTTTTTTTATTTTCGGAGCGAATATTTACAAAACTACTGACTTTATCAAAAAGTAATGTTTGAAAACCCCTATTATTTTCAAGAGACCTATTCAACGACACCCCACACACTAGGGTTGAAACGAAAAAAAAAAATCACCCCCACTTTAGGTGTTCGAGAGGTACCCGAAAAAAAATTTTTTTTTTAGTTTTTATTTTACCGTTTTGTCGGCGTGATACATACACATACTCATACCAAATTTCAGCTTTCTAGTACTAATGATCACGGAGCTAAGCCGCGGACGGACGGACAGACGGACAGACGGACAGACGGACAGACGGACATGGCGAAACTATAAGGGTTCCTAGTTGACTACGGAACCCTAAAAAATGTAGCAATTTGGATGAAAAATCTTACCTATGATGAGACGGAGGCACTTTTATCGTTTATGATGTAAATATCTAAATTGTATCAATTTAATAACTAACATTAAGAATATGCCTAACATTCTTTAGATCACAAGCATACACATACCTAACAAAATTGCATACATACACTCACTTATTCACACACACACATACACACACGCATGTTTAGTTTGTTTATTAAGCTTTTAGAATTAAGAATATAAATTTAAAAAGTTAAATTTACATAATCGTTTATTATGGTTCGCTACCATATTTTCTAGTTACGGAAGAGCGGGGTCTCCCAACACAAGCATATTTTCTTAATTAGTGGGTGGCTCCAACCTTTTACCATGTAATAATCTTGTAAGAAACCTAAATAAACATTTTTCATTTTCATTCTTCACGCTAGCGACTACGTAAACGGTTTGTATGGAGGATTGTAGTTCTAACAAGGGACCGCTAGGGGCACTGTACTATTCTCCATACAAATCGTTTACGCTGTCGCTAGCGAGTGCGGTCACGTTAACTCATGGTAGGGGTGCCGATATACTGCGACGTTAAGAGAAGCCTTACTGAAGAGATAGCTCGGATACTCACTCATGTGACTAAAAAATTCGTCGCATGTGAGAATTAAATTAAGCGGGATTCATTACTTTTCATGAAAAGTGTTATGTAACAGTTTAGCCTACAATTGACTATTGTTGTTCTGTAGCATTGTAAAAAAACGAAAAGCAGAAAGGACATTTATAAGTGGTTAGTCATCACTTTTTTCACTCCTGCTTATGACTCCTGAATCACCCTGGTATATATAAAAGTATAGAGCTTTTTGCTCCAGAATCCAGATCCAGTACTGAACACGGCTGAACACTTGACAAACCAGCTTGACATGTCTTGTGACACAATTACAATAGTGAACCTGTGAGTTGTAGACCTTTTTTGAAATGGCTGAAATAGGTCATATTTATGTTTTCAATCCTCATCTCTGCCATTTCATAACTTTTCGTAAAACTGAAACCCTTAACCTTTTGGACGTCAAAGACGGCTGTGGCCGTCATTCACCGGAAAATTGCTCCACCGACGCCAACGTCGGCCACAACCGTCCAAACTTCAATGATCAAAAACTTTGTAATTCAAACCGCTGCAAGTATAATACATTTCCATTCCTATTGAGTTTGGAGCACTTTTTTTTCTATGGCATTAGGATCGTGGTGAATTGCTTTACAGTTAGGCGTTCAAAAGGTTAATTTGGCATTGTCCATGGGCAAAACCTATGACCCTATTTTTGTATTTTACGCAATCGGTTGAACCCAGATGAGGCTTGAATTGTGGAACTATAGTGTTCTTTGTTAAATTAAGGGTTAAAAACTATTTAATGATCGAACCGGCTCACACAATTTCACAAGAATCGCTTGAGAACGCAATTCACCTGTAGTCAAGGACAGCCGGACATCCGAACATCCGGAATTCGGATATTACGAAATAATATGGGCCAAGCTGAAAAGGAGGCGATTCGCTCGCTCAGTCAATTACTTTATTCATTTAAACTTTATTCCACAAAGCAAAAGTCGGTACAAATGGCGAACTTAATGCCAGACCATTCTCATAACTAGTGTATCTTGTTTCGACATTTGCATCGTGTGCATACACGTATTGTTGTACACCCTTCCCGCACCAATAATGTCTCTGTTTGACCTTGTGGTTGACTGGTAGAGAATGCCTCATGGCATTCAGTCCGCCATTTGTACTTTTAATTTGTTGGAGCGAAGCTCCCATGGATCGACTCGAATGGACTTTGTAACAATGCGGAGATCTCAGCAAGTTCTCAACCGATTTTAGAAATTTTTGTTTTAAAATGCACAAATTAAATTTCGCTAGGTCGTGACGAAGAGAAAATTTCGAAAAAAAAAAAAAAAACGAAAAAAAAAAAACCGCTCCAATCTACATATGGTGCAAGCTTAGCCGGTGGCTGACTCTGCATCGACCTAGTATTTTGTGCAATAAAGTTTAAATAAATAAATTCTCCATCAGTCAACCAAACGGGGCATATCACGCCAAACAGAGTTACTTCTAGTAGGTTACTCTACTCACTTCTGATCGGAGTCCAGCACTTCCAACTGGTCGAGCTGCAACGAGGACATGAACTCGGTCAGCTCCGTGTTCTTGGCCTCCACCTGCCCGACCACCTGGCGGAGCAGCTTGGCCTTCTCCTCGGAGTACACAGAGGACGCCTCGTGAGCGCCCATCGGGATCAGACGGGAGAATATGTCGGGGCCTGATACCTGTGGATGAAACACGGAAAAAATATAACAAAACAACTAGAAATTAAGCAAAGCAACAGTTGGTGTTAATAATAAACTTTACAATGCACCTTTATTAACCGTTATTTTCGTGTAACGTTATCTGTCATAACCAGGCCTCGGAGTATTTTTAGCACGGTAAGACTAAGGAGAGCTATGGAGTCTTTGTTAACATTAAAATTAAATTCATACTCATACTCGTCCTCATTAATTTAATTCATAAAATAAATAATAGCTATAAAAAATACACCACCATCTTCATTGACGAGTAACAAATAATATGAAGGTAAACAACCCCATAGAATTAACAATCAATATCCATAGAAAACGTAGCTATAGGAATAAGTTCTTCAAAATCTTCACATGGTACGTGTACGTTGTTCATTTCATCAGTCCAGTTGTAAAATGTGTAAATAATTGAGACTTTTTCCATGTTCTCTGGAGTGAAACATGTTCTATGTTGGTCAAAAATCCACTTATGACACGAAAAAGATCTTTCCACATCAACTGAAGTTAAAGTAGCATGTTTTAGAACTTCCTCAAATTGTTGTGAGCTTGCCATCGTTCGTATTTCATTAATATCTGGGTTCCTTTCGAGAACTTTTACAAATTTATCTCTAATTGTGTCAGGGCCGAAACATGTTAAAAATTGTGTAATGTCGTCTATCACTTGAAACGCTTGCTTTAATGGAATATTTTTACACTGTAATTTTGTAATAGATTCAACAATAACCTGATAATTGTCTTTAATAAAACTAAGCTCGTTTGGCAAGTTCATATCCATCAATGCGGTTTGGGCGTTTGCTATTGAGATGGCTTCTTTTCTTGAAAATTCAAAAACAATACTTTTTATTTGCTCATAATGATCCGCGTAGTAAAATGCAGCATTCAACCATGTCCCCCATCTGGTTATTACAGGCCGCGGCGGTAGGGGCACATCAGGGGCCATCGTCTTAAATATTCGTGTTCTCTGTGGCGATTTCAGAAATATCTTTTTTACATTTGATATTAAGGCGTTGACTCCTTCATGTTCTGATCTTATTTGTTCAGCAACACAATGTAGTGCATGCGCTACACAAGTAACATGTTTCATGTTGATAAATTCCCGTTTTAAAATTTTGCCTGCGAGAAGCATAGGTATATGCAGCGCTGTCCGTGCAAAATATTAAAAATTTGCCAATGTTACCTTCGAAATCACCTTGCCACAAAAACATAAGACTATTTTCTACCACTTCAGCGATCGAGTTTCCATTGACTTTTTCTAATACCTTTCATGATAGTAAGAAGGGTCGACACGAGGATCCTTGTAATGACTTCACTATAACATTGACAACGCAATTACCAATAACATCTACTGTTTCGTCCACGGAAAGCCACAGGTAACAATCTTTAAATGAGTTCCTTATTTTGTCCATAACTGGGGTGTAAATTTTTTGGAGATAAAATTTTCTTAAAGTTGATTCGTGTGGAAGTCTTTAATTCGTTATTTGGCAGCAATATTTTTCCATGAATTTTCGGAATTCGGGATGATTAAGTCTGTTCCAAGGAATGTTGCAGGTAACCAGGAACAAGCAGAGATCAATATAGAAGTCGCTTATAGCTCCACATTTCTTTTGGTGCTTGTCAGAATTAACATGTTTCAGAACGTTGTCCTTTTTCAATCTAGTTATAGAACTTTCACACACAGTGCAGTATATAACTGCTTGATCGGTATTATACTCTAACTCTTCATAGGGTTCTATCCAGCGCTGTATAAACGAAGAATGTTGGCGAGATTTTGTATTGTGTAGAATGCTGTTGACATGCTTTAATATAAAAGTGTGTCTTAATTGCGTGAGATGTACGTCACAAGACACACACGTTACTACACATTTTTCGTGATCGTATATAAGATCTTTGTACGGTTCAATCCAGTGCAAAATTTCAGATATTTGTGGATCCGTCATAATGAAATCAGCAATTTATTCCGAAATTTGCCTTAAATGAATATATTGAAGTAACAAATAATACGTCTTAATATGTTGATACATGACATATGATGTCATTAAGTGCATTATCTAAAGCGGCCAGTGACAACGTATAGTTCTTTATCTCAACAGTAATTATAGTATGTAGGTACGTTAAGTACTTAAATAAAATATTGGAGCGATGACACTGCAATATGGGTAATATAATAATATTAACATACACATATACATATTGTTACATTTTTATAATATAACATTTAATTAAATATATGTAAACAGAATTAATTACATTTAAGTAGTCTAAGTATTTATAAAACGATTCGGACGAACTTAATTAATGAGGATGAGTATGAGTATGAATTTAATTTTAATGTTAACAAAGACTCCATAGCTCTCCTTAGTCTTACCGTGCTAAAAATACTCCGAGGCCTGGTCATAACAATATCTTATACGATTTCGTTATAATAAAACGTTATTTGAAACCTTATTTGTAACGATATTCATTATGACGTTATTAAACCAAATACATGTGCTCGAAAAGAGCGTTTTCTAAACAATCAAACTGTGTGTAAGGTTCTACTTTGCCTTGTGCTTTTTACCTGTAAATATACTTTTTTTATTATACTATAAATAACTATTTTAATCTGTTATAAAGCTGCGACTCGAAGTTTGCCTTTGTCTACAGTCATTGACTGTCTTGCTTTTCACCATAGGCCTCCCCAAGATTTTTCCAAGCCGATCTGTGTCGTGAGTTACTGATCTATAAAGAATTAAATTTCAATCAAATATTTGGGTGCCAATATTTGATATAACGCTTTTAATTATATACAACGTTACGGACCTGAAAACATTTACATCATACATCTTAAAGCCCGCTGAGGTGCAAGACATAGTCTGTGACGTCTGTGTACGCGGACTGTATTATAAAACTTCCAAATCTTCCAATACATACCTCCGGATCATTCAGATTCACAGGCAAAGCCTTGACCAGGCACACCGGCTTCATATCCATCAGCAGGTCTTTATCCGGCACCTCCTCGTGGTAGATAAACTCGTTCTCATTCTTGGCGGCCTTCCTCTTGCCCTCCACCACGTCGTTGGTGAACGTGAGCGCCTCCTTGGTGACCTGGACCGGCTCCACGTATTTGGCCAGCTTCTGGGCTTCGGCTAGCTTGTCCACGGCGAGCTGGTAGAAAGCTACCCGTTCGCCCATCTTCTGTTGTTCTTCGGCGTTCATTCCTAAGGAATTAGAAAGGAAACGATTTTGGTCACCCACTATAAATAGGGTAGCCCAAAAGATGGGGTTACTCAGGAAGAGCTGAGGAGTACTTCAAGTTATTTGGAAAGAATGAACAGACTAAATTCAAAAATTTGTAAGCTCTGCGGAGTAAACTGATCCTGGAACTTTTTATGAATTACATTCTATCTAATAAGCTTATATAAGAAGACTTTATATACGAAATTCTAAAGAAAGTGTATATTATAAGTGATGTGTTGATTTGCTCAATCAATCTAAGTGTATAAATCAGTATAAATAAGTATTACTGCAATCACAAGTAAAGAATAGGTACTGCACCCTTTTGGATGAAAACCTATAGAAACGGTATTAATTTTGTGACTTGTGAAAGTAGAACATTCACCTTGGTATAAGCAGACAATGCAGCCAATATAAGCCGCCTTAAACGAGAGGAACCGCTGCCAGAAGTTGTACAGCTTGCTGCCGATGATTTCGTGGACGTTGTCGATGCTGGTGGACGCCCCGAGGTGGGTCAGGCTGTTCCGGTAGAAGAACATCACCTGAGTAGCCACAGCACCTGACGAAATAAAATATAGGAAAAAATTTTAAAATGTATATTATAAGAAAAACACAAAATTACACAAACAGGTACAATAAAACAGATAAGATGCTCATCTTATGATTAAAAAACAGGATATTTATGGGGCTCACACTAGGCAAGCCTGTATCGCAGGGCGCAACGCATTTCTAGTTTCATGTAGATTGGTAGGATGACCAATATTTTGTCAACTAAATTAAAAGTTATAGTTGAAATTTTCCATTTGTCCCAAAGTAAGCTCCTATAAAACAATGGCTTTGTGATGTTAACAAGATAAGCACTCAGTGAAATTCAACAGCTTAAAAAATTTCAACCAAAACAGGTATCACTACATAGTATAAAACAAAGTCGCTTTCTCTGTCCCTATGTATGCTTAAATCTTTAAAACTACGCAACGGATTTTGATGCAGTTTTTTTTTAATAGATAGAGTGATTCAAGAGGAAGGTTTATATGCATAATACATGCATTATTTATCAGCATTGCACCCATGCGAAGCCGGGGCGGGTCGCTATTACATAATTATTAGCTTAATCGATAAAAAAACTACATGATAATGTAATAAAAAACACTTAGTGACTCTAGTTTTCAATTTAACTCCTCTGTTTCACTATAAGATAAACTAGTTAACCATCCTTTCAAGTTATATTTGAATTCAAAAACTGAGCTAATAATATAAAAGCTTTGTCCCATTTATATCACACTTTTGACAGTTGAAATCTAGAGCTAGTTAATTTTCTTGATATTTAACTTGTCTTGACACTCTTAGTTTTGTTACTTTCTTATTTTTGTTCCATTGTAGCTACTACTTCAAATTGCTAAATAAATGCATAAATAATTGAAAAAAAAAACATTCAAAGCTTTCTAAGTACAACATAATTCCTAACATAATGATTAATGATTATTGTGACTTTTGTCTTGATTTCAATGTACTAAATTTAACAAATGATCTTTGAAATATAAACAACAAAAGAAAAAAAGTGGAAAAATATATGTTATAATTAATCTTACCAATGACACTTGGCTTTCGCGTATCTTGAATACTCTTCTCAAGGATACACTCCTGTGCCTGTGCATAGCATATCTCCTGAAGCAGAATCATCATCTCTGATGACACATCTATCCCCGTGGGCTGCGGATATTGTTCCCGCACCAACTGGAAGGCCCAGGCAGCATTTTGGAAGTGAGTGCATGCTGCTTTGAGGCTTTCCGGAGATGTGCGTGGCTCTGAGGCTCCGAGTTGTGTGTGTAGGGCTCCGATATTGTGCAATATGCAGGCCATTTCAAAGCGGATATCTGCTACCGGGCTACTCATGTTGGCATATAGGTCTTTCCTGAAAGATGGCAGGGGAACAATTTAGATTCAGACATACTGTGTTGAATGGATAAGGTAAGTTTGCTTCTAAGGCATTAACAGTTAAAATATTAGGTTTTTTTTTTTTACTTATATCTCTTACTTCATGACAGTATGTTATAAGACTTGAATGTACAGTCAAGGAAATTTAAACACATACCTTTTTCGCTCTTTTCACATTGAGAATAAGGGTCAAAAAGGTACACATATCAGTTTCCTTCACTGTACCTAGTCAAACTCTTAAAAAAAGATACATCATAACAATAATAAAGTGAAAATAGATATAATCAGATAACTACAAACTAGGTTAATCATTAGTTACAGATGCAAGACTAAATTGTAGTTATGTTGGGTATTAAAAAATATTATTTTATGTACTAAATGTAAGAACAGTAGTCATATTATTTATTAAGCATATAGGATACCCATCTAACATATTTATCTTCTTTATTAGATAATTTTAAACATAGAATAATACATGCCATGGTATATACCATTTTCAATACCATAACATGTTAAGCTACACAAAAAGACTAATGAAATTCTCTAAAAAAAATTGTAAGTCATTGTTCATGTAAACATCTCAACTAAATATCTTCTACATGAAACCAGTACTTACCAAGCAAACGTACAGGCCGCAGGTTGCCCTTTAGCCATCGGGAACCTGCTCTGGATCGCTCTGAGTTGGCAGAAATATCTGTACAGGGCGCTCAAACCCGCTGCGTCTATAGAAGGCCTTACGGCGGACGACCGCAGGCTTTCCAGCTGATGCATCTCATTGCTGTAGCTGTCAGGATCTTCCCTGTATGCATCCGCAATGTACTGAAACGATTAATCATCCGTGAAAACAAAGAAACTTCTCTAGGAAGCACTTATCGCTACAATTACTCTCCACTGACCTGCTTGAGTTTCGGTCCAAAGTGAGTTGTCTCCGGACTCACTTTCAATTCAAAACTTAGCAACGGCAACTTTGGAACCGCCTCCATAGTTTTCAGGATCGTTATCAGACTGATTACATAGAAATCACTTTAAAAACAATTTCATCACAAATTAGTTTATAGCTGTCATTTTTTTGTTTGATTGATTTAGGAGAGAAGAGACGAATTGAATGGTGAATGAAATTGAACGCGACTTCGACTATGAATTGTCAAGGAACAACATCATATACACAGATACAATAATCTCAGCATAGCATCTACCGTGACATCTAGTGGTTCAAGCCAGTACTTTTAGAGACATTATAGTTTACAACATTATTTATTTATTTAAACTTTATTGCACAAAATACAACAGTAGAAGTACAAATGGTGGACTTAATGCCATAAGGCATCATCACGAAGGCCAAAAAAGATAAATGGTAATAGCTCCTTCTCATTGGCACTGTTATCATCAAATCGGGTAATTCAACAAAAAAAAATAAAATTAAAATTTTTAAATTTAAGAAAACCCTTCTTTATGTCTAGTAAAGGGCAATTCCATTATTATAGGTATACATATAATTATTTAAAGACGTAAACCATTTTAATGAATTTCGATCTCATCTCATTGCTGACATTACTTCAAAGATGCTATATGATGCGCACTTTATTTTTTCAGTGCATGTTATGCACAATCAGTTACTTGAATAATACTAAAGGTGCGTAGACAGCGCACAAAAAAGATGAGACTCGTCGGTATTAAATATTCTTTAGCATACAATGTCTTACAAAGAATATTTGAGTGCGTCGCATGGTTACGCCCTGTGCGCGCGCACTCTAACAGATGTCGCTGCAGCAGTGAATATTGTACTGTGATGACTAGAGTTCGGTTTACATCGTTGCATTATCTGTTACATTTCATTCGAACAAATTAAACATCCATTCAATCATTCACTCAAAATCGCGGAAATCGCCATTGACTGACGCTCTGTCTACCAAATTGAATTGAGGTTTTCGTATTTTATTCCATTTGCATACATTTCCCTAATGTTTACAACGCTTTCTGCAGAACACTGTCCGTAGAAAACGATCACAATGAAGTTAAAAAAGCCGAAACTGGATTCGGAGGTAAAGTAAAGTACATTCAAAAACGCTGTCTCTTGAAAGCCGACAAACCTTACTTTGACGTAAATAAACATTTTCCTTTTAGGAGGTGCCGGATCCCGTGCCACCACAAGCGGAGATAATTGAAGCTGATCTGTACAAACGTACGTACTTCGGGCCCGATGTCCCTACGTTAGAGCTAGAGTGTTGGGAGGAAGAGCTCTCGGAATGCCAATTGAATGCGTATAAGAATGCTGACGATGAATACAAGAGCATACAGACTAAAATTGACGACCTAGTGAAGGATACCGGCGGACAAATTGTGTACAACGGCGATCAGTTCACGGCGTACCAATTGCTTGGAAAGTGAGTATTTTATTCTGATTTGTATTAAGATCATAATCTAAGCAACTAGTAGAGGGAAGCTAGTTTGCCAAACTGTTTATAAAACTTCTCCTTATAACAGCTTAACCTTTTGAAGGCCATTCATTGATCGATCAAAGAAATGCTCTAAAATCAACAGAGATTACAAATACTAACGCTTCGTAATTCATTATGAAGTTTTTTCATTGATATTTGGACATCACATGATGGCATTGGCATCTGGGGCACAGCTTTCTGTTCTGTCAAAGTGATTTGCCGTCACTGTCAAAAAAAACGGCTGTGGTATATCTCGGAAACAGTTTATGAAGTCACTAATTATATTATCATCAATTTTGTTTGTTTTGTTTTATTTATCATCTTTCTTCCTTGTTAACATATTTATTCCAAAAGAAGATATTTTTTGAATGAGACTGATGATGACAATATTTTCCAGACAACCTGTGCTGAAGGATCTGGAGAGACAGAGTGCTGAGATCATTCGGTCAAGGTCTCGATCACTCTCCATCTCTAAGGAACCTAGAGCTAGCAAGAGAGGTAACCAACTAATTTCTTTAACAATTTATTATTATTATTATTATTATTATTTATAATGAGGCAGGCAGTTTAACAACTGATAGTGCCTATATCCAGCGATCTGTGTCTTGAGATCGTTGCTCAGTGGTATGCTTGTCTAATTTATTCTTAAAATTATTGACGTTAGGTGCTGAAATTACATCCTCGGGGAGTTTGTTCCAAGCACTCACAACTCTATTGCTCAGAAAGTGTTTATGAGGGTTGTTGTGCGACCTGCAGGCAACTAGCTTTAGGTGGTGACCTCTCAGTCGGGTATTGTTGTTGCGTACAAATATTTCGCAAAAGTCCTTGAGGTCGTAATGCCCAGTCAGAATCTTGTACGTCTCGATCAGGTCTCCACGTTCCCTGCGGCTCTTCAAGGTTGTTAGCTTCAGCGCCTGCAGTCTATCTTCATATGATTTATACGCTGAACTTTCTCCAGCATCTCAATGTCTTTAACAAAGTAAGGTATTTATGCCATCAGGATTGAATAAATGCCACTGGCATAGGAGCACATATTGCGTAGACAGACACATATGGTTTGTTACTGTTATTTTAATTTATATTTCGATACCTTAATTCACACTCGAACTAATTACAATTATTTTGCCAGTTAAATTTAAACCACATAGAGTTGTGCACTAACATCCTAATTGCAACAAATTTTGTCCGAAATGTTAGTATGAGTGTGCTCTAAGGAATTGATTTGATGGTAATTTTCACTTATCAGGTCGCCCCAAAAAGAATCGCGAGGAAGACAGAGATTACTCCCCATCCCCCGACCGAGACCTGGAGCCGCGACATAAGAAGAAAAAGAAGGACAAAGAGAAGGAAAAGGACAAGGAGAACAAGAAAGAGAAAGAAAAAGAGACCACAAAAACCAAGGACAAGACTCTTGCGCCTTCCAGTAAGTTCACTAACACTTTCAAGTGAATTTGCCTTTTGAACGCCAAGCGTATGGGCGATCCCGATACTGCCTGTACAAATAATCCTGGGATTGGAAGCCTTAGTGGTGAAGCAACTCACTGTGCCACTGACGCCAGAACAATAAATTAATTAGTGACTCCAAATCACCTGAGATGTCTTGTTACGTTTCGAATTTTAAAGTTTTTCATCATTGAAATTTGGAATCTGTGTGGAATCTCCCAAACGGTGTACTTCCTTTTCGCCGAATTATTTTTCGCAAACGTTTCATTTCGCAAAAGTTTAATTTCGCCAAAAGCATTTTTCATTGAAACTGTAAACTATTTCAGATTGTTGTAAATATCATCCTTTAGATTAGGTTAGGTTAGGTTTGTTTTATAACAATTCGAAATAGTTTACAGTTTCAGTGAAAAATGCTTTTGGCGAAATGAAACTTTTGCGAAATGAAACGTTTGCGAAAATTAATTCGGCGAAAACGTAGAGAACCCTCCCAAACAGATGGTCCGATTTGAATGCGATTTTTTTAATCGAAAGCCTTTTCTGACTGGTTCTTAGCTATGTTTGGTGAAAATTACTGCAGCCATTTCAAAGATATTCAGCTTTGATTGTAACAATCGACAGAGTCTCAGCCAATATTCATTGTTGTTATGTTTTCAGGTTTAGTTGCATTTTTATATCACTCATTAAATAAGAGCCGCATGATGACCAGCTATTAGTATCAGGGTTTTTTTAATTTAGGCAATTTTACTATCTAGATGTGCACAGCGTGGTCACCAATGTCCGTCCGTCGGAAGCCACGGCCATCGGTGGTCTACTCACGGGCAGCGCCACGAAGACAACTGCTATCGTGGACCTCACCAAGGATGACGGAAACAAGAATGTTGCCGACTCCAGGGAGGTGTCCTTCAATAAACTGCAAGGTAAGGTATTTCTGATCAGATTTGTAGAAAATTAATATATGTATTCCAAATATTGTCAGTAGTAATGTACAACGTTCAAGGGTTGTATACACACTGAATTATTTATATGAATGTGGATTTGATAAACTAAGTTATGTGGCTTTATTAAGATTTATTTAGAAGATGGAGCCTTCGCTAGAAATTACCCAGTTTGATCAATAGTGGTGTATAAGAGAGATTGATTCAGAGAATTTTCTCCAGAGGCCGGCCATGGCCTTGTTTTTATAGTCAACTAGCGACCCGCCCCGCCTTCACACGGGTGCAAAGCTTATAAATTATGCCGCATCAAAATCTCCGTTGCGTAGTTTTAAACATCTATGCATTCATAGGGACGACAGACACACAGACCGACAGCATGAAACGTCTTTGTTTTATAATAATATGAGCCTTTGTCTACAGTCATTGATTGTCTTGCTTTTCAGTATAGGCCTCTTTGTTTTATACTATGTAATGAAGAAAGAAGCCATGAATACTACTGAAAATAACGCTAGGTTTTTGTGCAATATGTGGTATTCTTTATTCCTTTTATTTCATAAAGTTCAGGAGTTACTTTGATCCGCGGGGTAACATTAGTCACTAGTGTTTTAACTATAGGAAGCTTGTTTCTGAACGCGCTTATAAAATTTCTTAGTCAGATTAGGCAACCTCGACAGAAATACATTAGATAGGTATGCTTTTAAAGATAGACATATTCATGCTTAATTCATGGTTAACTAGCGACCCGCCCCGCCTTCGCACGGGTGCAATGCTTATAAATTATGCATATATTATACATATAAACCTTCCTCTTGAATCCCTCTATCTATAAAAAAACAGCATCAAAATCTCCGTTGCGTAGTTTTAAAGATCTATGCATTCATAGGGACTGACAGACAGACAGACAGCATGAAACGACTTTGTTTTATAATAATATGAGCCTTTGTCTACAGTCATTGACTGTCTTGCTTTTCAGCATATGCCTCTTTGTTTTATACTATGTAATGAATAAAGAAGCCATGAATACTACTGAAAATAACGCTAGGTTTTTGTGCAATATGTGGTATCCTTTATTCCTTTTATTTCATAAAGTCCAGGAGTTGCTTTGATCTGCGGGGTAACATTAGTCACTAGCGTTTTAACTATAGGAAGCTTGTTTCTGAATGCGCTTATAAAATTTCTTAGTCAGAGTAGGCAACCTCGACAGAAATACATTAGATATGCTTTTAAAGATACACATATTCATGCTTAAAAACCGATGATCAACGTTGCCCCGTGGATCAAAGTAATCCATGTCCATGGTATGACATTTGGTGTCCCCAGGCAAGACGTTCCCGTCGCTGGTGGTGGTGGCGCGGCCGTACCTGCGCGCGAAGGACGCGCAGCCGCCGGCGGACCGGTCGGCGCTCGACAGCAAGGTCAAGTCCGTGCTCATGCACACGCCCATGAAGTTCACCGAGTGGCTCATCCAGCAGGGCCTGGTGCGCTCCGAGCAGTGGTGCGTCATCCATCAGGGCAACAAGCTAAAGTTGGGTAAGAAGTATTCCACGTGTGTTTCCTCCTTCCTACAGTGAAGAATGTCATCGGATAGGAAAGACGCGTTTGTCGCAGTTTGTAGACACCTGCTTATTGAACCGGCGGTCGCGGTCGGCGGCCAGGGCAAATATTTGTGTGATGAACTCGAATATTTGTACTTGGGTCATGGTTGTTCTATGTATTTAAGTATATATATTTAATGTATATAAGTATGTATATCGTCATCTAGTAACCCATAACAAAAGCCTTCTTGAGCTTAATTCCTGATATCGCCATCTGTTACACTTTGGTTATCTTGTCGGAGTATTCTTGTCAAATACCATGTTTGAGGTTTGCAACTTTAGGCTCAAAGTCTATATTGTATGCCCACTTTATAAGCAAATTATAATTAAATATCCTCCCTCTTGGTCCTGGTCCCTGGATTCAATTCGCGGCAAGGGCAAATATTTGTGCCATGAACTCGACTATATTTAACCCATTAGCACAAAGATCAAAGCTCCTTTCTTGTTCTGGTTGGTATAAGTATGTACGTATACCTTCATCTAGTGCCCAAAACACAAGCCTTGAAATAAACGATTTCCTTCCACATGAACATGACGCGCTCAAAAGCGATACTCAGGCTGCATGAAACCATAAGCATTGCACTGTCTTATACCGCTTCTCGTTCCCAGGAATGTACTCGGACGTGTCCAAGTTCCCGTTCTCCGGCGGCTACGTGTGGATCTCCGAGTGCTGCCCCACTCGCTTCGTGTCCGTGTTCTGCAGCTCCATATTCGAGGGAGCCACCTTCCCTCCCAGCGTGCTGCTGAAACTGGTCTACCACTGGGCCTGCCAGACCAATGTGCAGAATGTCGTGCAGTGGGTGAAGGTCGACAACCTCTATGTCAAGGTAAAAGCTTCTATTTTCAAATTTATGATATTTTATACAAGAGGAGTGATAAAATAACTTGTTTTACTTGTGATTGTATTAAGTCGTCCAACAAATCCTTACCTATTTTTATGCATAATGTAATTGCTGTAGTAATTGCTGATGATGGTTCCATGGTTATAATTGATTAATACAACTAGGCCCCACTTTATAATTATTTTTTGGGAGGGAGTACATAATATGCACAGGCACCGTCACTCAGCGAAAGAGAGCAGGCTGTCAGACCTCTGCGTTTAGTTAAAAGTATGATTTAGCTTTTTAGGTTCAATGGACTAACATTTGTATTTAGATAAAAATAGCATATAGATCGGATTGAAGAATGACATAGGTTGCTTTTATCCCGGAAAATTACACAGTTACTCTACTATCGTATTGTCAACATCACCCCAACGATGGGCATCTTCTGCCGTATTTTAAGGCACTAGTGTTGACAATCCTACACCTAGCGGTGCCGTTTGGCACCCATCTCTTCATAAAAGTACATTCAACTTTTAATAACTTGGAGAACCCTCGCCTCGACGTGTATATACTAAAAGATTTCCTAATTCTAGGACCCTAAATGAATTCAGGTCATAATGGGTTAATTGGTGCTAATGACTAGTATTTTCGAGTGCTATTCATTGGGTATTTCTCTCTGCACGTGTAACGTTGTGTTTGTTACCAGGGTCTGTTCACGTGGCTGCGCGCGATCTGCACGTCGGCCATCCACCAGCACATGAGCCTGCTGGGCGGCGCCGGCAAGAAGGTGGAGGTGGGGGTGATCTCGCTCGGCACCACCAGCCACGACGGCACGCAGCGCCAGGTCAAGGTCGAGGTGCTGGGAGTACTCGACCCTGCTGAGAAGCTGGTGAGTCTTCGAAGTTATGTACAAGATGTTGCCTTTATTGTTGGAGTATAAATATCAGTTCGTACTGTTCTTTTTAAAGATCCATTTTGTAAGTATAAGATCCATTTTATTAATTGTCAATGTCTCCTTATCAATCATATTTTTCGTCCTTTATTAAAGCAGTAACGTCGGCTAGCGTACACTATATGTTTACGCTAGCCGACGAAACATTTAAGAACCCGCTCAATAGTTTTAGTCCGTAGTTATTATTACTGCACAATAAAATAAGTTATTATTCAATAATTATCTTATCTTATCTTATCTTACAATGGCGCCCTAGTAACAAACTATTCAATTATGACATCCCTGTTTGTACTCTATGCAGATAGATGTATGCAGCCGTGACTGATGCATTGGCTATATATATATGTGAACTACCATAAGATACCTTGAAAATGAAATGTATTTTCAGATCCGTCTACGCGCTGTCGAGCCGCTAGCGGAACACGAGAAGAACTACAAGAAGCGGTTCCAGAAGATTCTAGAACCGCTCATCTCCTGGGTGCACCCGTCGTCCATCATCCTCACCGACCTGACCGTGGACAAGGGCACGCTGGTCTCCATGGGCTTCAAGAACGTGCACCAGTCCAGCTCCCACTCCGACACGCCGGCCAGGAACAGCAACGCCAACATCATGGAGTACTTGAGGAGGATCGTGCCGAGAATGTTCCAGAACACTCTGTCGTTGTTGTCGAGGCAGATTATACAGCAGTTCTTGGACGAGCTGGTGTGGCGAGAGAAGTGAGTACTAGTTTCTTAGTAACTTTTTTTATTGGCGGTGAAAATAATCGCTGATAAGTAAGACAGTCGTCAAGCGATCACGTGTGTTATATGAGAGCCCCTTTAAATATTTATTTTATTCTGTTTTTTAGTATTTGTTGTTATAGCGGCAACAAGAATTCATCATCTGTGAAAATTTCAATGTCTAACTATCACGGTCCATAACTTACAGCCTGGTTATAGACAGACAGACGAACGGACAGCGAAGTCTTAATAATAAGGTCTCCTTTTTTACCCTTTGGCTACGGAACACTAAAAAGCAACTGCCTTGCAGGTTCGGCATATCGCCCGGGCAGGCCTTCGACAACATCGTTCTACATATCGCGGAGCAGACAAAGTTCGAGGCCAAGGACGCCATCACCGTGCGGCTGAACAAGATCGCTGCCAACCCCTTCAAGAACTGGAAGTACCCTACCAAGGTAATTAGTACATATAAACAATATTGGAGGATATTTCCTTCGGTTTCCGCGATTGTCACATATCTATATAAAACAATTTCAATGGATTATATCGTGTATGGGAATTATTGCACAGTTTGCACAAATGTAACTTTGACAGAGAAAAATAGTGTCAACTTTTGACAACGGCAACTGGAAAGTCAGGGAGGCTCAAATAATTAACATACGCGATATAATCCGGAGAAAAGTGTAGTTAGTCACATTTGATCGCTATAAAAAATAGGATCGATTGCATCCTTTTTTTAATCTTCTTGCTGATTTTGATTGCATAACAAACAATGAAAGCGTTTTTGCATGCTGTCCTCTCCTATTTCCTTCCTTCTTATTTCCATTTTTGCATGCTATCCTCTTCAAATCTCTTGAGAAATTAAAGTTTTAAACTATAAATGCGTATCTACACACGGTCCCGTGATATCTATATAAGATTAGCTTCGTGTGTCCAATCCCAACTCAATGAATATGTTGTCGTTTTAACGTCGTAGAAATCGAAGAGCGCTGCGGAGGAGCCGTCGGCGTCGACGTCGGCGACGCCGGAGCCGGAGCCGACGCGCGGCAAGCGCGGCCGCCGCAAGAAGGAGCCGACGCCGGAGCCGCCGCCGCGCCGCAAGAAGAAGGAGAAGACCACCTACGTGGCCGACGACGACGAGGAGGAGGTTCGTGCTTTCCCTCGGGAGAACTGTTTTTTTTATCCTACGACGGTGGCAAGCATGCAGCTCGCCTGGTGTTTAGCAGTTATCGCCGCCCATGGCCGCTTGCGACACTAGGAGCATCACACACACGCACGTTGCCCAAGAACCTATTTACCTCCCCTCTTGAAGAACCGCATACTGTAGCCCACGGGGAGAGTGTAACTGAAGAGACACCGATGGCGAGCAGTGTGATGGTAGAAAGTAGCCGTGGGCATCATGTCAAACAATTCCTCAGAATACATCCCATTATTCGGATATTACAGATTGGCAAAACCTAATCAATGCAGTGCCGTATTTACCCCTAGGCCTTCAAAGCCCGGACCTAGGTGCCCAGCCAGCCTAGGAGCCCCAGTCTCAGAAGCAGGCCTTGCACTATGCTTATGATCTGTTAAGGGAAAGGGCACCAAATGCCAAGTGCAAGTGCCGGGCCTGAATCAATGCCTAACCTATTTTGCATTTAGTTACCTTTAACTGAACACCGTCTCAAATAACTCCTTTCAGGTACCATTGGCCCTTCGGCGCACGAAGATAAAGCAGGAGCGCGACCAAAAGAAAGAGAAAGAGAAGGAAAAGGAAGAGCCGGCTCCGCGCGCGCGGCGCAAGGTGGTGCGCTCGTACGTGGACGACGACCTGGACGACGTGCCGCTCAAGAACATCAAGAAGGAGATGAAACCGGACGAGACAGTCGCCATGGAGCGGTACTACTTCGGGCAGGCCGGCGGCGGCGGCCCGCCCGACAAGATGGCCATTGCTGTCGTGGTGAGTTGATGACATTTATTGATTGTTAACACTCACGCACGACCAGACAAAATTAAACACTAAGACCTCAGAATCGGACAGAGTAGGTAGGCGTTTCTATAGCTACAGTCCGCCTGCCGAGCTGGGCCGGCATCTGAGCAGAAATTACGAGCTTCCGCTAGGTTGTTCTCGTGAAAATGTCTGTTTAAAACTTTTTGTGAGTGTCAATTTTTCCACGTCATGTAAAGAGCTGATTCTTAGGTATTTTTTCTAATATTTTAAAAACTAGTCGGTATAATCAAATAAAAATAATAGTCCAAAACTATTCTATTCTGTAATAGTAAATTAATAAAATTAATTTGAACTGAACACTATTTGAAGTGTTGTCAATTGACTTCATTGAGTTATGTGAATGTTTGCTTCATATATGATTATAATATGTCCAAACCGTATTCGGTCACGGCGACTGCTTCAACTCCGTTGCTTGCGGTCGTGGGCTCTCGCGTGGCTGATGTATTTTATTTGAAAAGCCCGCGCGCGCCGCGCGTAAAACGGGCACTTGAGCAAATAGCCGCGTACTGACTGAGCGAGCAGCCTCGCGAGGCAAATCCTCGGCCAGTCAGGACATGCCTCGCCCGAGCCAAATGCATGTCTGGCCTCAGGCGAGCGTGCCGCAGCCCGAGCCGAGCGTTGTCGGTTTTTGTCCATGCTCAAAGGCGCCTCAGTACGTTTGCCGCGCTCACTCAAGACGGTTGTGTTTCGCCTCGCTTGATCGTCGCGCGCGTGGAGCCGAAAGAACAGTGTCTTTCTCTCGCGGATATTGCTTCTCGAAGATTTGTGTCCTTCTTCCTTATTTTGGCGTTTGTAAGAGAGTACAGATTTTCAAATTCAATTTTACTCATTCTAGTAACAAAAAAACTGCGTTATCGAAGCACAACTCTTGAAACAATCTGTTCCCAGAATGTAATGTGTTTTTAAATTAACAGTTTCATTCAAAAACGTTTAGGTCTCCGCTTTCTTTTTTTTACAAGCTGTAGAATTATTATTAGAAATGCAGTGGTGGCGACAACTTTCCGAACGTGCGGCCTCATGGCGTTCTTGAGCAAAACTGGCTCGGCCTTTCCTCGCGCGGCACTTATTTATAAATATCGTTACAACACGAGCCTGCCTCGAGCGGCAAACGTTGCGCGGCAAACGTCCGAGGCGACCTCGCGAGGCTGCTCGCTCAGTCAGGACCCGGCTAATGAGCAACCCCACATACGTATTGTACCTGATTGTGATTACCGCAGGTGGTTGGGCTTTCAGCTCATCCCTTCTGACGTCTAAATCAGCACGTCGATGGCTCTCAAACGTGCAGATTTTGTTAGCTTCAGTCTGATTCATAAAACATAATTTCCAGTGCCCAGAGTGCCACATGGAGTTCACGAGCAACATCGCGCTGATGGACCACCTGTACCTGCACGCGACGCCGGCGCCGGCCGCGGCCCCGGGCAGCACGGCGCAGTGCCGCTACTGCCTCGCGCGGCTCCCGGCGGAGCAGGAGCTGGCCGCGCACCTCAAGCAGGAGCACCCGAGCGACACGAAGACGCCCGAGCTGTTCACGTACGCGTGTCTCATCTGTGAGGTGAGAGCGGTGCAGTACTACACTCGTGTCCGGGTCACCTGTACCTGCACGCGCAGTGCCGCTACTGCCTCGCGCGGCTCCCGGCGGAGCAGGAGCTGGCCGCGCACCTCAAGCAGGAGCACCCGAGCGACACGAAGACGCCCGAGCTGTTCACGTACGCGTGTCTCATCTGTGAGGTGAGAGCGGTGCAGTACTACACTCGTGTCCGGGTCACCTGTACCTGCACGCGCAGTGCCGCTACTGCCTCGCGCGGCTCCCGGCGGAGCAGGAGCTGGCCGCGCACCTCAAGCAGGAGCACCCGAGCGACACGAAGACGCCCGAGCTGTTCACGTTCGCGTGTCTCATCTGTGAGGTGAGAGCGGTGCAGTACTACACTCGTGTCCGGATCACCTGTACCTGCACGCGCAGTGCCGCTACTGCCTCGCGCGGCTCCCGGCGGAGCAGGAGCTGGCCGCGCACCTCAAGCAGGAGCACCCGAGCGACACGAAGACGCCCGAGCTGTTCACGTACGCGTGTCTCATCTGTGAGGTGAGAGCGGTGCAGTACTACACTCGTGTCCGGGTCACCTGTACCTGCACGCGCAGTGCCGCTACTGCCTCGCGCGGCTCCCGGCGGAGCAGGAGCTGGCCGCGCACCTCAAGCAGGAGCACCCGAGCGACACGAAGACGCCCGAGCTGTTCACGTACGCGTGTCTCATCTGTGAGGTGAGAGCGGTGCAGTACTACACTCGTGTCCGGGTCACCTGTACCTGCACGCGCAGTGCCGCTACTGCCTCGCGCGGCTCCCGGCGGAGCAGGAGCTGGCCGCGCACCTCAAGCAGGAGCACCCGAGCGACACGAAGACGCCCGAGCTGTTCACGTACGCGTGTCTCATCTGTGAGGTGAGAGCGGTGCAGTACTACACTCGTGTCCGGGTCACCTGTACCTGCACGCGCAGTGCCGCTACTGCCTCGCGCGGCTCCCGGCGGAGCAGGAGCTGGCCGCGCACCTCAAGCAGGAGCACCCGAGCGACACGAAGACGCCCGAGCTGTTCACGTACGCGTGTCTCATCTGTGAGGTGAGAGCGGTGCAGTACTACACTCGTGTCCGGGTCACCTGTACCTGCACGCGCAGTGCCGCTACTGCCTCGCGCGGCTCCCGGCGGAGCAGGAGCTGGCCGCGCACCTCAAGCAGGAGCACCCGAGCGACACGAAGACGCCCGAGCTGTTCACGTACGCGTGTCTCATCTGTGAGGTGAGAGCGGTGCAGTACTACACTCGTGTCCGGGTCACCTGTACCTGCACGCGCAGTGCCGCTACTGCCTCGCGCGGCTCCCGGCGGAGCAGGAGCTGGCCGCGCACCTCAAGCAGGAGCACCCGAGCGACACGAAGACGCCCGAGCTGTTCACGTACGCGTGTCTCATCTGTGAGGTGAGAGCGGTGCAGTACTACACTCGTGTCCGGGTCACCTGTACCTGCACGCGCAGTGCCGCTACTGCCTCGCGCGGCTCCCGGCGGAGCAGGAGCTGGCCGCGCACCTCAAGCAGGAGCACCCGAGCGACACGAAGACGCCCGAGCTGTTCACGTACGCGTGTCTCATCTGTGAGGTGAGAGCGGTGCAGTACTACACTCGTGTCCGGGTCACCTGTACCTGCACGCGCAGTGCCGCTACTGCCTCGCGCGGCTCCCGGCGGAGCAGGAGCTGGCCGCGCACCTCAAGCAGGAGCACCCGAGCGACACGAAGACGCCCGAGCTGTTCACGTACGCGTGTCTCATCTGTGAGGTGAGAGCGGTGCAGTACTACACTCGTGTCCGGATCACCTGTACCTGCACGCGCAGTGCCGCTACTGCCTCGCGCGGCTCCCGGCGGAGCAGGAGCTGGCCGCGCACCTCAAGCAGGAGCACCCGAGCGACACGAAGACGCCCGAGCTGTTCACGTACGCGTGTCTCATCTGTGAGGTGAGAGCGGTGCAGTACTACACTCGTGTCCGGGTCACCTGTACCTGCACGCGCAGTGCCGCTACTGCCTCGCGCGGCTCCCGGCGGAGCAGGAGCTGGCCGCGCACCTCAAGCAGGAGCACCCGAGCGACACGAAGACGCCCGAGCTGTTCACGTACGCGTGTCTCATCTGTGAGGTGAGAGCGGTGCAGTACTACACTCGTGTCCGGGTCACCTGTACCTGCACGCGCAGTGCCGCTACTGCCTCGCGCGGCTCCCGGCGGAGCAGGAGCTGGCCGCGCACCTCAAGCAGGAGCACCCGAGCGACACGAAGACGCCCGAGCTGTTCACGTACGCGTGTCTCATCTGTGAGGTGAGAGCGGTGCAGTACTACACTCGTGTCCGGATCACCTGTACCTGCACGCGCAGTGCCGCTACTGCCTCGCGCGGCTCCCGGCGGAGCAGGAGCTGGCCGCGCACCTCAAGCAGGAGCACCCGAGCGACACGAAGACGCCCGAGCTGTTCACGTACGCGTGTCTCATCTGTGAGGTGAGAGCGGTGCAGTACTACACTCGTGTCCGGGTCACCTGTACCTGCACGCGCAGTGCCGCTACTGCCTCGCGCGGCTCCCGGCGGAGCAGGAGCTGGCCGCGCACCTCAAGCAGGAGCACCCGAGCGACACGAAGACGCCCGAGCTGTTCACGTTCGCGTGTCTCATCTGTGAGGTGAGAGCGGTGCAGTACTACACTCGTGTCCGGGTCACCTGTACCTGCACGCGCAGTGCCGCTACTGCCTCGCGCGGCTCCCGGCGGAGCAGGAGCTGGCCGCGCACCTCAAGCAGGAGCACCCGAGCGACACGAAGACGCCCGAGCTGTTCACGTACGCGTGTCTCATCTGTGAGGTGAGAGCGGTGCAGTACTACACTCGTGTCCGGGTCACCTGTACCTGCACGCGCAGTGCCGCTACTGCCTCGCGCGGCTCCCGGCGGAGCAGGAGCTGGCCGCGCACCTCAAGCAGGAGCACCCGAGCGACACGAAGACGCCCGAGCTGTTCACGTACGCGTGTCTCATCTGTGAGGTGAGAGCGGTGCAGTACTACACTCGTGTCCGGATCACCTGTACCTGCACGCGCAGTGCCGCTACTGCCTCGCGCGGCTCCCGGCGGAGCAGGAGCTGGCCGCGCACCTCAAGCAGGAGCACCCGAGCGACACGAAGACGCCCGAGCTGTTCACGTACGCGTGTCTCATCTGTGAGGTGAGAGCGGTGCAGTACTACACTCGTGTCCGGGTCACCTGTACCTGCACGCGCAGTGCCGCTACTGCCTCGCGCGGCTCCCGGCGGAGCAGGAGCTGGCCGCGCACCTCAAGCAGGAGCACCCGAGCGACACGAAGACGCCCGAGCTGTTCACGTACGCGTGTCTCATCTGTGAGGTGAGAGCGGTGCAGTACTACACTCGTGTCCGGGTCACCTGTACCTGCACGCGCAGTGCCGCTACTGCCTCGCGCGGCTCCCGGCGGAGCAGGAGCTGGCCGCGCACCTCAAGCAGGAGCACCCGAGCGACACGAAGACGCCCGAGCTGTTCACGTACGCGTGTCTCATCTGTGAGGTGAGAGCGGTGCAGTACTACACTCGTGTCCGGATCACCTGTACCTGCACGCGCAGTGCCGCTACTGCCTCGCGCGGCTCCCGGCGGAGCAGGAGCTGGCCGCGCACCTCAAGCAGGAGCACCCGAGCGACACGAAGACGCCCGAGCTGTTCACGTTCGCGTGTCTCATCTGTGAGGTGAGAGCGGTGCAGTACTACACTCGTGTCCGGGTCACCTGTACCTGCACGCGCAGTGCCGCTACTGCCTCGCGCGGCTCCCGGCGGAGCAGGAGCTGGCCGCGCACCTCAAGCAGGAGCACCCGAGCGACACGAAGACGCCCGAGCTGTTCACGTTCGCGTGTCTCATCTGTGAGGTGAGAGCGGTGCAGTACTACACTCGTGTCCGGGTCACCTGTACCTGCACGCGCAGTGCCGCTACTGCCTCGCGCGGCTCCCGGCGGAGCAGGAGCTGGCCGCGCACCTCAAGCAGGAGCACCCGAGCGACACGAAGACGCCCGAGCTGTTCACGTACGCGTGTCTCATCTGTGAGGTGAGAGCGGTGCAGTACTACACTCGTGTCCGGGTCACCTGTACCTGCACGCGCAGTGCCGCTACTGCCTCGCGCGGCTCCCGGCGGAGCAGGAGCTGGCCGCGCACCTCAAGCAGGAGCACCCGAGCGACACGAAGACGCCCGAGCTGTTCACGTACGCGTGTCTCATCTGTGAGGTGAGAGCGGTGCAGTACTACACTCGTGTCCGGGTCACCTGTACCTGCACGCGCAGTGCCGCTACTGCCTCGCGCGGCTCCCGGCGGAGCAGGAGCTGGCCGCGCACCTCAAGCAGGAGCACCCGAGCGACACGAAGACGCCCGAGCTGTTCACGTTCGCGTGTCTCATCTGTGAGGTGAGAGCGGTGCAGTACTACACTCGTGTCCGGATCACCTGTACCTGCACGCGCAGTGCCGCTACTGCCTCGCGCGGCTCCCGGCGGAGCAGGAGCTGGCCGCGCACCTCAAGCAGGAGCACCCGAGCGACACGAAGACGCCCGAGCTGTTCACGTACGCGTGTCTCATCTGTGAGGTGAGAGCGGTGCAGTACTACACTCGTGTCCGGGTCACCTGTACCTGCACGCGCAGTGCCGCTACTGCCTCGCGCGGCTCCCGGCGGAGCAGGAGCTGGCCGCGCACCTCAAGCAGGAGCACCCGAGCGACACGAAGACGCCCGAGCTGTTCACGTACGCGTGTCTCATCTGTGAGGTGAGAGCGGTGCAGTACTACACTCGTGTCCGGGTCACCTGTACCTGCACGCGCAGTGCCGCTACTGCCTCGCGCGGCTCCCGGCGGAGCAGGAGCTGGCCGCGCACCTCAAGCAGGAGCACCCGAGCGACACGAAGACGCCCGAGCTGTTCACGTACGCGTGTCTCATCTGTGAGGTGAGAGCGGTGCAGTACTACACTCGTGTCCGGGTCACCTGTACCTGCACGCGCAGTGCCGCTACTGCCTCGCGCGGCTCCCGGCGGAGCAGGAGCTGGCCGCGCACCTCAAGCAGGAGCACCCGAGCGACACGAAGACGCCCGAGCTGTTCACGTACGCGTGTCTCATCTGTGAGGTGAGAGCGGTGCAGTACTACACTCGTGTCCGGGTCACCTGTACCTGCACGCGCAGTGCCGCTACTGCCTCGCGCGGCTCCCGGCGGAGCAGGAGCTGGCCGCGCACCTCAAGCAGGAGCACCCGAGCGACACGAAGACGCCCGAGCTGTTCACGTACGCGTGTCTCATCTGTGAGGTGAGAGCGGTGCAGTACTACACTCGTGTCCGGGTCACCTGTACCTGCACGCGCAGTGCCGCTACTGCCTCGCGCGGCTCCCGGCGGAGCAGGAGCTGGCCGCGCACCTCAAGCAGGAGCACCCGAGCGACACGAAGACGCCCGAGCTGTTCACGTACGCGTGTCTCATCTGTGAGGTGAGAGCGGTGCAGTACTACACTCGTGTCCGGGTCACCTGTACCTGCACGCGCAGTGCCGCTACTGCCTCGCGCGGCTCCCGGCGGAGCAGGAGCTGGCCGCGCACCTCAAGCAGGAGCACCCGAGCGACACGAAGACGCCCGAGCTGTTCACGTACGCGTGTCTCATCTGTGAGGTGAGAGCGGTGCAGTACTACACTCGTGTCCGGGTCACCTGTACCTGCACGCGCAGTGCCGCTACTGCCTCGCGCGGCTCCCGGCGGAGCAGGAGCTGGCCGCGCACCTCAAGCAGGAGCACCCGAGCGACACGAAGACGCCCGAGCTGTTCACGTACGCGTGTCTCATCTGTGAGGTGAGAGCGGTGCAGTACTACACTCGTGTCCGGATCACCTGTACCTGCACGCGCAGTGCCGCTACTGCCTCGCGCGGCTCCCGGCGGAGCAGGAGCTGGCCGCGCACCTCAAGCAGGAGCACCCGAGCGACACGAAGACGCCCGAGCTGTTCACGTACGCGTGTCTCATCTGTGAGGTGAGAGCGGTGCAGTACTACACTCGTGTCCGGGTCACCTGTACCTGCACGCGCAGTGCCGCTACTGCCTCGCGCGGCTCCCGGCGGAGCAGGAGCTGGCCGCGCACCTCAAGCAGGAGCACCCGAGCGACACGAAGACGCCCGAGCTGTTCACGTACGCGTGTCTCATCTGTGAGGTGAGAGCGGTGCAGTACTACACTCGTGTCCGGGTCACCTGTACCTGCACGCGCAGTGCCGCTACTGCCTCGCGCGGCTCCCGGCGGAGCAGGAGCTGGCCGCGCACCTCAAGCAGGAGCACCCGAGCGACACGAAGACGCCCGAGCTGTTCACGTACGCGTGTCTCATCTGTGAGGTGAGAGCGGTGCAGTACTACACTCGTGTCCGGATCACCTGTACCTGCACGCGCAGTGCCGCTACTGCCTCGCGCGGCTCCCGGCGGAGCAGGAGCTGGCCGCGCACCTCAAGCAGGAGCACCCGAGCGACACGAAGACGCCCGAGCTGTTCACGTACGCGTGTCTCATCTGTGAGGTGAGAGCGGTGCAGTACTACACTCGTGTCCGGGTCACCTGTACCTGCACGCGCAGTGCCGCTACTGCCTCGCGCGGCTCCCGGCGGAGCAGGAGCTGGCCGCGCACCTCAAGCAGGAGCACCCGAGCGACACGAAGACGCCCGAGCTGTTCACGTTCGCGTGTCTCATCTGTGAGGTGAGAGCGGTGCAGTACTACACTCGTGTCCGGGTCACCTGTACCTGCACGCGCAGTGCCGCTACTGCCTCGCGCGGCTCCCGGCGGAGCAGGAGCTGGCCGCGCACCTCAAGCAGGAGCACCCGAGCGACACGAAGACGCCCGAGCTGTTCACGTACGCGTGTCTCATCTGTGAGGTGAGAGCGGTGCAGTACTACACTCGTGTCCGGGTCACCTGTACCTGCACGCGCAGTGCCGCTACTGCCTCGCGCGGCTCCCGGCGGAGCAGGAGCTGGCCGCGCACCTCAAGCAGGAGCACCCGAGCGACACGAAGACGCCCGAGCTGTTCACGTACGCGTGTCTCATCTGTGAGGTGAGAGCGGTGCAGTACTACACTCGTGTCCGGATCACCTGTACCTGCACGCGCAGTGCCGCTACTGCCTCGCGCGGCTCCCGGCGGAGCAGGAGCTGGCCGCGCACCTCAAGCAGGAGCACCCGAGCGACACGAAGACGCCCGAGCTGTTCACGTACGCGTGTCTCATCTGTGAGGTGAGAGCGGTGCAGTACTACACTCGTGTCCGGGTCACCTGTACCTGCACGCGCAGTGCCGCTACTGCCTCGCGCGGCTCCCGGCGGAGCAGGAGCTGGCCGCGCACCTCAAGCAGGAGCACCCGAGCGACACGAAGACGCCCGAGCTGTTCACGTACGCGTGTCTCATCTGTGAGGTGAGAGCGGTGCAGTACTACACTCGTGTCCGGGTCACCTGTACCTGCACGCGCAGTGCCGCTACTGCCTCGCGCGGCTCCCGGCGGAGCAGGAGCTGGCCGCGCACCTCAAGCAGGAGCACCCGAGCGACACGAAGACGCCCGAGCTGTTCACGTACGCGTGTCTCATCTGTGAGGTGAGAGCGGTGCAGTACTACACTCGTGTCCGGATCACCTGTACCTGCACGCGCAGTGCCGCTACTGCCTCGCGCGGCTCCCGGCGGAGCAGGAGCTGGCCGCGCACCTCAAGCAGGAGCACCCGAGCGACACGAAGACGCCCGAGCTGTTCACGTACGCGTGTCTCATCTGTGAGGTGAGAGCGGTGCAGTACTACACTCGTGTCCGGGTCACCTGTACCTGCACGCGCAGTGCCGCTACTGCCTCGCGCGGCTCCCGGCGGAGCAGGAGCTGGCCGCGCACCTCAAGCAGGAGCACCCGAGCGACACGAAGACGCCCGAGCTGTTCACGTTCGCGTGTCTCATCTGTGAGGTGAGAGCGGTGCAGTACTACACTCGTGTCCGGGTCACCTGTACCTGCACGCGCAGTGCCGCTACTGCCTCGCGCGGCTCCCGGCGGAGCAGGAGCTGGCCGCGCACCTCAAGCAGGAGCACCCGAGCGACACGAAGACGCCCGAGCTGTTCACGTACGCGTGTCTCATCTGTGAGGTGAGAGCGGTGCAGTACTACACTCGTGTCCGGGTCACCTGTACCTGCACGCGCAGTGCCGCTACTGCCTCGCGCGGCTCCCGGCGGAGCAGGAGCTGGCCGCGCACCTCAAGCAGGAGCACCCGAGCGACACGAAGACGCCCGAGCTGTTCACGTACGCGTGTCTCATCTGTGAGGTGAGAGCGGTGCAGTACTACACTCGTGTCCGGATCACCTGTACCTGCACGCGCAGTGCCGCTACTGCCTCGCGCGGCTCCCGGCGGAGCAGGAGCTGGCCGCGCACCTCAAGCAGGAGCACCCGAGCGACACGAAGACGCCCGAGCTGTTCACGTACGCGTGTCTCATCTGTGAGGTGAGAGCGGTGCAGTACTACACTCGTGTCCGGGTCACCTGTACCTGCACGCGCAGTGCCGCTACTGCCTCGCGCGGCTCCCGGCGGAGCAGGAGCTGGCCGCGCACCTCAAGCAGGAGCACCCGAGCGACACGAAGACGCCCGAGCTGTTCACGTACGCGTGTCTCATCTGTGAGGTGAGAGCGGTGCAGTACTACACTCGTGTCCGGGTCACCTGTACCTGCACGCGCAGTGCCGCTACTGCCTCGCGCGGCTCCCGGCGGAGCAGGAGCTGGCCGCGCACCTCAAGCAGGAGCACCCGAGCGACACGAAGACGCCCGAGCTGTTCACGTACGCGTGTCTCATCTGTGAGGTGAGAGCGGTGCAGTACTACACTCGTGTCCGGATCACCTGTACCTGCACGCGCAGTGCCGCTACTGCCTCGCGCGGCTCCCGGCGGAGCAGGAGCTGGCCGCGCACCTCAAGCAGGAGCACCCGAGCGACACGAAGACGCCCGAGCTGTTCACGTACGCGTGTCTCATCTGTGAGGTGAGAGCGGTGCAGTACTACACTCGTGTCCGGATCACCTGTACCTGCACGCGCAGTGCCGCTACTGCCTCGCGCGGCTCCCGGCGGAGCAGGAGCTGGCCGCGCACCTCAAGCAGGAGCACCCGAGCGACACGAAGACGCCCGAGCTGTTCACGTACGCGTGTCTCATCTGTGAGGTGAGAGCGGTGCAGTACTACACTCGTGTCCGGATCACCTGTACCTGCACGCGCAGTGCCGCTACTGCCTCGCGCGGCTCCCGGCGGAGCAGGAGCTGGCCGCGCACCTCAAGCAGGAGCACCCGAGCGACACGAAGACGCCCGAGCTGTTCACGTACGCGTGTCTCATCTGTGAGGTGAGAGCGGTGCAGTACTACACTCGTGTCCGGATCACCTGTACCTGCACGCGCAGTGCCGCTACTGCCTCGCGCGGCTCCCGGCGGAGCAGGAGCTGGCCGCGCACCTCAAGCAGGAGCACCCGAGCGACACGAAGACGCCCGAGCTGTTCACGTACGCGTGTCTCATCTGTGAGGTGAGAGCGGTGCAGTACTACACTCGTGTCCGGATCACCTGTACCTGCACGCGCAGTGCCGCTACTGCCTCGCGCGGCTCCCGGCGGAGCAGGAGCTGGCCGCGCACCTCAAGCAGGAGCACCCGAGCGACACGAAGACGCCCGAGCTGTTCACGTACGCGTGTCTCATCTGTGAGGTGAGAGCGGTGCAGTACTACACTCGTGTCCGGGTCACCTGTACCTGCACGCGCAGTGCCGCTACTGCCTCGCGCGGCTCCCGGCGGAGCAGGAGCTGGCCGCGCACCTCAAGCAGGAGCACCCGAGCGACACGAAGACGCCCGAGCTGTTCACGTTCGCGTGTCTCATCTGTGAGGTGAGAGCGGTGCAGTACTACACTCGTGTCCGGGTCACCTGTACCTGCACGCGCAGTGCCGCTACTGCCTCGCGCGGCTCCCGGCGGAGCAGGAGCTGGCCGCGCACCTCAAGCAGGAGCACCCGAGCGACACGAAGACGCCCGAGCTGTTCACGTACGCGTGTCTCATCTGTGAGGTGAGAGCGGTGCAGTACTACACTCGTGTCCGGGTCACCTGTACCTGCACGCGCAGTGCCGCTACTGCCTCGCGCGGCTCCCGGCGGAGCAGGAGCTGGCCGCGCACCTCAAGCAGGAGCACCCGAGCGACACGAAGACGCCCGAGCTGTTCACGTACGCGTGTCTCATCTGTGAGGTGAGAGCGGTGCAGTACTACACTCGTGTCCGGGTCACCTGTACCTGCACGCGCAGTGCCGCTACTGCCTCGCGCGGCTCCCGGCGGAGCAGGAGCTGGCCGCGCACCTCAAGCAGGAGCACCCGAGCGACACGAAGACGCCCGAGCTGTTCACGTACGCGTGTCTCATCTGTGAGGTGAGAGCGGTGCAGTACTACACTCGTGTCCGGGTCACCTGTACCTGCACGCGCAGTGCCGCTACTGCCTCGCGCGGCTCCCGGCGGAGCAGGAGCTGGCCGCGCACCTTAAGCAGGAGCACCCGAGCGACACGAAGACGCCCGAGCTGTTCACGTACGCGTGTCTCATCTGTGAGGTGAGAGCGGTGCAGTACTACACTCGTGTCCGGATCACCTGTACCTGCACGCGCAGTGCCGCTACTGCCTCGCGCGGCTCCCGGCGGAGCAGGAGCTGGCCGCGCACCTCAAGCAGGAGCACCCGAGCGACACGAAGACGCCCGAGCTGTTCACGTACGCGTGTCTCATCTGTGAGGTGAGAGCGGTGCAGTACTACACTCGTGTCCGGATCACCTGTACCTGCACGCGCAGTGCCGCTACTGCCTCGCGCGGCTCCCGGCGGAGCAGGAGCTGGCCGCGCACCTCAAGCAGGAGCACCCGAGCGACACGAAGACGCCCGAGCTGTTCACGTACGCGTGTCTCATCTGTGAGGTGAGAGCGGTGCAGTACTACACTCGTGTCCGGATCACCTGTACCTGCACGCGCAGTGCCGCTACTGCCTCGCGCGGCTCCCGGCGGAGCAGGAGCTGGCCGCGCACCTCAAGCAGGAGCACCCGAGCGACACGAAGACGCCCGAGCTGTTCACGTACGCGTGTCTCATCTGTGAGGTGAGAGCGGTGCAGTACTACACTCGTGTCCGGATCACCTGTACCTGCACGCGCAGTGCCGCTACTGCCTCGCGCGGCTCCCGGCGGAGCAGGAGCTGGCCGCGCACCTCAAGCAGGAGCACCCGAGCGACACGAAGACGCCCGAGCTGTTCACGTACGCGTGTCTCATCTGTGAGGTGAGAGCGGTGCAGTACTACACTCGTGTCCGGATCACCTGTACCTGCACGCGCAGTGCCGCTACTGCCTCGCGCGGCTCCCGGCGGAGCAGGAGCTGGCCGCGCACCTCAAGCAGGAGCACCCGAGCGACACGAAGACGCCCGAGCTGTTCACGTACGCGTGTCTCATCTGTGAGGTGAGAGCGGTGCAGTACTACACTCGTGTCCGGGTCACCTGTACCTGCACGCGCAGTGCCGCTACTGCCTCGCGCGGCTCCCGGCGGAGCAGGAGCTGGCCGCGCACCTCAAGCAGGAGCACCCGAGCGACACGAAGACGCCCGAGCTGTTCACGTACGCGTGTCTCATCTGTGAGGTGAGAGCGGTGCAGTACTACACTCGTGTCCGGGTCACCTGTACCTGCACGCGCAGTGCCGCTACTGCCTCGCGCGGCTCCCGGCGGAGCAGGAGCTGGCCGCGCACCTCAAGCAGGAGCACCCGAGCGACACGAAGACGCCCGAGCTGTTCACGTACGCGTGTCTCATCTGTGAGGTGAGAGCGGTGCAGTACTACACTCGTGTCCGGGTCACCTGTACCTGCACGCGCAGTGCCGCTACTGCCTCGCGCGGCTCCCGGCGGAGCAGGAGCTGGCCGCGCACCTCAAGCAGGAGCACCCGAGCGACACGAAGACGCCCGAGCTGTTCACGTACGCGTGTCTCATCTGTGAGGTGAGAGCGGTGCAGTACTACACTCGTGTCCGGGTCACCTGTACCTGCACGCGCAGTGCCGCTACTGCCTCGCGCGGCTCCCGGCGGAGCAGGAGCTGGCCGCGCACCTCAAGCAGGAGCACCCGAGCGACACGAAGACGCCCGAGCTGTTCACGTACGCGTGTCTCATCTGTGAGGTGAGAGCGGTGCAGTACTACACTCGTGTCCGGGTCACCTGTACCTGCACGCGCAGTGCCGCTACTGCCTCGCGCGGCTCCCGGCGGAGCAGGAGCTGGCCGCGCACCTCAAGCAGGAGCACCCGAGCGACACGAAGACGCCCGAGCTGTTCACGTACGCGTGTCTCATCTGTGAGGTGAGAGCGGTGCAGTACTACACTCGTGTCCGGGTCACCTGTACCTGCACGCGCAGTGCCGCTACTGCCTCGCGCGGCTCCCGGCGGAGCAGGAGCTGGCCGCGCACCTCAAGCAGGAGCACCCGAGCGACACGAAGACGCCCGAGCTGTTCACGTACGCGTGTCTCATCTGTGAGGTGAGAGCGGTGCAATACTACACTCGTGTCCGGGTCACCTGTACCTGCACGCGCAGTGCCGCTACTGCCTCGCGCGGCTCCCGGCGGAGCAGGAGCTGGCCGCGCACCTCAAGCAGGAGCACCCGAGCGACACGAAGACGCCCGAGCTGTTCACGTACGCGTGTCTCATCTGTGAGGTGAGAGCGGTGCAGTACTACACTCGTGTCCGGGTCACCTGTACCTGCACGCGCAGTGCCGCTACTGCCTCGCGCGGCTCCCGGCGGAGCAGGAGCTGGCCGCGCACCTCAAGCAGGAGCACCCGAGCGACACGAAGACGCCCGAGCTGTTCACGTACGCGTGTCTCATCTGTGAGGTGAGAGCGGTGCAGTACTACACTCGTGTCCGGGTCACCTGTACCTGCACGCGCAGTGCCGCTACTGCCTCGCGCGGCTCCCGGCGGAGCAGGAGCTGGCCGCGCACCTCAAGCAGGAGCACCCGAGCGACACGAAGACGCCCGAGCTGTTCACGTACGCGTGTCTCATCTGTGAGGTGAGAGCGGTGCAATACTACACTCGTGTCCGGGTCACCTGTACCTGCACGCGCAGTGCCGCTACTGCCTCGCGCGGCTCCCGGCGGAGCAGGAGCTGGCCGCGCACCTCAAGCAGGAGCACCCGAGCGACACGAAGACGCCCGAGCTGTTCACGTACGCGTGTCTCATCTGTGAGGTGAGAGCGGTGCAGTACTACACTCGTGTCCGGGTCACCTGTACCTGCACGCGCAGTGCCGCTACTGCCTCGCGCGGCTCCCGGCGGAGCAGGAGCTGGCCGCGCACCTCAAGCAGGAGCACCCGAGCGACACGAAGACGCCCGAGCTGTTCACGTACGCGTGTCTCATCTGTGAGGTGAGAGCGGTGCAATACTACACTCGTGTCCGGGTCACCTGTACCTGCACGCGCAGTGCCGCTACTGCCTCGCGCGGCTCCCGGCGGAGCAGGAGCTGGCCGCGCACCTCAAGCAGGAGCACCCGAGCGACACGAAGACGCCCGAGCTGTTCACGTACGCGTGTCTCATCTGTGAGGTGAGAGCGGTGCAGTACTACACTCGTGTCCGGGTCACCTGTACCTGCACGCGCAGTGCCGCTACTGCCTCGCGCGGCTCCCGGCGGAGCAGGAGCTGGCCGCGCACCTCAAGCAGGAGCACCCGAGCGACACGAAGACGCCCGAGCTGTTCACGTACGCGTGTCTCATCTGTGAGGTGAGAGCGGTGCAGTACTACACTCGTGTCCGGGTCACCTGTACCTGCACGCGCAGTGCCGCTACTGCCTCGCGCGGCTCCCGGCGGAGCAGGAGCTGGCCGCGCACCTCAAGCAGGAGCACCCGAGCGACACGAAGACGCCCGAGCTGTTCACGTACGCGTGTCTCATCTGTGAGGTGAGAGCGGTGCAGTACTACACTCGTGTCCGGGTCACCTGTACCTGCACGCGCAGTGCCGCTACTGCCTCGCGCGGCTCCCGGCGGAGCAGGAGCTGGCCGCGCACCTCAAGCAGGAGCACCCGAGCGACACGAAGACGCCCGAGCTGTTCACGTACGCGTGTCTCATCTGTGAGGTGAGAGCGGTGCAGTACTACACTCGTGTCCGGGTCACCTGTACCTGCACGCGCAGTGCCGCTACTGCCTCGCGCGCCTTCCGGCTTAGAGGGCTTTACAAAAACAAAACATTGAGTTCTAATTTTTATTCCTATATCTAAATTACACAACAATGTTTTTAATTTGTTATTATTTATATTAATAATCACAACCACGCAAAATAGGCACAAATAGAGTCGTCGAGTTGCGGAAAATAGCCTCAGTCTTTACTCATGTTTGGCTACGCCGGGTTTAAAAAATTTACAATATATTATAGTAATTGAGTTCATTAATCCCCGGTTTTGTTTCTGATTTTTGTTTATGAATTGATCCACATCTGTTTGCGTGTAGGTCCGGTTCGCGGCGGTGCTGACGCTGGCGTCGCACATGCAGAAGACGCACTTGCCGCGCGAGCTGCCGTACGGCTGCGACGCGTGCGGCTACCGCGCGTCCTCGCTGCGGCGCGTCGCCGACCACTACCGCACCCAGCACCGCCACCACTCCGTGCAGTGCCCGCACTGCCTCAAGGTCAGTGCTACACGCCGATGGTGCTATAGAACTCGATACACTCAAAAATAATCGGGCGCAGGCCATAAACATAGGAGTGCACACGCACCATTCTTTGTATCGACGAAGTCGATGATAAATGTTGGTAATTTCTAATATTTATTTATTTAAAGCCAACGCCTAACAGATCGTAACCTAAAATAAATAAATCTAAGGGTTAAAACACCCATGTACATGTTACATAACTGAAACTTATTCTAAACACTACAAATATATATATATAAATATTGTTATTAAAACTATCGTGAGACATCTTTACTAATTATAAAAACGGTATAAACTCACGTAAAAATTGTCAGGAACGGCCCGACATGTTTCGAACTCATTTGGAGCTCTTCATCAGGGGTCATTGGAAAAGCTCCAAATGAGTTCGAAACATGTCGGGCCGTTCCTGACAATTTTTACGTGAGTTTATACCGTTTTTATAATTATATATATAAAACTAGATATGGGGTAAAATACATCTTAAGACCGCTCTAAAAACTTTCTGCATTCATTCATCACGCTCGCATACCTGGTAGCGAACACATCGCAGTGTGGAGCTACGCTGAGCCTATGCTCAACTCTATAGTTGAGGATGGAGAGCGCGCTCGGGATGGGCGCGTGCCGCAGCAGGGCTGTGCGCGAGGACGGTGGCGCCAGCTGAGGTGCCTGGCGTAGGCGGAGCAATATATGGATTTTTTTTTCAGACGGCATTTTTTTTTTTAAATTAACCGGACCCTTGACCACGCCCGTTTTTTTTTTAAATAATAATGATGATACTGAAGGTTGTTGTTTCTTTTTAAATAAATATAAATAGTATCCCAACTTCAAGTGTCACAATAGACAACGGCTCATTCATATACATTATAATTGTTTGCCATTCCTCTTATGCTAAATACCACGTGTGAAAATTAGATAACTAAAATGAGTTCTCATTAGTGACCTAATATTTTATAGTTATAATTGACTATAAATATATAAATGGTACTACTGTCAACAAAGGGCATCATTTAAACATTGATTTTCTGTCAACATGGACGTGGTTTTCAAAAATATTATTGTTCCTATCAAGGGGGAAATACAACAGCAGACTCGCTTGCTTATGAGTAATATTTTAAATATCCAAACGGAATCAAAGAAGATATCCCACTTTATTGCAGAATTCAATTTTAACAAGCCACGTGATCACGCGGCATGGATTATATATTACAGAATGGACCGTAACAATATTATCGATAATGTTTCAATAACATCCCTACGCTACACGACCCAACTAAACAAACTAAATAAAATTAAAAATTTAAAAAACCCCCGACATGACAACCTGTAAAAAGAAAGAAATAAAATTTACGAAATGTGCCTTTACAATGAACAGTAGAAAAAGAATTCAAGCTTCGTTGCGTTCGGGGGACCGCTAAGTGCCTAAGTGAAATGAAATATATTTTCAACGCAAAATTGTAAGCATGCATTTATTTGGGGCTTCCCACTTTGGGATTTTCAGTACATTGCATTTCATTTACTGAGCGGTCCCCCGCCGCAACGAAGCTTGAATTCTTTTTCTACTGTTCATTGTAAAGGCACATTTCGTAAATTTTATTTCTTTCTTTTTACAGGTTGTCATGTCGGGGGTTTTTTAAATTTTAAATTTTATTTTTATTTCATATTTTTTAAACAAACAGAATTTTCGTCCCGGAATTTTCTACTTTAACACTACTTTGGTTTTACACCGTTCAAAAAGGTCCATAGTTTCCAGTCTTTCCTCGAGCTTGATCCTTGACTATATATGTAGGTACAACAGGATCTCAAGCCAGTGGTAACAAAAGCCGTCTTCTCTAAGATTGAAATTAGGATATATATTTTAATTTAAATAGCCTTAAGCAACATTCTCGGAAAAAATCGTTAAAGTCAAACTAGTTAATGTTTATAATACAATACAATACAATACAAAATGCTTTATTGCACACCAAAAAAGTTTACAAAATCAATACAGAACAATAATTTAATAATATAATGACAAAATGGCTAAGTTATTAGCCAAGAAAATCAAAATATATACTTTGAATGCACTGCATGAGTTGAAACCTGTTACTTATGGCCTAAAACAGAACCAGGTTTCCATTCTACAGGATCCAAATAGTAGGTACGGGTGGCTTACTTAGCTCCATAAAAAATGCAGTTGATGGCTAGGTAACTTTTGACTTAGTTTGAAATACCTAATCATCGATATCGACCACCATGGGATAAACCGATAAAAAAAAAATACATCCCCACTTTTTTTACGTGTAGGGCAGAGGTATACAAAAAAAAGTTTTTAAAAATTTATTCTACCACTATGTCTCTGAGCTAAGCTGTAGACGGACGGACGGACATGGTGAAACTATAAGGGTTTCTTGTTGACTACAGAATCCTAAAAAGCTGTTATTTATTCACTTAGGCAAGAGTGCTTTTGCTAAAGCTTACGTGTCCTTTGGTCGTGTTAAAATCTTGCAGGGTGTTGCTATTTGTGACCTCAATCAAAGGAACCTGTTCAACACTCCTAATGACAATTCAGCTTTAGGAGAATTGCAAAACTTACAAACAGTGACCCAGTATTGTGACAGAAATTAAAAAAGTTTTTCTGAGACTCGGTTTTATTATCGACTGTACTTTCTTACACAAACGTTAAATGATCATCAAGAACAATCAGCCAGCAATGAGCCCAAACACCATGGGTTTATTCTGTGCTATTAAGGAGTTCCTACGGCCATCTTCAGCTCCATGGTACCAAATTATTGTACTGTCAAAATTTTATTAAATTGTTGATTACGCTTATAAAACTAACATTTAACCAACATTTGAAATTCTTGGCTTAGATCCTTACACAACTAGATGGCAGGGCCGTATTTACCCCTAGGCCCACAAGGCCCGGGCCTAGGGGCCCAGCTAGTCTAGGGACCCAGTCCCAGACGCAGGACTTGTGCCGTAATAATGTTCTTATAGGGGAGGGGTCCCCAAATGCCAAGTGCCTAGGGGCCCTGGCCCTCTTAGTCCAGTCCTGCTAGATGATTATCATGAGATCTTCACTTAGTGAGTGATAAGGAAAATGCTAATAAAACAACATTTATCCAGCGTTTGGAATTATTGGCTACAATATTGGCTGAGATCCATTAATAACTAGCTGGTGATCATGAGACCTTCATTTAGTAAGTGATATAGAAACTGCTAATAATACTTAACATTTAACCAAAATTTGGAATCTTTAGCTTCAATATTGGCTGAGATCCATTAACAACTAACTGGTCATCATGAGACCTTCATTTAGTAAGTGATATAGAAACTGCTACTAATACTTAACATTTAACCAAAATTTCGATTCCTTAGCTTCAATATTGGCTGAGATCCATTAACAACTACCTGGTCATCATGAGACCTTCATTTAGTAAGTGATATAGAAACTGCTAATAATACTTAACATTTAACCAAAATTTGGAATCCTAAGCTTCAATATTGGCTGAGATCCATTAACAACTAACTGGTCATCATGAGACCTTCATTTAGTGAGTGATATAGAAAATGTTAATAATACTCAACATTTAACCAAAATTTGGAATCCTTGGCTTCAATGTTGGCTGAGATCTATTAACAACTACCTGGTCATCATGAGACCTTCATTTAGTGAGTGATATAGAAAATGTTAATAATACTCAACATTTAACCAAAATTTGGAATCCTTGGCTTCAATGTTGGCTGAGATCTATTAACAACTACCTGGTCATCATGAGACCTTCATTTAGTAAGTGATATAGAAAATGCTAATAATACTTAACATTTAACCAAAATTTAGAATCCTTGGCTTCAATATTGGCTGAGACCCATTAACAACTAGCTGGTCATCATGAGACCTTCATTTAGTAAGTGATATAGAAAATGCTAATAATACTTAACATTTAACCAAAATTTAGAATCCTTGGCTTCAATATTGGCTGAGATCCATTAACAACTAGCTGGTCATCATGAGACCCTCAATTAGTGAGTCATATAGAAAATGCTAGTACAACTTAACATTTAGCCAATATTTCGAATTATTGACTTCAATATTGGCTGAGATCTTGTCACTTGTTCCAATTAAAGCTGAATATCTTGGAAACTACTGGTCCTACTTCCACTAAACATAGCTAAGAACCATCTCGACGGAAAAGTCTTTCGATTAAAAAAAACCGCACTTAAATTGGTCCATCCGCTTGGGCGCTACGATGCCACAGACAGATACACAGATACACATGTTAAACTTATAACAACCCTCTTTTTTTCGTCGGGGGTTAATAAAGGAGGAGCTGCCTTCTAGTATCAATATACGTTTGATTTGCCGAGCAATGTCTTGATCATCTAAGCGTCCTAAAGAGCGCGCTACGTAATAGTACATTACGTAACAAGGGTGGTAAACGAGGAATTACAAGAGTGTCTATTAGAACCGAAGGCGAGGGCTTTAATGATAAGAGTTTGGAATTCCTTTACCACCAGAGTCACGTACGACGTTTTTCATCACACTTTGGAGGAAAGTCTATGCGAAGATTACTTACCGCCCGGTTTTCTAGCATGTAAACCCTTGAAGTGTGATAGAAATTACTTACCGCCCTAGGGCGTAATTGACGACTTACCGCCCGCTTTTCTGGCATGTTTACCAGCAAGTGGAATGAAAAATTACAAATCCTCACCTTACCTTATAAAAAAAACTTGTGTGATCACGTCTATATTATTTGCGGTTTTTACGGCGACTTTCTCGATCGATACACTCTCCTATTATGTAGAAACTATGAATAAATTCGTTTTCGATGCGCAGATTATACAAGTGTACGCGGACGGGCACGAGCTGACGGCCAACATGCTGCTGTTCCTCGACCACCTGAAGCAGCACCAGGACAAGGAGCTGGAGGTGCGCTGCAACCGCTGCGTGCTCAAGTTCGTGCATCTCGGTGAGTGTCATGAGTCTCCTCATCATCCAGATGACGGCCAACATGCTGCTGTTCCTCGACCACCTGAAGCAGCACCAGGACAAGGAGCTGGAGGTGCGCTGCAACCGCTGCGTGCTCAAGTTCGTGCATCTCGGTGAGTGTCATGAGTCTCCTCACCATCCAGATGACGGCCAACATGCTGCTGTTCCTCGACCACCTGGAGCAGCACCAGGACAAGGAGCTGGAGGTGCGCTGCAACCGCTGCGTGCTCAAGTTCCTGCATCTCGGTGAGTGTCATGAGTCTCCTCACCATCCAGCTGACGGTCAACATGCTGCTGTTCCTCGACCACCTGAAGCAGCACCAGGACAAGGAGCTGGAGGTGCGCTGCAACCGCTGCGTGCTCAAGTTCGTGCATCTCGGTGAGTGTCATGAGTCTCCTCACCATCCAGATGACTGCCAACATGCTGCTGTTCCTCGACCACCTGGAGCAGCACCAGGACAAGGAGCTGGAGGTGCGCTGCAACCGCTGCGTGCTCAAGTTCGTGCATCTCGGTGAGTGTCATGAGTCTCCTCATCATCAACCTGACGGAGATGCCATGACTGCGCGACCAGCGGCGCGGCGAGCGGTTGAACTAGAGATCCGAGGGCGGCGACCATACGAGCGAAGGAGACACGTAGCGCGCGCCGCGTCGCTAATACCGACTTTGTGGCATCTCCCTGAGGGTGGATCAACTTTCTTCTTATTGCTATTCTGTTCCGTGGCCCAGTGGAAAATAGTGATTAAACTTCATCGAAAAGTGTTGGCAAGTTGGTCAATAGATAGGCCACATAAGAATGGGATTAAAAATTATTGTTTTTGGTAAATATAACCGCCGAAATCGTAATTTCAATCGTAGTTTTTAAAGGGGGGGCGCAACATGGCAACTAGCAACAGAAAAATGTTGAGTGACCCCTAAACAAACTTCAGTGGAGGACATACGCATCCGCCAAAGGAAGCCACCTTTTTGAACACTCAAAACTTCATGAATACCCGTATATGGTTTTTTTCTGCCCGTTACGCGGAGACAAAATCTAACTTCCTGGTCAAGCCAAGACGTAAAACTAGACAAACCACGGGCGGTAATTCGTAAAGCCCCTGATCGCATGGTCAAAAACACCTGCGATCTGGGACATTTACAAATTCACCGCCCTAGGTATGTAATGGACTATTACGAAACATGTTTACTTCAAACTGAATCATGTGGCCTGCAATCCTTAAACATATTTTTTTCTTGGAGCGTATACTATGAGCTAGAGTGAATATAATGATGCACGTAAATTAATCCTGTACTTTTAGGCCAGATGAAGGAGCATCAAGTCCGCGACCACACCACGGTTGAAGACGCCATTCCTCTCTGCTCTGAAGAACATCTCATCAACAAACCCAAGGTACAATTACCAGTTTGAAATAGTAAACTATACTTGACTGTTTATCTATACTATAACTCTAGAATTTGAATAGGTAGACATTTGATATTTCGTTGTCAGTGTCTACCTACGTGGCAATAGAAATTTTCACTGAAGAAGGCGATCGAAATAGATTATTATGACACTAGAAAACTAGAATTTGAACAGGTACGAATTCATATCACGCTGGCAGGATTTACCTAGGATCTAAGATAAAATTTTCGACTGTGACGTATCCGTACTACCGTCGAAGGAGATGATCGAAATTGATAGATATATGCTCGAATCGAGATTATTGTTTACATTGACTGATTATCGAACTTGGAATACATGTTGTTTGTAGACCAAGGCCCGGCCGCCGGTGAAGGATTCGTCGAGCCACACCATGAGCGCCACGTACGAGGACGTGACGCTGGTGCTGCCTGACGGCGTGATCTGCCGCGAGTGCGACACCGCGCTCGACAGCGACAAACACTTCCTGTAAGTACATTTTCATCACACTTGGTCGTAAACAAGGGTTTACATACTAGAAAAGGGGGCGGTAAGTCGTAAATTACGCCCTAGGGCGGTACGTAATTTTTGTCACACTTTAAGGGTTTACATGCTAGAAAACCGGGCGGTCAATCGTATATTACGCCCTAGGGCGGTAAGTCCTATATTACGCCCTAGGGCGGTAAGTAATTTTGGTATTGACCTACTACTTTTGTTTTATGTGTGATGAAAAACGTCGTACGTGACTCTGGTGGTAAAGGAATTCCAAACTCGTGTCATTAAAGCCGTCGACTTCGGCTTCGGGCTTCTAATAGACACTCGTTTGTAATTCCTAGTTTACCACCCTTGTTCCGTAATGTACACATACGTAGGGCGGTGAATTCTTGAATGTCCCAGATCGCAGGTGTTTGTGGCCCGAAACGAAGGTGAGGGCTATAAATATGCGATCTGGGCTTTACGAATTCACTGCCCGTGGTTTTTCTAAAGTTTTACGTCTTGCCTTGGCCAGGAAGTGAGGTTATCTCCCACTGGGGGAGAAAATACCACTTTCGGCATAGGGTGACGAAAACTCTCTTTCTCATTCTAACTGCTCAAATGCCAGGTGTTGTGTGGCGTATATTGTATTGCATTTACATAAACGCATGTTCTTAGAATGGAGCTAAGGCATTGTCTTTAAAATAACTGCCACAGATTTCGGAAGTAGCAACTTGCTAAAAGTATATGACAAAAATTCGACGCGAATTACAAGCGGTCTGATGATTTTACAGCAATTGAGGAAGCTCTTCCGGTATAACAGACACATGGCTTCGGTTCCTACTTAGATTGCAGTAGATCACGTCTAATTTGGCTTTATACCTAGACCTTTGTGACATTTTAAAAGTAATCAAATTTTCATATAAAAATATGTTGATTTTTCACAATATTATATCGAAGAAACATTATATTTTTACCCAGGGGTGCATCGTCGTGCACGAAGTGTCCGTACTCGTCGTCGTGCTACCGCGCGATGCTGCGGCACAGCGGCTACTGCGCCGGCGCACACTCGCTGGAGGACGCGCCGAGAGACGCGCCGCAACGCCTGCACTGCGTGTGCTCCTACAAGACCACTGTCGGTGAGTACCGACCAGAAAACGGACCTTCAACACAAAACAGATACGTACAGAAATCAATCTACATACAAGCGCGCTCTAGCAATCGCACACATAGACATTGGTCACGGACACGTCAAGCGGATGGCACTCGCGCTCGCACTGGTCTGAACTGGTCCGAGATATCGTGTCCGTGAGCAATGTCTATGTGTGCGATTGGTCGAGCGCGCTTGTATGTAGATTGATTTCTGTACCTTTCTGTTTTATGCCTTCAACTCCTCCAACTAATGAATAATACTTTGATAGAGACATTCAGAACTACTAAATCTCAACTTCACATTACGACTTATGCAAGACTGCTGCTGGTGAGAATGACACAGATCTCCAAACGACACACTTACTTGACTGACAGATCAAATTAGCTGCATTTTATGAGCTGTCAAAATCCTCCGGCAGAACGAAACGCCAAAAAAATATAGTTTTAAGACGTCACTACATTATACGGTCCGTTGGCCTCCTTATTTTTACTGTTTGAGCATTTAAAAATCAAAGCAACAAACCCAAGTTATGAGGGTTCAAAAAAACGAGAAAGCGTTTCGAGAAAAGGTAGGTAGTGCCCTCGCGCTTCCCTTGTCTCGTCCTGGCGGGGGCACTCCCGTGTTTTCTGTGTATTTTCGGAAATAGCATTTAATGGCTCGACACATATCTTATCGTGGCTACAGGAAAGCTACCAAATTCTCGTTGATTATTCCATCAGTTACATAATGATGTGTTTAGGTACCGACATGCTGAGCCACCTGCTGGTGTGCGAGCACAAGAGCGCCTACGAGTCGGAGGCGGCCGCCAAGCTGAACACCGTCAGGGACGAGCCCGCGCCCGCGCCCGCGCCCAGGCCGCACGAGGACGCGCCGCCACAACACGTAAGTTACTTGGAGTAGTAGGGCCTCGTGCAGGGTCCGTCCGGATTGTTATTACCGTCTTGCCTGCTAACCCACCGCCAAACAGCAATGTTTGCATTGTTGTGTTCCGGTGTGGGGGTAAGATAGCCGGTGAAATTACTAGCATAGAGGCATTCTATCTTCGTCCTCCGGGTAGGCAAACACTTGTGACTCCTCCGGTGTTGCAGGTGTCTATGGGCGACGGTAATCACTTTCCGTCAGGCGATCCGTTTGCTCGTTATGCCCTATGACATTTACTGCATTTATCAGTAGGACTTACGACTAAATAGTACTGATAAAAATGCCCTCCTGACCGATTTCGATGACTGTGTATCGATTGGATGCTTAAATACTGTAGCGTAGCTACCAGGGAGCCAATATACCAATGCCTTGAATAAGCTGAAAACCTAGAACCTCTCATAAAACTTGTGTGTTTTACTGTTGTTACTGTTTTTGTGTTTTTAGGCGGAGAGCGTCCCGGCCATAGCGGACTACGCGCCGCCGTCGGTGCTCAACACGCAGCTGTCGCTCGACGACCTGGCGCCGCCCTCCGTGCTGCAGCCCGACCAGGTGGGGCCGTCGCGGCACACTCTACATATAAAGCATCCGTCACTCACGTACAGGCCTGCGTGTCGGAAAAAACACATATTGAATTAAACCTTTACCGCATACGAAGCCATATATGGCAGATATGAACTTTGACCTTATTGGCATAGGTCAAGGTTAAATTCAAACAACTATTTTTTTTCTATATGCGGTAAAGGGTTAAGTACCCTTTCTGAAAAATATACTTTTCTTTTGGCGTTTCTTCTCAACAGTGAAATGCCGTAGACATGTAAAAGTGCTCTTGTGGCCTACTTACATAATAAAGTTCATTATTTCATAAAAGCACGAATAATGACTTAGCACTAACGACACGTTTTCTAGCATCAGTGTAAGCGCTCCTTAACCTTTCGTCTACCGGGCCTCTGCGCCGTTTTGTACAACTAAAAAATCTCAATCCTCCGAGGATATATCTTGAGTTCAACATTTAAAAACCCTCGGTGTGAATACACTTTCAATGAAATTGCTCGATTTTTCTCTATTGTATATGGTCACAGACATTAATATGTTATTCGTGTCCAGCACGACGCGGAGCTGTTGAAGGACGCGTACGACCGTCCGCTGGCGACGCCGCGGCACGAGGAGGCGGGCTACAGCCTCGGCGACTTCGAGCCGCTGCCGCAGGAGCCGCCGCCGCAGCCCGACTTCGAGCAGCTGTAGAATGCCACCCCGATATACACTCGCTAAGGGGTCACGCATAGATGGTATAAGAAAATAAGGTACGGCACTCTGGAATGACAGGAGAGAGTTTTTGACGTCATCACGCTATGATTGGTTGGTTCAATCCGTATCTATGTTAACCCAATTGTCTTGTTACCTGTATGAATCTCATAGAATCATGAGTTTTAAATCAAATATTACGACAAACTAAAACTTCGTTAAATAACATGACAATTGTAACACATAAATACATAATTATTATTTTTTGTACGACTGGCGGCAAACAATTTTCTCTTTTTACAATTATTTTGTTACCAAACCAACTAATCAATGACGTAGAAAGGCTCACTTGCCCGAGTGCCATACCTTATTTGCTTATACCATGGCGTAGGCATACCTGGACATAAGACGGGATTCCTCCGTGGATATTTCCAGAGGAGGGTGACACTTTTCAAATCTATTTTTGACATCCCACATGGGTTCACTACAAGCACTTAAAGTGCAACAACCTCCGCTTAGGGTGTCTCCACTGAAGCGAAGCAAAGCGGAGCGGAGACAATCTACCAATCACAAAAGTGAAACGGAGCTAAGACACAAAGTTCAACTTAGGTGATTGGTCTACTCTGCACGTCTCTGTTCTGCCTCACTTCAATGGAGACGCACCCTTATTCTGGTGTGTTTTTATATTCGCGACAACATTCGTACGAGTTTCGCATGTGATTAAAGTCGCGACGGTGTGTACCGTCAGCTTACAGATCCTTGAATAAAAACAAAGATTATGATACCTAGTAGGTATATGGATATTATAATTATGTAATAAGTGGTGTCATGTAAAAGTCTATAATTATAATAAGGGTAAACTAACATTACAGAATAATAAAATATATTATGAATATTTCTTTGTTTTCTTTCTTCTCTTCTTGAATGTGAGTGTCACTTTGTTGGTGACCCCGTAGTCTTCAATGTTGCTTTGATCGTCATCCAACACAAGTGAATCAAAACACAAGTTATAGGTCTTCCAGATGTATTTCCAGGAGATTTTCACTTTGCTTCCGATTCTTTGTTGATAGATTTCAAAATGCCTTGCCACAGCCTTTTTGAGATCTCTTACTGAAGCATTTTGTGGCACCTGAAATAAAATTGTAGAATAAATTAGCTCAACAACCTGTAACCCGCCTGGTGGCCGCTTGTAACTTCTACTCAGCTGCCGGCAGGGATTGATACCGGTATTCATGAAAAGTATGAAAACGCTCTAATTTCGCGTTTTTTTTCGATTGTTATTATATAGAATTTCGTTATAGATATAGATCCTTGAAATTAGCCCACTATAATATAAACATGTGTGATAATTAGCGAAAAACCGGAATATAATAACGTTATTTTGTGTTATTTTGTATGGAGCAAAATAATGGTATCGATCCCTGGCTGCCGGCCCAGTTCACCAGGAGGAGTACTTTAAAAGCGCCCACCTGGCGGGCTCTGTCGGTTTCTGGGGTAGTTTTATTTTTTTACCTGGTTGTGATAGTGTTAATAGAATAGCTAACATGTTATACTAAAATTAACATAAAAAGAGTGTTGCTTTTCCTGCATTATAGTACAATGAAATAAACAATGCTCAAGTAAGTACCTAGAATTATAGCAGAGACCAGAGGTATCAGAAAGATTGTGTAATTAAACTCTTGTTTGTTACTGATCCTTACCACATCCTGACTAGATGCAACAGTTACGTGGTCAGGTTTGTGCAATTGGTTAACCCCTTGTATGCTAAGGCACAGATCCATGCAGGACATTCAATGCTTATGTTAAAATATCAATTAGTTTCAATTTGATTAGCAAATTTTTGACATTGCACATGATGGGTTAACTTTAATCAGAAACTAAAGATAAGGATGATGATGATCAAAGATGACATGTATATCTAGGAAATGGATCACTAAATCCAAACATCAATTTTCAGGAGTAATACTTACAATAACTTTCAGAGTTGGTTCATCTTCTCGTGATATGTAAATTGTAATTGATTGCCCATGTTCAACTGCGATCTATAAAAAAATCACGTATTATTTTATTTTATCAGAAGTACACACTTTCTTCATGTGAATACTGACTGGGTTATTTGAATTTTTATTTTAAAATTATGTTAAATTCCGTAGTAAGTTTAGTAAATCTCAGTACCATCAATGTTCGTAACTTTGCCTGCGCTACTTTTTCTTCGTCTATCTCTACGAAACCCTATGCATTACACCAAACTAACTGACACAAAGGTAGTTGTTAGAATTTACCTGAGCAAGAACTTCCTCGAGTATAATATCAGTCGGCAGATCTGAGAGCAATGGATCGCAACTGAGCAAAGTGCACACAGACGATTTGGTTACTTCGAGTAATTCATCGTGAGATAGAGTACTAGCTATGTCTTCAGACTCCGTCGTTCCTTCCATTTATATTGTTTAAATAGCCAATAACTCCTCAGATAATATTAAATAGCCAATAAATCAATTGTAAATAAACAAACCCCACATTTTAATGTTGAACTGTCAGTGTCATACTCAATGTTGCCAGCGCGAGTATCCTTGTTACCCTGCTACACCAACCTCGGTCAACTTGGCGAGGAGTGTAAGCCGGCATATAGGAAGGAAGCCCAGAGAAAGTTTGGGCAGGGCACAAAGTATCAGTAACTATTATTTGGATGTATAGGACAACAAGATTGAGTAACAGATGTATTTTGATGAATATTATACCGTGTAGGTACTATTACCTAATGTTTCGTCAATTTTTTGATAGGTACCAACGGATGTACCAAGGATGTACCAAGGATGATTGATTTTATTTGATATTGCTAAAACAATATCAAATAAAATCAATCATCCTTTATGATGACCCTAACTTGGTTCATTATCTCCTACAAAACGTCGCAAAATTCTCCTTCAAGCGCATGTTGCGCAAGCATCTTTCGAACAATCTCTCTTCCTAAGAGTCTTCGAAATATTTTACTTTGGGTACATAATATATGTATGTAAGTATCACTACATAGCATAAAAAAGTCGCTTCCATGGATATTTTTGAAGATATTACAGATTTAAAATGCAGGGACATAGTGGTTGCGGCGGAATAACCGGCCGGGAGGCCGACGGTGCGTGCTTACAAATAGCATGGTATCCGTGCGAAGCCGGGGCGGGTTGCTAGTATCATAGAAAGTATTCGTATAAGTTTATTAATGTAACTATATAATATGTATACATTCTTTTATAACATATATCTTTAGGTACCTTTTGATTTGTGTTTTACTTAATGAATTTGTTTGTCTATCTATAACCTTTGATCCTGCACCGACTACATATTTTTATTTAACCCAGCGGTTTACTGGTAAAGAATTCCTAAAGGCATTAAGTCCGCCATTTGTGTTTTTTTTTGTACTGTGCAATAAAGTTTAAGTAAATAGATAAAACGTTACTTACTTAGTCGAGCCCTCCCCTTTGAGGCCGTGGACGCAAAACCACGTCCGAAACGACAAGGAAATTAGATTAAATTAATTTATTTCATAATATAAAATGACAAAATTACACTAAGACAATTTACATGCATTTATTTTAATAAAATAAATATCAGGCAACCTCAGAAAAATCGATCTAGTCCCAAATTAAGCTCAAGAAGGCTTGTGTTATGGGTACTAGACGACGATATACATACTTATATAGATAAATATATACTTATATATACATATAACAATCATGACCCAAGCACAAATATTCGAGTTCATCACACGAATATTTGCCCTGGCCGGGATTCGAACCCGGTACCGCCGGCTCAGTGGGCAGGTGCTTACAAACTGAGCCAACCGCGTCGTCGAATAAAGCAGAGGGAGGCCTTTGTCCAGCAGTGGACGTCTATCGGCTGATATGATGATGATGATGATTATGATTTTAATAAAGAAAATAACATGTATACTGTAGTTCTAGTTGTCTTACACGTTTACGCTGCAAGAAATCAATGAAGAAACTATTTAACGTTCCGGCTCTCGTACTTTATCAGTTGCAATTTTTGGCAAGGTCACGGTCACAGACGGTCAACAAGAGAGATAAACATGTGTGTAATTATAGGTATTGCTTCGCATGTTTATTAGGAATTTACGCCAGAATTAAAAACATCGGCGTGTATTGTGCAATCGGGATAAACCGGGGCTATTGACAGTCGTGGATTTCCCAAAAATTGCGCAATATTTGTTAATGTTTGGAAGCATACGCAATATCACTGTATAAATAGCCTGTTGTCAGATGATGTCATCCATTCTGTTTCCGTCAGTCGTTGAAGTGCATTGTCGGAATTAAGAACTTTTTGGATGGTTTGTGATTGTGATTACTGTGAGAACACGTGTCGTGCTCACTCCGTGATCGCTGCAATCACGTTGGTGCGTGGTGAGCAAAAGGTAAATCTAGACTATTATAAAATTCTAGATTCGTACCGAAAATCAGTTTTCTATGGACAGGGGTCATTATTTCAGGAAAAATCTTAATAGCGTGATGCAGGAGCGTCATTTGTTTTGTATGGGCGCGCGGCGCCATGCCTCCCTTGCGTCGTCTGTTTTCATAATTTCCTTTGTCCTCTTATTACGCCGAAACGACTGGATAATTTTAACCAATTTCGGTACAGGGATAGCTGGACATCCAAATATGGTTAAAGGATATTTTTTACCCGGCTACGATACAAAAAATATTATGTGTACGATGTTGCGGGCACCTTCTACTTGTACTATGTATGTACTTAAATAATATATTGCCAAAATAAATATTTTTGCATCGATTCAAGTCAAATCATAACTACTAGGTCGATGCAGAGTTAGCCACCGGCTAAGCTTGCACCATAGATTGGAGCGGTTTTTTTTTTTTCGAAATTTTCTCTTCGTCACGACCTAGCGAAATTTAATTTTTGCATTTTAAAACAAAAATTTCTAAAATCGGTTGAGAACTCGCTGAGATCTGCGCATTGTTACAAAGTCCATTCGAGTCGATCCATGGAAGCTTTTTGTTTTTTTATCATAACTTTTTAATTAAGAACAATTTCAAAACTTTCTCTTCGTCACGATCTAGCGAAATTTAATTTGTGCATTTTAAAACAAAAATTTCCAAAATCGGTTGAGAACTCGCTGAGATCTGCGCATTGTTACAAAGTCCATTCGAGTCGATCCATGGGAGGAAAATCCAATAAGGAAAAATTCGTCATTTTGAAATTTAACGCCATCACATAGTCGGAAAGTGACGAACCATTTTATTCCCCGACTATACCTTTCCTCCTCTTTCCTCTTTTCATATAATAGAGGAAAGTAATTATAAGTTATAAATATCGGACAACCTCACACAAATCGACCTAGTCCCAAATTAAGCTCAAGAAGGCTCGTGTTATGGGTACTAGACGACGACTACTGACTTATATATAGATAAATATATACTTAAATACATAGAACAACCATGATCCAAGCACAAATATTCGAGGTCATCACACAAATATTTGCCCTGGCCGGGATTCGAACCCGGGACCGCCGGCTCAGGCAGGTGTCTACAAACCGAGCCAAACGCGTCTTCAAAGTAAGAATAAATTATGTTATCGTATCGTAAAAATTCATGAAAATAAGGCTTATAAGTACTTTCAATGAAAACTATATTGAATAAAATCGGTCGAGCCGTTTTTGAGTTACTACAAAAATTCATAATTTTCTTTAAAATGACGTAAGTGCCGCGCGGTGTCCTTATACTTCGAACGTTATACATATTAGTTAAGTGCCATACTGTATTACATTTCGCTCAATCTGGCGCGTATAATCGATAACTTCCAGAAGGTAATAAGTAATTACTGTTACTTTGGCGTTTACGACCTTTTTATAGAGCTTGAAATTTTTCTCGTAATTTAAATCTTTCTCGTAAATTTCGTCTATCGTGAAAGATGGGCAACTACGGAACCCTACACTGAGCGTGGTCCGACATGCTCTTGGCCGGTTTTTTGCTTTATGAGTCTGAATCTGTGTATAATCAATTTATACGATTATTGTTCACAGATCGCCCAGAGCTGATATCGTTTAGTCACCAATACCTTACCTATACACATGCAAATGTGAAGAACAACAAATAGAAGAGTGAAGAGTGTTAGCCATTGCCATACATCGTGCCGTTTCTACTGCAGCAGCGAGGCCCCTACAAGAGTGAGGCACCCTTACAAGAACGAGGCCTCTGTAAGAGCCAGACTCCTACAAGAGCGTGGCCCTCACAAGAGTGAGCCCTAAAGGAGCGTGACAACCACAAGAGCGGCCCCTCCCCCTCACCTCCCAAAGCGAGGCACATCAACATAATCATCGTATCAACCGATAGACGTCCGCTGCTGGACAAAAGCCTGCCCGAACGTTCTTCACAGCAATCGATCGTGGGCGAGAAGGCGAGACCCCTACATGAGCGAAGCCTTTACAAGAGCAAGGCCCCCACGAGAGCAAAAGGCCCCTTCGAGAACCAGCTTACAAGATGGAGGCCCCTGCACAAACGACATCCTGCGAAGATTCCCCGGCTACCACCCTTAAGAAGACCACTGACTGCATCTGTGATGAAACCGCATCGAAATTGGTTAACTACTTTATATACGCAAAAGATTATTCGGGGTCGACTGACAGGATCCCGTTTTACCATCGTAACGGTTTACAAACTCTACGTACATTCAAACAAGACATTGAAAGAATTAACACACAGCTTGGGCAGTCTCGAAAATCTGCTGAATCACGTGTAATTTATTTACACTGGGGATGCGAGTGTTACGAGGTTGGGGAAGAAGCAGCCATAGAAGCATATGACAATTTGAGAGGCGACAGTGCGGGTACATCACCTGAAACAATTATCCACTGGATACAGGACAACATTGAATGTAACGATAATAATAATAATATAAAATTATTGTATATAATAACAGATGGCTTGATAAATCCTCAAAGTGCAAACCATTGTCTCAACATGAATAGAAATATGTATTACGACAATGTTGTTTTTCATGCGTTTAATAACGATATAAATGGAATAGATTTATCTGTAGCTGCGTCATTTTTGAAAGGTCAATGCACGGTTTATCGTAACAATGTGCTGTTTGATGATACAGATATATCTGTAGAATTTGATTATGATAGAATCAAAGTATACAATTTCGCTACCGAAAAAGAAAGTTTAAAGTCTTACGTAAAATTAAAATACATTAACAATTCAAAATCTGATGCCCGTGGTCTAGAAGAAATAAGCGAATTGAAGAAACTACGACACCGGTTGTTTCTCGAGTTAGCATCAGAATCACAAAAAAGCGCCAGTAAACTTAACACCAAAGATAAAAGTATATTTTTACAAGAATTTATGAACACTCGTTGGTATAAAAATTTAAAAGTTCCATCAAATAGCGTCAAAATCGAGATTGAAAAATCGATTTCAACGTTGATTAATTACATTATAAATGACAAGAAATCTTATGCTTTCGATGCGTTAAAATTTGATAATACTTTTAAAGAAGTTATCGAAGAAGAGGTCGTAGATTTAGATTTTGCAGCTGAGCAAGAAATCGAGTTTCCCGACATTATTCTAGAAGAAGATAAAGGTGTACCTGTTATTCTATTGACAGTATTTAATTTACTGGATAAATTAATTTTTCATACGAAGGAAAACACAGCAGAAGTATCACCCGCCAGTTTTTCAAAGTTTAATTCAACAATGGAGTGTCCGCTATTTTTGGTAAACGATTCAGATATAAGCGAGTCCATCGGTTACTTTTATACGTTAACTGTTTATAAACAATTGTTATTAAAAACTAATAAGACAGAACCGCGTACACGGAAACCATACCACGGCGGTTTGGTCCTGATAGATACTGATGAATTTGACAAATACAACGATTACGTACTATCCGCCACATATTTTGATAAAAAAAAGGTAAATTATAATGTTGGGTTGTTTTATTTTGTCTTATGGAAAAACTGTGCAAAGAAAGAATGGATGGATAAAAATGTTGTTGAACGATTAAAGAATTATGTAATGCGGCGCATCAGTGCGACAGTGTGTAAAATTGGGCTGTCGTCACTACCACTGGATCCTCCTGAAAGGACGTCACTACTGACGGCTTTGTGGTACTGCGTCGAATTGTCATCTTGTATATTTAAAGATGATCCTCAGAGTTTTATGCACGAACGTTTGAGGATGCATCACGGCATAGCAAATTATATGATAGAAATATTGAAAAAATTCAGTTACGATTTAGATCTAGACTTCATCAAAAGTCGTAAAGACTTAATTCGGGATATAATGGCTTTGAAGAAAATTCCATCACATAATGATAAGGTTTATTACTTACTCGAAAAAATATTTGAGAAAAGGAACGGCTTTCTAGTTAGTGTAATTAAAAATTCATCTAATTTGAAGAAACTTAACTATTTAAAATTTAATCATAAAGATATGCTGTGTGATGATATGGTAGAGGAAGAGGTTAATTTAAATCAGTTTGTGCACTTAATGCATTACTTCGATTGTAAGAATAAGGTTAAAATGTGTGAAAAGACATTTAGACCGTTTTTCATGATTGATCAAAATAAATCATTTTATACAGAATTATTAAAAATCACAAATAGAGTAGTTATTAGTAATGACGGCGACGAGAAAAAGATACGAATAACATACGAAGCTGTTGATCATTTGGAATTTACTAAAATTGTATCATATTATAATCTGTTCATCAGATATGTCATAGACAATTCAAAGTATCCCACTTTAGTAGAATATTTAGAATACATTTCTATGAAGAAAAAATATAAAGATAATTTAGTAACAATTTTTCCACCAAATGTTTATCATACTGCCGAACATGTATATTCGTGCTATGAAGATGTTATGAAGAAAGTCGATGTCCAAGAATTTATTGCTGTGTGCAAAAAATACGTTAATCGCCGCGACCGAATTAAAGTAGAAGGCATACAAAAACTAGACACAGATAAAGAAATTGACAAGTTTATTTTAAATGAAGAATCTAAAGTGAATCTCAGAAAACGGAAATGTAGTGATAATGATAATAGAGCACTCTACAAATTAATAGCAGAATGGTAAAAAGGTAGCTCTAAACCAATTAAAAAATGCGCCGTTGCATGTGAGGTTATGTAGAAAAAATTATATTACCTTATATATAGGTATGCTTGAATATTTTTACTTTTAAATTGGCCTTATGTGTAGCCATTATATCTGTAGGGCGATTGGCTAAGTCGTCGCTATAGTTAGACCACGCTGAATCTTCCAATCAAATGAACTGCCAAACCATACAAACTGACTCACTTTGTATAGTTACAGTTAGCTGACTAGCGGCAAGAAACGAACCGCGAGAAGCAAGTGTAAAATGCAATCGGTTAACTTGGTTTTTTGGCCTAGGTATACTAAAAATAACTAAATGATGGCATACTGTAGTAGCGATGACTTAGACTCACAATCAGTTATCTTGTACAAACTGCATCTAGTTTATATTAAATAGAGTGCGACACTGAGTTGCAAAAGTCCGTAAAGTATAATAAGTATAAGCAACCTCATATATATTTTTGTTATCCATTGTATTTTTGAAAATTATGGTAGGATATCGAAATGCAGACCTAGAACCTTCGAGACTTCGCTTGGTCAGGCTATAGTAATTTTGTGTAAATTTACAGGCGCATTTTATTTAAGCAAAGTAATTTGTTTTGATAATAATCTATTTTGTTAAGATATGATTCTGAAGGAAGTTTGTGTGCCATAGTGCTAGTATTATATTTTAAGAGTTAGTACTATATTGTAAGCTGTAATAAATGCAAAAATAATAAACATATATTTTATAACATGTGTGTATTTATTTATTTCGTCATTCCCACTGTATTTATTTATTTCGTCATTCCCACTTTCACAAAAATGTGCACACAAGCACAAAAGCCACCTTCATCACGCAGTGGCAAATAAAAATGCCTTTTTCACCTCACCAGCTCAAACATGGCGATTTTGCCGTCAGATAACAGTGAACAAAATGCGATTTTGTTTCGAGCGTGAGTAGTAAGCAGCTTTTTATTTTTTTCAATATTTGACCATGAATTGTCATTTTCAGCCAAAGGTTAATTATAAATTTCGGGTCGTTCGTATTTCGATGCACTCGGTCTCTTTTATACCTATATGAAAAAGAGAGTGATAAAAACATATCAATTCGAAATTCGATTTTCGAATCCGACTTTGAATAAGAACACGTTCCGATACGCGTTATTAGCCCCGGACACGACGGCCTCAGCATTGAACACTTCCAACATGCTGGGCCACACCTCTCCAGGCTGCTAGAATTATTATCTACGCTCTGTATTAGGCATTCATACTTGCCCAGTGGGTTAATGATGACGATCGTGGTGCCGATAATTAAAAATAGAACCGGAGATATTTCTGACAAATGCAACTACCGGCCGATATCATCAGCTCCAACTGCAGCAAAATTGCTTGACGGCGTGCTTGAGAGACAGCTTAAAAAACACCTTCATTTACATGATGCCCAGTTCGGGTTTAGACCCGGGCTATCGACTGAGAGTGCCATTATGTCACTCAAGCATACCGTCAGGTACAACACTGATAGGAACACACCTGTGTACGCAGCATTTCTGGATCTCTAAGGCATTTGACCTGGTTAGATATGAGATTCTCTGGTCTAAACTAAACGCCACCAGTGTACCGGGGGAACTGGTGAATATCTTCAAATACTGGTACGCTCACCAAACTAACCAGGTCAAATGGCTTAATGAACGTTCTGAGGTGTACGTGCTGGAATGCGGAGTGAGACGGGGGGTTGACGTCACCTTCGCTTTTCAGCCTGTACGTAAACCAGCTGATCGATGACCTGAGCTCCACCGGTGTCGGTTGTATAAGTTATGCTGATGACATGGTGTTGCTCAGCCCATCGGTCTCAGCCCTCAGAAGGTTACTGAGTATATGTGAACAGTATGCGAAGTTGCACGGAATCTTATATAATCTGAAAAAGCGAGCTTGTAGTGTTTAAACCTAAAAATCGCAAGATGACGGTTGTGCCGCCTGTACGTCTTTACGGTACTGCACTTGTTAGGTCTACAGAATTTAAGTACCTAGGCCATGTGGTTACCGAGGACTTGAAGGATGACATAGACATTGAGAGGGAGAGGAGGGCGATGGTGGTCCGCTGTAACATGTTGGCTCGCAGATTTGCGCGATGTAGTATTGAGGTGAAAATTACTCTTTTCAAAGCATTCTGCCAAACCTATACACGTGCAATCTGTTGGTCAACTACACACAGCGGGCCTTCAACGCACTCCGAGTGCAATACAATAATGCCTTCAGGGTATTGTATGGGGCTCCCACGCTACTGCAGCGCCTCTGCGATGTTTACGCATACGCGCACGGACGGGTTTAGTACCGTAGTCAGACGCCGAGTTGCATCGTTCATGCGAAGAGTGAATGGGAGTACCAACACCATCCTGAAGGTCATTAGCGAGAAGCCAGACTGCCCCATTCAGAGACACTGGGCATGCGTTCATACACATGTGCCTGGTGTCCCAGAAGGTGGCAGATATCTAAATTAAGTTATGCTTAATTATCTTTTACCTACTAACATAGTTTTTCATAAGTACAATATACAAACATAAACATAAATATGGACGCTGTCTGAAATAAAACTATATTAATTACAGGGTGTCCCAGAAGTACCGCGTCACAGTGACACTGGAGGTAGGGCAGCTCAAGAAGAACCCAACCAACCTAACATGACCTCAGTAAAAGTTGCACGGTTTTCGAGATATTACCAAAATAAAAACTTTTGAGAATTTTCCCCTTTTCTTTTACATTTTTAGTACCAGCATCGACACGGAAAGCTCTTAATGAAAGTTTTTTATGTGTATCAAATCATGAATAGCTAATTCGGAAGTGTAAAGTGTTATTTTGTCAGTAACTATTGTAAAATGCTGACTAGAACTCGATTAATTTCGATTAAAGTTGTTACAGAAACACGACTTTCAACTTTGACCATCTGCCATGTTTTTTTTTTATTAGAAAGGAAACAAACAAATAACGTCAATAAATTAGTCATGATATGCAGATTCAGAAATGGTATAACACATGTATCTTACTGCGATAACATTATGTATTATTATCACTTTAGCGATGCCCTATCGAGCCAACTTTAAACTTGAGCTCCGAAAGCAGTCACTGTTATGTGCTACAAAGATGCTGTGTACAGGGATGACTCTTCTGTTATTTGATTCGATTATTTTGCCAAATGCACGAGGGCTAAATACTAATGTTTGTCTCCCTTTTGGAGGCTAGCTTATTCTAAAGGACCGGATAACATCATAAAATGTTAATGGCAATAAAAAACAGGTGACATAAAATTCATGTGGCAGAAAAAATGCCGAAGCGCCTGAACCGGACTGCTACCATTAAAGTAGATTACTTACTGGCTTTGTTAAGGTTAGAACTGCGACCACAACAGTACAATGACAATAAAAACAGGTTTATTTTTGATTCATTTATTGGAATTAATTTAAGTCACAATAAATGTTCAAATTGTCTGCCGTGGACTCTAATGCACAAAAAACATCGTTTAATAAAATTTCGGCTCAATTTTCTTAAACTGGCTTCCGATATGGTACGGGCTGCTTCTAATACTCGTTCCCGCAATTCTTCAGATCGTATTGGTTTCGCGTAAACTATGTCTTTTAGACATCCCCAATAAAAAAAAATCTAGTGGATTTAGATCCGGGGAACGCGGTGGCCATAAAATTGGTCCCAATCGACCAATCCATCGCTCGGGGAATGCTGCGCGCACTATTCGGGCGTAGTGTGCTGGGCAACCATCTTGTTGGTACCACATCGTTTGTCTCAGTGCCAACGGGACATCTTCTAACAAACCAGGCAGGTCGTTTTGCAAAAAATGCAAATAATTTCTACCATCGAGAATAGGAGGCAACACGACCGGTCCCACAACTTGTCCATTAAAAATTCCACTCCACAAATTAATTTTGAATTGGTATTGGGACCGATCTTCTCGTTCCTCATGTGGGTTTTCTCTCTGCCAACTATGGACGTTATGTAAATTGAGATATCCATCCCTTTTGCAAGCCGATTCGTCAGTCCACAATACTTCATTGAAGATATTCGGGTTTTGTCTCCACATCTGTATCATCGTTTGGCAAAATTGAACACGATGTGCGTAGTCGGCTGGAAGAAGTGATTCGACGCGTTGAATGTGGTAGGGATGGTATTACCATAATAATATCTTCAATGAAGTATTGTGGACTGACGAATCGGCTTGCAAAAGGGATGGATATCTCAATTTACATAACGTCCATAGTTGGCAGAGAGAAAACCCACATGAGGAACGAGAAGATCGGTCCCAATACCAATTCAAAATTAATTTGTGGAGTGGAATTTTTAATGGACAAGTTGTGGGACCGGTCGTGTTGCCTCATGGTATTTATGACGCTTCAAAATCCGGTGTGCTGAAGATTTCGGGACGCCAGTGCGGCGTTCCACAATTTGCACAGAAGTCCCTGGGTCCGCTCGTACTTCTTCCAATACCACATCATCGTTCACAAATGAGGTCTCCCTGCTCGGCCATTCGCTCCGGGTAGAATTTTATTTAAAATAAGTTCATATGCCAGAATTTCATTTGCCCGAAGTTTTGCATGCTAGATCGTAACTTTTTCCATAAAACTTTATTAAAATAATAACATATCCCCGAATTTTTACTTGACATATTGATATGTATGTTATAAATTCTATTTACCATATTTTTGTTTACTGTAATTTTATTAGTCAGAAAATTCAAACGCCATATCAATTACTATAAAATTAAAAGAAGGTGGAAATTTGAACCACCTAAACGCTACCGTTTCTGTTTTCGCTTCGCTCGCTCGGCCCGCGCACTGTTGCGGTCGCAGCCTAACCTAACCCATTAATCTACTTTTCTGGTAACAGTCCGGTCCTGCCAGTCTAGCACAACTGCTTCGCGACTCTTGTCGCGCGACATAGCGCAACCCGTCACTCTCCATTACTACACAGAAAGAGACGGATGACTAATATCGAGATATAGTCGCGTATCGCACTTGTGCTAGAGGTTCTGGCGCTTCGCCGGCCGCTACCGCAGCACGTTTGCTTCGCTCGCTCGGCTCGCGTACTGTTGTGGTCGCAGTTCTAACATTACCAAAGCTTCGACAATTTTTCTGCTACATGAATTTTATGTCACCTATTTTTTTTTGCCATTAACATTTTATGATGTTATCCGGTCCTTTAGAATAAGCTAGCCTCCAAAAGGAAGACAAACATTAGTATTTAGCCCTCGTGCATTTGGCAAAATAATCGGATCAGATAACAGAAGAGTCATCCCTGTACCTGTGCCTGTACACAGCATCCATAACAGTGACTGCTTTCGGAGTTCAAGTTTAAAGTTGGCTCGATAGGGAATCGCTAAAGTGATAATAATACCTAATGTTATCGCAGTAAGATACATGTGTTGTACCATTTCTGAATCTGCATAACATGACTAATTTATTGACGTTATTTGTTTGTTTCGTTTCTAATAAAAAAAAAACATGGCAGATGGTCAAAGTTGAAAGTCGTGTTTCTTCAACAACTATAATCGAAATTAATCTAGTTCTAGTCAGCATTTTACAATAGTTACTGACAAAATAACACTTTACACTTTTGAATTAGCTATTCATGATTTGATACACACAAAAAACTGTCATTAAGAGCTTTCCGTGTCGATGCTGGTACTAAAAATGAAAAGGAAAGGGGAAAATTCTCAAAAGTTTTTATTTTGGTAATAACTCTAAAACCGTGCAACTTTTACTGAGGTCATGTTAGGTTGGTTGGGTTCGTCTTGAGCTGCTCTACCTCCAGTGTCACTGTGACGTGGTACTTCTGGGATGGGTTCTGTTCTGTATATATATATTTTTATTTATTAGGTACCATAAAATAAAATAAAATACCCGAAGAAGTTTTAATTACAACATACCTAATATATTATTGTTTTTAACGACCAAATGTTCAATAAATTGTATCTTTTATATAAATCAAATACATTCTTGTTCAAATAAGATAAGGCTTTTACACTTTATACTGTAAATATACCCGTACCAATAATTTATGACTTCACCAATTTATCTATCATAGACGCAGTTTCGAAACGTACTTTGAAAAAAATATCGAGATCAAATTGTTATTTTCTTTTGTATTTATTTAGTTTGGTGCCTTACGAGTAAAAATATTAATCAAACTATAAATAAAATCTCGTAGCAATAAATAAACACGTAGTCTAAATCTTCCAATTTGATCAATTAATGACAACCGTGGTGGTTGTGAGGGACTGGTAAAGTGTTGGAACGTATAATTTCAAATTAACTAGGTATATTTTTATTCCATTTTAAGCAGCTGGTATCTATTTTCTAATAAATACTATCATTGAAATCAGCAACAAAGACTATAAACCTACCTACACCTGAATGGTTGGAAGAAAAAGTACAAAAAGTCGAATATGTTCTCGCTGTTGAGGTGAAAAGTTGTGTGTTCTACACGAGAGCAAAGTCTTTTGCATCTCGTGCTGTTGAGTCCCTCGCTACACTCAGGATTCTAACTTAGAATCCTTCGCTTGCTCGGGGCTCAAAATCAGCACTCGCAACATAAAGCAACTTTGCTCTCTTGTTGCACAAATAAGTTGGCAGCAATGCCTTAGTACAATAAGTCTTTTTTTTTATTGCAAATTGTGTGAATGCATCTTGTAATCTGTGGTACTAAGTGATGCGTTTTTGGCGACATTATAACATCGTTTAGCAGTGTTTTTTTGGGCAGTAGAGTATAGACTTTTACAGACTTTCATAATTTATGTCTTATATTAGAGTTAGTTGCTATATAAATGACAGAAAAAAGTACTGGAGTAGATTTTTTTTAAATCAATGAATGAATTAATTAAGCAATTACTCGTCGCAAGGTTAATAGCGATTAAATTAATTGACAGAGTATTCGATTAACGATTAATTCATCGTCATTTTAATAAATTAAATTTCAAGATTGATTCTTTATTTAACGTTGAAACCCGCCCATTTGTCCACGATACAAAAATACAATTTGTCTTGTCATGTGTACAAACACTTGAAAAATCATTCTAATGTGTTGTGTGAAATAAACTTGTTCCAATAATACAAGGTGGTTTTTATAGAGCAGTACTCGAGGGGGCCCTTGGTAAGGGCGAGACTTAGACTTACAAAGATATGTTATTTCTTCTAAATCATCGCGATCATCGCATCAAATTAATCGCGAGAAAATTAATCAAATTAAATAACCGATTAATAATTTTTAATCGCGGTTAAGTAGGTCTTAATCGATTACATTTTGCCCATATCTGCTGGTAACCCTATTCGCAGTAAACTGGGGATCGCGGTCCTGGAGTTTCCTGTAAATTGCACCATCATTTCGTAAGTTTGGTGACCCATGCATAATATAACTGCATAAATAATTGTAAGGATTTCTTATAGACTTTAGAGTACGGAACCCCAAAAATTAAAAACGCATATCTTTTCGGATACTTACTAAATAATGTCAATTGTAACATCACAGAAGCCTAGGGATCGTGGTCCTGGAGTTTACTGTGGTGTGGATTGCGTCATAATTTCATTATGTTTGGCAATCCATGCACAAGCAGGCGCCATTGCACTGCACTGCATAAATAGCCGGCGGCGGCCCGTTAGTTTTGTTTAATACGTCTCCGTCGGCCGAGCGAGGACGTTGGCGGATCCATTGCGAATAAATTATTTGCTCGGTGTGTTGTTAATAAAAACGTGACTGATATCAGTGATTGGCATTTGTTTTGTGATTGTTGCAGTCACATTTGTGATATTTGCGGACGCATAGCCATTGGTAAGTTGGTTATAATTTTTAAACAATCAATCAAATTACTTACTTTAGACAGAGCTCTCAGAAGAGAAGTCAATGCGAAATTGAACTGTGATTTTAGTTGTTAGATGTTTCATATTGCGAAAATAATTAATATTATAATGTTGTTGCTGTTATTTATATAAGTAAATTAATTTTCAAGTTTTACTCTGTTTATGTAAGATAATGACTTAGCGTGACAAAAGGTAACCAGTATAGTAAAATGTTAATTTTATGTCTTACACGACAAAAACAGAACTTTTTATGCATAAAAACACATCGATTTCCGCAATAATTATACTATTAACATTTTGTTACAAATACTTCTTGCATTATAGATTATAGGTACTAAATAGTGACTTTCGAGTTTAGGTTACTAAAGTTTAGTAAATGCCGTGACAAGGTACCCTAATTACGTTTCCATACAAAAGTTCTTCTCTCTCGAAAGTATTCAAACTCACCAATCAGTATTTTTTTCAGAAAGGATACTATTACAGTAATATGAATTTAACCTAATTTGTACCTATTATCTTGAGAATTTACGCGCATACGTAGTCTCAAAAAAAAATGTATATAATAATAATATTGTATGTTAAGTAACAAAAATAAGAGAACATATACCTAAGAATAAAATGGAAATTACAAGAAAGTATGACGGTTTATCACAATTTATGTACGTTTCATATGCTTTCTTATTAGAACTGTGTTAAACTAGTCTTGTACAATCTAACACAAATTTAAGGAGTCAGTTACTTGGTTTCTGGTTCAGGCCATGATTCATTATAAATTTATACCTAATAAATACTATGTTATTCCCACTTATTTTTAAGTAAACATATGGATATGTTTACTTAAAAATAAGTGGGAATAAACGTATATATATATCGTCGTCTAGTACCCATAACACAAGCCTTCTTGAGCTTAATTTGGGACTAGATCGATTTGTGTGAGGTTGTCCGATATTTATATTTATTTATTAAACGCATTAGGGCCTTATGAGTTTACCTGAGCCCGCTCATAAGATTTATTTGTGATCTTACATTGTTCACAGATCGTGCTAAAGCTGTCACAGTCAAGCATTAGACACCTTCGGGTGCTGTCAAAATCAAGACAAAAGTCCAGCTCAGCTAGGCTGTGATACAAAAAGAGCCCTGACTTCCGGAACGAGAGTTCGCCATTTGTCCTGACCTTGCGCAGTTTCCTGTCAAGTGTTGGCTTGGAGCTTGCTCAGGTTAATCTGTAGCAGCAGCAAGCAAGGACAATGGTCAACTACTTCATTTACGCAAAAGACTACTCGGCTTCAACGAGCGGCATCAGGTTTTATCATGACAACGGTTTGAAAACTTTACATCAGTTTAAATCTGATGTCGAAAAAAATAACAGAGAGTTAGCGCAGTCCAGGGAACCCACGGAATCACGGATAGTATACCTACACTGGGGGCACACGTGCGTGGAGGTGGATGAAGGAACAGCTGTTGAAAAGTACGAAAAGAGACATGGAAATGGCAATGATACTTTACCACAAACAATTATCACGTGGATACAGGCTAATATCGATTTTAACGATGATAAAAATAGTATAAAACTACTGTATATAGTAACAGATGGCATGATAAATTCGAACTCCGCAGACTGCTGTTTTGACCTGAATAGGAACATGAACTATAAACATGTTGTCTTTCATGCGTTTCACCAGAATTTATATTCCATCGATCTTTCTGTATCTGCGTCATTTTTAAAGGGGCATTGCTTAATTTATCGTAACAATGAGCTGTTTGATGATACTGACATTTCTGTAGAATTTGATTATGATAAAATCAAAGTTGACAACTTTGATACCGAAAAAGAAAATTTAAAGTCTTATGTGAAGTTAAAATATATAAATAGTTCTAAATCTGATGCCCGTGCGTTAGTAGAAATAGACAATTTGAAGAAACTTCGAGACAGACTGTTTAAGGAGCTGGCATTAGACTCACATAAACGGGATAACAAACTTAACACCACGGACAAAAATATCTTTCTAGAGGAATTTATGAATACTCGTTGGTACAAAAACTTAAATGTTCCATCCCACGACGTCAAAGTCGATATTGAGAAATCTATTACGACACTGATAAATTACATTATCAATGATAAGAAATCATATTCTTTTGATGCTTTGAAATTTGAAAAGACTTTTAAAGATGATGTCGTAGAAGAGGAGATAGTTGACTTACATTTCGCAGCTGAGCAAGAAATCGAGTTCCCTGACATTATTCTAGACGATGATAAAGGTGTCCCTGTTATTTTATTGACAGAGTTCAATCTGCTGGACAAATTAATTTTTCATACAACAGACAATACAGACGAGATATCACCTGCCAGTTTCTCGAAATTTAAATCAACAATGGAATGCCCGTTGTTTTTGGCAAACGATTCAGATGTTAGTGAGTCGATCGGTTACTTTTACACATTAACCGTTTACAAACAATTGTTAGAAAATACAAATAAAACTGAACCACGTACAAGAAGACCATACCACGGCGGTTTGGTGCTGATAGATACTGATGAATTTGATAAATACAATGATTACATATTGTCCGCCACATATTTCGATAAGAAAAAGGTGAACTATAATATTGGTCTGTTTTATTTTGTATTATGGAAAAACTGTGCAAAAAAAGAATGGATGGATAAAAATATTGTTGAACGATTAAAGAATTATGTAATGCGGCGGATTAGTACGACAGTGTGTAAAATTGGACTGTCGTCATTGCCACTGGATCCCCCGGAAAGAACATCGTTGCTGACGGCTTTGTGGTACTGCGTCGAATTGTCGTCTTGTATATTTAAAGATGATCCTCAAAATTATATGCACGAACGGTTAAGAATGCATCACGGCATAGCACATTATATGATTGAAATATTGCAAAATTTCAATTACGATTTAGATCTAGAGTTCATCAAAAGTCGTAAAGACTTGATCAGAAATGTGATGATGTTAAAGAAAATATCACCAAGTCATGACAAGGTTTACTTTTTGCTAGAAAAAATATTCAGAAAAAAGAACGGCTTTCTCATTTGTGAAATCGAGAAGCCGTTTAATTTAAAGAAACTTAATTATTTGAAGTTTAATCATAAAGAAATGCTGAGTGATGACGTAGTAGAAGAAGAAGTACATTTAAATGAGTTCGTGCACTTAATGTATTACTTCGACTGTAAAAATAAGGTCAAAATGTGCGAAAAAACATTCCGACCGTTTTTCATGATTGAGCAAAATAAATCATTTTATACAGAATTAGTACAAATCACTGAAGAACCAATAATTACCAATGATGACGATCACAAAAAAATCAAAATTACATATGAAGCCCTCAAAAACTTGGACTTTAGTAAAATTTTATCGTATTACAATCTGTTCATCAGATATGTCATTGATAACTCCAAGTACCCCACCTTAGGAGAATACTTAGAGTATATTACTGCGAAGAAAAAATACAAGGAGAAATTAATAACAATCTTTCCACCAAATGTTTATGAGGATGCTGAACACGTGTATTCGTGTTATGAAAACGTTATAAAGAACGTTGATGTCAACGAATTTGTACATGTGTGTAAAATGTATGTTAATCGAATTGAACGCGTTAAAGTCGAAGGCGTACAAAATTTTAACTCTGACGATGAAATTACAAAATTTATTTCAAGCGAAGAAACAAAAGTTAATTTAATTAAACATACATGTAGTGATAATGCCCAAAAGAAAAAAGAGAAAATTGAGGAGAGTAGCGTAGCTAGACAGGCCCCGAATCATTATTTGTCGAGAGGACCCCGAAGACGGGCTCCGTATCAAAATAAGTCTAGGGGGTCGCGAGGCCGGGGCCCGTATCAAAATAGGTCGAGGGGACCCCGAGGACGAGCCCCGTATCATAATAGGTGGAGGGGGCCCCCACAGGCGCGGAATCAATACGTCGGGACCCCGGTGGCCCAGGTCCCCCCTATCACTGATATCCCCCCTATCGCCGACCTGTGGGAAGACTGGGTTGAATATTAAAATGCCTTAAGTTCTGTTTGTAAATATTTAGTTAAGTAAGTATTAAAGTTAGTCTAAGATTTTTGGCCAATTAAAGACCTTATGAAAAAAGTGCCATATAGGAGGCTGTACTTATTATATTTTAATTGTAAGTGTTCTTGTAATAGTTTAAGAGAATAATTTTTTTTATAAACATTTTTGCAATTACGAGTATGTGTTTATTTTTAACTCCCCTCATAGTTCACAGCTGCATAAGATAGTGTGTTGTACAGTAAGCTAAAAAATTGGTTCTTTCAAATTTCGATTATTTCATGTGGGAATCAGAGTGGTAAATCAATTGATTGACTTACTGTATAGATCGCGCCTAAAGATGTGCCCTTGGACAACGTTTCCCGATTTGTATGGCAAATGATCCCGAGAACGTTCTCTCCCCATTCACATCGGGAAACATTCTCGAGAACGGTACCCTATCATGAGTTAACGTGACCGTTCCGTACTCGCTAGCGACAGCGTAAAGGATTTGTACGGAGAATAGCACGGCGCCCCTAGCGGTTACTTCGTACGACTAATATTCCCCATACACATCCACATCGTTTAAGCAGTCGCTAGCGAGAACGGTCACTGTAAACTACGTACGGCACTAATCGCGCCTAACTTCTAGGAGTCCTTATTCTGGGCTTCTAGTCCATTCTGAAATTAGTCCGTGTAGGGCACTAAAGGAGCGACCACACCACCGGCGCTTCGGCGGGGTCGCCTCAACTCGCTCCGCTCCGAGGGATTTAACTTAGGTACTGATAGCAACACTTCATATATCCTAATCCAAATAATATTATAAACGTGAAAGTTTGGATAGATGGATGGATGGATCTACGTTCCACTTAATCTCAAAAACTACTAGACGAATTTTTATGAAACTTTCCAGTTATGTACCATATATCAGAATAGGACATAGGATAGGCTATAATTTATGTAGAATTTCATTCCTTTTAGGGACGAAAAAGGAAATAAAACTTTGTATGGAGAGCAAATAATTGTAGTTGCGACAACTCCCTACATGCTCAAAGCCTACATGTCATCATTTGACGTAAACTAATCGACTAAACAATTAATTCTGATATGGGAATAATACGTATCCGCAAAATTCGCTTAATCGTGTAATTTCAAGAATCAAATCATTGTAGTAGAGTTGCTAAGCCGCGAAATTGTGCGCATCGGGTTACAAGCATAAAATTTCTACCACACATAGAGCGTTTCACGGTGATTATTTTCAGATGTAGAGGGAAGTCAGATTCGTCCCCTGTGCGACGGGAAAGCGGGGTGAAGAGGACCAAGTACTGTTCTTTTTCTTTTTTTTATTACTGATTAGTTAAGGCTATTAGGGCTTGCGAGACATCGTTTTCGTGTAAAATATATATCAGCTATTAATTTTTCATGTTATTTAAAAATAGTTTCATATAAAAAATTGGGTTTATTGCCGAAAAGGTAAAAATCACAACCAGTTTTTTTTATTCAGAACGATAAGTTAGCTATCTATCCTGTATATTTACAATTTAAAAAAATATAACTAAACAGCAAATTTAATCTTCTTTTTAAAAATGTATACATATCGGGCACATCTGATACAAAAAGTACCTTGAAAAAAATGTTGATGTTAAGCTTAGCCTGCGTGTTCTAGTACATTTTGCTAAGTCGCGAAATTGTGTACATCGGGATACAACCACGAAATTTCTACCACAGATAGAGTATTCTGCGTTGATTATTTTCAGATGTAGAGGGAAGTCAGATTCGTCCCCTGTGCGGCGGGAAAGTGGGGTGAATAGGACAAAGGAGTCGTATTTTTCTTTTTATATTACTGATCAGGTAACGCTAGTAGGACTTGTGTCGTGTCGTTTTCGTGTAAAACAGATATCAGAAATTCATTTTTTATGTTATTTATTCATAGTACCATATAAAAATATGGTTGTATTTCCGAAATTGTAAAAATCACAACAAGTTTTTTTTATTCAGGGAGATAAATTAGTTATATTTCCTGAATATTTACAACTAACAAAAATATTGAAAATAGCAGATTTAATCTAGTTTCTAAAAATATATACATGTTGCGCACTTTTCATACAAACAGTAACTTAAATAAATTGTTTATGTTGAGATTAGCCCGTGTTCTCGTGATACATTAGCAAAAAAATATTTTGTTTTAATTACATTAATTTGTTTTTCTAGGACGTATATAGTAAATATTATATGTAAAAGCATGTTAACAATCATTATTTAATGTATTTAATGAAGCGAAATAGGATGCGTTCGGAGATTTACGTTGGTTACGCCGACGTAAAGATATATTTTAAGCTACTGTTTGTATGAGAAGTACCTACCCAACATGCATATATTTTTAGAAACTAGATTGAATGAATTTTTCAAATAATAATAATAAGTGCACGAAATTGAACTAATTTACCTCACTGAATAAAAAAACTTGTTGCGATTTTTACCTTTTCTGAAATTACACCCATATTTTTATATAGAACCATACAAAAATAACATAAAAACTGAATTTCTGATATTTTTTTACACGGAAACGATACCAAACACGTCCTGGTAGACTTAACTGACCAGCAATAAAGAAAGAAAAGAGGAATACTTGGCCGTATTCATTCCGCTCTCCCGCCTGACAGGGGACGAATCTGACTTCCCTCCACATCTCAAAATAATCACCGTGGAACACTCTATCTGTGTCTCTAATTTCATGCTTGTAACCCGATGCGCACAATTATATTAGAAAACAGCGGACTAACAACTCTACTATTGAGGTATTATTTATAATAGAGCCACAGAACCGAACAAGAATGACAAAAAAGTGGCACCGTTGACTTGTTCAGGTAGATGCCAATAACGCTTATTTATAATTTACAACAACATAATTACTTCCTACAATAGAACTCTTTGCTCAAACGTTTAAGTGTGAAATTGACTTACGTACTTATCACAAATATTTTTCCTCTAAATTAACTTTTTTAGCGTATTCTGACTCATGTCTCTTGTCAAACTTGTTATATGGCACGATTTTCTCAACTCACCGGACCTCAATGCTCACCGTACACCGTGGAATCAATCGTCTAAGGCTCCGTCCACACTTGTATCATTTCGCCGATCCGATCCCCGTCGCGTATCTTCACCGCGTATCATGAACGGTAGTGTGGACGTCGCGCCGTCGCGATCATGCAACGCTCGCGCGAAATCCATGTTGATTGATACGCGTATCTTCAGTACCCCGCACACTCGCGATCAGGAAAGTGTTGCATGATCTCGACGGCGTGACGTCCACACTTCCGTTCATGATACGCGGTGAGGATACGGGGTGAGGATCGGCCGTGATCCATCTCGAGTGGGTTTTTGCCCGATCATCAAAGGCGCTATTTGAGTCATCGATCCACGCTGCGGTCATTGGTTTTTAATCCTTAATCTTTACGATAATTAAAAAATACCATACCACAGATGGACTGTACTTTGGTAGGCCTCTCCATGCGGCGTCTTCCGGCACGCGGTTTCCACTCGAGAACCTTTCTGCCGCATGCCATAAAACAGACACAGTTATACGAAGGCCATGTCTCCGTGAGCGGGTGCCTTAATCGAAGGCCTTCCCACGCGGCGTCTTCCAGCACGCGAGAACCTTTCTGCCGCATTATGTATTATAAAACGAGCACAGTCATGTGCTAAATCTCCATGAACAGATGACAAAAATGAAGGCCTTCCTCACTGCGACTTCTGGTACACGGCCCCCACTCAAGAATATTTCTGTCCCAAGGTTCAGTGAGCGATCTCAGTGGGCGACATTTTTAAATGGGACGCAACTCCGCACAGAACAACGATCACAAACGAAATGAAATGTTCGGCAAAAACGAAATGCCAAAATGATCGGGGCGGTGATACGGTGCTACGATACGGATAGCGTCCAAACTACTGCACGCCGAAGTGATCGGTGCGGCGATACGCGACGAGGATACGATACGGCAAGTGTGGACGTGTTCCTTCGCGCGACGGCGCAAATGATACGGAGTGCCCGCAGTGAGCGTCCAAACAGGACGATACGCGGTGAGGATACGCGACGGGGATCGGATCGGCGAAATGATACAAGTGTGGACGGAGCCTAACTTGTCGCCGTGTGCGATTGGCAACGAGACATTGGCAGTAATGGTCGCTTCATTGTGACCGGTTGCCATGTTTTAAAAGAATAGAATATAAGGCTTTATTGAGGGTTAAGTAAGTAAGTAAACATCTTTATTGTACACAAAAACAGTTAAAAAATACATCTATTACCAATGCTATGTACTTGGGCAATGTCAACCCACAGATAGTTCTGATTCTCTATGGCGCAAACCTCATTGCCCTAACCAAAAAGGACGGAGGGGTGAGATCAATTGCCGTTGGATCTACTCTCAGACGTCTCGCATCCAAAATTGCTGTTAGGTTTATCTCTTCCAAATTACAGTCCGTTTTCGAACCTACACAACTCGGTTTCGCTGTAAAAGGAGGGTGCGAGGCAGCCGTCCATGCCTTGCGAACTTACCTCTCTATAGAATCCTGCGATGTACTAGTCAAAATTGATGTAAAAAATGCTTTTAATTCTGTAAATAGGGACACCTTGCTAACAGAAGTCAAAAACAATGTTCCGGAAATATACAACTACCTTGTCCATTGTTATGCCGATCCATCATATCTTATTTACCGAGAAAATGCTTTATCATCAGAAGTAGGCTGTCAGCAGGGCGGCCCACTCGGCCCAGCAAATTTCAGTTTGGCTATTAACCCTATTATTCGAAATTTAAAATCAAAATTTAACGTTTGGTACCTGGATGACGGAACCCTAGGAGGCGACTTGGATACCTTACCGTCTGACCTTTCAACCATCAATTCTGAATTCAAATCAATTGGCTTAGAGCTCAACTTTAGCAAATGCGAGCTCTTCATACAAAACCCCACCTTAAATGTTCTCGATTTAAAACAAAAATTCGATGCTCTAACACCGAACATAAAAATGGTAGACCGATATTCCCTCAGCCTCCTAGGGTCTCCAATTTTCGAAGAATCTTTTCCGAACTTCATTTCAGAATGTGTTTCCAAATTTAAAAGCTATGAAAGCCGTCTACTTGAAATTAGCCCCCATTTCGCTACTACCATTCTTAAATTCTGCCTTTTTGTCCCGAAATTCACTTATGTCCTTCGCTGCTGTCCATTCTTTAAATTTCCAAATTTACTTGGTCAAATTGATGACATTATCAAAGCAAATCTGGAATGCATTTTAAATATTCAGTTCAGCGAAGAATCCTGGACCCAAGCATCCCTTCCCATTCGCTTTGGTGGGCTTGGGATTCACAAAATTACCTCCATCTCCACGCCAGCTTTTTTGTCCTCTGCCCATAGCTCGGCAGGTCTCATAGGTAAAATTTTAAGGGCTTCCTTTCCCTTAATCTATGAGACTGCGGGCTTGACAGGGCCTGGGATGGGATGACATTCAACCAAATTTTATTTATAATTCGCTCTTGAGTCGCAGTACGGGCTCTGAACGTGCCAGAATATTGGCAGCGGGTACCAAAGAAGCTGGCCACTGGCTGCACGCTTTCCCATCAGCCAACACTGGTACCTTTTTAGAGCTCGACACCCGCCGCATTGCCACCTGCCTGCGCCTAGTAATTAATTTATGCACGCCACACACATGCTCCTGCGGCAGCTAGGTCAACGCGCTGGGACACCACGGCCTCTTATGTCAAAAAAGTGCAGGCCGCTTCTCTAGACATGCCGCTCTCTTGCCACCGCCAACGTGCCGGCAGTTCTAGAGCCACCGGGCATCGCCAGGGATGATGATAAGAGACCGGACGGAATGTCACTGATTCCGTGGAGGTTAGGCCGGGTGCTGGTGTGGGACGCCACTTGCGTAGACACACTGGCCCCGTCTCACCTTCACGGAACATCAAACAGAACAGGGGCGGCAGCAGAGGCGGCCGAAAAATTGAAACATAATAAGTATAGAGGTCTCAGCCCCGAATATAATTTTTTTTATTATTTCGGGGTCGAGACTTTAGGTCCGTGGGGTCCCAGCGCCCACAAACTCTATAAAGACCTCGCTAAAAGATTGTTTGAAAGTACTGGGGAACGAAGATCTGGCAGTTTCCTCGCACAACGCATTAGCATTGCTATTCAGCGAGGAAATGCTGCCAGCGTCTTCGGGACCATGCCGCGGGGGCACAGTTTTTTACACCTTTACCCTAACTATAAGGGATAAGCATCGATAATTGGGTTCATCGATATTAGGCAATCCCTAGCTGCTAGTAGCTGTCATTAAAATTTGCCCTTTATATTCCTAGGTCTGGTCATTACTAAACAAAGTCGTAGAAAACTTCGTAAAATTTCCCGCCAAAGCGATGACACTTGACGTAGGTATCGTACTTCAATAATTTATGTAGTATGACCATGTATCTAGTGGTTATTAGTTTTAATTATGTTTTAACTTTTAATTAATTTAACAGTGAGGTAACTGCGCGGGACCTCGCGTATTAAGTTTAATTTTAATTAGCTAAATAGTAATATTTTTCTACTCCTGATCACCGATTAAAAATCATCGTGTATATATAAAATGTAATATAAATATACACATAAATATAAATACGTGGTAGATCCAATTCACAAGTCATTGGAAAGCCATAACTTCTTAAGATTCGTCTTGAGCGATGCTACAGACGGAGACTTCCTCAGGGACACTGGCAATTCGTTCCACAACTTCACAGTGCTTACTGTGAAAGAACTCCGCAGACGACCGCAAGCGGTGACCACTCCCATCGGCCAAATATTTAAACCTTAGGGTTCCGTACCCAACTCCGTTGTCCGTCCGTCTGTCGGTCTGTCACCAGGCTGTATCTTATGAACCGCGATAGTTCGACAGTTGAAATTTTCACAAATGATGTATTTCTGTTGCAGCTATAATAAGAAGTACTAAATAACAGAATAAAATTAACATTTAGGGTGGCTCCCATACAACAAACGTCATCGGCTGCATTAACTTTGCACCTCATTAGTATCCGGCGCCAAACATACCAGGTGCAAACTTAACTTAACCCGGCCAGTTAAGATGGGATAATTAAGTGATTGTACGGAACCCTTGGTGCGCGAGTCCGACTCGCGCCAGGCCGGTTTTTTTGAGATAAACATTAGAGAATTATGTTGTTCTTAACTTTAAGTATATAATAAATATACAGATAATTTAGTAACATTTTTCCCACTAAATGTTTATCTTGATGCCGAACATGTGTATTCGTGCTATGAAGATGTTATGAAGAAAGTCGATGTCAAAGAATTTATTGCTGTATGCAAAAAATACGTTAGTCACCGCGACCGAATTAAAGTAGAAGGCAAACAAAAACTAGACACACATAAAGAAATTGTCAAATTTATTTTTAATGAAGAATCTAAATTCAATCTACGAAAACGGAAATGTAGTGATGATGATAATAGATTTGTTCTCGTAAGTGTGTAAATGTAAATGAACTCGACTGTACTAAATATAACTGGTTGCATACTATAGCGATGACTTACACTCAGTTATCTTGTACAACTGAAGCTAGTTTATATTAAATAGAGTGCGACACTGAGCTGCAGAAGTCTGATTATTAACATTTGTGTATATTTTCAGTCGTATTTTAGCTAAGTAGATAATTTGTTTTCTCTGAAGAAAGTTTGTGTGCAATAGTGTTAGTATTATATTTTAAGAGTTAGTATTTTATTGTAAGAGCTTAATAAATGCAAAAATAATAAACATATTTTTTGATATGTGTATTTATTTCATCACTCCCCCTTCCACAAAAATGTGCACTAAAGCACAAAAGCCACCTTCATCACGTAGTGGCAAATGGCCTTTTGTAACCATCTTAGGGGCATATCACCGCAAATCAGTAAGTGGTCTATTCACAGACAAGCCTGACATTCCAGACAACCAAAAAAAATTGCAATAGTATATATACCATATTTCTGAGTTTTGTCTCAAATATGCCAAACTTTTATAATTGCAAAAGCTAATTAAGTAAAGAACTAAACTCCGATTTAGTGTTTGACAAATAACACAAAAAACTATCCCAATTGTTATTGAAAACAGCGTCATTGTTATCATGAATAGAAATGGGGCCGGACCCTGCGGAATATTTTCATGTAGCTACCAGATGATCTCATACCATTAAAATACTCCTTTGGAATAATTAAACTTAAATAAGACTCCAGAACTTTAAGTACCGGGCCCTAACTTCATAATGGCGCAGCTTTCTGATCAAGTTGTCATGATGGACGTAGTCGAATGCTTTGGATAAGTCACAGACAATGTCGATTGCAGTATGTGAAATCTCCCAAACAGACGCGTTTTGAGATTCGTCCACCGGCATTAATAGTTGATCGACCGCGAGTACCTAAAGTAAACCCAAATTGTAATATGGGCTGCACAATTTCAAGGCCAATTTATGAATGATTAATTCATAAATTAGGCCATTTTTCAGCTCATAGGTAGTACATTGTAAAATAAATTAAATATTGTGCACTATTTTGATGGGGAATGGATGAAATTTGTCATGAGTCTTGAATTTTTGTTTATATTTATAAGTTACAGATGAAATGTTTTTTCGCGTGGTATGGGCGTCGTACGGGAAGTCTGAGATGATTTTTTTTCGACTTAGCAGAGGTGCTCCTAGATATCAATTTAGGTTGTATAATTTAATAAAAAGTAAGGAGTCAAGAGTTCAGAGACATCTACATACCAATAAACAAAAATTCAAGATTTTGAAAAATAATTAAAAACAACTTTATGCTCTTGTTGCACATAATATAATACCAAGATCATACAGCATACGGGGCGGGATTAAAATACAACAATCATCATCAATTCATCATGTTATGCGTAAATAATACACATAAATTAGGCATAAAACTTCGCTTGTTTGTCTGGGTCTGGAATTTCCCCGCGATAATATGCGGTCGCGGCCTCGCGGCTAGAGTTGCCATATATATCCCAGTAAAGGCGGACTGATAGGTCAAAACGGCTTATTTACAAAAAAATAGCTCGAGTACTAGTCGGACTCGCGCAACGAGGGTTCAGTACCATTAAAACACAGTTTTCATACGCATGCGTACTTATACTTAGGTGTTGCTTATTTTGACGATTTTTTCTGGTCACCCCCTGATTTTGTCCCAAAACACGTAAAAGGGTGAATCAACTTTTATGTGTTCTGCATCAGGCGTCCAGAGTCCCTGAACGATAATACAAATTTATTATAAATTAATAAGTTTTATTTGTATTCCGTTATGTTCCTATGTATATTACCTAACATTTTATTACAAATAATTTTATTTTGTTTACAATTTTACCCATTCTTTAATGGTTGTCCGAAAGACCAAAACTTGTATTTCAATAGTAGGACAGATTGTCCCCGTGCAACAGTGCACCATAAAACGTTGTATCATGCAAAAAATACTGTTGCGGAATTGATGTTTATACACATAATCATTTTTATGGATTAATATCTTCCATAAAACACCGATTTTGTATATTTGCATTAAACGGTTCATGAATTTCTTGCGTTTTAATTTTGTCCCTTTAATTAACCACGCCATGCAGGTCCACCGGACAACCATAAATTAGTTATTAAATCTAAATATTAATGGGGTAGTAATACACTTGACATCAAGCTAAAATATCTGGTAAGCAGATTAGGCCTACCCACAATTTTAAAAACACGAAACTCGCGGCGTCAGTCGGTCTAGTACTGTTGGAAAGTGTGGGTGGCTTTATTGTTTGTCCATCGGACCACTGGCACAAATACGTAAGTACTTAACATATTAAAATAAATTATATTGTACAAAAAACTATTGTATACATACTTTACCGTAAGCGTGAAATAAAGCACAAAAACTCTTTGATATTTATAATTAGTCTCAAAGTTTTAGATACGTCCCTCGGACAACTAGTCACTTGGACAACGGAATTGGTTGTCCGTAGGACATTTTGGTTGTCCCTTGGACAAAAACGATGTGATAAGATTTTTAATAGGGTAAATCCCAATTATAGGGTAATTTAATACGGTAATCGTTCCAATGATTAACACCTTAATTACAACAGTTGATTAATACCCTGACTTTGACCTTTCGCTTTATGGTAAGGTTCATATTAAGAAACCAACAATTGAGATAATTTCAAGCACTGGGATCTTTCTCCACCTTAATTAAATAATTTGCGTATTTTTATTTTACATAAGTATTTAATTTTAAGAAATGGGATTGTCGGAAAAGGGAAAATGACGCTATAGGATGAACATTAGTGATAAGGTTTTGTATTGAATAAACGTTATTATTATTAAAACTGATTTCTGAATACTTTATATTAAATTTGTTTCATTTAGTACCCTCTTTAAACATTTTGGTTCTAATATTTCCTTTGGACAACCAGAATATGTCCATGGGACAACTAAGATGTCCCTAGATTGAGAAACTCAATATCATTATTTCTTCTTCTTTTTTATTCAAGAACAGTTCATATTTTTTTAAGATACAATAACACAATACAAAACAAAGTAGCAGAAGGAATATTCTTACATTACTGTTACTATTTCGCGTTTTAATTAATAAGTTTCGAGTCTGTGAAATTGAGGTTGTCCTGGGGACATGATTACGGGAAATATTGTGAAATTTCGTGAGATATATACCATATATAAAGATAAAAAATAAACTGTATTGTTTAATGTATGTAAGTAAAGTAATATTTTAATCAATTATTCATGTCTAGCATTTATTTAATAATTTTGAATAGTGGTCCAGGGGACAGGGCAGAATTGTGCTGCGGATTTGTTTTTAGTCAAATTCACTAAATTTTTATAGAAACAGCTCTGCTCTATACATAATCATAAACAAGAGAAAATTATCTTTTAAATAAAATATATAAATATGGACAATAAGAAAACAAAATTTAAATCCACAATTTCATCATGTGGACATTTAAAAGTTGATTCACCCAAAAACGTTTAGAATAGAATACGATAGAATTATATTTTCTTCGGTTTCCGCGACTGTCACACATTTAAATAAAACAATTTAAACGGATTATATCGCGTATATTAATTATTTGAGCCTCCCTGACGTTTCAGTACCTTTACAGATACCGTTGTCAAAGGTTGACTGAGAAGAACACAATTTTTCTCTGTCAAAGTTACATTTGTGCAAACTACCCATTTTGTAAACATCTTAAAATAGGATTGGAAACATCTTGAAACGGGCTTCCATTAAAACATATTTCAAGCCGATGAAGAAGATGTCTCAATACCTGAGGCCCGTGAAGTGCAGCATCCCTCTGCAGAGTGCTGGTGTTTACAAGCTGGACAGTTTGGCAGTTTTGTAAATATTCGCTCCGAAAATAAAAAAAATAGTGTCCCCCCCCTCTAACTTTTCAACCAACGGGTCAAAAAATAATGTAAAAATTCATGAAAATGAGACCTTTTAAGTACTTTCAATGAAAACTATATTGAACAAAATCGGTCGAGCCGTTTCTGAGTTATCGCGAAATTTCATAATTTTCTTAAAAGGACGTTAGTTGACTTCCAGAAGGTAATAAGTAATTACAGTTACTTTGTCGTTTACGACCTTTTTATAGAGCTTGAAATCTTTCTTGTAACTTAAGCCTATTGTGAAGGATGAGCAACTACGGAACCATACACTGAGCGTGGTCCGACATGCTCCTTGCCGGTTTTAAATTTATTATTTCCTAAAATTTTATTGAATTTGGGATTTTATTGTATATTCTAGGAGCCCTCCCAAGTATACTTTTGCGGAAAAAAGCTGTTTTGTGTTCGTAATTTAAAATTATATTTTTATATTGAGAACTTACTGGAAGCCTGCGTTGCTGAAGTACTTATCTAAACAGCTGAGGATTGCCCCGCGGCGGCAAGATACCTAACAATGCTCCTCGAACCGCTCGTCGTCGTACCTAACGGTACTTATATTTTACTACGTAAAGTTTACTTAACGCACTTTTCTGCTAGTAGAAAATAATTATGCTATTGTAATCGTATGCTATAGGATTATTATGGTACATAAAATTATGCTGAACCAAATTCGGCCAAAGATATATTCTACAAAACAATGTGCTGCAAAATGTGTCGTATGCGAGGTAGTAGTAATGCCAACTATACCTTTATGCCATCTTACCATTCGACCGAAAGTGTTTCTGCGAAACGTGTTATGCGAAGTGTATTTCTGACCAATATTATTCTGCCAGATGAGGGTAACCCGAATATCATATTTAAAAAAAAATAATGAACTCTTTTAAAGTCGACAATTATAAAAAATATATATATATACTTATTAATATAATAAACACTGATCCTGTCGCTTCCAACCGGTATATATGGAAGACGAAAGGGGAGGCCTATGTTCAGCAGTGGACGTCCTACGGCTGAGATGATGATGAAACACTGATAATAATCAAAGTTTACTTAAGAGGGCGCCGAGCGTTATAGCTACTGAACCGGGATCACCTCTAGTGGAATAAAAATTCTTGTCATAATTTTGATTGTCATAACTCATTTCGCATAATGGCTTTCCTCATACACGTTTTTTGTCATAAATTATTATTTGCATAACATTTTATATATCATAATTGTTGTTTGGCAGGCTTTTCATACGCATAATTTAGCATGGCGCAAAATTTCAAGTAATATTATTGAATGTCATAATAATTGATAGTACGAAGGAGAACAAAGCATAAATTATGGTTTTCATAATTAATGGCAATAGAAATTATATAGTATAAGTTATATCACATGTACCAATCATAATACTTTATAACATTTGAAATAATGATACAAAAGTTACATGAGCACAAAAACAAAAAGGGGGGACGGGGGGGGCAAAGTCCCCCGCATTGAGAAATCCTTCTCCACACTGACCTCTTTGTTGTAGGTTAGGTTAGGTTAGAATTGTGAACCTACAAATACGAACATCGGCCAGAAAAGAAGGTTAGGTTAGGTTTGAAAGAACTGCGACCACCTCAGAAATGAACTGCTGCCTGAAAACCAGGCTGATGTTGAAATGAAAAAATAGGAGCTTGATATTTATGTGCTTCAGTATTATGCGCCAATGCACGATATGAATAAGAACATTATGACGATTAATGATTATGATCCAGGTTGATATATGCTCCAAAATTATATGACATTCATTATTTATGCGTGAAAACATTATGGTCATAAAATTTATGCGGATCAATTAATGACTACATAAAATTACTTACCTATTACCTTATGCGCAAGGACTATTATGACAAAAGTGGTTATGCGCACCGACATTATGGCTTTAAAATTTATGCAACTCATAAAGACGCGGCGGCGGCCAAACGAACACTGCGGGCATGCGCTCTGTCCGCGCGGCTGCTCGACGCGGTTGTCACCGGCGGAGGCGCAAAACTACCCTCATCATCACGCACAATGCCAATTGCCGTCCTTCCTTCTTCTCGTGCCCTAGAACAGGGTGAGAGTAGGGGTTAGAAATTAATTAAGCAACACCCTAGTTCTTATACTTACTTACAATATTAGTTATGTACAACATTGAATGGACACTTATTTTATTTATAATTAGGTATGTATGTACATGTACAAACCACGAGGGTACATAAAATTTTATACAATACAATACAAATCCTCTTTGTTGCACACCTCAAATACACAGGGATACAAAAATAGCGATCTCTTCCAGACTAACTTTGGGTAGCCACATAATTAGCTGCAAAATTAAAAAAAAAACTATAAACATAGGTACTTAAATATAAAATAGGCAGATATACCTACCTACATAATAATATTTAGCCATTATAGACTTAAATCAAACCGCAGTCGAGTAGCCAGAAAAGTTAATTAATTATTATAAAACTAAGACTGTAAGAGGAGAGGAGAAGAGGAGGAGGGGGAGGAGACGCGAATAAGACCATTGTGTCTCCAGCTAAGTTCGCCTGCAAGTGGTCCTCCTGCTGATCAACGGAAGAGCTAGCAGCAGAGAAGGGAAACTTGAAACAAACCCGGCTCGGTGCCAGCCGATATGCACCTGCAACCGAACCGACTCCGCACGTATTGACTCTGTCTTTCCTGCGGGTCAAGTCGGCAAGGTCGAGAGAGTGATGTGGGTTCTGGGCATGCCTGCATTATCTTATCCGCGTCCCAGGCGATGCAGCGTCTGTGGAGAGGTCACTTCACCCACTTCAGCTTGCTGGGTGGAAAACAACACGGAGAGTGGCAGTCACCGGTTATAAGTCCAAACATATGGGCGTTAGTGCGGACGCCAGGGGTCACTCTCGTCAGTGGGAGGGCCCATTGACAAGTTACCGCCCGCTTCAAGCCGGGCAGCCCCCGGTCAGAAAGGTTCCAACATCAAAAAGCTTCCAGATGGTTGAATCGTTCAATGTCTTAATTCGTGAACAAACAGCTAACTGGGATTTGAACATGAGCGCCAGCCAGGAATGGATTAAGGTAAAAAAGGTCCTTACAGATACAGCCGCGGAAGCTTTTGGCTATTTAAAGTATTCTAAGGCTGACTGGTTTCAGGAAAACATTGATAAGCTTCAGCCATTTCTCGATGCTAAAAGAGAGGCTGCGATGCACCATAAACTTACTCCTACTGATGGATCCAGGGAAAGATTGACTAAAGCCAAAGCTGACCTGCAACGTAATATTCGTCACTGTGCCAACGAGTACTTTGTGGAGGTGTGCAAAAGTATTGAAGCTAGTGCTTCCACTGGTAATTTTGCCGTCGTATACTCGGGCATAAAGAAAGCTCTCGGTCCTCTCCCTTCAAAGACTGCTCTTCTTAAGGAAGCAGATGGCACAATTATATCTGACACGGGCCGACAGCTTCACCGATGGGTAGAACACTACACACAACTTTATTCACTACCTATTGGGATACAACCGCAAGCAATTGCATTGATTCCCAACTTACCGGTATTGCATGAGCTTGATAGCGTTCCCTCTGTTGCAGACTTCCACACTGCTGCTAAACAACTTAAGCGTGGTAAGAGCCCTGGATGTGATGGCATCCTTGCAGATATTGTTAAATTGCAGTGTGTAGCTCCCATTCTCTGTAACTTTTTTCCTAAATGTTGGCAAGAGGAGCATGTTCCTCAGGATATGCGCGATGCCAATATTGTCACACTATATAAAGGCAAGGGTGACCGCGGCAACTGTGACTCATACCGTGGCATCTCCTTGTTGAGCATTGCTGGAAACCTGTTTGGTCGCGTCATCTTGGCCAAGCTGCAAAAACTAGCAGATCGTGTGTATCCTGAGGCACAATGCGGATTTCGTGTTCAGCGCTCCACCACTGACATGATCTTTTCCCTTCGTCAACTACAAGAGAAGTGCAGAGAGCAAAGAACCCCCTTCCTGGTAGCATTTGTGGACTTGAACAAAGCATTTGATACCGTCAGCAGGGAAGGATTATACACCATACTGCAGAGTATCGGTTGCCCTCCAAAGCTTCTAAGCCTGATTAAGCTTTTCCACCAGGATATGAAGGGTTCTGTTGTGTACAACGGTAACACGTCTGACCCGTTCGATATGCGTAGAGGTGTTCGTCAGGGTTGCGTCTTGGCGCCAACGTTGTTTGGCATATTCTTCTCCGTACTCTTGAGGGTTGCTTTTGGGGATGACACGCAGGGTATACACATACGAACTAGGGCTGACGGCAAGTTGTTCAACATATCACTCTTAAAATCTCGGAAACACTGCAAAGATTATTATGTTGACAGATTGTTATTTGCCGATGATGCCGCTTTCGTCGCAACTTCGCCGGAGGATCTTCAGCGTATGGTGGATAGATTCGATGCAGCGTGTAAATTGTTTTCGATGTCCATCAATGCCAAGAAAACAGTTGTAATGGCCCAAGGCGTATATGAAGACCCCTCAGTAACGCTTAATGACTCACCTCTGGAGGTTGTGGACAGCTTCTCTTATCTTGGATCTATAGTATCAAGTAACCTCTCACTTGATGTTGAGATCAACACCCGTATCGGCAAAGCATCAACGATGTTCGGGAAGCTTAGTGCAAGAGTATGGGAAAACAGACACCTCACCGTACATACCAAAATGATCGTTTATCAAACATGCATTTTGTCCATACTCTTGTACGGTGCTGAAACTTGGACGTCGTATGCTAAGCAGGAGCGTAAATTAAACAGTTTCCATATGCGTTGCCTGCGTCGTATTTAGGGTATCTCGTGGAAGGATCGAGTCACAAACGAGAAGGTGCTCAGTATCGCACGCTTGCCCAGCATTGCAGCCATCTTAAAACAAAGACGCCTGCGTTGGCTTGGGCACGTGCAAAGGATGGAACCATCTCGTTTGCCACGTATAGCTCTCTTGAGTGAGATTGCTGATGCTAAGCGACCCATTGGACGACCTATGTTACGCTTTAAGGACAGCGTAAAGCGTGACATGTTATCATTCAAAATTGACACCCAACACTGGGAGGTTATGTCTGAAGATCGTGACCTTTGGAGGAAGACTTTGTGCGATGGTGTGGTTGCGCATGATGAAGTATGGTTTGCTTCTCTTTCTCACAAGCGCGACTTGAGACACCAGCGTGCAGCTTTTCCCCCTTCATCGATAGGCGCAACATTTATTTGTCAATTATGCGGCCGCGGCTGTCGCTCTCGTATCGGGCTATCCAGCCATCTTCGAAAGTGCCGCAGTTTATTAGACGCTGCTTAACTCATCTGTTATAGATGTAAAAGGCTAATGATGAAGACTGTAAGAGGACAGCAACAAGATAATTTACATACATTACTATTTTAAACTCAGAAATGTTAATTTTTAATCGTCGTGATCGGTTGCGTTAACTTTGTACCTCATTTGTGTGAAGCGCCATATGTACCAGGTGCTCGCCCGTATTATGCTGCGCCAACTCGGCCAGTTAAGATGGGATAAGTATTTGTACGAATCGCTCGGTGCGCGAGTATGACTCGTACTTGGCCCGTTTTTTTAGGATGCCAACTGGCAACTCTATTCGCAGTAAACTATAGGGATAACGGTCCTGGAGTTTCCTGTAACTGTAAATTGCACCATCATTTCATAAGTTTGGTAACCCATGCATAATAACTGCATAAATTATTATAAGGATTCTTATCAGGACTTCAGGAGTACGGAACCCCAAAGATTCAAAACGCATGGGTTTCGGATACTTACTAAATAGGTACTGGAGTTTCTTGTGAATTTTGCGTCATAATTTCATTATGTTTGGCAATCGCATAAATAGCCGGCGTCCCGTTAGCTTTGTTTAATATGTCTCCGTCGGCCGAGCGAGCACGTCAGCGGATACATTGCAAGTAAATTATTTGCTCGATGTGTTAAAAGTGGCTGATATCAGTGATTCGCATTTGTTTCGTGATTGCTACAGTTGCGGACTCATAGCCACTGGTAAGTTAGTTACTTATATATTTTAATGAATAAATCAAATTCAAGTTTACTTTAGACAGAGCTCTTATCGTTGTTAGCATTATGTACGTGTACCTACAGTCGCGGAATGTTGGGGTACAATGCAACGAAAAAAATATTTACATTAAAAAAAACCATTGGTTTACTTTTGGATTATTTTCGTTTCGAACAATCAACAACAGTGCTTACACTATCGATTAACAAGAAAATCGAGATCTCAGATCACCAATTTGCCTTAAACCTACAAAAAAGAATTTCGTACTGCATCTCTTTTGTTTCAATGTACCCCTGGTCTGGGGTACAATGAAACGGCATCTGGGGTACATTGAAACAAGAATAATAATTCGAGAAATGTACGAAAATGATGGCACCTACTAATTACCCAAGCTTTGCTTAATAACTTTTCAGGAAAATAATACATATTACTTTGGCGCTTTATTGTACCTGCCAAGCTTGGACTTGGCAGCACCAGTTCTATATCCTGAATTGGCACCATTGCCATATCTGGTTTCAGTGAAAAATAGAAGCTGTTATCACTTTTTGCGCTCCGACGCATATAATTAATCTCATATTCGTTGTTCTCGTCAATATCTGTTAATATTTTCACCAACAAAATATTTTATTTGTTTACCTGGGGAAATTTAACACTGTTCCATAGAACCCCATTCCATTGTGTCCCATGGGGTGTTGCAAATTTCAAACAAGTTCTTGAATAATCCAAGTAACGTTCACACATATTGATTGTCCCTTAATATTTATTTATTTATTTATTATTATTATTATCTCATTTAATAGCTAAACTGATTAAGATTTATGAAAAAAAACACATAGGTACCTGCTAGCACTCCTTTATTTGTAAAAAAAAGAAAGTTCTTCTGTATGAAACATTTTTTTTCACCGCAAAACTCTGCTGTTGCCGGCCGGCCATACTTCACTGCGTCAACATGTGACGTATGAAGCGCTCTTATTGGCGAACCGTAAGCGCGCAAAATTGTTCGAAATTCGAATAGATGTACCTTGTTCCATTGTACCCCTTGTTCCGATGTGCCCCCACTGTCCTTAAAGGTTCGTAATTATGAATCTAAAAACCATCACATAAACTAGAAATGTGACCTGTGTAACCTTTTCATTCCTTGACTATATGTAAAGCCTGACCAGAAATATATGAGGATTGTCAAGAGGCCACTATTTATAAGATTTATATGGCAACAATTTTGCAACCAATCGCAACCCACTATAATGACATTTAGTTTTAAATACCTGTCAGTTCCACTATGTTATCCTCGTAATACCATTTTAATGAAATTACACCACATTAAAAAAATGAGACACTACACGTTTCATGAATTTATAAATAAATACTTACTAAACATTTAAAGTATTTATTTTTATCTATTAGGTACGGACCAGAGTTGGGAAATAATTAATTGAATAAGAATAAGAACAGAAATTGTATTCTTATTCAAATCGATTTGAATAAGAATAAATTCTTGTACTCGTAATTTAAATAAAATTAATGTGACTAAATCATGTAATTTTTATTTTAAATGAAGAATAAAAAACTAAATAATTATTTTAGAAATTGCATAATTTAAATACCATTTTTTTTGATTAAAATGTTAATTGAATAAAGTTAATTTTGTAGTATGGATGTTATACAATCGGTTTTATTTTGAGTTGAATTTTACTAAGTTTTAATGTTTGGATTTACTCGTATGTGAAACTAAGTAGGTTTTATGACAATAGGTATATTTTTTTGGTACCTTCGAAACGTTGATGATGATCTGATGATGAAGCTAGAAACTGAACAGCGGAACTCTGCAATGGCTACTAGTAGGCTCACTTGGTTTGTTTTAAGGGTTCCGTACCCAAAGGGTAAAAACGGGACCCTATTACTGAGACTTCGCTGTCCGTCTGTCCGTCCGTCCGTCCGTCCGTCTGTCACCAGGCTGTATCTCAACAACGGTGATAGCTAGACAGTTGAAATTTTCACAGATGATGTATTTCTATTGCCGCTATAACAACAAATACTAAAAATAAAATGAAATAAATATTTAAGGGGCTCCCATACAACAAACTTGTTATAGATTATATATATGTATAGGTACGGAACCCTTCATGCGCGAGTCGGGCTCGCACTTGCGCTATTTTTTATGAGTCCTATACATTACAATTGGGGACGTTAGTCTGATGATGGAGTCAGGAGTTGGATGATGGAACTCTTCAATCAATGGCTACTAGCATACCCTTCGAGTGTGGGCTCGATTAGACAAAAGACTACTATCTCTACCTATACCTAATAAGTCATATTAACAATTTAGGTACCCCAACCCTTACATTCGTATTCGTGGAATATTATTTGAAATAAAAATCATGATTAAAATTATTTGATTAAGAATAAGTAATCTTCATTCAATTTTCTCAGGAACGAATTATTCCCGACGAATTTATTTGAATAATCTTGACGGGATTAAAATCGACATGATTTTATTCTTACGAATTCTTATTCAAATTACGATTTTATTCTTGAATGCCCAACACTGGGTTAGAGTGCCTTTACGGTTAAGAAAGATCTTTCGGTCGGTTGTTGCATTAATAGTACATAACTGCAGACGTGTAGACACGTCGATACTTTGAATAAGTAGAAGTCGATTCATAGCCTGGTTATAATCATACCAATTTAACATTACCTCTCCTTTTATTTACCCTTTTGCAACGTCCTCTTCGGCATGGAGAGATTATGCCACTGACAAGGTCACCGATGCCATCGTAGTTCCAAAGGCGCTGTCGTTCGCGCTGATCAGGGGATGATGTCACCGCGGAGGCAGGAAAAAGTCAGTTCTTGGATGAGTATGATTTCAATAATACGAATCTGCAAACTGACATTCCCGCCGAGGCTTGTATAGTGCTTTTATCCAAATATGCTTGGAAATAATCACCAATCAAGATTTTGAATTTAACATATCAGTGTCATTTGGTACTTACTTTTTTTAGGAATAGGAATAAAATTTCGGGAAAAAATACATTTTCATTATTATTTAAATTGTTTGCCCGTTATTCGAAATTTGTCGACATTTAAAATACATTGACAGAGAAATGTTCAGTGCGAGAACTAAACGCAGAGAACAATTAACTTATTTTTTAAATTCAGTGGACGATTGGCTGTATGGTGAATTAACAGTTCGTAAAATTCAAAGTAAAATTTTCCTCATCACTTATAATAATGCAGTAACCGGCCAAATTAGGAGCACCCTCATTTGTATGAGACTTCATAAAAGGAAGGTGTGTTTTTTTACTTAATCGGCTTATTTAAATAATACTTATTTTCCGGCCGCGGCCAATAGTATATATATATTTTCAATTTGTATTAACGCCTTAAAAAATAACGAAGGATTTCCAGTTTACTTCATTAATGGGAACATTTCCAAGCCAGTTGGAGAAAAAACAATTTCATAGGGTCCATACAAAACCGTACTTAGGTACCTACTGAATAAAACATGCGTGGTTTTCACACATTGTTGTAGTAACGAAGTAAAAACAAAACCAATATTTACAAGCGATAAAGTAGCATTTTAATTCTGTGAAAGGACGATTAACATAACTCCCGGAGTATTCTGCATAGAGATTAGGCAATTAGAAAAGTGAACAACGCCTGCCATGTGTTTATGTAATATTTAAAATCTCCAAAGTTGATGATTTTTAAGGGCGCCGAGAACAGATATTTACGTGCACACGTTAGAGAACTATCGGATTCCGACCGACGACATTGAGGAAAGCGAACTTGGACATTATTTGTCGGTTTGTTCCGTTTACCTGCAATATGTTTTTAGGGTAATTATAGCAATTTAGATTTAATGACTTTTGTCCTACTAGAATTGGCAAATAGCAGTATGTGCAACGCCTGCCATGTGTTTATGTAATATTTAAAATTGTATTTTGCTATGAAATAATGAATTTTATTCTGCAAGTAGGCTACGATTTACATGTCTGTCTGAGTCTACTGGCATTTCACTAGTGGTGGCCGCTGCTGAGAAGAAACGCCGAAAGAAACTCAACAGTCAGTAATTTTTTCAGAGAGGTTACTATTAGAGTATGTAATATGAACTTAACCTAATTTGTATCTATCTTGAGAATTTACTCGTATACGTATAGTCGAAAAAAAAATGCCAATAAAATAATAATACTGTATTTTAAGTAATAAAAATAAGAAAACATACCTAAGAATAAAATGGAAATTACAAGAAAGTATGACGGTTTATCACAATTTATGTACGTTTGATATGCTTTCTTATTAGAACTGTGTCCCTTCAACTAGTCAGGTACAATACGAATTTAAGGAGTCAGTTACTTCCTTTCTGGTTCAAGTCATGATTCATTATAAATTAATAACTAATAATTATTCCCACTTATTTTTTGTAAACATATCCACAATAAACGCATTAGGGCCTTATGAGTTTACCTGAGCCCGTTCATGTTGTACTTATTAAAAATAAGATTTATTTGTGATCTTACATTGTTCACAGATCGTGCTAAAGCTGTCACAGTCAAGCATTAGACTCCTTCGGGTGCTGTCAAAATCAAGCCGAAGGTCCAGCTCAGCTATTAGGCTCAGTGATACAAAAAGAGTCCTGACTTCCGGAACGAGAGTTCGCCATTTGTCCTGACCCTGCGCAGTTTCCTGTCAAGTGTTGGCTTGGAGCTTGCTCAGGTTAATCTGTAGCAGCAGCAAGCAAGGACAATGGTCAACTACTTCATTTACGCAAAAGACTACTCGGCTTCAACGAGCGGCATCAGGTATTATCATGACAACGGTTTGAAAACTTTACATCAGTTTAAATCTGATGTCGAAAAAATAAACAGAGAGTTAGCGCAGTCCGGGGACCCCACGGAATCACGGATAGTATACCTACACTGGGGGCACACGTGCGTGGAGGTGGATGAAGAAACAGTTTTTGAAGAGTACATCTTCAGAGGTGGAAATGGTAATGATACTTTACCACAAACGATTATCTTGTGGATACAGGCAAATATAGATTTTAACGATGATAAAAATAGTATAAAACTACTGTATATAGTAACAGATGGTATGATAAATTCGAACTCCGCCGACTGCTGTTTTGACCTGAATAGGAACATAAACTATAAACAGGTTGTTTTTCATGCGTTACACCGAAATTTACATTACATCGATCTTTCCGTATCTGCGTCATTTTTAAAGGGGCACTGTTTAATTTATCGTAACAATGAGCTGTTTGATGATACTGACATTTCCGTAGAATTTGATTATGATAAAATCAAAGTAGACAACTTTGTTACCGAAAAAGAAAATTTAAAGTCTTATGTGAAATTAAAATATATAAATAGTTCTAAATCTGATGCCCGTGCGTTAGCAGAAATAGACAATTTGAAGAAATTCCGAGACAGACTGTTTAAGGAGCTGGCATTAGACTCACATAAAAGGGATAACAAACTTAACACCACTGACAAAAATATCTTTCTAGAGGAATTTATGAATACTCGTTGGTACAAAAACTTAAATGTTCCATTCCACGACGTCAAAGTCGATATTGAGAAATCTATTACGACACTGATAAATTACATTATCAATGATAACAAATCATATTCTTTTGATGCTTTGAAATTTGTAAAGACTTTTAAAGACGATGTCGTAGAAGAGGAGATAGGTGACTTACATTTCGCAGCTGAGCAAGAAATCGAGTTCCCTGATATTATTCTAGACGATGATAAAGGTGTGCCTGTTATTCTATTGACAGAGTTTAATCTGCTGGACAAATTAATTTTTCATACAACAGAGAATACAGATGAGATATCAACTGCCAGTTTCTCGAAATTTAAATCAACAATGGAATGCCCGTTGTTTTTGGCAAACGATTCAGATGTTAGTGAGTCGATCGGTTACTTTTACACATTAACCGTTTACAAACAATTGTTAGAAAATACAAATAAAACTGAACCACGTACACGAAGACCATACCACGGCGGTTTGGTGCTGATAGATACTGATGAATTTGATAAATACAATGATTACATATTGTCCGCCACATATTTTGATAAGAAAAAGGTAAACTATAATATTGGTCTGTTTTATTTTGTATTATGGAAAAACTGTGCAAAAAAAGAATGGATGGATAAAAATGTTGTTGAACGATTAAAAAATTATGTAATGCGGCGTATTAGTACGACAGTGTGTAAAATTGGACTGTCGTCATTGCCACTGGATCCCCCGGAAAGGACTTCGTTGCTGACGGCTTTGTGGTACTGCGTCGAACTGTCGTCTTGTATATTTAAAGACGATCCTCATAATTTTATGCACGAACGGTTAAGAATGCATCACGGCATAGCACATTATATGATTGAAATATTGCAACATTACAATTACGATATAGATCTAGATTTCATCAAAAATCGTAAAGACTTAATCAGACATGTGATGATTTTAAAGAAAATTTCATCACGTCACGACAAGGTTTACTTTTTGCTAGAAAAAATATTCAGAAAAAAAAACGGCTTTCTCGTTTGTGAAATCGAGAAGCCATTTAATATAAAGAAACTTAATTATTTGAAGTTTAATCATAAAGAAATGCTGTGTGATGACGTAGTAGAAGAAGAAGTGCATTTAAATGAGTTCGTGCACTTAATGTATTACGTCGACTGCAAAAATAAGGTCAAAATGTGCGAAAAAACATTTCGACCGTTTTTTATGGTTGAGCAAAATACATCATTTTATACAGAATTAGTACAATTCACTGAAGAACCAGTAATAACCAATGATGACGATCACAAAAAAATCCAAATTACATATGAAGCCCTCAAAAACTTGGATTTTAGTAAAATTGTATCGTATCACAATCTATTCATCAGATATGTCACTGACAATTCCAAGTACCCCTCTTTAGAAGAATATTTAGAGTATATTACTGCCAAGAAAAAATACAAGAAGGAATTAATAACAATCTTTCCACCTAATGTTTATGACGATGCTGAACACGTGTATTCGTGTTATGAAGACGTCATAAAGAATGTTGATGTCAACGAATTTGTGCATGTGTGTAAAATGTATGTCAGTCGAATTGAACGCGTTAAAATAGAAGGCATACAGCATTTCAACTCTGACGATGATATTAAAGAATTTATTGCAAGCGAAGAAACAAAAGTTAATTTAATTAAACATACATATTTTGATAATACCCCAAAGAAATAAAAAGAAAAAAATAGGTCAAGAGGGCCCCGAGGACGAGCCCCGTGGCGGGGGCCCCCACAGGCGGCATGTTGGCACCCCAGTGGCCCAGCATCCCCCTAGCTTTGATACGGCCGCGCTGTGGGAAGAATGGAGTTCAATATTAAAATGCCTTAAGTTCTGTTTGTTAATATTTAGTTAAGTAGGTAAAGTTAGTGTAAAGACTTCTGGTTAAGTAAATGACCTTATGAAAAAAGTGCCATAAAGAGACTTTTAATAGTTTAAGAGAAGACTCTTTTAATAAACATTTTTGCAATTACGAGTATGTGTTTATTTTTACCTCCCCTCATAGTTCACAGCTGCAAAAGATAGTGCGTTGTACAGTAAGCAAAAAAATTGGTCTTTCAAATTTCGACTCTATTTCATGTGGGAATCAGAGTGGTAAATCAATTTATTGACTTACTGTACAGATCGCGCCTAAAGATGTGCCGTTGGACAACGTTTCCCGATTTGTATTGTATGGCAAATGATCCCGAGAACGTTCCCTCCCCATTCACATCGGGAAACATTCTCGAGAACGGTACACCTATCATAAGAGGCCTTATTCCTTTTAAAAATTATTTTTTTCATATTATGACTCAATATACTGATAATTTCAACCAACTTTTTGAAGTGAATAGTACTTTTTCCCCGAGTTCTAGGTAGTAACGTAGCTATTTCATGCTTTCATTGCGTGCAGTCGAAAATAAGTAGAAAAAACGAATTTTCCACGTGAATTTTGTCAATTTGGAGTAGTTTTTCGAACAAAAATTATCAATGAAAAATTCAAACTGTAGGTTTCAAATATATACCATTAAATCCCAATAGCCCTGTGCTAAGTATTAACATCAATATTATGATAAGAAACATGTTTGATCATAGAGAAAAATGTCTAAAACAATCAGCATTTTAAAAGGAATAAGGCGTCTTAACTTCGTTCCGTACTCGCTAGCGACAGCGTAAAGGAGTTGTATGGAGAATAGCACGGCGCCCCTAGCGGTTACTTTGTAGAACCAATTATCCCCATACACATCGTTTCAGCAGTCGCTAGCGAGAACGGCCACTGTAAACTACGTACGGCACTAATCGCGCCTAACTTCTAGGAGTCCTCTGGGCTTCTAGTCCATTCTGAAATTAGTCCGTGTAGGGCACTAAAGGAGCGACCACACCACCGGCGCTTCGGCGGGGTCGCCTCTTCTCGCTCCGCTTCGAGGGATTTAACTTACTGATAGTAATCCTAATCCTAATAATATTATAAACGTGAAAGTTTGGATAGATGTGAGACCATATGTACAGGCACACACTGGCTTAGGGACACCTGGTGGGGTGGACTATACAAATTAGGTATATTTGTATAGAGTTAGGTAGGTAAGTAAGGTAAGTAAGGTAAGTAAGTAAAGTAAGTTTGGTAATGTAATGTAATTGAAATGAAATGAAATGAAATAATTTATTCAGTAAGTAGGCCACAAGGGCACTTTTACAAGTCAGATTGTGAGTCTACCGGCATTTCGCAAGAGGAGACCGCTGTTGAGAAGAAAGCCGAAAGAAACTCAACAGTAAGTCATTTTTTCGTGAATTATTCTTAAAAACTAATACAATTATATTATAGCTAGGTAATTGATACATATATGTTAGAGGAGATGTACAAGTCTCCAAATCAATGTTTACACTAAAAATTATATAAAATAAAGTGATTTTTTCAGAGATGTAGAAGGTCTCTAGGCGTCACGACACGCAATATAGATCGGTATAATTAATTAATGAAATAATTCAATTCCGTTGAGATGTATAAGGTCTCAAGAAGTCAAAATCAATAACTGATGCAACAAAATAATTAAGTACTTAATTTAGATTTCTTAGAGATGTACATGGTCTCTAGGCGTCACAACATGCAAAACAAAATAAATTAATTTAAATCCTTAGAAAAGTTAAGGACTGAATAAGAAACTAACTATACAAAAGAAAAATAAATAAATAAATAATTAAACTAAATTTCTTAGAGATGTATATGGTCTCTAGGCGTCACAATTTACAAAATAAAAAAATATAAATAATAAATATATGATAATAGTTAAATTTCATTCCTCAGAGATGTATAAGGTCTCTGAGCGTCATTGTACAGTACACTAAGTTTATTAGAGATGTATACAGTCTCTAAGTCTCTAGTAAAAATAACTTCAGTCGAGTACAGGATGAAGTCTCTCACGTCAGTTCATTGAACACTGGAAAGCAGTTACTACACAACTAATTTGGCCCTTGCTAGTATGAACAGACCGGACCCCACAAACGGCACCCGTTCACAAGCATGACGCATATCTCAGCCATCGCCTCCCTCAACCATATTATAGGGAAGGTTGCGACCCGATCAACGACGCCACCGTAAGCAAAGACCTTTAAGCGAGCATGACTTGCTCACACTGCCGGGCATTCATCACTAATGCTATTTGCCCGGTGAGAAACAACATAATGTGCTCTCATGTTACATTACAAACAAACTAATATTACCGACTAAAATAATGCTTACTTTACATTCACATTACTAAACCACTGGCTTAAAGACATCCCTATCATCTAAAAAGTCATTCACAGTATAATACGCCTTATTTATTAGATGACGTTTTACGTATGACTTGAATTTGCTGGAAGGTAAACTCACTACTTCGGTAGGTATTTTGTTATAGAAACGTACACAGTTCCCCACGAACGAAGAGCTAACTTTACGGAGACGATGAGCAGGCATAAGAAGCTTATTCTTCCTTCTTGTATTATACTGGTGAATGTCACTGTTGAGCTTGAATGCATGTAGATTTTTCCGGACATACTCGTACATAATATTCTCAAGGATATATTGAGACGCCACGGTGAGAATGTTGGCTTCCTTGAATTTTTCTCTTAGCGATGCACGAGCTCCTAGTGCAAAAACTGAGCGTACGGCTCGTTTTTGTAGCACGAAGATGGTTTGGATGTCCGCCGCTTTTCCCCACAACAGAATTCCATATGACATTACACTATGAAAATAACTGAAATACACAAGCCTTGCCGTCTCGACGTTTGTTAACTGTCTGATTCGCCTCACTGCATAGGCTGCGGGAATTGGTAAGTAAATTAACTATCCAGCGTGTGTCTGCACAGACTGCGTACAGCTAAGGGTTGACTATGACTAGGGAGCCTACTGCCCTAAGTCCCTAACCTAACACCTTAACCTACGACTTATAGCGGGATATCTGTTACCAGGAGACCTAAGGTAACAGATGGATTCCTACGGGGAGGAACGGGGTGTCGGGGAGTGGTGGTTTTCTTACTGCCAGTCAACCAGGCTCAGTTGACCGATTAAGGGCTTGAGGGTGTCTTCGCCACAGTAAGAGGAGCTTAGTCTAAGGGGTTGGATGGGACCATACGCTCAGAGAGTAGCCCTGAACACGCATGGGGTCGGGTAAGAGAGGTAGTGAAACACCAACGGACAATTGGTATCTAATTTATTTTACTTCTTAACGCTATATATACAAATCTCACGTACAGCACACTACTACACATTTTCCTTGTATACTGTACGAGTAAACTGCAAGCTGAGCTTGATCTCATTTTATTATTTGCGTAAATGCATCTAGGTTGCTGATGCATGAATTCTGTTCTCTGAACAGATGGATGGATGGATGTACGTTCCAGTTAATCTCAAAAACTACTAGACGAATTTTCATGAAACTTTCCAGTTATGTACCATATATATATCAGAATAGGACATAGGATAGGCTATAATTTATGTCGAATTTCATCCCTTTTAGGGACGAAAAAGGGAATGAAACTTTGTATGGAGAGCAAATAATTGTAGTTGCGACAACTCCCTACATGCTCAAAGCCTACATGTCATCGATTTGACGTAAACTATTCGATATACGAAACGCATACCAAAATATTCTTTGTAAAAAAAAAACAATTAATTCTGATATGGGAATAATACGTATCCGCAAAATTCGATTAATCGCGTAATTTCAAGAATCAAATCTTTGAGGTATTATTTATAATAGAGCCACAGAACCGAACAAAAATGACAAAAAAAGTGGCACCGTTGACTTGTTCAGGTAGATGCCAATAACGCTTATTTATAATTTACAACAACATAATTACTTCGTACAAAAGAACTCTTTGCTCAAACGTTTAAGTGTCAAATTGACTTACGTACTTATTATCACAAATATTTTTCATCTAAATTAACTTTTTTAGCGTATTCTGAATCATGTCTCTTGTCAAAGTTGTATTGTAACGGGGCACGATACGATTTTCTCAACTCACCGTACATCGTGGTATCAATCGTCTTAACTTGTCGCCGTGTGCGATTGGCAACGAGACATTGGCAGTAATGGTCGCTTCATTGTGACCGGTTGCCCTTTTTAAAAGAATAGAATATAAAAGCCTTATTGAGGGTTCCGTACCCAAAAGGTAAAAAACGGAACCCTAATACTAAGACTCCGCTGTCCGTCCGTCTGTCGGTCTGTTCGTCTGTCACCAGGCTGTATCTCATGAAAGTTCGACAGTTGAAATTTTCACTAATAATGTATTTCTGTTGCCGCTATAGTTAAAGTATTACAAGCTGAACTAATCCTCTTACCTGCATTCACAATAGCATTGTGTCTAATACAATCCTATCTGCTTTTGTTCTCTAAAATGCGAACCTGGCGCCAACCAGTTACTTACAAAAAAAGGTTAGAACTACATTGCGTGGATATTGAATTTTCAGCCTTATTCCTTGTTGAATAGGTTTAAAATGTTTGTTGACGAGAGATCATAGTCCTTTTTCAAGAGAATACGTTCTTGAGCAGGGTCAGACGGTTGTAAAGTTCCAAAAAGTTATGATCACCATTATTCTGTTAGTGCATTTTGTAGTCTAATGTTCAAGGAAATAGAGTCGATAATCTATATTAACCTTCCAAGGTGGTTACAATCTGCTTTTACTACGAGCTCGTTATCTTAATTTGCGGTTTACCAGTTGTGGTTTGTTCAATGGTATTCAGTTCTTAAGTGGATTAGCTCAGCTTGGAATACTTTAACTATACCTATAACAACAAATCCTAAATAACAGAATAAAATTAATATTTAGGGGGGCTCCCATACAGCAAACGTCATCGGCTGCATTAACTTTGCACCTCATTAGTATCCGGCGCCAAACATACCAGATGCAAACTTAACTGAACCCGACCAGTTAAGATGGGATAATTAAGTGATTGTACGGAACCCTTGGTGCACGAGTCTGACTCGCACTTGACCAGTTTTTTTGAGATAAACATTAGAGAATTATGTTGTTCTTAACTTTAAGTATAATAAATATACAGATAATTTAGTAACATTTTTCCCACTAAATGTTTATCTTGATGCCGAACATGTATTCGTGCTATGAAGATGTTATGAAGAAAGTCGATGTCAAAGAATTTATTGCTGTATGCAAAAAATACGTTAGTCGCCGCGACCGAATTAAAGTAGAAGGTATACAAAAACTAGACACAGATAAAGAAATTGACAAATTTATTTTAAATCAAGAATCTAAAGTCAATCTCAGAAAACGGAGATGTAGTGATAATGATAATAGGTCAGATTAATAGCAGAGTGGTAAACAAGTAGATCTAAACCAACCTTTCAAATAAACAATGCAAAGATCGACACACAAAGCATAAGGAAAAATTCGTCAGGTCTACGTGGAGCGAGGGTAGCGAAGTGGCTAACGCGCTGGACCGGTAATCCAGAGGTACCGGGTTCGATTCCCAGTCCCTTCCACCAGGTAGCTCCTTTTTCAATTTTTCTTTAAGCTTTGATCTTTGTATTCATGGTTTAGATCTAAACCAATTAAAAAATGCGCCGCCGCATGCAAGGTTTCGTGTAGATAGTTTAAATATGTTTTTCTACTCCAGTACTTTTTTCTGTCATTTATATAGTTACTAACTCTAATATAAAGTCATAAATTATGAAAAACTGTAAAAGTCTTTACTCTATTGCCCAAAAAAACACTGCTAAACGATGTTATAATGTCGCCAAAAAAGCATCACTTAGTACCACAGATTACAAGGTAAACAGCTGCATTCACACAATTTGCAATTAAAAAAAAAGCTTATTGTACTAAGGCATTGCTGCCAACTTAAAAAAAAGTTTTATCTTCAGTGCATGGATGTTTAGTATAGTGAAACCTTTATGTATAAGTTTATATTTTTTGACAGATGTTTCGTATAGTGAACGTATACCTTTATGTATAAGTTCATATTTTTTTGGACAGATTAACGTCAATAAAAAAAAGTTTATCAGACTATTTTTTTTTTTAATTTTGTTGATTCCGAGCGGGAACGTGTAATTATTTTCTTTGTTGTTTATTTGCATTTTATTTATGAAATGTCGAGTCGTAGGAAAAGTATTGTATGCAACGTTGTATAAGTACCTAGGTCAAAAAACCCTCGTGGCATCTTTCTTACGATGTTCGCTACGCTCACATCTTAACCCATGCCACTCGCGTTTTTTGCCCCCTCTTATACAACGGTTGCATAAAGTACTATTATATCGCCTTAAGCTTATCTTTTGTAGGTATGCTTGAATATTTTTACGAACGAACCGCGAGAAGGATGTGTAAATGCAATCGATTAACCGATTTGTATGAACCAAATAAAATAAATAAAATAAATAAATATTAAGGGACAATCATACACAAATCGACCTAGTCCCAAACTAAGCAAAGCTTGTACTATGGGTACTAGACGACGATATACATAATATATAAATACATATATAGATAACATCCATGACCCAAGAACAAATATTTTGCACAAATATTTGCCCCGGCCGGGATTCGAACCCGGGACCGCCGACTCAGTAGGCAGGTGTCTACCAACCGAGCCAAGCGCGTCGTCAAATGTACTTGTTAACTTGGTTTTTGGCCTATACTAAATATAACTGATTGCTTACTATAGCGATGACTTAGACTCAGTTATCTTGTACAACTGAAGCTAGTTTATATTAAATATAGTGCGACACTGAGCTGCAGAAGTCTGAATATTAACATTTGTGTATATTTTCAGGCGTCTTTTAGCTAAGTAATTTGTTTTGATAAGTACCTAATCTATTTTGTTAAGATATGATTTGAAGAAAGTTTGTGTGCATAGTGTTAGTATTATATTTTAAGAATTAGTATTTATATAGTATATGTTTTTAATATGTGTGTATTTATTTCATCATTCCCCCTTCCACAAAAATGTGCATACCAGCACAAAAGCCACCTTCATCACGCAGTGGCAAATGGCCTTTTGTAACTTGTATCTTAGGGGCAAATCACCTCAAATCAGTAAGTGATCTATATACCCACTCAATTGCTTCGAATTTTGAGTTGGACTCTATTTATATAATAAAATAAGAGCGGTGACAGGTAGCCGTAGTTACCAAAAGCAATCTAGTGGATACAGACAAGGCTGACACTCGGACAAACCAAAAAAAGTGTCTGAAAGATGCCAAACTTTTATAATTGCAAAAGCTAATTATAAAGCACTAAACTCCGATTTAGTGTTTGACAAATAACACAAAAAAAACTATCCCAATTGTTATTGAAAACAGCGTCATTGTTGTCATGAATAGAAATGGGGCCGATGATAAGACCCTGCGGAATATTTTTTCATCACATTTGCTCGTAAAAGATGGTATTACATGCAGGTGTACTGAAGGACAAAGGCCTATATAGTTCCCGCGGGAGTTATAAATTGTTATAACTCCCTCGGGAGTTATGGTTTTAGTTTTAAAAATAAAGTACGCACTCGCAGACTACTTCAGCTTCAGACTAAGGAGGTTTCAACCCAGCCAAGGTTTTTTGTTGTATCAACAAAACTTGCCTACCAGCAAATTTTATTGTGTATTGAATTAATATGGTATATGTAACTGCATTAATATTTATTTTTTACAATTATTTAAGTGTATTTTACAATTGTTTTATTAAATTTAATTTTGAATTATCATTACAATCTGGCAGTATAGCCTGTCAAGTTTCTAAACTAAACACAGTTCTTAGCATTATCTGTGGTAGACGACACAAAAAAAAGAAAAAAGTTAAATATTATTGGCTAGATACTACTTAGTTTTGTAAGAAAATCACTGTTCGTATTTAAGTTTTATAATATTACGGTGTTAATTACTGCATAATATTGTTAATTGTTATTTGTTTAGTGATAGATATTAGTAAAATTTTGTGTACATTTGTTTTCTGTTTTAAGCTGATGGCCGTTTTGCCAGTGCTTATAGTAAATTAAAAAAATATATGCAGAAAAAAAGTTAGTTGTCAATCGTTATCGTTTAATGTTATTTTTTAACTTAATTATTTGTTATATACTCCCAAATGTGATGAAAAATATTGTGTGTATGGCGGGTAGTAAGGGGATTACAAACTCAGGACATTAAAAGCCCTCCGCCTTCGGCGTCGGGCTTCTAATAGTCCTTCGTTAGTAATCCCCTACTTACTACCCTTATGACACAATCCATACTATACTTATATTATAAATGCGAAAGTGTGTCTGTCTGTCTGTCTGTCGGTCACCTCTTCACGCTTAAACCGCTGAATCGATTTTGATGAAATTTGGCATAGAGATAGTTTAAGATCCGAGGAAGGACATAGGATAGTTTTCATCGTGGAAATTATCCCTAAAAAGATTGAAAAGTGAATAAGTAATTCATGATGACATTGATGACCCTGTAGAAAATTTAATGATTAGACCAAAAGCACTATTGCTCTTACATTTGCTTAGGCGCTTTAAATAATCCCTTTTATTAATTAAGGTGATTAGGTGGATATCTATCGTGTTGTACGAGGTTGCTTCCATACTTCCAAGTTCCGCGCGGACGTAGTCGCAGGCAAAAGCTAGTATACTATAAAATGTTGCTACCAGATGATCTCATACCATTAAAATACTCCTTCGGAATAATTTAATTTAAATAAGACTCCAGAACTAAGTTCCGGGCCCGAACTTCATAATGGCGCAGCTTTCTGATCACTTTGGATAAGTCACAGACAATGTCGATTGCAGTATGTGAAATCTCCGAAACAGACGCGCTTTGAGAGTCGTCTACCGGCATTAACAGTTGATCGACCGCGAGTACCTAAAGTAAACCCAAATTGTAATATGGGCTGCACAATTTCAAGGCCAATTATTAATGAATGAATTCATTCATAAATTAGGCCATGCATTTTTTCAGCTCATAGTACATTGTAAAATAAATTAAATATTGTGCACTATTTTGATGGGGAATGGATGAAATTTTTCATGAGTCTTGAATTTTTGTTTAACAGTTACGGATGAAATGTTTTTTCCCGCCTGGTATGGGCGTCGTACGGGAAGTCTGAGATGATAATTTTTTTCGACTTAGCAGAGGTGCTCCTAGGTAGATAGTAGATATCAATTTAGGTTGTATAATTTAATAAAACGTAAGGCGTCAACAGTTCAGATACATCTATACCTACCAATAAACAAAAATTCAAGATTTTGAAAAAAAAATAAAAACAACTTTATGCTCTCTTGTTGCGCATATTATAATTATGATTCTATGAATGAGGAGGTTATTCCTAATTATAAACAAAAATTCAAGATTTTTAAGAAATTAATTTTATCCATTTCACATTCCGCGATCGCGCGGGAAATCCCATAATCATAGATCCCGCAAATGCAGAGATCATACAGCATACGGGGCGGGATTAAAATACAATAATCATCATCAATTCATCATGTTATGGATAAATAATACACATACCTAAATTAGGCACAAAACTTCGCTTGTTTGTCTGGGTCTGGAATTTCCCCGCGATAATATGCGGTCGCGGCCTCGCGGCTAGAGTTGCCATATCCCAGTAAAGGCGGACTGATAGGTCAAAACGGATTTAAAAAAAAATTGCCCGAGTACTCGTCGGACTCGCGCAGCGAGGGTTCAGCACCATTAAAACACAGTTTTCATACGCATGCGTACTTACTAGGGTGTTGCTTATTTTGACGATTTTTCCAGTCACTAAAAACGTTTAGAATAGAACAGAATAGAATATAATATAATTTATTTATTTGTAAATCACAATGTTTTTTTTCTTTGTGTCTTAATACTTACAGAACTTTCATAATTGTATTAAGTAATTAATAAGTACTAGTAAAATAAGTTAATAAAAATAATTTTAATTAAAAATATGCTAATAAATACGCATTTTTTAATTTCTTTTTCAGTTTTATTTGCCGGGAGCGACCCCTAAAACTAAATAAAAAAAAAAAACAGTAACCTTCTTATCGTGCCTTAGAACAGAATAAGGAGTGAGAATAGGGGGTTAGAAAATAAGCAACACCCTAGTTCTTATACTTACTTACAATATTGGTTAGATACAATATTGAATGGACACTTATTTTATTTACTATATGTATGTACAGTCGAGTTCATTTACTTACGAGAACAAAAATATCTGAACACGACTTTATGCTCCTGATAATAGGGTCGTGTTCAGATATTTTTGTTCTCGTAAGTGTGTAGATGTAAATAAACTCGACTGTACATGTACAAACCACGAGGATATATGAAATCTTATACAATACCTACAATACAAATCCTCTTTGTTGCACACCTCAAATACACACGGATACAAAAATAGCGATCTCTTCCAGACTACCTTTGGGTAGCCACATTATTAGCAGCAAAATTAATTAAAAAAATAAACTATAAACATTGGTACCCTAAATATAAAATAAGCAGATATACCTACATAATAATAGTTAGGCATATAGTCTTGAATCAAACCACAGTCGAGTAGCCTGGAAAGTGAATTAATTATTATAAAACTGAAGTTGAAGAGGGACATGCCAGAGGACAGCAAGAAGATAATTTACATATATTACTATTTTAAACCCAGAAATGCTAATTTTTTATCGTCGTGATCGGTTGCGTTAACTTTGCACCTCATTTGTGTGAAGCGCCATACGTACCAGGTGCTCGCCCGTATGCTGCGCCAACTCGGCCAGTTAAGATGGGATTATCCAATGGATAAGTATTTGTACGAAACCCTCGGTGCGCGAGTATGACTCGTACTTGGCCGGTTTTTAAGGATGCCAACTGGCAACTCTATTCGCAGTACCTAAACTATAGGGATAACGGTCCTGGAGTTTCCTGTAACTGTAAATTGCACCATCATTTCATAAGTTTGGTAACCCGTGCATAATAACTGCATAAATAATTATTTATAAGGATTCTTATCAGGAATTCAGGAGTACGGAACCCCAAAAATTAAAAACGCATGTCTTTTCGGATGCTTACTAAATAATGCCAAATGTAACATCACAGAAGCCTAGGGATCGTGATCCTGGAGTTTCCCGAGAATTGCGTCATAATTTCATTATGTTTGGCAATTGCACAAGCGCCATTTCATTGCATAAATAGCCGGCGTCCCGTTAGCTTTGTTTAATATGTCTCCGTCGGCCGAGCGAGTACGTCGGCGGACACATTGCGAGAATTATTTCCTCGATGTGTTAAAAGTGGCTGATATCAGTGATTCGCATTTGTTTCGTGATTGTTACAGTTGCGGACTCATAGCCACTGGACTGGTAAGTTAGTTATATTTTTTAATGAATCAATCAAATTCTAATTTACTTTAGACAGACTCTATCGTTGTTAGCATTGGTAAGCTATCATAATCCCGATTTTTTGTTTCCCCGCTGTATCGTTTCGACGAATTTTCATTCGCCCGAAAGCAATTTTTCCTGAAACGCATAATATTTTCAAGATTTTATAAACATCGTTTTAAAGAACCCATTGGGTTAGGTTAGGTTTGTTTTAATTATTTTGAAATATTAATAGTTTTGGAATAAATAGCTTTCGGGCAAATTAAAATTCGGCGAAACGTTAAAGCGGGGAAACAAAAAATCGGGATTATGATATTGATAGGTAACCGTTAGCATTATGTACGTGTACCTACAGTCGCGGAATGTAAACGTTCGTCACTATGAACCTTAAAACTATCACATAGAATATAAATGTGACCTGTAACCTTTTCATTCCTCGACTATATGTAGGTACAATTTATATGTGACTCATATCTCTTATCTCGCTGACTCGAACCGAACTTCGATATATTGTTATACCTAGAATTCTTTTGTAAAGAAAACCACTTAATATGAAATACTAAAGGCATTAATTATAATGTAATGAATAATGGTTTCTATGTTGGGATTGTTGTGATTGCTTTAAGTATGTTTAGCTCCGTCAAACAAAGCAAATTAAATTATTGAATAAGTTAAATGAATTATTATTTTAATAAAATAAAATAATTTATATAAAGCGCGAGTCGGACTCGCGCACGAAGAATGCCTTACCACCGTGTCATATGCGAAGAAACACCGAAATATCTTTTTAATATGTTTTGTTTTATTTAGGACATAAGTATTTTTACAAATACAAATACAAATCATTTATATTATAAAATAACTTAGGGCTATGGTTAGTATTATTACTATAATTAAGCTAACTTAAACTAAATCAAATTAAAGGCGACTGGGCGGCGGTATTACAGGCGCGTTTACAATACAATACAACAATACTTTATTGCAAACCAACAAGAAAAATATTACATGAGAAATCTTAAATTAAACAATGGTAGACAATATTAGGCGGTCTTATCGCTAAAGAGCGATAAGACCGCGTATAGATTTTTTAATTCGTTTATTTTATTTGGTCAGTGGGCACAGTAATAAACATTTGACAATAAGTGTCTACCGCTCACGCGTAAAAAATATGACTATTCAAATAAAAAAGATAAAAAAATTAGTTAATTATATTTCTGCGTGTGTGTGTGTCCTATCCTAATCTTAAAGTTCCTAGCTATTTAGTGCGCAAAGTTTTCATCAGTACAATAACTGTAAATTTCTTTTGCAATCGACCCACTTACTTCCGGGCCTAGGCCAATAATATATATTTTTTAATTTGTATTAACGCCTTATAAAAATAACGAAGGATATCGCGGTCCAGTTTGACTACATTAATTTCCAAGCAAGTTGGAGAAATAACAATTTCATAGGGTCCATACAAAACCGTACTTAGGTACTGAATAATACATGCGTGGTTTTCACAGCGTTTTAATTCTGTGAAAGGACGAGAAACTTAACTCCCGGGGTTTCCTGCATAGAAATTAGACAATTAGAAAAATGAACAACGCTTGCAATGTGGTTTATGTAATAGGTATTTAAAATGTATTTTGCTATGAAATAATGAATTTTATTCTGCAAGTAGGCCACGATTTAGTTGTCTGTCTGAGTCTACCGGCATTTCACAAGAGGTGGCCACTGTTGAGAAGAAACGCCGAAAGAAACTCAACAGTCAGTATTTTTTTCAAAAAGGATAGGTACTTACCTATTATAACAGTAATATGAACTTAACCTAATTTGTACCTATCTTGAGAATTTATACGCGGAAACGTATAGTCCTCGAAGAAAAGTGTGCCATAAAGTAATAATATTGTATTTTAAGTAATAAAAATAAGAAAACATATACCTAAGAATAAAATGGAAATTACAAGAGATTCATTAAAAATTAATAACTCATGAATGCTATGTTTATTCCCAGTTATTTTTCGTATATAACATATCGATAATAAACGCATTAGGGCCTTATGAGTTTGACTTGAGCGTGTTCATGTTGTACTTACTGACAGTAAGATTTATTTGTGATCTTATATTGTTCACAGATCGTGCCAAAGCTGTCATAGACACCTTCAGGAGCTGTCAAAATCAAGCGTCGAAGGTCCAGCTCAGCTAGGCTCGGTGATACAAAAAGAGTCCTGACTTCCGGATCGAGAGTTCGCCATTTGTCCTGATCCTGCGCAGTTTCCTGTCAAGTGTTGCTTGGTGCTTGCTCAGGTTACATACTGTGTAGCAGCAGCAAGCAAAGACAATGGTCAATTACTTCATTTACGCAAAAGACTACTCGGCTTCAACGAGCGGCATCAGGTATTATCATGACAACGGTTTGAAAACTTTACATCAGTTTAAATCTGATGTCAAAAAAATAAACAGAGAGTTAGCGCAGTCCGGGGAACCCATGGAATCACGGATAGTATACCTACACTGGGGGCACACATGCGTGGAGGTGGATGGAGGAACAGCTGTTGAAAGGTATAAATGGAGACATGGAGATGGTAATGATACCTTACCACAAACAATTATCACGTGGATACAGGCAAATATCGATTTTAACGATGATAAAAACAGTATAAAACTACTGTATATAGTAACAGATGGCATGATAAATTCCAGCTCCGCAGACTACTGTATTGACTTGAATAGGAACATGAACTATAAACATGTTGTCTTTCATGCGTTTAACCAAGATTTAGATTACATCGATCTTTCTGTATCTGCGTCATTTTTAAAGGGGCACTGCTTAATTTATCGTAACAATGAGCTGTTTGATGATACAGACATTTCTGTAGAATTTGATTATGACAAAATCAAAGTAGACAACTTTGATACCGAAAAAGAACATTTAAAGTCTTATGTGAAATTAAAATATATAAATAGTTCTAAATCGGATGCCCGTGCGTTAGAAGAAATAGACAATTTGAAGAAACTCCGAGACAGACTGTTTAAGGAGCTGGCATTAGACTCACTTAAAAGGGATAACAAACTTAACACCACTGATAAAAATATCTTTCTAGAGGAATTTATGAATACTCGTTGGTACAAAAACTTAAACGACGTCCACGTCCACGACTTTAAAGTCGATATTGAGAAATCTATTACGACACTGATAAATTACATTATCAATGATCAGAAATCATATTCTTTTGATGCTTTGAAATTTGAAAAGACTTTTAAAGACAATGTCGTAGAAGAGGAGATAGTTGACTTACATTTCGCAGCTGAGCAAGAAATCGAGTTCCCTGACATTATTCTAGACGATGATAAAGGTGTGCCTGTTATTCTATTGACAGAGTTAAATCTGCTGGACAAATTAATTTTTCATACAACAGAGAATACAGACGAGATATCACTTGCCAGTTTCTCGAAATTTAAATCAACAATGGAATGCCCGTTGTTTTTGGCAAACGATTCAGATGTTAGTGAGTCGATCGGTTACTTTTACACATTAACTGTTTACAAACAATTGTTAGAAAATACAAATAAAACTGAACCACGTACAAGAAGACCATACCACGGCGGTTTGGTGCTGATAGATACTGATGAATTTGATAAATACAATGATTACATATTGTCCGCCACATATTTTGATAAGAAAAAGGTAAACTATAATATTGGTCTGTATTATTTTGTGTTATGGAAAAACTGTGCAAAAAAAGAATGGATGGATAAAAATGTTGTTGAACGATTAAAGAAGTATGTAATGCGGCGTATTAGTACGACAGTGTGTAAAATTGGACTGTCGTCATTGCCACTGGATCCCCCGGAAAGGACATCGTTACTGACGGCTTTGTGGTACTGCGTCGAACTGTCGTCTTGTATATTTAAAGATGATCCTCAAAATTTTATGCACGAACGGTTAAGAATGCATCACGGCATAGCACATTATATGATTGAAATATTGCAAAATTTCAATTACGATTTAGATCTAGATTTCATCAAAAATCGTAAAGACTTAATCAGACATGTGATGATTTTAAAGAAAATTTCATCACGTCATGACAAGGTTTACTTTTTGCTAGAAAAAATATTCAGAAAAAAGAACGGTTTTCTCGTTTGTGAAATCGAGAAGCCATTTAATATAAAGAAACTTAATTATTTGAAGTTTAATCATAAGGAAATGCTGTGTGATGTCGTAGTAGAAGAAGAAGTGCATTTAAATGAGTTCGTTCACTTAATGTATTACTTTGACTGTAAAAATAAGGTCAAAATGTGTGAAAAAACATTTCGACCGTTTTTCATGATTGAGCAAAATAAATCATTTTATACACAATTGGTACAGATCACTGAAGAACCAGTAATTACCAATGATGAAGATGACAAAAAAATCAAAATTACATATAAAACCCTCAATTCCTTGGATTTTAGTAAAATTTTATCGTATTATAATCTGTTCATCAGATATGTCATTGATAATGCCAAGTATCCCACTTTAGCAGAATATTTAGAATACATGACTGCGAAGAAAAAATACAAGGAGGAATTAATAACCATCTTTCCACCAAATGTTTATGACGATGCTGAACACGTGTATTCGTGTTATGAAAACGTTATAAAGAACATCGATGTCAACGAATTTGTACATGTGTGTAAAATGTATGTTAGTCGAATTGAACGTGTTAAAGTCGAAGGCATACAACTTTTCAATTCTGACGATGATATTAAAGAATTTATTGCAAGCGAGGAAACTAAAGTTAATTTAATTAAACACGCATGTACTGATAATCCCCAAAAGAAAAAAAAGGAAATTGAGAAGAGTAGCACAGCTAGCCAGGCTCCGCCGAATCAAAATTTATCGAGAGGACGTCGAAGACGGGCCCGGTATCAAAATAGATCTAGGGGGTCCCGAGGCCGGAGGCGGTATCAAAATAGGTCGAGACGACCCCCTATCATTGATACGGCCGAGTACTGGGAAGGTTGGGTTGAATATAAAGATGTGTGCCGGTCGAAGGATTATCGGCGGCGGCGTCTGTCAAAAATTCGGCGTAAAATGTATGCTAGTCGAATTGAACGTGTTAAAGTCGAAAGCATACAACTTTTCAATTCTGACGATGAAATTAAAGAACTTATTGCAAGCGAGGAAACAAAAGTTAATTTAATTAAACATACATATACTGATAATGCCCAAAAGAAAAAAAAGGAAATCGAGAAGAGTAGCGCAGCTAGCCAGACCCTGAATCTAAATTTATCGAGAGGACCTCGAAGACGGGTCTCGTATCAAAATAGGTCTAGGGGGTCCCAAGGCCGTAGGCCTTATCAAAATAGGTCGAGAGGGCCCCGAGGACGAGCCCCGAATCATAATAGGTGGAGGGGGCCCCCACAGGCGCGGAGTCAATACGTCGGGACCCCGTTGGCCCAGGGTCCCCCTATCATTGATACGGCCGAGTTATGGGAAGATTGGGCTGAATATAACGATGTGTGCCGGTCGAAAAACGATCGGCGGCGGCGTCTGTCAAAAAATCGGGTCTGGGTTAGGTGAATTAAAACAAACATATTGATTAGTATTTTTCACTGTATTTGAGATCAGTTAAAAATATCGTGGTTGAATTGATGCGTCACAACTTTTTAGAAATTAAATCGAAGACAAAATAAATACTTAATGTATATACACAAGAGAGCAAAGCAACAGTCAGGGGCAGTAAATAATTATACAATAACATCTATATAACACAATTAAATTACACATCACAAGAAAATACCACATAGCCGTTTTAGGGTTCCGTAGTCAACAGGGAACCCTTTTTTTATTGAGAGATGCGTTTATGTAGTTTTACGCTTGAAAGTGCTCAATTTGTTAGATTCAAGCGTCGCTTCAGCCCCCTCCCCCCCCCCCCCCCCTGGCGGCAAAGTGGTACGGTTAGTTTTCGAGTGATAGTCAACCAGCTTATCTGGGGGCACGGTAGTGCCCCCGCCAAGACGAACAAAAAAAAGCGGGACACCTTTTCTCGAACCGTTTCGTCTAATTTTCAAACCCTCATAGATTCGTCCCATTTAACACCAGAGCGCTCAAATTCACAGGTTAAGATGCAGTTAGGGAACATATAAAATGTACTAAATTTAATTGGTCTAGCTTTTATACTTTAGTTTTTATTGGTACCTAAAATACGCCGATTTTGCCACTCGCTTATATATGTATACACTGACGTATCAAAACCTCTGGGGTACTTCCCGATGAACTAGAAAGCTGAAATTTGGCATGTAAGCTAGTATTAGTCCACAAACTATAAAATAATTCTGAAACTTGGAACTTTTACCGCCCACTAGGGGATGGAAGTTTGTATGAGACTTTCGCAAATTTTGATACTAGAGGTCTGAAAATTAATACCTACTGGGTTCTCATTGTTATAAATAAAATACGCATTCTAGGAGTTTTAGAAAATCTCCCCCCCCCCCCCCCCCCCCCCACCCTTTAAATAAGGGGATCAAAGTTTGTATGGGTTTTCCATAATGGGGGACAAAAGTTTATATATATGGGGCTAAACGTAAGTATTTTCTTAAATACACAATTATTACTACTAACTTACTTAGAAACGCTACAGCCCAAAAAACTAGGGCACCTTACAAAAAGAAACGAGATCCCACCAAAAACATTTCATGTAAAATTGGTGGCCAAGACTCACATGCTCATAACGCTTTCGCTGTAAAAATAGTTATCAGATCCCTGGAAAAGCCAAGCCTATTATGGTAAGGAATTAAGTTTTATTTTCTTGATACCGTATGGGTCAGACGGTCCGTTGGACTTATTTACGTTACTCTATGAAACGGCCAAGCCATACTTTTGAAGCCAAGGTCTAGGATTAGTAAACTCAGGGCTTAGGGGCTTGGCTTTTCCAGAGATCTGATAACTTTTTACAGCGAAAGCGTTATGAGCATGTGAGTCTTGGCTGCCAATTTTACATGAAATGTTTTTGGTGGGATAAAATGTACCCATTGAAATAATAATCCCATAGATAATCACTCATACAATACAACGTAGTTAGTTGTGTTTGTGTAAACCAAGTAGCAAATTTAATATAAACTTGATTCTCTTAATTAAACTGAGGAGAACATGAGTGCCAAAGTCGGTGGATTCGCAAGACCTCGGATAAAGAAGGAGACATAATTACCCGTATGCAAAACATCTGCTTAATACATGGACAAAAGCCATTTCTTCCCATCTTGTTCCAACATAAGATATCCAAAATGCTTCCAGTAACTTGGTTTGTTTTTAAACACATCTCTTTCAATTTATATATGGTCCGTCTTCACCTTGTTCCTCGCTCATGAGTTTTAAATAAAAACAGCATACACTAGAAACTAGAACCGTAATCTGCCGCGCACACGAACTGCCTAAACCCGCTTAATCAACATTTTTCTAGTGTTTAAGGAATGACACTTGAGTGAGTGCACGGAATAGAAAAAACAGTGGAAGTGGCATACGCCTCGGTCTCTAAGTGATCGGTTGTAGCCAAAAAACACACATTGAAATAGTTAACTACAAAGAAATCTTGAACGTGATTCGCTATAGCATTCCATTACGAATGAGATTATAAACCACTGTCAGGAAATGTATTTTGAACCTCATGTCTTAGTAATACTGTATAAATTACATGGCGTATATTTGTTACTTACGACGTAAAGATACAAATCCAAAAGTTACAAAGGTAGTTCTGCCACCTAGCGGCGAGTAGTCGACCCATGAAGCATCAACAAACGATAATAATTTGGCTACTTGACTCTAGGTGGCAGCACTTTTCTCTACACTAACAAGTGATGTGCGTATTGCGTAGCTCAGAATATCGATAAAACTTACACTGTCAACGTTATAAATAATATTATGTTTTAATATTTCATTTATTATTATAAAAATTGAGATTGAAAATAATTATAACGTTATGTATTTCATCGCATGGCCTAATAATACCTGTAATTGACTTATTTCCCAGCTTATCATATGATAATATTTATAAGATTTTACTCCTTTACTAATGAATGCCAATTTAGTTGGTAGGTGGATATAGTCGATAGTTCAGGAAGATACAGACGTTTTAATTTTGAAATTGACCAATATACCCCAGCCACGGTACATGGTTTAAAAATCGTTTGCAAGATTTGACAAACATACATAAATACTAATATCGTAATTTAAATTAAATACAGCCTTGTTATGAATACTAAACTTATAACCTTCGTTATGATTTTTAAAGACGATGTTTACGAAACAAAAAATAAACTCTAATAATACAGGAAAAAAATATCGATAATTTTATCGATAACATCTCTCACTATTCTTGCGGGGTCAATGGACGAACGAGTAGCGAACGTTCTGGAAGGGTACGATTTAGTGACATTGGATGAAAACGACCTTATTGCATTCCTATTAAGTTCATTTTTGTATCAAATTATTGCACGTTTTTAAAATAACAAGAAATATATTAAAATCTAATTAAATACAACTTGCCGATGATACGAAATGCCACCAAGGGTGATATTTTTGGTACGGCTCTGGTTTTTGTATTCCAAAATGGAGCAATACGGCATGTTTACAATTGTTTACATATTTTTTTCGATGTGATCGGCACAACCGTTTCTCTAAAGTCACTGCGCTTAACTGAACCAGGTTGTGAGCAACGGCTCTTAACGTTGGCACACGCGCCACGCCCCCATAACACTTCTACTGTTTTTTCTGTTCTGTGAGTGAGTGATAGGAAATAATTTCCTATTAGGAATAAAGGCGTGGGCATGTAGAACGATACAATAAAATAGCGCTTATTTTATTTTCCTACGCCATCATGATTTTGTGGGGCAAGGCAACGATTTTTTTATTATTACCGAGATTATTACTCATATAGAAATTAGGAGATATATAAAAAACAGGTTACCTACATTATTTGCATGCGCATAAATACACATTACTGGAGGACAAGTTCTGTTTGTAAATATTTTAGTTTAGTAAAGTTAGTGTAAGATTTTTGTTCAAGTAAAATACCTAACGAAAAAGTGCCATAAAGAGACTGCAGTATTATATTTTAATTGTAATTGTAGTTAGAGCAAAAAATGATTTGAATAAAAAAAATGCAATTACGAGTATGTGTTTAATTTTACCGTCCCCTCTCAGTTCACAGCTGCATAAGATAGTGTGCTGTAAATATCTGAACACGACCCTATTGTCAGGAGCATAAAGTCGTGTTCAGATATTTTTGTTCTCGTAAGTGTGTAGATGTAAATGAACTCGACTGAACACACGTTGTACAGTAAGCCAAGAAATTGGTCTATCAAAATTCGACTCCATTTCATGAGAGAATCAAAGTGGTAGATCAATTTATTGACTTACTGTACTTACAGATTATTATGTCCAATAAAACACTGTTTATGTATAATTAACTTTTAATATGCAAGGAGCACATGTTGTCACGACTTACATAGGAATACAAGTGACCTACCTACAATTACTTTTTATTATAGAAAGTAAACGAGTCTACCCACATTATTCCGTATATATGACATATCTCCCCCCTAAGTAACAACTTACTAAATCTACTAATAACCAATAATAATCTAAACTACCTGCTGACTGCAGTAAACCTAAATTAACAATTTTACTTAATTAATCATAGATTTTCCCCGGTCTATCGTAAGGAGCTTTAGAATGTTGTCTGAATTTCTTACTGACTCTCCCTACAGACTGACTCGGTTCAGGTGGAGGTATTCCCAGCATTGAAGCCCACTGATCTGAGCTCGGTATTTCTATGATTTGATCGTCCTGGGAATCAGTATCATTAATATCTCGCATTTCTTCATTACTAATTTCCTGTGATACACCTTCTCCCCCTATTGTTTCAGCTTCAGGCAATAGTCTGTCAGTTACATTCGAGCTTTCAGCTGAAGTTTTGATAAGTTGATCAATGTGTCTGTTGACCACTAAACCGTCTGCACCTTCCACTTGATAACTCGATGGACCGCCTTTGTTAACTACCGTTCCAGGTAGCCATCTGGCACCTTTTCCATAGTTCCTGTACATCACTCTTTGCCCAATGGAGGTTTCTCTTCTTTTTTGTTGTGCGTTCCGATCTATCTGCTGTTCTACTTTTCTATGTGCTATGTTGTCTGGGTTAATAACATCTAGCAAAGTACGCAGCTTCCTGTTCATCAAAAGTTCTGCAGGGCTTTTGTTTGTTACCGCGCAAGGAGTGGCTCTGAGCCCTAAGAGCATGTTAGGAATTAAAACATCCCATGGCAAATTGTTCATCTTTCGCAACTTATTCTTCACTGTCTGGACCATTCTTTCTGCTAAGCCATTAGTGGCTGGATGGTATGGTGCTGTCCTTGCATGTTTTATGTTGTTAGCCTGTATAAATCGCTCCATTTCTATTGATGTAAAAGCTGTGCCGTTATCGGACACGATAGTTTCACATAAACCATGAGTTGCAAATAATGATTGTAGATGCTTTATGACTGTAGCCGAGTTTGTGTTAGGGACCATGAATACTTCAGGCCATCTGGAGTACGAGTCTACTACTATAAGAAAGTTCTTTCCTTGAAAAGGACCTGCAAAGTCCATGTGTATTCTTGACCAAGGCCTAGTCGGCCACCATTCATGACTGGTTTTAGGTGGCATATGTCGATTTTCCAGGCAAATTTGGCAGTCCCCAACAAGCCGTTCAATTTCTTCGTTGAGTTGTGGCCACCACACATAGCTCCGTGCCAACGCCTTTGTTTGTACAATGCCGTTATGGGTACTATGAAGTACTCTTAGAGTTTCTTTACGTAGTGCCGGAGGGATCACGACTCGACAGCATAAAAGTATGCAGTCCTCCTGGAGTGACAATTCAGTGCGATGAAGCCAGTACGGTCGTAACTCATTGTCAGTTACTTTTGCAGGCCAACCACGACATATGTGATTAATGACCGATGTCAAAGTTTTGTCTTTTTTTGTCTCTTTTGCGATTTGATCAGCATCAAAAGGGAAATCTTGTGGTGTTTCCGCCATCAGCAGAATTTCGCTGAGATCTTGTTCCGGTTGATCCGGCACCGGTTGTGGCCAACGACTTAGTCCATCGGCGTTCCCAATTTGGGATCCTGGTTTGTATATAATTTCATAGCTGTGTGCTGTCAATGCTAGAGCTATTCTCGTAAGTCGAGGCGATATCATGCCGGGCATGGGCTTCTTCGGATCGAAAATTCCGAGGAGCGGCTTGTGGTCGGTCACTATAGTGAAAGAGCGTCCGATTAAATAACTGTGAAATTTCTGGATGCCAAACATAATCGATGCCGCCTCTTTGTCAAGTTGCGAGTACCGCCGTTCATAAATATGGAGTGTCCGTGAGCTCATGGCTATAGGACGCTCCTGGCCATCCTCCATCACGTGCGCGAGCACTGCGCCCACTCCATATTCCGAGCTGTCGCACGTCAGTATCAATGACTTGTTCAAATCGTAATGGACCAACGTCAGATCAAAAGATAGTAGATGTTTTGCTGTGTCGAACGCCGTTTGCTCAGCTTCTGTCCATTGCCACACCTGCGTTTTGTCGAGCAGTCGATGAAGAGGTTCTAGCATTGTAGCTTTATGTGGTATAAACCTCTCGTAGAAATTGTATAAGCCGAGAAAAGCTTGCAGTTCACGTACATTACGTGGTTCCGGTGTGTTTATAATAGCCTCTACTTTACTAGGAGCCGGGTGAATACCTACAGCATCAATTACGTACCCCAGGAATTCGACTCTTTGTCTGGCCAACTTACACTTCTTGCTGTTGAGCCGAAGACCCGCTTTGCCAATACGAGTGAGCACCTCGTCTACACGTTGCCACATTTCGGGTAGAATGCGCCCCGATATGATGATGTCATCAATAAGGACTGCCACTCCTTGGATTCCAGCTAACAATGCAGTCATCAGTCGCTGAAAAATACCTGTACTCGCCTTGACACCGAACGCCAAGCGATGTACGGAATACAAACCTTTACATGTATTCAATGTGAGGAACTTAGCCGTCGCGTCATCCACCGTCACCTGTGTATACGCCCGGTCCAAGTCCAGGGTTGTGAAGTACTTGCCTCCCGCGATAGTTGCAAATACTTCATTGGCAGTCGGCATCGGGTAGGTATCCGACTCTGTCGCCTGATTCACCGTGCTGCGGAAGTGCCCGCATAGTCGTATATCACCTGACTTTTTTACTATAGGTACCACCGGAGTAGCCCACTCTGAAAAAGACACCGGGCGAAGTACGTCCTCCTGAACCAGTCTGTCAATCTCTTTTTCAACCCGATCTTTAATTGCGTATGGCACCGGTCGCGCCTTAATATATTTAGGTGTAACGCCCGGTTTTACATGAATGGTAACCGGCTGCCCTCGGTATGTACCTAATCCCTTTACCTCGCTATGTCTCGCAATGATAACATTTGTATTGTGATCATTACCTACATTCGATACCAAATTAATGTCCAGTGTAAACTTAAGCGGCGCAAACCAATCACGACCTAAAAGGTTGGGCCCTTTACCCTTAGCGACAAAAACACTTAAATCACGAGCAATGTCTTTATACTGCACATGAAGGGTTGTTTGTCCGAGCAGCTCGACGGGGGCGTCGGTCCAAGTGCGCAGCGTGAGCGGCGACGGCCGCAGCGGCGGTCGCGCCAGCGCGCGCCACGTGCGCTCGTTCACCAGCGAGAAGCTGGCGCCCGTGTCGACCTGCATGCGGTGCGGCGCGCCGTTCAGCACCACCTGCACCTCGTATGGCGGTACGCGGCTGTCCGCGCCCACGTTGTAGATGCCGCCTATGTATTCATCCTGCTCATGTTCCGTGTGTGTGTAGTTGACGGTCCTATTGCCACCTTTTTTCTTGGCGAGACAAATCTTTTCCAGATGTCCCTTCTTCTTACAGAAACGACAGATTGCATTGACGAAACGACATTCTCCTCCATGATGGTCTCCACATCTGTAGCATAATCTGGTGTTTGTGCCGCCGGGAGCGCGCTTAGAGTGCACGGCGTTGACGTCCATGGGCTCCGGCGCGGCGGGTGCCGGCTCGAATGCTGCGCTCGACGACGACTCGTCGGCGCTCCCTGACACAATCATACGAACGTCTTTCTCCGCACTCTCGGACGATAGCATCGCATCCACGACATTTTTGTAGCTAAGCTTGTCTCTTTTCAACAGTTCGTATTGCAATTTATGGTCGTTCATACCACAAATGAGACGGTCGCGAAGCATTCGTTCCAAGTCATTGAAGTTACAAAACGAACCAATTTTCCTCAAACTAGTGATATAGTCTGACGCTTTTTCACCTTGTTTTTGATCTCGTTTGTAGAATTTATATGACATCGACATTTCATTCGGCTTAGGGCTGTAATGTTTGGTTAGAATATTTTCATCACATTTGCTCGTAAAATATGGTATTACATGCGGGTGTACTGAAGGACTAAGGCCTATATAGTTCCCGCGGGAGTTATAAATTGACATAACTCCCTCGGGAGTTATGGTTTTAGTTTTAAAAAAATAGTACGCACTCGCAGATTACTTCAGACTAAGGAGGTTTCAATCCAGACAAAGGTTTTTTGTTGTATCAACAAAACTTGCCTACCAGCAAATTTTATTGTGTATTGAATTAATACATTATATGTAACTGCATTAATATTTATGTTTTACAATTATTTATGTGTATTTTGCAATTATTCTATTAAATTAAATTTTGAATTATCGTTACAATCTGGCAGTAGCCTGTCAAGTTTCTAAACGAAACGCAGTTCTTTTGTAGCATTATCTGTGGTAGACGACACAAAAAAAAGGAAAAAAAGTTATAAAATTATTGGTTAGGAACTATTTAGTTTTGTAACAAACTTACTGTTCATATTTAAGTTTTATAAATATTACGCTGTTAATTATTGCTGCATAATATTGTTAATTGTTATTTGTTTAATAATAGATAGTAAGATTCTGTGTATATTTGTTTTCCGTTTTAAGCTGATGGCCGTTTTGCCAGTGCTTATAGTAAATTAAAAAAATATATATGGAAAAAAGTTGGTTGTCAATCGTTATCGTTTAATGTTTATTGTTGGCTTATTTATTTGTTATTTACTCCAAAATGTGATGAAAAATATTGTGTGTAAGGCGGGTAGTAAGGGGATTACAAACTCAGGACATTAAAAGCCCTTCGCCTTCGGCGTCGGGCTTCTAATAGACCTTCGTTAGTAATCCCCTACTTACTACCCTTATGACACAATATACTATTTCAATATCACTAAATGTCACATCACTTGATTTTGACGTGACAACGTCTTAAATTAGGTTGTGGCTCGGAGTCACTCATGAAAAAGTGTAACGCCGGCTCACGGTTGATGAGTGAGAGAGACAAAATATATTTCTATAGTTAAAATTTGTGCAATTCTTATTTTCATTCATCGAGCATTACTGTAACAAGAGGGAAGAGGGCGGAAGAGGGAAGAGGGAAGAGGGAAGAGGGAAGAGGGAAGAGGGAAGAGGGAAGAGGGAAGAGGGAAGAGGGAAGAGGGAAGAGGGAAGAGGGAAGAGGGAAGAGGGAAGAGGGAAGAGGGAAGAGGGAAGAGGGAAGAGGGAAGAGGGAAGAGGGAAGAGGGAAGAGGGAAGAGGGAAGAGGGAAGAGGGAAGAGGGAAGAGGGAAGAGGGAAGAGGGAAGAGGGAAGAGGGAAGAGGGAAGAGGGAAGAGGGAAGAGGGAAGAGGGAAGAGGGAAGAGGGAAGAGGGAAGAGGGAAGAGGGAAGAGGGAAGAGGGAAGAGGGAAGAGGGAAGAGGGAAGAGGGAAGAGGGAAGAGGGAAGAGGGAAGAGGGAAGAGGGAAGAGGGAAGAGGGAAGAGGGAAGAGGGAAGAGGGAAGAGGGAAAAGGGAAGAGGGAAGAGGGAAGAGGGAAGAGGGAAGAGGGAAGAGGGAAGAGGGAAGAGGGAAGAGGGAAGAGGGAAGAGGGAAGAGGGAAGAGGGAAGAGGGAAGAGGGAAGAGGGAAGAGGGAAGAGGGAAGAGGGAAGAGGGAAGAGGGAAGAGGGAAGAGGGAAGAGGGAAGAGGGAAGAGGGAAGAGGGAAGAGGGAAGAGGGAAGAGGGAAGAGGGAAGAGGGAAGAGGGAAGAGGGAAGAGGGAAGAGGGAAGAGGGAAGAGGGAAGAGGGAAGAGGGAAGAGGGAAGAGGGAAGAGGGAAGAGGGAAGAGGGAAGAGGGAAGAGGGAAGAGGGAAGAGGGAAGAGGGAAGAGGGAAGAGGGAAGAGGGAAGAGGGAAGAGGGAAGAGGGAAGAGGGAAGAGGGAAGAGGGAAGAGGGAAGAGGGAAGAGGGAAGAGGGAAGAGGGAAGAGGGAAGAGGGAAGAGGGAAGAGGGAAGAGGGAAGAGGGAAGAGGGAAGAGGGAAGAGGGAAGAGGGAAGAGGGAAGAGGGAAGAGGGAAGAGGGAAGAGGGAAGAGGGAAGAGGGAAGAGGGAAGAGGGAAGAGGGAAGAGGGAAGAGGGACAAAATATATTTCTATAGTTAAAAATTGTGCAATTCTTATTTTCATTCATTGTTCCTATTGTGCAATTTAATAATATTCTGCATCCAATCTTGTTTTTGAAAATAACACTGCTCTCATCTGTCGGATGTCAGCAAGGTGACCCTCTCGGTCCGGCCATTTTTAGCCTAGCAATACATCCAATCATTTCAGATTTAACCTCTAAATTTAATGTTTGGTATCTCGATGATGGTACTCTCGGAGGAGATGCGGATTCTGTCCTAAACGACCTTAGCTTAATCAAAAATAAATTTGATTCGATCGGTCTACAATTGAATTTTGACAAATGCGAAGTATTTTTAGATGGCAACTTCGACACTTTATCGGTCAAACAAGCTTTTGAGTCCGCTAGTCCAGGAATCAAGTTTTTATCAAAAGACACACTTCACCTTCTTGGTGTTCCCATCTTTGCCGAAGGGATTCCTAGTTTTGTAGAGAATAAGATAAGCAAGTTTGAAGAATCCGCAGATCGTCTATTAGAAATTCATGCCCACATGGCCGTTTTCATTCTACGTTCATGCCTTTTTGTACCTAAGTTCACGTATGCCCTGCGATGCTGCCCCTTTTGGAAATTTAAATTACTGTGTGAAAACATTGACAACATTATTCACGCTCACTTAGAAAAAATCATTAATGCGAAATTTGACGATCGTCAATTTTTACAGGCTACGCTACCTGTACGGTTCGGTGGCCTCGGCGTAAGGCAAATCTCAGGTGTCGCCCTTCCAGCGTTCTTGTCCTCGACACATAGCTCGCTACCTCTTATCGGAAAAATATTATCCCCTTTACTTTCCGATTCTGAGGTGGCCTGTTTGTCAGAGGCCAAGGACGCTTGGAAAGAGGCCTGCCCCGGTACAGACTTTCCGACGAGTACAGAGATCCAGAAATTGTGGGACATGCCGATAAATCTAAGAGTACACAACCACCTTACTGACACAAGTCCCACCCCGAGAGACAAGGCCAGGCTCCTTGCTGTTTCTGCTCGCGAGTCCGGATACTGGCTTCACGCACTTCCCTCAGTTAATTTCGGCACTTTATTAGATGATAATTCTTTCAGGGTGGCTGTTGGCCTTCGTCTAGGCCTAGACATCGTTGTTCCACACCAATGTCGTTGCGGATACCAGGTAGATCGTTTAGGTCACCACGGCCTTAGCTGCCCCAAAAGCGCCGGCAGACTCTCCCGCCACGCTTGTCTAAATGATATCATACGTCGGGCTCTTGTCAGCGTCAACGTGCCTGCGGTACTCGAACCAAATGGCCTCGCACGAGATGATGGCAAGAGACCCGACGGCATGACGTTAGTACCGTGGCGGTTGGGGCGGCCCTTAGTGTGGGACTCCACCTGTGTGGACACTTTGGCACCTTCACACATTGCAACAACGTGCCAAAATCCAGGTGGGGCGGCCACAAACGCGGAGGCGGCTAAACGCCGAAAATATATGTGTTTGGGTGACAACTATATTTTCGTGCCGTTTGCGGTAGAGACTCTAGGCCCATGGGGCCCAGCCGCTCATAATTTGTTTGATTCCCTTAAAAAAAAGCTAATACGAACTACCTGTGATCCCAGAGCTGGCGCGTTTCTCGGGCAAAGGCTCAGTATTGCTGTGCAGCGGGGAAATGCCGCCAGCATCTTGGGATCATTTCCGCCAATGAGCGACCTTGGCTAGTTAGGTTAGTGTAGGTTTTAGGTTTTTAAATTGTTTTACCACTTAATCCGCATGTTTTTTTTAATAAATATGCTCTCATAATATTCATATCAATAAATATTCTACCGAGAATAAGACGTTGTCACGTAAAATCTTCCTTCGCCCGTAAAACCGACTTTACAGGCAACCATTTTTTTTTTGGGTGTAATCAAAGCTAAACATGTCTCAAACACTAGTGCACCACACACTGTGAAGAAATTCGCCTTTTTTGCCTTGTCCGTTTCAATACTATTAGCTTCAAAACAAAACTTGAGTCTATCCAAATAATTCTCCCAACAGTCTGTTTTGGGGTTAAATTCGTGGAATTTCACTGTCATTTTGATAAAACTATGTCCACTTTACATACGTCGCCACTAGTATGTCCAATAAAACACTGTTTATGTATAATTACAGGATTAAACGAACTTACCTTAAGTGAAGTTCTATCCTGATTATATGAAGTTGTACTTAGTCCGAGGTATAATTACTATGTAGTATTTTTCTTGCTTGCAATATATGTCGCTAATTTTAAAGTCTAAAAACAAACATAAAAAACACAGCACCTGGCAACATTAGTTATAGATGTCATTAAGTTCAGAGTAAAATATATAGAAGAGGGAAGGGAGGGAGGGAAGCTACCTCGGACTAAGTACTTCATATAATCAGGATAGAACTTCACTTAAGGTAAGTTCGTTTAATCCTGTAATTATATTCGTACTTAGTCCGAGGTATAATTACTATGTAGATGTTTAGAGACATCCAAGGCAATATACATCTTTATATTATTATACTTTATAATATTATAAAGGCGAAAGCTTGTGAGCACAGATATATAGTTCTTGTGAGCGTGATTGTAACTTCTTCACGTTCATATAGGGGGCTCAATTCTGATAAAATATGATTGATATGGAGAATGGAGGTAGCTGGCCCTCCGGACCAACACATAGTCCATTTTTCATCTGGAAAATATTAGTGTTCACCGCGCGTTAAAACCGCGGGACGGAGCTAAAATGTTCATTGAAGATTCTTTAGTACACACATTACAAGAATAATATACCTACTAATTGACTTTATTTTAATAGTAACCGATTAATTATGAGATTAATCTAACTTAGCAGGTAACTGCAAGGTTGCAGAATAAAGCAATAAAACCATACTATAACACTTTCGACACCAACAACCCGGAGGCCGGGCGCTCGTAAACTTTGTTCAGATGCCGGCCAACCCGGTAGCCGGGGTTGATGCTATAAAAGTCGGCTCAGCCGGTTTCTGGGATATGTCTTACTTTTTTGTCTGGTTGCAAAAGTGTTAACCATATGGTTCCATTATCCACTTGAGTTTACTTACTCCATATGAAAGACCATGTTAACCCGTTGCGGGACAGTACGCCTATAGGCGTTTGATCTAAAGGTTTAACAGCAGTTAATGTACAGTAGTCTCCATCAACGTATATGAACGTATATGAGGAATATGTTTTCAAAAATACTAATAATAAATAACATTATCCTAGTTCTAAGAACAGGTTTCGTAAACTGTGTTTACTGTTTATCATCATAAGTTAGAGACCTTTAACAGTTATCCACGAAGGTGTGGGACTTTGATTATCAGCCTACAACTTGTATTATTTTAACTACTATGAATATTTGTTATTTAAAAACATTTTAACGATTTCACTATTTTTTATAATGTGACGACTAATCTGCATCTTGCAGAGGCTTGTTTAATAGTAATTTTAAAGAGATTTGTTAATGAGACATTTTGCTATCACAATGTTTGAGACAATACAGCTATAAGCAGGTACTTGGTTGGATATATCTAAGGGTTGCTATTCAAATAAGACAACCTCAAATTTGGCGGGTACAAGACATTGATGTCTTGCGATAGATAGATAAATACTGTCTGTAGCAAGTTTTATATTTGTTCTAATATGAAAGTATTTGTATTCTTTGAACTATAATAATTACTGTCTCACGTTTTTTGGTATAATCATTTTGATTTTCTCAATAGATCTGTATGAGTTATAGATAAACTTATGCAGAAATACCTTATGCAGCTAACTTCATATTATATGTATATTAAGTGTTTGTATTCTTTGACCTAAACTTATTAATGTCTTTTGTAAGCACTAGTGTCATATGTGAGCCATCCAAAGGATCTATTATTAAAACATTTTTTAGAACTACAGCAGGGTACCAAACCTGATCATATTTGGGTTTGATAGGATGTAATTTGAAAACACCTTAGAAAAGGTGTCTATCTGATTATCTGTAGATATTTAAGTACTTACTTGGGATTACCAATTATATAATAGTGCTAAGTACAATATAACAAATTTGACATAATGTAGAAACGATAAATATTATGGGAATTATTAAGTGTATCATGTTCATCATACACATGGATCACATCACTGACTTATTATATTGTCATTCTGAGGTAAAAGGTTGATTGTAATAAAAAACTAAGCCTCACGAAGATCTGGGGTGATGACAGAATCAATTAGAATGTCAGATATTACCATAGATTCAAATCGTAGGTGAAAACTATGATTCCTGAAGTCCATTTTAACTCCATTTTACATAGTATTATTAAGCCAAATTCTAAAGTATGAAATAATAAAGGATTTATTTTATTGTGTACCTAAGTGCAATATACCCAGAAGTTCTCTGCAACATAATAAATACTCAGAAAATATATATATATTATGATTATTTAATTACACCCGGGTGTTTGACGTTTCCTAAAAATACATCAGAGATATTTTAAGTGATTTCCTAGTCTTCACTTTTTTATTGACGTCAGTAAAAAACCTCAAAGATTATTGCCTTGCATTTTGCATCAATGTAAAAATTTCATGTACTTGTCAAGATATTGAACACCTGCCTACATGTTCAATGCATACATGTGTATTATTTTTCCAAAAAACCTAAGTAACATTTCACTCAAAGAATAAGTATTGACTTAAATACCAGATAGTGAATATGGATTATGAAACAATTATGGAACAACAAGGCATCTGTAATTGTTTTGAAATAAAATTTAACTGTAAGCATTGGATGCTAATACTTAACTATACCTATATCTCCAAGATTTAAGTATTTAAGCTTACAAGTTTCTAATACTATAATTTACTCTTTTGTGTAAATTAAACGAAAGTAGGTAACCCAAACTGTATTAAATTTTTAACCGACTTCAAAAAAAGGAGGGGGTTCTCAGTTCGGTTGTATGTTTTTTTTTTTTTTTTTTTTTTTTTTTTTTTTTAATGTTTGTTACCTCATAACTCCGTCATTTATGAGTCGATTTGGAAAATTCTTTTTAGGTTCATGAATAGACATCTCAAGGTTGGTCCCATAAAATTTTGGTGAAGATCGGATGACGAGATCCATGAGGAATCGAAGGAATTCCTGAAATTTTATAGGCAGTCATAATATTTTTCATATGTTTTCTAAAACTATTTAAGTATTTGCATATGGTAGTCATCATCTTCCAATGCTGAACTGATGATGGAAGGTACAACTCCTTAACGGTTAGGAGTTAGGAGATAATTAAAACGACATGCATTCCTTCAAGACCTCCCTGATCACCCCGCCATAAGTATTTCATATGAATCACTAAAAAGCGAAAAAAAAAAATTTTTAACAAAAAAAAGAACCGACTTCAGTAAAACTAAAAATCCAAAAATAACCCGTTCAAGTACAGATTATATTTCACTCACCCTTTGAAGTCGGTGCCAAACCTCATGTAAACTTTAATATATAAATATAATAACAGTGGTTTGGGATCGACTTCAAAGGGTGAGTCAAATGTAATCTGTACTTGAACGGGTTATTTTTGGATTTTTAGTTTTACTGAAGTCGGTTCTTTTTTTTGTTAAAAATTTTTTTTAATAGTTGGCTTAGTTCCCGAATGTAAATAGATGAATTATAACAATCTTTTCTTAAAGTATATAGAGTTCTTGCAATTCTTTAACATGGAATGCAATACTATTTCTTGTAAGTTGATGGCAAAGCCTAAATATTCCCTTATATGAGATAATGTTACGCAGATCTATCAGAATTAAAAATCAACTGAGTTATTTCAGCACCTTAGGTATTAATCTTATTTGTATTTCTTTCTTCCTGAGGTGTGCAATAAAGAGTATTCTATTCTATTCTATTCTATTCTATTCTATTCTAATACTCCTTAACCTTTCCTCATTACATTGCAAATTAGGTATGTTTACCCTTACCCTGATTTCTTAGCAATTCAATAGGTAGTTGGTTCCATAATTTAAAAAATAATAATAATTATTATTATTATTTAATGGGGCACTTGAGAGACCAACACAGTTGTTGTTGTTGACAGTTGACTTGAACCATTTTTTATTAAGTATATTGGAATTACAAACACTTTTGGTGTAGCTTTAAATGGACTGTAAATCCTGGTTCGTGGGCATCCTAGAAAATTTGGAAAAATAAAGAGAGCGGAGAAGAATAGAACTAGAGATAATATTTATGAAATAATGTAAGGTTCCACTAACCTTTAAACAGGAACAGGCACCGAAATAGGAACAGGAACAACACTCTAAATATAGTAGTTTATGCGGGTGATGATACTATTAATATTATTATTTTAAAGCGATATAAATTTTCTTTTGGACGACGACGACACGAACTGACATTGACACTGAGATAAATTTGTTTCTTGTTCTTTTGGCGACCATAGACGTCGCCACGCAGGTTGGTCAATGCGGATACTTCACATTGTGAAATAAATACTATCTCAAGCCTAAACATTCCCCCCGCCTAGAAGGACAAACATCTCTTTGTTCTTCTACTAAACAAAGAGCAAAAGAATGATAAAGAATAATCACGCGAAAAGAAAATTAAAATAAAGAATGAACTTCTTAAGAATGTCACAAGGAAAATTATGTGACATATAAATAAAGAATGTCTATTGAAGTGGTAAAGGCGAAACTTTTACCACCGGTCTTTGATAAGTACCTGAATTAGTGCGTACAGATACAACTCGAATAACACCATCTTTACCAGGAAAAACATTTTCGATCACACCTAATGGCCATTTTAATGGTGGAACATTATCTATGTTCAGTAAGACAATAGTCCCTTTAGTTACAGGTTTAGTTGGAGTATTCCATTTTTGACGCATCTGGAGAGTATGCAAATATTCAGTCCTCCAACGTTTCCAAAAGGATTCTATAATTTTATCAAGTAAATATTTGCGTTTTATTAAATTAGTCGAAACGTTCGATACATCAGCGATATATAATGAATTTAATGGACCGAGTGTTAAAAAATGTGATGGGGTTAATGCAGTAGGTTCGGAAGGATCTGCATTCAGCTGGGTTAAAGGTCGTGAATTCAAGACAGCTTCTATTTGCGTCAAAACAGTTGTCATCTCCTCGTAAGTCAGCAGTTGATCTCCAATCGCGCGTTTTAAATGCAATTTAGTACTGCGTATATTTGATTCCCATGAGCCACCAAAGTGTGGTGCGCTCGGCGGATTAAAGCTCCAAGTGATACCTTCTTGAAGGAGTTCGTCAGACAATGCAGTCTTATAGGTTTTAGAATTTACCATTTTAGACAACTCATCAAAATAAGATTTTGCACCAAGGAAATTAGTACCATTGTCTGAGTACATGTATAAACAGGTACCTCGGCGTGAAATGAAACGTTTGAACGCGTTAATGAAAGCAGCAGTACTAAGATCTACTGCAAGTTCAATATGAACTGCGCGTGTAACAAGACAAATGAAAAGGCAAATATACGCCTTTTGCTGTCTTGCTCCTCTATAACGACTCAGTAGAATCGGTAAAGGACCAGCATAATCTACGCCAGTATGCAAAAATGATTTTGCTTCTGTTACGCGGCAAGTCGGTAAATCAGCCATTAGCGGTGGTTCAACCTTTGGATCAACTTTAAAACATTGAACACACATTTGAAAGCGTTTTCGTACAAGGTTTCTATCAGAAATAATCCAATACTTATGTCGCAACAACGAAATCAGCAGATTTGGACCGACATGTAAATATTTTCGATGATAAGCATCAATTATTAAATTAACAACATGGTCGTTATTGGGCAGCACAATTGGGTGCTTTGCAAAATAATCAAGTTCAGATTTATTTAATCGACCGCCAACAAGCAGAAGACCATCTTTCATGAACGGAAGTAATTTGCGCATGCGTTTAGACGGTGCTTTATTATTTAAAATGTCATTGATATCTCCACCAAAGTGAAATGATTGAACTTTTTTGAGAACAGTTTCTTCAGCAATTTGAACGTCCGAAGGCGAAACACAATCTGATCGCTTCAATTTCTTGACAAAACGCAACATATACACAATGACACGAAGAAATTTACTCCACGAGGAGAATCGCGATGCCAATTCGTGTAAAAACGATTTTTCTTTCTCTGTAGTCAAGAACACCTGCGGTTTGGCTTTAACTTCAGGTGGATTAACCTGATCGTCAAATACGAAATGGTCTAGAGGCCATTCAGTAATGGGTTGTTTGACCCATGGGGGACCATGAAGCCAAAGCGGATGGTCAATCAACTGTTTTGGGGTAAGGCCACGAGATAAACAATCGCTCGGATTCTCTTTACCAGAGACATGGTAGAAATGCGATGCGGGCAAATAGTCATTTATTTGAGCTATACGGTTGCTAACGAATACATTAAATCGTTGCGGCGATGAGTGTATCCATTGCAAGGTTACACTGGAATCCGTAAACGCATACACATTTGAAATGTGACATTTATCTGACATATTGTCAGAAACATAACGTAAGAGTTTGGCTAACAGCAAAGCGGCGCATAGTTCGAGCCTAGCCAATGTTTGTACCTTCACAGGAGATACCTTTGATTTTGCACACACAATATTCACAATGTTGTGCGCAAAGCTTGAATGTGACACACACATATATACTATAGCTCCATATGCAGCAGTGCTAGAGTCTGAGAAACCTACAAGGGTAATAACACAATCATGTGCGTTGATTCCCAAATGACGCGGGATTCTGAGTTCTTGTAAGAGCGGAAGTTCAGATTTGAACTGCAACCATTGTTTACATATAGATGCGGGTGGTTGGTCATCCCAATCCATTTTCAGCAACCAGAGAGACTTGATGAGTAATTTCGCATGCAGAACAATCGGTGCTGCAATACCCACTAAATCCCAAAGTTTGGCGATCGTAGACAAAATAGTTCGTTTTGTTACGATGTTATGCGGGTCCAAATTTACAGTAATGGAAAACTGATCTTCTAAAGGACACCAGCGTAATCCTAAGATCTTCAATTCATCGGTCTCTGAGATGTCAACCGAAGCTGTCAATCAATGCTCTTCAGGAATAGTTTCCAGTAGTGCGCGTGAGTTGCTAGATAATTTAACCAACTCTAGACCAGCCTTTAAGAAAAGGTCAATCAAATCGCGGGACAGTTCAATTGCAGTGGCGTCGTCCATCACAGACGTCCCTAAATCGTCCATGTATAAGTTGCGGGATACTATTGCAGATGCGGCAGGGTAAGCGGACCCTTCATCAATAAGAAGCTGCTTTATAGTGCGCATTGCAAGATAAGGACTGCATTTTAGCCCAAAACAGATGCGGTTGTATTCATACATTTGCGGTTCGACCTCTTCAGAGAAACGGTATAATATGCGAAGGTAGCGGTGAAATTCGGGTGACACCAGTATCCTCAAATACATTTGGCGTATATCTGCAGTTATAGCTACAGGAAACAATCGGAAATGGAAAATGATCGTTAGCAGATCTGACTGCAGGTTAGGGCCAGTGTGCAGGCAGTCATTCAACGACACATTTATCGATGTGGTGGCGCTTGCATCCAAAACAAGTCGTACCTTGGTTGTTAACCTGTCATCGCGGACAACGGGATGATGCGGTATAATATACGAGCTGGAATCGGTATCCAGATCTTTCACTACGGAAATATATTCCTTCGTCAAGTAGTCGCGTATGATTTCATCGTATTGTTTATGTAATATATTATCCCGTTTAAATCGTCTCTCCAGGGCGTTGTATCTACGCATTGCTGTAGACAAAGAATCCCCTAAATCCTGCGGATCACGGCAAAATGGTAAAGGTACCACATAACGACCAGAACTGTCACGTGTCGTTTGCTGTACATAAATCTGCTCACATGCCTTTTCATCGGCAGATAAGTGCTTGCGGATGGGAACTTCTTCAATCTCCCAAAACTTGTTAAGAAGGTTGTCAACATTTTCAGAAGTGACAAAAAAGTTATTACGAGTACGCCGTTGCTGATTAGCCGTGAAAGCGGAACCGGAAATGACATATCCGAAAACCGTTTCAATTGCATCAGGATAACCTGATGGTCCGATGATGCGGTCGTTCTTCAAGACGCACTTTATGAAATCTTCAGCTCCCAACAGTAAATCAACTTTACCCGGCATATACCATTGGGTAGTTGGATATTTTTCAAATAATCCAACGCGGCCGTATCAATCTGACATTCAGGAAGATTCCCTGAAATCTTGTCAATCACCAATGCCTGCAAATCAAGTTTGAACGTTTGATCACAGGGTGAGTACAAAGTTATGTTTGACGTCCCTTTAATTGGCTGAGAACTTTCTCCAATGCCATGGACCAATGTATTATTGCTATCAGGTGCAAACCTTTATGTCAAGCTGACGTAAGGCAGCTACTGATGTAGAAAATTGATCGATGAATGTTTCTAAAGTTGTCGCGTTTACTTTGCCTGCAGTAAAGGCTTCAAATTTATAATGTTTTCTAAATAGCTCACGGCGATAGCGCGTTTGTCTTCGTATTTTTGTATGAGCGCGTCATACAAAACGCTGTAGTTTTCCGGGGCAGGTACAATCCCAACGCAAATGCTCTGAGCTTTGACCTTCAATTTCGAGTTAAGATATTGAATGCGTTCAGAATCCCTTAGCGATGGGTTTTCATGCACAACAGTGCGAAACGATTCAATAAAAAGCGGAAACTGTTGAATGTCACCATGAAATTCAGGTATGTCAATTTGCGGCAATTTGAATGGCGGCGTAATAGTTTGTGTTTGTGGCTCAGAAGTCTGTGAACTATACGCACTTTTAATTGCGCAATACATATCGTCAAACACCCAAAATGTTTCATAATCCGCTTTATATTCGGGATCTAGGGTCAAGGCATGGGCGTGAATTGAGTCGCTGAGAGAAACATATTCATCGCGTAACTTATCTATTTGCTGAGCTTTCATCAAAAACAAAGTAGCTTTTTCTCGTTTACTTTTCGGTATGGTGTCATAAATTGACCTGATTCGCTCAAAATACGAATCGCGTTTGCTAATTAAAAGCGAAATTTGCATCTCCGAATTTTCCATATTTATAAAATGTCAAAGATGGAATATCGATAATTATTAAATATCAAACCTAATTAAATAGATTCTAGCGCGTGAAAATAACAATTACACCGTAAAAGGCCATAGATGCGAGCGGAACGTCGTAACATGTCGACTTTAACAGTAAATTCAAAGATGTCTGCTAAGTAATTCAATGACACTTAATGTACGCAGAAATTCATAGTACTTGAATTCAAATTTTCAAAGCGGTTTTATTACAATATACGCGGTATGCGAATACGCAAAATAAATGCGTTTTATGTTATTAAGAAGAATGCAGGGTTTTTAATACTCCTGGATTATGCGGCGGTATAATTTTGAAAAAAGACAATTTTGAAAGATATTTCGAAAAGCTAGGATACCCGGGTCGGAGGCCAAAAAATATGGTGTAGCTTTAAATGGACTGTAAATCCTGGTTCGTGGGCATCCTAGAAAATTTGGAAAAATAAAGAGAGCGGAGAAGAATAGAACTAGAGATAATATTTATGAAATAATGTGAGGTTCCACTAACCTTTAAACAGGAACAGGCACCGAAATAGGAACAGGAACAACACTCTAAATATAGTAGTTTATGCGGGTGATGATACTATTAATATTATTATTTTAAAGCGATATAAATTTTCTTTTGGACGACGACGACACGCACTGACATTGACACTGAGATAAATTTGTTTCTTGTTCTTTTGGCGACCATAGACGTCGCCACGCAGGTTGGTCAATGCGGATACTTCACATTGTGAAATAAATACTATCTCAAGCCTAAACAACTTTTGTGTATCTAATGCATCTTTTATATTAAATTATGTAATCACAAATAGTTTATTCTGTGGCATTTAATGATCTGTCCTTTTATGATACTTAAATACCATTACATAATAGCATTCTTCATTCTTAGGAATTGTAGAAATATTAAACAAGGTATCTTCAGCTGGTTTGCTTCCATTAATATTGTTAATGCATACCAGAATTTTCCTTGTCATAATGGTCCAATTAAAGTTAATATGGATATAATTATTTTCAAAAAGTATTGATATATCCCATTGTCCACTATTAACAATGTGTTTATAAGTTAGAGTATGACATTATTCAAAATATTAAACATATTAAACATGAGCTTCTCAGTAGAAAGGGGTTGACCGTTGATATAAGGTAGATTATTGAATGCCCCCATGGTGTTCCACAGTGGTTTCTATGGTCATACCTACTGAACTGGATTTGTAATTTGTAAATAAAGTTAATCTACTTCAATGTATAATACATGTTCTTTATTTGTTAATGCCTTGATTGAATCCTTCTACAATTTGTATTCCAGGTAGTAAATACTCCTGTATTGTTTGACCCTCCATTGCTCATCATCATATTCTTTTCAAATGTGGATCCAGAAATTCATTCAGTGGATTTGTGCTAATTATTAAAGGCAGGGGGCAGTGCAAATTTAAATTAAAAAGTAATATTTACTGTTTGTAGGTTATGCAATTGCCTCTATGGTCTATTCCTGGAGCTCTGTCAAACCATTTGAATGCTTTTGGGTGAAGCTGAGTTTTATTATAATTACAATAAACAAAACACTTCCACCTCTGCCCGGCTCCACCGATACTGTAGTGTAGGTATACCAGGTATACCCAACCGTTTAGAGTCTGCATTATCAATGGAAGGAAGGCATTAAATAAAGGATAAAACTTACCGATTAACCTCTATTGCATTTACTGCTTGTACCTGAGACTTGTGTTCCAACCAGAGCATCAATTTCGTAACTCAATATTGTTGGGTAGTAGAATAAATACTGTCATTCATGTTACATTTATATCTACCTACCGCCGAATAAACAGTTGTAATCCACCGCATGTCTTTCAATACGTAACTGGCGACGAAATAATTAAAATAAGTGGTTTTTACCAACTATTTACACCAAAAAACGAACGATTTTGATTCATTGCTAAACATGCCGTACGGTAAAATAGAAAGTTTTGATTTGTGTTCGCGAAAATGGTCCATGTACATAAATCGTGTGAAACAGTTCATAGTTTTAAACGAAATCAAACCGGAGTTAGAAGTGGCTACGTTAATAACTGTTGTGGGTGAACCGACTTACGACCTAATGTGTGACCTTTGTGCGCCCGCGACTCCGGAGACTAAAACGTTCGATCAGCTCGTGAATATCGTTAAAAACCACCTCGAACCCAGGCGTTCGGATATCGCGGAACGCCACGCGTACCGACAACGACGACAGCGACCGGGAGAAGAGCTCAGCTCTTATTTGCAGCATCTTAAGCATCTCGCGAGTACGTGCAATTTCGGTGACAAGCTCGAAGAGAATTTGAGAGACCAGTTTGTGTCGGGGCTCGCGAGTGACGAGATGCGTAGTCGTCTGTTCGCCGAACAGGACTTGACATACAAGCGGGCGGTGGAGTTGGCGTTGGCTCTCGAGGCGGCGGACCGGCACGCCGAGGCCAGCGGCACGACGGCGGCGGCACCGGCCGGCGCGATGAGCGCGGGCGCGCACGGCGCTGAGCTCTTCGGCGCAGCCCGGATGCACCGCATCGGCGCGCGCGCCATGTCGACGGCGGCGCAGACGACGGCGCAGCAGGCGGGCACGCCGCGGCAGGCTAGCGGGCGCCCGTGCTGGCGGTGCGGGAAGCAGCACGCAGCTGACCGATGCAGATACAAGCATTTTAATTGTGACGAGTGCGGTGCGAGAGGCCATCTTAGGGCCATGTGTAAGAGTGGTAGCGGATCGTCTAAGGTACGCAGGAGAAATCAATTCTTTATGGACACGGACTCCGAGAGCGAGGTCAGTGATTTCTTTAATATGTACGTTGACGGATCTAGTGATAAACCTTATGTCGTAAAATTAATCGTGGGCGATGTACCGATCGCGTTTGAAGTGGACACCGGCAGCAAAATAGCCGCAATAAACGAGGCCTTTTATAACAAATATTTTAAAAACTATAACATTGTTAAGTGTGATTTAAAATTAAGATCGTATACCGGCGATAGTATCAAGCCTCTCGGCGTAATTAGCGTGTCCGCGCGTTACTGCGACCTACCGGCGGTGGCGGGCCCGGCGCACGAGGCGCACGGCCTGCCGCTGTACGTCATCCCCGGCGGGGGCCCGCCGCTACTCGGTCGGACGTGGTTGCGCGCCCTACAGCTTAATAACATACACATTAAGCTTCACCATTTGAAACAATTAGAGACGACGGATAAAACCGAAAACGTTGTTAAACATTTGAGTAATGAGTTTTCCGACGTGTTCGCGGAGGGTCTGGGGACTTGCACGGAAAAATTCGTTTTAAAACTAAAGGAGCATGAACCAATTTTCTATAAGGCACGTAATTTACCGCTAGCCTTGCGCGAACCCGTCGAGAAAGAACTGGAGCGTCTTGTGAATGAAGGGACACTTAGGAAAGTCGAACACTCCGAATATGGCACTCCCATTGTTCCCGTTATTAAGAAATGTGGAAGCATACGCATCTGCGGAGATTATAAAATTACTATTAATCCCATTTTAAAACGAGAGCCATATCCGTTGCCCCGTATTGAGGAACTTTACGCTACTCTGAGTGGAGGCCAAATATTTTCGAAAATTGACTTGGCTCACGCTTATGAGCAGGTCCTTCTGGAGGAAAATTCTAGGGCGTGTACTACAATCAGTACGCACATGGGCTCCTTCGAGTACCTTCGGACCCCTTATTATATTATTATGGCAAGTGTAGAAATTTGTCTAGGATGGTTAAACATGTAAATTCGAGTATGTTATCTGACATGTAACAGAATGTAGGATTTAAAGTAAAGTGTTAAGATTTATGGTCTTAGAGTTATTAGTATAGGGTCAACAAAAGAAATATATACTAGCTATATCTTAGTAAATAAGTTATCCTTAAGCTATGCACAAGCTTATTGTATTGTAGTTTCCGTGCCATCTAACCGTAGATCATATCATATTAATTGTAGTTTATCACACTTATGTATTTCTAAGTATGAAGGCTTGCATACACACGAGTTTGGATAAATACTTCGGGCGGGCACGATTAGTTAGAAGAATGTCATATCGAAACTTTGTTATTTAAGTAAGGAGGTGTTGGGTAGTAGAATAAATACTGTCATTCATGTTACATTTATATCTACCTACCGCCGAATAAACAGTTGTAATCCACCGCATGTCTTTCAATACGTAACTAATATGATTTATATATGAGAGGTGCTCTTCTTCTTCCTCGCCTCCTCATGACTGAGGGTCGTGACCATTTGAGGTCGTTATTTTTTGCACTAAAGCCGTCAGCATCCCAATAGAAAAACAGGGGGTCCGATGCTCGAAAATCTTGCCTGTATGTGAGGTTATTGCCTTGTAAAGGCCTTCCTTCCCAACGGGAAGGGCCCCTCTTCCACCGGAAGAGAGGATAATTACAGGATTAAACGCACTTACTAAAGTAACATGTTGTTACATTCTCCCATTGCGGGAACAGGGCAGTTTCGATGTTCGAAACATTAGGTGCCTGTATGCGTGTAAAGATATAGTATCTCATAGAGATCTTCTTTTCCAACGGAAAAGGCCCCTCTTCTTTGCAGAAGAGAGGATAAGTGTAACACATTGTTACATCTCCCAAAGGGAGAACAGAAGTTTCGCAATTTGAAACGTTAGCTGTGTCTGCGGTCTTCTAGTAGAGATTTTCATTTTCCTCCTTCTTCGTGTCTTCATTTTCTCTCTCCTTTCACATTCCATACACTTATTCCACGAAAATAAGGCGTAATATAACTTCTTGTTAAAATAGTAGTGTGAAAATTCAAAATGATGATAGACCATCCTTGCATAATCGTATCTTGTCACAATTTACGCCTCCGACGCCAAATACTTGGGTCTTTACTATATCGTACTGCCTTTTCGGCATGGTAAAAACACTGTACAGTTGGTATTTACTAGATAATACTTATTTTTAAATAAAATAAACGCGGAAAGCTACATATTCTTAGCGCGCTAAGAAAATTAATGGCATCACATCTATAACTAATGTTGCCAGGTGCTGTGTTTTTTATGTTTGTTTTTAGACTTTAAAATTAGCGACATATATTGCAAGCAAGAAAAGTAGGTACTACATAGTAATTATACCTCGGACTAAGTACGAATATAATTAACTTTTAATATGCTTAGGAGCACATGTTGTCACGACTTACATAGGAATACAAGTGACCTACCTACAATTACTTTTTATTATAGAAAGTAAACGAGTCTACCCACATTATTCCGTATATATGACACAGATCGTGCCTAGAAATGTGCACTCTGAAATTAGTCCGTGTATAGAGCACTAAAGGAACGACCACACCGCTGGTGGTTATATGGCGTCGCCAAGGTCAGTGGCGTCAGTGCAGAGATAAGTAGGTTCAGACAAGCATTTCGTTTTGGAAGCAATTAGCGCACAAATAAACATACTGTGACTAACATGCGACTCCAATTCCGACAAACACTTATAAAAGATTTTCTCTGATATTTCTTGTTATTCTTTGCATTTTTTAGCATTGCATAATAATTAAATAATGCTTGAACACAAATCCATCCTGATTAACTGAGCTAGCAAAGCATCGCTGTTTAAGTTTGGTCAAAGAATCTTTCTTATGTCTGAATTCCGGCTGTTGACGCATTTCTCGACCGATTTTCGTGAAATTTAGACTCAGTTTTTCGAAAATGTTCAAAATGGCTGGGATAATAATAATGGGTGAGGTCTACAAATAGGACTACAGCTCACAAAACCACATGTATAGTAAGTACATATTATAAAAACAAAAAAAACACTGCAGTAGGTAGTTATTAGGTTAACTTATTATCACAGCTAAACTACTGAACATATTTCGATAAACCAGTGATACAAAAGATCAAAGCTTAAAGCAAAATTGAATAAGGAGTTACTTGGTGGTTTAAATAAGAAATTGTAGTGTGTACCCACACCACAATAAAAAAAAAGCCATACCATGTTTCATAAATTTATAAAACAACAGCGCCCTCTCGCTTGCTCGCTCACTAATGTAAAGTGGTGCGGTAGGATGTGGTAAAAGCGCCACTGACACACCTATCAGTCCAAATTTTGGACTGATAGGAGTGTTTGGACTCCAAAATTATTCTTAAATGAATAAAATTTGATAGTCTTATAATCATCGCTATCGGATCTATGAAAAAATAATAATAATAACAATTAAACTAATCTAAATACGTAAAAATATAAATTTATATATATCCCACAGAACACATGCAGATATACACCAGACACAAAATATATAAAATCAACACCGTAAGCACACCACACCACTTGGTTAAACCCGTATCTGGCCCTATAAAAAACCCGACGTCAAGTCGAGATGGGAAAAAATCCACAAACATCATAATAAAAGTATTATAGGATAAAGTTATATCTTGTTTACATTGCATTACGTTTATACTTACTAAATATATTATGCATCTCATACGTAACATCGAACCGATAAATTAACTACTGTTTAAAAGTATCGTTTAACTGGCCCTTTCAACAAGTCTATCTAGTAGATAAGAATCCGCACAAAAAATATACCTAGGTACTCGAATGCGTGTCTTTTTCCTGTTACCGATTACTAACCACTTAAAACTAATCCTTATGTTAAGACTATAGGGTCGATTCTTAAATTATATGACTATTATTTCTAACTAATTCGCTCATTTAAGATTCATCTGTTTTGTGTGTAAACATTGTCACTTATTTAAATGCTTGCTTACTGCGTAAAATTAAATTGATTTTAGCTATGTTAACTATTTATATGTTGTCTTGTAAGTGAAATTTCTGTAATTTCTTTAGACAATAAAGTTTCTTTAAACCGAAGTCTGATATTGATATGTTAATGTGTCCGTTGCACTCCTCTTTTATCCGGGCTTGTGACTGGCTCCATTACGGAGGCAGAGTTTTTTATCGTCGTGATCGGTTGCGTTAACTTTGCACCTCATTTGTGTGAAGCGCCATACGTAGGTACCAGGTGCTCACACGTATGCTGCGCCATCTCGGCCAGTTAAGATGGGATAAGTATTTGTACGAAACCAGTACGGAACCCCAAAAATTAAAAACGGATCTTTTCGGATACTTACTAAATAATGTCAAATGTAACATCACAGAAGCCCTAGGTGATCGATGTATCGTGATCCTGGAGTTTCCTGAGAATTGCGTCATAATTTCATTATGTTTGGCAATTGCACAAGCGCCATTTCATTGCATAAATATCCAGCGCCCCGTTAGCTTCGTTTAATATACTGTCCGTCGGCCGAGCGAGCACGTTGTCGGCGGATACATTGCGAGTAAATTATTTGCTCGATGTGTTAAAAGGTGGCTGATATCACGCAAAATAGGCGCATTGTAATTGTAAGACGTCGAGTTGTGGAAAACTAGCCCGCGTTAACCTAAAAGGAACCTATAAGTGGCTGATATCAGTGATTCGCATTTGTTTCGTGATTGTTACAGTTGCGGACTCATAACCACTGGTAAGTTAGTTATATTTATTAATGAATCAATCAATTTTCCACAAGGTGTCGCCATTTGAGTGCTGATTCTTAAACGACGCTACTTTTATTTATTTATTTATTTATTTAAACTTTATTGCACAAAAGAAAAACTTAACGTACAAAAGGCGGACTTAATGCCATGAGGCATTCTCTACCAGTCAACCTTAGGGCAAAGCAGAGAAATTGTAGGCGGTGCATCAGACAACATAATTACATATAATTAAAATACTCATATTAGGTACATACATACATATAATATACATAACCTTTTACCTTTACCTTTAATAATAATATTTTCAAAACTAGACCGTAGTGATAATAAAATACTTGTTTATAACAAATGTATTTTACAACACTTGTTTATACAAAAAAAAACATTTGCTCTTGAATACTTACTAGGTATCGAATTTTTCTGGCCAGCACAAAAAAAAAGGTGAAACTTCTTCTTTCTTATTTTTCTTCTATTTTATTCAGGATACTTTTAATCCATCGTGACAGTCCACGTTCATGGACGGCACCTTTGGAGTCGATTTTGGAAACTGGGACATTCTGCAATAAAGCAATTAGTAAAACTGTATACAACATTATAAGTAGGTACCTAAGTAGATAGAATTTATCACCAATACTAGTTATTTATCCGCGACTTCGTTCGCGTAAAGTGCAGAAATCTCATTTTTCTCAGTTCCCGCTATTCATTTTTTATACGGTTCAGCCTCTGTCGGAATCGGAAATCTGCAATATCAATTTGCTTAAGATTCCCCAAATTAAGGGTAATTTTAATTGTGTGCGTGTGGATTGAGTGAGCACCCTTCAAAAATGAAAAAAAATGTGCTGATCATTTAGTAAAAGTTCTAAAACAATTGTAAAACTAATTGATGAATTTGTAAAACGATAAATAAAAATAATACATTCATTAACGTGTGCTCACTCAGTTCTCACAAACTACCAACGAAATCTGTGAATGTGTTTATTTAACATTTAATATTTATACCCTGATTTTTAGTAAAAACTATGCTTAAGGTAGGTAATAATTTGTAGATCACCTGGTTACGTATTTAAAGTTTTACAAATAATTTCGTATGCTCACTCAATCCGCACACTTTCGAAAACCCAATTTCTGATAAAAAAAACTGCAGATTGAAACTTCTATATATGTGTATAGTTTAGTAAAACTCATAAGGGAATTTGTAAAATACAAAAAAAAACCGCTAACGTGGCAGATTTTTGGATAATAAATGTTTGTAAGTGCTCACTCAGTCCACACATTATTCGTAAGTTAATAATGTAAATATCTTAATATTTGTAGTATCTAGGAAACTATAAAGTAGTTCAACTTTTCCACTTACTGAACAAGACATGCGTGGTTTTAGTAACGCAGTGTAAACAAATAAAAATAGGTATAAAAGTAGCGTTTTAATTCGGTGATAGGACAAGAAACTTAACTCCCGGAGTTTTCTGCATAGAGATTAGGCAATTAGAAAAATTGGGCAAGTGCGAGTCCGACTCGCGCGTGAAGGGTTCCATACCATAATCTATAACAAGTTTGTTGTATGGGAAATATTTATTTAAATATTTATTTTATTTTGTTTTTAGTATTTGTTGTTATAGCGGCACTAGAAATACATCATCTGTGACAATTTCAACTGAGGCTATCACCGTTCTTGAGATACAGCCTGGTGACAGACGGACGGACGGACAGGGAATCTCAGTAATAGTGTCCCGTTTTTACCCTTTGTGTACGGAACCCTATTATGAAATAAAATGAACAACACCTGCAATGTGTTTATGTAATATTTAAAAATGTATTTTGCTATGTAATAATGGAGTCTACCGGCATTTCACAAGAGGTTGACCACTGTTGAGAAGAAACGCCGAGAGAAACTCAACAGTCAGTATTTTTTTCAGAAAGGATAGGTACTATTACAGTAATATGAACTATTTTAAGTAATAAAAATAAGAAAACATATACTTAAGAATAAAGTGGAAATTACAAGAGAGTATGACGATGTTATTCCCAGTTATTTTTTATTAAACATATCGACAATAAATGCATTAGGGCCTTATGAGTATGACTTGAGTTGAGCCCGGTCATGTTTTACTTATTGGCAGGAATATTTATTTGTGATCTTATATTGTTCACAGATCGTGCCAAAGCTGTCATAGACACCTTCAGAAGCTGTCAAAATCAAGCCGAAGGTCCAGCTCAGCTAGGCTCGGTGATACAAAAAGAGTCCTGACTTCCGAAACGAGAGTTCCCTATTTGTCCTGATCCTGCGCAGTTTCCTGTCAAGTGTTAGGTTGGTGCTTGCTCAGGTTACTGTGTAGCAGCAGCAAGCAAAGACAATGGTCAATTACTTCATTTACGCAAGAGATTACTCGGGTTCAACGAGGGGCAACGGGTATTATCACGACAACGGTTTGAAAACTTTACATCAGTTTAAATCTGATATCGGAAAAATAAACCGAGAGCTAGCGCAGTCCGGAGAACCCACGGAATCACGGATAGTATACCTACACTGGGGGCACACGTGCGTGGAAGTGAATGAAGGAACAGCTGTTGAAGAATATAAAAAGAGAGATGGAGATGGTAATGATACCTTACCACAAACAATTATCACGTGGATACAGGCAAATATCGATTTCAACGACGATAAAAATGGTATAAAACTACTGTATATAATAACAGATGGTATGATAAACTCCAGCTCCTTAAACTACTGTATTGACTTGAATAGGAACATGAACTATAAACATGTTGTATTTCATGCGTTTCACCAAGATTTATATTCCATCGATCTTTCTGTATCTGCGTCATTTTTAAAGGGGCACTGCTTAATTTATCGTAACAATGAGCTGTTTGATGATACAGACATTTCTGTAGAATTTGATTATGACAAAATCAAAGTAGACAACTTTGATGAGGAAAAAGAAAATTTAAAGTCTTATGTGAAATTAAAATATATAAATAGTTCGAAATCTGATGCCCGTGCGTTAGTAGAAATAGACAATTTGAAGAAACTCCGAGACAGACTGTTTAAGGAACTGGCATTAGACTCACTTAAAAGGGATTGCAAACTTAACACCACGGACAAAAATACCTTTCTAGAGGAATTTATGAATACTCGTTGGTACAAAAACTTAAATGTTCCATCCCACGACGTCAAAGTCAATATTGAGAAATCTATTACAACACTGATAAATTACATTATCAATGATAAGAAATCATATTCATTTGATACTTTGAAATTTGAAAAGAATTTTAAAGATGATGTCGTAGAAGAGGAGATAGTTGACTTACATTTCGCAGCTGAGCAAGAAATCGAGTTCCCTGACATTATTCTAGACGATGATAAAGGTGTCCCTGTTATTTTATTGACAGAGTTCAATCTGCTGGACAAATTAATTTTTCATACAACAGACAATACAGACGAGATATCACCTGCCAGTTTCTCGAAATTTAAATCAACAATGGAATGCCCGTTGTTTTTGGCAAACGATTCAGATGTTAGTGAGTCGATCGGTTACTTTTACACATTAACCGTTTACAAACAATTGTTAGAAAATACAAATAAAACTGAACCACGTACAAGAAGACCATACCACGGCGGTTTGGTGCTGATAGATACTGATGAATTTGATAAATACAATGATTACATATTGTCCGCCACATATTTCGATAAGAAAAAGGTGAACTATAATATTGGTCTGTTTTATTTTGTATTATGGAAAAACTGTGCAAAAAAAGAATGGATGGATAAAAATGTTGTTGAAAGATTAAAGAATTATGTAATGCGGCGTATTAGTACGACAGTGTGTAAAATTGGATTGTCGTCATTGCCACTGGATCCTCGGGAATGGACATCGTTGCTGACGGCTTTGTGGTACTGCGTCGAACTGTCGTCTTGTATATTCAAAGATGATCCTCAGAATTTTATGCACGAACGGTTAAGAATGCATCACGGCATAGCACATTATATGATTGAAATATTGCAAAATTTCAATTACGATTTAGATCTAGAGTTCATCAAAAGTCGTAAAGACTTAATCAGAAATGTGATGATGTTAAAGAGAATTTCATCACGTCATGACAAGGTTTACTTTTTGCTAGAAAAAATATTCAGAAAAAAGAACGGCTTTCTCGTTTGTGAAATCGAAAAGCCTTTTAATTTCAAGAAACTTAATTATTTAAAGTTTAATCATAAAGAAATGCTGTGTGATCACGTAGTAAAAGAAGAAGTGCATTTAAATGAGTTCGTTCACTTAATGTATTACTTCGACTGTAAAAATAAGGTCAAAATGTGTGAAAAAACATTTCGACCGTTTTTCATGATTGAGCAAAATAAATCATTTTATACACAATTGGTACAGATCACTGAAGAACCAGTAATTACTAATGATAAAGATGACAAAAAAATCAAAATTACTTATGAAACCCTCAATTCCTTGGATTTTAGTAAAATTTTATCGTATTATAATCTGTTCATCAGATATGTCATTGATAATGCCAAGTATCCCACTTTAGCAGAATATTTAGAATACATAACTGCGAAGAAAAAATACAAGGAGGAATTAATAACAATCTTTCCACCAAATGTTTATGACGATGCTGAACACGTGTATTCGTGTTATGAAAACGTTATAAAGAACATCGATGTCAACGAATTTGTACATGTGTGTAAAATGTATGTTAGTCGAATTGAACGTGTTAAAGTCGAAGGCATACAACTTTTCAATTCTGACGATGAAATTAAAGAATTTATTGCAAGCGAGGAAACAAAAGTTAATTTAATTAAACATACATGTACTGATAATGCCCAAAAGAAAAAAAAGGAAATTGTGAAGAGTAGCGCAGCTAGCCAGGCTCCGAATCAAATTTTATCGAGAGGACCTCGAAGACGGGCCCCGTATCAAAGTAGATCTAGGGGGTCCCGAGGCCGGAGGCCGTATCAAAATAGGTGGAGGCGGCCTCAACAGGCGCGGAATCAATACGTCGGGACCTCGGTGGCCCAGAGCCTCCCTATCATTGATACGGCCGAGTTATGGGAAGATTGGGACAAATATAACGATGTGTGCCGGTCGAAGAAAGATCGGCGGCGGCGTCTGTCAAAAATTCGGGTCAGGGTTAGGTGAATTAAAAAAAACACATGGATTAGTATTTTTTGTTGAATTTGAGATCAGTTAAATATCGAGGTTGAATTAACTAAAACATTTTAGAAATTAAATCCAAGACAAAATAAAGTCTTAATGTATATACACAAGAGAGAAAAACAACAGTCATGGGCAGTAAATAATTGTACAATAACATCTAACACGATTAAATATTAAATTACACATCACAAGAAAATACCACATAGCCTTTTTTAGGGTTCCGTAGTCAACAAGGAACCCTTTTTTTATTGAGAGATGCGTTGCGTTTGTGTAATATTACGCTTGAAAGTGTTCAATTTGTTGGATTCAAGCGTCGCTTCAGCCCCAGGGCATGTAGCACGATACAATAAAATAGCGCTTATTTTATTTTCCTACTCCATCATATTTTGTGGGGCAAGGCAACGATTTTTTTATTATTACCGATATTATTACTCATATAGAAATTAGGTGATATATAAAAAACAGGTTACCTACATTATTTGCATGCGCATAAATACAAAATTACTGAAGGCCAAGTTCTGTTTGTAAATATTTAGTTAAGTAAAGTTAGTATAAGATTTTTGATCAAGTAAAATGCCTAACGAAAAAGTGCCATAAAGAGACTGCAGTATTATATTTAATTTGTATGTGTTGTAGTAGTTAGAGCGAAGATTGTTTTGAATTAAAAAAATATGCAACTACGAGTATGTGTTTACTTTTACCGTCCCCTCGCAGTTCACGGCTGCAAAAGATAGTGTGTTATACACACGTTGTACAGTAAGCCAAGAAATTGGTCTCTCAAATTTCGACTCCACTCCATGAGAGAATCAGTGGTAGATCAATTTGTTGACTTACTGTAGGTACAGATCGCGCCTAGAGATCTGCCGTTTTGGAGAATTTTTCCCGATTTGTATGGGATATATTCTCGAGAACGTTCTCTCCCATACAAATCGGAAAGCGTTCACGAGAACGGTACGTCTCTAATCGCGCCTAATTTCTAGGAGTCCTGGGCTTCTAACTAGTTCGTGTAGGGCACTAAAGGACCGACCACACCGCCGGCGCTTCGGCGGGGTCGCCTCATTCATGCTTTGATTTAACTTACTGATAGTACTGAATATGTACATATAAAAGAAGATCTATGATATAATGATTCATCATTGATGGATATGTGTGTAGATAAAGTAGTGTATGCAACTGTACACAGGCTTTAACGTAATAGAATCACCAGTGTTTTAAGGCCTGTGTACACTTGCATAAACTAATCGTTTCGTTATAGTTCACGCTCTAGTCGAGCATAATAAATCCAAAACACAAAACTCCCTAATTTTCGACAGGATCAGCAGCGTCTGTGCACAAGCAGTAAGTAGGTTAATCAGACAGATGAGCATTTCGTTTTGGAACCAATTAGCGCACAAATAATCACCCAGTGATTAATATGCGACTCCGATTCCGAGAAACATTGATAAAAGATTTTCTCTGATATTTTTTGTTATTCTTTTATCAGTTTATCATTATCACCGATCTTGAGTTTGTGCAAAATTGCATAATAATTAATAATGCCAAATCCATCCTAAATAATTGACCGAGTGAGCGAAGCATCGCCGCTTCAGTTTGGCCAAAAAATCTTTCGTATGTCCGAATTCTGGATGTTCGGATGTCCGTTGAATTCCGGCTGTGATCGCATTTCTCGACCGATTTTCTTGAAATTTTGAGGTGAAAAAAAGAACCGACTTCAAAATAAAGTAATAAATAACTTTTCCATCTTATGTAGGTACACAGATATTCAATAAAAATATTCTTATTCTGAAAACCCAAAGTTCATCTACAGATTACATTTGAATCATGTTTTAAAATCGGTGCCAAACATCATGTAAACTTCTGACTGAATCATGTCTCGTGTTTTTTGTAAATGACTTGAACTGTATCAGGGCTGGTTAGCCCTCACTACCAGTAGTCGGACTTTGTGTGGGATTATCTCCGAAATACCTCCCACAGACCATAAGAATACCTCCAAACCCCACTCCTATTTGGTTGTTAAGTCCAAAGAGAATTATAATATAATCATGATTATAAGTCTCCAAACTATAGAACTTTAAACAAAATTAGGTGTTTTCACAGAACAGAAGTGAAAAATACATTCACTCAGCAATCCCCATTGTTCCATTATATTTATTAGATTAGACTTTTTTCAATACATTTTAATTCGTGCTCAGCGACGTGATATTATAGCAAGGCGAGCGGTAAACATTAAAATTTGCGTAATCGCGAATCGCGACATGGCCAAAAGTTTATAAGAACCGCCACAGTGAATCTCCCTAATGTGAAGGTAAATATTATGGTACCGATGGCAACACTTTGAGTCTGGTCCGCATTGTCCACTTGGTTTATTCGCTAAGAAAAAAACTATATTTTCCTGAATTAGTTTATCGAAATGACATACATTAATTTAATATAGGATATTTGAGATAAAACGAATAGATTAAAGACAATAAACATAACAAAATATATAAATGGTCAATTAAATTCAAATTAGATACAAGATACAAGAGAATTAATTCTTCAGAAACTATTAGTAGTATACAATACGGACTATAAGGATAGTGTTGCAATTAGTAAATTCTATTGTACCAACCATCTACATTTTTTTTTAAATTGTTCGTAAGTTGAAGTATTTAAATTTACATTATTTCAAATATATGTGGTTTTGAAAAATATGCTCCATCATTATGAAATTAAATATACATGTTTTTCAATGTAGAAGACACTAGTTAGACACAGCGACGCGTCTCGCCAGTGTCCTAATCCTAAATAACTTATCAAAGTCATGTCACCGAAACGGAATTAAAAAAAAAAGCTAAGCAATCTATCTCCCCTCCCCTAGATCCCTAACGAAATTTCAGGTTATCTAACTGTCACATTAAATAAAAATTCAAGAAGGGTATATTCCGAGGAACAATCCTATAATATTAAAATGGATAGTTTATCAACGGGTTCCTTGTCTGGAACACAAAAGGAAGAATTGATGGATCAAGTAAAACAACAGATTGCTATCGCTAATGCCCAGGAACTTCTGACGAAAATGTCCGAGAAATGTTTTAAGAAATGCATTAGCAAACCGGGCACGGCTCTGGACAGTTCTGAACAAAAGTGCATCGCCATGTGCATGGACAGGTATATGGACGCCTGGAACCTGGTTTCACGGACCTACAGCAGTCGTATCCAGCGCGAGCGGAACAACATGTGAAAGCGCCTTTTTTTCACGGGTATAAATGGGAGACCCCTGCGTTACTGTAAATATAGACGGAAATTGTAGTTCCACAGCATGATACAAATTGTGAGTTGCGACTGCCAGTTGTTATGTTATAATATGTTCAATAAAATATTCTAGGTTAACTTTTGGTTATTTTTTATTTTATAAAAATCTAACGCTGTTGATGATAGAAACAAGTTGTGTAGTGTATTATTACGTTAAAATGGACATGTTTAACAAGGATTATAGAAATTATTTGGATTAAAATTATGGGATACCATTTTAAGTCAATACCTGATGCAATAAAATAAAATGTTGATATAGTGTTAAAAAACTTTATTAGATCTCTCCCCGAAGCATTCTTCTCCTGTATTGGTAAAGCTTCCTTATCCACTTCTCTCTTAATTCTTCTTCACTTGGGATTTCCTAAAATATGAAATAAATATATTAACGATTTGTCATTCAGGCTCATTGACACAAAATTGTGTCCCTGATAAGCTGACAGCAGATAATATGCCACTAAAGTGGCTGATGATGTTGTGGTGTCTGGGACGCAGTTTTCTGTCTACATGATTTGCCATCTATGGCGCTCTAAAGGTTAAATAATTATTGTCCTAGCATAATCACCCACTGTATTAGGATTACATATAGAAAGTAATGTATTCTAATCCTCATCATAGCCTGCAAAACTGTGCAATGACAAGTTCCAAAAATGAACCACGGCTTGTTTTTTACTCCCAAAAACTAGCTGGGCTACAATCGAGTGAAACTGCATTAACCTGTTGAAAGCCTCAGTATTTAGATCACCACATCAGAAAATTGTGACACTAACACCAAAATGTCTCTGATGAGAAACTTTGTATATCAAATCTCTACAAGCAGTTTTCAATGATATGACATTATAGCACTTTATTTTTTTTCTATGGTGTCATGCCCCGGTGAATTGCTTCATTGCATTCAAAGTTAACACATGATTCGTTGACATCCAATATTGTCTCTTTCTTTTCAATACAATATAAGAATGATACTGTGTCGATAAACAAGAAAAAAAAAAGCATCTAAAATTGTTCTCTTCACTCTACCCAAAAGCAACCCTCGCTCATCATGAATGGCACAATAAAGGAGAATGTTTGATAGCCCACAGTCCACATTTCTGGAATAATCATCCCACCATTTTGTACTTAGATCATATTGAGAAAGTTAATAGCTAGGCTCTTGTCGTGGAGCAATTTGTATCTTATTCTTGAGCTCTCTCCTTAACAGCCCCCTCATGTACTTATTTACCTTACCTGACAATGAAATCTAGGGATTGTGACATTTTCAAATACTAGCTTAAAATAAATTAGTAAAAACATTTTTGACGCTTATGTTTAAGTTAAGAGGAGACTTTTAGACAGACTAAGTAATGATTGAATCCTTAATTTACTGCAATAGTATGTCACTTACATCCAAGTTCAGAATAGTGTCATCATAATTATTAACTTTAATGCCTGAATGTGGTACTTGAACAGTTTCCGAATCCAAATCGATAACAATATTTTGTTTCTTATTTTTAGAAGAAACAAATGGTCTCTGAACAAACGATTCACTGTTAAGTTCAGCGAGTAAGTTCCTGTCATGGATTGTGGGCATTTCTTCTTTCACTGCTACTTCTGGGTACTCATAAGTTGGGATCTTGGTCATGGTCAGCCCGGCAGCCGCAGCTGCCTTAATGGCTTGTTCCACTTTGGTTTCAATGTCATCTAGCCGTACAGATTTGAATCCTTGTGCTGGTTCTGAAAATGGTAAGAATATCAGAGAGATATTAGGTACAGTTGAGTTTTTAAATGCATGAGTAAAAATGTGATCAAAAATATCCGACAGGCCTCTATGCCGTTAACAATAGAGGCGACTTCACATAATTTTTAATCAAATTTCTGTTCATGTATTAATTAACTTTAAAATAAACAGTGGGATTCTGAAATCTGGAATGTAGTCTTAGTAATATATACCCTTTGTTTGCATCCTATCCATATGATTAAATTACTAATATTAATATAAGCTAGAGTAATCTAAAAAGATTTAAAAGAGAACAGTTAATTACAACAACATACTCTGAATACATATCCAAGGAATTACATAGTAAAGAAATGCTAAAATGGTTACCTATGTCGAAAGAGCTAGAGCGACTACTGGATGAACGAGACCGCGACCTTCGACGAGATTTCTTGCTGCTTTTACTGTGTTTGGTTCTGCTTCTTGACCTACTGCGCGACAAGGAGCGTCGCGCCCGCTTCGACCGCGACCGCGAGCTCGAGCGTCGCCTCGACTTCTCGTACCGATCTCGAGACAAACTTCTAGAATAACTCCTCCTTCTATGCCTATGAGAGCTAGACTTGCTCTTATGACTCGCTACGGAACGATCCCTTGACCGCGATCGTTTCTTGTGCTTGCTTCTAGACTTCTTCTTTTCATAAGATGAATCGGAACTGCGGGAAGAGCTTCTCCTATCACGATGAGAAGATTTTTCGCGGGGCATGGTTTAACGGGCACCATTAAACAAAAAATATTAAATAAAATATTCACAACATAACCTAAACACAACTCAACACAAAAATGACTGACAATCAATTTAATTCAATTTGACATATTTGACATTTCGTTTAGCGGCTACATTGCGTTTTATTTTGTTGCTAAACTGTTAATCTGAAAGCTTGACATGAGGTTACACTGCTTAATACATTTTATTAAATCAAATACCGTTATTTCCGTGCAAAATATGATTAATATATTTATGAAATAAGCATTTAATAGAAAACAAAAGGTCAACGTTCTTAAGTTTTTAAATAAAGTGCTAACTGTTATAACCTGAAATTACTAGATGGCGCTAAAAATACCAATTTTCGATCGTTCCGTTTCACACTTATAACTTTCAGATGCAAATTATGCATACGGAAATTTCGAAATATCACATCGTATACTTTTAAAACGTTATTATAAAAAAGGAATATTTTTAGTGCATTACAACTTTCTTAAATTTTTAAATACGTACTTAAACGGAACAATTGATTAAATACATTCCTATGCGTGTAATGAAACGCTGCGTAGGGCAGCGACCAGTCAGTCGGCCTCGATGACGGAATGTGTGAAATTTTTAAGATGGTGAATACAGTGTTTTTGATATTTTAGCGAAACTATCCACTCCAAGTTCTCTGTTTCTTTACTGAAATAAGCAGAATGTGTGTAAATTTGTGATTACGTGACCGTAATGTTTTTTCTTTAGTGTAGTGGACCTGAAGTGTTTAACGTGAGCTGTCTGATCATTGACATTGTTTCGTAAAAAAATTCAGAGCCCATCGCGATTGTTATGTTTATACTCATATCTTGTGCATTTATAGTGGCTAGTAAATGGTTTAAGCAATTCTGATGTTTTCGAAGTCATGGAGAGGCAGGAGCGAACACATGCCAACATGGAGGCTACAGACTCGGTGGACACAAAACAGGTGAGCGCTGCGGTTGTAATTGCCGGTTGTTAACAGTTTTCACTCGGCCGTGTTCATGTTGCCTTGGTACTCGTGCTCGTGCTAGCATGTCTTTATCATTACTCATCAGCTCATCAGTGCAAGTATGCTAAAATAAGTTTCTATATCCGTACTAGGGCAACATGTTCATGAAGGATCACATAGCTACATATTCATGAAATTACAAATTCGATCTTGAAATTAAGTTAGAATGAGTGTTAAAGTGACCATGTATCCTTATAAATCTAATAAAACAAAAACCAAGGTTTGACTGTGGGCGCGCTGTGCTGCCCACACTGCTGATGAATAAATTATAGCCGTAGAACATTGTTATGTTCCTTATGTGTCAGTCTAGATGCTTTTATGACATACCCCTTTTGTTCTTGACCTTTTTATAATGAGAACATGTTCAGAAATTTAATTAGCTAACTTTTCTTATCAATATGAATTTCACATTTCACTATTTTGGTTGAATAAAGCAACAAAATGACTATGTCTGTGAATGAGTATTTTATGCATTCCTTATACTGATTAGATATGAATGTTATCTTTAGAATTGGTAGGTATTGGCCATAATTCTAATTCTCAGATCAACGCCACCACCAAATTTAATTTGGCATTTTACAATGTTTTGATAAATCTACATAATCATTAACCCATCAATGAATAATTAGTACAGTACATAGGGTGGTAAATTCAGGAATGACCCAGATCGCAGCTGTTTGTGCCATAAGTAAGCAATCTGGGGATTTACAAATTACCACCCATGGTTTGTCTAAAGTTTTATGTGTTGCCTTGGCTAGGAAGTGTGATTTTCTACCCGCATCGCTGGCAGAATATCCCACCTAAAAATGTATATAAAATGGTTTAAATTGCAGTGTCAATGTAAAATGTAACTATAAATGAACTGATCTTTTAATAGCAATACTCATTACAGCGACAACTGTTGTACACTTTAAAGATCAATGACATCACTTTCTTTCGATAACACATTGATTGGATTTAAACATTAAAAGCAATTAAGTCATAGAATTTCACAGTGGGTTGGTTTCATGTCGAGTTGTTCACCTTAGCCAACATAATATTTGTACATACATAACCAGTTTGTTTAAAATGTTAATTACTGTTACTAGACATTGGGCTGGTGGCTTTCCTTGCCATTCTTTACTTTTCACATGCATTTATTTTTCTTGAGATTACTGTCTTTGTACAATGTAGTTTTATTAGAAAATTTGACAAATACCCAGGGATGTAAATACTCACCAGTGGCAAGGCATTAATGTAACAATGGCTATATTGTATCAGCTATTCAGCAATGGCTATTTAAGACCATGTTGACAGTAGGCGTCAAATCATTTGCGCCTAGCAATAAATAATTTCACTAAAAACTGCCAGAGGTATGCTGATGAGCTAAAATTTGCTTGATTTTTTACATATTTTTATTATGCCATCATAGTACAGACAGTCAGGATCCAAATTTGCTGATGAGTTTACTACTGGCGTATGTCAAATTGCATACTAAAATTGTGAGCCACTTTGGATGCTGAATGTACAATCATTGCGTTTGGGAGTAGATTCATTCATTTATTTTTGTTCTAATATTTATTTATAGATATTATTAATTTAAATTTCTTCATAAGTCAATTTTGTCATTTAAGTAGGTTACATTTTCCTTTTGGTTGTCAATGTTATCTTATCATTATCCTTATTTGTTCCATCATTATTATTTTTTAAATATAAGCTGCTGCTTCCTTGTTTATATGAATGTTTTGTATCTTCTGGATGTACAAATTACAAAGAAATGACCTTTGCTTTGTAAATCATCACTTTTTAATTAATTGATCACATCTGAACACTTGCCCTTGTCTGTAATGGTGTGGAGTTATTTTTAAGGACAAACTCCTCATTCTGTAATGGTGATATTATTGTAGTCACTAGTTTACAGAAAGTTAAACCTTATTTTTGCACTATAGCTACATATTTAGATAATTACCTCATACTTGTGTCACAATAACCTGAATCACAAATTACTATTATCACAATTAAGAAACTGAAATACCTTCATTTGCAAGCCTACATAACTGTATCTGAACTTTAAAATCCTATTAAAATATGAGAAATAGTTAACAGCACAAGTCACCAAAATATTGAAAATGGCTATTGGCTAAAAAAACGATCGATTGGCACAGTTGGAAGGCTGTATTCACGCAAAGAAAAAAGCATAAGTCTAAGGATGTTGCTAAATACGCAACGGAAGTACAATTATAAAGCGCACTTATCTAAGGTTGTCGCTAAACAAACTATTGGAGCGTCTTAGCGGTAGAGGGGAGCGTCGGCAGCCGCAGTAGAGTAGCGACGCGCGAGCTGCGTGCGCGTCGGCGTGTAGTGATGTACCCAGTGCTAGTGCAGTGAAACTATGGTGGCCATGGTAGCGTCCGCCTCAGGATACGGCACCCTCCGCCGCTTCTTAAGCGCCCCTGAAGGCCATGAGATGGGCGCCGCCGTCGTCCCCGGCGCGTCCACCGTCGTCTCGGTAAGCTGGTGCTGTTGTTAGGCTGTTACGTCGATCGGAATGCCGTATGTCCGATATGAGGTGTGTCCGACTCCGCGATTATAGCGATTTATGTATTCGATAACCGAAAAGATAACACTGAGCCAATAGTAATGTGCAAAGAATGTCCAGATCGTTATCGGAGCGGAGAACAATAAAATTCAATCAAGTCTTCGAGCTTTAGAAAGTTTCAATAGGTAATGCTGGCTTCCGCGAACTATACTAGGACGTGTAAACAGATGGGCCCGTAAAATGACTAACGTTATCTGTAACTTTGGTTGAAAATAGCGTCATGTCGACACCGGTCTAAATCCGAACGAATCCATCAGTTCGGCCACAGTTAGAGGCACACCATGAAGAGGTCGTCAACCCGACTTTCCTTTTTAATATTCCGCTGTTATTAGCATCGATCGAAATTCTGGCCTTGGCCTCACCATGTGGCCGTTGGATTGGGTGGTGATGTCATGTTCGGGATGTACGGGATGGCCAAGGTTGTGCCCGCAGACCGTGGCCGCATCTCGGAGCACGGCTCGTTAACCGTAGCTGGAAAGGAGCACGCGGTTACCGACCTAGATCATGCCAGTGCTTACTCGCTTTTTACCCTCCGAAATTAATGCAGGCCGTATCACTTACCGCAAATTAAATCGAAACTTATGTTCCATTTGCTCAGCGATACGTGTTGTCGAAAACACCTTCTTCGCGTTTTTCTATTATGGTAGCCAAGTATTTGAAGTATCTGTTCAGACTGACCGTTTCGTCGCTGCACCGCTGGACGCCTCTGATATGTGTCTTCAATGGGAGGGATACCGTGCGCGTAAGTACATTCACGATTGATAGTCGCATCGAGTTGTAATGGCTTATTGTAGTTTGAGGTAGCGGCCAGAAAATTATCGAGTTGGTAGAGTCGGCGGTGCATGGAGAAAATATGATTTTCAAATCCAAAAGGGAGTAAGAGTGTAGATAGTTTCACACATCGTTAGTCCCCTATTCTAACTGGATGTTAGTAGTGCTGTCTGTCTAATGGCGTCGCGGTGGTAATGGTGCGCCATCGGAATGGAGAGCCGCAATGACGCCGATTGTTCAGCCCGTTTCGTTTCCCACCCGCTAGCTTTTTTATTGAGACAATCCGAATTTGAATATGCCGTAAAATCGATGTTTCACTTTCGCAACGCGGAGATTGCCTAGTAACGACAAATAATAAACTTAACGTTATCCATTTTAGATGTAAGATGTCTTAAAATATCTCTACAGTTAAATTCCACGGCTAAAAGCAGTCAAACCACAGTATATTGTAGTGTTGGAATGCTCGTTTGATAAACATAAACACAGTAGTGGGACGACAACAGGTTTAATGGTCGAATCAACATTTTGATCGATACAAAATTGAAGGAAAACCTCTATTCCAATGAGAATGACAATTCAGATATTCCAAACGAAGCGAGAGCTTAGCAGCATAACTAATTATAGCAAGTGAAGAAAGTGCGAAATGAAAGGCCAATGCTAGCCGTCTATATTTCAATGTTGTTAATTAGAAATTAAATAGCTTTTTTACGCGCACCTTGGATATAAATTTTCCAGGCAGCTCATTAGGGTTAGTTTATTTTCGATCCGATTAAAAGTGTCGGCCCTTTGGCCGTTTGTGTTTCAACACTGTTTTATTGTGGCCCGTTTCGTCGGTTTCCGCCCACGGCCGGCTTATAAGGCCCGGGTTCAACCTTGTTACTCTTGTGACACGTAGGCACATCTTGTTTTGCAACTAATCTTAGGCATCACCTTGCTGGAAGGTTGTTCGTGTTAAATTCACCGCATCTCCAGGGCCCATAACCGTCTGAGTGTTGCAGCGACGAATATCCATAGACTCATGATTGTTTGATGCGTTTTTGATTTGTTGAGCCTTGGTGGTCTTATAGCGATTACAACTTAAATACCTATCAGACATCTCGATGAGATCTATTAATTATCAAATGGATTCTATTAAGAACAAGTTTAGGATAATTTTATTAGTAGGTATTTCAACTAAATTTTCGTAATTTATTACGATTACGATACGATCAGATGCTCAGTTGATTGAGCCCGATATTTTAAGCCTCTCGTATTAAACCAACAAAATGCTATTAAAGCTATGAATCAGCTGACGTAACAGTTCCAAACAATATTACGTGTTGCGTAAAACCGAAGCCCTTTGAATGTATCAAACGATCCATTTCTAATCAGAAACCTTTGATGATGCTGACCGTTTCGACATCGTGCCGAATACTTTAATATTTTTCTTCATAACACACTACCATCTGTTTGATTTATGTGGACATGAACTTTTATGATACGACTAGAAAGCATTTCAATGTAATTATGAACGTGTCTGTAAATAATAATGCTGCAATACTGAAATAGTGAAACTTCGTCGAATGCTTTTAATAAAAATACTTGTTAACTATTTAATTAACTTATGCGTGAATTTTAGTCGAAAGAACAATACTTCAATTTAGCTAATTTAATGCTATCTCGAAAATGACACAGTCATGAGTGATAAACAAAAGAAATCGAGAATGATGTGCAAAATATACGTTTTCTCTACTCATACAGCAGCGCGCAAGCAAATATTTTTATTGATGACATATTGACATCCTTGACAAGCGCCATCTGCTATACTACTGGTATAAGAAGACGTAAGTCTTTTAAATTATAGTGCAGTTACTTCGTTATATTAATGGGATGTTCTCCTTGTTATTACACGCCTTTAACGCTAATACTCATAGCGTTCAATTTCGTAGAATTTATCAGACATTTTTAATATATTATTGACCACGTTTCTGCCGCGGAAATTGTTTGTATTCAATTAATTCTACTGTCAGCTTTCGAAGTATTATCCACCTTACGAGACAAACAAGTTGGTTTCTCGAAGAAAATTTCACTAAACGCTTGGAATATTAAAATGGTCCATAGACTAGCAACTTTTTTCCATAAATAGTAACGGTCTCAGAGACAGTGAATAATGAATGACAATTAATTTTATACAGCTTTGTTTTTGTTATTGCTATCTTCGTTTTTCTTGGTATTCGTCTTCAGTAGTTTATTTTATTTTATATAACATTGTGTTTATCTACGATTAAATCAATAATTTTATTTCACACTAAATAAGGAACATTGGAATAAAATTCATTTATTTCGAGCTACATAGACTTATCATATACATATAGTAAAGATTATAATGGAAATATAAGATGATTAAATGTAACAATTTTGATCAAATTAAAATATTATTTGAAATTATTTAAAATACAAGCATTAAAATTCGTCAGCAGCATAAGAAAATACTATTATGTATACGTATTTGCACTGAAATATTAATTTACATGTACCCACTGAGAATCTCGTATTTTTTTATGTCCGTTAAAAAGATGCGACAGTGTGGCTGCCCAATTCGATAGTTTCATTCAGTTTTTTACTTTAAGGAAGTAAGCGAGGTAATGCTGCCAGTGTCTTGGGTACACTGCCACGAGGCCCGTTTTTAGTCATAATTTAGTTTTATATTTAGTTTAATAATAGGTACAATATAAATATGTAAATAAACATCAGATAGACGTATTTTTAATGACTAACCTGTTGTGTTTAAGAACGTTTCTTCAAATTAAACATTTTATTATCCCACGTAAACAATTATGGCTGTATTGCATTTCGTGATAGTATTGTAATTAATCATTTTACAACCTTTAGCTTTCAAGCGTTATTGCCGGCATCCATTTGTCGATAGTGTGCTCGGATAATAAACGCAACATAACGTTATTTGGCGTCCAGAGAAAGCCGTTGCGGTTACTTTCATGCGGCCGGCTTAAATGACTTTTGAATGAGTAGGACTTGCATTTTGATCCCTGCTAATTTACCTTGTCGAGCTTTTACTTTGATTGACGGCCTGCACCTTTGGCACAACTGTGACATGTGATAGATGGTTCTTAGCTATTTGGTGGAAATAGGACCAGTAGTTTCCAATATATTCAGCTTTAATTAACAAGTGACAAGATCTCAGCCAATATTAAAGTTAAGGATTCCAAATTTTGAAGTTATGTTCAGTTGTAGTAGCATTTTCTACATCATTATTTGAATGAGGGTCTCATGATGACCAGCTACTTGTGTTGGGGTGTTTTAAATTTGGAATTAAGCTTATTTTTTTATTGTAAATATGTATCAAATACTGTATATCAGCATAAATATATGTAAACGTTATTAAAATTGTGAAATACTTGCAACTCGGTTGCCAAGAGAGTAACAAATTAGTTTTGGGCATTTCATCCGTAGGCATAAACATTTGATGTCGACTACACTTCAGGCAATTCTCACATTTATTTGGTGTCGGTACTAAAGTGTGCAGATATTTATGGCTGCGACTGTACCTGTCTGGAAGCAAGTTATTTCGAGGCAGGTGCCATTAGACTCGGTCCTTTGGGATTCCGGCGCTAATTTGCTTTACTAATTCCTCTCGTAGGTAGCTCGTTAGCATACCCCTCCATTAGTGCTAGTGTTGATTCTAAATTAAATCACACTCCGTTGAATAGGTAGGTAGCAGTGGTGTCCATACAAATCGATTTCCATCGACTTGCCCACTTTAGGACGATTTAGCACCATTCTTTATTGCTCTGTGAAAAAAAGTAAGCGAAACCTACCCCGTCTTGCGAGTGCGGTTTTATTAATAACATTTTCAGGATTTTTATACCTAAACTAGGATTGATGTTAGAACATGAACAAAACGATACTTTAATGATTTTTGGGAAACAAAGTTTGAATTTTGTCATAAAACCAAAAAGCATCATTAAGTTATGAGGTGTAGTGTAGTATCGCTTAGGTATTAGCCGTAGACATTTAAAAAGTAGCTTGAATTGAAACGGCTTCTTTTTTAATGCCATGTTTTAGAATTATACAGCGCTGTGTTGCGAAAAGTGAAATTAAGTTCCGGAAGTCATACATTGCCATTGGCAATCGCATCATACAAAATAGCGACTATATTCACAGTCAAAATATTACTGGACGTATATTAATCACGAACACTGCATCCAATTGAAGCTCCAGAGCTCTTTAAATACACTCGCGCCGCGTGGAGCTGAGAGCGAACCGCTAAGCACGAGTATGATTTAAGAACGCCTATGTTGGAATACTGTTAGTAAAACATTTATCGTGTTACGAAACAACATTGAGCGCATGAATGGGCCACTCTCTTCATTCACCTGTGACGATATTCGTCAATGGAATATTCGAGCGTAGAATTATAGTCTCGCATATAAACGTTGCTCAAAGAAATGTATGTTTAGTACGTATATTGTATGATGGTAATTTTTTAAGGTTGTTTTATATAACAGCTACCTTTATGCTTTGAATTGACACGGCCCCCGATTAAAAGGGAAGGCGAGAAGGGAGATGCCATAAGCACTTTTTACCAGATTAAAAGCATTTTTTTCTTTGTACCTACCTAGAAGGAAACATACTAAGGGTCGATACAGACGGCCAGCATTCGAAATGCAACACAACTGCAAGATGCAGTAGATTTGCAGTATTGATGCAATTACGTCAACTGCAATACAACTGTCATTTTGTGACTCGGTTGCAGCTAGGACCTGTGGAGCCAGAAAGTCTTAGAATATAGAACGTTTTTTTCTTTATTTCACGGCACATTGAATTTGTTAATTATAGTCTAGTCTATTTCTTAATTTACCTTTGTGTCATTATTTATAAAATTATAGTGTGTTGTATAATTCAACATCAGTCTTCCCCGCTATTGAAGTCTGTAAAAATGTCTGATGTATCCTCTCCTAAGGAGGTTGTATTTATTGTTGCTTGTATTTATTGCTTTCAACAGTATTACATTACACATACAGTTGTCGATTCATTACACATACGATTGGAAAACAAGCCGTCAACTGAACCGACTACGTCCAAAGTAATGAAATTGACATCGTTTAGAGAAAATGCTTCAATCGAGTTTGTAGAAAAACTTGAGCAATTTAACGGTTTATTAGACGTAAAATATGTTGGTTAGACGTATTTTGCGGTGAATGTTATATTGGAAGGGCAGTTTAAATGTAGTTGTAAAAATACCTTGACTATATATCCACTAATAAGCTAAAAGATTAATTGATATGTTCGTTTTATGTTCAATTATCGGTGTTTTATGAGGTGTATTAATGTGAATCTTATTCAGTCTCTTAAAATACTTCTTTACCTAAAATAGGGTCATATGTATTGATTTTCTTAAAGAGTTTTTCGTATATGACAGCTCAAGAAGTATGAGTGATTAGAAGTTGCTTTAGATCGTCAAGATTTATAATCACTTGAGCAGAGCTAAGTATTTTGTGAACATTGAGGAACCTACAAATAAATAAGTTATTTTTTAGTTACTCTCTGAATATTTGCTTGTACGTTCTAAGTACCTTTCCGGTTATTTATGGTTGAAACACATGTCAAAACTACATACCCTACTACAAGTTTTACATCTCGAACAGGTGTGCATCAACCTTGCGTTTGCACATCTGTACTACATTTTACAATAGGGCTAAAATTAGTTCACAGTTGGCAAAGCCGTTTGACAAATGTCTACAATGGACCTGTATTCGCCAAACGGGTTTGCGTTTGTCAGACGGCGGGCTTTCTGAGAATATCCAGGGCACGCCGTTGGAAAACTATAGAGCAGAACTGGATCTCAGGATTCTGCTTGAAGATTCGAAAAATTCAATTTAATAAGAATCAAAATCGCGTCCAACGAGATCAATACCACGTCCCACATGTGAGAGCTATGTGAAGGATTAAGATGTATCTGTAATTGTATACTAGGAACTTGATACGTCTGTTGACAACCAAAAGTACTTAAAACAAAGTTAGGTACGAGGTTTTGAAGAGTACTAACAGATTTTTTTGTGAGTTTTGGTTGTCACTAGTATATAATCGGTACATTTCCCTTAGTTATTGCTTTGGTTTATCAGTAGTTGACAAGCACTGGCAGCAAAACTTGGCTGAGTTTGTCTCAAGTGCAGCAATAAATTTACCCGAAGTCGCATTCACTCACTTTCGGTCTTTGACAAAGATAACCATAATAAATTAATAAACAATCCCAATGTGTAATTTTTGCACAGGAAGATATCAAATATTTCAAGAGACCCATAAAACAGCATAAGAAAAGATGGCACCGATCCAACTTGCAAGAGAATGTGAATTTTACGCCCGTAGCGATCAAGATCAAGGTTTCTCCACTGCCGGTGAGCTGGACAATGCTTCGGCAATGTCATCGTCATCACAATCGGAATAGAAACCGCCTAATGCATTTATAAAAGCACCGAGACGGGAGTAATCACGTCTAGTCGTCTGGAAAATCTCCATTGCTTCCCAAGAAAGACGTATCTTGGCTGAAATGTATCGCCAGTTACGCCCCTATTGCACGGAAAGCACAGACCGACCTGAATTATAAATCAAAACTCCTTGCTTACTGCTTCCAAGCAATACTGTTGGGCGTATTTGCTGTTGCAGAAATTTTTTGCCATTGGTTAAATATTTGATGTTTAGGTAAATGAAACTTCATTTCAGTCAGAAGTTGTTTATTTAAGTGCTAAGGTATCACATAATAAAGGCAGTCTCAAAAAGTAAAGATTGGACAATAATACGACTCATTTGTCTTCCCCGTCTTATCGTTCCCACCCAAACAATTACACTGTTTACTTTGCGAAAAATCCGGAGCTCGCCCGAGAAACTGTCGTTTCACGCATCCCCGACAGAGATGTCGAGATTCTTGTGTAATTCTCACTAGACCCAGATTCCGCAAGAACAGGGAATGCCGACAGACTCCAAACTATTCAGACACTAAACTAAAGCCACAAAGGCGTATTAGCGTTCTATGTCCCAACGCGCAAACGCTTTCTGAGACCCAGCGTGGCTTTTTCACGTCGTGAGAACTGGAGGGCTTAGCATGCATAAATAGCAGGCCTATTCATTTATATCTGCCGCTTCTATATGATTTATCAAGGAACTTTGATTACATTGTCTGCCACCAGTCATTCTCGGAATGGCTCCATTACGCAACGGCATGATACCTTCACTTTCTTCTGAGATGTAGGTAATGCCTAGCTTTAATTTGATGCGAACAAAAAGTGCTCAATACACTTTTTTCATGCATTCTTTACTACATAACTTTCGGATTCAGTCTGAGTTATCTGAGCTCACGAACACGTTTTTTTAGCACGTTAAAAGGATTTCTTGAATGTCAAGATTGTGTCGTGTAAATTTAGCTACATTCAGTTCCGTTCTCCTTGCCTCCTTCATTCGTTTATCAGTGCTATGTTTAGTATTCGGATAACACCGTATTCAGCCGACGTCTGCAAGCGGGGATCGATTTAGTTTTCAATTCGAATCCCCGGCTCAGCTGGATGTTATACTCTTTACCATAATGATATTTTGATTCCCGCCTCTTTCGAACTCTCTGTGCAAGAAAACCAACTTAATTCTTTAATAATAACTTAATCAGTGACGTACTTTGTCTCACTCAGCCACGGCACCCAACGGACCACTCTCTGTGCTTTATAATAGTGAGTGACGTCACCGAAGAATGGGAGGCAATTTAGTATTCATACCCGAGCGCTGTTCAAATAGGTGGATGGCCAGGTAAGTACGGAGTGTCGTGGCGTGACAATACGCTGTTCTAGTACTTAAATGATGATTGATGACTGAATCGCGATGATTGGAATCTCTCGCTCCGCTAGTTTCGTTGACACAGAGGAATCCATGTCGGTCTAAAAATGCGTGAGGTATGGTATCTTATAAATCATAAAACAGCAAGTATTGCTTTCTCGTAACTGAAGTCTATTCCAATTCTGGGCCATACGTTTTTTTCTATCGTTGCGTGTGAGATGTAGTTAAAAAGCTCCAGCCACGTGTCGCATATGCCGGACGACGCCTATACTATTGTTCGACTTATACGTATATTTACCCAACATTCGGACGACATACCAAAAGTGGCTCCCGGCGGCCGTGCCACGAATTTTAATAACATGTAATCAAGTGATGTTTCGCCGTCGTTCTCTCGTTAGTGACAGACTAACTACTATGAAAAGCTACACTTTTAGTATTTGATGTTACTGACGCCTAAGATAGTATTGAGATACAATTCCGAACTTCGGAGTATTGTCTTATATACATTGGTATTCTGCTAAGAGCTTAAGTTGAGGTGGGAGTGGCCTTCGTAGATTTTATCATTTGTAACCTGGAATTAGACCCACATTAACATCTTAAAGCTTGCAGCCATGCAGTAAGAATTTTGCTACATGAATTGTGGAGTAGTAATAACAGAAGTCTCACATGTTACCAGTTGAAAGTGAGTTTACTACACTAAACCTAGGCCGTTTCGTCTGTTACAGACGATTTTATGCGATGCTATGGAGACACCTTTTTTGGTGACTGTGTAGTCCGATGCGAGACCGGCATGATCGCCCGCACTTCTACTACACTACACCTGCTCTAAACTGTCAGTGCAGTAATAAACTCCTAGTTTATGCTAGCACATCCTCCGTATGTTGTCATTTGGCAAAATCGCGCGGGTTTCGCATCGCTTCCTGTCCAGACAACTTTCAGTAGCCGTTCTGACAGTTTCTAATCACATATTTGACAGTACCTACTGTGGTCCAACATGACGTAATCGTCTATGTAATAAGCAATATCCGTTGGAACGTTTAGTAAGGCGTATCGATCGCTATAGGCCTAAAGGCAGGTCCGCAACATTCCATTCCAGCCAGACATTTCGTCAGGGAGCTCGCTTATAATGTGTTTAAATTAGTTAGAATAATTAGGTTGTCTGGCGGTTTCAGTATAGGTATAACGATTTTGGACTACGATAGTCGACAGAATCTTCCTCGCTTGCCGCTTAGCTTCATTTTGGATATGTGTTGATTACCGAGTATGGTCATCCAAACTAACTTGATGGTGGTCTTTTCTGGTGAAGCTATATCTGCCATTGCGTTCTGTGGAAGTACACAGCGCATAAAGAGGCCAGTTATTAAATACTTTTTGAATAGAGGCTAGCTATTAACTAATAAAGGTGTTATTAAAGTGATGGAGTCAGACTAGTATGCAAATGCTTACGACGACATTGCAACCTGATCACACCGATTTTACTCAGGCATGAATATACTAATTTACGCAACAATTTTATGTATTATCCAGATAGTAAAGGCGGTCAAGCATGGTCCGCTAATCAGGTCCATAAAATCTCGCTGTATTTTGAAGTGCCGATGAAATAACTTTGCCCACCTCTGCTCCAAAGCATGTTTAACGAAATAGCTAATACATCGTTCGTACTAGAATTTACTAATGGTTATGAAACGTTTATATTGGACGTCTGTTTCCCTGCGCATCTCGCACTTTCACCGCCATCGTATTCCGCCCAACTGGGTCACTCGATGGATCGCGGATTATCAGAAACATGTATAGCTACTCTAGAGACCGCGTTAGAGAAACCGGTACTGTGTTTAATGGTCAATTATGAGTGTCTAAAGGATGCGGTAATGTGACGGGTGTGTGACTTCAAGATTAAATGTTCCATTCCGTTTCGTTTGGACCCATCCAAAATTAACCTAATTTTTGGGATTTTTCTTTTTTATTTAATGAACGGTAGTTATAAGTAATGATTAAATCTTTATGCTAGTTTACAGTCGCAACGCGTCTCTATAGAGCGCGATTCCTATGGACATGGCTAGTTCATCCCTTGCTGCACTTTTATTGCTCTTATAGATAAAGTAAACCAATAAATCTGCTCTCACTTACTCACGTTTACTAACAATTAGGCATCACAACGCTGCCAGACTATAATATAATTGTGTTTCATATCCGAGAGAAAGTACTAGAAGATCGATCATAATATCCCCGATAATGATAACTTATCGTGCGTCTTTTGTTTTATCTTCGATGACAGACTGAGCAGGCCGGTTAAATATCACTCAAAATGATATTTGTTGCAATACACTGGTAAAATTGCTTTGTTCCATACGATGACTTCCTGTGTTATAGGCAGACCATGCTGAACCTTGACAGTGCTCCGCTAATATGCGCGTAGGCTCTGAGGCCGCTACAATTTTCATCAGCGTATAGCAATCAGCTTGGCCTCTAGCCATTATGTAATTTGGAATTGAATTGAACATGAACCTAATTTTAATTGGATGGGAAGGGAAGCGTTTTTGCGTACATTTAGTTGACAAAATGTGCGCTGCAACAAATGTAACTGAGTATAATAATTCCATCTACAAACAAAAGATATGTCGTCGTCAGAATTGATGTATTATAATTACTGCCTTGGTGGTTATAAAATTAATCCTAGCCTTGAGTGGTGTTATTAAAATTAGTTCCATTGAACGGTACGTCAAATTGAGGTTTCATTATTTTGACAATGTTTGCTATATTTATTCTTTTGGAGCCATTGGAGGTTTTCTATTATTCGATGATTTGTCAGCCGTAAACCTAATGTAACTCCAAGGATGGCTATTGGCTGCGTGGGTTTGGTATTTATATTTGTCGTTAGGTTATGACTTCATTGGTCGTTATCGTTGTGTTAGCTCTGTCACATTTGTATACTGAATGATTTGTAGCTTTTCGAGTTTTGAGGCTTTTTAATGTTCCTAATCATTGCTTTTTTTTTGCAAATAAACGGCATTGCTCTAACGTTATTACGAATATGGTTCTGTCAACTGTTTTGGAATTTCATCCTCTTAAATATTATTGGAAACATGATCACGATATGCAGTCAGCAGTAGAAGTAGTTAAGAAGACTAACTATTTTCTTGATAATAGAGGCCGTATGCCGTATGTATATCATTTTAATCACTTAGCGTGCCTAGCAACTACTGCTAGTCATCTGGTGATGCATTTGTTGGCGACTATTATTATCATGTGGATTTTCAACCACTTCTACTTAAAATGTTGTATGAGAAGGATCTTCCGATGACAAAGCATCATTAATAGCATCGACAATAATTTTTTACTAAAATCTTATTTTACCTCAAGTTGTATTTCCAGGGAAAATACTGACTAAGCAACAGTCAGGTGGACCAAAAAACATAATCAAGCAATGAGTCAGGGATCTAATCATTTATCGCTTCCCGTACCTCAGTCAGACTCAGAACTAATTGACTGTATCATTAGTTCCACTAGCAGCGAAAGCTGGCAATGTTACGTTTCGCTACGTTTTTCAAATGCCCTTGAATCTTTATGGGCTTTATAGAGATTGTTATCAGGTGCACTGTTTATCAAAGGAGCGCAGTCGGAGTCGGTGCTCGAAAGTTTTGTTTGGATGGGTTTAACAAGGCTTCTTTGTAATGTTAGCAAAATAAAACAATTTTTGTGGCTGTAAACACACCGAAATAGTATTTAGAATAGAAAACTTGGTGTTGACGTATTATCCATTATTGTTTTAATGTAATAAATTTTTATTTTGGTGTATAACAATGGCTTGATTCAGTTCACTTGGTCAAGTATCTGCACTTGTAGCACAATAATACAATATGACATCAAACACGTTTATTGTATTACTTTATTACTAATAAAGTAATACAATAAACGTGTTTGATGTCATAAAAATTTAATCTGCATATATAGACCACACCGATACTTTAACAAGTCTGGATCAAACACATCGAGTTTTATCCAACTGTAGTTGTTATTTTAATGAAGCTTTACAAGATTGATGTCATTGGTTGTTTCAAGTTGTAGGTACGCGTACTATACTGATGTTGTTTCCTGTTTACTAGTATGGGCAGATCGTTAAACAGATTCCAACAGCTTTGCACCGCGTCACGGCAATCCTATGGCAGTAACATATGGGTACAATTAGCTGCGATTGGAACGTATACCCATGTAGGGTGCAATAGATGAATTATGTATTGATGTATAGGTATAACTATGTAATGGCGGACGCGAAGAATTCTTTTTCACAGCGCCGCCTGTTTGACTTGTTCCTTATTTGGTAGCCGTGGTCATGAATCATTTCTTGTTCCGTTGTTGCCAAACTCGTGTGATGAATACCCATATAGAAACCTATACAGTGTACAGTGATTGTTATAGTGCAAGACTCTGAGTGGCACTGCCGAGCCGGTTGGGTCTGGTCTTCGGATTGCCACACCGAGTAAGGCGCTCCATGTGTCGCGCTTGCATCACTCCGCCGTGGCTGATGATGTGGTGGAGTACGTTCGCCGGAAGACTGGCTTCACGCTGAGGGTGCAACAGCTGCAGTCCCGCCATTACGTGCACTTCAGCTCGTTTGTGGTGCGCGTACCGCGGCCGCTGCAGGACACCATCGCAAGTGCAGACTTCTGGCCGAAGGGTGTTGTGTTTCGGCAGTTCCGGGGCAATCTGCCAAATCCTGCGCCAGATCAGACGACGCAACGGAGCCGCTGTTACGTCGCTTAAATCAAACTAGATTTAAGTTTTTATTTTTATTTTCTGTATAATTTTGTAGTTCACAGTGCCTTGGTTTAATTACTGTAATGCTGTGTAACTCATTTGAATAAATAAATAAATAAATAAATAAATAGTTTCATATTCCTTTGTAGCGAATTCGTGAGGAAGCTCTTGATGCCAATGTCATTTCTATCTATCAACTGGATATTACCTTGAAGATAAACTTAAGGAAGTACTTAAACAGGTGAATATTGAATTGCTTCATTCGGAGAAAAAATTGTACACCAATTATGACTTTAATGATGAAACAAGAATGGCACTCGCACCTGGAAGAGCAGATGGCAAGAAACCTGGCATCTAGTACTGAGCAGTGCGATGTATTAAAATTCCGAGGTGCACCCGACTACACCGTGTATAGTTAATTAATAATCGTTCAACACGCGACGTGAAATGCTATCATTTGTGATAGGCGCATAATCTTTATGCTGAGAAAAGTTATCTCACGATCATGTAACTTTCCGCTCCCGTAGACAGATAAATTATAATTTTCTGAACATTCCAACCTAGCGACAATGGGAGACTATTTGCGGGAGTGCACTAAGTCATAATCAGTTGGTCAATAACGATCATCTCTAACTACAAATAGTCTTCCTGTGTTCCATGGAATAAGAGCACACAAATCAAGTGCCTACCGGGAACAAATTACAAATTTCTGAGCATTCCAATCACCTGACAACAAAGGGAGACCATTCACTTAGTGGGTGTAAGAAGTCATAATCCGTTGGCCAATAAGAATAACAATATCAAGCTACAAATAGCTGTCCTGCGATCGATGCAATAGGAGCACAATCATCGAGCACTTAATACAATTAAAACACTTGGATAAAATTTGGCCATAAGTCATAGTTCGGTGATCAATGACAATGAGCACAAGTCAAAAATATCTGATACGCGTTCGATGGAGTAAGAGCACGCGAATCAAGTGGCTAGCTGATGGATACAATTAGAAATATTCTGAGCAATCCAATCACCTGGTAACAAAGGGTGACAATTGACTAGTGGGTGTCAGCAATAAGTTATACCTAGTCCGTTGGCCAATAACAATCACAAGCTACAAATAGCTGTCCTATCGAAGGAATAGGAGCACAAAAATCAAGCACTTGGATAAAGGCTGCGGGGGCGGCGTGGGCGCGACCTCAGAGCGCGCGTGGGTGCAGGTGCCAACGCACCTTTCCAGTTTCCACGGTTCCGAAGCTCCGATCCCAATCGAGAATCGACTTGCGGTTCTTAATTGTTTCGCAATATGCACTCGGTCGACCTCTTGCGTCTAATGAAAGCACCACATTGTACAGTATGCCTCGAATATTCATGTTGGATCTATTTTGCTTACATTTGATTTGACGGACCAGACAATCTGGAAGACTTCCCATACTTATGCAAATTTACGTTAAATCAACTTGTAGACAGCGGCGCTATCATAGCAAAGTCCCATACGTTTCGTATGCTGATTAAATCGAGTTTGACACACTAAACCCATCTATTTAGAAGCCGGAGGACATAAACCTCACAATAGAGTCGTCTGCAACAGATTGGTTGAACGGTATACCTTCACTTGCCCGAATTTCATATGCCCGAATTTCGTATGCCATAATATTCAGTTGACCGAATCTTGTTTCTTATAATTATGTTTCCCATAATCATTGTTTGCCATAATAATCCTATGACCGAATCTTTATTTCCCATAATATTAATTCCAATAATCACATTTTCCATAAAGATTGTAATCCATAATTGTCACATGCTATAATTTCATATGCTATCCAAATGGAACATAGGCCGAAAACCGACATCTGTAGGTTAGTTTTGTTTTATGACCCCGTATAGCGGAGCGTCAAAATACAAACCCAATCGAAGCACTGCTAGCTTTAGAAGAACTGCTACCAAATAGTACATGGATCTAAACCCGAAAACTATAGGTTAGGTTAGGTTTGTTTTGTGACCCGTATAGCGGAGCGAGCGAAGCGAGCGGAGCGTCAGAATGTTTGCTTCAAAATACAAATCCTAATTTAATTTACAGTTTCCTAATTTACAATCTAACCTAGTTTTAGAAGAACTGCTACCAAATAGTACATGGATCTAAAACCGAAAACTATAGGTTAGGTTAGGTTTGTTTTGTGACCCGTATAGCGGAGCGTCAGAATGTTTGCTTCCAAATACAAATCCTAATCTAATTTACAGTTTCCTAATTTACAATCTAACCTAGTTTTAGAAGAACTGCTACCAAATAGTACATGGATCTAAAACCGAAAACTATAGGTTAGGTTAGGTTTGTTTTGTGACCCGTATAGCGGAGCGTCAGAATGTTTGCTTCAAAATACAAATCCTAACCTAATTTACAGTTTCCTAATTTACAATCTAACCTAGTTTTAGAAGAACTGCTACCAAATAGTACATGGATCTAAAACCGAAAACTATAGGTTAGGTTAGGTTTGTGTTGTGACCCGTATAGCGGAGCGAGCGAAGCGAGCGGAGCGTCAGAATGTTTGCTTCAAAATACAAATCCTAACCTAATTTACAGTTATAGAAGAACTACGATAAAAGGACGTACGACATTCGACCAGAACCGAAAACTTTAGGTTAGGTTTGTATTGTGACCATGTAGTACATAGTGTCTATGTACATACGTGGCCACAATATGCCTACAGAAAATAAGATGCTAAGCCAGGTTGCATTCGCACAGAAACAATATTTAGTATGGCGTTTAAATATTCTATCAAACAATATTATGGCACTTAATACTATGGAAAACAATACTTATGGCATTCGTGTCATTATGGCATATAATATTCGGGAATACAAGAGTATGTCAAATGAATTTTCTAGGAAACGAAACATTCGGGCAAATGAAATTCGGGTAAGTGTAATTCGAGCAAATCAATATTATTGCATATAAATTTCGGTCAAACAATAGACAACCTGGTTGAACACGTCTGTGTATAGGCATTAACAATATTCTGTAATTGCTTGACATGCATCAAATGAAAACAAAAGACAACCATTTGAGGGAGTTGGCGGACTGGTTACAACAATATTATTTGACGATAGTACAATAATATTTGACGTAATTGACGCAGTGTGGCGCTATATAACCTATTTAACTTACCTGAGAACCATTATGCATCTAATTGCACGTACAATGCAAATACATCTCTCCGTATTTGTCAGCAGTAGCACTTTGCCTTTTACGAGTCTGCATTCAATGCAAACTAATAAGGGCACGTTATCTGATATCTTGGTTAGCGACTTGCGCTGCATTGTTACAGCGATCGGTGTGAGGTTCCCTTGCTTTTGTTTGAGGGGCTATTGTGGTTAATGAAAAAGGAGGCAAAGAATATAAACTATTACTTAGTAAAGACGCGACACTTTTTCCACTTTTATACGTTTATATTTGCAGTTGAGTAGAGTTGGATTGGGTTTGGTTATTTAAGTCTTTATATCGAGATTGTATTTAGTTTCGGGTAGTACCTATACGTTTAATGAGTCTATTAACTCTTCAATAACCTTTGGGTATCCGTATTACCTTATGTAGTCAGGATTCACGGCATTGAAATTAGTGCAATTATAGCTCGACATTGATTTAACCTTATAAGGGGTGTTAGTCAGTATAGGACTGTTATCCGATTGGAATGTACTAGCGGAAGCAGCTTCCGTCTCTAGACGAGAAGTAATGTGTGTGTGTAATGAAGACGTCTTATTCAGCAATATTAGCACGGCATTTATGGGTGATGGAGTGTTTCGAGCACCATTCCCGTGTATTACGACATTTCGGCGTATATATAATTCTTTATGAAGACCGACCCGATTTCCGAAAAGCCTTCTTTTTTAGAGTTCACCAAACGGCATCTGACGTCAAATGTAATGCTATACCTATCAAAATTTGACGACGCGGTGGCTCGGTTTCTAAGCCTTACTTATAACCTTTTAAGAGTTCTTAAAGTCAGTCTAGCACAGTAAGTCGATTGGAATGTACTAGCGGAAGCTGCTTCTTCCGTTTCTAGACGTCGTAGAGTAATGCACGTTGTAATGAAAACGTCTTATTCAGCAACGGGAGAGAGTGTTCGGCGATTCCGCTAATTGCCCAGCAATTAACTAGTACGAATTCAGTGTAGAGAGTGGCCTGCCCGCTCTACTTGCCATATGTTGCACGAAAGTACTTTACTACCAGCTCTTTATAGGCGAAACGCTCGGCATTTTAATATAAAATGCAAATTTAATTTATGACGGTTTCCATAGCAATGCGAGCAATTTTAGTTAGATGTTCTGGGAAAGACGCGTATTCCTAATGTCGTCGGTATCGGATCTGCACGCTGCGTGATGGAAAATATATTCCGACTGTTTTGTTTTACTAATTGCACCAGTCGCAATGTTATGGATATCAGAATCAGAACTCTAATGTATTGCTCGCTTATGAATATTTAAACGCTAGCACAGCTAACAACAATGAGACGATCCGTGAGATCAATCCATAATTCAAGCAGTCACGCGGTTCACAATTCCAATTTCAGCTTTCCATGTTTAAAATAGCGCAGTTTACAGCCCGGAGATCTCTTGTGTTCAAAGTGCTCTTTGATATGGCGGCACCTCTGATTGGGAGCGAATAGCTTCCTATTCGGGAGTGTCTCTGCACGGCCTATTTTTAACCGACGGTATGCATCGGCACGCGCCCGACCTTTTAGCGTTATGATTTAGCCGTGGGGGCTACTACGAAGTTCCAAAACAAAGCAACGATCTACGTTATCACAGATTTATGTGGGATGGAATAAATTTTTACCGTTGCATTTCCCGACGCCTTTACGCATGAGATCTTTGGAGTAAAGCCCGAGACGTTATTGATAATGCTGTTTTCGCACACTCTATCTTGTCTCGTGTTACAAATCGGCTTACAGCTGCTATATACATTGAGCTTTATTACCACCGAGAGAATGCTTCGAGGGTTTTGTTTCGAACCTATTACTAAATCACTTTGATCCCGCGGTTTTGATATACCTCTTTAAGAATGGTCTATGATTGACGAATGATGACCCTTATACCACTAATGCGCATTACTAAACTCCATATAATAACACTTTTATTCTACTTATTTTGTTATTGAGCGCGCACTACCGTAAATCAGCGGCTTTTTGCTCGCCTATAACGCGGTAACATCACAGTTAACACTACCATAGATGCGATAATGATTTACTATGGGATCGCATGATCACGCCGCGAAGAAAGTGATCGTTTAATGGCGCCGCGAGTTTCACACTTGAATAACAGTTATAAAATAAAGCACCATCTTTATAGCCGGGTCATTAGGGATATCATTATCGATGATCTAATAGTTGTAGACCTTGGCATTGGAGACACTTAAGATAACTAAGCTTATAGTTACATTCCTTGTACAGCACAATGCGACAAGTGCGAACTCCGAATATTTCCGTTTTTTTGTGTATACTATTGATGTACCGTGTGTAGTGACTGTACCAAGATCTTCGAGTTTGGAATATTTAGTACACTTATTTCGTTAAAATTAAAATCCACACACAATAGTATATTTCAGAATATCACATCAATTTCGATAAAGCAATTTGTTATGCATGGTGCATCACGAGGTGGGGTGAAACCCACTCTAAGGCAGCGTCGATTTATATAAACTTTACTTCCTTAATTTCAAACCATGGGTTCAAAGGTGAACCAACTCGTATAGATAAATCTCCGCTAGGCCGTACAGGTCGTTCTTCTCCCTCAATTGATTGTTTAAACTTATCCCCTCGATAAATAAACATGCTTAAAGGAACATTCTTGTAAGGTACTTTATGGTAATAGACTAATGACTATGCATTATCTACCCGGTGACCTTTACAACAGCGATCGTTCGTTAATGGTTTGTTTACGTTACTCTATTAGCACTAACGCTAGACTACCTCATTCTTCGATATGAAGTCATGTTAATACTGTTACTTTTCGTACGGTTCATATGAGCGAGGATCATTCTTGAGGATGTTTCCAGATATTCCTGGCGGTATAACGTCGTGTAAGCGTGTAAATTTTGCACCTCGTCGGTGTGATGCATCATCATGGACTCCAGGTGTAAACTAAATTAAGAGATCGCGGAGGTTAGGCATGGAGTATAATGCTGATGCTGCTACACTTCGTTGGAACTTACTCCTTTTTCTTGGAGGCTGTTTGCATATACTCCGAATGTCGAAAGTAGTTGTGCTATGTTTGAATCATGTTGAAATACGACGTGAACATGGCCGACGTCAGATCAAAATGTAGTTCATCCAGGATAAATATTGCAAATAATAGTTGGACGATCATTTATAGGCTTTTATTGGGCTATATCAACAGAAATGACCTATTAAAGTGGCTACTTTCTGAATCGATATCGATGTTGATGCAACTGGGTACTGTCAGCAAATTAGGACAAGGACTGCTCACTTACCGATTAATGCGTTCACAATAAGCGGACGTTGCCATAACACAGCGGTTGACAATAATTGTCCTATTCGATAGTTGTTAACTGGCTGAATGGCTGTGGCTAGTTCACGAGAGCGCACTGACAGTGCTAATGTATATAGAGTACAGTCGAGGAAATTGGAACACGTGCCTTTTCGCTTTTATTACATTGACAAGGGTTAAGTTAAGATACATAGCGTCCCTAACTAGTACAGTTGCTAAGCCGCCAAATTGTAATGACATGGATACCACACTAGCCCTAGTCGCTTTAACTGACCGTAATAAAAAAAGATATATAGAGGATTACTTGGTCCCGCTCTCCCGCCATACAGGGGGCGCATCTGACTTCCGTCCACATCTGAAAACAATCACCGCAGAGTACTCTATCTATGGAAAAAAAATCATGCTTGTAACCCGATGCGCACAATGATTATGTTAGAAAACAGCGGATTAGCAACTCAACTAATCAGGCAAATGTTAGCACACATTACTTAGCTGTCTGAATTTGTCAAAATCAAGCTCTATATATGGAATGTAGTATCCACACGGTAGGAGACAAAGACAAAACACTACACGCATAGTGCATATTGCAAAGGTTCCAAACACGGGGTATTCGCAAAACGAGCCCATATTGGGCATGATGCAACTCTTCGTGCGATCTTTTTGAGGTTTTAATACTTTTTTGTATAAGATAGCGTAGATAACGGTCACCATTAAGGAAGTAATTAAACTGTTCTAAATTTACAACGAAAAAAGGCTAAATTATCTGCTGTAGATGTCGTTTTTGACATTTGAAAGTTGTGTCAGAATTATTAATGACGTGATGTTTTCTTTTGTTACAGTCAAAGCAGCGCGCTTCGATTAAATGGCTGCTGGCGAAGGCGTTCAACAACAGGGTCCCGGACAACCTGCAGGAGCCCTTCTATAGGGACCATGAGGTAATCATCCTCAATATGTTGGTGATGTGACAATAGTTTAACAGCATCACAATACATTAGGCATTATCAAAGTTAAAGAATTTCGCATCGATTGAATGGCTGCTGTCGAAGGTGTTCACCAACAGGACAGGGTAACAACTGACCTGCAGGAGCCCTTCCATAGACTATAGGTTTATATCCCAAGAGAAGAGCAATAGGCAGTGATACAGGGCAGGGATATTTACATTTAAATTAATTTGCTTTATTTGAAAAAGTAAGTGGTGGACTTAAAAAACCGGCCAAGAGCATGTCGGGCCACGCTCAGTGTAGGATTCCGTAGTTGCTCATCCTTCACAATAAACTGCTGTTTTAAGCCCGAGGTTTACGTTAAGAAAGATTTTAAGCTCTATAAAAAGGTCGTAAACGCCCTAGAAACTGTAATCACTTATTACCTTCTGGAAGTCAACTTACGACCTTTTAAAGAAAAAATATGAAATTTGGCGATAACTCAAAAACGGCTCGACCAATTTTGTTCAATATAGTTTTCATTGAAAGTACTTATAAGGCCTCATTAACATGAATTTTTCCGTTTTTTTTTGACCCGTGGTTGAAAAGTTAGAGGGGGGGGACACTATTTTTTTTGTTTTTGGAGCGAATATTTACAAAACTGCTGACTTTATAAAAAAATAATGTTAGAAGATCCTTATTATTTTGACAAGACCTATTCAACGACACCCCACACACCAGTGTAGAAAAGAAAAAAAAAATCACCCCCACTTTAGGTGTTCGAGAGCTACCCGAAAAAAAATATATATTTTTTAATTTTATTTTACCGTTCTGTCGGCGTTATACTCATACCAAATTTCAGCTTTCTAGTACTAATGATCACGGAGCTAAGCCGCGGACGGACGGACGGACGGACGGACGGACAGATGGACTATGGCGAAACTATAAGGGTTCCTAGTTGACTACGGAACCCTAAAAAACCTGTAGTAGAAATATATAGTGAAAATACAGATTGATAAACTGCCCGTCTTTCGTCCGTCCGAAAAGTACGTCGCAAGAATATACGTAATTCGAAAAAACTTGCTTAGTCCTTTTTAATAAAATACTGGATCTATTTTAAAATCGGATCGCCTATGATAATTGAGTTCTATTAATTTGACTGACCTGTTTCCCATCTCTTTCGATATCAAATATTATATAATAGAGTGTGAGAGAGAGCTGCAGGAAATTGTAAGTTTCGGCTCGATGTGTTAGCTTTTCTGACATATTAGGAGCGAAAATCGTCTTTAAACAGTTTTGTTAATTCTTTCTCCATATATAGCAGAAAGAAAACACTAGTGTCTCAAGACGGTAGCGGAACGTATAGTACGTTCCGCTATACCGTCGTCGGACACTAAAATCTGGCTTTAATATAACCATACGCTCTCTCGGAAGCTCGGAACGGGAATACGCAATATCATATATTTCTTAATGACCTCATCCGAGCTGTAAATCCCTTTTCAAATGTGTCCACCCACAAGCTTTACCTAACTCAGCACTTCTGTCTTGTCTATCAAGTTGTAGTATCATAACAGGACAGACATGCCTATGGTTTTATACTATACGGAACCAGTAAACGCTGTCTGCAGGAAACATGGTATTTACGAAAGCGCTATAAATTATCTTATCTAGATAGACCTGTAGTTAGCTGTGTTCGGCCGTCCAATGCAATGCCGGTGAAGATTTTAAAATATGTTGAGGCATTACTGATATTGGATATGAAAAGTCTAGAGCCACAACGATGAGGGGTTATTTAGAGAAAAATTGTTAACAAGTCTACGCGACTTACAGGACTTTTTTGGTGTGCAATAAAGCATTTTGTATTGTATTGTACGAGTTCAGGAAATATACTCATATTAATTACTTCTACGAAATGATTTAACAAAAAAATATAAGTTACAATTTTTTTTTATTAAAAATGTATTAACTTTGCGGGTTTGTGATGGTCGGTTATTGTTTTCTCCTCGAAGGGTTGACAAGCAAGAGCAAAATCTACATACATAACTTTTTGTAAACCGCCAGGAATCAGTTTCTATTATTGTATGTAACGCCATTAAGTACTAACATACCGTCGCTTCCATGGTAAACTTGCGAATCTCTAATTACGTGAATTTTGATTTGAGACCAAATATTTGCAAGTTTTAATATTTTTTGCTTTCTGACTTGTACGTCATTGTAGTAACGATATTCATGTCCTGACCTGATCGAAACCCAACGCCAAACGTATAGATTGCCTCCCAAAGCAATTCACTTTCTGAATATAAATCACATCAACTTACGTTACCTTTAAAATGCTATTAAAATTAATCCAAACTAACATCTCTTATGCTATGCGCTTGAAGTGCTATCACCTTATGCTTAATTGCATCATCCAACCCCGCGTGCCACGCCGTCGTGGTCCGAAGACAGTTACAGTTTCACTAAATCACGCTACTGATACTCCAGCTTAGATAACAGGTCATCGACCCCCACTTGGCCACAAAAGCCATCAATGTTTGTTCACTTCTCACGTTTGCTTTTCACTGCTATTGTCTAACAAACTTATTTGTTTGCGTTTGGAAAACCGCGCTCTATTTGAATTAAAATGGCCATTTTACTGCATAGCTCGTTAGAAATGACAGTTTATAGCTACTCTCGTAAATATGTACTGTATAAATAAACGTGAAGATCTCGCGCATGTTTATATCCGACGAGAAACGTTTAAGAAAGCTAATTTAGCTCTCAATGTTTATTTTATTAAAGTAATCATGATCTGAATGCCTTAACTTGCGGAAAGTAATTGGTTTTCATAAAGAGTTGAAGCTTTAAAACAATGCGCGTACTAAAAATGAGTTTCCTTCGCTGCTCCGACAGTTTCGTTACGCAACAAGGAACCTCATCTTTCAGACCAAGTTGAGGTATAAAAGAAACGGCTGCGGGCCCAAGTGGTTGCAAAACGCGTACGAATTTTCTGCCCTGGGACGCGAAGTAATCTATTTTCACTACTGATCGTTCGTTATTTATTTACGTTACAAGACTATCAGGTTAAGTAACAAGTTTCGTTATCTCGAGCATTTCGTTTGTTCTCTGTTAAATGTGTTTCTGTAGATAAAGCGATTAATGTTGGAAATATTTACCCGTCGCAAGCAAAGGGAATTCTTGAAATAGTTTGATGGTTGTTCTAAAGACTTCTAGTCTAGTTGTTTGAGCTGACCTACATTTTCTAACTATGGCGGTGTTTCTTAGTGCTTTTAGGTTTCAGTAATATAAAGTTTAGAATAGACTATCTATACACTTCAAGTTCAAGGGTTTAATGTTTGCTAAATATAACATCTCAGCCATCCCAAAAAGGCCAATTTTTGCGTAAATTGCAATTAATGTAGCAAAGTCCATTACTATCTACGTATTTACTATTCACTAGTAGATTTCTTATAACTATCAATCTTGTGATAGCTATAATTATTAACGGAGTTAGTGGACCCGTTATCATTTACCGTCCCCATACCGAGAAGCAACAGGCAGGTGATTGACATACAAAGGTGGCTGCGTGGCCCGGAAATGGGTCGCAACAGCATATCATGCATTTCTGCCATTAACATGTTTAAACAAATATATATGTGTATTCAGACTTGAACTTGTACAATTTCGCAACAAATATCGACCTTGACAACATCTATTTTTGCCAAGATACTAAGGCACAGCATATTGATCGTAGAATCATGGACTGGTTGCGAGTCACGCGAGCTGTGTTCAGTATGGTGCATGCTCCGTAGCTGGGAGTGCCTAAATGGGCCATTCCAGTGATTAGTGGCGTATACCTTCGTGTGTGCTAACCAAATTATATGTGACGTGAGAGCTTTCAAATTATCCTAATGGTGTGTTCGCTTTTGGATTCCCAATTAACTTGTCTACGCTGTGGCTTAACAAGATTCCACAATAAGTATTAGTAGAGTTCGGAAATGTTATCCCGCTGAAATTCAGCCTAACGACGAACTTTCCACCCTTGTTGGTTTGCGGTGTCGGATCAGCGCTGAATACTAAGAACTTTCATTATCTGCTGCCGACGGATGTCCATTAACAAATGTTATTGCGAACGGGCTTGCTCCAATATTTGTGAGTCTGCAGGGGTGTGAATTCCCTGGAAGGATGCTAAAGGATTCTGAGACAAGACAATGTAACTGACCGTTTAGAGCAACTAACGAGTTGCAGACAATTTATTTCTGAATCAAGTATATCATGCATCGTTCCTTACTGCCAAGACTGTATTATACTTTGACAAAATAATGCGGAATACGTGTTTTTGGCGATGTTATCTACCCTAATGCGAATTCCCGCGTGGATCGGACAGCCGAAGCCTGTTAAGCGTGTATTGCATGCATTACGTATATTTTACACCAGCTACATATTACAAGCTTATCGGATTTTTTCACATAATTCTGCGCATGAAACTTGAACTGTAGTACGAGGTCGTGAGACCGTACTATGTCTCGGTGGGGTTCTGGGGTTAACAAACTGTAAAAACTGTGTCGCTATTTATTGCAAAAAAATACATTGTAAATACCCTTTAAAGTTAAAGCAATTGAACGATTCACTGAACCTAGAATGATTAAACTGAATGGAGCTAATCAATACCTTATAAGTTCTACAGACACACGTATATGGTTGGAGAACGATTTATTATTTTACATCGCCCACTCTTGTCTCCCTTGGGATGTAAGCGTTCACGAGTTCATTGAAATATAAATATGAATGTCCCTTTGAAATTCCAACCTGCAGTTCTGCTTGAACGACATCGTCCCGATCCGTTTTTCACGATGGAAATAACCTCTAAAGAATGCAAGTTTGTAAAGCTGTTCCACCAACTTATTCTGCTCCCTGCAACTTGATATTTCCATGAGCAAACGCTTATGCTTATCGTCACAAGGGTGATTTTGTAATGTTACTGTTAACGTGAAGAGCAATGCTGTGGATGTTCCGTAAAAATAGTCAGCACCATTTCCGCCATCGGAAAACTGATCTTTTGTTCTTTTCACCGTTGACCGGTGACTCAGCTGGTTTTGTCGCGTACAAAAATATGTTTCCTGATTTATTTTCGTCTGTTCAACATCTCCAGGTATAATCAACTTTGTTACCTGGTCAGTCAAAACACAATCGTATCTATTTGTGAGTCAGCTCAAGGGCTACTGTTTCTATAACATCTCGTGATGACTCAACTTTTGCAACAATTGTAATTTGTTCCGGCTCTTATGATTCACCCTGAATCTGATTACTTTAAAAATCCCGTTTTATAAACCTCCGCTTATAAAACGCTTAACCAGTTATGTATAAATTAGTATTGGTAGCTGATATTTGACCTAAAAATACTGTGTACGGTCTAAATGCATCTGAACAATTAGTTGAAACGGACGACTGCTTTTAACTTGAGTACCCGCTTAACGATTTCAATCCTGTTTCTGCTTCTATTTTTAAACTTCAAGAAGACTATAATAGTCCTTATCGTATTTAATAATGAAAATCGATTAACTTAATAATAATAAACCAGGCTCAATCCCAACATATGGATAGTTAATAAACAGTGAATCTGAAAACACTATTGCCGATATTGCGAACGGAAATTGCTTTTACATTCATAAAACCAATCTCGAATATACATGTGAAACCGCTAGTTTTATGAGCTGCTTTCATATAGGCTCTGGGAATTTGTTCTGGAACCTTTTCGCTTCGAACTAAGGCACAGATTGTGGATGAAGTCTAGGCGGCTAACAGATGTGCATAACGAGTTTTAGCTGGCTCGTTTCGAGGCTCTGACTCTAATGTTTTGTACGCAATTGGGATTGTAGGCCACAGAAGAAGTTTGTCATAATAACGCGATGATTAAATGACATCATAGATCTTAATATCAAATTAATGTGGTGGCCTACAAATAAAATCAAATTAGTTGATTACTGAGATTCGAAACTAGCAAATGACATCTAGTGGCACCGTTATCGTAAAGCCATCATATTGGCAAAGCCTATTAACAATTGTATTAATATAGGTATATATTAAGGACCACTGTCTGAAAAAAAAAAAAACTTTTACTTTGATTAATATGTCAATTCCGAAATCATTATCGGGAATAGATCTCTTATACCGCAATAAACAATTAAATTGTGACACTATGACACTTGTGAGAAATTATTCATATAATTTTTTTTTACTTTCTTTTGTCCTTGCCATTTTGCAGTACAAGTCAAGTCAATCGTGACGTCATCACAAAGAAAAAAATATTAAACGTATCTGTACTTAATTGGCAAACGGATGAAAGTAGTATCTTAAATTGGCCTATATTTTACGATTTCAACCAAAAAAATGGGTTTCACTCTTTTGGTTTATCCCAATTGTGAAGTAATACGGATACATCACCTTTCATACGTTCGATGTATTTGGTAGTTGTTGAGCAGATGAGGATGCATCATAACATACTGGGTTGTTTTATAAACATTGGAGCAGCTGATTATACTTGATCTCGATAAAACTAGTTTTTAATCCATATGAAAAGATCTAGAACTAGTCTTAAAGGTAAATCATCTTTTGTTTATAATGTTTTTTTTATTTCGTTTAAATATAAAACATCAAACAAATATTTAGGCTAGAATCTCGATCTTTGTTCCATTAACCAACTTTGTTCCATCAACCTTTAATGATGGCTGTTGGTCCGCGATACTGTTACAGGTTGTCCGATCAAATCGTGACGTTCGATATCTGTGTATCCAAACCGCCGTCAGCGGAAACACGCGAGCTTTCGTCTCGTTCTCGTTCCAAAACCGTTATCAGATGACCTGAAGGCCGCACCAGAATTGCGATTTTCGTCAACCGGTAGCGTATAGGTTGAGATCGCAACACAAAATCTACCTCTCTCTTTAATCTGACTTTTTAAATATTATTATAAGCTTAACTTGTGTACCTATCTATAAAACTGTCTGATCCGATTTACAATCGGTTTTTTTGTTTGAAAGTCGACTTTAACGAGAATGTTCCTAACTTTAATTCATGATGAGCAATTTGGTGATAATCGATTGGCTGTTTTCTGGACATGTCGGGTGGTTTTGGTGGAAACTGCTATGTAGTCCATAACAGGAAACAGGGATGCAAGTGCGCTTGTTGTGCTATTCAGCAGTGTCTCTCTTAAACTGTACTAAATAGAAAGGGATTGACTACATTTGTCGCGTGGAAAAGAGTCGCGTGTAATAGTTATGCTAAAAGTACGTTTCTATAAAAATATAAGCTATATTTTAGTAGTCAAATGACTAAATTATAATATTTTATGGGTGGCGCTACAGCAGGTTGTTAAAGGTTACATCGAATATTATGACGAGTAACCAAGTGTCATTGGGTTATTTTACGTCTAATCTTGTATTTAAATTACATTTCATTTGGACTAGATAACGTGGAGAAGTTTTCAACGGGATCTTAAACTAAGCAGGTTGGATGACCCTTATTTCTGTTGCCGTAGGAAACGTAAATCAATGTTGACAATTCACTGGTCCGAGTGCCGCGTGTGTTAATAAGTAAATAATGATAAACTTTCCCAGCGCTTGCTTTTAATTAGATTCCATTGATTGCGTCTGTTTCGAATTGGCCTTTTGTTTAGAGAGCAAATTAAATCAAGTTACTTACTAGAACTAGAACACGAGTTATCCATACGCTGAAACGGTAAATTGGGAATTTGTGAAAATGTATGGGTAGTTTTAGGCGTAAAGTAGGGTAGAAAAAATAACACGACAGAGCTTTAAAAAAGCTGGTGGTTTTAAACTGCGAATATTAAGTTCTTTGATTCATAGCTAAGAACACTCGATTTTTGAGACAAGAAACGAAACACCCATTATTCGTTAGTGAGTTCAAGTGAGTTGTAAACGACACAGATTTTCGGGCACACACATTAAACAAAAACTTTTTTCATCGGGAACGAATGATTAACTATAACAAAATACATCATTTCGCGTACTGCACCTCTAGCAGAACTGGGACTTTTTCACGTGCGAGATAAGTATATCTTGGATTAGAAGGTAGTAACCTATCTCTATCTGTACAGTACTGTGAGAGAGTGACAATGTGATACTATGTCGTGCGACATGAGTCGCGATCGCGAACCATAGTTGTGCTAGACAGGCTGATGTAGCGCTTAACCGAATGCAAACTATAATGCGGTAACAACTGTCTTCACAGTCCGCGTATACTGACATCCGCTGACCTGGTTATGAATTCACGGCGGAGTTTTACATTGTTTTGGCTCGAAACTGAGCCGCTTATATCCGCAGAGTCGACGTGAAATATCAACACAGGATTAAATTATGTTTATACTAATAGACAGGGACTAAATTCTACGTGACTAATGCCATTTGTCACTGAAGTAACTGATTCTGACGTTTTATTTCTGATTAAGAAGAATGTCTGCTGTAAAAAAGAATTTAAGACGGTGCGTCAAATCAATAAAGTGGAAGTGACTGGCAGGAGTCTAATCACACTAATATTAAAAAGGCGAAAGTTTGTGAGTGTGTTTATGTGTATGTTTGTTACTTCACGCTCAAACGGCTGGACCAATTTTGATAAATTTTGGTATGATGTTAGCTGACATCCTGGGTCAACACGGCTTCTTTTAATTCCGAAAAAATGTAGTGCTCCCGTGGGATGAGCGGGTAACGGTAATGCCAACGCAAAAATATCACTAATCACTAATCAATGCTGCACGAATAGCCAACGGGGATATCACCATTAGAGGTCGTTTCGTCTGTTACAGACGAATTATCAAAGTGCTGACATAACACAAAAATGGTTGCCTGTCCTAAGTATAATATACTTAATGCTGAGATATATTGCTAAATTGTGGACATCGCCTGACTTAGTCGAATGCGGGCTCTGTGTTTTCGTTTACCTTATTATGACAGCAGTCCCGTTACATAGTGTAAAAGGCTTTGTAAATTCTTCTTTTGTTGGACACTTGAAATCACAGCAACTCGTAATTTATGACAATTTGAGTGCTCCAACAATGTGCGAGTTTCTGTTCTTTTGTGTCTGACACCCGTGACATCTCACTTACGAGGTCAAGGCGTGCCGCAAGTCAAAATAAATGTGAGACTACGTCTAGTTGTCTCCATACAATTGGCTGCTTTTGAGGCTGAATGTATCTTTCTACACTATTATGAAATAATAGTCCGAGTCTTGACTGTTAGAAATCTTAGTTTTATTTAGAATAGGTGGTAAACAAACAGCGTCATCTGTCGAGTAATGCTGACGACGTTGTTACAAATGATGACAGAATGCTTTAACTCGCTGTCAGTTTGATAAGGATACTAGGATTAAAACGGGCTTCGATCAGGGAACCAACAATCGGAATCTGCATTTCGAAAACAATATTATGGCTCCTAAGGGTGAAGCCAGACGTAGCGTAATTTTTTTGAGTTCTGAGTCGCGTAATTTCGGTTGCGCCATACATCATGTCACGTGATCACGTCACACTAAGTATGGCGCGACCGAAATTACTTACTTACTACGATGGCTCAGCGACCCGAAGCGAATCTTGGCCTCCAATACGAGATCACGCCGCTTTTCTCGATCCTGCGCCAGCTCTTTCCAGTTGGAGGCTTGGAGTCCGCGCAGATCCGCCTCTACGATATCCCGGACGCCCGAAATTACGCGACTCAAAACTAAATAAGTTTCTGTCAAAAATGACATTTTAGTGGCAAGCTTTTATAACCGACTGTACTTTTCTTTGGATATCCATCAAATGCTCACTGAGACGATTCTAAAGAGCCCAAGCTCGGTAGGATTGCTTTTTCTATTATAGAGTTCCTATGGCCACCTTCCGGCTCCATCATCAGATCAGCCCCATGGTGCCATATTATTGTATTGTCATCAAAGTTAAGTAAGTATGCAAAATTTCAGCTCAATCGGTTGACGATATCTGCTTCAAAATTGAGTTGCAAGATTTCACCCGAACAAACATACATTGAAACATACCATGCAAGCTAAATAAAAGCTTGTAAAAAAACAAATACGCTCGTCTAGCTTCACCTTAATAGTCCTGATTCAGTTTCTAATGCCGGAATTTTAATTTATGTCTTTATTTAGTTTATGTCGGCAGTTCATTTCCATTCACGTTTAATAGTCGCATTGATTTGAAACCGTTCATCCAGTAGGTATGAACTACCGGATAAAACTCTTTTATTTTTATCATGTTAATACCACCATAAACATAATACTATGATGCAAAAAAATATTGAATAACTGTAGGTAACATTGATTACGTATATTTTCTAAAGGTCAACACTCAACAGCCTTTGCAGGATAAATAGTCAGGATTTCCGAGATGTTCACTTTACCTAGTTTCGTATGCGTATTACTTTTCTATAGTATCTGCACCTCTCGCACAACTGTGACACGCTTTTTAGGGTTCCGTAGTCAACTAGGAACCCTTATAGTTTCGCCATGTCCGTCTGTCCGTCCGTCCGTCCGCGGCTTAGCTCCGTGATCATTAGTACTAGAAAGCTGAAATTTAGTATGAGTATGTGTATGTATAACGCCGACAGAACGGCAAAATAAAAATTAAAAAAATATTTTTTTTTCGGGTACCTCTCGAACACCTAAAATGGGGGTGAATTTTTTTTTTCTTTTCAACACTGGTGTGTGGGGTGTCGTTGAATAGGTCTTGTAAAAATAATAGGGGTCTTCTAACATTATTTTTTAATAAAGTCAGCAGTTTTGTAAATATTCGCTCCAAAAACAAAAAAAAATGTGTCCCCCCCCTCTAACTTTTCAACCACGGGTCAAAAAAAATCGGAAAAATTCATGTTAATGAAACCTTGAAAGTACTTTCAATGAAAACTATATTGAACAAAATCGGTCGAGCCGTTTTTGAGTTATCGCCAAATTTCATATTTTTTCTTTAAAAGGTCGTAAGTTGACTTCCGGAAGGTAATAAGTGATTACAGTTTCTAGGGCGTTTACGACCTTTTTATAGAGCTTAAAATCTTTCTTAACGTAAACCTCGGGCTTAAAAAAGCAGTTTATTGAAAAGGATGAGCAACTACGGAACCCTACACTGAGCGTGGCCCGACATGCTCTTGGCCGGTTTTTAGATATATTACCTATACATATATCTTTGTATGCGATACTGTGAGCGAGTGACGGATGATGATATGTCCCGCGACAAGAGTCAAGAACCACAGTTGTGAGCGACTTTCTCGCGCGAGATATATTAACTATCTCTTTCTGTACAGTACTGTGACGGCCTGACGGGTGACGGTAAGTCGCGCGACAAGTCGCAAAGTATAGTTGTTCTAGACGGGCTGGTGTAGTTGTGTTTGCCAAGCATTGTCGGTTAGAAAGTTAGGTTATATTCATATGTATTCCGGGGAATCCGTCCTCGGCGAGTAGAATAGGGCCGATTGGAGATCGGGCCAAGGTTAGGTCGCGTCGTGACGACTGTGGACGACGTCTTTCTGTTTAGTGCGGTATTTGCATATCGGTGATTGAATAGATATAGATTCTACTTTTGAACCTGTTGCTTCTACACCATTGATACGAATATCAAAGCCCTAAGAAAAAAAAAACAGTAACCTGGCGGAAGAGATCGGGAATAGAACCCGGTACCTCTGGATTACCGGTCCAACGTGTCAATCACTCCACCAGTCCAGCTGTTGCTTCTGATTATTAATCTCCGACGAAAAAAGAGTGTGTGTCTGTGTATCTGTCTGTGGCATCATAGCTCTCAAACGGATGGACCAATTATTTGACTTTATTTTTTAAATTAAAATACTTGTCCGTCGAGATGGTTCTTAGCTATGTTTGGTGGAAATAGGATCAGTAGTTTCCAACATATGTTTTAATTGGAAGAAAATTACAAGATCTCAGTCAATATTGAAGCTAAGAATTCCTGAGTTATGTCTACTTAGTTTAAAATCTTATTTTTTATGCAACCAATGGATAACTGTTATTGGCCCTGTGTTGTTATGTAACCAACTTTATATCATAATGTATATTTACGGCTGTTGTTATCCTGAATACCAATAAATAAATAAATAAATGTTCAGTTTAAATAGTAGCATTTTCTATACCACTCACTTGAATGAACATGTCCATTAATAATAATAATAAGGGGTCATTATGAATATAGCGAGGCCTTATTTCAAAATAGTCCTGTCATCATTTTCGCACATTTGGTTTCGTTCACGCTTCGTCTAATAGCATGTTAATTTTGCACCCAATTAGAGCCGAATGGTCATATGTGTTATAGAAATGTACTGCACATCCGTCTAAATACTTCTGAGATGCTATTATGTCCCCCGATTCAATATCGCAACCAACCGGTTTGTTGTTTACTTTGCTTTGGAAGGAGTGGCTATATGATCTGTCGTACACGTCACACAGAGAATATTGATATCAGAAAGTCAACTGCGATGTGTAAATGTTATTTCAAACTTCGAATGTTGTTTAAATGTAAACATATATATGTACCTGTATTTTACTTTGGACAAATTAAACCAACAGCAAAAATATATTCACTACCATCCAACTAACCAGCAACGTATCGATAAGTAAGTAAATACATATTAAGGGGCAATCTTATACGAATGGAACTAGTCTTAAACTGAGCAATGCTTGTGCTATAAGTACTAGACGACGATATACATAATATATTGATAACATCCATGACCCAGGCACAAATATTCGACTTCATCACACTATATTTGTCCTTCCCGGGATTCGAACCCAGGACCGCCGGGTCAGTAGGCAGGTGCACTATTAACTGCGCCAACCGCGTCGTCAAAATCGATAAAATTTAATTCATTAATAATAATTCCTTATTTATGAGTTATGTATTAAGGCGTAAAAGTAAAGGAGGATCTTGCGGAAAATTCTGGGCCCAACCTAAAGAGAAGATGGAAGCTGGAGAGTGAAGAAGAATAAAGAGATCGAAGATCTAGTGTGGGAGCCTAATATTTTTGGAGATCTGGCTCGGGCACGTTAAGAGAATGGGAGAGGATTGTGCGCCAAAAACCGCTTATCTGGGACGACCGAGTGGTCGCAGACCCGTAGGACGGCCTAGATATCGCTGGAGTGATGAAGTCCAAAATATATCAGGGACCTAGGTATCCTTTAATGACGAGAGCTGGCTCAGGATCGTGGAGCGTGGCGTGATCTGGTGTCGGAGGCCACGATCTACTTTGGGTCGTTGCGCTCACTTAGTTAGTTAGTACTACGGCGTACCTATTTGGTGTATGGTTCATGTTTGTGCTAGTTAGACTTCTGTTTTCTTAGTTTTCTGTCTTTATACCTTAACCTAGTGACGCAATATGACTCTGAAGTCTAAATTTAAAACGGGCATATGTTTACACTTCCAAGTGAATCATTTGTACAAATTAAACATGCATCCATTTAAGGAATGCTGTCATTGGTTACATCATATCATAATGTTATGATTTACATACTTTGTTAAACTAAATAAACGAGCGTCGAGGTTTACCGACATAGTTTACGTTTGTGGTTATACGCATGTTTCTCTTCTATCATTATCGTTTTATGTTTCACTTGTCATTATACGGTCAACGTCATCTTTTGGTTATGCTATATGAGTTATCATTATTACATAGTTGATTATATTAATATTTTTTTAAAGGGGCCTTTGAAACTTCAGTCATCATTGTATTATTTTCCTGTTTATAGTCAAAATAAACTATTTTCTCCTGCCGTGTAACACATTACAATTCTTCTTTGTGCCTTGATCTTTGTGTCAATGATTAAATTAAATACACACTTACAAACAGAAGCTAGGAGCGATCACTAGTGTAGGGGCAATCATCGATAAGTGAGTTTATGGATACAGCAACTCCCTACCTGTCACAATAATCCGATGTCAAGTTATAAGTTGCAAGTCACTCTCGCACACATATTTTTGCGTGTTGGAAAGTGTGCACACAAAACGCTTCTTTCAGGTTTCTTCAAGGATGCATGTGCTGTGTTTCATACGATTTGTCATTCAAGAACAATTAAAGCATGAAGTGTTAATCAGGAATTCTATTTCAATAAAATGGCAGCGCTGTCAGTCGCAATGATTTATTGAGCCGTTGCCTTAAGCTGCGTGGGATAAAAATTCTATCGTCTGAATCGGCATTCGGGTTAATGTGCAAAAACGGAGTCGGCGCGTGCGACACGCAATTACAACTTGCGTAATGGTGCCTTCATACTCGCCATGGAATACATGTTTATGATGGAAGAGGCTCATCATAAACTTAAATGCCAAGAGTTTGACTCTTAACCCTTTGAGCGCCAAGCGGCAGAGCAATTCACCGTGGCACTGACGCCAAAAACCCAAAAAAAAAATATGCTCCAAAATCAACAGAGATTGAAAAACACAGATAGTGGTTTGAATTAGCATGTTTTTGACCATTAAAATTTTTGACATCAATAGGCGTCGTTGGCGTCAGTGGCACGAATTCCTGATGACGTGATTTGCCGTCTTTGGCGGTCAAAGGGTTAAGGACCATGGGCAGCTGTGTCCAGCTTGTTGTCCATAGCAAAATATTAAGCTGATATTAAGACCTATCTAATGACTTACCTCTCATCCCTGTTGTCTCTTGGTCCAATATGGCGATGGTCCTTTAGTAGTCGGTGTAGCCGTGTCCATCCAACTCTGTCCATAGCAAGTTCCTTGACTTACTTCTTCTATTTATTTGTCTAATTAACTATTCGTGGCCTTCCTGGCTTCCCTTCAACTTTTCCTTATATGATGTTATTTATAATATGGTATAGGGAAAAGCTGTCATTTCGTTTATGATGGCAATACATTTTCCCTCTAGGTACTATTTTCTATAATTTTCAGCAAAAGTATTTTCCACTCTTTTAAGTAAATACTTCTTCATTAGTAACTTTTTCTGTCCAACTAATATGGAGGTGGTATATGAATGATAACAGTCCTTTAGTGCATGAGACGAGACAATATAAGATACTGTTTAAAACTGTGTTTTTTTCATCAAAACATCTTTGTTGGCGGTAGTGATAGACGCTAAATGGCATTTCCTTCTGATTTACATAAATAAATAAATAAAATAAAAAGCCTTTTATTTCCTAATACTTAAATTACAAGATATTATTTATTTGATTTACATACTAGATTTCAATTCTATCTACTGAATGTGGGTGAAAATTTACTTGGCGTTTGATTAAATGATTAACTATGAAGCGTGTAGCTTAAATAGTAAACATCAGACAACGATAAGCTTTGCCACTCTATGCAAATATCAGTTGATGAGTTAGAGAAAAGGATAAACCGCCAACCTATAAGTACATCAATTCGAATTAATTTAAAACGAATTTACTAACAAATACGACAGATCCAAAAACCACTGCAATAGTAGCGTGTAAATTTTGAACATTATAAATAAAAACGAATCCATACTTCGCCCTAATCCTAATCTATACACCTAATCCATGGGGCGTTTTACAGTACGCACGTCAGTTTACGCATTAAAATAACGCTATTACGCGTGACGTCATAATGTGGCTGTCTAGCCGACCGCGCCCACTTCAGCAAGGTTATGTGGTCACCCCGCGGTGACGTCATGCTGAGCCACCCTTGAATCGTTTGCATAAATGAATGTCATTGAAACCGAATATGTCGTATGTTTGAGGATTAGGGTAGAGTTGTAGGTTAAACATATATGCTAAAGTCATGATCATGAGATTAGGATAGCAAGGTGAACCTTATCTCAGGCGATTCCTCCTACACTATAAGTCAATATGAGCATTCGTTTTTAGTACACGTTGACGTTTGTATGTAAGGCTAAGGTACTTTTGACGAGTTTGACGCTACTTAAAAATGGATTAAAGTCGAACTTCTCGAACATTTGAGTGAGCATGCGGGCCGCCAACAACTTCCAATGAATAACTTTGAAGTACAAGTGTACAACAAATTTTTATCCTCAAATAAACAGTGTGCTCGTTTGTGTTCATAAGAAATAGGAAGGCAAAACTTTCAAATCTTCGATTGAACATACATTTAGTAAATTTCCCGCTTTTATTCCACCTACTTTAATGCCCTTCACCGCCTCCACAAATCTACAGACTGTAGGCTCTATGGAGAGTGGCTATACTTTGAATTGAATCACTTCGGATCTAAGTAGCCAATAGGTTAGGTAACTTACAGATTAGGTAAGTCAGGCTGAAACTAACAAACGTTTCCTACTAGATTAAGGTATAAATGACTGTTATATGTCCAAGCTGCTTAGTAGGCTGCCCCCGCTTAAAACGAGGAACGTGACCCCAACATTGATCTACTTTTTATCTTCAGTCTCCGCATTGAACCGTTTTGCCGCAAAAATGACGTACTATCTATAAACTTTGAGTGGTCATAAGTCTTTTTTCACTTGGAACTGCCATAATTTCAGTCCCAGTCAGTAACAGTTTCAACGCGTATAAATTTTGGTGGCTAATAAATTATTGTTGGTGTCGTTTTGAAAGGTCGAATGTCTTAGACGTATACTTTTGTATTCGCGCTTTTTGAGAGACTTGTAAAGAAAAAAAGAAAATGGTTGACAATTGAATTAAGGGCGGATCTTCATAAAAGGCATAAAGTTGAGTGGATCTCAGCTGAGATCTGACCTTTGTCCCTTTCGTTTCTCGATATTGACCCTTAACGTGAACCTTCCTTCCTCTGATTTCGGCGAATTTCTGTACCTAACTGACTTTAGGTAGGTGTTCATAGCCTTGTCTGTCTTCCTTATTCTAGATATTGGAATAGTAACCGATTGGCTCAGTGCCAATGAAGATATTACAAAGGAACCATTCCTTATCTCAATGTAATGGAAAAGGACAACGCGTAGGTGGAGGTAGACTAATCGATCGTCTCGGCGACATATACGGGGTATGGTCAGTAGGTACCTACTGTTACTTGTTTCAGCTGAGCTACCATAACTTTTTGCTTAGTTTTGCATTGTCCAAGTTTAACTGTAAACAACTCGTGTTGCGAGTACCATATGTTGCTGAAAACTTATTGGAATTGCAAACTTTGTCGTCATCTCTAAATGAACTCAGATTACGTGGGAGGAAAGTTTGGAGCAATAACATTGAAGTGTCCTCTTAGGTACTGCGACCGCGAAATTTTTACTAAATACTTATTTGCGAGTGCCTAAATGTTCTTTCTCTCAAAGGGAACTGCTTCGAAATGTATCATTAAGTTATTCTCATTTTCAGGAAACTGGTGTGATCTTATTACAGATTTTACTATAACAAAAGACCACAGAAGCGTAATCTGAAGATACGTCGGACGAAAGTCCTAGGTTTATAGCATAACGTTAACACTAAATAGCACATCTATTATTACAATGGAATGGTTCATTTATGTCGGACAATGCCCGTTAACGTTCATTCCCTATTTATGCCCGACGTCCATAAAAATATCGCGCCGGTTCCAATATTAAAATAAAATACTGCACTGCACCTAATAAAAAGTAGGCCGTTCTTACTCCGGGTTTAATATTAACGTATAATACTCGAGTTTTGCAGTTGTGGTTCTGAACATAGCGCTCTCATTATTAGTATTATTACAATAGAAAATCCCGTAGAACCTGGGGTTTAACTATAAACTACTACTAAGTAAGACTACTTAGTTGGGTTTTTAACTATTATTTGCTAGTCTATGAACATACGTGCTTTTGAACATGTATTTAATAGCATTTTGGAAATATCCTTGCAGACCATATTTGGTCGCTGTATCTATTGAAAGCCTTTGCGTGTGATAGCTGACCTCGTGTGGAACCCCTATTACCTGCATCAGGCGTTCGCTGAGCTCCCTGTTAAGTCCGCATAACAGCCTGACATGCCTGACCCCATAAATGAGTGTTTTAACACCAGCTAGTCGTATTGGGTGCCACAGCAATTGTGTTTCGTCATCTTTATCGGCTCCCGTGTGATACTATGCTTTAGCAAGGATTACAAAATTACCATTTTCTTTTCTATTCCAGGACCAGGAACACCTGAAGCCACCTATAGTTGGGGGGTTAGCCAACGCGGAGATCTACTGCCTGGCGTTGGCCAACATGTACTCCGACCCCAACTACCACAGCCTGAACCACTGGAACATCCTGCAGACCCTCGCGCGGAAGGGTGTCCACGTGCCGGACCCGCCCGACTGCTCGCTCACGGAGACAGTGCTGTTGCAGAACAATCCGCTCAAAATGGTAAGGACCTGGCCTCTATGCCATCTTTTACAAATTAGATCCAATCCTAACTCAGCCGGGTATTGTTGTTCCATCATGGCTGAGGCTACTAACTTCTTCTTTTGAACTTAGGTGTACATACTAACTGCTGGTCACATGCCCCTCCCAAGGTTTTTCTAATGTATGAATGCTGTCTTTCCTGTTATTAAAATCGATGGCATGGTTCCTAAGAACAGATCTTCGTATGTCTTATAGTCTCAGACTTTCCCATACAGACCGATCTTAATGGGCCACCCTGTATAATGAGTAACGTTAAACCAATCAGCTAGTATCTAGAATGATTGGAATACTAATAAATAACATAGCTAGCGCCTGACCGCTTCCCATAATTGGCGTGGCCTATTAGCCAACACCAAGATATCGCCTTAAGGTACCTGCGTTTACCAAATGATTATGAAACGAGGAACGGTTCCCAGCGATATCTAGCTGTGTTTCATCCTTTGCGCATCGCATTGCAGTTTACACAATGCACCGTTTTGCATATTAGAAATGATGACAGTTCAATTAGTTGGCTTGACAGCTACTAAGATCTTCCGTAGAGATAATGTGCCCTTTTCTACCAACTTCAAAGAGAACGATGTCTGTTACATCATAACTCCCTCATTTGTGTACCGATTTATTTTTTCTTTTTATGTTTAAGAGTTGTCGTTTCCAAGTTGGTCTCATATTTTTTTTATGATATGGGATCCATGAGGAATCGATTGTACTCCTGAAATATTATAGACTCATCTATGACGATTTGTGTTTTATTAGTAACTCGTTCGATTGTTCTCGCAAATACAGTTTTTGCTCGTTGGAGTTAGGTTTTTGTGAGAAAGTGAATATCATATTGTTCTATATGAACCATATGAAGAATGGCCCGCCGAAAAGCGACTCGTTCTGATAAATAATTCATACCGATCCTCTTACCGAAAACATTACAAGTTTTGTTCGGCGATAAATATGACCGAGCGCGACACATGAAATAACTGAGCAGGGTCGCTGGAAAAACATGTTTGTGTCCTTTAAATATTTTATAAAATATTTGGCGTGTTCAGTGCAAATATTTATAGGCACATGATTAAAAAAGTACATAGAACATCATTTTAAATGGAATATCATAACTTTTAATATTGACACGACTTAAGTTCTTTGTAATTGATATGAGCCTTATATAAGTGAAGTGGCTTGCTGTGCGGTATGTTGCTGTACATTGGAATCATCGGATATATATTTATTCTCCTCATTCAAAATTCGGACAGCCCTGATACAGTTTAAGTCATGTCTAAAATATGTATATATTAGGGGTTAGGGAACATAAACATAAACGTAGTCCAAGCACAGGAAATATAACTAGTTATGTGTCTATAACCTAACTGTATAGCATATATCTTAGAACATGCCGTCGAACCACTAACAATCTTACACCAGAGGTTTTAAATTGATTGCGCAATTTCTGACTCTACCTCGTTTTTAAGTGTTCAGGCGATGGATATTTTTCGCCTGGTAAGTTACGACTATGGTCACATATTTCATCTCGTGACACCAGTGATCGATCAGACACTAATGTGATGTGACGATTGATGAATGACATATTAATCTGTTATTATTATTTCCAGACTGCGCACATGTCGGTGATAGAAGCTTTAATGGTGCTGTACGCGCGCGAGGTGGTGACCCTGGACCGGGTGTCGGCGGCGGCGCAGCGGTTCGGCACAAGCCAGCCTTTAGCCGGCTCTAGTATACCGCACGAGGATGGGCTGCTGTGCTGGATCAACGCGGCGTGCGCGGCGCTCAACAAGGCCGAGGTATGGAATGTTAAGCTAATACCCACTATTGCACAGTTCAATAACAAAGAAATACAAATACCTACAAACACAGATATCATGGAAGATTCAGCTGCATTTCCTTGCATCGCGGCCGACGCAGCCGCACGCGTCTGTCGCGGCAATTGCAGTTTTACGAACGAAGATGAATTTGTAGAACAGTGGCAACGGTGCGCGGTACGTGTGTCTCGCTCACTCGGATCTCTCGCTCAACTGCTCGCCGCGCTCGCGCATTTTAGTGGCATATCCGTTAGAGAGAGAGAGAGAGAGAGAGATGTGTATGTAAATTGACAACATTTCATATTTTTAAGACTATCATTTTATTACTTTTCTGAATTCTGCTTAAAAAGATGAAGTAATCTCTGTTTTTATTTATTTTCTGAGATGATTATTTATTTTATTATTAATTTATAAAAACATACTCATTTTAAAATGTGGCAACACCAAAACCAGAACTTAATGGAACGGGATACTTTAGTCGGTTTTCTTATTTAAAAAAAACTTAATAAAACTCGGTATGCATCTGTCATCTGTCAACGTCAAATAAAAAAAAAATCTATGTTTTCGCTCTTTGGTTTAGACAACAACCCTATTCAGCCCGTATTGTCTTAGATTGCAGTTATTTGATGTATTTTCTTATATTTCTTTAAATACAGAAGAATAAATTCTAAGATTTTTTTTTAAGGTACACGACATAAAGCCCTGTCGATGTCGATCTCTATATTAATTTCCACCTGTTATAAATATGAAATGTTGTCAATTCAGTTCGGAGCAGACGTCGAAGGGCGCTGAACGTGAGATGTAACACCGCCAAAGTGATCCCGTACGATCTATATCGTTATGGGCTCCATAATATCTCAATACACGAAAATGACTGTGTTGGATCAAGTCTTAACGAGTTCTACGTAAAGGTAGCGACAGGAACTGCTACAGTTACGAATTGGATGGTGGATTTTGTTATCAAGATATCAAGAATGAAGAACGTTCTGTTGGGGACTTGAGGAGCACCGAGACACTTTAATAAAGGAAAGAATTCCTACTCGTTAACGCTTCTAACAAACTAAACATGAATTTTCATCTCATTCAGTTCTGTTTATATGTCTGTCAGACATATCTGCACAAGCTACACAAACTCGCTAATCGTATTATGTCGGTCAATCAGCGTGCTTATCGGAGCGAAAAGTTTATGAAGCTTATGTATCGCTTTACTATTATGTCTCCTCAACGAAAGATGTATCTATAACGACGCTGTTTTATTAGTAAAAAGGTATTAATGTTACAGAATAAAACACTACAGAACGTGATTTCTATTGATCTCCGCAAACGCATCCCGTGAATTTAACTAATACTGTATTTTATTGGTTACTTGTGTATAAAGCGACGACGATATCGGTCGAGATAACGCAACCGACGCCGGTGATGTGTTCTAAAAATCTTGTGGGAAGGCCTCCAACAAGGTGGACCGACGATCTGGTTAGGTTCGCGGGCAGAAATTGGATGAGGGCGGCACACAACCGATCGTTGTGGCGAACTTTGGGAGAGGCCTTTGTTCAGGTGGACATCTATCGACTAGGTACCCATTATTCCGGGAAAAACCAGAGGACTACAATTTTATAGGAAAGTGCAGGTCGGTCACGCTGCCCTCATAAACCATTTCAGCGCCGGATCACAACCGTCTTGGTCAATTACACAGTTATTTAGTAAAGTTTGTTTTGTAATTGAAGCGGTAGGCAAATTGAGTTGGGCAAGTCGAGCCGCGGGGAAATTATAATTGGCGTCACGTACGACGCTATGCTTCGTTATCGTGATCGTTTGGGTTAATACCATGTTCAGTAGAGGATTAACGAATGCACGGAACAGCACTTAGCGTATACGCGACAATAAGACAATTGTTGCAATTTACACGAACCTCTTGTTCTGTGTTTAAAGTTGACATTTTAAGGGCAGATCTTCTATTGTTCAATCTTGAAGGGTTCAGTTTGAAGAATGTATTTGTAACTCCACTTTTATCAATAATAATGAATAACAGCAGTCATAAATGTGTGGGCAGGAAACGCCCAGGTTTAATCATATTTTTATCTATTATCTGGCGTAGTCCTGGCGCTTCTGACCTCTATTAATCGAAAATTACGATGAAACTTACTCAAACTGGCGAAATTTCCTTTTAATTAAACTCATGTAAAAATCTCAGAAATAGCCCGACATGTTTCGAACTCATATGGAGCTTTCATTAGGGGCAGCTCTCTGTGCTGCTACGCGACTCGCGGCCCACTGATTGACTGTTTAAATAATATTATCAAATAATATTTTTTGCATTCATTTTGTTCTATATGAGGTAATTTTTTTTATTCACACTAACCGGCGATTGACCTCAGTATCACCTGATGGTAAATGTAAATGACTACGGGGTCGAAGATGTAGTTCGCCGGGTCAGTAAAGTTTGGGTAACGAGAATTTGTAGATTATTGTCATTTACTAGTAGTCCTTTATTCGAAAGTCTTTCTCGAAAACGTTAACAAAAAAAAATAATAAAACATAACTTTCTTATGAAACGAATTACTGACCAATTATCTACTTACTAATTATTTATTAAAACAACCTGAAATTTACGAGTAGATAAGATTTTTTATAAATCCAGTAATATTTTGTTTTTTTTCGTGCGTGAACCATTAAATTTGAAAACGAAATGCGGGCAAAAAAACTTACTATTTTATTTCACCATGCCTTGTTCTTGGGCCCCGAACGTCTGGTTCCCCAGTTGTTTATCTTGATTCACTATGAATAGGCTATTATTCACTCTTTTAACGTAGTGATTATACTCTCTTTTTACTGTACTTACAGGAGGACCAGTCAGCCCAAGTCCCCATGGTCAAGAGCCTCCAAGAGCTGTGCGACGGCACGGCGCTGGCCGCGCTGATCTCGTTCTACTGCCCCGACGCCCTCCCCCGCTCCGCGGTGCGGGTCGGCCGCATGGCGTCCATACAAGACTGTCTCCACAACCTCATGCTCGTGCACGACTTCTGCCAGACGTGTCTGCCGCACAACGTGTTCCACATGCTGCCGGAAGACGTCACATATATGCGCGGGTGGGTATTGTATTGCCTAACAAGGGTCGGTCAGGCCTAGGGATAGTAGCGCTGCAAACAGCTTTCATAAGGCAATAATGAGCATACAGTAAACGGCGATAAAGAATGCACATCGGCAATCATCGCATTTCCGAATACAAACGAATGTTAATTTCCATGTACATCAATTATAACATTAATCGTTCATCAGAATTTGAATTTAGAACTAAGTACTTTATTGTTGTTTTGTTTTGATTTCACGTGGAATATATAGAGCTGTAAAACTCGATGTAATTATATATAGTTATTGCTATAATGTTCTTGTTGGGGAAAAATAATATATATTCAGGCCCACATTCCTAAAAGGGGTTGACTGAGCATTAGCAACTGATGTTATACAACAAGGATACTTAAATGTGGGTTTAAAGATCGACAAAAAGTGTAATTTCTTACTAATTCTCATGTTTTTTAAATTGGTCGGCTTCAGTTACAAAATATTTATAAACATTGTAGATAATTTCGCGTGACTGGCAAAGTAATGGCTTACCTTTTTTCCCTATAGATGCCATAGTACAAATTTAATTTTGTGTAAGTTTTAGCAACTCTATATATATATTGACTTGGATATGCGACTGCACTCTCTCGCATTTGAACCACGACTGACAAAACAAACGTCATGGTGTGTGCGACACGGATATCGCTATACGAAGTCGAAATTAGCCGATTGCCTCTTTCCAAAGATCGATGTGCAAACTTTATCGCCGTTTACTGTACGTTATATACTTGCATTATTAAACGTCAATAGCGATTTGCCAAGGATCTGTCATTAACCAACCAGGGATAGTGGCGCTGCAAACAGCTTTCATAAGGCAATAATGAGCATACGTCATATACTTGCATTATTAAACGTCGATAGCGATTTGTCAAGGATCTGTCATTAACCAAATTCAAAACATTGTTTACCGGAATTCTGTTTAATCCTTCGTTCTTCTTGCGTTAGTAACTACTGAATCCTATTAAAAAAAACTTGACTTTCATCACTGGATAGTTTTGCCTTTATTATTTGTCATTGCCAGTTAGATAAATTAGTACCACTGTAAATCCGCAATATGGCGTGGGTTGTAAAACCCCGTTGGGCTATAGTTAACTCTTGGACCTCACGATTCTCAGTGATTTAAGCTAGATTTAACCAAATTTTGAAATCCAAGGATAACTCTTGAATAGTAATGTACTATACTAAACTAAGTAATATGGCGTTTTGATATTATTAACTGGGTGTATAAGCGTTAATATTTGAATAAAATTTTGATTAAATCCAGCCTTAGGACTCTTAAGTATAAATACAGAAGTGCATAATCCAATTGAACCCTTTTATTGCGGCCGGTTAAGGACTGATTGCGCCTGTTAAATCGTTTTTTCACGTTCCACGAATCTACTTTGCCAGACACGTGACGACAGCTACCTTAAAGATATGTAGAAAGTTAAAGAATACACTATTAGGTAATACAAAAGCCAGCTTAACCGGCCCAGCATTGATCGTACACAAAGCAGTAATAACTTAGCGGGATCCCTCGGGAACGGTGTGGAAGCGCCGCGGTTGGCCGCGAGCCAGTGAGTAATGTACAGTCGACTGCACACGTCATGTTTCATATTTCTTTGAGCGGGCTAAATGTTAACCTAGTTTTGGGTTAAACACGGCAGTCGTTCGTTTTATAGCACAAAATGACGCTATTATATTTGAAAATGTTGAGTCTTACGCATGTATGTATAACTTGTGTCCTATCATAATATTTAAGTTTTATTGAAACTTATATAGGAAAATAGGTCAATATTTGTTGTCTTTATGAATGAGTAGGGGCGTCTCTCTAATTAACAATGTCCTCATATGCCCATTTCGACAGTCTTACATGTTATGTCCTTTATAAAGGACAACCGTCAATATTCAATCAAAATAACGTATTTCCAAGTAGCACACAGGCTGCATTTGCACTTATTCAGCCTTGTACAGCTTAAATTAAAGTTATAATGGTGCCTGTTTGCTACCTGGGTTATGTCATCAAGATTTCAACATATTATGTTTTCAATTTCAGGTCAATGCGGCAAAATTTAATAGCAATGCTAGCGGATCTGTTCAACATGCTAGAAGTGCACCCCGTGAAGTCGGTGAAGCAGCCCGGCCCCGGTGAGTGCCCGCTGTATCGCATGTACACACCTCTTATGGGAGTATGTGGTCCTAATGTCGAACATTCTACGCTACTAATCGATGGAACGCGCGGACGCGGTCTAGTAATGCTTTCAATAATCATTAGCCAATTTGAAGGCTGCGCGGTGAAGATTCCGTTATTTTTATTTATTGTAAAAACACTTTCTTTACATTTTTATCCCTTGATGAGTGGAGGTAAGTTGTGACAGGATTTGCTTTGCCAAGTAACGTTTCTGATTGTCACCCTGTCTTGCTTATGCTGTCTGAGCATACGGAGCCTATGGTAACGGTTATTTTTATGCATATAACATATTTTCTACACGTTTATGTAAAAAGTTTTATCATCATCCGGCACATTGTATGTTGTAACGTTTTACAGAGATTGCAAAGATTTTGACCGTCGGGATTTTATATTGTTGTTTTCCAATATACCTCAGGTCTTTCTGTGCTGTCTTTAGTGCTGAAGTCATACTTTGGTAAGTCAAGACAGGGTGACCTTACACCTGCGTGCGACTAAACGCATGCGAACAGGCGAACGTATAACGCTTCACACGACTCGAGTGGACGACCAGAATAAACGCAATTGCAGAACTAACCGATCTAACGATTTATTTTATCTTCAGGTTTTACGATCAAATTAAACTGTTTTAAAGCTAGTGATAATGACGAAAGCTAGCGATGTTAAAAAGAGTTATTTTTAAACATATATATCCCGTAATGGTAAATTGCTATCAAGCAAGAAAGAACTTAAATATATTAATTTAATGTCATCATATCGCATTATACGTTAATCGATCGAATGTAGTTGGTGCAAATATCGCTACAAGCACAAGATTGTTGTAATGATCTCCGATCAACTGATAAGGTGTGAACGGTCAGAGTTGTGCGTCGAATTATGTTGTTTAGCGATTGCCTAAGACCGAAGTCATTTATGGGCCCCCTACTGATAACTTGGAGCGCTTAGACTCATGTCGCCTGCACCCGTTTCTACGTTGAGGTTTAAAATTGAGCGCTACAGGCCCATAAATTGAGCGCTTCACAAGTTGAACGCTAGAGGGTGCGTCGTAAGTCGGCCGGAGCCCTTCTGGGCTTGTGCGCCGGTAACGCGTGTTGTTTGGCAGCGCGCTCGGACTGCAACTTGCACGGCGTGCGGCACACGCGCGGGCTGCCGCCGCCGCCGCCCGCGCCCATCCCCGACCTGCGCGCCGACACCGCGCCGCCGCACACGCCCTTCACAGGTATACAGCGTGCTCACAGTGCTGCTTGGATCTGCTTCATGGACGTCTCGATGTCCTGTTTGTAGTGATACGGTATTTGACTATAGCCTCGTAAGGCCTAAGCCCAAATAAAACCATATGGCCTAAACTCCCAAAGTACATTGCCATGTACAATGGTGGGTTGAAAATATATTGTGTCATTGACAACATTATATATACATATAAAAAATACACGGAACCAAATAAACTGCCACTAACTTGTGGACAATTTATTGTTTGTAAATGGACAAAAGCTAAAAAGACGTGTTTTGAATACTGATTTTTAGGATGTCGCAAGCCAATATCTTCTTAGAAACTTCATACTAACAAATCGTTTTTGACTTTTCATAAAGAGTAGCTGATTTGAGCTGTCATCAAATACCGTATTTATTAGTAATAATTTATAATATAGACAGTGTTAATGCATACAAAATATAAATGATACACATTTAATTGTATATATCGATATCTCTCTAAATATTTCAATCTGAAAGTACCAATAATACGCGATCCGCGTTGTCCTTTTTATTGGCAAATTGAAATTGTTGTTTGTCGAAATATAATTTCACTTTATTTAGGAGATTTTTAACATATGGGAATGTATATATACCTATATAAAGAAAGACTGTGCCATCGTAAACACCGATGTCCTATCTACAGGACATCTGACTTAAATAAATATTTACTGACCTCGTAATATCTGATACCGTTCTGATATTTGAAAAGCACTTATATTTTACTACATTCAATTCCATTAGATTACAATCCAAACAGCACGAAGAGCAATATCTGTGTTGTCATTGTGTTCGCTTCACATGTCATTAGGGTAATGCGTCAGTGAACTACGCAGCCGGCTCCTGAACAGTTACCATGAGTTTACAGTAATGCCTTGATCACACGTACCGAGACAGTGGGCGAGACAGTGCTCTCGTCCCTGTCACACACAAGACAAACGGGCTAAACAGAGCACTGTCTCGCCCGTTTACTCGGTACGTGTGATCAAGGCATAACAGTACTCGCTAGCTACTCCGTAAACGATTTTGTTTAGGTTCACTTCGTCCATATTCCCATCTTGTCCATATTAGTATTTCGTCCAAATTCCCACCTCGTCCGCAATTCCCAAATCATCCACTTCCTATCTCGTCTACATTCCCAACTCTTCCACATTCCCATGGAAGTAAAAACATAAAAAAAACTTACAATATTTGCTATCCGACACCCTCCGACGCGTAATGATCTAATTTACGAACGCACTTTCCGTTCCGCTTTGCGTACGTTTCGCCCTAAACGTAAATTGTACATTCCTAAAGCGAAAGAGTATGGATTTATGTATTTATTTATTTAAACTTTATTGCACAAAATACATAAGTAAAAGTACAAATGGCGGACTTAATGCCTTTAGGCATTCTCTACCAGTCATCCACTGGGTTAAGCAGAAATATGTTGTCGGTGCAGGATCAAAGGTTACAGACAAACAGTAATGCAACACAAATCAATTACCTAAAGATATATATATAAGAATGTATATATATAATTCAATAATTACCATAAACTTAAACGAATACTTTATATGATATACTTACATACATATATTATGTACCAAAAGTAAAATATTTCGAAGAGAGTTAATGGATGTGGACGAAATGGGAATATGGATGAAGTGGCAATGTCGACGATGTGGGAATGTGGACGAAGTAGGAATGTGAACGAAATGGTAATGTGGACAAAGTGAACCTAAACGAACGATTTGTATGGCGAATAGTATTTCTACAGTCACCACTAGGGGCGCTGTGTTATTCTCCATACAAATCGTTTACGCTGTCGCTGGCGAGTGCGGTCACGTCAACTCATAGTAAGGGCAGACGCATGGCCGTTTTGTATCATGTCATCTGTCATTTGTGTTTGTCTTTGTAGTCACGTCTAAAAAGAAGTTAGTTACTGCGGATTTAAACTTTTACGTGTTTTTAGACTTGGCCGCACCTATCTGTGTTATCACTATTTTGAAGGTTTTTTTGTGCGCATACGTACATTGAATATGAAATAGTTTTAATTTTATTGGCGAGAATTTTATACCTCTCTGTTTCAACATTGTACCTTGTAAGGCTATAGTGGGTCTTAAATAGCATGTTATTAAACAACAAGATGGTTGAAATCCTTACTCTAGAAACTGATGTCCCATAGGATGGACAATTTGATTAGGGGTTAGTAAAAAAAAATACGTTACTTTGTGTAACAAACATAATTATTTAATTGAGACATTAAAGTTTTGAATACAATGTATTCGGCTCGAGATAATATTTAAATTTTAGTATAGTCTACAACTCTAAGATCAAAATTGACAAACCGGCACAAGTGAGAAACGATCATAATTTTACTAACATACGGTCGTTTGTAACTTGTGCCAAATTGACATAATTTGTTCTTAGGGTTTCGGATAGACTATATCTATTTCAATTTAGATAGACAGATATGCGTGTGTGTGTGTGTTTTACTTATTACTTGTGTATATACCGTACGAATTATACATGTGTAAACTTTTATTTTATTATATTCACTTAATCTTTTAATATCTGGTTATGGTTCAAGCTTTCCGATTCTTATTTAGCGCTTTTGCATGTTGGAGCTTCGCTTTTTGCACTCACTGAAAGATGGAGTCGTTGAAGTTATGCCCTCAGGGCTCCCAGCACCTCTAGAACGACTTTGACACCCGACTGTTTCTGGCGAGAGATACCTATCCCTTTCTGTTCAGTATAGGGAAAGAGTGATGGGTGATGCTATGTCGCGCGATATGAGTCGCGAACCATAGTTGTGCTAGACGGGCTGCTGACCCTTAGCGAGGGCGTCATAGTGACGTTACGGGTAAAAACAAACGGTACTTATGCTCCGAACAATACTTGTAATGGACCTTGTACTAGTTGTACTATAACTATAATGGACCAAAGCAGTAGGTATCATTGAGCAAAATTTAATGGCATTTCTACCACAAAAGTATTTAATAGGTTTATTTTAAGAACTTTTAAGGTTTATATTATTTACAATAATCTGATTCAGGCTCGTAATTAGCTTATTTCGGTGACATCCGATTTCTTATAAGACCTTTTTGATAATTTAGAAATCTAACTATGCCTAAATACGGGAATACTAACCCAGACTACGTCACAGTCAAGGAAATTGAAACACGTACCTTTTCACTCGTGTCACAACGTCAATAGGTACCTAAAGGTCAAAAAGGTACGTGTGTCAAAATCCTTTACTGTACCTATACTCAGAGTCCGTTTGTTTTTACTCGAGCAATGACGTCATCAGATAGATACATCGATGTGTAGAATAGTTGCCGTTTAAGATATAATTTTTAGTTAGTGCCACGTCAATTATGTTTTTGGTGATCGAAAGTAGTACTCATGTTATTTGTGTTTTATTGTCATATTGATTTTAGATTGTATTGTTTTAAAGTACTCAACGTAAAGTTTGTGTTTCGTTTTACATTCCAAACGCTATTATTTGATAATCAATGGAAACTAAAGAGTTCGTTATGGAGCAAATTTGCTTCATATAGAACCCATTTCCTAGTTCAAAAGAATGGGTCGAGCTAAAGATATTGTGATTTAGAAGATTTTGAAATCATAACACCGTTGTCCATAAAGTTGATTCGCTCAAATTCTTTTAAATACGCCAAATAGGTACAGCAAGGAAACTGTAACGCGTACCTTTTTGTTTTGACCCTTATTGTGATTGTGAGAAGTGCGAAAAATTTACTTGTTTCAATTTCCTTAACTGTACATTGCGTATGTCTGTTCCGACACGTCTAGCAACCTCTTTAGCTCGATTAAATCTATACGTATAAACAACGTTTTTAGTTAGTTTACGTTTCTTTTTGAGCATGCTCTACCGGCCCGAGTTCCTGATTAGGTTACAGTTCTGATAAACGGGTTGTACTTGTAATGCCGCGTCCGTACGCTTATCAAGCCTCGGCTAGTCTACAGGACGCAGTCATATGTTAGAGTTAGACGGAACTACATCATGCTCACTCTAATATATAAATATATCAATAAATATTAAAGGATAATCTTATACAAATCGACCTAGTCCCAAAAGAAGCAAAGCTTGTACTATTGGTACTAGACGACGATAACATCAATGACCCACGAACAAATATGCGACTTCATCGCACAAGTATTTACCCTGACCGGCATTGGAACCCAGAACCGCGGGCTCAATGGGCAGGTGCACTACAAACTGCACCAACCGCGTCGTCTAACGTCGTATAACTGCGTCCTAGGCTTGCCGAGGCTTGGCACGTGTGCGGACGCGCTATAAAATGCGACATTAAGTTTTACCGTCCCCTGTGCGCCTAGAGATCCGAATCTTTTTTTTTAAAGTAAACATGACTTGAATTGTATCAGAGCTGTTTAACCCTCACTACCAGTGAGTCGGGCCTCGTGTGAGTAATTAAAGGAGGAGATTCGGGCCGGCCTTGTATGCACAAAGACTCGACTTGCAAAAATAAAATCCGTCTGACACGCGCTCCGTATTCCAGTGCCTCGATCGCCGTCGGCGTGCGGCATGCGGCCGCGGCTGCCGGCGGGCCGGTCGGCGTGCTCCACGCCCGAGCGCCGCAGCTGCAGCCCGCAGCGGGACGAGTTCGTGGTGCACCGCGGCCGAGGGATCACCACGCTGTCCTCCATCGCGAGGAGGGAGGACGATAACGGTGAGTACACTCCGACACAGTCAATATCCCAGTTCTCCACGTCAGCGCCGCAGCTGCAGCCCGCAGCGGGACGAGTTCGTGGTGCACCGCGGCCGAGGGATCACCACGCTGTCCTCCATCGCGAGGAGGGAGGACGATAACGGTGAGTACACTCCGACACAGTCAATATCCCAGTTCTCCACGTCAGCGCCGCAGCTGCAGCCCGCAGCGGGACGAGTTCGTGGTGCACCGCGGCCGAGGGATCACCACGCTGTCCTCCATCGCGAGGAGGGAGGACGATAACGGTGAGTACACTCCGACACAGTCAATATCCCAGTTCTCCACGTCAGCGCCGCAGCTGCAGCCCGCAGCGGGACGAGTTCGTGGTGCACCGCGGCCGAGGGATCACCACGCTGTCCTCCATCGCGAGGAGGGAGGACGATAACGGTGAGTACACTCCGACACAGTCAATATCCCAGTTCTCCACGTCAGCGCCGCAGCTGCAGCCCGCAGCGGGACGAGTTCGTGGTGCACCGCGGCCGAGGGATCACCACGCTGTCCTCCATCGCGAGGAGGGAGGACGATAACGGTGAGTACACTCCGACACAGTCAATATCCCAGTTCTCCACGTCAGCGCCGCAGCTGCAGCCCGCAGCGGGACGAGTTCGTGGTGCACCGCGGCCGAGGGATCACCACGCTGTCCTCCATCGCGAGGAGGGAGGACGATAACGGTGAGTACACTCCGACACAGTCAATATCCCAGTTCTCCACGTCAGCGCCGCAGCTGCAGCCCGCAGCGGGACGAGTTCGTGGTGCACCGCGGCCGAGGGATCACCACGCTGTCCTCCATCGCGAGGAGGGAGGACGATAACGGTGAGTACACTCCGACACAGTCAATATCCCAGTTCTCCACGTCAGCGCCGCAGCTGCAGCCCGCAGCGGGACGAGTTCGTGGTGCACCGCGGCCGAGGGATCACCACGCTGTCCTCCATCGCGAGGAGGGAGGACGATAACGGTGAGTACACTCCGACACAGTCAATATCCCAGTTCTCCACGTCAGCGCCGCAGCTGCAGCCCGCAGCGGGACGAGTTCGTGGTGCACCGCGGCCGAGGGATCACCACGCTGTCCTCCATCGCGAGGAGGGAGGACGATAACGGTGAGTACACTCCGACACAGTCAATATCCCAGTTCTCCACGTCAGCGCCGCAGCTGCAGCCCGCAGCGGGACGAGTTCGTGGTGCACCGCGGCCGAGGGATCACCACGCTGTCCTCCATCGCGAGGAGGGAGGACGATAACGGTGAGTACACTCCGACACAGTCAATATCCCAGTTCTCCACGTCAGCGCCGCAGCTGCAGCCCGCAGCGGGACGAGTTCGTGGTGCACCGCGGCCGAGGGATCACCACGCTGTCCTCCATCGCGAGGAGGGAGGACGATAACGGTGAGTACACTCCGACACAGTCAATATCCCAGTTCTCCACGTCAGCGCCGCAGCTGCAGCCCGCAGCGGGACGAGTTCGTGGTGCACCGCGGCCGAGGGATCACCACGCTGTCCTCCATCGCGAGGAGGGAGGACGATAACGGTGAGTACACTCCGACACAGTCAATATCCCAGTTCTCCACGTCAGCGCCGCAGCTGCAGCCCGCAGCGGGACGAGTTCGTGGTGCACCGCGGCCGAGGGATCACCACGCTGTCCTCCATCGCGAGGAGGGAGGACGATAACGGTGAGTACACTCCGACACAGTCAATATCCCAGTTCTCCACGTCAGCGCCGCAGCTGCAGCCCGCAGCGGGACGAGTTCGTGGTGCACCGCGGCCGAGGGATCACCACGCTGTCCTCCATCGCGAGGAGGGAGGACGATAACGGTGAGTACACTCCGACACAGTCAATATCCCAGTTCTCCACGTCAGCGCCGCAGCTGCAGCCCGCAGCGGGACGAGTTCGTGGTGCACCGCGGCCGAGGGATCACCACGCTGTCCTCCATCGCGAGGAGGGAGGACGATAACGGTGAGTACACTCCGACACAGTCAATATCCCAGTTCTCCACGTCAGCGCCGCAGCTGCAGCCCGCAGCGGGACGAGTTCGTGGTGCACCGCGGCCGAGGGATCACCACGCTGTCCTCCATCGCGAGGAGGGAGGACGATAACGGTGAGTACACTCCGACACAGTCAATATCCCAGTTCTCCACGTCAGCGCCGCAGCTGCAGCCCGCAGCGGGACGAGTTCGTGGTGCACCGCGGCCGAGGGATCACCACGCTGTCCTCCATCGCGAGGAGGGAGGACGATAACGGTGAGTACACTCCGACACAGTCAATATCCCAGTTCTCCACGTCAGCGCCGCAGCTGCAGCCCGCAGCGGGACGAGTTCGTGGTGCACCGCGGCCGAGGGATCACCACGCTGTCCTCCATCGCGAGGAGGGAGGACGATAACGGTGAGTACACTCCGACACAGTCAATATCCCAGTTCTCCACGTCAGCGCCGCAGCTGCAGCCCGCAGCGGGACGAGTTCGTGGTGCACCGCGGCCGAGGGATCACCACGCTGTCCTCCATCGCGAGGAGGGAGGACGATAACGGTGAGTACACTCCGACACAGTCAATATCCCAGTTCTCCACGTCAGCGCCGCAGCTGCAGCCCGCAGCGGGACGAGTTCGTGGTGCACCGCGGCCGAGGGATCACCACGCTGTCCTCCATCGCGAGGAGGGAGGACGATAACGGTGAGTACACTCCGACACAGTCAATATCCCAGTTCTCCACGTCAGCGCCGCAGCTGCAGCCCGCAGCGGGACGAGTTCGTGGTGCACCGCGGCCGAGGGATCACCACGCTGTCCTCCATCGCGAGGAGGGAGGACGATAACGGTGAGTACACTCCGACACAGTCAATATCCCAGTTCTCCACGTCAGCGCCGCAGCTGCAGCCCGCAGCGGGACGAGTTCGTGGTGCACCGCGGCCGAGGGATCACCACGCTGTCCTCCATCGCGAGGAGGGAGGACGATAACGGTGAGTACACTCCGACACAGTCAATATCCCAGTTCTCCACGTCAGCGCCGCAGCTGCAGCCCGCAGCGGGACGAGTTCGTGGTGCACCGCGGCCGAGGGATCACCACGCTGTCCTCCATCGCGAGGAGGGAGGACGATAACGGTGAGTACACTCCGACACAGTCAATATCCCAGTTCTCCACGTCAGCGCCGCAGCTGCAGCCCGCAGCGGGACGAGTTCGTGGTGCACCGCGGCCGAGGGATCACCACGCTGTCCTCCATCGCGAGGAGGGAGGACGATAACGGTGAGTACACTCCGACACAGTCAATATCCCAGTTCTCCACGTCAGCGCCGCAGCTGCAGCCCGCAGCGGGACGAGTTCGTGGTGCACCGCGGCCGAGGGATCACCACGCTGTCCTCCATCGCGAGGAGGGAGGACGATAACGGTGAGTACACTCCGACACAGTCAATATCCCAGTTCTCCACGTCAGCGCCGCAGCTGCAGCCCGCAGCGGGACGAGTTCGTGGTGCACCGCGGCCGAGGGATCACCACGCTGTCCTCCATCGCGAGGAGGGAGGACGATAACGGTGAGTACACTCCGTTCTCTACGTCAGTACGGCAGTTGCAACCCACGTCGGTTAATGGAACCTAGAAACTACTTAAATTCGACTCAATCTATAGCAACCTTATTATTTATATACTCAGAGCTTCCAATAGCTTCCTTGCACAAACACGGGGGGTCAAAAAGTAGCCGAAAAAACCTTACGTTATTAGTGCAAGAGCCCTTAGATATTTGCAGACCTAGGAATATAAAGGGCAAGATTTAATGACAGCTACTAGCAGCTAGGGATCGCCTATATTGATAAAGTCAATCATCGATGCTTATCCCATATCGTCGGGGATAGTGCAATACCGCGTAAGTACATAACAGCTGCCAATAAACTTCCCATTTCAATAAAATACTTAGCATTTGATTGAATATTGATTCGTATCTACACTTGTTACTTACGCGGTATTGCACTATCTCCGACGATACACATACTAGTGCCCCTAGCACGCTTTTTGAGTTTGTATTTTCTTGTGTAGGTACTATTCTGGTGACAATTATCATAATATAATTAATATTAATAATATAATAATAATATCTCTTTGTAGACCTCTTTACATAATTAGATAAAAAACTGCTTACCTACTTAGACACTTATAATGAAAGTCGGGATCGAAATCGGAATGAGGAAAAACATATGAATGAAGGTTTAAAAATCCTTTTGTTAGAGTATATTGTTTCATTTGTATGCTTTCAATAACTTTTCAATTCAATGATTTGTTATTTTTTTGACGGCGCGGTCCCTAGTATATTATGGGATAAGCATCGATAAATGGGTTCATCGATATAGGCAATCCCTAGCTGCTAGGAGCTGTCATTAAAATTTGCCCTTTATATTCCTAGGTCTGGATGTCAAGCATGCACAAACCTAAAATAAACATCCCTTTCCAACAGTTGTGGACCCGAACCAAACCGCCGCCGGCCGGCCGTCCAACTACCAGAGCCGGGAGTCGTTCGCGGGCCGGCGCTCGCGCCGCTCCTCCATCACGGACGACAGCCAGCTCACCGTCGAGAACTTCGGAGGCTCGCAGGATCGGCTGCACTTCGCTGGACGGAACCCGGAGAAGGAGTTGGCCACTGTCGCCAATGTTAGGAAAATTTCTGCACCGGCTGGTGAGTCCCTGATACATGTGTGCTATAATATAGAACTATCAATGACTGACATAAAACCATCAGCCCCACCTGGTAGATGTCGGAAAAAAAAACGAAAACAACAGTTAATATTTTAAGCATATTTCGAGCGTCTTGCCTTGAATAACGCTACGCCCTTTCGAAACGCAGATTTCACAGTTATAAAAGTACGGGGTTCGAGTCCTAGTGTGATGTGGGCCACGTTTGAGCGCAACCCAATTTTTCTTTGCATGTAAATATATAAATACATTCGGACAAACTCACACAAATCTATCTAGTCCCAAATTAAGCTCAAGAAGGCTTGTGTTATGGATACTAGACGACGATATACGTACTTATATAGATAAATATATACTTAAATACATACAACAACCATGACCCAAGCACAAATATTCGAGTTCATCAGAGGGATTCGAACCCGGGACCGCCGGCTCAGTAGGCAAGTGCCTACAAACTGCGCCGAACGCGTCGTCAGATGTAAATCTTCAAAAAGGGTTTGTTTATGTGTATTGTCCCATATTAAGTTAGCATTTCGAATCCCGGCCGGGGCAATTATTTGTGCAAATATTTGTTCTTGGGTCATGGATGTTATCTATATATGTATTTATATATTATGTATATCGTCGTCTAGTACCCATAGTACAAGCTTTGCTTAGTTTGGGACTAGGTCGATTTGTGTATGATTGTCCCTTAAAAATATTTATTATATTTATATTATGTTCTCCCAGGCCCCCTGGACAGCTACAACCCGCCGCTGCGGTCGTCGCGGCAGGACATCCGCGGCTCCATCAACCTGTTCCACGGCGACTACCACAACGGCACCGACGACCGGCCGCCGCGCGTCGAGCGCCAGCACTCCAACACCCCCACCTCCGCCTCCGCCTCCGAGCCCGACCCCTACTTCCCCATCAAGAGGCAGCTCAGCTCCGACACCATCACGCTCAACCAGAACCACTTTAGCAATAAAGGTATCTTCTTCTTCTTCTCAGCATATATGCGTCCACTGCTGGACATATGCCTCTTGCATGGATTTCCAAACTGATCTTGATGCGGCGATCCTACTCCAGGTCGGCCCTGCCGTCTTTTTAATGTCGCCCGACCATCTGGCTTGCGGTCTTCCAACGCTTCTGCCACCCGTTCGCGGCCTCCAGTTTAGCGCTCGCTGACTCCATCTGTCATCGTCTCTGCGACATATATGACCAGCCCATTGCCACTTCAATTGCGCAACTCTTTTTCCGATGTCGGTCACTTTCGTGCGTCGGCGAACGTCCTCGTTTCGTATTCTATCTCGCAGAGAGATTCCGAGCATTGAGCGCTTCATAGCTCGCTGTGCCACTTTTAGACGGTGGATTCTTTCAGCGGTTACGTTTCGCATGCGTATGTCATAACTGGGAGTACACACTGGTTGTAGACTCTCGTTTTCAGTGTTTGTGGGATTTTTGAGCTGAAGACGTCTTTGATCTTACCGAATGCACCCCATCCAAGCTGGATGCGTCTGCAAATTTCAGAGTCTAATGGATCTTTCTTTAATGTTATTTTCTGACCCAGGTATATGTAGTAGTTCACTTCCTCAATCGTTTTGCCGTTCAATGATATGTTTGCGCTGACGGAGGTGCTCATCCATTACGTCTTCTCCATATTCATTTTCAGGCCAACCCGTACTTCAGTGTTACCCCCGATCAAAAAAGAGGAGTGTTATAAGTTATAAGTTTAACTTGTGTGTCTGTGTATTATATAAATAACATCCATAACCCTGGAATAAATATTCGAGTTCATCACACAAATAGTTGCCCAGGCTGGGATTGAAATCCAGGAGCGCCGGCTCAGTAGACAGGTGCACACACACTGCGCCAACAGCGTCGTCAATATTAATAATAACATATTGGTCATTAATTTGTGCGCATCCCACAACTTGATGAGATTGCGTTTATTGATTATTTATTCCTATTTGTAATATTGATTTTTGTTTATTTCAAGGTGGAGGGGACGGGTTCTTCCTAAACAGAGATTCAACAGACGGTGACATGACGAAGACTAGTTTTGCGGATTTGAAATTCAGAAATGGCGACCAAGGTTTGTTCTGTTGCTTCTGTGTCGCTTTGTGTGTGTGCGCTTCATGGACCACATATTCCCATTACTAACGAAATTTCGAATTGAAGCTTCTAGATGATCACCTCACAACATTACATCATATTCACGAATTGAGATGTGCATAACATACATATATAACTGGTTTAATATATCTTTCCCAGCGAACGAAATTTCCTGTATAAATCCAAGTATTAACATGGATTTGTCTTTAGTTCATGCTATAGTATGTAGGCTCCGTACACTATTTGTGGAGTATCGGAACGAATGGAAGCCGTTTGTCGTTTAGGATTTGTATATTATTTTATTTTACGTCACGCCTGGCCAAGGCAGGATGTAACTGTAGACAAACCACGGGCGGTAATTCCTAAAGCCCCAGATCGCATATTTACAAACACCTGTGATCTGGGACGTTCACGAACTAACCGCCCTAGATGGTAGTAAATGTACTAACCCCATTCTCCGATAAGTTCTGATTCTTTCTTTGAAATAACACGAATGATACCATCAAGCACTTGAACATAACATAATCATCTAGAACCTTCACGGTGGTAGTAACATCTGGTTCATGGTCCGGAGTTCTCCAGGTGTGGAGGAGGCGCTGGAGCGGCGGAAGACGACGACGTTCAGCACGCCGCCGCCCGCCACCACGACGTGGCAGCAGCAGTGCGCGGCGCAGGACGCGCAGCCCAGTCAGTCACTCTTTGGTTCGGGGCCTTCCGGGACAGACTCTGTGGTTTACATTCATGGGTGTTCATTGGGAGAGGGTTTTTTGTTTTTGGTTCTTTGGGCCTTTATAATGTCGGATCAGGTTCGGTTCGACTATTTAATTAAAACACCGCTGCGATTCCTAATTTCAAATACTGCTGACGAGAAGACCACATACTCCCAAGAGGCGAAATTAAGAATCTAGCAAATTGCACTACAATTACGCGGCACTGGTCTATACCGTCTACTTAGTAACTTAGTTAGTGGCTTTAAGAGTCCTTATTCCTTTTAAAGTGCTGATTGTTTAGACATTTTTCTCTATGATCAAACATGTTTCTTAACATATTATTGATGTTACTACCTAGAACTGGGCTATTGGGATTTATTGGTATATATTTGGAACCTACAGTTTGAATTTTTCATTGATAACTTTTGTTCGAAAAACTACTCGAAATTGACAAAATTCACGTGGAAAATTCGTTTTTCAACTTATTTTCGACTGCACGCAATAAAAGCATGAAATAGCTAAGTTACAACCTAGAACTCGGGAAAAAGTATTATTCACTTCAAAAAGTTGGTTGAAATTATCGATATATTCGTCATAATATGAAAAAAATTAATTTTAAAAGGAATAAGGCCTCTTAAGTCAGTGTTTCGTCTACGCATAAATTGTAGGCATGCTATAGAATATTTCACTCTACCTAGTAGAAACAGTTATCATCTAAACGAAAATTCGTATTAATAGTACCAATCGATCTTACAGAAGGAAACGCTATCGCTGTTCCTTATTAGATGGCGTGAAAAGTAGTATGTGTTGGTGTCGCTCGGTAGCAAAATTCTTCGTGAATATCGCTTAAATCCTAAGCTTACGTTCCGTTTGCTCCCTTGTGACACAACCTCCGTTATAAAATGAAAGTTTAGTACTATTTGATGTGAAATCTTCCGTCAGACGGTGACGACCAATCAGACGACGCGTCGCCCAGCGGCGGGCAGGCCATGGCGGCGCAACTCAACAACATTAGGTTAAAGCTGGAGGAGAAGCGGCGGAGGATCGAGCAGGAGAAGCGACGGATGGAGGTCGCCGTCAGTCGGCAGCGCCAGCAGCTGGGGCAGCAGGCTTTCCTGCAGGCTGTCACGAGGGTGAGTTGTCGGGGTTAAAGGAATTTGTGATGGTAGTACTGCCGTGCTGTTGGATAAGTCGAATCTCAATGTGTATTCACACCTGTCTTCATACCGTGCCGGTATGACATGGTAAGAGGGACCGATATTTCTCAACATATCAACCTGATTTTTAATTGATGAATATCGGTTTTTTGCCAATACATATCATTTCAACAAGAAATCACAGAAACCAACCCATTTACCGGAAGATTTATATTGATATTCGGTCTTAATAAAGGAGCACGGCGGGACAGTTATGCGATGCAGATGTAAAGTGTTGTGAATGGAATAATATTCATACGTGATACTTTTACATTTGCGCGTTTTAGTGGGATTTGACGAAGTTGTGACGTTATTGTGACAAAGTTGATTGTGTGTATTTTCTATTGGTATGGTCGGGTCGGGTATAGGTGAACCACGAAAATATAACGAAGAGCGTTTTCTCATATGAGAACTTTAGAAATAGTAATAACATCACCACCGTGTAGTGCACACTAGAGGATTTTTTCCCAACAGTTACTTATTGGTGCATTTGACACTCAATTGGTGACTTGATAATCTGTCCTTATTAATTTTGTATCCCTTTTCGTGGTTCTTCTATAGATAATCTATATCCGTATTAATGTTATGTAGCAGTGACAGTTTTACAATACAATAATCGTAATATCGATCGATACGATTTTATTATTGTTTTATTTGATTGTGTTATCGTCATACTATAACTCACCGTATAGACAAGAGTAGGAAATCTAAACCGATAATTTTTTGTGTAGAGATTATCGAATTACCGGTAATTTACCGGTAATTTCCATAGACAATTTTACCGGTTACATTCTCTAGATAAGAGTGTCACTGCTACGCTACACTAGAGTGTTGGTTACCGAGTCTTGGAGGTGAATGTGGTGTTTTTGTGGGTTATTAAGCGTGGGTCGATTGTGATTGTACATCCCATGTAGTTTTTGGTGACCAGTCTTTTACCGGATTTTGAGTGTGTTGAAGAGTGAGTTGGTAAACATAGTTGTGTGTGTAATAAGTGGGAATATTAGAATAAATTAAGATTAAATTGATAAGAAGTCTCTAACACTGTGTTCCACATTAAATGAAATTTGTACTTTTAACAGACTTGACGGCCCGGTAGCACATACTAATCCATTTGGAGATATTAAACAGAACATAATGCGTTTTTCTATTTTATTAGGATACATATTTGCAATACCAGCTGGCCTCTTTGGTGAGTGGCCGGTTAAGAACCTTTCTCTTTTTTAATTTAGTTTTTTTAGTACATTTTGATTTATAATTTGTGACGTCACTTAAATCATTTCTTACAGAATACTGTACAGATAATTCGACCTAGTTTCACACACGCTTTTATGCCTTCATTTTAAATTGAGAAAGCAAACGGTAGTTTATATGCAGATGTTATTATTCTATTTACATTTTTTCTAGATATTTTTAATTCAAAATTTTACTATATCAAAGCTTTTCATTGAAATAGCTACAGCCAAAATGCTGATACGTATACCGAGGCAGCTTTTTATATTGATTCATTATTAATATTTATAATTCATTCCTATTTCACGAGTCTTTTGCGTCGCAATCACGTCCCAAATCTAGTCCATTTTCAAACCATTTTGAACCTAATCAGTCGGTGTTTATTGAACACATCCACACTCTCGATTTTAGCACAAATGAAGTTTGTGTAGGAATATAACCCACGTCCATACACGAGTCGAAGCATGAGTTTGTTTATTGGAGTATAAGACCCTTTAAAGTGACCCTGACTAGATGTGCATTAAGGTCCAATTCTGTAATGAATTCCAATTGTTATTAATAGAGTGAATGCGCTTAGCATTTTAAACATAAAAATACAGACGGTGGTGTTAAAAAGCGGAATGAGAAGGTATTATTTCATACGTTCTGCATAGCGGTCATGTAGCTCAGTTGGAAGAGCAATGCTCCGGTTAATCAAGTGCGTGGGTTCGAGTCACACTCGGACTGCAGTGGCTCGCATAATTTTTTTACAAAATAGAGTGACGTTCAATATTTTGATGAATAAATCACAATGTAATTCTCGTAGCGATAACATGATTATAAGTACAATACATTTCCGATATGCTCGTCAATCAATCGTTGCCCATGATTGCCGGCTGCACCATGCGGTCTTGATGACGTAGTATAACGTAGATAGTAGTCGACAATTGCGAAACCGGACAACGAGACCAACAACTGTTTTCATTTCTATACAAAATAACAGTCGGCTGCCTTACTTCTTACATTTCCCCCGCTGAATATTTGATAAGCATTTATAAAAGCGCGACGCTGCGTCCATATTGACAGTGGGATATCAGTTACTTAGTTATTTAAACATCTGTGCTAAAAAAGCAAAAGCCACCTGATAAAATATCGTTTAAGAATGGATCTTAATGCACTGCACCAATATCACGTGTGGCCCACACCTATAGTCGAGCCCTTATACCCCAATGAACGCATGCGGAGCGCGCAGTGACGGTGGCGGTGCACGTTACAGGGCAAGGGCGCGCGCACGCCGGCCGACGATGAAAAAGACGACAAATCTGCGCAGGTGCGTACTGGGAGTTAGGCTAAGGGTGCTCGCCTGCCCGTCGTCCGCGGCGTCTTCATTCTATGTTCCTAAATGTTCCGGAGCGGTCGTTCTCAACCACTACCCGCCATCGCGCCGCCGTCGGCGGGCGAGAACGACCGCTCCAGAACGTTTACGAACACAGAATGAAGACGCTGCGGACGACGGGCCGCTGCCCGCTGCGGGTAGCGGGTGAGAACGACCTAGGTCTTGTTACAATAAACTGTCACATTAGAAGCGAATGCTCGCGGTGAGGAAGAACACTAAGGTCACATGAGAAGAATATACTCGGATACGAGCGGTGGTTTGCTACTATCTCAGAGATACAGATGTTGGTGCTTAATCATGCTCCTCTTGTCAAAGAAGACGATGAATCGGCTAGTTTCGTAGGGCGTCGTCTCTTCTGTACGATCCAATATACAGAATGTTTGATATAATGATGTAGGAACTTCTGGAGGTGATACAAGGGACTATTTGGAAGAGTTTGAACCCTATATGCCTTAGTCCAATCTGTGATAGATTATCTCTAAATAGTCCCCTGTATCACCTCCAAAAGTTACTACATCGTTATTCCAAACACCCTGTATATTAAAACGTTAAATATAATATATGTGATTCTCCAACACAGGGAATAATATAGGAAGGTGAATCAACATTTTATCTGTTGCTCGTTGCCATGGTGACATCCCCTGAGTTACTGGTTAAACTTTTCGGCGGTTATATTAACCAACAATGCGTGTAATACAAATTACCAACACTTTTCTAAGTATTTTAATCACTGCTATTCCCTAGGTAACAACATAGAATACCAATAAAAACGGTTGTCCGACCAGGATCGTTAAATATCAATCAGACGAAAAATCGCGTTGAGACCGGTCGCTATTCTGAGCTACTTGATAAAGCACGCATTGTCAGTCTCCGCTTAGTAGGTGATGGTAACGAAATGAGAAAATCGTTATTGATTTGATAGTAGTAGATTTCGGAGTGCTCCGTGCGAAAAGAACGAGGCTTTACGAAGCCTAAACTTGCCGATTGTGTCCTTCTTTGGCACGATGTGAGTGATCGCCGGCCATCCAACTGCTGCTCGCATCTGAAAGGGGAAGTCTATTTGTGTAACTGAAGCTTAAAAAGGGAGGCCATGCATAATACATGTTAAGACAATTACGAGGCAAATTGCGTTAGGCCTGCCCACAGAAGCGGACCGGAGCAGAGATGTTTAAAATGAACCAATCACATTCCTCAGATTTAAATGCACTTATTTTGGGCTTCACAAAGACGCAGCCTGATTGGTTCATTTGCTCCGCTCCGTTTCTATGGACAGGAAGTCTTACGCTAGTATATATAATAATTGTCACTGTGTTTGTCTATTGTTATTTGGGATTTAACGTGTGTCTTGTAAACTTGACCGTAGAGAGGGACGCTGTTGCATGTTAAAACGAGACATTTCTAAAATTGACGCTGATGTGTCAAATACAATCCAATTTATATTAAAAATATATCAAACACCCGCGAACATGACTTCGCGCGACAAGCCGGGCCCGGAGTGGCGGCCATATGTGTGAGTGAGACAACGTGCTCGGACCTTTCGCTCCCACCTATGGCCGCTCCGCGGGTCGCCCGAGTTCATAGCCGGGTCGTAATTGGAACCTGTAATGGCGTACCTTTTGTGATATGGATTTAATGTATTCTGTGAATTATACTGGTTTACTAAAACTTGCATGAGTTTGTTGATTTGCATGTTATATCCATTGGGAATATTTTTCTTTAATCAATCCACATTCCTAACATGTCATCTATAAATTAATCATAGATATTTAGTGAGCATAAGAGCTTGCAAAAGCTATTATACAGTTTATTACTATGAAAAAGAACCGGCTTTGCGTAAATTTACATATAATAGCTGTAAAAATGAGTTTTGGCATTTAACAAAAACCTTTTTTTTTTTTTACTCATTTTGTTATGAATGTACGTAATCCAATACCATTGCTAGTACTGGTACTATTCGTATTACTTTGAGTCCGAATTGTACATGTTTCTGATGAAAGCACTTCTCCCAGGATACGGATGCGCCGAACCAGACGGTGGACAACGTAGCATTAGAACAGTACCAACAGTCAATCGCCAAGTAAGTATATCTTCACGGTATAAGATTGCAAATAATTATAAAAACGGTTTAAACTCACGTAAAATAAGTTTCTGCCAAAAATTTCACTTTTATGACAAGCTTTTATAGCCGACTGTATTTTTCTTTGAACATCCATCAATTGCTCATTGAGACGATTCTAAACCCCAAACTCGGTAGGACTACTTTTTCTATTATAAAGTTTCTCCTCCACCTTCCGACTTCATTATCAGACCAGCCCTGGTACCATATTAATGTATTGTCATCAAAGTTAACTAGGTATGCAAAATTTCAGCTGAATCTCAAATCCACTTAGCTAACCTATTCAAAATTCTATCGGATCTCGATTCCATACCCAATAATTGCAGAATGAACTCCAGCCTGCAGGATATACAGAGTGACATCGCGCGGCTCGCCACGCAGCAGAACCAAATACAACAGCAACAGCAACAGCAACAGACGCAACACCTGCAACAGCAGCAGCAGCAGCTACAGCAGCAGTTGCAGCAACAGTTGCAGCAACAGTTGCAACAGCAGTTGCAGCAGCAGCAGGCGAAGCAGCTGTTCCAGCCGCCGCAGCCGCAGTCACCGTTCCAGCAGTATCCGCCAAACATTCCACAATTGGTGAGTGTATGGAAAGTTTTTTCGCTGCTGAATAATGGAACGCACTTAAGCTTTGAGTACACTTTTGCATCTTAAATATATCGTCGTTTCCATTGTAAACATACAAATCTGTATTTTTATAGTTTGAATTTACAGATAAATATATATTTGTGACCTTACCATGGGAACGACAATATTATGCAATGTTTATGGAGGTTTATAGACGTCTATAATCTAGGAAATGCAAAACCGGTTATTTGCTTATAGTAGGTTTTGCTTTTCATTTGCGGCAATCATCTCGGCCAGACTTACTGCCTAGTAACTGTTTATATTTTGAATGTGTACTGAACTGATACAAATAGTGGAATTATTAATACAAAGGTTCGTTTTATTCTGAAACTATGTATCATTCGGTAGCCTGTGTCTTTTATTTATTTACCAAAATGTGACAGTGTTTTGTAAAATATCACATAATATAAATGTCCGGGTTACCATATAGACGTAATTTGTTTGCATCTTTATCGAAATGTATTACACCAATAACCTGTCAACGCGTCCTTATGGAAACTTGAACAATGGGACCTTTTACTAAACATTGTCACATATTTCTAAAGTCTTGGTACTTAATAGAAAACCTTTAAAATGTATATCCGAACAATGATCTTTCCTGATCTTTCTTTATTGATCCTTCTATGAACATTGACATAATTTTACTGTATTGGTAAATTTAAGATGTTTATGTGTACGCATTGCTTTGAACACCAGCTTTTGGGATTGTACAATGCCTGAAGCATATGGTTTTGGTGCAATTCATTCATTCACTCTGTAACAATCTATTAAATCACTACAAATTCCAAAGTCACTATTAATTGATATTAAATAACAATAACACCATTTTGTCTTAGACCTTTATACATATAATATAAAAAAAATTGTTTTTAATGTAAATAACGAATTTAATGTAGAATACTTACACTTAATTGATCCACTGGTTTAAGCTCGATGACACAGACTGATCCGACATTTTTTTTATCATGACTTGAACTGACTAGGGCTGTTTAGCCCTCACTATCAGTAAGTCGAACTTTGTGTGGAAGTATAACCCACTAATGGGATTATCTCCGCGCCACAGAGGTCCGATCAGACAAGACGCGCGTCTTAATAACACCCATCTACTTGTAACTATAAATCGCCACTGGAGCATTGTGCTGTAAAAGAGTCAATAGCTTCGACATAACCCCTCACCGCTAACCCCCACGCTGACGCCGCGGTCCCTCCACAGCACAGTCAATTCAGCTCCCAGCACAACGTGTCGCGGCCCGCGCCCAGCGCGTTCGGCTCCACGCCGCACCTGCCCCGGGAGCCCTACTACCCGGCCCCGCAGTTCGAGTACGACTACCAGGCGCAGACCCAGTACAGGGACATGGAGGATTACGGGCGGTTCTATTTGCACGAGAGCCCGCCGCAGCCGCAGCCCCAGAGGAGGACGTGGGCGCAGCACGCGCAGCAACAGCAGGAGAATGAGTTGAGGGGCTGGCAGGTTGGTCAACTGTTTTGGTATTCCTTCCTTCTACCAGGCATGCCGAAAACATTTTTGTGGGGGATGTTAATCGTTTTTTTTTATTGGGATCAAATGTCTATATGGGATTAACTACACTTGGACTAGATGGAGTGCTCTAATAAATAGTCAGAAATGACCGTCAAAATTCAACATTCCTACGGAGCGCTCCGTACAAATGGCTGCCTGGCTGCATATTTGTATGGAGACAATGTTGCAATTGATGTTTTGTTAAATTATGAGGATGCTGAAATACTTGCCCTTGCCGGGACTCGAACCCAGGACCGACGGCTCAGTAGGCAGTTGATTAACGGCTGCGCCAACCGCGTCGTCAAAATATCACAAGTTGCAGAAATGTGTCCATGAATGCGCAGCTAAGTATGTGTGGCTCATGTGCATATTTGAGGTGAATGGTTTTAATTTGCACACTCGTCAAGCCCGGGAAGTAAATACAAGCACGCCTCACGAATCGCTTGTAAATAAATTTACGTCGGCGTTCTGCTCACTGGAAATCGGATTTCAAAAGTCGTCAAGCTAAAGCATATATTTTTCTAGATTTTGTATAACATCAATGCTTGAAATGCAAATGTAAATGCAGTAATTTTTATGCGCTATTTTGGACATATCTTCTAATACACTCGTAAACGTGTAATTTATAAATTTCAGCTGCATCAACAGCAACAACAACAAAACCACCAGCAGTACGAGCCGCAGCAGACCCCTCCCCCGCGCACGTGGAAGTCCCCCTCCCCCCAGCCCGCGGAGCGGAGCTGGGCGCCGCAGGGCTTCGTGCTGCACGAGCGGAGCCAGCCCGCCCAACCCTTCCCCGTGCACTACAACACCGACCGCTACCAGAACGGCACCGACCGCGAGCAGAACCACCTCAGCTACACTGTGATAACCCCCAACCCGCCCCAGTACTCGCAGTCGCCGCCGCTCGCCGCCAGCCCCCGCAGGTCCAAGACTCCGCAGCGGCAGGGCTCGCTTCCGGAAGCTTCTAGAAGGCCGGAGCCGGTCAGCCTTCAGCAGCTGCACGCCGCGCCGCCCGTCGACGACATGGAGCCGCAGAACATCTCGTTCATCGGCAACGCGGAAGATGACGCGTTGAGACAGGGCATCAACCGCCTCAACATCACCTCCGGCACCCGCACCTACCGCATCCCCTCCCCCACCCGGCCCTCGCTCGGCCGGAACTCCTTCCAGCAGCTGGAGCAGGAGGAGAACTCCGACGCGAACGAGAAGGGCTTCTACATCTCCTTCGATAACGAACCGCCGAAACGACCCAAGCCGCCTTTGCGGGCGAAACGGATGTCGCCCAAAAAGGACCGAACGCCCTCCGAATACCACAGTCCGGAGCGGGGCAGTCCGGAGTGGCATCGGCCGGAGGAGGACGAGTTCCCGGTGCATCGCGCGGGGCAGCAGCACCAGCACCAGCACCAGCACCAGCACGAGCAGGCGACCCGATCTACTGCCGTCTCCGCCGACAGGGAGACGCCACCTAGAGAGCGACCGCCCAGGGTCAGCGCCGAGCCCGCCGCGCTCGTCATCGGCGAGATGAACCCTGACCCGGTAAATGTTACTATTTATTTACTTTGTTGCTAAACTATGTCTGTTTCCTACTAGGCTTGTTCGACAGATTCCGGATACTGCAGTATCTATCATCTATCATCAAACGTAAGACTGAAGATTCTAATACAAACCATTCCGATCCCTTGTCCCTTGTTTTATACGAACGAAAAGCGAAATGATCTATTTTCTGGATGGACTCATTTGTTTTATTTCGCTGTTTACTCTTTTGAGTATTTGTTAAAAGGATATGAAATTCTGGTTTTGTGTGTACGGTAGCAATGCATCGCCTGAATCTGGAGTACCTACAGTGGGATCTGGTAGACAGTGTTGCGCACTGCGGCATTCCAACTTTCGGGTCTTCCGCCTCCGATAAGTAAATTCTAAAGCGACATGATACCATTTACTTGCCGTTTTACATATAAAACTTCATTAATGTTTCTAAAACACACATATACCGTACATTTCAGAACTCAGCGGAGGAGATGGAGCGCAAGAAGGAGCGGATAATGCTCCTGTCGCTGCAGCGGCGGCAGCGCGCGGACGAGGCGCGCGCACGCGCGGAGCAGGCGGCCGCCGCGCGCCGCGCCCGGGACGAGGCCGTCGCCGAGCAGCGCGCGCAGCGGAAGGAGGAGCAGGCCCGGCGCCGCGAGGCCATCCTGCAGCAGTACAAGCTCAAGAAGGCCATCGAGGAGGCCGAGCGGGAGGTCAGGCTGTGTGCTTCATTGTTAAGCTCGGTTTTCCTGGGATAGTGGTGCCGTCACATAGCGGCCGTCTCCATACTTCGTACTAGACGTGTGCGCCGCGCCGATCGATCAGGCGTACACTGCGGCGTCGGTACAAAACCGGCGCGGCGCACACGTCTACTTCGTACTAGTATGAAGTATGGAGACGGTCGCTATATTATGACGGTACCGCTATCCTAGGAAATCAGAGCTTTACTTATTCTCTTGCTAATAAAGTTGTGTATAAATTTCTACTGATGATTATTACGGGAAACGTGTTCATACAAGCAATACCGTTGCTTGGAATCAGATCTCTGTTAGGGAGTAGTTTCGGATCCTACCGACTGCACCATATCAAAAGAGGTGTATTCAAAACGTATTCATACAAGCGACACCGAGTTAAGACTATTTTTTATTCATCAAGGTCTACCCACATACATTTATCTAGATATATACACAAAAGAAGGCCGGTCTCATAGAGACGGCCGAGTGCGAGATGAATCCATATAAAATTGGAAACGGAGGGTATACTTCTGTCACGAGTTCTAGTCGGCCACGCATGGTATAATATCAATCGGAGCTGTTTACAATTGCAGGGCAAAGTGATAGACAAATCGGAATTCATGGATCTCCAACGAACAGCGCCCGCGGCGCCGGCGACGCGCATGCGCGGGAAACAGCCTGCGCGCGCGCGCCCCAAGACCATACACGTGGACAGCGGCGCGCTGCAGGCGGCTGAAGGCATGCTGGGCAAGCAGCCCTCCTCCACCAACCTCACCGGTAAACAAACACGGGACACCCATACTGGGCTAACATTGATTCGGTTCGGTTGTCACTCGCTCCTGGCCGCGAGTAGTTTACCTACGCAAGGAGCAAATTTCTGAAACCTAAATAGTTAGGGTTGCCACACTTAGTTGCGCGCGCGTTCTGGAACACAACGCCGAACATGTATAATTATAGTGATATATCTGGGCGAGTGACATTATAATTATTTTATTTATCAGTTGGATCCTATACTACCTACACTGAAACAATGGATTTAAAAAGCCTATGTGCTTTTCTGTGACACAGACACATGAACAAAAACTTTCAATACGTGCACTCAACAAATTCACTGGCTTAGCAATTAGGTTTAAGGTATCGGTTGCTAGCCGACCGCAGACATCAGCAACAGAGGATGCGCCGCAGCGAGACGTTGTAGCGTCATGTCGCTATGTTATGATTCTGAACCTGTCTGCCGACGGCAGGTCCGTATCCATTTGATTCCGAGTGCACTACTGACCTGCGGTCGGGCGACTGTGTCGTCTGTCGCTCGCCGACATGTCGTCAGCTTGCTGTCGCTAACTACGAATGGTACACATCGTCTGCTGCTGCTGTCGGCTATGAATCTACACGTTTAGATACATACTATTAAGAATTTGTTGTAATGTTTGCCCTTGAATGTTCGCGCCAGCTTAATCGCCAGTGATCAATTTTTTTTACAATTATTATTTTGCCTGATAAAAAAGCTATATTAAAATTGTTGTTATTGGCGCACATTTATGTTTAGCACACTTTTTTTAATGTGTTCCGTCCCTCAATTATTGGCAACGCGGAGAACGTTTCCTTTGTGTGGCTCCATGTTGTTTTCTCTTATGTCCCATTTATTTATATTTTTCTATTATTCCTTAATATATGCGCAGCGTGAATGTGAAGTTTGTACTTGTATGTTGGTTTTAATAAAAATACGGTATTTGATGACAGCCCAAATCAGCAACTCTTTATGAAATATCCAAAAACGATCTGTTAGTATTAAGTGTATATGAAGATACTGTACTGGTAGTGGTACTGATAGGCTTGTGACGTCATAAATTTTTATTATATTAGTAGTCAAACCAAGTTTTCTTTTTAGTTTTTATCCAATTGAAAATAGAAATAATGCCCAAAAGTTAGTGGCAAATTATTTGTTTCCGTGTAGTTTTGAATGTGTTTTTAGTGTTTTTAATGATACAATTTATTTTCACTGTACTCAAATACCGTATTGTAGTAAACTCATATGTATGTTTACATAATAATTTTATTTATAAACCAAGAGTATTACTTTATTTCACACTCACGCTACGCAATTATGGTACTAAATAGAACCAATCCAGAGAATGAGAGGTACAGATTTTGTGATTGGACCTATTTAGCAATGCTCTAATGGCATGTTCCGTGCACTCGAGCTGTGCCTTTAGAGTTATTCGTTTCCCCTTTAGCAGTTGAATACTCCCCAGCGCACGGCACACGCGCGAAGCTAGCTAGCCACGGACCAATAAACACTAATACTAGATAAAGTTAGTCCTCTTCTGATTCATCATCGTTAGTCTTCTCCCCTTTCTTGCATTACTATCTCTTTTTTACAATTATTACCCATCTCGTCTCGATAGCAATTAAGCCGTGCCTTGTAATGTTATATTTTTGACGAATTTGTTTTAGTCCTAAAATCTACATTTGAAGAGAAACTGGCTGTCATAATCGGCTAGCCTAAACTAGACCGTTAATCTTGTTATAGCATTGATAGATTATGAATGTATAGCAATTTTGCTCGGGCTTTTTTGGAATTCTCACAAGATGCATTTCCGAATCTATGAACTGTCAGCAAAATTAAAATGTTAAAAAATTTAGATTATTTCTCAAAATAATTTTCAGCATCAAAATACGTAGAAAATGTGTAGGAAAAAATCTCCAGTGTTTATTTGGTCCGTGTGTCGTTTATCCGGCTATTTGTACTGTTTTTCATAGCAAGAGTCGTTATCATTCATTGTATTGTCAGAAACATTAAATCGTCAAATACCGCATTATTCTTCACGTCGTAAACTACGCGATCCCTTGGATGAAAACTGACTCTTGTTATGAGTTGCCTTTACCGCAAAACCACGAAAACATGGCACTTGAACGTTGACATTGAGATATGATCCTTAACCCTTCGTATGTCGAAGCACTGATCAGTGCAAAGCATTTTGAATCCTATTTAAACATTGAATTCAATTGAATTGGCCAATTTTTGACATAACATACAAAGGGTTAAGAAGCTTAGTGCTAAGTTATCGTGGTGGGTACTAGCAGTGTGTGCACCGCCAGGCACGATGCGGCGCGACTACTACCGCGGCTCGCAGGACAGCCTGGCGGAGAGGGCCGGCCTCTACAGAGGTAACTATGCTGCATGCTTATCGTTATACTACCGCACCGGGGTGACTTTACGATCGGGGCTACTTTCATCGATGTAGAATGGCAAAGTGGTCATGGTAGTTCATGTGACGCTAGAAAACAAAGATAAGGAAACATCTTTCTCAAAATATCTTCTATATTTTAAAGTCACCCCGGTTTACTGTACCCCTTTGTGTATGAGCTCGGTAATAAGCATGTGTTGTGAATGGCCTTAAAGTTTGTTATAAATTAATGTATTTGGCAGTTGAAAATTCTCGTAAAACTTACACATATCGTTCACACTATACTTACATACGATACCAGGCATGTTATTGGAGTCAATCACATGATTCAACGAATCGGGTAAATGACATACGTTGGAATGCTCATATACAGTCCGACAGGAAAGTAGAAATTTAAAAGGGGCAATATTGTAGTGGTGTCCCCTTTTTCTTAGATTGATTAGAAAGGTACGACATTACAGTATTGCCACTTTTAAATTTCTACTTTGTTTCTACTCGTCATATACGTGTGATAAGGATGATCTATGTACACGTATGAAACATCCATGTCGAATTTATCGTAAAAATAGTATAATCCTTCTTCAAACGACGTAAATCAAACAAAATTTTATTTTCATGATATTGATTCAAAAATAAATCAGTAAATGCGGTAACAATTTTGTCTCGAGCGCTGAAATGACACATCTATTCGTATTCACAACATATCTCAAACATTACCCACATGTGTCATACATCCCTTACAGAAACGTTTTTCCACAGAGATATAAGTATCTATAAATAACGGTAACCCGTTACTTGACAATTAAAAAAATGCATGCGGCGTAGATATTCTGATATATGGTCTACGGTCTAAGAAATACCTTTGTCTATGGGAGAAGCCCTATCAATAAATGGCCGAAATCACTCCCATCGCGAGGTGACATTCCCGTTAGTGGATCTGTACTTCCACACAAAGTCCGACTCACTGGTTTTGAGGGTTTACCAGCCCTGATCTGATACAGTTTATCGGTCGTTGTCGCTACAATAAATATTATGGACTTTAATCGCGATTCTCACTAAATTACTCATGATTATCGTAAATATTGCACTGTTCCTTACAAGACGTTTTAAAACGGGTTTAGGGGTCAATAAATATAAATGCAGAAAAATAAAAAAAATGGGGTAAAATATCATTCTTTTCAAATGAATTAATTTAAATGGTAACACATACGACACACATGAATGAACGTCTAAAAAGCGATTATTTTGTCTAAAACTTGATGTCTGAATTGTGCAGTTTTGATCTGTTTTATTAAACTCACCGGACAGTGGCGCCAACTGGTGGAATTATTCTCCGGTAATATGTACAATATAGGTAGCGGGGAATCATCGGTCTGCGCCGGATCGCACTTTGTGGCGAGTCGTGGGGGAGGCTTATGTTCAGCAATGGACGTCTGTGTCTGATAGATAGATAGACGTACAATATCTACGTCGCGTGTGTGAAAGTGACGGGTAGTGAGCGTTAGTGTAAGTCCCCGCCCCCTCGCCCCCACAGAGTCTCCGGTGGAGGAGCGCGGCGGCGCGTCGCCCGGCAGCGCGGGCAGCGGCGCGCTCGGCCGCCGCGGCAGCTGCAAGACCTCCAGAGGTGAGACACGCCTACTCGCCGCTCATCTCATGCATTCATAACCGTACCCCGGGGGTTTGGCCACAAAACAGATAGGTACAGAAATCAATCTACATACAAGCGCGCTCGAGCAAACGCACACAAAGACGTTGCTCACGGACACGTCAAGCGGATGGCACTCGCGCTCGCACTGGTCTGAACTGGTCCGAGATATCGTGTCCGTGAGCAATGTCTATGTGTGCGTTTGCTCGAGCTCTCTTGTATGTAGATTGATTTCTGTACCTATCCGTTTTGTGGTTTGGGGCACTAATGATTTCACGCTAGGCATCAAATCACATGTGCACCGAAACCCCCGGAACATGTTAATAAGTTCATTGATCTCTTAAGCTGAGTCGCTATCATGCGCGGTAACGCCTACAATGCTGTTATGAAAAAGAAAGCTTTGACAATGTCACTGCCGCCAATGCTATAATTAGTGTGTCACTGGTAGTGTCCAGGCACAGGTCGTAGATCAGCTTATAGTCTGAAAGGCTAAGGGGAAAAATTGTAGTAATTTTTTTTTACAGTTTTTCTTTATCTTTAGTTTCTAAATTACCAAATTCATCATATAACGATTTGACTAGGTTAAAACTAGCTGGATCCCGATTTATTTTATTACTATACCTACCCCATTTATTTTATAACTATAACTTCCAATTTCTGTACTGTACCTATTTTGTAAATGTGACTTAGCCTACCTTCCCCTCAGCCCTTCAGTTGTGAAAGCTCACACTGAGCACCTTAATAGGTCTACCGGACAATTGTAGGAAAACAATCGTTGAATGTATTTCACGCAATAAGATTTTGGATTTGCCACGCATAATGGCGACACACTTGTCTAATACAACTAGATGCATATTCATCTACAGAAAATATCATGTTTCACGCTGGCTAGTAGCCCTTTACACTTGCAAGCAATCGATAGGACAAATAAACAATGAACCATCCTGTAAAGCAATCTAAGAATAAGACTAATTGATTACAATACATAGAAGCGATTTTCTTTAAAAGTGATAGGTGCGAAGTCAGACTCCCAGTGGCTTTCCGGGCCAACACAGGCGTTTAACTATTGAGACCGAACCTGTGCGCGAGCCACTGTTTTTTTTCAAACATTTGCCTAATTTAAGGTGGCATCGTAGCTCCATCTACTCTAAAGATTATTTTCAAAGTCAAAGTCAAATTATTTACAGGCTCAAATTGTTACATACGGGTCATTGTTAGTTCAAAAAACAAAATTTGTCCCTTCCGTGGTCAAAAGTTAAGAGCTTGTATGAATCTAGGTTATGCAGCTATTACATCGGATTATAGAAGAGGGAACGTTCTTTATTCTCACAGGTATTTAATCAGAAAATTAGGCCCTGGAATCCTTAATTTCGCAAATGTCCACCGGAAAGACGCGCATGTGTTTCTACTTTATGGTTGGCACCATCGTCTCAAATTATGTTCAGAATCGACAGTAACGACGTTACTGTTTCAATAAAAAAAAATGGTTTCAAGGCGATTGTATCGAAATGGGCGTGATTTATTATTTCTATTCTTAATAAAAATATAGTTAAATGTGCAATCTAGTTATGTTCGAAGAGATCAATGATCATCCTAGTGAAAAACGGACTAATTAGTGCGATTTGGTGCGTTTTTCATTAGAATCCATGATTCTGGAACTACGTTCGTGTTTTCTCTTTCTGGTTGTTGTTCGGAATGTTGTGAGTGAGAGAGCACGGACTGAGTTTCTGAGTTTGTTTCTAAATGAGCCCGCGCTTTGCTCATGAGTTCCCAATAAGAGCAGGACTATTGAAATATATTTGTCAATAATACTCAATCTAAATAGCTCTGTACCGAAAATCATTATTTGAAAGTATATTCACGATATGAGCTTTTTTTGGAAACTCGTTTAGAGAATAATAGCTGTTTCAATGAGATTTAATTGCAGCTCTTATTTTCATATAAAATGCTTATATTTTGCGTCGATTGATTGCAGTTTAAAAATCTGCCTTTTAACACAGACGTCAAAATCTAAATTCAATCGATCGACGCAAGTCTGCCTTAGCGGCTTCAAATATATGTTGTTTCCGCCTAACCTACCGCGAGAGATTCACGATTTGTACCCTTACCATGAGTTTACAGTGACCGTAATCGCTAGGGACTGCATAAACGATTTGTATGGAGAATTGTAGTTCTACAAAGTTACCGTTAGGGGCGCTGTACTATTCTCCATACAAATCTTTTACGCTGTCGCTAGCGAGTGCGGTCACGTTAACTCATGGTAAGAGCAGTGACGTTTGCAAACTCCATTATGTGAAAACATTCGTTATGAGCTCTAGGCAAACGATTTATGCCACGAACAGTCTGAGATAAATATATCATAGAGGTATTAAGTCTTCGTCAATAACAACTAGTCGGTTGAAATGTTGGTTAAGTCGGGACAGCGCACCTACCATATCAGAATGTCGAAAAGTACAGATGTTACGAGTATACTATACTAACGCCCCATCTTACGATCACGCAATTTTACTTAGGCTGGATTTAATCAAACTTTTGGCCACCGCGATAAATATATTTGCCTACTACACGATATTGAATAAAGCTACATGACCTATACCGCACATTTCGTTTCTTGGGTCATTGGCAATATTTGCGTATATTACAAACAGACTGATCTCAAAACGACGTTGTCAAGCTAGGCCGACCGCTGGTCCGAGTGCCCGTGCACGCCAGCACAAACACGATAGGCGCTGGGGTAGTGCGCTGCCCACGATATCGGTTACAGCCGTAAGGCTACCGAGCATGCCACAAATTACGATTACGTTACCAAAATTGTATTCCGGGTTAGTAATGTCAAATTAGTATGGGATTTTGAGATTACTATCCGAGGTAAGTGTTATTCTTGAGAAGTTCGGTCGAATGCAGCCTTAGTTGACAAAAGTAAGATGGCGTTAGTAGTATGGCTTCTGTACTTTTCGATATTTCGATATGGTTTTTGCTTGTCCCGCTGAACTTATTTATTAAATTGTATCCACATCGAGTGATAGAGGTAACATGCCCGCAATCTAGTCTGAAGAGTTTGCACATGATTAATATTATCCCGCTATGATATATTTAACAGGAACTGTAATAAAAATCCAAACATGCACATATTTTTTCGAACATGGCGCCTGCTCTCCCGAGGGCCCTTTGTTCCGCCCGCAATGATTCCCTAATTATTAAGACAGCTTCTTTGATTTATTTCGTAGAACGCTTGTATTTTATTTCGAACCAAATTATATCCCTCAATATGTGTATTACAGCGCAGTAGCAATGTATAGAGTCACAAAATTATGCTTTTATATTTATATTTTGGCCTTATATGTAGTTTGGAACCAGCTATGATTTCGTGTGAGGTTTTTGCGCTTGTTATCCACTCGACGCCCTAGACCTTCCGCGCATTACTAAACATTGGTTCCCTATCAGTAAATATATGCAGAATTCAGTCATGTGTCAGATTATCGCGTATAGTATTAATTTTGTTTGCCATGTATTTAAAAAAAATCATAATGACGAATCGTCTCGGACGCTTGCGAGCTGCATGCTTTGGTTGTGCGGTCCGGACAGTGCATGATTTGGCGTGATGACATGTATAGGAAACATTTCAGAGCGCGTGAGTGAGGAACCACAGTCGGCTCGTGGAAGGTCTAAATATTCCACTTACCAGAATAACTTTAAGGCGGGACGGAAGTCTAGCTCTCTAATGAACTTGTGCGGTAAGACACGTTTCTGAGCGCCGCGCGCCACCCGCGCGGCGCGTTCTTCGCTTTTGTTTATGGCGTTTGGGTTCTCTTTTGTTTGCGCGTTCCGGGCGCTGAGCGAAGCGAAGGCTCAACGACTGTTTTGCCTGTGAGCAGACGCTCACACATACCGTGATACAAAACAATCACAAATACTTCATATCATAATACTTTTGTAAGATATTTCTGCTTAATTCGGCCACTGGAAGCACCTTCTATTGGCAATGCAGTCGGAGAGCGGTTCGCCGGCGCTGTCGCGCGCGGAACGCGTCGGTTCTGCACATTTCGTTTCTTGGGTCATTGGCAATATTTACGTATATAATATATAGAGGTGTGGTTTATTTTGCGCGGTACGTAGGGTCGGTGTTAGAGCATGCATTCGTTCCTGGTGTTGGTGTGACATCGTTCGACATATACGTATATCCGCTTATATAAACGTCCTGGTATATAAGTTTTATGTTACGGTTAATAATTATATGGTGTATAATGTAATTTGCGTAAAATACAAAATGTTTTAAAGCTTCTTTTGTTCAGTTTCGCATATGTAGTGTAGATAGCTTGGTACCCACCGTCGTAGGTAGCATCGTACACATTTAGTATTTTACGCTTCATAATTTTTATCGTTATAATATTCTTCTTTTAATTAATTTAGGTACCTTCTCGAATAATCTTCAACTAATTCTAATTTTATGCTAGTTAAAATAATATGATGAAACGTTACTAACAATATTTATAATAAAATGTACTAATTAAAATTTAACTGTCTAATTTTATCCCTATAAAAAGGTGATTCGTTTTCGTTACTTAAAAAAATTGTGAGGTCATATTTCATATTATATCTTGGAAAGTTTTTCTTTTTATTTAGTATTCTTATCAGGTAATTTACTGTTAATGGGGTTCTAGTTCTGTGTATAAAAGTTTTTGGTAGACTTCCGTTTTATTCATGCATACTTACTTACCTACGTTTTAATAGTTGCATTTTTATCATCTGTGTAGTATAATGATGTCTTTTTATAGCTGGAATATTTCCTGATAAAATGTTATTAGAAGGTCATTTACACGGACATATTCACTGAAGGTGGTAGTATCATTTGGAGTCATATTTGAGGTTATCTTTTATGTTTTTATGTGAGGGATATGGTGACGAAGCGTCATCTTATTTATTCATACAGATAAAAAAAGTAACAACCAGTTAAGTATTTCCGAAATATACGATTATTAAATAAACTACAACTTAATAAATAATGTTTATTTAATTCGCCTACAAGAGAAAGTGTCGTAACATCTCTAATTTCACAGATTTCTTATAAGATCAATATAAATATTGGTCAACCTCACGCAAAGCGACCTAGTCTTAAATGAAGGTCTAGTAGGTATGTTTTGTGGGTTACTAGATAACGACAAGATGCATCCAAGACCCAGGAACAAATATTCGAGTTCATAACGCATGTATTTGACCTTGCCAGAATTCAAATCAAGGACCGTTGGTTGACCAACCAACCAATGGTCGCTGCAGCAACCACCAATCACGACATTAGTGAAAGCTTGGTGATTGTGTGGTATTGGGGAATGCGCTGGCTGGTGATTTTGTATCAGATTTTCAACGCAAAATAGAAATTTCTTAGTCTTATAAAAAAAAAAACTGCCACAATTTTATCAGACGCTTCGTCACTGGTATAGAACGCAGGCCTGGCGACATTGGGATGCTTTTCTTGGTTTACAGTTAACTATTACTATAATTTTATCCCATGGGTAGCAACGGGACTAACTCCCTTAGAGTTTGTCGTCGGGCCTGGGATTTAGAAGCTAGGTTGTGTGTACCCGCTGGTACCTTGGGCTAGGCTACAGCGTGCATGTCGACAGACTCGGGGCTGGGCCGCGCCACGCCGCCGCGCCGCGCCGCCTCGCCCGGGCTGCGCGGGCTGGGCTCGCCGGCCTCCGGGCCCGGCTCGCTGCCCGGCGCCATCGGCAAGCGGAGACAGCATGCCGACGACGCCTCCGATGTCTCCTCCACGCATTCATCCATCATGGACTATTCTGGTAAGTCTCGTTTTAATATGTTTGTAAGACGCCTTTTATAACTTTGATTTTATTTAAACGATGGGTAATGTTTCCTCTTGACCAGAGACTAGGGGATTAAATTGGCAGGAATTGTGTGTATTTAAAATTTTAACATTACGAAAACTTAAATATGACGGATCCACGAGACATTGTTTACTTATCTTTATATCAAATGAAATGCATTAATTGGTCTTTCGCGGTCGCACCTTCCTGCTTAAATACGACTGATAAAGTAGGTTAGGTGCGAACCGCAGAAGTATAAAATTATATAAATCCGAATAAGATTATTAGCGAAACTCTATGCATTGCTTCAATGTATTGTTATTTCCTTTTTAGGAACACGTAATAATACGTAGTAATTTCTTCCTTTTTTTATTTATGTTTCCCTTTTGGCATAGCTACGAGGAATATGTTATTCACCATACTAGGTTTTCAATTTCTAAATGGCTATAATGCGATTAAGTTTCTCGTGTGTCAAAAAGAGACCACAATTTGAGTCACTATTATAATCCTCACTAATACATATATACTATATATTTTATACAACATGAAATTGTTTCCCCAGCATCCCAGGATCCGCGGAAAGGTCCTAAAATAATATTCTATTGTCTGGTAGTTAGTGAATACACTCATACTATGGTAACGCCAAAAACTGAGCATATGACAGTGCACTATGAGCGATGACGATTTGTATAAGAGAAGTGAAGTATTTTTAAAAGACGTTTTTATATGAAGATCGCAGTTACAGATTTGTCATACAGAATTGAAATGACTACGCACTCGAGTTAGACTTTAACTGGCTCCGCACAATACGGACTCTTGTGTGGCTGCCACAGTAGGTACACTTGTCTCTTTTCCACGCTCGAAGTGAGAAAAAGAGAGATGTACTGTCGCAGCCACAAGAAGCCGTAGTGTGCGCTGGCTCTTAGGGCACAATCGTCTACTTGAGCGTGGTCGATGTGACGTCATGATTCTTCGGTTCTCTGCCTTTTCGCCGAATTACGTTTCGTCAAACGTTTCATTTCGCCAAAAGCATTTTTCACCGAAACTGTAAACTATTTCGAATTGTTATAAAACAAACCTAACCTAATCTAAAGGATGATATTTACAACAATCTGAAATAGTTTACAGTTTCAGTGAAAAATGCTTTTGGCGAAATGAAACGTTTGCGAAACATAATTCGGCGAAAAGGAAGTACACCTGATTGTTCATTCACTTTTCTTATAAAAATTGTTTGCCACCGTCAGCAGATTGAACGGTTTATACCTAAAGGATCTGTAGTGGAAGCACCTGCGTGATAACATGACTTATTCTCGGTATAATACACGCCTAGCGAAGGCACGTAGATGTCAAACCATGTCATGCCAACAGAAACGCGTCTATCGTTAATTATTAAATAATTAATTCACTATAAGTTTACTCTAAGGCATGGTTTTGATTTGAAGCATTTTGTTCTAACAACGAATGTGTGCTTCGGCTTACTCACAAAAATAATAACACTCGCCGCACCATCATCACAGCATCATACATTGAACAAACAAATTTAGGTTATTTTACATTCCTTAAGGATAAAAGAGCACAATATATAGTTTTTTTTTTAAATTCAATTGTAGGAAATGTTAATTTCGCTTTACTTATACAATTGTAGAATTGAGAAACTTACAACATGATATCATTTTAAAAGCCCTAGAGAACGTCATTTTTTTAATATGCCGCGGACTAATTTAACTGAATACTAGTAGTACCTCTACCATAACTGCGGCACGCAACTCTTTGTCGCGTGAGAAATTCTGCCTGTCACGTTTGTTACAATACTGTGCGAGTAAGACAGGTGATACTAAGTCGCGCCATGATATGATAGCCCTGCAAGGGCGGTTAAATTTATAATTTCGTATGTTTAACATGCATTAATCGCCAGTTACAGTATAATAGAGTCCGCGGCGCAACGTTTCGCTGTAGATGCGTTTTCGACATCGTTTCATACGTAATTAGAGCATCTTACCCTCGACATTGCAGGCCCCCGGCTGTACAAGCAGCCGGCCACGAAGTCCAACCGCGGCATCATGCTCAACGCGGTGGAGTACTGCGTGTTCCCCGGCGCCGTCAACGCGGAGGCCAAGCGGCGCGTGCTCGAGGAGATCGCGCGCTCCGAGGCGAAGCACTTCCTCGTGTTGTTCAGGGACGCCGGCTGCCAGTTCCGAGCGTTGTACTCGTACTGTCCCGATACGGAACATGTCACGAAGCTGTACGGGACGGGGCCGAAGAATGTTAATGATAGGATGTTCGATAAGTTCTTCAAGTGAGTATCGTTTTTGGATTATTCATATTGACGATGGATGCAACGGTCTACGCACTTGGCGCCTTAATTACTTCGTGAATTTAGAAAGAAGGGCTGCGGTTGCTAGTACCGGCTCATCCGACTCTAGTGCTAATCAGGGATGCCGGCTTAGAGCGTACTCTTACAGTACCGGTACGAAATATATATGCTGAAGAATGTTTATGATTAGATGTTCGATAAGCTCTTCAAGTGAAAATCATTTCATGACTAGATATTGACGACGGATGCAACGGCCTATGTACTCGGTGCCGTGCTATCTTTACAAAATTAGAAAAGACAGATACCTGCGATATCTAGACTTCTACATGGCCTTATCGGCCCAATTAGTATTCTTCTGAAACCTGAATGACACGCTCCGTACAAAATGGTTTCCATACCGAAATAAAAACACAAATATGTCTCAGCACTGTCAGTAACATTTATCTTTATCAAATGTGGTCCGCTATAAAATAAATATAATACTCACTGATTAATATTCCTTTGTAAGTAATACATAAAATGTTCCTTTCCAGATACAACTCGGGCAGCAAGTGCTTCTCGCAGATTCACACGAAGCACCTGACGGTGACGATCGACGCGTTCACGATACACAACTCGCTGTGGCAGGGCAAGAAGGTGCAGCTGCCCAGCAAGAAGGATATGGCGCTCGTCATATAGGCCCTCTAGTCGTCGAGCCGAGCGACGGGCGGACATTGCACTAGGAGGCGCTAGGACAGCACCTCGGTACCGCGGTGCCGAGGCATTATGATGTTTAACAGGAACCAGTGGTGATTGCAGTGATCTCCGCAATTGTTTGGTTGTAACGCGCTGCAAGTTGAAGATCGATGTCTAGTCCTCAAAGGTTCCAAGTATGAAATTCTACGGGTTAGTCTAGGAAAAATGGAAAGGGAAGATGTTTCTATAAGAATCTACACCGCTATTCCGGTTCTAGCACTTGTGGCGACAACAAAGTGAAAGTATTGGGACTTGCAACCATTGAGGGCCCCAAGTATGACTTCTGCGGATTATCCAAAGAAACTCGCAGGAAGTGTTGGCCGCAGGATAGGAGAGGATTCCGTAGTGAAGTCATCAACGTGAAAATAGTCTGTATCGAAGTATGCCATTCCTAAAATTTCTTTGTCCAAATTGATCAAAGAAATGGTTCAACAGTGCTGAAAACGAGCGAACAGGAAAGGTCAAATATGAATGTGCTAAGTGAGTGTGTTTGAAAAGAGTGATGAAATGGCCAATGGCATACGACTCTAACCGCGAAAATTCGAAAACTGACCTCTACAAAATTGCAACACGATCTACTAGTGAAATGTTTGTCCGGGACGTTTCCGGCTCGGTCCGGTGCCTGTGTCATATTGTACAGTTCGGTTAAGGAGGACGAAGCTCGAATGATTAGGTTATTGCTGTCGATTGGTTTCGCGCTCGCTATGTGTCTTGTCTACCACCAAACTCGGAGTTCGAATTGTGTCGTCCTGCTTACTGAGATATTATGTGAGGGAGACAATACGAACTTCTTATTTGGAGGTAGGGCTTTAGGCGCCGTGGTTCAGTGTTTCGTGCCAGAGGAGTTGGGTGTAAGTTTTTGAAATTATGTTTAAGGATGATAGCGAGTTGCTTGTAAGTGAATTGCATATTATGTTAATATTGCAAATGGTTTTTTTTTTAAACTACTTCCAGTATTTTTATAGAATCATAGATACATGAGAATGACGCCGATCGTCAAATGTTCAAGACTTTTTATGGGTATAATACAGAGACAATATCACGGAGACAATTTCTCTGGATCCTCGTTTGCTCGAAAACTGAAGCACGATGTCTCCAATTCCAAAGTTCGATCGAGACGTCCGTATTACAGTTTTAAGTAGGAAAACGCTATGCTACTATAAATCCCCACAATGTTCACCGCACTACTGGAGATTTCATACAAATAAAAAAATAATAAAGGTACGTCTCGGTCCAGCCTGGGATTGGTCAGTGTCAGTGTACTTGCTTCTGTGCGACGCAGCGATCGTTCTGTAGACGATGTTTGCCATATGTATTAGTGAGATGGTCGATAATGTTCCAAATTGTCACAAATCAACCCGCAGCCAAACTGTCGATTGTGTAGGTACATTGAAATTAAGCAAACTGTCCCTTATATAGAATAACAAATTCACAAACTAATATCGCTTATTTGTTATAATATTGTAACTTTAGTAATTATTTCAATTTGACTGGATTAAGATTAGATCATTACGTATTTGTTTAGTGACTCTGAAAGTCGTTTCGATTCCCATTTTTTTTACCGCTTGTATAGCTAAAGTAAGAAGGCGCTTACGGCGTAACGTACTGCCTTACCCTGTAAATAATTGTTTTTTGTATACAGCTATTTATTAAAAGAATGTTAAACGAAAATTGATGAATATCATTCTTTCATTGTTTAATGATTGGTCATCAATAAAATATACTACCGATAGTATATGGTATGCAAATATATTGTATTAATACAAAAACATAACGAATAATATTGAATTTCATATTAATGCATTGTTTCATTTCGAGCATTCCATATGGTAAGTATCAACATGTATCGCTAGATATTAAGGGCGAGTTGCATCGACCACATGTAACGGATTGATTAACCCTTCGTATGATAGATTAGAAAAAAATCTTGCAATCATTTGAGCTGCAATGAGTAAAAAAAAATATCCGTAAAAAACGGCCTTAATATGTGGTCAGAATCCTATACACAGTCAAAAATTTCGAAATAGTCAAGTTTTAGTAAGTAACTATAGAGTATCCTCTACAAAATAGCTTTCAAAGTTTGACTCTGGTCCCCAAAAAAAACCGCAAAATGAGCTTTGGTCCCACCGGTGATGCTCATGCCAGCGTGTGTCGTCCTCTACAGAAGACCCTTTGAGCGCCAAGCGGCAAAGCAATTCACCGTGCCACTGACGCCAAACAAAAAAAAAAAAAAGTACTCCAAAATCAACATTGATTGAAAAACACAGTGGTTTGAATTAGCATGTTTTTTTGACCATTGAAATTTTTGACGTCAATAGGCGTCGTTGGCGTCAGTCACGTCAGTGGCACGAATTCGCGATGACGTGATTTGCCGTCATTGGCGGTCAAAGGGTTTTAAGCTGGCAGAGCGGTGTCAACCTACATTAATTTCAATAGGGTCCCACTTCACGTTTGACATTCCCTTGACATAGCGTTGAAAAAGGGTATGTGCACAAGTTTGAAACAACTACCAAAAGCAGTCGCGTCGTTGGCAAAACAATCTACCAAGCGATTCCGGTCAGATAGATAGGTTTTTGGCCAGTTTGGTAAAGGTTTCCCACAATGTCTGCCGCCGCCGTCCGATGTCAGCCGAAGCGAATGCGAGAGTCACGCTACCTACAACCCGGTTACAATATCTGTGGACCTGGCGTCGATGACGTCACGTCGGCGCTCTGGTACGGTGCGCGACGCGACGGGGCGAGCGCGGGTAGGTACCTAAGGGTAGGGGGAGGGGCTTCACATTCCAGCGAGGTCCACAGATATTGTAACCGTGTTGTACAGTACATATCTCACGAAGTTGGCAGAGTTTGATCGAATGTGATAGTGTGGAGGGGTACTTCGCTGCGGAAACCCTATACTTCGGCCAACTTCGGTCAACTTCGCGAGTAGTGTGGAGCTAGGGTCAGAATGGCGGATGAACCAACACGAATTTTTATGCGCTTAAGCTTGTCAGGGACCGATAAGCGTTAGTTTTGATTAGTAGTTAGGCCACCCAAAGTGTTTATTGAATGAAACTAAGAAATAGGTTAAATCAACTTTTAATAATTGTCGTATTATTAATTAAACATAACCACTAATCACTTCCATAATACTAATCAGATAAATTAACAGTATTCCAATTATAACCATTCAGCGTAAAATATTAAAACATAATTTAATCAACTAAAATGTTTAAAAAATCATTGTATTACTTAGAGTTATTAAAAGCACGTTATCTTAACATATAAAATGTCATTAAATCATTCAATAATTATTAGTTAAAATTAGACCTTGAAATTATTTTTGTAAAAATATTGCACTGCACGTTTTAAGTCTCCTGATTTAAAAAAAAACACATTAATGAGTTTTATTCGGCATTAAGACTGGAATGGAGCTGTGTAAAATTGACCAATCACATGCCTCAGTCTAAAATGAACTTAAAATACATACGAAACGGGTTAACTCACATCGTAGAAGTCGAATGTCGCTCGACATGTTTCGAATCGGTTCGCGATTCATCATCAGGAGAGCCGCTCAGTTGCGGCGGCGGCCCACCAAGCACTGCGGGCAAACGCCCTGTCCGCGCGGCTACTCGACACGGCCGTCGTCGGGGCCGATTCGGAACATGTCGAGCGATATTCGATTTCTACAACGTGAGTAAAACCATTTCGTATGTGTTTTAAGAGGCCTTATTCCTTTTAAAATGCTGATTGTTTTAGACATTTTTATGTTTCTTAACATGTTATTGATGTTGCTACCTAGAACCGGGCTATTGGGATTTATTGGTATATATTTGAAACCTACAGTTTGAATTTTTCACTGATAATTTTTGATTCAAAAACTACTCGAAATTGATAAAATTCATGCGGAAAATTAGTTTTTTCAACTTATTTTCGACTGTACGCAATGAAAGCATGGAATAGCTATGTTACTACCTAGAACTCGGGAAAAAGTATTATTCACTTCAAGAAGTTGGTTGAAATTATCAATATATTTGTCATAATATGAAGAAGAAAAAAACAGTTTTAAAAGGAATAAGGCTTCTTAATATGTTTGATACTGAGGGTAGTTTTCTATGTAAAATTACCTTTTGGGGTTTACGAAGGCGCAACCTTATTGGTTAATTCTCCCCTTCAGAGGACAGGTAGCCTTATCAGTGTTTTAAGTCTTGTCTTGAGCTTGGTGGAGAACTTGTCAAATAAATAAATATTAGGGGTGGATCCAAAGGCAAAGGGATAAAAATTGACGGCGCAGTTAGCGCAGACTGCCTACTGAGCCGGCGGGTTCGAATCCCGGCCGGGGCAAATATTTGTGTGATGAACTCGAATATTTGTACTTGGGTCATGGATGTTATATGTATTTATATATATTTTGTATACCTATCGTTGTCTAGAACCCTTAGTACAAGCTTTGCTTAGTTTGGAACTAGGTCGATATGTGTATATTGTATAATGATATATATATATACTAGCTTTTGCCCGCGGCTTCGCACGCGTTAAAAAAAATACGTTCACTTGGCATAGCTTGGCATTTGGCATTGGCTTGGCATAACTCAAGCCCCCCATATTTTGTGTTTACTGTATCTTTGGAATATTTGAATGCTTTCACGTACATGATTCCTTGTTCATTTTAGATTCAATTTCTACTTTCTTGTTTTGTTTTCTCAATGCGAGGCCTCCGACATTTTTGTGCACTGTCTCAATTGGTTACTTAAATAAAATCATGCTCTCTTCTTTCCGTTGTGGTATATTGTCTTGCTAAGTGCCCCCGCTTTTTTTGGTCATCATCTCCTTAGAATACTTAATCGTTTGTTCAGAATTGCTTTCCTGTTACCGTTTTAAGGTTTATGTATTCTCAATGTGAGCACTACTGCATTTTTGTTATCTATCTCTTCAGATTACTTGAAAGTTACACCAGTATTGCTTTTTCTTTCCGTTTGTTATTTTGTTTTTTCTTCGCGCCTCCCGTCTGGTTTGGTCACCATCCCCATTTAGAATCCTTTAAAGTTTGATCAGACTTGCTTTCTTGATTCCGTTTTAGGGTTTTGTTTCTATTTAATGCGAGCACTATGCCATTTTTTTTTTCACTATCGTTACTTTAAAGGTTGAGCAGAATTGCTTTCTCGTTAGCGTTTTTAAGTTTTGTGTCTTCTTAATCAACATATCTACTGGTAACTTAGGCGTTTCAACCGATTTACTTAATTTTGTCAATTTTAGCATGTAATGTGTTTTTAAAAGCGAGCGGCTCTGCCCCCCCGTACCCCCCCGAACCCCCCGTCTTTTTCAATACCATCTCTTCGTGTTACTTAAAAGTTTCATCAGTCGTGCTTACTTCTTTTCGTTGTGCAATATTGTTTTTTCTTCGTGCCTCCCGTCTGGTTTGGTCACCACATCTTCTTCTTCTTCGAATTCTTTAAAGTTTGATCAGACTTGCTTTGTTGATTCCGTTTTAAGGATTTGTGTATTATAATGCGAGCACTAAGCCATTTTAATTCAATATATTTTCAGGTTGCTTTTATGTTTGATCAGACTTGTTTTCTTGTTAGCGTTTTAAGATTTTACGTTTTCTTCATCACCATATCTACAGGTTACTTAGCCTTTTATCAGATTTAATTGGATTTTTTCGGTTTTAGCAAATGACATTATCTGAGTGCTCTGCCCCCCGAGCCCCCCGTATTTTTAAATACCATCTCTTCGTGCTGCTTAAAAGTTTTATCAGTCTTGCTTTTTTATTTCCGTGTTGCGATATAATTAACATCTCTTGAGAATACCTAAAAGTTTGGTCAAACCTGCTTTCTTGTTTACGTTTCATTAATGCGAGTACTATGCCATTATCGTTCACTATCTTTTCGGGTTACTCAAAAGGTTGTGCAGACTTGCTTTCTCGTTATTGAAGGTTTTATGTTTTCTTGATCGCCATATCTACACGTAACGTAACTTAGCCTATCATCAGATTTACTTTATTTTTCTGTTTGTGTTATACATTTTTTTTTCAATAACATCTTTTCGTGTTATTTAAAAGTTTCATCAGACGTGCTTTCTTCTTTCCGTTGTGCGATATTGTTTTTTCCTCGTGCTTCCCGTCTGGTTGGGTCGCCATCTCTTTAGAATCCTTTAAAGTTTGATCAGACTTGCGTTCTCGATTCCGTTTTAAGGTTTTGTGTTTTCTTAATGCGAGCACTAAGCCATTTTAGTTCACTATCTTTTCAGGTTACTTAAAAGTTTGATGAGACTTGCTTTCTTGCTAGCCTTTTAGGGTTTTGTTTTTTCTTGATCACCATATATCTACAGGTAACTTAGCCTTTCATCAAAGCTACTTGAATTTTTCAGTTTTAGCATGTAGTGTTTTGTTAGAGCGGGGGGCTCCGCCCCCCGAGCCCCCCGTTTTTTTCGATACAATCTCTTCGTATTGCTTAAGTTTCATCAGCCTTGCTTTCTTTTTTCCGTTGTACTATATTGTTTTTTTCTTATTGCCTCCCGTCGCTGTTAGTCACCATCTCTTTAGAATACTTAAATGTTTAATCAAACGTTGTTTGAGATAGTTTATATTTTGTCTAAACACATACTGACGCTGAACGGCCGTCGAGCTGTCAACTTAAACTTTGCATCAGCTGTATTAAAATTAAAGAAATTAATTGTACATAGAAATAAGAGTTAAATGTATCACTCATTAACTTCAAATTTGTGTAAGAGGTCGTACCGTTACTACGTCTACAGTAATATAGTGAACGTATGTTTTAACGCGAGCGCAGCGGGTAAAAGCTAGTAAAACAATACACAAATTACAGACCAATCCACTCACTTCGCCATTGCGAATACTCTGCTGCGGACGGCACCTCGGGGAAAACTACTGTTTAAAGCTCACAGATGGCGCTACTGGTAGCACTTATGTGTGATAACCGCGTATCACATTTCATTAACTTTCCGTAAATATTTATACTTACGTCAAAGGATAAAATTGATTTTAAATAATTTTATTTTGATTATTGTCTCTCAAGAAAGTAAAAAACAACTTATTTATTCATTTCAAATTTTCTCCGCGTCTCAGTACGTTTATGAAAAGAGGGTCAATATTTATAACCTACTGAGTAAATACATGAATTTTAAATGCAATAATAGAGTGGTAGTTCCCATTGTTGCATCGAGAAATTAATAATAACAAAATTGTGTTCAGTTTTGTTTCATAAAATTATCATTTCGTGTACCACTAACGCCATCTACTGCCCCAGTGTCCGTAACTCGGCGACTCGTCCAACCTCAGAGCTATTGTCCCCCGGTGGGTAGCGCAGGCCGGCCCCCCGCGGGGTACGCGTGGTTCTAATAGTATATTACTGCCGAGGCCGGGAAAAGTCAGTTCGTGGATGAGTATGATTTTGAAGGACGAGGCGTAGCCGAGTCCTTCAATAATACGAATCTGCGAACTGACATTCCCGCCGAGGCTTGTATAGTGCTTTTCTCCAAATATGCTTGGAAATAATCACCAATCTACATTTTAATTTAATATATCAGTACCATGAAGTTCATTTGGTACTTATTTTTTTTAGGAATAGGTATAAAATTTCGGGTCCGAATCATATGTTTGATTTAAAACAAAATATATGAATAAGTATTAAATATATATGAAAACACAATAACAAAAAATATGCACATAGGTAATTATAAATTTTAGTTAAATTAACAACTTCTAAACACACTGTTTTTCTTTAGAAACCATACCATATTTATCATTCGGAGAAGATCATAAGTTCAAAAAACTTTTATATTGATTTGGACACAATCATTTCTGTTTTATTTTTTATTTGTTTACGTTTGGTACACTTATTAATTTTCAACTCACTCATTAAATATCATCATATTATTAAAATTAAAACTTTCGTGAGAAATCTCTAATAAATAACTAAGAATCATGAAAATAAATTAACCGCATATAAGATTATTATTTAAATTGTTTGTCCGTTATTCGAAATTTGTCGTCATTTCAAATACATTGACAGTAGCAGAGCAAAAAAATGTTCAGTGCAAGAACTAAACGCAGAGAACAATTAAAAAGTTTATAATAGTTTTTATTTTTTAAATTTATTGGACAATTGGCTGTATGGTGAATTATCAAAGTCTTTGAAAAAATTAAAAGTAAAAATGCAGTAACCGGCCAAATTAAGATTACCCTCATTTGTATGAGGCGTTATAAACGGAAGGTGTGTTTTTTACTTAATCGTCTTATTTAAATAATATTGATTTCCCGGCTAAGGCCAATAATATATTTTTTTTTTAATTTTCATTAACGCCTTCTAAATATAACGAACGATTTCGCGGTCCAGTTTTACTACATTAATGGGAACATTTCCAAGCAAGTTGGAGAAAATTCAAATTCACGACGCTGATGGATGACGCTATGAGATGCACACGACTTCATTCGCGTATTTTTTCTTTACCGTAGACGGAAAAAAGTATCCTATCTTCGGATGTCCAGCTATCCCTGTACCAAAAATGGTTAAAATCTGTCCAGCCATTGCGGCGTGATTGGAGGACAAAGGATTTTATGAAAACAGAAGGCGCCAGGTTGGCACGGCGACGCGTGTCCATACAAAACAAATAAGCTACATCAACTAAGCAAGCTGCATCACGCTATCAATATTTTTCCTGAAATCATATGACCTCCCTGCATAGAAAATTTATTTTCAGTACAAATTTAGGTTTTTATAATAGTATAGATATCGTTTTTAATATTTATTGTTTATTGTTTTAAACTTTTCAAAGCACCTTGAAAAATAATTAGCTCATAGTACTACGTGACCATATATTAACGACATCTATTAGGGCGAATTCACACGTACCACAACCACACGACAACCACAACCACACCACGTGGTCGGGCGCATATTTTGTATGTTTAATAAATAGTACAATTCACACGTAACCACAACCACACCACAACCACACCACGTGGTCGGGCGCATATTTTGTATGTTTAATAAATAGTACAATTCACACGTAACCACAACCACACCACATTTTAACGCTGCGACATGGTGTGGTTGCGGTGCGTGTGAAACAACCCTTAAAATGACAATAAATTATTTTCATCTACAATGTTACTAATAATATGACCTGTCTTAATAATTTCCTAAGTAACACCATAAGATTCAGGTGTCAACTATCGCGTACGTCAATAATGGCGACAGCACCACTGAACGGATACGTGATGGCCTCACTGTTTTGTTATCCGTGGTATTATAAATAAGGAAGCAAAGGAAAATGCATGAGATGACACGGTTATTATTACAGTAGTTTCTTAGTGGTTCTGGGTTCAAATCCCGGCTAGGTGAAATCCTTTCTACATTGTAAATTTAATGATTTCGTCTTGTCTCGAATCATGGTTGTTTTTAATACAAAATGCATATATTGTCGAGCAGCTCTCAATAACTGATACAGTGCTGCTTACATTTGTATGCGATCAATATTCAAAAAATTCGGTAGTAATTTTCGAAGTCCAGGTTAACCATCACAGCTACACCCTAGATTGTGCCGCATCGTGGTCATAGGCACGCAACGACGTGCATCTACTCTCGGGTATCGTGTCGAGGGACGCATCAACGGCACCAATTTTGTACACGCATGGAGATGGTGTTATTAACTCAGGAAAAATCTTAACAGCGCGATGCAGCCGATATTGTCAAAGTAACAACGCCATCTAGCGGAAAATTGGGTGGTTGAGAACAAAATCTCAACACACCGTTAAAAATAAAGAATGACTGATATTTATTACTTTGAATAGATTTTATATATAAAAAAACTACATAGAAGCAAAACTGTGGCTAAATATATCGTATATTTATCGTTTATTATACATTTCGCTACCTTATTAGTAAGTTAGGCCAAACACAAACAATACCAAAATTTGCGCCTAATGTTCTAAATGTTGGTTGGTATTATATTTAGAAATGTATTTAATTTACTTAAATTGATTCGAAATACTTTTATTTCAATAACACTCGATAAACAATCTGTTTTATTCATTAACATTTTTTATTGCGTCTCCGGGCTTTTTATGGTCAATACTTACAAACTACAGAAGAATATAATTGTATATTCAATAAAAGAGCATTAGTTCCTATTGTCGCAAATTGTGTTTTTAAAGAAATGTATGTTTATTTTTTTAGTATGAGCCAATTTACAACGAACATTGCACTCATATTTTCGTCTGTGTTGGTTGATAACTGGCGCCATCTTTTCTATCTAACTAACACGGTTTCCGTAAGTCAACGCCTCAAACAACCTTAACCTTGTTGTTAATGCCGGTGGGCCGCGCGGAGGTATTAGGTCGAATTCATACTTTTTAGTTTTTGTACACGTAAGATCCACGCGGGGGTCGCGTCGTTCTAAATTCAAAATCACAGATGCTGTCATTATAAGGTTACACATTGTAAGGAAAATATTTCATGGAATTTATGTTTTCAGAGATAAATATTAATCATAATAAAAAGTATCCTATAACCATCTTTGGATGTTCAGCTATTCCTGTACCAAAATTGGTAACTTTTTATCCAGCCGTTTCGGCGTGATGCGAGGACAATGGTTTTTTTGAAAACAGATGGCGCCAGGTTGGCTCGACGAAGCGTGTCCATACAAAACAACTATCCGGCTGCATCACGCTATCGAGATTTTTCCTGAAATCATGACCTCCCTTCATAGAAAATTTATTTTCAATACAAATTTAGGATTTTATAATAGTATAGATATTAATCTTACACAAATCGACCCAGTCCCAAACTAAGCAATGCTTGTACTATGGGTACTAGACGATATACAAAATATATATATTACGTCATCAATAGGTTATCTCACGTTATCTCTGGCGGTGATTATCGACATTAGACCATCAGAGGTTGACTGGTAGAGAATGCCTCATGGCATTAAGTGCGCCTTTTGTACGATAAGTTTTCTTTTGTGCAATAAAGATTAAATAAATAAATCAGAGGACTGAGCAGTGTGTTGAGATCATTGTGAATATTTATATGTATGTATACATTTATTCGCCAAAGTAAAGAGCCAAGCCATGTTGTTCTCTATTCTGTTTTGTACATAATTTCGCCTGGTGATAACCAAAACTCACTAAAATTTCTGTAGCTGCTCTTCAAAACCTCTCGTATACAGTCAGTAGATTTTCTCAAACATGCAATGAAATGTCAGGCTTCGAAGTATCTCGTTTCGTGCAGAAAAACTCGAGAGAACTGTAAAGGAATTTCAGACAAAATTAAAGGCCTAAGCCGGGAAGTAATTTCTTTTTAAACATGGCGTCTGTGTTGATGAACAGTGGTTTTTGAGTGGTGTATTTTTTTATTTCATTGCATATGTTTGAGAAAAGCACTATACATGCCTTAGCCGTGAACAGGGCTTGTCAGCTTCGTATCACTATCGTACTCACCCTGCAAGCCCTTATTCCCCGGCGTTTGCAGTAATGTACTACTATACTAAGATACCGAGCTTTATTAATGATTAGGTATTTGGTACTTAGTGAGTTTTGGTTGTGGACAGACGATTTATAGCACTTTATAGACAAAATAGACAGTTGATATGGCGGCGGTCGTCGGCTAGACGATGGTGAAGTAGTGGGCGACGTGGGAGGCGCCGTTCTGGTCGACGGTCTTCTGCAGGTTGAGCTGGTGCACTATGGTGTCCGCGCTCTCTATCTCCTGCGGACATAAGGACCATAAATTATACATCTGTAGGAAAATCACTGAGTCAGCATCTCCTGTCTTGCTCGCACGGTATTGAATGGAAAGTGACAGGCAGTATTCGCGTGTTAAAGGTATGCTAGACGTAGTTCAACAAAATATGACGGTTTTTGCGCGCAAGTAATTTCGAACCGATAAGTCGCCAAAGTTACGCCAAAATTCAATTCAATTATTTATTCAAAAAGCGTCATAAAGCTATAAATAAAGGTACTTTTAACGCATTCAATTTGAATCGAATAATTACACCATAAGGTTATTTTCCTTAAAAAAAACTATTCAGCGCATATTTTCAAATACGAAGAGATAGGGGGAAAACTGGCCAAGTTTTTTTTTGTATTGTTTTTTTTTTTAGTCTATGGCTACAACATTTCCCAGTTGATCACATGACTATTTAAAAAAGGGGTAAAACCATAGATCAAACAGTATACAGATGTAGACACTCCATACATTAAAATACGCCAAGCTAATTCATGCTGACGTCCAGACGGCGTTAGTGCGCAATGATAGCAATTCATGGTGACGGCTAGATGGCGTAAAAATCAGTTTAAGTGCAGTGCAATACTAGCGGCATCTACATCTTCTTGTTGTAAATAATTAGAAAGCATCGTATACTTTCGAGTATTACGTCAACGCAGCATAGATGTCGTTTTACGAAGCATTATTCAATAATCGAAATGATTAATCAAAATCATAAACACTAACACTAAACGTGACCGTACCTAAATGCTAAATCATTTATAAGTTTATTAATATGATGAGCACCTACGTAAACTGGTTTTAATTTAATTACACCTTTTGTTAAAAAACGAGAGTGTAACACGGCACGGCATTACGTACAAAGTGTAATTCCATCACTATTATTTCTTTAACATTTTTATTTTATTTTATTATAAATATACTTATTGATAATATTAAGCAACTTTTTGAAGTAAATAATACTTTTCCCTGAGATCTAGATACAGTGGGACCAAAAAGAATATATATCAAAAAGTGGCAATACTGTAGTGTCGTCCCATTTTCTTAGATTGATTAGAATGGGACGACACTACAGTATTGCCACTTTTTAATTTCTACTATTTTTGGTCAGACTGTAGTAATATAGCTTTCATGCTTTAATGCAGTCGAAATTAAATTGAAAAAATAGTTTATTGCTTGGTTTTTTTTTTTTTTTCAATTTATTTGGGACAACAAACAGTAACACATGTAGATTAAAAACACAATACTTAAAAGAATTTGAAACATGTGAGACCAATCACGTTATCCACGAATTACAATAATATAACTAGAGCGCAAGCAACAATAGGTACACAGAAATTGTATAACAGTCTGGAAATAACAATTACCTACTTACAATATCAAAACTTAAAGACAGAGCAAACTAGGCGTAAAAATATAATGATTCATTCCAGTACCGCGGCAAGCTCAAACACAACCTCGCTGCAACTTCATTAGAACGTTATTTTTGTAAACAGTGTCTGACATCATGAAGATGTCAATTTCATTAAAGTGTGTGTTATATGACTTGACTAGCCTATGTAAAGGATCTCGTTGGCCTGCGCGGGTGCGGCAGCGCGCGGTCGCGAACAGCTGGTGCTGGCGCACCGCGCGCTGCAGCGCCGCAGCGCTGGTTTTTGTTAATTACGAATAGTATTTTGAAAGAAAAATCATTAATGAAAAATTCAAACTGTAGGTTTCAAATTATACGTATATAACAATTAATCGCAATAGTAATAAAAAAACAATTCTAAGTAGGTAGTCAAATTAAAAATATGTTACGAAATAACATACTTAAAGAAAAAATCCAATTTCATAGAGAAAACTTACATCAGCATTTTTGAACGGATAAGGAGCCTTTTGTAACAAGATAGAAACAAATACCTCGATCGTCGATCGGTAGCGCGTTTATTTTTACATTAGTAACATTATAATAAGCAAGGGATTTCGGTATGCAAGAATAAATTCATAAGTCGAAAAACGAAACTTGCAATAAGAGACGAGATTTTTTATGCTGGTTGTACACACTCGCCGGCACAGGACAGGGCGAGACAAGCATGCCGTCCTTCATTTACTCATAGAGTTACAAAGTGACGGCATGCAGGTATTGCCCTGTCTCAGCGAGTGTGCACAACCGGCATAAGTATGATTTGTAAATGTAAATCTCACTATCTGTATCAATTTAGTGTAGCTTGATTCCTTGTTAACTTCTAGTCCAAATATCCATTTAAAGACAAAAAAAAAGATATCTGGACTTACACCGATTGGTCACGAAAAAATCACGATATATCACGTCGGGGGAGGGAGGGGTATAAGGAGACCTCACGTGTATTTTTCTACAGTGAACGAACTAAGAAAAAACCGGCCAAGAGCGTGTCGGGCCACGCTCAGTGTAGGAATAGTTCCGTAGTTGCTCATCCTTCACAAGACACGGGCTTATAACAGCGGTTTTAACCCCGAGGTTTAAGTTACGACACAGATTTCAAGTTCTATAAAAAGGTCATAAACGCCAAAGTAACTGTAATTACTTATTACCTTCTTGAAGTTAACTTACGTCCTTTTAAAGAAAATTATGAAATTTTTGGATAACTCAAATACGGATAAACCGATTTTGATCAATATAGTTTTCATTGAAAGTACTTATAAGGCCTCATTTTCATGAATTTTTCCATCAAAAAGTAGCCAAAAAAATTTTGGCGGAGAAAAAATATATGGCCTATCGGTGTAGTGTAACTCGGTGACCTTGTAATGCCGAATGAGAAGCCGCGCTCGCCCCTCGACACGCACACATAGCCGCGCGTTTTATTACTGCACACTAGTGTCGGTGTCGTATCTTTTCTTTTTACTCTAGTACCTATATATTATATTCTTTGAATCAGATGAGCTAGTATATTTCTATGTATGAAAAGAAAAGAATAGGAAATAACTATTTTTAGAACATTCCAGTCAATAATAACAATGTCCTTACTATCTATTAAAAAATTCAAGGTTAATGAAAGATGATATCTTGGAAATTAAAGAGACTAGAATAGAATATTTTTTATTGCCAAGACGAGCAAAAAAGAAGCGGGGCACTACATACCTTTTCTCGAACCGTTTCGTCTAATTTTTAAACCCTCATAGCTTCGTCCCAGTTAACACCAGAGCGCCCAAATTCACAGGTTAAGATGCAGTTAGGGAACATATAAAATGTACTTAATTTAATTGATCTAGCTTTTATACTTTAGGTTTTATTGGTACCTAAAATACGCCGATTTTGCCACTCACTTATACACTGACGTATCAAAACCTCTGGGGTACTTCCCGATGACCTAGAAAGCTGAAATTTGGTATGTAAGCTAGGTTTAGTACATAAACAATAGAATAATTCTGAAACTTGGAACTTTTACCCCCCAACCCCTTAAACTAGGGGATGGAAGATTGTATGAGACTTCTACAAATTTTGATACTAGAGGTCTGAAAATTGATATAGGGACTCCTTGTTATAAATAATAAAATACATGTTCTAGGATTTTTAGAAAATCACCCCCCACCCTTTAAATAAGGGGATGAAAGTTTGTATGGGTTTTCCAAAATGGGGGATAAATGTGTATATATATGGGGTAAACGTAAGTATTTCTTAAATACACAATTATTACTACTTACCTAGAAACGCTACAGCACAAAAAAAAACCTAAAAATTCAAAACTACTTTACAAAAAGAAATGAGATCCCACCAAGAACATTTCATGTAAAATTAGCGGCCAAGACTCACATGCTCATAACGCTTTTGCTATTATTACTACTTACTTACAGACGCTATGACCCAAATAAATGAAAAAAACTAGGGTACCTTACAAAAATAAATGAGATCCCACCAAAAACATTTCATGTAAAATTGGCGGCCAAGACTCACATGCTCATAACGCTTTTTCTGTAAAAAAGTTATCAGATCCCTGGAAAAGCCAAGCCCCTAAGCCCTGAGTTTACTAATCCTACACCTTGGCTTCAAAGGTATGGCTTGGCCGTTTCATAAAATACCGTAAATAAGTCTAATGGACTGTCCAGCCTATATGGTAAGGAATTAAGTTTATACATATTATCATGAAGACATAAACGACGCCAATTTTACATGAAATGTTTTTGGTGGGATCTAGGTATATAAATATAATAACTGCAGTACCATCGTGCCCGCTGATGTGTAAGAAGTTAAGAACAATGTAATGTACCTAATTTAAATCCTATCAAAAGCATAAATGTTAAATAAGTGCCAAGTTCAATATCGCGTAAAACGTTGTTGACTTCACCGACAAATGAATTGAGATGCGCCAAGTTCTTTGTCGTATTTTTTTTTGAGAGGAGAAGTACTTACTACAATGTTTGCTACTTAGAATAGAATAGAATACTCTTTATTGCACACCTCAAGAAGAAAGAAATACAAATACACACTTAATATAAATTCATAAATTATAATAAACAATTATTTACTCAACGCATTTATTTTACTTGGGGTGTAGTTCAATATCAAGATTGAACTTGGCTCTTATTTAAAATTTATGGAATATCAATACTTTTGGCACAGAAATTATAATGATGTGTAAATTACTTTATTATTATTTGGTAATTAGGACATCTTTTAAATAAAGAAAGAATTTTCCAAATCGGTTAATAAATAACGGAGTTCTGAGGTAACAAGCATAACTAATAATAAAAATAAAAAAACTGAAAAATACACTGTTTTCTGTTTTTATTCTGTTTACACACAAATTTCCCCTTTCTAGGACACCTGGAAGTAGGTTAGGTTTTTGATTCCTAGTCAGTGAGTCAGTCAGTGGAAAAGATGCCGTTTTATGGACTTTATAATGTCTCGATAAATATTGTACCCATATTTATAAGATTTGGGGTTTTAGCTGTTCTAAAGTATCTAAATATATAAGCCAAATTTTTTTTTTACCGTTTTTAGGGTTCCGTAGTCAACTAGGAACCCTTATAGTTTCGCCATGTCCGTCTGTCCGTCCGCGGCTTAGCTCCGTGATCATAAGTGCTAGAAAGCTGAAATTTGGTATGAGTATGTATCACGCCGACATAACGGTAAAATAAAAACCAAGAAAAAAAATTTTTTTGGGGTACCTCCCGTACTCCTAAAGTGAGGGTGAATTTTTTTTTTCGTTCCAACACTAGCGTGTGGGGCGTCGTTGAATAGGTCTTTTAAAAACAATAGGGGTCTTCAAACATCATTTTTTGATAAAGTCAGCAGTTTTGTAAATATTCGCTCGGGAAATCCAAAAAATAGTGTCCCCCCCCTTCTAACTTTTCAACCACGGGTCATAAAATTATGGGAAAAATCATGAAAATGAGGCCTTATAAGTACTTTCAATGAAAACTATAATAAACAAAATCGGTCGAGCTGTTTTTGAGTTATCGCAAAATTTCATAATTTTCTTTAAAATGACGTAAGTGCCGCGCGGTGTTCTTATACTTCGAACGTTACACATATTAGTTAAATGCCATACTGCATTAAAACATTTCGCTCAATCTGGTGCGTATAATCGATAAGTTCCAGAAGGTAATAAGTAATTACAGTTGCTTTGGCGTTTACGACCTTTTTATAGAGCTTGAAATCTTTCTCGTAATTTATATTTTATTGTCTATTGTGAAGGATGGGCAACTACGGAACCCTACACTGAGCATGGCCCGACATGCTCTTGGCCGGTTTTTATTACCTTAAAGAGTTGGAATTATGGAGGGGTCAAAAGTGGCTTCAAATGGTTCGTGTAATATAACACACGGCTGCTGCTCGCCAGTTCCTGGGGTGAACTTGGCTGGACACGCTGCCGCGTGGTTAGAAAACTCCGATCCGACCGAATATGACAGCGGCACCACAGTATAGACACAGTATATATAGGCTATATATATACTGTGTTATATATGTGGCGCGGGCGGCGCGGGCGGCGCTGACCCGATTAGTTCACGTCGATCCGCTTGCATTGTGATGTGATGCGGGCCGAGCGCGTACGTAAGTAGGTACGTACACGGCTCGCTCGCACACATACAAACCGCGTGGCGAACTTTTGTTCGAACATTTAAACTACTGCGGATGTGGGAGACAAAGATGTCTCCGATCTCCGGTGTATTTCAAAACCATTCTATTTTATTGTTTATTTTTCTTTACTCATGGCAACAAATATCTTGACCCCGAAATAATTTTTGGTACCCCAAACCAGTATCACCTAAAAATCATATGGAACACCAAAAAAGAAATTAAGTACTTGCACCAAAATAAGATAGCCTAAAATTCCAATCGTTCTACCTATTTTAGTCATAACTCATAACTGCACTTCTAATTGTATTCGGACAACAAATTTAGTGAATGTGCACCAAATCTTGACGAACAAATTATTGCGATATTAGCTTCTTAAAAATGATTTACTTTAAAGTCATTCGTGAGCCGAGCGAGCGAAGCGAGCGTACCTTGGTAGCGGACGGCGAAGCGTCAGAACCTAACTGCTACCAGTAAAGTAGAATTGGGTTAGGTTATGTATGTTAGAACTGCGACCACAACAGCAAACTGAGAATCGGGTCGAGCGAGCGCAACAGCGGCTGCGGTGCAGAGTTCGGGGGGTTGGTTGAGCGGGCGGGGCTTACTAAGTTTGGCATCATTAAGAGGCCTTATTCCTTTTAAAATGCTGATTGGTTTAGATATTTTTCTCTATATGATCAAACATGTTTCTTAACACATTATTGATGTTACTACCTGTACCTAGAACAGGGCTATTGGAATTTATTGGTATATATTTGAAACCTGCAGTTTGAATTTTTCATTGATAATGTTTGTTTCAAAAACCACTCGAAATTGACAAAATTCACGCAGAAAACTGGTTTTTTCAACTGCACGCAATGAAAACATGAAATAGCTATGTTACTACCTAGAACTCGGAGAAAAGTATTATTCACTTCAAAAAGTTGGTTGAAATTATCAATATTTTTGTCATACTATGAAAAAAAAAAATGGTTGCCTGTAAAGTCGGTTTTACGGGCGAAGATTTTACGTGACAACGCGCGGCGGGTCGGATTTGTATGGGAATATAAAATTATCGTTTTTATTATTTTCCACTCATTTATTCAATATTTTCTCACCGTTTAAACCTTCCCTTGACTTCCACGAATATTTCAATACTAAAATTAGCCAATTCGGTTCAGCCGTTCTCGAGTTTTAGCGGGACTAAACTCATCCTAACAGACGTGAGCGGGCGTTACACTTTTTCATGAGTGACTCTAATTTAAGACGTTGTCACGTCAATAAAAGGAATAAGGCCTCTTAAACTTTATTTGGTTACATATGGGTAACATTAACATGCATACATTTTATGGCAATCATAGTGGTTTATTTAGGTAAAAATAACGCATTAATTTGCTGGCTAAGAGGTTGTGATCATTTAATTAATATATAGGGCTTTAAAATTTTATTTTTTAGGTTACATACACTTGAATGTAGTTTCATATTAAAATGGTAATAAATTCCTGGCACTCACTCAATTGCTGAAAGGTTCACTGGAAAAGATCCCTTATAGGGATTAGTTCGCTTTTATACCTATGTTCTTTGTAATAGATGTATTTTTAACTGTTTGTGTGTACAATAAAGTGTTTACTTACTTATAATTTTACATAAAATTGGTGTTTTAATTTGGTGCTCATTCACCATTTTTGGTAGCAAAAAGTGATTTTTATGCCAAGAAATTTTGCTTTATCTGGTGATCAGTAATATTTTACAACTTCTGGTTATCATTTAAAATTAATTTTGGGATCAATTTTGGTGCTCATTTATTACCTATTTTTGATCATTCCTATATACAAATATTTGTTTATGAAATAGTTGTATGAAGTTGTTTATAATAATTACTTTGATCATTCCTTATTTTCATAGCAGGAATTATAAAAATCCTTAGCTATGCACATAATAGTTTTGAAACTCTTAAGAATAAGCAGAGTAAGTATTTTGTTGTAAACCAGCACAAATAAAAAACCGTCTTGTGTTTATACCAGTGAAGAAAGAAGAGTGTAACTATTCCTGTGCACATTTTCCCTGAAAAATATGTATAACTTGGATCGCTTCAAGTTGTGAATGAATAGGCATTTTCTAGGCAAGCATGCTCCATCTCAGGCCCTATTATCACTTAATATCAGGTGCAATCAAAACCAAACGCATGACTATCACTATCATGTATAAAATTAAAAAAAACAGCGAGTTTATTTCTCGCTGGTGCTATTTGGTCATTGTTAGTTAATTGCTCAAACTGGGTACTAGTACTAGATGGGTGATTCTACACGTGTTTCAACCGCTGTCAGTCCGCTGTCAAAAATATTGAAAGTATGAGCTACACCAAGTTGGAGATTTTCATACAATGATATACTGTTTTTTTATTTTTATTTATTTAATTCCTTATATTTCACAGCATAACAGTAGAACCAAATCACTGTGAAATTAAGACTAAACACACAGATTTAATACAAACATTACAACAATTAGCAATTAGAAATATACTGACGAAGGCCGTTCATCCATCATCTCACAGAACCTCAAACATTCATCGCACACATCCAACCATCCACCTGCAAACACATCACAGTTTGGTGCCGATTCTAAGAGCGAGTCTCTTACCATACTGCTTACCATGATTGATCTAATTTAAAGCATCTAAATGCCCCATTGCTTTGATATTTATGACATCGAATTGACGGCGGTTGAAACGCCTATAGAATCACCCAGATATTTAAAAAAAACATTTAAAATAATTATTTGATTTAGAAAATTTTAAGCTGTAACAGTAATACCTATATAAAATGGAAAGGAAAATTATTTAATATTAAATAAAAACACACACTCTCCAGCTTCAGGCACATTACTTCAGCCAGTGTTCAACTCTCTTGAAATTCTTCCCCGTTGGTAACATATCACCAAATGAATTGAATTGGAATGGCAATGGATTCTTAAATTCAATAACTATCCCTTTCATGTCTTCTGGATTGTTGTTCTTCCATGGCCATTCAATAGCACTTGAAACCTTTAAAAATTGCTTCCTCCTTTTGGATGATCTATGCATGTCTTTTCCTTATCTTTTCACTTTAATTTCATGGATGATTTAATTTTAGATTCAAAGCTGCTAATGAATGTTAACAGCACCCTTCAGATAGAAGACGAGCATGGCATTGAAAACACTTGTCAACACTTCTTGTTCATCCACAATGAGTCACAGATCACACTTTGAGCTCTGGACAAGACAAACTTTATGTTTATTAACGAACACAAATATGCACAAATATGGTATTCCTTCTTGAACTGTGTGAATTTCCTTTTAAATCTGAAAATAACAAATTCACTTGTGAACATGTTTTATGCTATTTAGGTATCAAAAAATTTTTCGATTACCTATAGCTTGTAGGTATCTAAAAATTGTAACTCGGATGATACTTACATATGCTTACATCGATTGCATTATGATATATCGTAACGTAACTCGTCGTAATAGAAATCCCAAAGGAATTTTTCCATCATCAGAGAGATTCGAGCTTTTTAATTTTACCAAAGTCTCCTTTAAAATACATGGGAGGAGTTAAATATTAAGAAATGTACACAAACAAAGATCACGTTTACGTTTACATTTTTGCCTATTTGTATACAAATACATACAAATATGACGGAATGACAGTGACATAATGACATTCACAGCGCTGCCAGACGAGTGCAAGCAACACGGCTAGCATAACTTTGACACGCGACTCTTTCTCGCGCGGGATATACTACCTGTCTCTATCTGTACAGTACTATGAGATAGTGACGGATGATGCTATCTCGCGCGACATGAGTCTGATTCACCATAGAGATTCACATTAGATTATTGTATAATGTTTGCAAGCTTCTTTTCTTTATCTAGATTAATACCGTAGTACCAACATAACTACGACTTGTCTATGATTGATACTTACTTTTTACGCTACTGAAATATCTTCTCAAAATAAAACATATTAGTCAATCTGAACTGATTTTATTCATTTTTAGATTTCCATTAAATAGAATAAACTGTGGTTTTCAAAATATTGCACCTACATAGTTCAGACTTTTATATTCTATTTTATTATTTCTCAAAGTCATTGTTTTTACTTATACCATATTAGTATTTAATTTTGAATTTACCGCCTTTATTGAGGGACACGTCGGTTCGCGTTACATACTCTGTGGTTGATAAAGTGAGAGAAATCTTTAAAACAATTCATTATGGAATAAAATATCTCGTTTGCTTATTTCTACTACTATCTTATATTCGGATTTTCATATTTTTTATTGCATAGAGTAAATATTATAATTCCGCAACAGGTATAATTAAGCGACATCTATTGGTATCGTATAAAAAGTGCCTACGCCTACCAATCGAGCTAGTAAAGTAGACGTTGTATGCAAAAATGTATAGGTGGCGTCAAAAACAAATATTGAGATATGTTTTTATTTTTACTTTGGTGTTTATATTGTGTGTGCTCGTTAATTTTCAATATATTATAGTTTCAGAAATTAAATTAAGTAAAATTGAAAGGTTTTGGCGTAATCTAAAGTAAAACAAAAAGATCATCTGCAACGAACGATACTACTAACGATATCTTGTGTGGAGTAGCAGAACTATTCGGCCGAAGTATGTGGTGTCTGACTCTTCTAATTCCTTACTCTATGGTAAAACTAGCTGGGACCCGATTTTTTACTATATTTTGACTAAACCCTTAAGGTGATTTCACAACTTAAATGGTATCTGTACACTAAAACTTTACAACGTGACTTGGCCAGTTCTTCCCCTAAGCCCTTCTTATGATTTGCAAGTAAAATGTATACAAACCTCTTCATCAGCGAATCCGTTGATTTCCACTGGGATCGTCTGGCCATCTTGAGTGATAACCTACAAAGTAAACACGACGTCTAATTTAATATTTATAGGTTTTGTTGTCGTCACACACACTAGTGTGACGGTCACGAGCTGACCGGCGATTGACCTCAGTATCACCTAGTGACTACACGGTCGAGGATGTAGTTCGCTGGTTCAGCAATAGCCTATTCACTATTGCCTTGGAGGTACCCAAATTATAACTTTCTGGAAATACACACGATGGGAGCGAGTTCCATTCCTTAGTGGTTCGCATTCGAAATGCTGAAGTAAATCGCTTCGTGCGAATAAATAGTAAACTGACAATATAAGGATGAAGTCGCTCCCCACGCCTGGTTGTCCGATGGTGAAACGGGGATAACAAAATTAAATAAAATATATATATCTTAAATTTTTTAAATATATCAGACAACCTCACACAAATCAATCTAGTCCCAAATTAAGCTCAAGAAGGCTTGTGTTATGGGTACTAGGTGACGATATACATTACTTATATAGATAAATACATACTTAAATACATAGAACATCCATGACCCAGGCACAAATATTCGTGTTCATCACACAAATATTTGCCCTTGCCGGGATTCGAACCCGGGACCGTCGGCTCAGTAGGCAGTTGCTTAACCACTGCGCCAACCGCGTCGTCAAAATCGTGCAATTCCGACGCACACTCTCCAAAATAGAAACCAGAAACTTTGCGGGAGCCGATGAGAGTGGGATATCTCACTCTCATCAGCTCTCGCAATGCTTCTTGTTACCTTGTCCCATTTCACATTATCCCCTAGCGGAATATTCCACATATGAGTGATTTAGAGTTGTGCGCACGTTGCAATCGTGGCATGTTTCCCTAGCTCTACCCCACTCGCGAAGAAGAACGAAGTTGGCCGAAGTATGGCTTTACGCAGCGAAGTGCTTTTCCACACTGTCATATTCGCCCAACTTAGGTCATCTTCGCGAGTAGTGTGGAGCCACAATTTAGGCGATAGGCTTGAAACTGACAGCGCTTGTCTGCGTTGAGGTTAACGCATCCTAAATGCGGCGAGCGCCGCTGTGGCCGCGGAGGGCAGAGCTGGCCGAGCTAGTAGACTGCTGAGGCGGGGCCGCATCGTGGCACAGACATTATATTATAGTTTGCCTATTATACAGAATGGCCCATTTAGTCGGTCTGCATGGGAAAGTCTGAAACTATAAGACATACGAAGATCTGTTCTTAGGAACCATGTCATCGATTTTAATGAAAATAAAAACTGCATTCATAAATTTAATAAAAAAATGCTGTACTCAGCTCGGGAATCGAACCTGGACGAAGTGAAAAATTAAACTAACATTATTTCTACTTAGATATCAACTGTGTAGGTCTTAAGTAGTCAATTTTACTATCAAACATGATGTCTAAAATGAATAGAATACATTGTTCTTCAATTTATTCTTTAATTTATTTTTCAAAACATCCGGGTTTGATTCCTGAGCTGAGTATAGGTTTTTATTTAAATGTATGAATGCAGTTTTTCATTTTATTAAAATCGATGACATGGTTCCTAAGAACAGATCTTCGTATGTCTTATAGTTTCAAACTTTCCCATACAGACCGATCTAAATGGGCCATCCTGTATACCGGGTGATCAATCCAAATGGGTCAGTAGGGAGAAGTCACTAGAGAGATCAGGAGAACTATAAGAGATAGGGAAATCTGTTCTTAGGAACCGTGGCAATGATTTAAGATTTAATAAAAACTGTATTATTTATTTTTATAAATCTAATCCATAACCCGGTCAAAACCGCCGTTAAGAATTGTAACAATACGACACGCGATTACTAAGAGAATTATAACCAGTTTCAATTCCCAGTTGTATAAGATTAATAAAAAAAAATGCAGTTTCTATTAAACCTAAAATCGAAGCCATAGTTCCTAAGAACAGATTTTGCTATCTCTTATAGTTTTCGTTTTCGACCCTTTTGGATTGATCAGCCTGTATATTGTTTTATGTTTTACTAGCTGTGCATCGCGGTGTTAGCCGTTCAAGCCACGGGAACACGAAATTTTAGGGATGAAAATGTATTGTAGTGGTAGCTGACACCCTGGATTAACACATAGTTAATCCAGGGTGTCAGCTACCTTCATACCAAAATTTATCAAAATTGCTCCAGCCACTTGAGCGTGAAGAAATAACAAACATTCACATAAACACACTCATAATTCTTCTTTATAATATTAGCGTGATAATTTTTTTTTGTCACATCATTTATGTATTATTTACGTTACGAATATTTGTCCGTCTATCTTTATTTCTTTCAGAGATACACGATAGGTACCTGCAAGGACTTGCCGTCGGCGGAGGTGATGGCGAGCCGCGTGCCGTCCTGCATCGTGAAGTGCAGCGGGTTGCCCTGCTCGTCCGTCACCTGCAATACAGACAGACACGTGCTAGACTGTTTATCCGACTGCAACTGGCGAGAAGGGGTTATTTTCTGTCACGTTAACCTTTTGCCCGCTCAGCTCGTACGCGGAAAGCTTTGTTTTTATACACGAAGTTAAGTATAAATACAAAAAAAAAACATAATTCTCGACGTATCGTAAATCATGGCTTACTCGGTAGCCTGGCGGCTATGGTGCTGATCATGAAGATTGAGTTTTTACGGTAGATGGCGCTATGATGCCACCCTAAGGTATGCCAGACGCAACTGGTTGAAAAATTCAATGGCTCGCATCAGGTTCAGTGGTCCAATAGGTAGGACGCTCATGTTAGCCCGAAAAGCCGTTGGAGACGCGGATTCGAACCCCGCCTGAACAATTATTTTTTTCAATATTCGCTTCATTCTAAACATTTGGTTTACGCTTGCAGAAGTTACTGCTTTAATAAAATAATAGCATCGTCATTGGTTACGTACGAAGTACATACTGAGGGCACATACAACGTCATAACAAAAGAACTTGAAAGGAATGAGAAGTTATTGTATGTATGTATGTATGTAAACACTTTATTGCACATACATAAAACAATATTGACAATAGTACATTACTGCAGACGCCGGGAAATAAGGGCTTAAGGGTATAGACGGCCGACCGTAAGGGAGGCCGTCTAGTGATACGAAGCCGGCAAGCCCTTTTCATGGCTAAGGCATGTATAGTGCTTTTCTCAAACATATGCAATGAAATAAATATAAACACCACAAAAAAAAAAACACAATTCAGCTATTCAGCCAGTTCATGCCATGTTTAAAAAAAAGTATTTGTAATTTTCCCTCCAATCCCTCTATATTTTTTTCTTTAATAGGTCGTCCACTTGTGTAGTGTTCGAATATTAGAGCCATTATACACAACCTGATAATAAGAATCTTAATTTCTATAATAAATAAAATAACGGCAGAGGATTTTAAATATTTTCTATGGTCTCTGGTGACTTACGTATAGACAATATTTTAAATTTATTCGTCAACATATTGAATCATACAGATTTGTATTCTTAATATCAGTTCGTGTGTACTAGGCATTAACGCGGATATTGTTGGTCCGATGGCTGAATGGGTAGTCACAAGAAAAAACATATATATCAGCTGTTCATAAACACAGACGCCATGTTTACATTAAAATTAAAAACAAATTACTTCCCGGCCTTAAATTTTGCATGAAATTCCTTTACAGTTCTCTCGAATTGTTCCGTCCGAAGCTTGACACTTCGAAGCCTGTTTTAACGCGCGTTATGACGATATTTCATTGCATGTTTGAGAAAAAACTCAAAAACAATACATGTGTACAAGGGCGAACTTATTGTCACCTTGTGACATGGCACGTAACTCACCGGCATATGGTCGTTCTCCTCCAACACGAGGGGCTCCGCCAGCTCGTCCAGCTGCACGTGCTCCCCCCCCTCCCCCTCCTCCTCCCCCTCCCCCTCCTCCTCCCCCTCCCCAGGCGCGGCCCCCTCCCCCTGTCGGAGGAGCAGCGAGGAGCCGCTGTACACCTCGCACTCCGTTACCACCTTGCTGTCGTTTTCTAGTGTCGCCACCTGTGGTAAGTTCGGAAGTTTTGAATTGGGAATTTATTATAAACATGCCAGGTTAATTCCTATGGATATAATGAAATTGTACCGCGATAGAAATAAAAAAATGCTTCGTAGTCGTGTGTGCGTGTTGTGAAGTAAGTACCACTACACGATGGCGATTTTGATTGTAGTTTTTTTCCAGTGCTACTATAAAAATCGATGTTTTTATGTGATTAGATAATTTTTTTTGAATTTGCAGTCACTATAATTGACATATCGACGTTTTTGGATTTCAAATTTTGCGTGTTCGTGCCAGGAAGTGACCACCCAACATGACCACATCGCTGTGCTGAATTGAAGAAACTATAAGGCTACAATTTTTATAAGTAATAGTACAAAAAAAGTACAATTATTTTAATGAATTAGTACCGTGACAGAAATGAAAAAATCCACCGTGGTGCCAGAAAGTATCACACAATAATTTGCGATCATAAAAAAATGTAATGTGAAAATTCAGTACTGGATACCAGGATCAGATCTGGATTCAGGAGAGTTTCAACTGCTTGCTTGTTCCCTTGTGATACCAAATTTAGACGAATATAATCTTACTTTTAGAGTCCCTCACAATTCACAAAAAGCGTTATGTTATGACCTCACCAATTAATGCCTTTTTTTGCAAAAAATAATGTTAATTATCCGTGATAACGTAACAAAAGTTAAAGAGCGTTCAAAACGCTCCTGAGCCTTCCAAGCCTCATCACAATTTTAAGAGCTACGCTCTTGTCGGTGGAGCAATTTCCATGCATCTTGTTCTTATACCTTCTCCTCGACATCCTGGTACGACACGACGCTCACCTTCTGCTTCATTTGGTCCACGTTAGCTGTCCTCGGTCTACTTCTCCTTCTCGTCATATATTCGTCATGTCGCAGTAGGCGTCCAATAATTTTTCCTCTTTGATTCTCCATTGTTTTTAATATGGACCTGTCTATAGTGAGAAAACGATCGAACAAGTGACCTGGTCGGTGTCGACGATGTGGAAGGCGCCGGGCGCGCCCTCCGCGTCGTACGTCACGTAGATGACGCGCTCCTCCTCCGCCGGCGCGGGCGCAGGCCGCTTGTCCACCAGCAGGCTCACTTGCTTGTGCACTTGCTGGCGATAAAGACAAAAATAATATTCATTTAGCCCAAAAGTACTAAGACCAACAATAGATCTACTCAAATCTCACATTGTGAAAATAACGTCGGTTTCTTATTTTAAACGCCCAATTATGACTTTTTTCTTACCTTCACAATTTTGCTAGTTTGTTGTGGAGCAGTGAATATTGACGTTATCTTTCTTCGTCCGCAAATTAATCAGACGCTTACGCAGGTTTTTTCGTTCAGCAGCGGAGGGAGCGAGTTTTGCCGCAGTACAGCGGTGTCGCAAGCCTCGAGCCATCCATAGCCTTGGGTGTCGATTGGCAGGTTTTCGAAACGGCGGATTTTGTTTTTTTCCCCTACCTTCTTGTGTTTGTTGAGGTTGGAGCAGTCGGCGAAGGCCCGCGGGCACAGCGCACACTTGAAGGGCCGCTCGCCGGTGTGGCGGCGCGCGTGCTTGGCCAGCGCCCAGCGCTCGGCGAAGGTGCCGCAAGGCTCGCGACTCGCCTACCTTCTTGTGTTTGTTGAGGTTGGAGCAGTCGGCGAAGGCCCGCGGGCACAGCGCACACTTGAAGGGCCGCTCGCCGGTGTGGCGGCGCGCGTGCTTGGCCAGCGCCCAGCGCTCGGCGAAGGTGCCGCAAGGCTCGCGACTCGCCTACCTTCTTGTGTTTGTTGAGGTTGGAGCAGTCGGCGAAGGCCCGCGGGCACAGCGCACACTTGAAGGGCCGCTCGCCGGTGTGGCGGCGCGCGTGCTTGGCCAGCGCCCAGCGCTCGGCGAAGGTGCCGCAAGGCTCGCGACTCGCCTACCTTCTTGTGTTTGTTGAGGTTGGAGCAGTCGGCGAAGGCCCGCGGGCACAGCGCACACTTGAAGGGCCGCTCGCCGGTGTGGCGGCGCGCGTGCTTGGCCAGCGCCCAGCGCTCGGCGAAGGTGCCGCAAGGCTCGCGACTCGCCTACCTTCTTGTGTTTGTTGAGGTTGGAGCAGTCGGCGAAGGCCCGCGGGCACAGCGCACACTTGAAGGGCCGCTCGCCGGTGTGGCGGCGCGCGTGCTTGGCCAGCGCCCAGCGCTCGGCGAAGGTGCCGCAAGGCTCGCGACTCGCCTACCTTCTTGTGTTTGTTGAGGTTGGAGCAGTCGGCGAAGGCCCGCGGGCACAGCGCACACTTGAAGGGCCGCTCGCCGGTGTGGCGGCGCGCGTGCTTGGCCAGCGCCCAGCGCTCGGCGAAGGTGCCGCAAGGCTCGCGACTCGCCTACCTTCTTGTGTTTGTTGAGGTTGGAGCAGTCGGCGAAGGCCCGCGGGCACAGCGCACACTTGAAGGGCCGCTCGCCGGTGTGGCGGCGCGCGTGCTTGGCCAGCGCCCAGCGCTCGGCGAAGGTGCCGCAAGGCTCGCGACTCGCCTACCTTCTTGTGTTTGTTGAGGTTGGAGCAGTCGGCGAAGGCCCGCGGGCACAGCGCACACTTGAAGGGCCGCTCGCCGGTGTGGCGGCGCGCGTGCTTGGCCAGCGCCCAGCGCTCGGCGAAGGTGCCGCAAGGCTCGCGACTCGCCTACCTTCTTGTGTTTGTTGAGGTTGGAGCAGTCGGCGAAGGCCCGCGGGCACAGCGCACACTTGAAGGGCCGCTCGCCGGTGTGGCGGCGCGCGTGCTTGGCCAGCGCCCAGCGCTCGGCGAAGGTGCCGCAAGGCTCGCGACTCGCCTACCTTCTTGTGTTTGTTGAGGTTGGAGCAGTCGGCGAAGGCCCGCGGGCACAGCGCACACTTGAAGGGCCGCTCGCCGGTGTGGCGGCGCGCGTGCTTGGCCAGCGCCCAGCGCTCGGCGAAGGTGCCGCAAGGCTCGCGACTCGCCTACCTTCTTGTGTTTGTTGAGGTTGGAGCAGTCGGCGAAGGCCCGCGGGCACAGCGCACACTTGAAGGGCCGCTCGCCGGTGTGGCGGCGCGCGTGCTTGGCCAGCGCCCAGCGCTCGGCGAAGGTGCCGCAAGGCTCGCGACTCGCCTACCTTCTTGTGTTTGTTGAGGTTGGAGCAGTCGGCGAAGGCCCGCGGGCACAGCGCACACTTGAAGGGCCGCTCGCCGGTGTGGCGGCGCGCGTGCTTGGCCAGCGCCCAGCGCTCGGCGAAGGTGCCGCAAGGCTCGCGACTCGCCTACCTTCTTGTGTTTGTTGAGGTTGGAGCAGTCGGCGAAGGCCCGCGGGCACAGCGCACACTTGAAGGGCCGCTCGCCGGTGTGGCGGCGCGCGTGCTTGGCCAGCGCCCAGCGCTCGGCGAAGGTGCCGCAAGGCTCGCGACTCGCCTACCTTCTTGTGTTTGTTGAGGTTGGAGCAGTCGGCGAAGGCCCGCGGGCACAGCGCACACTTGAAGGGCCGCTCGCCGGTGTGGCGGCGCGCGTGCTTGGCCAGCGCCCAGCGCTCGGCGAAGCCGCGGCCGCACGCGCCGCAGCGGTGCCGCAGCGCGCCCGCCTCGCGCCGCACGTGCGCCAGCCACGACGCGCGGCACAGGAACCTGTGCCCGAGCAAACATGCGTACACTGGTGGACTCCCTGGTAGTGACAGTTTGAGTTATGTCTATAAAAAACCGGCCAAGTGCGAGTCGGACTCGCGCACCGAGGGTTCCGTACAAACACTTTTCATCCCTAAGTGGTTAAGTTAAGTTTGCACCTGGTATGTATAGCGCCCCATATAAATTAGGTGCAAAGTTAGGTATTACAAAAACTTACTAGATCTCGTTCAAAACAATTTTCGTTGGTAGTTTTTATAGTAATGTACATCATATGTTTTTTTTTTAGATTTTTCATTTTCTTATTCTAGAAGTTAGAGGGGGGGGGGGGGGACCACCTTCTTCCACTTTGGAAGCGTCTGTCACGCAAACTATACGGTTTAGAAAAAAAATATTTTAGAAACCTCGATATAATTTTTGAAGACCTATCCATAGATATTCCCCACATGTAAGTGTTTGATGAAAAAAAATTTTTTTGAGTTTCAGTTCTAAGTATGGGGAGCCCCCAATATTTATTATTATATTTTTTTTTTGCATCAAAATCTTAATGCGGTTCACAGAATACATCTACCTACCAAGTTTCAACAGTATAGCTCTTATAGTTTCGAAAAAAAATGGCTGTGACATACGGACGGACAGACAGACGGACAGACGGACATGACGAATCTATAAGGGTTCCGTTTTTTGCCATTTGGCTACGGAACCCTAAAGCAGGTGTGCGTACCGTTTCCCGCAGTGGTTGCAGAGGTGCGGGCGCTCGGTGTCGGCGGCGTGGCGGCGCGCGTGCAGCCGGTGCTGCGAGGAGGTGGTGAACCGGCGCGGACACTGCGCGCACTGGTACGGCTTCTCGCCCGTGTGGATGCGCTCGTGCTCCGACAGGTTGCCCTTCTGGCTGAAGCTCTTGCCGCACGTCGCGCACGAGAACGGCTTCAGGCCTGCCACGGGGGGGAAACAGATCTCACACTACGTGCTACTATCATATTATTGGGAGACAAGGTATCCTATTCTTTTATAGAAAAAAACTTCATTTCATAGACATTTTTTTCCTCGGACGTCATACATTTTACGGAAATCTTGAAAATGTCAACGAATATATTAGGTTAGGTTAAGTTAAGGTTAAATATTTTATGGTTTCAGAAAAAAAATGAATAGGATGAAATTAAATTTTTATGAAATGATAATTCAAGGAAACGTTTGTCTACAAAACAAACCGTTCTGATATAAAAAAATATATGAAATCACAATATGAGAAAAAAAATATGCAAAATAAAATTCGGAGAAATGATTAGTGAACCTTTGCTTAGTTTTTGACTAGATCGATTTGTGTAAGGTTGTCCCCTGGTTTACCCTTGTTTTATAGACAAACGTTTCATTGAATTTTCATTTCATAAAAATTTCATTTCATTTCACTAATATGTTACATAAAATTGATACTCATAAATTCATTTTGTATTACAACCTTCAACAGAAACATCATTTCTCCGAATTTTATTTTGCATATTTTTTTCAGATAGTGTGATTTCACATAATTTTTTATATCAGAACATTCATATGGCAACTTATGAATAAGCATAATATTTACATGTCCGAATAGTTATTTCGAAGAAATTTATATCTCATAATATTCATAGTTCGATTCTGTTATGGTCGCAGTTCTAACCTAACCTATCCCATTAAGTTCGGTTTTAACCTAACCTACTTTACTGGCAGAAGTTCGGTTCTGTTGTGGTAACAGATCTAATAACCTAACCTAACCCATTAAGTTCGGTTTCAACCTAACCTACTTTACTGGCAGAAGTTCGGTTCTGTAGTAGAGTTGCAAAGCCGCGAAATTGTGCGCACCGGGTTACAAGCATGAAATTTCTACCACACATAGAGCGTTCCACGGTGATTATTTTCAGATGTGGAGGGAAGTCAGATTCGTCCCCTGTGTGGTGGGAGAGCGGGGTGAAGAGGACCAAGTACTGCTCTTTTTCTTTTTTTTATTACTGATCAGTTAAGGCTACTAGGGCTTGTGCGACATCGTTTTCATGTAAAATAGATATCAGCTATTAATTTTTCATGTTATTTCAGAATAGTTTCATATAAAAATTTGGGTTTATTGCCGAAAAGGTAAAAATCACAACAAGTTTTTTTTATTCGGAACGATAAATTAGCTATCTATCCTGAATATTTACAATTTAAAAAAATATTAATAAACAGCAAATTTAATCTTGTTACTAAAAATGTATACATATTGGCCACATCTGATACAAAAAGTACCTTGAAAAAAATGTTGATGTTAAGCTTAGCCTGCGTGTTCTAGTACATTTTGCTAAGTCGCGAAATTGTGTACATCGGGATACAACCACGAAATTTCTACCACAGATAGAGTATTCTGCGGTGATTATTTTCAGATGTGGAGGGAAGTCAGATTCGTCCCCTGTGCGGCGGGAAAGTGGGGTGAATAGGACACAGGAGTCCTCTTTTTCTTTTTATATTACTGATCAGGTAACGCTAGTAGGACTTGTGTCGTGTCGTTTTCGTATAAAACAGCTATCAGGAATTCATTTTTCATGTTATTTATTCATAGTACCATATAAAAATATGGTTGTAATTCCGAAATTGTAAAAATCACAACAAGTTTTTTTTATTCAGGGAGATAAATTAGTTATATTTCCTGAATATTTACAACTAACAAAAATATTGCAAAATAGAAAATTTCATCTAGTTTCTAAAAATATATAAATATTGGGAACTTCATACAAACAGTAACTTAAATAAATTGTTGATGTTGAAATTAGCCCGTGTGCTCGTGATACATTAGCAAAAAAATATTTTGTTTTAATTACATTAATTTGTTTTTTTAGGACGTATATAGTAAATATTATATGTAAAAGCATGTTAAAAATCATTATTTAATGTATTTAATGAAGCGAAATAGGATGCGTTCGGAGATTTACGTTGGTTACGCCGACGTAAAGATATATTTTAAGCTACTGTTTGTATGAGAAGTGCCCAACATGCATATATTTTTAGAAACCAGATTAAATGAACTTTTTGAAATAATAATAATAATTTGAAAATGTTCACGAAATTGAACTAATTTTCCTTACTGAATAAAAAAACTTGTTGTGATTTTTACCTTTTCGACCATTATACCCATATTTTTATATAGAACTATACAAAAATAACATAAATAATGAATTTCTGATATTTGTTTTACACGGAAACGATACCAAACACGTCCTGGTAGACTTAACTGACCAGCAATAAAGAAAGAAAAGAGGGATACTTGGCCGTATTCACTCCGCTCTCCCGCCTGACAGGGGACGAATCTGACTTCCCTCCACATCTGAAAATAATCACCGTGAAACACTCTATCTTTGGTAGAAATTTCATGCTTGTAACCCGATGCGCACAATTATGTTAGAAAACAGCGGACTAACAACTCTACTACTGTTGTGGTAACAGATCTAACCTAACCTAACCCATTAAGTTCGGTTTTAACCTAACCTACTTTACTGGCAGCAGTTCGGGTCTGTTGTGGTCACAGTTCTAACCTAACCCATTAAGTTCGGTTGTAACCTAACTTACTTTACTGGCAGCAGTTCGGGTCTGTTGTGGTCACAGTTCTAACCTAACCTAACCCATTAAGTTCGGTTTTAACCTAACCTACTTTACTGGCAGCAGTTCGGGTCTCTTGTGGTCACAGCTCACACGCGAACCGCTTCACGCCGGAGTGGAGCAGCGCGTGGTTCAGCAGGTTCGCCTTCGTTTAGAACTACAGCCTGGGGACTGAGCGTCACAGTACACATACCAGAGTGCCACCGCATGTGCAGCGTGAGGCTGGTCTTGTGCGCGAAGCGATGCTGGCACAGCTCACACGCGAACCGCTTCACGCCGGAGTGGAGCAGCGCGTGGTTCAGCAGGTTCGCCTTCGTTTAGAACTACAGCCTGGGGACTGAGCGTCACAGTACACATACCAGAGTGCCACCGCATGTGCAGCGTGAGGCTGGTCTTGTGCGCGAAGCGATGCTTGCACAGCTCACACGCGAACCGCTTCACGCCGGAGTGGAGCAGCGCGTGGTTCAGCAGGTTCGCCTTCGTTTAGAACTACAGCCTGGGGACTGAGCGTCACAGTACACATACCAGAGTGCCACCGCATGTGCAGCGTGAGGCTGGTCTTGTGCGCGAAGCGATGCTTGCACAGCTCACACGCGAACCGCTTCACGCCGGAGTGGAGCAGCGCGTGGTTCAGCAGGTTCGCCTTCGTTTAGAACTACAGCCTGGGGACTGAGCGTCACAGTACACATACCAGAGTGCCACCGCATGTGCAGCGTGAGGCTGGTCTTGTGCGCGAAGCGATGCTTGCACAGCTCACACGCGAACCGCTTCACGCCGGAGTGGAGCAGCGCGTGGTTCAGCAGGTTCGCCTTCGTTTAGAACTACAGCCTGGGGACTGAGCGTCACAGTACACATACCAGAGTGCCACCGCATGTGCAGCGTGAGGCTGGTCTTGTGCGCGAAGCGATGCTTGCACAGCTCACACGCGAACCGCTTCACGCCGGAGTGGAGCAGCGCGTGGTTCAGCAGGTTCGCCTTCGTTTAGAACTACAGCCTGGGGACTGAGCGTCACAGTACACATACCAGAGTGCCACCGCATGTGCAGCGTGAGGCTGGTCTTGTGCGCGAAGCGATGCTTGCACAGCTCACACGCGAACCGCTTCACGCCGGAGTGGAGCAGCGCGTGGTTCAGCAGGTTCGCCTTCGTTTAGAACTACAGCCTGGGGACTGAGCGTCACAGTACACATACCAGAGTGCCACCGCATGTGCAGCGTGAGGCTGGTCTTGTGCGCGAAGCGATGCTTGCACAGCTCACACGCGAACCGCTTCACGCCGGAGTGGAGCAGCGCGTGGTTCAGCAGGTTCGCCTTCGTTTTGAAAGACGTGCTGCAGATCTGCAAATATCAATAGTACATACATTACTGCAGTCCGGGAAAGAAGGGCCTGTCGGGTGAGTAGGTATAGACGGATAGTGATACGAAGCCGGCAAGCCCTTCACGGCTAAGGCATGTATAGTGCTTTTATAATTCAGCTGTTTAACCTGTTCACGAACACAGACGCCATGTTTTAAAAAGAATACTTCCCGGCCTAGGACTTCAATTTTGTATGAAATTCCTTTACAGTGCTCTCAAATTGTTCCGCCCGAAACGTGACACTTCGAAGCCTGTTTTGACACACGCTATGACGATATTTCATTGCATGTTTGAGAAAAAATATTTCCTGGCCTAGGCCTTTAATTTTGTATGAAACTCCTTTACAGTTCTCTTGAGTTGTTCCGCCCGAAACGTGACACTTAGAAGCCTATTTAACGCACGTTAGGACGATATTTCATTGCATGTTTCAGAAAAATTATTTCCTGGCCTAGGCCTTTAATTTTGTATGAAACTCCTTTACAGTTCTCTTGAGTTATTCCGCCCGAAACGTGATACTTCGACACCTGTTATAACGAACGTTATGACGACATTTAATTGCATGTTTGAGAAAAAATACTTCCCGACCTAGGCCTTCAATCCTGTATGAAACTCCTTTACAGTTCTCTTGAGTTGTTCCGCCAGAAACCTGATACTTCAAAGCCTGTTATAAAGCAAGTTATGGTGACATTTCATTGCAAATTTGAGAAAATACCGTTTAAAATATACGAAAATAAAACGCATAGCCAACCCTGATTGTCATTGTGACAATAGTAAGAAACGGACGTGTCTTAATTTCCATAAAGTAGGTACTTTACCACTGATCGTGCATTCCTACGAACTGGCCGCAGCCATTTGTCGTACCCGACAAACCGTACAGCATAAGCAGCTGGCAGACATTACCTTGCAGCTGTAAGGCCGCGCCTGCGAGTGGACCAGCTGGTGCCTCTGGAGTAGTTGTTTGTGCTTGAACAGTTTGCCACACTTCCCGCAAACGTAGCGTTGTCCTGCATGCTCCGCCTCCTTGTGGTACACCACTGATGATGGATGGTTTAGCACCTGCGAAGATAATGTTCAATCTATAAAATTCTGTCAATGAAAATTAATTTTCTATGGAGAGGGGTCATGATATCAGGAAAAACGTTAAATGTTTTATAATTGCCTTTGTCCTGTCATCACGCCGAAATGGCTGAACAAATTTTTAACAAATTTGGTACAGGGAAATTGCAGGGAAGCGTTCATGGTAAAAAAATATTTATTCATTTATTACATTACACAACTATCATTACAACAAATTACTATGTAAGTGCACTGTTACGCATAACAATTCAAATGCATGATTACCCAAGTTGATGTTGATGTTCACTTCTCGCAGTTCATACCGCGGTGTGGCCACGAAAAGTACCCCACCTTGTTTACGTCCATCTGTTCGGTCGCACCTTACAATTTGAAACTTTTGTGAAATGATTTCGGCATCGTGGATTGATTCTTTACATCCCGTTTCAGATATCGCATAAAAATTAAATGAGAAAGCCTGTAAGAAACATAAAAAAATATATGTTTTTGTTCTTAATCCCCTTACATTTTGATAAAAGAACACCAAAGATTTACTTTCCTTCCGTTTTATATGTGGATTCACGAAACCTAAACCATTCACTAAATTCTGTCCCTCGGGGCCACACCCTCGGTTGATTTAAGGTATTAAACCTAGTTTCCGACACTCCTATAATAAATGATGCGTAACCTCTCTCCACCTTATGCTGTATTTTCTTTACAGTTATACCACGTCTGAACAACACTCATTTATTACATGGAATTCAATTTGTTCCGGTGTCGTCACGTTTGCTAGTCTCCATATAGGTAAATGCTTCTTGCGTTCCGCAACCTGAAGTTCAGATGTTATGTTTTCCCACTTGAAAAATATATTTTTCTTGTTTACCACCTTCGTCTTATTTTCGCCGGTCGTGTTCTTAGGGTCACTATTAACAGTTTGAGACTCTATGTCTTCTACAGGGTATCCTGCCTTTTCGCCGAACTATTTTTCGTCGGATGTTATATTTCGCCGAATTTGTATTCCTCTGTAGTCGTACATTTTTCATAATTCTTGTAAATACCATCTTTATAGATCAGGCTAGGTATTAGGTTAGGTTTGTTTTATAACAATCCTAAATAGTTTACAGTTTCAGTGAAAAATGCTCTCCACGAAATGATTCTTACTTCGGCGAAATGAGACATTCAACGAAAAATTGTTCGGCGTAAAGGCAGAGAACCCTTCTATAGTGATGGTTCCCTGACTAAGCGGTAAGCTCGCGGTTTTCGTGGCCCCGCTCTTATCACTGATGCTCGATGTTGCTACCGTAGGTGCATTCTTACGCCGGCTACCTTGTTTTATGTTGTTAGTGACCGCCGCGGCATATGTTTCGCTGCTATCGCCGACGACAGTGCCCACCGGTGACTCGCTGTGTTGAGATAACGGTTCGAATGTTCTGATATTGGAGACCTTTTGCTCGGGCACTTTCATTTGTTCATTAACCTTCTGTAACTCGTTTTTTGTGTCTAAAAAAAGTGTACCGAGTTGTTTGAATTGCTCATCCTGGTCTTCAAGACGCGCGATAATTTCTCCTTCCTCCTTGTAGTTCACTAAGCAGTTGATTATCGAGTTTGCGAACTGGCATCGGACTTGCTGTTTGTGATGGCGGACGGCTGCCGCTGCCGCGCTGAGTGTTTACAAATGCGCTTGTGACGTAGGTCTTGTACAGTGCTTGTGTGGATGCCTCCTAGTTTATATAATATAGTCATAATTATTGCACTACATTGGTTTAATAAAGTCACTATTTCAATTTCGATTTCCCCTCGTATCTTAAATTCCTAGATCCTGCTTTTATCATAGGTAATCCTAATTCATAGTGGTTCGAAATTGATAATAATTAATCACTTGCATATAACTAACTACATTCCTGTATACCGCTATGGCACTAGGGATATTTGACGGTTCAGTGATCTCACTGCAACATATCTAATATTAGTCCTTAAAAGATAATAAAACAATAAAGATTATTTCCAACATTGCAGTTTGGTTTGTCGGAAACAATATTAAATTAAAATCTAATGTGCATTTTATAGGGTGATAAAAGTTATGGTTACACGTTACTATTAAATAATTTGCGGTTATCGAAAACTAATTTCACTTGCTCTGAAATTCAATTATTTCACAGCTACATGATTACGATTACAACGTAATCAAACAGCAGAAGCAAACTAGCAATAGTAGCGAATAAACGCATGTCAGGCAAGCACTTTGTATAAGCAATGAGTTTAGTGACATTCACAATTGCATACACGACTTTATTCAAATTGATAACAGCAGAAAACACGTCAGGGTATATAACGGAAGTCAAGGATGCTAGAATAGATTTCCCTCATTCAGTACTTCTTCACATAAAGTGCAATCACACGAAGTTTTGCGGAGCGTCGATACTGAACCTCTTTACGCTATTAAGTGCGGCTAGTTGTGTTGAAACATGCACCGAGAGTTTCGCCATCGATGCCTATATTGATACGCAAGAAGGTACAAAAACTAGAATCGTTGATTTCAAAGTTCATGAAGAATATAATCGCGAAACTTTCTCCAATGATATAGCAGTGTTGATATTAGAGGAAGCTTTGTTATTTGGCAAGGAAGTGAAGCCTGTGATATTTTTAAAGGAGATACTGAAGTACAGTGTAGCTGTAATTGCGGGATGGGGGTGGCTAAATGTAAGTATAACTAAAACTATTTTAATACTAGCATTATAACTTAAATTTAAAATTAAAACACCCGCGACACAAGACGCTGGTCATCATGAGACTCTCATTCAATGGGTGATGTAGAAAATGCTATTAAAACTGAATGTACAACTTGTATAGAACGAAAGTTGTATACAACGCGTACCAAACAAAGTTTACCCAATTTGCCGCTAGATGGCGCTACTGTGCAAAACATGTAACGGCTGCATCGCGCTGTTAAGATTTTTCCTGTATACATAAGACTGTTTGATGAAATTTTTGTTTGTATGATTAATATACCACTCTGGACTGAATCAGCTGGTTTTATTCAAGTTTATTCACTGAATATTACTAGAAAATTTGGAATTTTTACTTCAAAATTGGATTGTCACTCGTTCCAATAGTGGTGGGTCGTTGACGGTTTTCGCATCAACGAAACGAAAAGTTAACGTAGAAACCGTCAACTAGTTGACAAACTAGTTAATTTGTCAACTAGTTTCTTACTCTAACTTAAAGATAAAGCCGTTGATAGCGTTCAACCGTTTAGTGTGATGAACGATACAAGCGCTGCGACATTTCGTTTCGTACGTGAACTCGTTGACGGCGTCAACTAGTCGAAGCGTTCATTCGTAACGTTTCGTTCGTTGACGAATGATAGACGGTTTAATCAACTAGTTCGTTGAATCAACGACCACCACTACGTTCCAATTAATCTTGGAAACTACTGACTGGTCCTATTTCCACCAAACATGGCTAAGAACAATGTCGGACGATCGACGGACAAGAATTTCGATGTAATAAAACCGAATTCAAATTGCTCCATCCGTTTGGGAGCTACGATGCCACAGACAGACTTTCATAAAAATTAGCTTATTTGATCTGTCAGGAACAGCTCTCTTATAATACTAGCACCACCAATTTAACACCTGTCAGCGGATACTTTAAGATATATGAAGACACTGCTCCTCCCTGTCTACACTCTATAATTGACAACATTTCACATTTCCAACAGGTGGATCAAGAGAGCTTTGCGTTTGTGCACCCAAAAAAATTCTTGGATTTATTTTTGTATGTAAAGAAATATAAGAAAATACATAAAATAACCAAAAATCTACGACAACTATGCCAGCACAGAGTTGTACTCTTCGACCTATCCGTAAAAGAAATAAGCTGTCTATAATGTCTAGCTCAACGTCACTCGTTTTCTTTAATTAGACACCAGACTAAAGTAACCTATACTTACATTGTTTCATTATTTTGGAGTAACATATTTTTAGAATTAGTAAGTAAAATTTAATAAATTAATAATAAAATAATCAGTAACCTCAGGAAAAATATACATAATAATAAAATAATTAATATCGGACAACCTCACACAAATCGATCTAGTCCCAAATTAAGCTAAAGAAGGCTTGTGTTATGGGTACTAGACGACGATATACGTAGTTATATAGATAAATATATACTTAAATACATAGAACATCCATGACCCAAGCACAAATATTCGAGTTCATCACACAAATATTTGCCCTGGCCGGGATTCGAACCCGGGACCGCCGGCTCAGTAGGCAGGTGTCTGCAAACTGCGCCAACCGCGTCGTCAAAACAGTATTCAAGTAATTTTTTAAGCGGAATACAGAAAAGTAATAAATTGGAAATGTTGTCAATTGTTATGTTTCAGGACAACGGCACGAGGTCCGGTGTGCTGCAGATGGCGGTTCAAAAGGTCATGAGCCGTGAGACGTGCGTGAAGGAGATGGGCTATATTCCCGTCGGGACCGTCTGCGGCTTCAACGTGGATAAGAGCACTCCTAAAAGGTAAGAACATTTGACGCGTTTGCCTTAGTGCACCTGCCTTGAAATTAATAATAGTTTAGATGCATAGTAATGTACTTGCATAACGGGCTATCATTATAATGGTCACTTTATTTAGTATTTATTGCTCATATCGTTCTTTTTTTATAAAAACCTAACCTAACCTACAGTTTTCGGTTTTTGACCCATTTTGACGCTTCGCTCGCTCCGCTATACATGGTCATAATATAAACCTAACCTAACCTACAGTTTTCGGTTTTGACCCATATCATAATACAAACCTAACCTAACCTACAGGTTTCGGTTGTTGACACAAAGAAGTTTATAGGTATAAATAAGTGCTTAAAAAAACATGATACTAAAGTTTGAGTACAAACCGAGCATTAGGTAGAATCGGTAGTTGGTTTTATACTTTAATAATACTATGATTGACACCGAGTATATCATATAATATTATGTCACTTGATCTTTCGTTAAAAATTAGTTCTAAATTTTAATCATTATACGGAATGTATGTTATAACAAGTAAAATTATTCCTAATGATCGTTATAAAGAATGTTTTTTTTTATGATTATACAGTATTCTGTTATTTAATTATTATGGCCAACAACATTATGCATTTTGTTTTAATACATCATGTTTATTATGAATTTTAATAGTAGTTAAATGAAATTATGCTAAAAGTTTGTATAAAAATTGAACCGCACCCATTTAAAAGTAGTAAAACCGTTCAAACGGACAGAAATAAAAGAATAAGATTCTTAATTCAAAGAGACATATTTTTTAGGGTTCCGGACCTCAAAAGGAAAAAAAATTGGGCAAGTGCGAGTCCGATTATAATCTATAACAAGTTTGTTGTATGGGAGCCCCCCTTAAATATTTATTTTATTTAATTTTTAGTATATGTTGTTATAGCGGCAATAGAAATAAATCATCTGTGAAAATTTCAACTGTCTAGCTATCACCGTTCTTGAGATACAGCCTGGTCACAGACAGACGGACGGACGGACGGACAGCGAAGCCTCAGTAATAGGATCCCGTTTTTACCCTTTGGGTACGGGACCCTAAAAACGGAACCCTTATAGGATCACTTTGTTGTCAAAATGTATAGGGTATTTTCCGTTGACTGTGAATTTTGGCAAGTTAGTAATACCGTCTTATGTGTATACTATGACTATTGAGTTTTTTCGGTTTATTCTCATTGTTTCGGTCGGTTTATTTTCAGGTAGAAAACATGTAAAACTTGTGACCTTGTAGTACAGAATAAAGTCACTTATTTCATATTTCAATATTTTCTTTCCCTTATATATTTCAAAACTGTGTTTCAACAGAGGCGACCCCGGCGACGCTCTCGTGGTGCACAGTATCGTCCAGATCGGTTTGGCCTCGGCGCACAGTCAATCCAACACCATGGCGGTCTACACCGACGTGCCGTACTTCTACGATTGGATACGGGAAGCCATACGGGAGTTGTCTACTAGAAACTTCTGTGCCTTCTGTGACACATATTTAATTTAAGATATTAGCGGTGTCCGGATTGGTGTGTGTAGTTTGGGGTGAGTGACCTTAAATGCTATACTTAATATGGATATGCCCATGGGATTCCTGGAAAATCCCTTTTTGGCAACGCTATGACATTGTTTAGCAGTTCGTTTTTGGGCAACTACTAGACTTACCTTGTAGTACAGAATAAAGTTACTTATTTAATATTTCAATATTTGCTTTCCCTCGTGTATTTTAAATTTAAAATAAAAAATTGTATTTATACAATTTTTTTTTTAATAGCCTGTTAGTGTGTCCCACTGCTGGGCAAAGGCCTCTCCCTTAGATTTCCACAGGTCCCTGTTTGATGTCTCGTCCGACCAGTTGTTAAGGAATAAATTGATTTCCAGAATTAACTTAGTTAATATTCCTTCTGTTGTTTTTAATGGCGTCTTGATCCCTTACTCTTTCCAAGTTAAGAACCTGGGTATAATTATGAACTGCACTGTTTCTTGGGCGCCTCAATTGAATGAAGTGAGCAGGAAGATGTTTGCCGCTGTGGGCTCTCTTAGAAGGCTTCGTAATTTCCTCCCTATCGCCACTAAAATTGCGCTCGTTCAGTCGTTGCTTCTCCCAATTCTAGATTATGCTGATATCTCTTATCTCGATATTTCAGAAGAGCAACTTAATAAGCTTGAGCGCATTCAAAATATCTCTATACGATTCATATTTGGGTTACGCAAATATGATCATATTTCTAGTTTCCGATCACAACTCAAGTGGCTCCCTATTCGTCATAGGCGTAACTCTCACATTCTAACCCTTCTATTTGGCATACTCTTCAACCCAGCAACTCCACAGTACCTTAAAGAGCGTTTTAGTTATTTTTCGTCTGCAAGGTGCGCTAAAAATTTCCGTTTAACTGCTATCCTATCTATTTATGTATGTGTATATTTACCCATATGCGTACTTGTTTTCTGTTAGTATCTAATTATGTGCTCCCTTCACCTTCTGCTGCACCTACTCCGTATTACGAATGACTCTGAATGAATTCACAAAATGCAACAAAATATTCATAGTACGCTAAGACGATACTGTTACAAGAACATAAGTTAAAATCACCGAGAATCATTAAATTACCTTTGTACTTTATACACATACGTTACGTTCAATTAATTCAAACATGATAAAATATTCGTTATCCTCAGTCTGAGGCGGGATGTATACCACACAGCAAGCAAACAAAAAATTACTATGTAAGTGAACTGTTACGCATACCAATTCAAATGCATGATTACTCAAGTTGATGTTGATGTTCATTTCTCGCAGTTCATACCGCGGGGTGGCCACGAAAAGTACCCCACCTTGTTTACGTCCATCTGTTCGGTCGCACCTTACAATTTGAAACTTTTGTGGAATGATTTCGGCATCGTCGATTGATTCATTACATCCCTTTTCAGTTATCGCATAATCAAATGAAACTGCCTGTAAGAAACATAAACAATTTGATGTTTTTGTTCTTAATCCCCTTACATTTTGATAAAAGAACACCAAAGATTTACTTTCCTTCCGTTTTATATGTGGATCCACGAAACCAAAACCATTCACTAAATTCAGCCCCTCGGGGCCACACCCTCGGTTGATTTAAGGTATTAAAACTAGTTTCCGGCACTCCTATAATAAATGATGCGTAACATCTTTCCACCTTATGCTGTATTTTCTTTACAGTTATAGACACCACACCACACATTTATTACATGGGATTCAATTTGTTCCGGTGTCGTCTCGTTTGCTAGTCTCCATACATGTAAATGCTTCTTGCGTTCCGCAACCTGAAGTTCAGATGTTGTGTTGAAAAATATGTTTTTCTTGTTTACCACCCTCGCCTGATTTTCGCCGGTCGTGTTCTTAGGGTCGCTATTAACAGCTTGCGAATCCATGTCTTCTATAGGGTATCTTGCCTTTTCGCCGAACTATTTTTCGTCGGATGTTCCATTTCGCCGAATTTTCACTTCGCAGAAGTTGTATTCCTCTGTTGTCGTACATTTTGTCATAATTGTTGTAAATATCATCCTATAGATCAGGCTAGGTTAGGTTAGGTTTGTTTTATAACAATCCTAAATAGTTTACAGTTTCAGTGAAAAATGTTTTCTGCCAAATGATACTTCGGCGAAATGAGACATTCAACGAAAAATAGTTCGGCGAAAAGGCAGAGAACCCTTCTATAGTGTTAGATCACGGTTTTCGTGGCCCCGCTCTTATCACTGATGCTCGATGTTGCTACCGTAGGAGCATTCTTACGCCGGCTACCTTGTTTTATGTTATTAGTGACCGCCGCGGCATATGTTTCGCTGCTATCGCCGACGACAGTGCCCACCGGTGACTCGCTGTTGCTCTGGGTGTTGAGATAACGGTTCGAATGTTCATATTGGAGATATTGGAGATATTTTGCTCGAGCACTTTCATTTGTTCATTAACCTTCAGTAACTCGTTTTTTGTGTCTAAAAAAAGTGTACCGAGTTGTTTAAATTGCTCATCCTGGTTTTCAAGACGCGCGATAATTTCTCCTTCCTCCTTGTAGCTTGTTGTTACTGCTTGTTCACTAAGCAGTTGATTATCGAGTTTGCGAACTGGCATCGGACTTGCTGTTTGTGATGGCGGACGGCTGCCGGTGCCGCGATGAGTGTTTACAAATGCGCTTGTGAAGTAGGTCTTGTACAGTGCTTGTGTGGATGCCTCCTAGTTTATACAATATAGTCATAATTATTGCACTACGTTGGTTTAATAAAGGCACTATTTCAATTTCGACTTCACTTCGTACCTTAAATTCCTAGATCCTGCTTTTATCATATTCCTAATTCAAATTCCTTCATAATTGATAATTATAATTGTTCCTTAAAAGATAATAAAACAATAACGATTATTTCCAACATTACAATTGGGCTCGTCGCAACAAATATTAAATTAAAATCTAATGTGCATTTGTAGGGTAATAATAGTTATTATTACACGTTACTATTTAATAATTTTGGGTTATCAAAAACTAATTTCACTTGCTCTGAAATTCAATTATTTTACAGCTACTTGATTACGATTACAACGCAATCAAACAGCAGAAATGTGAGAGCAATAGTAGCAAATAAACAGTCAGGCAAGCTTCACTGTGTATTAAGCAATGACTTTAGTGACATTCACAATTGCATACATGAGTTTATTCATAATGATAACAGCAAAAAACACGTCAGGTGATATATCGTGAGTCAATGATTCTAGAATAGATTTCCCTCATTCAGTACTTCTTCACATAAAGTGCAATCACACGAAGTTTTGCGGAGCGTCGATACTGAACCTCTTTACGCTATTAAGTGCGGCTAGTTGTGTTGAAACATGCACCGAGAGTTTCGCCATCGATGCCTATATTGATACGCAAGAAGGTACAAAAACTAGAATCGTTGATTTCAAAGTTCATGAAGAATATAATCGCGAAACTTTCTCCAATGATATAGCAGTGTTGATATTAGAGGAGGGTTTGGTTTTTAGCAAGGAAGTGATGCCTGTGTTGCTTTTAAAGGAGACACCGAAGTACAGTGTAGCTATAATAGCGGGGTGGGGGTGGCTATATGTAAGTATAACTATTTTAATACTAGCATTATAACCTAAATTAAAAATTTACAACACCCGCGACAGAAGTAGCCGGTCATCATGAGACCCTAATTCATCGGGATATGTAGAAGATTCTACTAAAACTGAAAATAACTGCAAAAATTGAATTCTAAGCTCCAATATTGTGTGAGGTCTTGTCACTCATTCCAATTAAAGCTGAATATCTTGGAAACTACTGGTCCTATTTCCACCAAACATGGCTAAGAACAATCTCGAACGCTCGACGGACATGACTTTCGATGTAATAAAACCGCACTCAAATTGGTCCATCCGTTTGGGAGCGACGATGCCACAGACAGACTCTCCTAAAAAGTAGCTTATTTGATCTGTCAGGAACAGGAAACTAGCCTAGCACTCCTACTAGCGCCACCAATTTAACACTTGTCAGCGGATACTTTAGGATATATGAAGATACTGCTCCTCTCTTTTAACACTCTATAATTGACAACATTTCATATTTCTAACAGGTGGAAATAAATATAGAGATCAAGAGAGCTTTGTGTCGTGTACAACTGTGCACCCTAAAAAATGCTTTGAACTTATTTTTCCGTATGTAAAGACATACATATAAGGAAATACATAAAATAACCAAAATCTACGACAACTATAAATAAACTAGCATTAACCCGCGGCTTCGCTCGCGTGCCTATATAATATACATCATCCTACGGGAACAATGCTGTTTTTTTCAGGATTAAAAGTAGGCTATTTGTTAAGTTAGGGTATAATCTGCAATCTGCATTTCCCACGTGCATATCTGTCCAGCCGTTTTAGCGTGAAGAAGTAACAAAACATACGCTTTTCGCTTTTCTAATATTACTGGGAAATACTTTTTATTTCATCATAACTCCACTTTATCATCAAACCGAAAACGCAAGCACTCAAATCAAGCGATCTCAGCTTTTACTGTACCAAATAAAGTTCACTTCAAAATTCATAACTCGAAGTGAAGCTAAGAAGTGTGCATTTTATTTGTATAAAGCTTTTATAATGTCCCGAGCCTCCGCTTATCGACTTGGGATATTCGAAATTGGTTTAATGATTCTAAGCCCTGTTCTAAGTTACGTCATGTTATATTGTAATATATTGAGGTTCTCTCCGTTGATGAATGAAAAATTTATTATTCTGAGCCAGATAAACGTAATTCAGAATTCTGAAATGATAACATAATTATTGAAAAGCTTGAATGTACCTATTACGGATGCAGGAAGTTTCCCGATCATTACTCCTCCCGTCCCAACGCGCCGCCCGCCTATAGGTACCGATTGACGACGATCGAGATGCCACCAAATACTATTTTTTTAATCTATTAGGATAACGCTGGTCTCTATGTATCCATACCTCAAAAGCAAAAACAGAACCCCCTTATAGGATCACCTGTAGCTGTCTGACAGTCCATCTGTTAATTTTTTACGCGCAATTTGGCGCAAATGCTTTCAAGAATTTTCATGACCACAAATAAAATTTCAAAATCGGTGGCATTTTCGTAATTAACGTCCCAACAAACCATAAAAATTACACCCATACTCATATTTAGTCATTTCAACCCCATCGCACCCCAACAGGCGAGACGGTATTTCACGTCCACCACGTTTGTTTTTTTAAATCGTTGTTGTTTTGGTAATCAGCGACCCGATAAACCATAAAAGCATTACCAATGGATTTTCAGACTTTGTCACCTTGACTTTTGACAAATGCTTCTTTTATTGCACCCCTAGACATTATAAGGACACGTAGGTTCCAAATATGGACTCTCTAGAACCAGCGGTTTAGTATTTAGACATTTCAATCCCATTTCACCCCAACAGGGGAGATGGTAACTCACGTTGGATTTTAAAATCGTTGTGGTTTTCGTAATCAGCGACCTGATAAACCATAAAAATAATACCCATGCTGATTCTCAGACTTTGTCACCACATTTCTCCCTTATAGGGGTTGAATTTTCAAAAAACCTGAATCACGTGTTTACTCATTTATCGTTAGAAATACTCCTGTAAAGTTTCGAATAAAATAGTCTAACTAATCTTCTTTCCCCATACAAACTTTGGACCCCCATTTCACCCCTTTAGGGGGTAAATTTTGAAAAATCCTTTCTTAGTGCACCCCTACACCTTATAAGGAACCTACGTGCTAAATTTGAACTCTCTAGAACCAGCGGTTTAGTATTTAGACATTTCAACCCCATTTCACCCCAACAGGGGAGATGGTAACTCACGTCCGCCACGTTGGATTTTAAAATCGTTGCGGTTTTTGTAATCAGCGACCCGATAAACCATAAAAACAATACCCATGCTGATTTTCAGACTTTGTCACCACATTTCTCCCTTTTAGGGGTTGAATTTTCAAAAAACCTGAAACACGTATTTACTCATTTATCGTTAGAAATACTCCTGTGAAGTTTCGAATAAAATAGTCTAACTAATCTTGTTTCCCCATACAAAGTTTGGAACCCCATTTCACCCCTTTAGGGGGTGAGTTTTGAAAAATCCTTTCTTAGCGGATGCCTACGTCATAACATCTACCTGCATGCCAAATTTCAGCCCGATCCGTCCAGTGGTTTGGGCTGTGCGTTGATAGATCACTATGTCAGTCAGTCAGTCAGTCAGTCACCTTTGAGTTTTATATATATAGATATCAGACAACCTCACACAAATCGATCAAGTCCCAAATTAAGCTCAATAAGGCTTGCGTTATGGGTACTAGACGACGATATACGAACTTATATAGATAAATATGTACTTAAATACATAGAACAACCATGACCCAAGCACAAATATTCGAGTTCATCACACAAATATTTGCCCTGGCCGGGATTCGAACCCGGGACCGCCGGCAGGTGTCTACAAACCGAGCCAAACTATGCCTGCAGAGTTGTAGTCTCCGACCTATCTATAAAAAAAATAAGCTGTCTATAATGTCAAGCTCAACGACATTCGTTTCCTTTAGTTAGACACTAGACTAAAGTTACCTATACATTGTGTCATAGTTTTGAAGTAACATAATTTTAGAATTAGTGAATTTTAAATTAATAATAAAACAATCAGTAACCTCAGTTACTGTAATATAAAACAGTAAAAGCACTTGTAGCCTTTTTTAAGCGGAATACAGAAAAGTGATAAATTTGTAGTATCAAAAATTGGAAATGTTGTCAATTGTTATGTTTCAGGACAACGGCACGAGGACTGGTGTGCTGCAGATGGCGGTTCAAAAGGTCATGAGCCGTGAGACGTGCGTGGTACAGTTGGGCTATGTTCCCGTTGGGACCGTCTGCGGCTTCAACGTGGGTGAGACCAGTTCTTAAAGGTACGAGTAGGTCCTATCCTATCCAGTATCATATACATAGTATAAAACAAAGTCGCTTCTGTCGGTCTGTCCCTATGTATGCTTAGATCTTTAAAACAACGCAATGGATTATGATGCGGTCTTTTTAATAGATAGAGTAATTCAAGAGGATATATAATACATGCATAATATAGCATTGCACCCGTGCAAAGCCGGTGCGGGTAGCTAGTAATATATAAAACACTTATTTTATGAATGGCCAAAACCGTGCAAAGCGGGCGTGAATAAGTCAGAAAAAAAAACAGTAAGATTCTTATGTCGGAGAGACATTTTTTAGGGCTCCGTACCTCGAAAGAAAAAAGCGGAACCCTTATTGGATCACTTTGTTGTCCGTCCGTCCGTCCGTCTGTCTGTCAAGGCCATATATATCCGGAACGCGTGGAGAGTATCAAGTTGAAATTAAAACCATATACTCAGCTTTACCGTACATGTTGTCTGGTAGGGATCGCTCTTTAACGATAAGACCGCCTGTTTTTACCCTAATTATACGTTCTTTTATTTCTTTGGAATCAAAATTTATGGGCTATTTTCCGTTGACCTAGAACTATGAATTTTGGCAACTAAAAACGTCTCATACTAAAAGTATAGACTCAGACTTGTAAAAGTTACTTATTTCACATTTCAATATCTGCTTTCCATTATGTATTTGAAATGTGTGTTTTTTTAACAGAGGCGACCCCGGCGATGCTCTCGTGGTGCACAGTATCGTCCAGATCGGTTTGATTTCCACGTATAGACGATCCAACAGCATAGCGGTCTACACCGACGTACCGTACTTCTACCTATGCTATGCGGGAGTTGTATACTAGAAACTTCTGTGCCTTCTGTGACACATATTTAATTTAAGATATTAGCGGTGTCCGGATTGGGGGGTGTAGTTTGGGGTGAGTGATCTTAAAAACTGTAACTTAATATGGGGATTCCCGGAAAAACCCTTTTGCCAACATTATAACATTGTTTAGCAGTGAGTTTTTGGGCAATAAACTAATAACATTTTTTTATACCGTATTTTATTATTGTACATCTTTATTTACTGACGTTGAGCTAGGCATCATTGACAGCTTATTTTTTTCGCGGACAGGTCGAAAACTATATAACTCTATGCAGGCATATTTGTCGTAAATTTCGGTTATTTTATGTATTTTCTTATATTTTTTACACACAGATAAATTAATTGAAACATTGTTTAGTGAACACGACGCAAAGCCTCTTGATCTCTATATTAATTTACACCTGTTAGAAATATGTAAGACGTCGTGGCGCTTGGGGCGCAGCTTTCCGTCGACGTGATTTGCCGTCTTTGGACGTGATTTGCCGTCTTTGGACGTGATTTGCCGTGTTTGGACGTGATTTGCCGTCTGGACGTGATTCGCCGTCTGGACGTGATTTGCCGTCTTTGGACGTGATTTGCCGTCTTTGGACGTGATTTTCCGTCTGGACGTGATTTGCCGTCTTTGGACGTGATTTGCCGTCTTTGGACGTGATTTGCCGTCTTTGGACGTGATTTGCCGTCTGGACGTGATTTGCCGTCTTTGGACTTAGTGAGCCGTCGGTGCACTGCCTGGGGGACAGACATAATGAGAGACGTGTACGTACCTTCCCGCACAGGTCGCAGGCGAAGCCGCGCGCCGGCGCGGCGCGGCGGTGCTTGTGCGCGTGCAGCGACAGCGAGCGCGGGTACGCGAACGACGCGCCGCACTCCACGCACACGTACGGCTTCGAGCCTTCGTGCACTGCCTGGGGGACATAGTTTCTATTTACATTGGGTTAAATAGATGACTATGTAACCCATCGTCATCAGCCCGTAGCAGTCCACTGCTGGACATAGGCCTCTCTCATGGCACGCCACTGAGCTCGATTATCAGCTCTCCTCCTCCAGTTATTGACCGGGTTAAATAGTTAAAGTTAATTACGGCAACATGGTGTAGTAGTCGACAAATATTGACTTGTACAGCTGCCGCCGTGCGTAACATATCGTTGGCCCAATATTGCAGGGATTCGATGTTACATTTTTAGGGTAATTAAGAGGCCTTATTCCTTTTAAAATAGATTTTTTTTCTTATTATAACAGATATATAGAATTTCCACCAACTTTTTGAAGTGAATAATAATTTCCCCCGTGTTCTAGGTAGTAAGATAGCTATTTCATGCTTTCATTGCGTGCAGTCGAAAATAAGTTGTAAAAACTAATTTTCCGCGTGAATTTTGTCAATTTCGACTAGTTTTTGAAACAAAAATTATCAATGAAAAATTCAAAGTATAGGTTTCAAATATATACAAATAAATCCCAATAACCCTGTTCTAGGTAGTAACATCAATAGTATCTTAAGAAACATGTTTGATCATAAAGAAACATGTCTAAAACAATCAGCATTTAAAAAGGAATAAGGCCTCCTAAAATCAAATTTAATGTCATTACGACAATGTTAAAAGTGAAACATTGAAGATCCCTGAAATATTTTGCGCGAACGCCCTGCCTAAGTACCAGTTGCATCGACTTTTAACATTTTGAGAGACACTGTTCGTTGAAGCAGCATTGACCGCTTATCATGGATACGTATCATCTGCCCTTGGTTATGGGTTGATATTGTGGGGAAACGCAGTGGAAATAAAAAAAAGAAGAGCTCCAAAATCAACCAGGAATAAAAAATATTCTTAGTGGTTTGAATTACGAAGTTCTTGATCATTGACATTTGGACGTCATTTGACGACGTTGGCGCCTGGGGCACAGCTTTCCGTCGACGTGTTTCACCGTCTTTGGAGCTGAAAAGGCTATTAGAAATACAGGTCGAATCTCTGGCCAATCGGGGCCATAATTTTAGTAGGGTTTGGTTACCTTGACGTGCAGCGAGCGGCTCTGCTTGTTGCTGAACATCTTGTCGCACTGCGAGCACTTGAGCTTGGGCTTGCCGGAGGGCCCCAGCACCGCGGTCTCCGGCTCCGGTTCAGGCTCCGCCCCCGCCTCCGCCCCCGCCTCCGCTCCCGCCTCCGCTCCCGCCTCCGTTCCCGCCTCCATTTTCGCTTCTAATGGCGTTGTTGCTTCAGCTAAAATTAGTACAGTGTATCAAGGGAGGACTAAAAAAAAACTGATATTGCCATTTTGGAATTCATCGCTGAATGGACGCTATTTTTGAAATCGGCACCTCTAAAATCTCTACGCCGACGACTGACGTCCGTCATGATGAAGTGAAAAATTGAAATAGTACATTACGGTGGTGAATTCGTGAATGTCCGGAATCGCAGGTGTTTGTGGCCCAAATCGAAGGTGATGGCCATAAATATACGATCTGGGGCTTTAATAATTACCGCCTATGATTTGTCTAAAGGTTTACGTCTTTCGCTTGGCCAAAAAGTGAGATTTTCTCCTCACGTAGCGGGCAGTAAAACCCACTTACGGCCTGGAATTCTAGCTAGTAATTAAACAGCTGCCTCTATTTAATAGAACTGGAGGCCTTATTTGAGGGACAAGCTAGATGCAGTTTAATGTGAACGTGTGTGGATGTTGCACGTTGCTGACCAGCTGCTCCACACCCGCCAGCTCAGTCTCCTGCTCTGCAGATGTAGGGTGACGTGACTATGGGTGGACTGGCCACATACCGGGTGTGTCGGGCTGCCCCTCGGGCGCGGGGCCGGGCTCGGGCACGCCGGGCGGCAGCGGAGTCTCCTGCACGTTGCTGACCAGCTGCTCCACACCCGCCAGCTCAGTCTCCTGCTCTGCAGATGTAGGGTGACGTGACTATGGGTGGACTGGCCACATACCGGGTGTGTCGGGCTGCCCCTCGGGCGCGGGGCCGGGCTCGGGCACGCCGGGCGGCAGCGGAGTCTCCTGCACGTTGCTGACCAGCTGCTCCACACCCGCCAGCTCAGTCTCCTGCTCTGCAGATGTAGGGTGACGTGACTATGGGTGGACTGGCCACATACCGGGTGTGTCGGGCTGCCCCTCGGGCGCGGGGCCGGGCTCGGGCACGCCGGGCGGCAGCGGAGTCTCCTGCACGTTGCTGACCAGCTGCTCCACACCCGCCAGCTCAGTCTCCTGCTCTGCAGATGTAGGGTGACGTGACTATGGGTGGACTGGCCACATACCGGGTGTGTCGGGCTGCCCCTCGGGCGCGGGGCCGGGCTCGGGCACGCCGGGCGGCAGCGGAGTCTCCTGCACGTTGCTGACCAGCTGCTCCACACCCGCCAGCTCAGTCTCCTGCTCTGCAGATGTAGGGTGACGTGACTATGGGTGGACTGGCCACATACCGGGTGTGTCGGGCTGCCCCTCGGGCGCGGGGCCGGGCTCGGGCACGCCGGGCGGCAGCGGAGTCTCCTGCACGTTGCTGACCAGCTGCTCCACACCCGCCAGCTCAGTCTCCTGCTCTGCAGATGTAGGGTGACGTGACTATGGGTGGACTGGCCACATACCGGGTGTGTCGGGCTGCCCCTCGGGCGCGGGGCCGGGCTCGGGCACGCCGGGCGGCAGCGGAGTCTCCTGCACGTTGCTGACCAGCTGCTCCACACCCGCCAGCTCAGTCTCCTGCTCCGGAGGCGACTCCGACTTTATCGCCGCCACCTGCAGAATGTTACGATAGATATCAGAACAGTGTCTATTTTAAACCATTGATACAAAGATCAAAGTTGAAAGAAAAATGAAATGCGTAACCTGGAGGAAGAGACCGGGCATCAAACCCTGGATTGCCGGTTCAGCTTATTAACCTTTCCGCCACCTTAACGCTCAGGTAATAAGTTACATGTTTTATAAATTTTGTGTCTATTACAGTCTGGAGTTCGAACTCTCAGTCGGAACTCGGTCCGCAGCCACAACACGTTACGCTAAATGTGGCACGTAGCATACGAGAACTCCATGCCGCAGATAACTGGCTCAATACTATGATATTTAGGGTTTCATGTTTCCCTTTCAAAATCATTGAAATGTGATAATTGTCAGTGGTAAGAGTCTAATTTTAACTACTTGAAAGATGTATCATAGAACCCCGTAATCGAGCCAGCGATATGGTGTGTGTACTGTTCGTAGGTTGTCACCTAGTACTCACTTCAGTGCCACAAGGGATGACGGTCTGTCCCTCGTGCCGTGCCTGTCTCTGGTGCGCAGTGAACATGAGCCTGGTCGGGAAGGTCTGTCCGCAGCCGCAGCGGTACTGCACGGGCCCGTGTGCGGCGACGTGCGACATGTAGCGTCCGACGCACGAGAACTCCATGCCGCAGATGGCGCATTGCTCGCGGGTTGGACGCATGCGACCTGGAAAGAATAAACACAGAAAAATTAACACAAGACGGACCTTGTGAGTATCGTCGGAAGTCATAGAGATCCTTGAACCATTGCTCAGCAGTAAACAACTTTAAAGTTAGTTTCAAAATTGCGAAAATCATGGTAGTAAAACATCATGATTTTCGTAAAACGATCAATAACTTTAAGCAGTTAAAGAAAAAGACAGGAATCAACAGCATCAGAGAACCGAAATTATCATAGTAATAGTACTTAAGGTGGTGAATTCGTGAAGGCGTAGATCGCAGGTGTTTGTTATATGATCTGGGGTTATGTGGTCTGGGATTTTACAAATTACTCCCCAGGGTTTGTCTAAAGTGTTACGTCTTGCCTTGGCCAGGAAGTGATATTTTCTCTCCCCGTAGGTGGCGTAATAGTACATTACGTAACAAGGGTGGTAAACGAGCAATTTCAAACTCCTGTCTTTAATGACACGAGTTTGGAATTCCTTTACCACCAGAGTCACGTACAACGTTTTTCATCACACTTTAGAGGCTATAAAACAAAAGTAATAAATAGTAGTCAATACCAAAATTACTTACAGCCCTAGGGCGTAATATACAACTTACTACCCGGTCTTCTAGCATGTAAACCCTTGTTTACGAGCAAGTGTGATGAGAAGTGACTCACCCTTCGGCCTCCCCCTGCCCTTGCCCTTGACGACGACGACCAGCTCGCCGGACGCCTCCATGTGCCCGATCACCTCCGGCTCCTTGGACTCGGCCGGTTTGTCGCCGGCGTCCGGTTTCGGCTCGCCGTCGCTCTCCTCGCCGTCCGTCACGCCTTCTTCTTTGAATATCCTCTCTAGCTCTTTACCCTGGAAAATGGTATGTTACAATAGTCTAAATAAAACCGTGGGACATTATTTGCGAAGCAACGATGTTCCTGAAGATCCTTTTTGATTTATCAAACATAGATAAATAAATATCGGACAACCTCACACAACAAATCGATCTAGTTCCAAATTAAGCTCAAGAAGGCTTGTGTTATTGTTATGATACATAGATGACGATATACGTACTTATATAGATAAATATATACTTAAATACATAGAACAACCATTTCCCAAGCACAAATATTCGAGTTCATCACACAAATATTTGCCCCGGCCGGGATTCGAACCCGGGACCGCCGGCTCAGTAGGCAGGTGTCTACAAACCGAGCCAAACGCGTCGTCAATGTACACACCGCAATTATTATATTCAACCATTGATTACAAAGATCTATGCACAAATATTTTTTTTTATGCGTAACCTGGCGGAAGGAACCGTGTGTTAATACGCTTATAGTAATTTAGTCATTATTATTTACCCCTTCATGTATATTAGAGGCTCTTTTAAAGTCACCCCTGTTGTGGACAAAATGTGCAAAAGTCGTATGCGATGGTTTGGGCACGTGATGAGGCGGGGCTGTGCCAGAGAAGAAAGGGGGTAGAGGGCGACCACAGGCCACGTGGTGGACAACCGTTGCCAAGGACATGGAACGGGCACAAATCAAAGAAAAGACATCCCAAGATAGAATAACTTGGCGCCTTAAAACGAGGAGGGCCGACCCCAAATAATAAAAGGGATAAGGCACGGAAGAAGAAGAACATTATTTACTCCTTGATATTTTGTTAGTATTTCATTTGTAATTTGTAAAAAAAAGAGTTTGTTTTAGAAGTAGCTGTATGTTGTAAGTAACTTTTTCTACTCCAGTACTTTTTTCTGTCATTTATATAGTTACTAACTCTAATATAAAGAGATAAATTATGAAAGTCTGTAAAAGTCTATACTCTATTGCCCAAAAAAACACTGCTAAACGATGTTATAATGTCGCCAAAAAAGCATCACTTAGTACCACAGATTACAAGATAAACAGCTGCATTCACACAATTTGCAATTAAAAAAAAAGGTTACTGAACTCAGGCATTGCTGCCAACTTAAAAAAAAGTTTTATTTCAGTGCATGGATGTTTAGTATAGTGAACGTATACCTTTATGTATAATTTCATATTTTTTTGACACATTGACGTCAATAAAAAAAAGTTTATCAGACAATTTTTTTTTTTAATTTTGTTGATTCCGAGCGGGAACATGTAATTATTTTCTTTGTTGTTTATTAGCATTTTATTTATGAAATGTCGAGTCATTGCAACCGTTGTATAAGTAGGTCAAAAAACGCCCGTGGCGTTTTTCTTACGCTCTTCGCTACGCTCACATCGTAACCCATGCCACTCGCGTTTTTGGCCCCCTCTTATACAACGGTTGCATAAAATACTATTGAATAGGTACTGTAGTTTACTTTATGTTCAATAATGGTACTGCACCTGGACAGCCTCTTTAAATCTCGTGGGAGTTTTCCTCCTCCGCTTCCCCGGCACGTCCCCCCCTTCCTTCTGGCTGGTCTTGGCCTCCACCACCTGCTGGCGGGCAGCGGCCTCCTGCGCCATCTCCTCGGGGCTCTTGGGCTTCTTGGGGGGCCGGCCGCGCTTGCGCTTCGGCTTCTCCAGCCCCGCCACCTGCAGCGCGATGGGGTGCTCCACCTGGTACACCCCGTCACTGGTGTTAACTGGAATTACATAAATAAATAAATATCGGACAACCTCACACAAAAGGCTTGTGTTATGGGTACTAGACGACGATATACTTACTTATATAAATAAATATATACTTAAATACATAGAACAACCATGAACCAAGCACAAATATTCGAGTTCATCACACAAATATTCGAGTTCATCACACAAATATTTGCCCTGGCCGGGCTTCGAACCCGGTACCGCCGGCTCAGTGGTCAGGTCTACAAACCGACCCGAACGCGTTGTCGTCAATATGAATAAACGAAATCACTAAATAGTATAAAACAAAGTCGCTTCTGCTGTCTTTCTGTCCCTTTATACTTAGATTTAGGCTTAGATCTTTAAAACTACGCAACGGATTTTAATGCGGTTTTTCTTTATAGATAGAGTGATTCAAGAGGATGTTTTATATGTATAATATATGCATAATATAGCATTGCAAGCCGGGGCGGGTCGCTAGTAATATAAATACTTAAGCGAAATCATATGAATATATTTTGACGAAGCAGTTGGCGCAGGTTGTAGTGTACCTGCTTATTTATTTTATTTATTTAAACTTTATTGCACAAAAGAAAAACTTAACGTACAAAAGGCGGACTTAATGCCATGAGGCATTCTCTACCTAACTTCTTAGTGTTCTCTACCTTACTAAGTGGTCAAGGGTTCGAATCCCGGCAATCTATCTATGGCAAGTGTTTGTGTGATGAACTCGAATATTTGTTCTTGGGCATGGTTATTCCATGTATTTAAGTATATATTTATCTATATAAGTATGTATATTGTCGGCTAGTACCCATAACACAAGCCTTCTTGAGCTTAATTTGGGACTAGACCGATTTGTTTGAGATTGTCTGATATTTATAATATTGATGGTAAAATTAAATTTTATCATATTGATATGATAAGATTCAGATGGACTGATCAAGTGCCCTTCCTCAACCAAGTTTTGCTCGGTCATCAGAGATGCGATGAACAGGCACCGGTGGATGCAGATCATCAAAACTAGGTGTAGAGCATCCATATCCACCGATGACCACGATCCTCAGTCATGAGGGAGCGACCACAGAGAGAGGATGATAAGATTGATACATGAATAACATTAACATATTTTTTATCAGAATTTGGACACACAATAGAATTTTAGACCTAATTTTTTAAATCACAGCCAGCACGGCCAACTTACTCTCATAGACAATCTTCTCGGTGATAATCTCAGGCTCAGGCGCTGCATTGTTGGCCAATGATCTCTTGTATTCCCTTTCTCTTAAATGTAGCTCTCTTATTATTTTCTGGAAATAAGAACAAACCATGGACGTCATATCATGTGAATAAAATATACAAATAACTAATTGCAAATCTCTAATGCTATAAATTCATCAAGAAAAGTGACAGTATCAGTAGATGCATAAAATATGGACATTCAATGTTTCGAGTCTCTGCAGTTAGCTTTTTTTATCATCATTATTAGCATGACAGTTAAAGGTTTTAGGTGGCACATAAGTTAGATAGACGCAGTGGAAGAGTATTGAGAAAGTCTTCAGAGATGCAAACTGATACATACAAAAGTAGCTCAGATTATAAAACAATAAAATCCAGGCCTGTCTGTTTATAGTGAAGACTAAAACTAATGGAATGTATGTATTGTTTACTGTAATATGCAGTAGCAATATAATTACAAAGCAGTATGAATTTAATTTAAAACAGTCTTGGCTTGGACGCAAGTCAATAATGTATTAGGTACATGTGTGTGTAGCACGGAATCCAATATTTCCAGCAATAACTGCGATTTTACATGTTCTGTACTTCTGTGTGGTAGTTACTGGTTTTAATTATAAATGCAAAATAAAAAAAATACTACAACACAAACCTGTCCATTTATAATCAAGGTTATAAATTCCACTGTGGCTTCTATCTGGATGGTACACCCTGGACAAATAGTTCGTGGCAGCTGACCATCATCAGATACCTGAGTAGAATAGTGTAAAATGTATATTAACTTTTCAATTAGATGCAAATTAGTTCCCATGATATTCATATGATAAGTAGCTATATTTTAAGGTTGTTCAAGTTAAGTAGCACAAATAGGCCGTACTAAATAATAATTATGATATTGTGTATATTTTGTTACAAATCGAAAATAGTTCAAACAATATAAACCTCACTTTATATTCTAATCAGCTGTGAAAATGTCAAATAGTGGCGCGTAATAATTACTTCAATAAGATGTGATGAAAAGAGAGTTAATGATTCTAAAAACAATGTAAAAATACATGGTTAATATTTATCATGTTTTCACTAAAATAAACTCAGTATGAATAGATTAAAGATAGAAAAATGTTAACATTATCAAATGAAAAGTCCTCCATCTTGGTTTCGTAATGGAGTCAAAACAACCACGAATTATGTAAAAAGTACTATACCTTAATCGGTAAATAAGTGTTAATAATTTCACTTAAGTTTTGGCTATTTTCCTCACAAGAATACAACAATGTTCCATTATCATTTTCTTCTCCGCATAATCTACAAACCGTAGAATTATACAGAAACACTTCCATCTTCTACCGAGAAGATTTTTTTTATCGCCATCTACTTCCTTATGACCTGCCAACATAACAACATTGACATGAAGTTGAAAATTGTATGACAGTGCAGAAGCGTATTTCAATATTCTATCGTGTACAAACCTTTTTGTAAATTGCGAAATGTATTTGATTTTTTCTACTTTGTAATAAATTTTCTTACATATATTTAAAAAAATCCGTACAAAATATGTTTAGCTAAAAAGAATAATTATGAAACTTAATGCATGAAGCGTTTTTACGTTAAATCAAGTTACGCATTTGGCAACACCACCTTGTTGCCCCCCCTCTTTCTTTTTTTCAAGCCCTTTCCGGTTTAGTTCTTTGGGCTAGAGGCCGTAGTTTCGGTTTTTATTATTTATATCGCCCGTAATCTAACAAAATGAAAATCTATAAAGATATTATTACTGGTAATTACGTTTATTATGTTATAAAGAAGTGTTATTTGTGAATATTTTGTTAAATATGAGTAATTTTGATATCAGTTACTTTGACGTTTCATTGTGCCCCTGACAGTGATATCTCATCTTCAATTTTGGATATTTTATGCCACATCGACATTCGAAATGGCTTTAGCTGATGTTGAAATGGAATTAACAGGATGTGATTGTTCATTTCAGGTGACGAGATGTTCTCGGACACATATAGAGTTAAACTGGTCGACGAAGTAATTTACGAAGTCACCGGTAAACTAGTGACGAGAGCTCACGGCGATATCCAGATCGAGGGTTTCAACCCCTCGGCTGAGGAAGCTGACGAAGGCACTGACTCTGCCGTGGAGAGCGGAGTTGACATAGTTCTTAACCACAGGCTTGTGGAGACATACGCCTTCGGTGACAAAAAGTCCTACACACTGTACCTTAAAGACTACATGAAAAAGTGAGTGATAGTGATAACTCCACGGCGATGAACCGCCATTGAGGTTTGGGCTAAATGCTATGTTTTCATTCATAAAATCATGTTTACATGTAGAGAATAACCTAAAATCTAGAAGGCTGTGACTCGTTTTTGCATGCACGCGTGTCTGATGCATTTTGGCAGTTGCATACGTTTTATTTTAGTCTGTTATGCCACATGGATCATTTGTCACTTCATGACTGATTCAAACTGAAGTCGAATAATCTTAATCCTACCGGTGGCTCTAATACTGATGATGAGTCATGGGATGAATGACCTCCTTTGTCAAGATTTTAGGTTACTCTGACAATGTAGGAATATCTGTCTGTAAAAAATGTAGCCATATTTCTTTGTTCTATTGTGTTGCTACTAGTAACCTTCAGCTACTGTTATCATTTATTGGTCAAGGTCAAGCTCCCTTATCAGTCAAGTTAAAGGTCATGCCTAGGTTCTAGCACAGTGTGTGTCTTGATAATGATAAGATAATGATAAGATCTATATAATGATGAGATCTGTCAAAACTGTTGTGTAGTAATCTCTAATTAATAGTGGTAGTACTGCTGTGTATAAAATTACTATTTATTGTTTAGTATCATATTTAGTGTATTATTTTAGTAACCTAGCAATAATTTTATCCTATTTATTTTATATATAGGGGGGGGGGGGGGGGGTTACCGCGTCAACGGAACATAAAACGTCATCTTGACGTCTACCATGACAATTCATACAACCTAAAAAAGCTTGGTATTTACCAATTTGTATGAAAAATTGTAAACTTTAAAAAATTATATCTCGTGAACCGTGAGTTTCCGCAAGTTGAAAACTTGGGAAAAGCTTTGTATTTATGAGTACTATCTATAAAAAAAACATGAACTTTCAAATCAACGGTCCATAAAGGAAAGTTTATCCCAAAAACCTATATTTGTTAAATTGAAAGAATATTCCTGGATCAGGATCCTTTCATGGAACCAATTATAGTGATGGAGTCTGGGACGATTTCAATATTCAATCATTCATGAAGCACCTAACTCATAATATTTGGGGCTCGTAACTTCTAGCGCTTGGTTTCTGGGGTAGTTTTTTTTTACCTGGTTGTGAAAGTGTTAATTAGCATCATCTAATACCAAAGGCAGGATTCTTAGTGCCTTCCTATGGAGCTTATGATGCAATATCAATTACTTCTATCCATGGACAACCATGTTTGTTGGGGTTGTGCATATAAAAAGAGTTTACATTTTATTTTAACTATGTTCAAAATCTTTTTACTATTCAAAAATAGACTGTTGTATTTTATTGTCATAATTGAATTTTTCATTCATTTAGAAATTCATCAAGAGGTAAAGTAATCCTTTCACTCAAAAAGGAAATGCAATACTTTTTTTACATGTTCTTGAAAATTCAGCTACCTTTCGAAAATAGTAACCACAGCAATTAAAAATCCATGTTGGTAAATGCCAATCGGAACACAGTTTAATCTTGGTTTTTGTATTATGAACAAAACATTAACAGAATCTTTATCTTCTTTCCAGATTAGTTGAGAAATTGAGTGAAAAGTCACCAGACCAGGTAGACGTATTCAAGACCAACATGAACAAAGTCATGAAGGACATCCTTGGTAGGTTTAAGGAGCTACAGTTCTTCACCGGAGAGTCCATGGACTGCGACGGTATGGTAGCCATGTGCGAATACAGAGATATTGATGGTGTGCAAGTACCCATCATGATGTTCTACAAGCATGGTCTCGAGGAGGAGAAGTTCTAAGCTGCATAAGTGTACTGTATACTCATTCTATTCCACATGTCAATGCCTAACTCATCTTTTGTATTTATTTACAAACCATGTCCATGCCTGGAACCGGCTTCTCCCATCACAAGGCTGAACAATTTTGTAATGTTAATAAATATTACATAATACAATAAATTAATGAACAGCATATTATGTGACTTTTATTTTTAGTTTATTCCAATCACAGACCACTTAACCCTAAGTGGTCTGTGATTCCAATTAATTCTAACTTCATGTGATGCCTAATAATGATAATAACATTGACTGTCTCCAACTTTTGTCAGGTGCCCAATTTTGCTCAATGCATACAAGCATTCTCTTGTGTTTACAAAAGGGTTGTGATGAGATGAAATATAATTAAAAAATATTACCTATTTTAAATTTTGAATGTGTACAATAAATTCTTAAATTTGAGTAAAAAGTGATCAAACATATCTGAACACGCCCATAGGGCGTTAACATATGAGGCGAGTAAACATATTTTTGATCAAATTTTGGCTCAAATTTAATTATACAAATTAACCCTTAAATGCATGAATTAAAAAAACAACACTATAAAATATTATTTTATTTCAAATAAATGTTTCTTGTTATGAACCAGTAATTCATTTTTGTTTATGTAAGCTGCATCATACACCATGCATTTAAGGGTTAAACTCGACTGTACCTTACGTTAAAATTCAAGGTATGGAGTGCAAGTCAAGAAAGTGTTTGTCTGCGTTGTCAGCACAGAAAGCGGTAACACATAATACCATTTTTTTGTGTTGCGTTCAATGCTTGCTTTGATAGCCTGACTGAAGCGATGCATTGGAATAGGCTTGAGTATGGCCATCCCAAGGATGTCATAGTAAGATACGTCCTTTTACCGTAGCATGGCAGTATAGTTGGATTGCCATATTAGCTCTCGGCATAGTTACAGACCCATTAAAACAATGTCAAGCTGATTAAATAATAAATACAAAAAGTTGGTCAAAACATATGTATATATCTAGTTGTACATCTGGTTAAATCCCCTGACCCCTCCATCTTTTCGTGCCGAGGTTCTTCAAGTAATTGAAATTGATGACCAATAAGCATCGGTGTTGACCGTCGCGTTCCTCAGGTCAAGAAGCGAACAAGACTCCACCTGATAAAACACTGATTTTCAATGCAATTTTAGAATTTTATTATAGTACCCATTATAGAAATGTCCATACCATAATCAGTAATTATTTATGATGAACGTTCGTACATTTGCTAACGCTTTGAGTTAAGTGCCATCTAGCGGTACAATAGCAAAATCGTACGAATCAAAAGGAATGGCGCGTATCCATTTACACAACGACGCTTCTGGTGGAACCTACTGTTCCTTTTCATCACAAGAGGGCTCTTTGATAAAAGGTTGCATTGAATAAAAAATAATTAGGAAAATTTCACTCGTCTCGGAGCCTCTCGTTAACGAGCTGATCTCTAATTTAGGTACAGTTCCATACGGAAACCGAACGAAAATTCCGGACGTCTGTGGCGGTGGCGGCCCTTAGGGTGAAGCCAGTGAGACTTGAGCGTAATTTTTCGAGTTGCGAATAGCGTAAATTCGGTCTTGCCATGTACATGTGATACGGCAAGCCGGGGCCCAAATTCATATATTTGAAGACAAAAACCCTCACAAGACGTCCAGCATGAGACGGAGCGCCATAAAAAAATTGTAGGTCTAATTATTATGACTGTTGTTTTAGCTATTAGTCAGGGGTACCGTAAGCGTTCATCACCTATCCGGTGAGCGTTGTAAGGTATTCGGGTACGCGTCCCCGGCTTCCCGAGCTGCTATTGTCTCTACCCCTGTTTTCCTGAGCAATAGCATCCTAAACCTTTATCCTGTCCCATGTCTTTATCCAGTCCTTCTTCCCGTTCACACCCCACATTCCTTTCATTTGGCGAGATGAGCGTCTTTAGGATTGGTTTGTCACTCATCTAGGAGACGGATAACTCCGAAATTAAACCCGGTATCGGTAACTCCGTTAGGCGCGAGTAGGATACAATCCGAACAGCGGCAGTTATCTGCAACCTACCTGGTGGCTCTGCACGTATTGGCATGCCTTTCCTGCAGGTCAAGCTGGGGTGGTCGAGAGGGTGATGCAGGTCCTGGGCAACCCTGTGTCACCAAATAGTGTCCCAGGCGACGCAGCGCCTGTGGAGAGGACACTTCACCCACACCGCTTTGCGGTGTGGAGAACAACACGGGAAGCAACAGTTACCGGTTATAAGTCTGCGCATATGGGCGTAAGCGCAGGCGCCAGGGGTTACTTCCGACAGTGGGAGGATCCATCGTAGGTCCATTGACCAGTTACCGCCCGCTTTAAACTGGGCAGCCCCCAGTCAGTAAGGTACTGGTCCGCCCCGGCATCGCCTGTTCCTCTAGGGTGTTGGGAGCACAGGGCTTTGCCCGGAAAGCGATGCCGAGCTGTTTTACACCCGCGACCAAAAAGCAAACTATGTATTAGGAAATCTAAAGCTTACGCTTCCATGCGCTTTGGTTCTTGGAATGTCCGAACATTGAGGACAGGTCTCTCGGATAACTTGGAGACTACAGAATACGCGAACGAACTGCGTAAAACAGCTATCGTTGACCTGGAACTGGCACGTCTAAATGTGTCCATCGCTGCGCTGCAGGAAACTAGGCTCCCCGATGAAGGCTCATTGCGCGAACAAAATTACACCTTTTTTTGGAATACCTTTCCAGGGCTCAGACGAACATCGTGAACACGGCGTGGGCTTTGCAGTTTCTAACACCCTTTTGAGTGCCATTGAAGCACCTCGAGGCATTTCGGAGCGTATTATGGTCTTACGTCTAAGTACAAAAAGCGGTTTTATTACTCTTGTTTCCGCCTATGCTCCAACGCTTACCTCGAGGCTCGACTGCAGAGTCAAAGGACGACTTTTACGATAAGCTGTGCACTGCTGTCAATAATGTACCATCTGGGGACCGGCTGTATATTCTGGGAGACTTTAACGCTCGTGTAGGACAGGACAACACCTCATGGCCCGATTGTTTAGGTAATCACGGTATAGGGAAACAAAATGAAAATGGTCAACGCCTGCTAGAATTTTGTTCTAAGTACTTGCTGTGCGTTACCAATACATACTTCAAAGGCAAAACGATGCGTAAGGTTTCGTGGAAACATCCCCGATCGGGTCACTGGCACCAATTAGACCTTATCTTGTCCAGAAAAATGAGCTTAAAAGAAGTCATCCACACAAGATCCTTCCACAGTGCACAATGCGATACCGACCACTCCCTAGTAGCGTGTAAGGTCAATCTGTCTGCTGAAAGAATTCACTCCTCTAAAGCTCCCGGAAAGAAAAAATTGGACCTCACTAAAACCAAAGATCCTGAGTTAGTGGATTCTTTAGCTCCTTGTTGCGACAGAAAACAACAACTTGGGGCGTGGATGCGCCTATTGAATCGAAATGGAACTCCATTAAAGACCTTCTCACCAACTCAGCTAGTGAGATATTTGGGCTCGCCAAAAATAAAGCACCGGATTGGTTCTCTGATAATTTTCAACAGCTAAAGCCATTAATCGACTCTAAACGACAATCCGCTTTGAACTTCCGTCTTAATCCTAGCGAAGCCACTCGCGCTGAATTCTGCAATGCCAAGGCGTTGCTTCAGCGTACATGTCGTCAGCTTGCGAACTCTTTCTGGATAGAGTTGTGCAGAAGCATCCAAGACTGTCCTGTGAAAGGTAACTTTCGTGGTGTTTATGCTGGGATTAAGACAGCTCTTGGCCCTGTCCAAAACAAGACAGCCCCTCTGAAAGAGATTGATGGCACGATTATCACTGATAGTAGTCGTCAGCTTGGTCGGTGGGTGGAACACTACACCGAGCTCTATTCTCGACCAGCCGAAATCAATCCGGTAGCCATGGACTTACTTCCGAACCTTCCCATCATGGCTGAACTTGACACCTTGCCCACAGTTAGAGACCTTCATGCCGCCGTGCTTAAGCTTAAGTGTGGCAAGAGTCCCGGGGTAGATGGTATCCTAACCGAAATCCTTAAACTTAAGTGCACATTACCTTTGCTTCATAATCTTCTAGGGAAGTGCTGGGAGCAGGAGATCTTGCCTCAGGATATGCGCGATGCTAATATCACGACCTTATACAAAGGAAAAGGGGACCGCGGCGATTGTAACTTCTACCGTGGTATACCCTTTTTAAGCATCGTCGGCAAACTGTTTGCCAGAGTCTTACCACAGTATAATAAAGAGTAGGTACTAACGTACAGTATGGACACTCCCTGCCTCCCGCCGAAAGTGCCGCCCACCCGCGTTCGGTTACCTCGCAGTTACCGGCTGGCAAGGACGCGACGACGCGGTGCGCAGAGCGGAGGCCACGTATAATATTCAAATATTAAACAAATACTTTTATAATGCGTGTGTTGTGCTGTGTACGGTTGTTTAAGCTCTATAAGCAACAAAAATAAAAGAAAGTTCTACAGATTCCCATTGGATGAATCAAGGCATACCCAGTTATTTTCAAAGTGTTTTATGTTTTAGTAGAAAACCAACTTACAATAGGTATTTATGTTTAGTATTTTTTTGCCCTATCCGTTTTCGACCTAAACCTATCAGATCACACGGAAAACAACACAATATATATATGAACAAAAAATCATGTTTTCAACTTACGTAATATTTTGGCGGCCTGAATTTCCTTACAAAAATTTAGTTACTTCGTTTATACTGATTCAAAATAGGAAACTATTTATATAAATCGAGCTTCGATACCCACCTTACAGCGTAATATGTAGTATGATTCTTATTTCTTCCTAATTCGCGCAATGAGTTTTTAGTCATTGAGGTTATCGAATTTGAACGCGGGCGGAATAAGAAATCGTAGTTTAACATTAGTTTAATTATAAGCACACAAAATTAATTCGACGACGCTATTACAAGGTCATCTCATATTGCTGCACATTGTGTTCCCGACTCGTGCTTTCAAAATGGCGGCAACCCTAGCATGTCTTATCTCACTCACACAAGCATGGTACGCGTTCACCTACACGAGCTTAGACTGTGTGCGTAGCAACGCGTTTCTTTCATACATTTGATCGCCATTGTCCGAGGTGTGGTCTTACTGACTAAACTGCAAAGTCTTGCCGAACGCGTGTATCCTGAGGCGCAGTGTGGCTTTCGATCCCAGCGTTCCACCATTGACATGATTTTCACTCTCCGGCAACTTCAGGAAAAGTGTCGTGAGCAAAACACACCCTTGGTGATCGCGTTTGTGGACCTTAACAAGGCCTTCGACACGGTCAGCAGGGAGGGGCTTTACGTGGCACTTGAGAAGATAGGATGTCCTCCGAAGCTACTGAAGCTTATAAAATCTTTTCACGATGGCATGAAGGGCTCCGTTGTCTTTAACGGTCAGACGTCCGACGGATTCGAGATGCGGAGAGGTGTTCGCCAAGGCTGCGTCTTAGCACCCACGCTATTCGGCATATTCTTCTCTTTGTTGCTGAAAGTCGCTTTTGGTGACACGCAACAGGGAGTTCACCTACATACAAGAGCAGATGGTAAATTGTTTAAAATCAACCTCCTAAAGTCCCGTCGCAACCGTGTGGACCTCTTTATCGACAGCCTGCTCTTTGCCGACGACGCAGCCTTTGTTGCGAGATCTCCCCATGAACTTCAGGTTCTCCTGGACAAATTCGCCCACGCTTGTGACTTGTTCTCCATGTCTATAAATACTAAGAAGACCGTGGTTTTAGCGCAGGGCCACTCGATCCAGCCATCCATTTTGCTGGAGAGCGAGCCCTTAGAAGTCGTTGATAGGTTCTGTTATCTGGGGTCGTCTGTGTCGAGCAACCTATCCCTTGATGGGGAGGTCAATATTCGCATCGGCAAGGCGGCTACAACGTTTGGCAGGCTGCGTACAAGGGTGTGGGATAACAACCATCTTACCATTAAGACCAAAATGATAGTATACTAGACTTGTGTCTTAAGTACACTCTTGTACGGGGCTGAAACCTGGACGTCGTACGCTAACCACGAACGAAGACTCAACGTTTTTCACATGCGCTGTCTTCGAAGTATCCTCAACATCACATGGAAGGATAAGGTTACGAACGAGAGAGTGTTGGAAATTGCACAGCTGCCTAGCATCACCGCGCTACTCAAACAGAGACGCTTGCGGTGGCTTGGGCATGTGCAACGCATGAGCAGCACTCGTTTGCCCAGGCAGACCATGCTGAGCCAAGTCGCATTCGAAAAGCGCAACGTAGGACGACCCATGCTACGGTTTAAGGACTGCGTAAAGCGTGACATGGTCGCATTCGGCGTCGACTGTAAGTCGTAGGAGGATTTAGCGTCGAACCGCGATGATTGGAGAAGTGTTGTCGCGAAAGGACGTGAAACCCACGATAACATCTGGTTTCAAGACTTGGCCAGAAAGCGTGCAAAAAGACACAATCGCGAAACTGTCTCCTCCGCGGCGGGGTCTTCATGGACATGTAGGAAATGTGGACGTGTATGTTGCTCCCGGATAGGACTACATAGTCACGAGAGGCGTTGCCTCTCGCAAACTGACGCTGTTTAAATCATCTGTCAAGATGTATAAGGCCTTTGATGATGATGATGTTTTAGCTACTACCTATTTCGAATCTGGGGGCACGGTAGTGCCCCCGCCAAGTCGAGCGCTTGCCGGCACGCCGTAACATCCTTTTCTCGAAGCCATTATATCCGAGCATGGCGTGAAGAACTTGATAAGTCCAAAATGGCAATTGTTCAGGGCGTCGATTTTAAAGTTTTGACATTTTCTCCAAAATCCATTTTCATCTTTAACTCGTGTTTAAAGCTTGGTTTATGGATAAATTTACGCGATCTTTTCATTTACCTTACGTATTCTAGTAAAATCCTCTTATTTTCTGTGATATAACACTTATCAACATACGTACCAACGACTTATCAAGTTATTCCCCATACATTACTAGTTAGTGCCCAAATTGGTGAAAATGTTTTTTAATTTAATTCCTAAAAATCTGTTTTTCATAGTAACTATAAAACGTCTAAATTGATTTATAGGTAATTTTATGCAAACTTCAATTATTTTACTTATTTTGGTAGAAACATTGTATTTTGTGAGATATTAGACTTATCAACATATTCACCATCGACTTATCAAGTTATTCCCCATACATTAGTGCCCAAATTGGTGAAAATGTTTTTTAATTTAATCCCTAAAAATCACTTTTTCTGTATAATTTAAATGTCTAAATTGACTTAAGGGTAATTTTATGCAAACTTTTCAATTATTTTACTTATTTTGGTAGAATCATTGTATTTTGTGAGATATTAGACTTATCAACATATTCACCATAGAATAGGGTATCAATTAAACAATTCTATCGTTTCTATACAACTGTTTTGTTTATATAAGGCAATTTAAATGGACTATATCGCGCGTGTTCGTTGTTTGAGTCTCCTGACGTTTCGGCAACTATTTTTGACTGAGAAAAACACACATTTTCGGTGCCAAATACGTCAGAAAGGCACAAACAATGAATAAATATGATACAATCCGTTTGAATTGTTTTATTTTAGTCACGAAACCCGAAGGAAATAAAATTAAAAGTTATAAAAATATTGAATATATTGTAGTACTGAAATGAATCGTCTTTAATTCAGTAATGCAAAAGCACTTATTCTACAGAAAAACTAGATGAATTTATTTTATTTTTATCAGGCAACATCTTTGTTTCTTATGCGTTTTTCTGAATGCACCAACTCTGAGCAGTCTTTTGAGCTTGCAAGATCTGCGCTATTTTGTTTTTCTGATAGTCTTTACTATATAAGACGCCTCAAACTGCAGATCTTTAATTTCTCCTCACACTGGGTTTTCCAAAATCAGTTTTTAAATATTTTCACATGACAGTTCACCATTTATCTGCCTTCAATATCCAATAAATAAAACTGGTCGATGGTTGACAAGGTACCGGTAATGTGAATGATACATACGAAGACACTGTTAACTATACCCCATGGACCTTAACACCGTTGTACTAAGGTTTATATTAGTTCACAAATGTACAGTTATCAGTGTTTTCCTTTGTACCAGAGTACACCTCAGATGTGAGCTTGACAAATCGAAATATGCATTTCGATAAATTATGAATACCTAATTAATTATGTCAACTTATTATTTGCTGTGTCCATCAACAACCTGAAAATGATGAATTGACTTATGAGTTTACGTAAGTTTTATCGGTAAGTAAATGATAAATCGACATATGCATTTAGGTACGGTAGTTGTGTATAATCTATACACATCTATAATAAAAACGATATATTCATTTGTTATCGTTAAAGTGTGCTTGTCGTCATCCTAATATTTGTTTTGTCAAATTACGAACGCTTTTTTGTTTTTTGAGAATACGTTGATAAGTTGATATGCAATATATTTTGTGCCTCATCGCGCTGATATCTCGTTATGTTAAATAAAATCCGCTAAATATCGAGATATCAATATCATGTCACAGGCCATATCTTCAAAAGTATCATAGATATTGAGTTGTCAATTTTTTTCCTACAAAACCTTGGCCGTAGAAAGCCATTACGCCAATAAAAAAAAACGTATAAGTCGAGTTATCAAGTTCTTCACGCCATGCACGGATATATTCAGACCATTTTCATTATTCTTTTCTGCTAGACATCCAATACCATATGGGCCAACAGTCTACTTTATAAGTAGTTCTTTGTTATTAGCCATAATGCATTAAGGCTATTGACGACGTGTTTGGCGCAGTTTGTAGAGCACCTGCCTACTGAGCCGGCGGTCCCGGGTTCGAATCCCAGGCAGGGTAAATATTTGTGTGATGAACTCGAATATTTGTACTTGGTTCATGGTTGTTCTATGTATTTATCTTTATAAGTATGTACTCGTAGGTATATCGTCGTCTAGTACCCATAGCACAAGCCTTCGTGAGCTAGAGACTAGATCGACTTGTGTGAGGTTGTCCGATATTTATTTATTTTATATTATTTATTTATTGTTCTATGCATGAAAAAAATGGTCTGTATCGTACCTACTTGTTACCGGTATATTTTTAGTAGGTAGGTCTCCACACGCATACCTACTGAAAAGAGTACAGGGCGTCCCAAGACGATGGGACATCTAGGGAAAGTACCTTAAATATCGTAGATAGGATATTTTGCTGACGGAAGACTTTGTTATTTTTAAAAGTTAGTAATTCTGCAATTAAATATTTTCTAAGAATAACTTACTTCGTCTGGGAATCGAACCGACTTAAATGTGAAAAAAATACTCCTATTTTTATGATGCCAATCGAAAGAATGGACAAAAAGTAATAATTCTTCCCAAGTAACATAGTATCTTAAAAAAATGAACAACGTAAAATGTTTGAGTCAAATTACAAGTTAATTATTTATTGCCGACGACGAATAATTATTAACTTTTAAAAATAACAAAGTCTTCTTTCAGCAAAAAGGTACTTTCCCTTGATGTCCCATAGTCTTGGGCACCCGGTATAGCCTTTATTCAGCTTATTACAGCTCTGTAAGGGTTGTGTAACAAGCGCTTATATAGCCTGTGTCTGTGTGCTACTTGGACTGTACCTACCTGATATTGGCACCTATGTACCAATGTAGATACAGTCAGCATCAAAAGTAGCAAACAATTTGACATAAACCAGTACAACCGTCTTCAACAACTATGCTTTACGACTTATGTCGTGCGGCATAGCGTCACCTGTCACTCTCTCATAGCACTTCAAAGAAAGAGATAGATGAATATCTCGCGCGAGAGAGTCGCGTATTACAGTTGTGCTAGAGGTGCAGCACCTTTTTTATAATTATTATTACCTTTTTTATGATTACCTATCTCTTTGTTCGCTGTACTGTGAGAGAGTGACGGGAGATGCTATGCTATGTCAGCAATTTTTCCACTTACCACAAAACGGATAAAATTTAGACTAATTACTCGTTCTATAGCAATAAAATAAAACACAATCATAAATTTGAGGTATGTTATATTATCGAGTTTGTATGTAGGTAATAACTACAATAAAATACAGAAAATGACCGATGATTTCTATTACAACGTTGTGTAGATAATGTTATGTACACTAATCACAATTTTTCATATGTATTCATTAAGTTGTATACATCTTTAGGCTTTACGAGGCACGAACACATGCCCATCACTTAGTCTTTAATTTCTCCATATTTACATGAATTCACGCCACCATAAGATCAATTTTCAACGTTTAGGGAATAGTTTAAAAAAGTTAAGTACATGTATAATGTTTGGTAGAAAGGTCATAGCGGCAGTTCGGCCAGTTCGATCAGTTAGTAGAACTTGAGCAAGAATTCCAGATCAAAAGCTATTTGAATATCTTTAAAATGTCAGGAGAAATCTTCCTTAAGTAGGTATAGGCTCTCATTTACCTACCTACCAATAAATGTCTTAGGTACCGATCCTTTTCCACTGTGAAAGAAACGGCCATGTCAGTCGTGATTTTTGTTAAATTGTTTAATATACATTTTATATTTGACATTTACCCGCTCTTGTTTTAAGCGAAAGAACTGAATTCGACTTTGCTCAAATTCTAACTGATGAAGTCAAAAAGTAATAACGAAGTAAACATTGTCAAAATGATATCTTATGTGAAGCGTCTTTGAATACAGAATTAAAAATCTTTATCCCAACATATCAGTCTCTTGAATTAGCATTCCATTTTCAAGATTACTCCTTAGGGATCATAAGGAAAAGTGACGCAATTTTATGTTAATCGAGGTTGAATGGCATTTCGAACCGTCCTCTGTCACACTGGATGCTTTTTACGTGATTGGTCACCGGTTTGTATTTTACCGGTTACCGGTTAATCTGGCGATTAGCGCATACTTATATGTTGACCTATTTGTGATAAGTTTGATAGTGCGAGAGGGACAAATGCTTCACTTAGGGTTATTATTTTCCGGGCAGTTAAAATAATAACTTTGCACATGGCGGCTATAATAATAAATTAGCAAGGGAACTGGATGTCAACTTAATATTAATTTAGCTGCCAAGTTATTATTTTCGTAGGTTAGGTTAGAGTTTTTAAATTTTTTACGTCACCTGGTCTTTCTGAGGGGAGAAAATCTCACTTTCTGGCCAAGGCAAGACCACAGCCGGTGATTTGTAAAGCCTCAGATCGCGTATTTATGGCCCTCACCTCCGGTTCGGGCCACAAACACCTGCGGTCTGGGATATTCATGAATTCACCACCCTAGTGATGCCCTTTATTTTCCGCTCGACAAATGCGAATATCACAGGTAGGACAGAGTTTTCCAGTAAGTATGAGAGAACCAATTCTATGCGTCCCAAGAGTGACACGTATCAATGGCACTGAGGATTTAGAATTTGAATAGTTTCTAGCGTAAAACATCAATGACAAGTGGCGGGGTGTCTAGCGCATATGATAACAGAATATTTCTAAGTGCTTTAAAATTAACAGACTATGGGTTGGTTAGTATTAATAAATTAGAAAACTGTGTCTTAAACACTAAGCAAAAAACAATAGACGACTATTGTAAGGCGATTATCGTCGTGTTTGAAAAAAAGACAAGTGAAAAAATATTCGTGACTTTTTCCGGTTCTATTGGTAAGTTTGTTGGCCAGTTTTCAACTTATTAATGCTAACCTCTATAAGTTTGTGAAATAGTATCTCTATAACAGTTTTAATATTATGTATTGCTTTCAGTAGCACACTTATTGTAGCTGATTTAAATATCAACATCTTAAAGATTACATATTTTATTATAACGTATTCTGTGATGGCAATGACTGAAACATATACTTAAAGTAATTTGTAAATAATCGTTGCGATTTTATAAAAGAAATATTTATAATCACTGAAACTTAAGTAGGTTAGTTTATGTTTGTGAGAATTGAGCGATAAGTGTAACATACGGGTAAGAAGGGTGCTGACATACCTACACAATACGAAATACAGTAGATATTAACTATAGTGACAAGTAGGAAATCGCAATAGGATACCAGTCGAGAGCAAACGATACAAGTCATACGAATGTACGTGAAATACCGAAATAATTTTATGAAAATTTAAGAAGAACAATATCGTATTAAATTTTATAAATATCTCAATATAGTATAAATATATTTACATTCATTAAGTCTATAATAGGTTACCTATCTTTTCATATTGGTGTCTTATTTAACGCACACTTAATTTATTCGATACAAATAAAAAATTAGACATAAAAAAGATTTTCTCATGGAATGGTTTTTGTACAAAACAAATACAAAGTCTACCACGCGGGTAGGAAAATTACAATCACATAGTTGATGATGTTACTAGGTATTATACTTATATAGCGGCGCGTGGCACCGACACGACGTGGTCGTGTCGACACCGGTTCGTTCAGACACCGGTCCGCATCAGTATCGATACCGGTTCATGCCCGTACCGACAACGGCCCGCGTCCACTCTCCGCGACTAGTCTGTACATCGTTGGGCGCCTCCACAGAAAGTCTCACTTTCAAACGCCCCCATCGACCTCATCGAAAAATAGATCCATCACTACTTAAATTTATAATTTACAAATAAGGTACTCTCTTAAACCGAATACGATACGGATAGTCCTCACTGGTCGCACGTACACCGATCCCGAAGTACTAAACGTCACTAACCGCTCTAGAGCACTACGTCCCATCACAAAGTCCTCCATAGAAAAACTTAATGGAATGAAGATTTATTGCTAGAATTACAAGATCACAAACGATTGAAAGAGTCCAGTTCGCCTCCCCCGGCTCAACAGTTGAACGTGTTGGAGTGCGCGCACGCGCGATAGTCGCGCTCCGCCTCCGCGATCACCGAGTACTCCGGCTCCGAGTACTCCTCGTACTCTCTCGCGCGCGGGAACCCGATGATGGTCTCGGAGTTGCGCAGGTAGCCGTTCTCCTGCTTGCGCGAGTAGCGCGAGTCCACGTTGCGCTGGAAGTTCTCCGGGTGGCACACGAAGCCGTTGCGGTTGTTCTTCTTGTCGGGCAGCGAGCGCAGCGAGCCGTTGTTCAGGTGCTGCGCCGGCGCACCGTTGTTGAGCGTGAGCGGCGGCGGCGGAGGCCCGCCCGCGCCGATGTATGTGAAGCCGTTAGCGGGCAGAGTGCCGCCCGCGCTGCGGGCGCCGCGTCGCGCCGCGCCCTGCCCGCCCGACATGAAGAACACGCTCGGGGAGGCGTAAAGCTCTAGCTACAGTTCCGTCACCGGAATTGGCCTGAGGCCGGGCGCGTGCGGGGCGGGGTACTGCGCGGGGTGGATGCCGCGCACGATGCAGTCCTCCTCCGTGGAGATAGGCTTGTGGTACTCGAGGTCCTTGCGCATCGCGCGCTTGTTCCACTTGTAGTCCTTCAGCTTCTCGTGCATGCTCTTGCGGTAGCGGTAGAGCACGAGCACGAGCGAGGCGAGCGTGGCCACGCAGGCGACCACTACGACACAGATGATGGTCTGCTGCCGCGTGTCGTGCACCGCGCAGCCGAGGGCGTCCGCTGTCAGGGAACGCAAATATTTATCCTTTAAGTGGTCTGGGGTCGCGCACTGAATCTGGGTGAAGTTGCTCTTCTCACTTAGCAGCTCGTGCAGCCACAACAGCTGACAGTCGCAATTCATAGGATTGTCGGTGATGTCCAACTGTCGCAGTTCCTTGCCTACGAACACAGTTTCGCTTATCGTGATTATGGCGTTGTCTCTAAGCGTAACGTGCTTCAGCTTAGGCAAGCCCAGCAGAGTACCTTCTTCTAGCACTGCTAATTTCTTATTATTGGCCAGCACGACAGTTTCTAGGTTTATATTGTCTTCGAAAGCTCCCTTCTCTACTCTCTCTAACTGAGCCGCACCGGTGATGTCGAGGAGTTTGAGGTTCTTTAATCCTTTGAACGAGTGGATTTCTAGAGATATGAAATCGTTTTGACCAATATACAGCTCTTCCAATCTTGTGAGTCCACCAATTTGCTGAGTGGGCACTACACTTAATCTATTACCGAAAAGATTAAGACTCCTAAGTCCTGGAAGACCTCTGAAAGCGTTTTCGCTTATGTTAAAGAGACCAGCTCCATTCAAGTCGAGGACGGCAAGGCGGTTCAAGCCCGCGAAGGTGTCGTCAGGCAACATCGAGAACGCGTTAAGTCCCACGTGCAGCTCGGCCAGGCTGCCCAGGAGGCTGAAGGATGCCGTGGGCACAGAACTCAATTGGTTATCGTCCAAGTACAGGATTCTCAATGCTGTAAGTCCAGAGAAAGCTTTCGGTTCGATCCTCGATATCCTATTCTGACCAAGGTTTAGTTCTTCCAATCTTGGCAACGTCGCGAACACACCATTCGTCAGCTCCTCGAGGAAATTCCGCTTCAGGTTCAGGACTGTCAGCGAATTTAAACCTTGGAACGTCGTGTCTGTCACTGACGATATTTTATTGTGGTTTAAATGTAGTTCTTGTAGTTTTCGTTGGTAAGCGAAGCTTTTTACGGGAATATTGACGAGGTGGTTCTGGGAGAGGTCGAGGTGCTGGAGTTCCGCGTAGAACTGCATGGAGCTGTCGATGGTCTTGATCTTGTTGTTGCGGATGATGAGCCGCTGGATGGAGGGGTTGAGCGCGATGGGCAGCACGTCGAGGCGGCTCTCCTCGCACACCACCACGAGGGTGTCGTCGTTGCAGTTGCAGCCGCTCGGGCAGTTGGCCAGCGCCGCGGCGCCGCTTCGCCACGCTAACAGCTCCAGAGATATAAGCAGCACCTGGAAAAAAGAAACAAGATCGTTAACAGTGCTTTAATTGGAGGCAAGGCTTTGGAGTTACATGGTCACTGAAATGAGGGAGATGAAACGAAGTTAATTAATGTTGAATAATTTGAAGGAAATAAATCACAAGCTGATTGAGATTTTGTAGCAGGTCTTTGATGCGGCGAGATACTCGATGGCTCGGTTTAAATAGCGGTGAAGTGAATTCGTACCCGACTGACATAACCAATCATTACGGTCATTACGGATTACGAACAAGAAAAAGATTAAGGTACATTAACACACACGAATATCGGCGACTTTGTTATAGGTAGTCCCACGATAAGAACTTTCCCATCAATTTTTGCATTAAAAAAAACCTAAAAATTATTCGAAGCAAAGGATTCTTATTCAAAGAGCTTTCAAATTAAGACCAAGTATTTCTCAACAGAATATACAAGGCCCGAAATGTTTCATAGATCGGGTAAATAAAATGTTTTCATCATTTTAACCTTTGATAGGTAGCCGAAATTACCCGGGCCGGTTGTGAATTAAATGTTTTGTCTAATAATGATAAAGTAATACATAAAATTGATTGCCTCGTCCATGATAAATTAAACTGAATCAGTGTAAGGGGAGCGTTCCGGTAGCTTCGCAAAAAGGGAAATAAAATGATATTGGAATGGGAATTTTGCACAGTTTTAATTTATTAAAATGCGCGCTTCGTCGAGGCGCTCGGGGCAGCGTCTTTGCCTCAAAGACTAGCACTTTTATTACTTTTCCTCTTTTCAACAATTAGCAGAGAGATCTGAGTGGAGGATCCGCCTTTAGAATTACAACGTAGACTTTAAATTCTGTTACGCCTTGATTGCTGACTGACGCTGCACCGAATCTCTCAAAAGAGCGGATAAGTAAATAAGTTTATTAGCTCTCAGTCCGGAGTCCGCCTGGATGACAATTGGATTGGGTATTCGAGATGGATAGTCGCGAGTTCGCTTGCAACCAACTAAGTCAATTATTGGAACAAAATATCTCGTCTTATTACCAGAGTAGGGGAGTTGGGGTGTTTTGAACGGAGTTTTGCCGGTCTATTATCCTTGTACATAGTTTCTTAACGAAAATATCCGGGAAACAATCGTGGAGGCTATTTCGTATCTCTATACGTTTGTACTGGTAATCATGATGATTTATCTTTTGCAGTTTAGGAGGTAGGTTCAGAAAACTTTCTGATTATCTGTATGAAATATTCGTTGCGCAAAGTATAGTTTTATTATAGGTAAAGGTACATAAACTTCAATTTGGCACGAATTGATGATGCTCATCAAGCGGAATAAAAAAACGCGTTTTCCTCGCAGGCATTGAGTTATTCACCGCTTTGATTGATTTAAAACCATCCAGCCGATTAATTTCTATTTTCAATTTCAAAATTCGAATCCGCGAACGCGTAAATTCAAAATAGTCACGATTGTGCAACGTTTTGCATTCCATTTCCGCGTATCTGTTGTCCCATTTAACGAGTCGGTGCGCCGGCCGGTGCAAATCAGACTCAAAATACGATATGCAGGGTTATTCGCAAACAGTAAGGTGCGTTGTTCGTTTTGGAGTCGGGTCGGTGAAATTTCCGCTAAAATCCAATAAAGCGGCATGTACCGAACGCGAGTGATTTGAACGGTCTTTATGAGACTCGCGACAGGCAACACTGCACAACTTTAGGAATAAGCTCAAATGAAACACTTGCGAAAAATATAAGCATCTATCGTTGGGAAGTTTTGTTTATTTATATGAATTATGTTCTTATAGCACATGCAGTCATAAAAGTTTGTAAGTTACATTTCATCCTAGACTAAAGCGAATTCTGAATTCTTTATTATAGCAAGTCTTACGCCGAACGAACTTATCGATTTCATATAGGTAGAATAAAAGTTAACATCGACGTCTACCTTCGAATACGCACATATTAGTATCACTAAGAACAGATGGACGCTGCCTTCTTGAAGGATCATGACTCATCAGTCATCGCCGCCCGCCACGCCCAACACCAGAAGTAATTAATAACTTCCCGCCCGAGGGCATAAAGCGTTCGGTAAGGCTCACTGCTCAGAGTAAAAAGTGCCTTTACAATGTAAAATGTTGTTTTACGAGCGGATGCATTAGCACGGTAATAAAGCAGGCATGGCTGCCTATTCATACTTTGTGCTACAAAGTTGGTTAAGCACAGGCTTATGATTTAGAGGTTGGCTTCGGTTAAAGTGTAGGAAAGTACTCGTGTCTTATGGTCACCGAAATTGCAGCAGTTTAGTAAACACGAGTACCTAGTGCTGCAAGGAAGTCCGCAGATTGTTAGGCGATTGATCCTTTGAACACACGAGGAGCTGCCCGTCCCAATGGAAACTAATGCTAGGATGTTAATATGTGGTGTGTGGTTCCCCCGACATACATTAAACATAAGGCTTTACATTGTTCCTCCTTGACGACAAATACTTACAATCAAAACTTGCACTAATTCTGGTCTCCGATATCAGGAATAGAAGCAGCCAGAACAATTGCGAGGCAAACTAAATACGAATTCCCGACTACGGGCTCAACCGACGGATTCCGCTCATCCTTAATGAACAAACTACACTGTAAATACATTTGTTACTGTCAGAGCACTTAAGCGATTCTCACCTTCTACGTTACCCGTCGAAACATAGTTGCACGCACAAAGTTGCTAGCTTCGTCAACATTGTGGCCCCCAATAAAGACTAACGCTTGTATTCTCCAAAAGACATTTTCCCAGAATCTACTTTATTTAAGCCCGAACGTTCTAGAATTCTAGAAAGTTCAGGATTTTCTTCAGAATGACGTGCCAGGAGTCCTGTTAGATTATTTAAGCTTGACACGATACGCTCGGTGTGGGATTTGGTAAAATAAATTACTTTTCCGCTGGCAACACCGAATTTCTGGGAAGTTTTTGCGCAGCATGCGGGCAGCTAAATGGTGGTAATAATGTTAAGTCCGTCATCTGTGATCTTACCAGCTAGACTAAGACAGTAACACATAGGAAAAGATAACTATCTCGTAATGAATCAGTTGCAGAACTGATTTAAAAAATGTCTCTTATTGGCAACATTTCACATAGACCAACAAAATACAAAGGACTCTGCAGCTCCGATAAAAGAAAACCGGGCGGAAACAGCACATTTCCGTAGTCAATTTAATTGACAGGAATAGCGAGTAGTGTATTTTCTTTAATTCAAATAAAAGCAGGCGAGATTGGAACTCTCATACATATTCAAAATGGTTTTTACCCTTTCTTGTTTTCCATGAGTGTATTATACAGGGTGTACCTACACAAAAGGTTAAATTATCTTCGGGTAGGCATACAAAAATGCCGTAAAGAGTCGAGGGCGTGAGATATGCAAATGCCGTAATTGCGGTCGGCGTAGGGCCGCCACGTCGGAATTTCAAAACCACAGACAAAATCCTGTCAACACTTTTCGAAAAAAGTCGGGATATATTCCGTTTTACGTCAACATCCGTGAATCCTGATGAAACTACACATGCAAATGAAATGTGGGGCTAATATAACGTTCGTCTGTTTGTTTATTGGAATATAAACATGGGGATTTTCTACGGGGAGAGCTATAATTCCTGTAAAAATTGCATTTTCTTTAATTTCACATGAGCATTGATTACCTAAAACGCCAACTGTCGATCTGAATATTTGACTAACCAATTTAGGTAGGTATGTGCCTGCAGCCTACAGGGATAGTTGGACATCCAAAGATGTTTATAGGATAATAGTTTTTGCCCGACTACGGTAGTTTAAAAAAATGGGTTATGCCTTTTCCCTCCCTGTGCTAACGAGGTAACTAGCACCTTTAAAAAAAGTCCTTGTGAAAATGCGGAAGTGACAAAAAAGCTTTTGCCAATTCCGGATTAAAAAAAAAACATCTCACTTGCGTGTGGTTACCCTCGGTCGGCACGACAAAAATGCGTGTTTTTCGGTACAGGTTTACCTAAATGAAATACTGCACGAATAGTCTAACGACTGAAATAAATTGAGTGCCTGTGCTGCTTTTTTGTTCGCAACAATACATTTAAATGTTACTGATGATAAAATTAAGCCTTATAAAAAGCTTTGGCATTTTTGGATTTAATAAATGTATGAAAAAAGTCAAGCTCATTACGAATGTTAACCAACTGGCACAGAAGACACACTACGCGAAACATCTTTTCCGGTTACGGATAGAAGGAAAAATGAGTTTGCTGACATCGTGTACCTACTATTCAAAAAGGTGGCGGCCAAAATTCAGGAAACAGCAAAAAGCGGACACCGTCGGTGTGGTTACCCTCGGCGGGCGCGGCAAAAATGCGTGCTTTACCGGTTCCGGTTTAAATGAAAGACTGCACGAATATACGTCCAACGACTGAAATAAATTGAGTGCTTATGCTGCTTTATTGTTTGCAACAATACATGTTACCTACTGATGACAGAACAAGTAAATAAATATTATAAGGGACAATCTGCCACAAATAGATCTAATTTCAAACGAAGCAATGCCATACGTTCACGTTTTAAACACTCGTACTAATAACGCAAACGTTTCTATCAGTGGCGTCAGTGACTAATTACACAAAAAATACAGTAAACCTAGGCGGCTTTTGCGATGACCTAAAGGAACCTTCTACGTAATTCTACGTCTACAGAGTTATAAAAGGTTTACAAACTCTTATTATTTCACTAAAAATCCTTTAGATGACTTTAGTAAGAAAAGCATATCTCATCAACGGTTCATATTCCCGCACCAGCTTCGGAAAACTATCCAATAATTCGTTTCAATTAAACTCTCCCCTGGCGCTGCCCCCAGGGTCAGCTCAAATGGAAATTAATACCACACGTTTCATAGATATTGTTATAAATTCATCTGCGAGCGGGATACCGCAGTCTTATTTAATTAAATAGAGGCGTTATTCATACTGGGCATATATTCCTATTCACTGCGCTAGGAGCTAGGCGAGTGTGGTGTATTAATATGAATTTACGTAAAGGTTCTAGTAAACATATCAGTTGACCGATCGTTAGTGTCAATCGTTACAGTTGATCAACACTGTTTACAGAATAAAAGTCTATAATGTTGTTCCATCGTTTTTTGTCGGAAAATTTAGTTTTAGCATGCGTTCTCTATCAACTTCGGTGAAATATAAAATACCGGCCAAATGCGAGTCGGACTCGCACACCGAGGGTTCTGTACAAAACTTCGAATCTTAACTGGACGGGTTAAGTTTTCACCTGTCAACTGTCTATTAGCTATTACGGTTCATGATATACAGCCTGGTGACACACAGACAGGACGGACGGTGGAGTCTTAGTAACAGGGTCCCGTTTTTCACCCTTTACCTACGGAACCGTAAAAACGAGCTTGCCCTATAAAATACGATTGAAAAGCAGTATGCACTATGTCTGTACACGTTCTTTAACAGAGCGTATTTTCGACAAATACAAGTCCAAAATGTGGAAACATTCGTCCAACGGATGCGGGTCTCTCAATTAATCAAAGACGATTATTCAATCGCGAATTATTAATGTGGGGTCACGGCTAAGTGGGGGAAAGTAAACTGTAAACAAACATAACCTAATACTTCCCGTATGCGAAGTCCCGCTTAGCGAGTACTCCCACCTTGTTAAAGGGACGAACCCTTCAGCCCTATTCAAATTAGCACGCAAATTCGACGGGTTTGTTGATTAAAAATGCGAGTAACGAAGACAGGCCACTTTGCGGACCGGCGACTGAATTACAAATGTTTCGGAAATTGGGTCGAGTTTCGGAATATCATTGTAATTTTATTAAAACTATCTTTCGGGATGGGATAACGGATTTAAATTTGGTAGAGGAAGTATCATAAACACGGGCAACCGTGTCCTGTAAATTGTAAATTTCGCCGGGCGACTACAACTTTTGTACCCAGCATAAATCGAGTCGCTTTACCTACACAAGTAAAACGGTAGCTTAAAAGACTGACATCCAAACTCAGCGTTTTCTTTTTAACTTGTCACGTTTAATAACTAATTTGCTCACCGACCTGTTGCCAACATAACGCGAATAAAACACGCACCATCGAGCCACCTGAATATTTAAAGCGTCTCGTTTGATTTACCAGCGGACGAAATGAGTAGGCAGTGGGCAAAATGATTATGCAGATTTCTGTATCTGGACGCATCCGTGCAGGCTGAATGCAGCTGGGTAATGGACTGACTCGGAATTACGGTGCCGGGAAGAATTAAAGATTGATAAACCGCCGTAAATTTGTGATTGATTGAGCGAGATAAACTTTACGTGCGGATAATGAAAACATGACGCGGGTTTTACGTAAAATGCTGATGCGTTTACTCAACATAATACAACACCTTTCGAATTCAGACATTGAGAATCTGATTAGGTATATTAGTGAGTGAGAGATGCTTGCAAGTTAGATTCAGACTTATGACATGGAAAAAGTCAGTACTGAAATAGCGAATACAGGCTACAGATTACCAGGAGGCATGCAACGAAAAGGAGATCCATACCTCACTCTACAAACGCCTCGCAGGGATGATTCAAAAAGTTTTTTTTTAATCAACGACATAATGGATATTTGTAGGGACCTATAAATATCCGACATTTTAAACTATGCATTACACCGATACAATTAATTAGGAATGCATTGGTTTGCTCTTGTTGTTTGCGAGCGTAATTCGTTCGCCGCGGTGCGTAAATCATTATTGTTATCGATATATTCATCTAGATTTATAGCCGCGCGCGTAATTGGTAAAGTGGCGGGTATTGTGTACTGTTCGGCGTCTAAAATAATTGCCTAGTCGTAGAATGCGAAGCTTGCCCAACGGTGGACTATTGTGTGGGGAATCCTACTTCTGCCGAACTTACCACTCGTACATACAACACAATACAAAAAATATAGTCCACTATATGCCCACTTCACACCAAAAACAGAAAACAAAGGAAATTACTATATAAAATTAAACCTGATCGCTTATTGTTACAAATAGATAACTTCCAACAACAATTGGGTAAACCCATTGACCTATATTTTTTGTCTTTATTAAATTTGCATTAATCTACTACACAAGCAAATCCATGAGAAAAAGCTGTCTATACAGTAGCATAATGATTGAACCACGAGTCAATACTTCAAAGATTAATGCTGAAAGTTGACCAACATAACCACTAAGTAGCACGCTTTATGTAAAATCCATTAGACGGGGTAGTGTTTTACAGACAGGGTGGAAAATTCAATGAATATGCATTTATGGTAATACGGACCGGCGAACTATTAATATGATTATCATTGCAGGATGTTTCACGAATTATTTTTGCACATGTGATTTCAGTTAATTGAAGAAAAGTAACACATAAACCATCCATTCCCTGGTCATGGCACCAGGCGCTGTGGCTGAAGAATAAAATTAAAAAATTTCGCGGTTCTCAAAATATCGGATGTTGTATATATTCCGTAGGTAGCTTAGGCCAAATTCACTCGAAATGCCTTGATCACACGTACCGAGTAAACGGGCGAGACAGTGCTCTGTCTCGCCCGTTTGTCTTATGTGTGACAGGGACGAGAGCACTGTCACGCCCACTCTCTCGTTACGTGTGATCAAGGCAAAAGAGCTTGAATATTTCAAAGCACAATTATCACGCAAAAGGCAATAATTATTGATATTACCTTTTGCACGCTTTTTGCTTCCGCTTTTCAACCATAACTATCCTAATTAAATTACTTTCGACTTGAAATTTGCAAAATTTAAAACCTATAATTTAGGCTTCTAGTTAAGTTTGTTCAGGTTGTTTTTTTCAGAAAATTAAGCTGTATTTGGTCGAATTTGATTCTGGGTCATATACATATATTTTCGCAGGAAAACCGACGTACGCATAACTTCCCAAATATTTTCTTACAACGCTCTAAACGTACATAAAGACAATTATCTATTCATCTCGATTCGCGGTACGCATTATAATAAATGTAAATACGTTTAAACATATCCTACACTAGCGGAAGATCCCGCACAAAGATAAGTTCACAGTTAATTATAACGTTCCAATTTAATTAGTCTGCAGCCTTGCTCGCAATTCGAAATGCATTTCTATTTTCTATTGTTATTCGAGGAAGCAGGTAAGTTACGCGGTAGTTTGAGTCCTACTTTAGCGAATACTCCAGTAGATTCTGGCAATTCTGAGAACTAGAATTCTCTATATCTTAGACGTATATAGCGTGGTGAACAGGCTAGTCGGACATTCAGTTTGTTGTTTGTGTTTGTTTGTTTGTTTGAATTAATGCGTTTAAACCATTGTTACCTACAAAGATCAATGCTCAAAGAAAAAATTAACTGCGTAGCCTGGTGAAAGAGACCGGTAATCGAACCCGGTACCTCTGGATTACCGGTCCAGCGTGTTAACATTTCCACCACCCTACCGCTCAGATAACCTTTCGAATTTTTCCTCGTGCTTTGTGTGTTGATCTGCGCTGTGTGTATTTGTAAGGCTTGACACCTTAGCCACCCTCTATGTGAAAACGTTAATATTCATATATCTTACCGCACTAATTTATTTATAATGCGTTTTTTGAAATTGACTGATCAGAAAACTACCGAGTAGGTACCGGCACTTAGTTAAGTGTAAAAAAAGGAAATAAACTCTGGTGGTATCATTAGGTCAATAGTTTTATACTATACATTAGCTATCAGTATAGATAGAGTTCCATAATCTATATCGGTTACTTGCTAAGCCGGGTATAATTGGTGAGATCAAAGCGAGGCGACTTATTGGAGAGAAGAGGGGACGATCGCGCCGCATATGTGCCCACATGGAACCGATCGGATGGAAAACGATCATTTGGCCACTTGATATCGCTTGATTGAAGCTCAAGCTCCATAATTTTTCGTCGTCTTCACTCTAACCGTGCTCGCGAAGTTTTTTTTTTTTTTTTTTGTTTAGTTTAGTTGACCGAAGTTGGTCGAAGTATGGGTTTCCACACTTTCATATTTCGCTTCAGTCAATTTCGCGAGTAGTGTAGAGCTAGGGTAAGCAGCAGCAGCAGTAAAGCCTGTCAAGGGCGGATCCAGCCTTCAAGCCACTCTTTTGTCCTATATAATTGTGAAGTTCTATTGAAAATCAGTCTTCTATTCTCATAATTTCAGGAAAACAGTGATTTGTATGTAGTAGTGCACTATTTGTTGACAATCATTTCTTTGTCCTCTTGTAACACCGAAATAGCTGGTAGCTTTAATTAATTTCGTTACAGGGATAGTTGGGCATCCAAAAATCTTCAAAGGCTACTTTTCACCGGTCAACGGTGAGAGAAACAGTTTCACGCGGACGTGGAAGTTATAGGCACCTTCCAGGATGAGCCCAAGGGAAGACAAGACCATACCCACTATACTATGGTTTTCGGCGCGCCTATAGCCGGCCTAGTGATGAACCGAAAACACCGAAAACTTCGCGGTATGGACATGACATCCAAGTCCCGCCTTATCTGGGAAGATCAACTTTTTCTTGTTGTTATTCTGTCCCGTCACCCAAAAGACAATGGTGATTATTAAACTTCTTGGAAAAGTGTTGATAATTTATAATATTGGTATTTTCAAGAGATATTCGAAATGAGACCATTCTCATAACTGCTACAATTACAACATTTTTGTTGCATATTGCCGCACATCGTAGATTTAGAGAGTAACCCAGGGGACATCACCATGGCAACAAGCAACAGAAAAAACTTGATTAACCCATCTATGGAACCGTTTGTGGCCGCTGAATCAAAGTAGAGTAAATATACTTACAATAAAAGCGTTTGAAGTGAGCACGTTGGCGACCCGCCGGCTGACCTGCCACGCCGTCACCTGCAACAAGCAAACAGTTGAGTAAATTACAGTCCTTGCACTCAAATAGATGCCTAGGCAGTAATTACATGCTTCGTAATTGCGTCGGCGATTCCCGTCAAAACGAGGGTCGTTGGCTTTGCGTTGTTCCACGTTTGAGTGATGAGGATTCCGTAGTTTACGCAAAAGTAAACATTTTGGAGTTATTTTTTAACAGGTTAGGTACGTGTGAGACGGATATTAAAATGCATATGAAATGCTGTGCTTGATTGGCCTGAGGATGAATCGCGAATAGATTCGAAACATGGTTGTATTTATTTTTGTAGTTTTTTCTACAGATTCCAGGATTACTTTTGCATCGCCTACTCATTTCTGACGTTTTTATTTAATGTCGCTACCCAAAGGTTGTCTGGAAGAGATCACTCTTTAGCGATAATACCGCCTGTTGTTTACCTCTATTGAATGTTACGTGTAATCTGAATTTGTTTGTATTTATTTCCTTTTGAGGTGTGCAATAAAGAATATTCTATTCTATTCTATGGTTTTATATGCATTTTAATATTATGAAGTAATTAACAATATCACTAAATTCATGTTTACTTTGCTTAAGTTTAATCGACACTAAAATCGCATTAAAACAGACGCGTGAAAGTTTAATCGAAAAAGAGGGTGATTTTGTTTGTGCAGGATTTTATAAGTATTCCACATATTTTCTAAGCACAATAATCTACAAAATCTTTTCCAATTTTTCAATATCCATCATTATACGAAACTAAAATTATGAATTAGTTGCCATCGTGTTTTGTTGGGAAAGCTCGTATTTCTATCTATTTCACTGAAGTTAATTGAGTAAGTATTAAGCTAAAACTCAAAATTTCCGACAAAATACACATTATTGAATACAATATCTACATTTTCAGCACTTTTGTTTTTAACCAACCACCTTTTTATAATAGGTACATTGTAGACCACGACTAATAATATTATCCACTCATCCACTCTCCACTTACAGCAAAGCAAGCGATACAGCCAACGCTCACAACTTTTAAAAACAATTCCATTTCCACAGACAAGAAAATTCTTTTTTTAAACACAGCGGGACCCCGGCTATCGGCGCACATGTCCGCTCCCACCCAACCCGCGATTATGTCATTTCTCGGCCGTTTATAACATTAAATTAGCTAAAGCAATTGCTAGGAAATGCTGAGCAAAGATAAACCCGTGCTGCAAAGCTGCTGGTTCTCATATTTATAATGCAAGCTCAATTCTTTATAAAAAGTTTATTTAATAATTGTGGTCTGACTGGTTGAAGCAGCAACCAGAAAGTTGAGTATGTAATTTTTTTCCTACATCTGTGTTCAAATACAGTGTAATTCAATTTGATAAAGTAACTCAATTGTTTGCTTTCGCGAGTATTTAATTAAGCTCTTTGTTCTATTCTACTGTATACAATTTGAATGCATAAGAAAACTGGAAAAGTAAATTAAAATTGTCTATGGCAGGTAATATATTTTTAAAAAGGCTGTTCGTTCGTCAAACGACAATGTTGCCAGTATTAAATAATTAATGTTCAGATAATTCTAAGACCTGGGCTTCAAGCGCGGTTTTCCGTAGAATGTTATATCAGCCCCTCAATATTTAATGGCAGTCGGTACAGGCTATTTATGAACGCGCCTTGACTACAACCTCATTGTACGTGCTTTCTTCGGTAAACTTTTTAATTTTTCACGAATTTCGCCATCAAAAGAACACAATAGAGGTTTATATCGGACGCTGAATTTTTGATCACCTTTATGTGGCCTCTACATTTGCTATAAAAAAGATTATAGAAGAAGGTTGATTTATTTTAAAATACGTTGTTGGTTTTTGGTACAGACTACTCTGAGTATTTTGTTCTCTTTCTTATTTTTTTATCACTAACTAATTTAAATCTGAAATACTGATTTTAGTATCAACTTATCTTTTAGTGTAACAAGAATGTTCTACGCGTCGTAATCGTAATAAACCCCTATATTACCAACCAATATCACTTAGCTGGTAATGCTTCTGTTGTCTCGTTTCTAATTGAAGTACAGTTGTACCAAAGGTATTGGCTGCCACCACAATAAAAGCCACAGCATATTGTATCCCAACACTACCTGAAAGATCCCCGTAGTCGACTCCAAAAGAGCCAATCCATACAACAACAGCTCACAAAGCCTTCCAGCGACACTACTAAAAGATTGCATTTTCTGTGAAGAGTATAAAGCTTTTAAGACGCTGAAGGGGTTTTGATTGTACCATTGCCTGTTAGGTAAACCCTGAGAGGATCGACTTTTGTTTACCTCGGGAAGGATACACGGGCGGGACAATCGGTAAACAACTTTACCCTCTTGAAAGGATTGCGATGGACGGGCGCGGAGTATAGATGGCGTTAGTAGTCGTAAAAAATCATGTCTGTTTTACGAGGGATTTTCAGGCTTTCCGGATTTAGTAAAAGTTTGCGTGAAGTAAGTTGGGTTTAACTCGATGTGAATTAACCTTTAGGCTCGAGTGAAGGTCGTAAAACGACTCTAAATCTCGATAAGTTTTATATTCCAAATCTCATATACAATTATACAACAATTTAAGTACTTATATAAAGAAGTACTTAACCAGCATTCAATGGAACTCTATGAATAAACAACAAAAAAGGAAAACGACTTCAGTCACTTAATGTTCCAAAGGAGTTTTTCGTTGAAAGGGAATATTACCGAAACTAGCAACATCATTACGGCTTCGTTTTGCATTTGTAAAAACGCCCCGACTCGGACGCTAGTGACATGGCAAATTACTAAAGCGTTTTCGCACGCTCATCCCTGTAATGACCGGCCAAACAAACCAATGCCGGAAAGTTTCATTCAACTTAACAACTTTCCGGAATTTCTAAAAACAAATGTGCAGAGTTTGAATGCCGCTCGTCAAGGCCGCTGGAGCGATTTTAACAATTTCCTCGCGTTTCGAACTCGAAACTGAAAATGCATTTAGGGATTAATGGTGCACTATGCGTCGTGTAGTCTTGTCTAGAGTGTTTTATTTGCGACGGACAAAACCAAAAGGCCAAGGGATAAAAACAACTGAATTTCAGCGCAAAATCAAATGAACGAGTGATTGTCGTAAAAACAAACAAATTGACGAGTTACTTCATTTCAGGAATTCTACAGAGTCGAATGAGTAATCACATTTGCGGCCCTCGTGCTGAATAATTGCGCAATGACCGAGAAGGCTTAATTAATTAGCTTTATGAGTGCACTAGGTATGTTGTTAATCTGTTAATAACTGGCTAAATTGTTTCCGAGCTCTGGTTCACAGTTATTTATTTATCGTGTGAATGTGAAATGTTGCCAGTTAAGAATACAATACTTATCCGACTGGTGGTTTGAGGAGTTTTATTGCGTTGCGAGGTTTGAAAGCTTTTAATATATTAAATACAAATGCCGCTATAACGTTCTAAATTCAAACATTTCGTCGAAAGGTTTGTATAGGAAGACATTCGAGTAGTTTTCCCACGTCGATACCCCTTCGCCCCTCGGCCTAAACACACGGAAAAGTGTTTTAAAACGCCCATTCACGGAGAATGGATATGTTGGAACGAAAAAGGTTTCGAGTACAAGGGTTAATGCGTCTTGGTGGTCAGAGGGTTGGTTAATGCAGCCCCGGGGGTGTTTAATTAAGCCTTTCGGAGTAGTCTAAACATTTTTAAAACGCACTACGAATCTACAGCTAAAACAAACTAAGCTCTGATTTTACGAGAAACGTCGCCTAAGTGTTAATGGTTCTAGTTTCGCGGAAATATATTTTGGAAGCTGAACTCCATAAAAGCGCAGCGCCACCAGTCTGCCGCAAAAGGACGCAACTTGCGTGGTATTTTCGTAAAATTCGCCATTTCGCACAAGGCGGAAAAGTAAAGAGTAAAGAAAAGCGGCATTGTGGGTGGAAACAAAAGCGGAACAAAGCGTGCGCATAATTGCCGTATTCCGTGACGTATCAATATCTGTGTTTTATCAGAGTTTTACTACGACACTCCCGGCAAATTAACCCTCCGGGAGCCGAGGTGATCCCTAATTTTCAGATACATCTCGGGAATAAATAGAGGATTAAGGGTGGGGCGTAAATAACGTCGTGTCACGCCACAGCTACCAGGCTAGCAGAGATAAGGAGGTGGAATGGATTCGACGGGGAGCGGCAGCGTGCGTACATTTTGAATTTGGAAAGAAATATTGACTTAATATTGGCATGTGTCGTTAAGATTATCCGCCAGCACCCTTATAAATTAATGGGATTTCCATTCGCACAAACATCGGGACAGAAACAGTAGCATGTATAATTCAATATCTCCTGAGAGGACATCCAATCTGGACCCAGTGAACTACCATCTGCCCAAACAGGAATAATAAGGTGTTTTCCTATTTCAGCAAGCGTAATATGTATGCTTTATAAGTAGAATCGAACGTTAGATTCCAGGTCATGTTAACTAAACTAAAGGTTACGCTTACTTTTTCAAGCTATTCTGGAGAGCCAAGTCCTCTTGTCAAAGAGTGCTATCCGAAGAAACTACAGTTCATTATTTTTATGATCACTTTTTATAAAAAAAAAACCGAATTCGTGTTTACGCAACTGAACGAAGTTACCAAAAAGACCCAAAAGCACGATATGTGCTATAAAATTTTAAGAGCTCCCTTGATTTCTAAAAGACTCATCATCAGATCCTAGCCCGAAGAGATGGGGTTGACTAGAAAGTGAAACTAGGAAGTCTCAAGAACCACAAACTGCCTATAACTTGGACCGCAACGCTGTTACCGTATGAATTACAGTGGTCCTTTGTTCAAAAACGCTTAGCTCTTAAATACAAGCGTGCGTTTGCGCATATTGTACAGCTACATGAAAACATAAGCATATAAGTTTCAATGCGACATAAGACTTCCTTACAGCCCGGCATTGTATTGTCTACACTCGTAACTGGAAAGTTCTGGAAGATACGCTTTAGACTGGAGTAATGTCGTGCGTAAGTGACCCGGAAGATATAGACGCCTTTGTCGACGAGGACTATACCCTTACCACGAGTTGCGTGACCGTACTCGCTAGCGACAGCGATGATTTGTACGGAGATTACCACAGCGCCCCTATCGGTTACTTTGCAGAACTACAATTCTCCATACAAATCGTTTACGGACTCGCTAGCGAGTAGGGGGAAAGTGCTATGAAAGGGCAAGGTTATGAATGGGACAAATTCAATTTACCGCGGTAGAAACCAAGTAGTCGATTTTTGTTTCTGCATTTTGGCAACACTGACCCATAGACAATATCAATGTCAATATTGTCTATGGATCAATGTAGCACTTTCCCCTTACTGTCACTGTAAACTCATGGTAAGGGAGTGGAGATGAAATACAGTAAGCCATAAGAGCGCACGGATACCTACTGTCATTATTTAACGAAGCGGCGCATTCCGCTTCAACGTAATCATCTCACGTCATCATCCGCTTGGGGAGGTGTGACTTTGTACGCTACGGTTTACGTCTGACCGCTTTCATTTGACGTGTGGCATTTGGTTAGTTTGTCGATCATAAAGGAAAACTTTATAAAGAAAGAATAAAAAGGAGACGCAGTTTTATATGGTGAAACTAATCAAAAATGATAGTCATATTTATACTTTCGTGAGACATATTTAATTATTATATTCAGCGGTTGCAGGGACTGCTTCCGTACAGCAGTAAAAAAAAATCTGTGAAGAAGTTACCGCGCTGCCGTGCGGGCAGCAGTCCCTGATGAAGACCTCCATACGAGTTCGAAACATCACCTCTAGCATAACTGTGACACGCGACTCTTCGTCTTGCGACAAATACTACCAGTCACTTTTCTTTCAATGCCGTGCGAGCAAGACAGGTGATGCTGAGTCGCGTGACAAGCGAAGCCGTGCTGGTGTCAGAATTGTGTTCTTACCGGCGGGGCACTATAGAGCAACGTTAAAAAGTAACTTGTACTATAAAGAAGCGAATACCAATGTAATTGGCAAATCGATTGGTGTCGACTCATATAGAATACTTCTATCTATATGATCCTCTATAGGAGGACCTATTCTTATTGGAATTTTGATATGCTAGTCTGATTGCAAACATACATCAGAGTTGAGAGCTTTCTGTGGCGAACCTCACGCGTTTAGCGTAATAAGTTCGCGGTACCTCGGCATAAATTAGAGCAGGCGTTATTCATTCCTGTTAGGAAGCTGGAACAATACTCACGAGCTGCGAACTTTGTTTAACAAGCAGACTCTGCCAACAAATTAACTGTTGGATACTTCCACGTACGCCTGATTGGCTATCGGAATCTTCCGCAATTTCACATGATGCTGCGGCTTTGACTAGTTAATTGCGTTGTGGGGAAAGGATGTTCGATATGTAAAATTAGGCTTTGTTTTGTATCGTTATCATATTTAAAGGATATTTTGCATATGTTATAGGTTTAAGAATTTGTTTAAATTAAACTAACTGGCCGAAATCATGAAATATTTGCTAAATTCGTAATAGATATCCTTCCGATTTCATTGGTGTATTTACAAAAACCGAAAAATCATTGCAAAAACAAGCCTCGAGCGCAAATTGGACAACCCTATAAAGAAACCTATTCAAATCTCTCTGCGCCGTCAGAATACCAAACAGAAAATCTCTGAAAATAGAATTTTCATAACTCCCTCCAATCACGAGCGTCGGAAAACGAAGTGTCCCGAGAAAAACCGACGCCAAACCATTCGGGCGGAATGTGATCAGTATCTCGAAAACTGTTATCCTCGTCGTATCCTAGATTGGCAACAAACAGTGTTTAAGTTAAGTCACTGGCTCAAGTGTCTCGAAAGCCAGTGCTCTGGGGAGTATCAAGTGACTGGGGTTGACCCGCCGCACGGTCATCTCCCGACTCGTTTGATTTCACTTTAAAATAGACTTTGCCTAAGTAACTTCGATATTGCTCGGAGATATTGTGTTAGAAAAATACACTCCGCTCAAGTAAAATATTTGAGGTTACGAAACGAATACAAATGTTTAAACAGCAGCAAAACGGTTACGCTGCAAAATTATTAAACAAGTTGATCCACTTATTCAATTTCGAAGCTTAAAACTCATCTAAACAGTTTAAATATTTCTTCATCAAGATAACGAATCAAAGACAAAAGAACATAAGGAACAATCGACCTTGTTATGACTGAATCTCAAAGTAATCTAAGTTGTTTAAACTTCAATAGAGAAATTAAGTAAACCGACCTGGCGATCCGAACGACGAACTACGCTTAAGCCCGTATTCATGTCGTAACTTTTTATTTTATTTATCACCATTTGAACGTTCTAATTGTCAAAGAAGTTTCGCGAAGTTTTCGCGTAATTGTAGTCTGTTCAAGTATTTGTCACCTTGTTAGAAGTAGTCGATGAGTCTTCGGGTCAACGTCTGAGGAGGCTCGAGGGTCCTGAAAGGGTCATTTCCATTTTGAAGCGTGCTGGAGTAGCGCGGTGTCGTGGGCCGGGAAAATACTGGATTCTTTAAAAACAGCCCTACTTTTTCTTTTCTGTGGGTCGAGTGTTCCAAGTTCAAGTGTGCGTGCATTAACATAACGCTTGGACCGATATTGGAGTGAAAGGGAAAAGTGAAAAGTGTCATAAGCGCATGTTTGAATATGCAGTGTGCCAGAATGTTAAAAATGTTTCCAATCGTTTTACATGTCGTAAAGTTAAACGTTAAATATAAATTGCGACATTTATTTTCTATTTTACATGCTGTTGAGATTTGTTGATAATGTTTGACCATGAATTATAATTTGGACGAGAAAAAGAAATTTGGGATGCTTTATGTTTGTTTTCTAAAGAAAAAGTTTGGTATTTTGTTCGAGTAACGAGCTCAGTTTTTGTGTTTCTATTTCTACATGTTGTTTTACAATTTTAGCCTGCAGGCCGGCGAGAGACGACCCTTTTTCGTATTCATACTCTCCTATTGACCCTTGTTTCTTCAAAAATAATAAAGTCTGCAAGCGTAATAAATTATTCTTATTACATGCAAATAAATGTCTCGAAAAAGACAATCTGTCAACGGTAAACTAATAGGGCATGTCTAAAAGCTATGAATAATATTGATGATGAAAATGTTGGGAGGTTTGTTCGGCTATTAAAATGAGGATTCGTCGTATTCGTATGGATGTTTTTAATGCTGTGCCACAGAGGTTTTGATTGGGTATAATTCTATAAAACAAGTACACTTTTGAAGATTTTGATAGAAAGATAGTAAATAAATATCAGATAACCTCACACAAATTGATCTACTTAGACCCACTGTAAGCTCAAGTAGGCTTGTCTTATGGATACTAGTCGACAGATAAATACGTACTTAAATACAGAGAAAACATTCATGACTCAGGAACAAATGTTCGTGTACAGCGTACATATTTGCCCTTGCCGGGATTCGAACCCAGGACCGCCGGCCCAGCAGGCAACTGCATCTGCGCCAATGGCGTCGTCAAAATGAAAATGAGTTGAGTCACCGTACATAAATAGGTAGGTTGATAAAACTTTTCGGAATCAAAACATTACGCATGGCTATGTTCGTTCCTTCTCAGAATATTTACCAAATCAAAAAATACCTCAAATACCTAATTTCATAAAATATTCTACTCTTGTTCGTCTCATCAGATAACAGTCAATATAGAAAATAAATTATTTTAAACAGTCTAATATTTCCGTTGCTGGAATTTTAGGTATTCTGTCTTATAGACAATTATGAGTCTACTCAAATAAAAATCGAATCTTGAAAATACTATTTTTGTTTCCAGTGTATTTCTAAATAGGATAAAAGGTAGATACAATGGCTCGCTATCTTGTCATGTCTAGGGCCTTTGCAAAAAATACTTTTCAAGAGATTTTGTCTACAGGTCGACATTGGCGAAAAAAAAGCCTTTTACTAAACTCCTCTTTTAACCTCTTACTTTGTACTGCCCGCAGGACATTAAACACGTAGTGATTCTGGTGTAACTTTAGTAATTTATTTAGTTAATGCATGCTGGCATAGTTGCATGCACCTTACAAACACTCTAAAATGTTGTGCGTAGTTGTAATTGAGTAGGTAACAGACACTTATATGTCAATAGTGTAAGCCTTAGTTAAGTACCTACTTAAGTTTATGACCTGTATCTATGCCTTATCTAAATAAATAAAATCAGCAAGAAGTGAAAGCCACAAGAAAAGATGGAGTATTCTGTTCGCAATTCTGGTATTTTGAGATTCAGTCTTGAAAATATCCAGAAAAATTCCGCCGAAAGCGTGTGAAAACGTTATGAATGGCGACAAACGCGGTTTAGAACCTCCCGAACGGGTCAAAAGTTAGGGTCGCCTAATCCTCTAAACTGGCGTTATAAATTAATCGGCCAGCCCAGCCCCGGCCAGGCCTGTAATTGTGACAAATGCCGCGCCACGCCGCGATAATGGCTGCTCGAAGAAATCCGTTCATAAAGAACCTTCGGGAAGGATTGCCGTGAAAAAGCACCCTTTGGACTGGGATCGTTTGCTGCTTGAGAAATGAGGACGGTGAGGTACTTGAATGAGTTACGTTTGTTGGGACGCGAGTTGCGATCGAATAAAATGTGAATTCAATCCTTTGCTGTCAAAATTTGCGGGCATTGCTGTACTCCTGTAGAGAGACGTTTATTTTATAAAGACTAATTTGAGACTCTTTACTTCATACTGGAATCGACCCTTTTTCCATTTTGATCGCGATTTAAACTTCGAAATGGCACTGGCACTTTGGCATTTTAATAATACTTGCTTTATAGGTACTTCCTATTAATAAAGAAACTAAGTAAACTCAAAGTCAAATGATGTGATGCCGTATCACAGACATAATAATGAACATAATGACCATGACAAGACTATATGAATATGAGATATAGTTTCATTCGGCTTTCTTCTCAACAGCGGTCTCCTCTTGTTGATGCCGGTAAATTCAGACATATAAAATACCTTTATTAAAACTTTCGTGAGACATATTTAATTATTGTATTAAGCGGTTTACGGTTTACGGTTTGTCGGGCCGTTCCTGACAATTTCACGTGAGTGTAAACAGCTTAATACAATAATTATATAAAATACCCCTGTGATCTACTTAATCGCTAATCTAATATCAGTTGCAACAGTCGTCGAATTTAGCTTTGCCTGTTAATCGGTACCGAAATACTTAGATTTTAGCTACCTACAAGCTGTCTGTATGACTCGACCGCAGTGCTAAACTTACATTTGAACTCATTCCCGTCTAAATATACAAATGCTAACAACCAATATCTGCTTTAAATCAATACAGCGAACAATCGCAGCATTTGTAAGTAAATATTGCGTAGCAAACGAGTGTTTATGCCCGAATTTAGCGTCCATAGCGGCTCGGACCGGCGATTATCGCTTAAATCTGTTAATTACTATTCAAACGCGGCGTAAATGGCAAGTTTACAGAATAAGCCCCATAAATGACGGGCTATTGGTTATACTCGCCTAGGTTCAACGATGACAATACATTTCAGCGACGAGTGGAATTATAAATGTAACTGTTGAGTTGTAGTTCCATTTTTTTTTGTCTTAGCGTACGTTTTTTTAGGTCTCCGTAGTCAACTAGGAACCCTTATAGTTTCGCCATGTCCGTCTGTCCGTCTGTCCGATAAAAACTAAAGAAAAAACTTTTTTTCGGGTTCCTCCCGTAGGTACACCTAAAGTGGGGGTGAATTTTTTTTTCGTCGTGTGTGGGGTGTCGTTGAATACGTATTTTATAAATAATAGGAGTCTCCAAACATTATTTCGTCCCCCCCCCACCCCTCTAACTTTTCAACCACGGGTCAAACAAATTAGGAAAAATTCATGAAAATGAGGCCTTATGAGACTTTAAATGAAAACTATATTGAAAAAAGTCGGCCGAGCCGTTTTTGAGTTATCGCAAAAATTCATATTTTTCTTTAAAATGACGTAAGTGCCGCGCGGTGTCCTTATACTTCGAATGTAACACATATTAGTTAAGTTCCATACTGTATTAAAACATTTCGCTCAATCTGGCGCGTATAATCGATATTTTTGAGTCTTATTTTGTGACTAAACTTGACGACTATTGAATTTTCGTCACCCTGGGCCGTCAGTGGGATTATGCGGGCAGTAAACCTCACCTGGCCGAGGCTAGACATAAAATTGTAGACAAACCACGGACGATACTTAGTAAAGCCCCAAATTGCAAATGTCTGTCGCAAATCGCGTGAAAAGGAGTGTAGCAGAAATGTTGTCAAAACTAGCTTAAAAAGGATATTTTTGGAAAAACTGCCCTAGGGCAGGATTTCCAAATGTATTCTTGCTTCCGTGGCTGTAATTTAAGGTTAACCTGTTAATATCACTATAAGTATATGTAGTGTTAGATGATGTCATCTACAGATGAGCGCGATCTCGCCAACGTGTAGTAGGTACACCTTTTTTGAAAAAAATAACATTACTGCACCGAAAACTCTAGGGTATGGTTATGCACTATTATAAATGTTTGACAATACTAGGTATATCAATGATTCATTCTGTAACGTCAAATACATATTTTAGCAGCACCATGAGTACCGAGGATTCTAACCCCTCCACTAAGGACCCGCTTATACAAAACTACAATACAAACCTCCGTACAATTAAATTGCAAACTAATGATCAGATCTGGGGCGGCCTAATCAAATTGGTTACAATATTAATCACATTTAGATCGGCTCAAAGGGCCCCCCGTCGTGACGTATTCATGGAGCGACTACAATGACTTGTACCTGATTTTAATTTACTGAAGGGGCGTCGGGAAATTATTTGAAGGGTACTGGTAATTATTCTTCCTTAAACATATTTTTCATTAAGCCAAGCCTCCGATATCTATCAGCCACATTCCACTGCTGAACATAGGCGTCCCCTTTAGCTCGCCACAAAATGCAATCCTATGCAGACTGCATCCATCGACTCCCCGCTACCCTCATGAGGTCATCCCTCCTAGTCTGGACCACGCTGCGCTTTCCTATACGTGGTTGCCACTCCAGAACTTTCCTGCCCCAATTGCCATCTGTTCTATAGGATTAGCTTAAAGAAAGCCTTCGTTCGTAGCCTTCGTCTCTATTTGAGGACACGTGTAGTTAAGATGGCTGAACAATAAACGGCAAAGCGATGGTCCCGGGTTCGAATTCCCACGAAAAAATTTGCAGTGCTGGTGATACTACGATAGTACCCTATACTGCTTTAAAATGTATAACACCTTAATTGTGTCCAGGATCTCTAAATAAAATCTTTGTTGCTGCCCAAATGTCTATACTATATGATACATTTTACCCGACTACGCCGAAGAAAAAAGTTGCTTTATGACTTTTACGCGGACGAAGTTCGCGGGCACTTCTAGTTAGGAATAAAACCTACCTTGTAATATTCATCTTGATAACGATGTAAATAATATTGAGAACCACTATTTAAAAGTCAATATAATACTAATACAGCTATGTCATACCATACATCATCATTACGTTACTGAACACTCATTCTGATAAAATCTCTCGAAATTACTAAAACATTTCCACAATAAATACATCCGTGAAAGGTCCGAGTGAATAAATTAGAGTTGCGTGTGTGTAATCGTTGTGTCCACCCGAACAAAAAGAGCATATTAATATTGATGACCTATATGATTTATGCCTTTCTGGTTCTGAAACGTTTTGAACTGCCAGTCAAGCCTTCGTTATAACTGATACAGTGATACGGTTTAAGAAGTATAATTACTAGTTTTAGCTAACAAGTCGGCAAGTTGAAGTAGAAATGGGCTGGGCTTGAACTGATGACCGATGGCGTATTTCCATTTCATGTTAAGTTCTGAAATAGAGACCACGAATCGACAGACCCAGCGTGCGTCTATTGCCTGATCACTGACGCGGAGCGGAGAAAATTAACCAATCAGGATATTCTACGCAATAATTATAATGTGTGGAAGAGATCGCTTTTTAGCGATAAGACCGCCTGTTGTTACCATCAACTGTATTGTTTTTTGCAATTTCTTTGTGTTATCTTTATTTCTATTTTGTATTATTATTATTATTTATTTCTCGTTTTCGAGTCCCGGGCTCATACGTCTTAAGCTCTTTTGGAAGGCTTGCGTGGGGATATGGATCTAATACATCTCCCCCTTGGAGAAATTTGCTGTGGTTGTAGCCCTGCTGGGATCCGTTCCTGTTCATATCAATAAGATGATACAATCAAGAACAGGTTCCAGCAAGTGGTTAAACTATCGCATTGACATTATTATTATAACTTATGGTAAAGTTATAGAAACAAAATTCAAGCAGTCAAAATGTTTTACATCAAACTGATAGCTCGCCAGCGGCAGCATTTACAAAACAAACTTATCAAACCAAATTTCGGCATAAGCTCCAAAGTCGAAACTTTGCAAACTGATACATCGTAATCTCCAACTTAACCGATAGGTGTACTGCTAGATGACAAATAGGGGTGCCCTAGGGTTACCCGTCTAATGGTGAGCTCAGTGCTAACTAGAGATGCAACTACTGACCACCGGCTGAATATTCGGTATCCGGTCGCCGTATATTCGGTATTCGGCCGGCGGAACTATACCTACCCACATTTTGAGTTTAGCAGGTGCGCGACCTGTTTCGTAGTGAACGTTCGCGCGGGCACATTTCTAGGTTCAAAATTAGTGTGGTTATGTTACGGAGTAACTTCGTTCAATAGTATAGATAGTACCTACTAGTAGTGTAGTAGATTCTATTTCTATCCCAAAATCAAACAAGTTATCCGGCTAGCTATCCGGCCGGATAGTACGTTGTGATCCGGTATCCAGCTGGATAGTACGTTGCTATCCGGTATCCGGCCGGATTAAAATAAGGGCCGAATACCGGATAGTAACCAGATATTCGGTGCATCTCTAGTCCTAACCCTGAGATTAGGCCCTCGCTGGGGTACTAACCGCGGTTTCATCCCGGTGGTACATGACCTCGCTGGATAAAAAGGTGAGGGTTCGTCGGGAAGTTTCGGCGTTCTTGTTAGTGAAATGTTTACGGGCCACGTGTCGGGGACTTAAATGTTGGTCAGTGTTAGTGGGGTGGATTAGTTTGCGTGTTTTCAAGCGACTTTAAAAAGAAGGAGGCTCACTATTCGAAAATATATTTATTTATTCAAACTTTATTGTACAAATTTATGAAACGTGTAATGTGTAATTTTTTTTAATGTGGGTACACACCACAATTGTTATATTAAACCATTGATTCAAAGATCAAAGCTCAAAGAAAAATTGAAATCAGTTACCTATTCAGTTTATTGTATATTTGACAAAATTCTTAGTAAAATTGTTTTTTTTGTCAATTCATTTCTGGGCCAGGACAGTTTTTTTCTCCTAATTAGATAGAAAGAGCTAGTGATTTCGTTCTGAGTAGAAAATACCCAAAATATCGAAAATTTAAAAAATAAGTGGGGTGTACAACTTTAGAAAAAATGGCCCTTCTATCTGGGTAATTTTGGAGAGCAACGCGAGGACAAGAAAGCATGCCAGTATGGATACACGGAAGAAAGCGATCATACGTAACTTGCACAACATACCGCAAAACCACATTCGTGCAGCTTGCAACTCATTTTTCGACCATCTGAAGGTCATAGTCAAGGCAGGTGGTAATATTGAGTTAAAATATATATAAAAAAAATTGTTATATTTTCTAATTATATTCGTAATAATAAATAAACTTTGTTGCAACCAAAAAAATCGTAGCCTTTTGAAATTGGTAACACTTCATATCGTTCGCCCTGTATTATCTTATCTACCAGTCAACCATAGGATCAAATTTAGACTAGCAGTTGGTGCAGGATCATTTATTTATTGACAGAGCGAGGAAAGCGAAGGCATCTGTCACTCACACTCGCATTCTATCAAAACGTGACGGATGCTTTGTCACTTATTTATCGCGTGATAAAAGCAACTGTCAAATCGGGCCGCTGGCATAGTTTACGTTGGTAAAAATGTGGAAACGGGCCGCCATATATTTGCCGCATGCATCCATAAATGTCGGCAAACTTAGCTACCTGGTGGATGCCAAACGATGGTCACAGGCGGCGAAGGAGGCCCAAGCGAAGATGGCGCGACGACCTAGACACGTTCATCAATAATTTGCCCGAAACAGCTAGGAACCCAGACGAGTGGAAATCCATGGGACAGACCTTTGCCCAGCAGTGGAACCACTACATAACCACCAAAAAAAAGTTTATCCAGATTTTTCAAAAAGTCGTAGATTTGGGGGTTTGACGACGTAAAAAATTACAAATTTCATCTATTTCGAAACAATTTTCGCAAGCTGGGAGCTGAGAACTCACAGAGCCGTAGTTATGTTTATTTAACTAATAGAAGCGAAAGCTTCAACGCAGTAGACGCTGCCTATTAGCGAGCAGCGCTCCTAGCTCCGTAACTAGAGCACTAAAACTGTACAACTGCGTGGAACTGCCCAACTTGCATTGTAAATTCGAGCCAGCCATAAAAACACGAGCTATCGTCCACTCCGCAGAAGCAAATACATACTCAAATGGCGTGATGTTTCTGAGACACGTACGTCTAGAGAGTACAAGCGTAACATTTTTGTATAAGATTTTAACATTTATGTTTCATTTTAGTGTTGTTCAAAACCGACATTTATCTAAACCTGTGTCCCATGGTGTTACCCGCGGATTGTCAGATAAAAATGTAGCCATCGTGTTAATCCATGGTGTCAGCTATCTCCATATCGAATAGTATCAGTATAGGTCCAGCCTCCAACCGTATGAGAGTGAAGAAGTAACAAACATACAAACACACTCGGAAACTTTCCCCTTTATAACATTAGTATGATTTCTTTAATCGTTTTGTGAGATTAGGATAGATCTGTTTTATAAAAGTTCTGTTAAGTTTTCGATTTCAGGAAAAAGTTGGCAAAATGGAACAGTTGGGAAAAGAAAGCGGTTTAACATAATTAGCCATTCCTTCAGTATTCAATCAGCATGTACAAGTAGAAGCACTAACCAAAGAGTAGTTTTTTAAGACAACATAACATAACAGAAACACTTGTATATATGTAATTGTGTATCTGTATATATGTCTGTAGCAGCTTCTAAACTGAACAGATAGTGCAATCTAAATTAGGTTCTTAAATGTTTTTAGCTATCGGTTAACCCCTCAGCTGTGGAAACCCCTTTAGAAGAACCCGTATTTTTCATTATTTTTACAGTTATTTACTTTTTTTACTCATTACGGCGCAAATGAGGCATGAACTCGCGACTTTTTTTGTAAAATCACATAGAAAGGGTTACACACATAGGAATGTCACCCAGCCGCTGGAGTAAATGTATCTGTCTGTGTTTCTCATGGTGATAAATATATTTTCTTTCTGCCTTCAATAAAAAAAAAGGCACATGTTCTTCAAAAACAACACCCTCCTGCTAGCTCCATTACCCAAGTCTAAAAGCATATCTAAGAAAACGTAGCAAAGAAATTTCTAGAATAATGAGCTCACTAACTTTCGGCTCACGCGTCCGCCGCGCACCCACCAACTTATTCATGCCGCATCAACATACCTTATTGCCGGGTACTAGACATAATTTTCCGTTGTACCGACGAGAGCTGCATCGCTGCAGCTTTGCAGGCTGATTTCCCAGAGGCGTGTCAAGTGTTTTTAAAAATCCACCGCATAACAAAAACCGGGAATTTTCGCTCCGGTATTTCCTTATTCTTTTATATTAGGATGCTACTGGAATCTTGGGAAGTTTGTGTATTAACTATAATACTTTTTGTTAGATACCTTTTTTTATTGTTAGATGAATTCACTCTGTTATGTCGTTTCGTCTTCTACTTCTCCTTTTATTCAATTTAATTGGTATCCAGCTGAAAACTTGACCGAAGGCATTTAATGTTGTTCAGAGTAAACCGTAGCATGCTTTCTGTTCTTTATACGAGTAATTGAAAGAAACTATAAGCAAAATATTAATACTACTAATTTAGGAAATATAGTTTTGGTGCGGACTCTATTCAGAGTATTTAGTATTCGTTTTAGGTGCATGTTTTGTCATTTACTGTTAACGTGGAAAATAGATTTTTGTATAAGTAACTTAAATATTCGTGTACAATAAATTAATTTCAATTTTGAATTTGAAGTATCTACACCTATACCTTATACAATAATTAAATGAAGTAATTTACATAACAAACTGCAAATCTTGGCATTAGACTATTAGAGCATTCATTTTCAGTGATCTGATCGGTTTCATAGTACGTCGACAGTGTAGAACTAGTAGGTAGTGTAGGTACATCATTAACTAAAATTAGAGGTATTTTTTAACACATCTGTTCTTTTACAATGAAAAGTACCTATTTTAAAAAAAACTAACTAGTTTTTGTGGTTAAAATTCTGTGTCTCGTTTGGGGTTAAGATGTGGCTGTTGTCTTATCCCAGTTCGATCTTTAGCAACGTTTTTTGGCACGATATCACTAGAGATTCGGCCAAATAGCCCCGCCCACTAGATCAGCTCGATAGATACTAGGCTAGGCTTAAATACCAGGAAATCGGACGCTGGATCAATCATATCTTTAGAACCTGAATGCAGGTTGAATCACTTAGAAGACTTCTTCTCAACAGCGGCCGGTAGATTCAGATTCAGACATGTGAAAGTGCCCTTGTTGTTGTTGTTGTACTTACAGAATAAACGTTGTGATTTAGATTTTTTGATTTTTAACCGGCAAAATGATAAATATTCAAAGTTTTAATCTATAATATCAGACGTTGCCATTTTCGTCCGACTTCCAGAAAGAGGTTCTAATTTTATGTATTAGTATTTTCCTTTTATGTTGTTTACCTCAGAATTCCGGTTTTTAAAGTAGTGTGTTTTTTTTGTTCGAAAGGAGACACTCCAAGGTGATCCCAATAAATTTTGATGAAGACTGATGAGGAGATTTGTGAGGGAAAACGATTTCTTCGTTGAAGTCTGTTTTTACTAATGCAAAAAGTTAAACTAGTCAGGCAATGAAAATTGACACATCAGAAAACAATATCACCTGATATTGTAATAAGTAATTAAGTGCACATACTTAACTAACGCTAGAAAACTTCGGTGTATTAAAAAAACTAACCACGGGACATAGCTCTACGCCATCTAACACCACACAAGGATATTCAAGTTTCACTTGCTCTTAATGCCTTTTTCCTTTTCAGGGCACCCATTAACCCGGCAAATCGGACAGACGCCGCTAAAAACTCCGCTTAGCTAATAAAATTATTTCGCTCCCATCGAACCATTAATTACTCGCTCATCGCCGCTTCCAACCTCTTCCACAAAAGAGCACAAGCGACAGCGTTTCGGAATAATATACACCCTTTTAAGTATACATTAAGGGTTCTGTCAACATTCATTTGCAGTGAATCGCAAAAAACACGACGAATCAATTTGCAATTAGCGAGAGTTCGCCGCAAAAAGACGTAAGGGGCTACGGCCGCGTGGGAATTCCGTCGGTTTGTCAATAGAGGTACTGTTTATGTTTCAGGCTTTTTGCCCCGCCTCATCGCTCAGCACTCAACACTTTCACGGAGTTCGATTTTGCCCCAGTTTCGCGGTACGCGATCTTTTGTAGTCGGCGCGTCAGATACGTACCTACAGCAAACATTTTCTGTGTCAAAATCTTCATACACATTCGCATCGCAGCCCATTTCATCGGCAGACACGGTGCGAGGAAATAATTACATTTCGTATGACGACAAAAAGCCGAGCTCTCGTGCCGCTCGGTCCAAAAGGTCTTAAAACATAGATGTTTCAATAGCACATGCTACCTTTTGTCTTAAGACGGTCCCGTTCATGTAATCCGGAGGATTGCGCGATACATTTACCAAATTGTCTCCATGAAGACGCAATCATTTAAACGATTCAAGTTACTATGGAAGTTTCTGGATGGAATTAGCTTTAGAAACTGGAATTTGAGAGAGATCGTGTGGGTATAGTGTCAAGTGTTGGAATCCGAGGATGTTCGTCAAAGCGCAGCGGTTGGGATTGCATTTAAGCTACAAAATGATGAAACGATATTGCGTTTGGCGCGTGTCCTTATAACCGACCGCTGTTGGACCAGTATTGACGAAGTTTGGTGTTTTGTTTCGTGGGAGATTAACAATTCAGGTTAATAATACTTAGACTCTACGTTCAAATATGTTTAAAACCGTACCTAATATTTTTTAAGGTAGACAAAACATTTATTTTTAACCCGCGACGAAATAAGACAGGTGTAACAATTACAAGTTTAACATGTTTATGTGTGGATAGATGGAGTTTTTTAATCAAAAGACTTGTCTTGACTTTGGTGGAAATAGAACCGTTTATTAAAATTAAATCGTTTTGAATATAATATTCAGGTTTTAATTAGAACAAGAACAGAAGCCATGAAAAACAACTAGTTACAAAAACATATGCGTTGCTAAACTTAACATACTCAGTAATTCTGATATTTAAAATGAGTAAATATGAAAATTATAATTACTAGTAGCATTAGTTTAACTGTACCTAGCAACAAGTAGCTCATCCGTCAGTAATACAGTTTAGTGTGTTGGCTGCAATGGCAGGTTTAGCCAAGGTTGCCAAACACAATTAATCGCGTCTCACTGCCCGCCCATTTCTGTGTGGGTGCACAGATTGGATATATAATGGTTTGATCAGCATTGAAAGTAGCTATTGTATTAAGCGGTTACACTCACGTGAAACTGTCAGGAACGGCCCGACATGTTTCGAACTCGTATGGAGCTCTTGATCAGGGACTGTTACCCTTACAGCGGCGCCGAAACTTCATCACTGATTCTATGATCGAGGCTCTAATAGCGGTCTATTAAAGTTCAAATAAATTCAATACCTTGTCACTTGTTCCAATAAAAGCTGAACATCTTGGAAACTACTGGTCCTATTTCCGTCAAACATAGCTAAGAACCATCTCGACGGACAAGTCTTTCGATTTAAAAAAAACCGCACTCAAATTGGTCCATCCGTTTTGGAGATACGATGCCACAAATGCACGAATACACTATTAAACTTATAACACCCCTCTTTTTCTGTCGGGTTTAAAAATTCGGACTTACGATAAGTAACCCTGGGGATAAAGTTAGCCTACAGTAAACTTCAACTCTCGAACTAAATTAGTCCGAGTTCCGACTGTAATGCGCTTGAGCTCGCACTGCACCGTCGGTACCTCTGTCTGTTCGCTGACTCAATCAGTCCGCAGCAAACAGTGTATTGTTCATTATATTAATGTCTTAATAGCTTGGTTTGCTCGCGTTAAGCTTTGCGGCTGTCGATGCTTACAATATTAGTTTGTGTATCAGAGGAATCTACTGGCGTTTAGATAGCTTTGAAAGATAGGACAGATTTGCCAAAAGATTTTTATTGAAGTCAGTTTTAATGAAAAGATTGTAGAAATGAAGTAAAAAGAAAACAGATAAAAAACAAAAGCTTTAACATTGAAACTGTTTGTTTTCTTGATCGAGTATAGTGCCCCGATTAACGAAATTGTCACATTTGCCTGTACTTTCGCAGATATGAGAGGTACGTGGATACGCCATACCTATGCCAAAATGTGCGTCTGACAAAGGGCTTCAAAGTGCAATTAAAATTTCGAAAATACGTCGGTAACTTTTTGTAATTTTCTAAAAGTTGACAAAAATTTTCGCTGAGTTAGATCGAGAATTTCCCAATAACTTTTTTCTGAGCTCCCAATTCAAGAAATGAAAATAATCAGGATCACGGGATTGAATTAGGCTACAGTTTGAGCCATCTTAGGAAGCGGGTGGACAAAAAATGTAGACGGTTGCGGGCCGTAAAACAAATTTGTCAAATTTTATTATGTGCTTTATTTCTAAATTACATTTTCAATGTCTTTTATAGTTGCGCGTAGAATCTGTAGACTTTTTTTTTATAAAACGCTATGCTGGACATACTAATGACAGCATTTGTTAATTTACAGTCCTATATTAAACAAATACGGCAGCTGGCTACTTCTCTTTAGTTGTATAGAATAGAATAGAATAGAATAGAATAGAATAGCCATTTATTTATATTTTATACATTACTTTACAATTAATTCCACATTTACATTTTATACACAACAATTTAAATGTAAAATTTTTATATTTGGATTTTTAAGTAACATATTATTTTACTAATTAAGCTTAATATAATGAAATTTTATGAAATGGCCTCTCCTTCAGTGAAGAAGGAGGGACGGTATTAAGACTCCTTGGGTTACCTGCCCTGCTAGGAGAATAAATAAATATAAAATTACAATTTTCTCAGTATATAACATATTTATACAAAACGTTATCTAATAATTTTTCTTTAAAAATAATAATAATATTATTATTTATTAATATTGCACTTACATTTCACTATTTTATTTCCACTATATATATTTATTATTATTATTATTATTTCACTATTTATATTATTAATTTTACTTAGTATGCGATTATTACATTATAAATTAGAATTAAATTATTTTGCTTATTTTTTTTTTTTAGTCTTTGTTGGTGTGATATAGCACCTTCCACGCGTCGCGGTCCCTGGCGATCCCTGGCGAGTTTAGTTGTATAATAGGTAGTAATTGCGTCCAAGAATTATCTGGGAGCGGAATTGGCTTACTTATTCTCTAAGAGCAATAGAGATGAGTGCTAAGACGCCCTAAAATGGGCAAGCCGGTGGGAATTGGGTTTTATGAACACCATGTCACTGGTAGTTCATTTCAAACCTACCTACATCTATCTTCTAGTTCAGTATAACATAGCAATGGAGCCTTAGGGACGTAGCCAACATACATAGGACATTTAAAATATTCATCTTAATTAAACTAAGCTAGCACAGTTTTGAGCCGTGTGAACCCGCCGTTATTAATAGTGCAGGGGCCGCAGTGCGGTGCGGCACGTTGTCGGGTTTTTAGTGCGCAACTTTAATTATGTTGCTTATCATAATTTGTGCAAGTTAATACGTGGACCGCTGCACGCTGTTTTAACGGGTTAAAATGCTAATGTGTTTCGAGCTGAATGGAACGTTCTTGATTTAGTAATGAGTGCATTATAGAAAATTATAAATAATTATAATTTGATTAGTAATACACTCGCTCACAGCGTATTTATAGATATGGTAATATTAAGGTACACTGTAAAATTGAGAAATAGTTGCATTTGCATACATAAACAACCTCATTAAAGTCTTGGACGAATCATGGAAGAGGCCTGATAATGCTTATAGAATGTCGTGTCGGCGAATTTAAAAGCATATTGCAGACGGCGTGACTTTAGCGATGTCTATATCCCACACATTTCGAAATATCTCTGCTTAAGACACTAACACTATTAAAAAAAACATAGAACAATACAGTGAAAGCCTACTTAAATCCTTAGATCAAACATTATTTAATGAAAGAAAAAGAAACAAAGCCTGTTGTTACCATAATTTTTGTTTATTTATTTCTTTGTTGTACGAGTACCTATTCGTTTTCATGTGGTGCACAATAACGAATATTACCACTACTACTTTTGCCGTTTTAGGTTAGAGCATTTTTGTTTGACATTTGTTTGTGCCGCAGTACGCAGCATGCAATCATCAAAATGGCTCTAAGTCCATCATCATCATTTCAGCCATGGGACGTCCCCTGCTGGACACAGGCCTCCTCAATAGACTTCCACATCGGCCGGATAGCAGCGACCCGCCTCTAGCAAGTCCCCGCAACTCTAACCAGGTCGTCCGACCACTTTGCACTACACTGCGCTTGCCGGTACGTAGTCTCCACTCGAGAACCTTTCTGCCCCAACGGCCATCGGTTCTTCGAGCCACGTGCCCCGCCCATTGCTACATCAGCTTGCTATGTCGATGACCTTGGTTCGTCTACGAATCTCCTCATTTCTGATTCGATATAAGTCCACGAACGTGTTAAAAATAAATCCGTAATTTTCATCAAATGTTTGTATCAATAGTTCAACTTTCATCCTTTACGACTTTTCATCCCAGATTCGATCATGATGTTGGCTTATTTCCGAGGTGCAAGCGCACCTAATGAATTCAATACGCCGTGCATGCATGAATATCAATCCGCTAAGAGATAAAATGCTAATCCCCCATACATATTTATCCGCCTAAATTACTGGAAACCACGGCAAGGAACGCTATTTGTCCCATTGTGGGACCTCACGATTTCCATGTACAAAAAACCTTTTAAGTGTTAGCCGGGGTTACTGAGTTCAGTTCTCACGCGTAGAAATCTCGAAGCTGCAATGTGATCTCGTGAACACGGTTGGCGCAGTGTGTAGTGCACTTGCCTACTGAGCCGATCGAAAGTTTTATGTTTTTTATTGCGAAACCCGGCGGAGACAAATATTTGTGTGATGACCTTGAATATTTGTTCCTGGGTCATGGATGTTATCTATATTATGTATATCGACCTCTACTTGACTTCTAGTATAAGCTTAGTTTGGGACTAGGTCGATTTGTGTAAGATTGTCCCTTAATATTTATTTTTATTTATGATCATAAATTTTGCCGGCTCAAAACGTATATTTTGATTTTTTTTATAGTTATTAAAACGGTTTAAACTCGCGTATAGTTGCCGGCAAACTTTTTGAACAAAAATGGCGGATCTGCGCATGTACTAAGTAATTTGTACTTAAATCGGCTACTGCACAGTCAAGATATTATGCTCAAGAAGTTTCCGGCAATTGTTAACAACTGCGTAAGGGACGGCCGGACGGATGTTTCGAACTCGTATATAGTTCTTCATCAGGGACAACTATCCGTGCTGTTGCTCGACAAACGGCCAACTCCGCATTTTTTTTTAATATAGTATAAGATACATCAGATGTTGTTATAGAAAGCCGGAGCACTATTGACTTACTTTTTATTAAGAGCAATGTTTGAAGGGTGCTCAAACACTTAAAATAGGCAAGCAGGTGGCCGCCAGGACGCCACACTACTGGTAAGTAAACTTAGATCTACTTTGGAGACATGGGTACCCGTACTGACCACATATTGTTTTAAACTTTAGTCCTAATGTGAAATGGGGGATTGTTGAAATAAACACGCCTATAATCCAAGTAAAACGGAAGGTCAAAGTAAAACCTATTAAAAACTTAAACAAACTGTCCTATCTGAATTCACAGTAACTCAATTTCCTTTGGCAAAGTACAATTAATCCAAACAACAGCCTTCGGTTCGAGTACGAAGTTTTAACGAGTATAAGGCGGCTATTCGCGACATTTGCGAACTCGCATTAACGGCAATTCATCACATTCAACGGAACTTTTCCGTTCCACGGGTTAATTCAGTTCCGAGCGCCAATTGAGGGCGCTGGAAGGGTTTAATCGGCACCCGGAGGGTTAAGTTTGGGAAGGTTAAGATTTTACACAGTGACACAATTCTTGGGTTGTTCGTGATGTTTCTGGATACATAATTATATACAGTGATCAATCCAAATGGGTCAGTAGAAAGAAGTCATAAATTATAAGAAATTGGGAAATCTGTTCTTAGGAAACATGGCGTCTTTTTTAAATTTAATAAAAACTGTTTTTTTTTTTATTAATCTTATACCTACATCATTTCATACATAACCCGGTCAAAACCGCTGTAAAGAATGTTACAATACGACATGCGATTACTTACACAATTTTAACCGGATTCAATTCCCACTACGTAACCGAGTTTTGTAACCAGCTACGAAATGGGAATATTTTTTACCACTTGGAACCCAGTTACGAAGGAAGAATTGTTTGTTTTTATTTGTAACTGATTTGTAACTGGCTACAAAGTAGGAATTATTTTTCCCAGTTGGAAATCCAGCTACGTATAGAGAATTGTTTGTCTCAACTTGTAACTGGTTTGTAACTGGCTACACAGTGGGAAATCTTTTTCCCAGTTCTAAATCCCGCTACATACTAATATATATTATTTGTCTTAATTGCTACCGTAAATTCTAACATCACTAGTAACAAAACACATTGTTCTAGCCCGAAATCTGATGATCCTCCTATCGTTTTCCCTGGTTGAGTCCCTGGGTTCAGTGGACGTATATAGGCTGATGATGCTGAATATGTTAATTATTTTCGTTACATATATACAGGATGTAGTCTGTTATAGGAGCTTCAAATTTAAACGATGATTCCACAGAGTATCCGCAGTTACCTAGACTTGGGTGCTAATGCTTCAAAGTGCTTAAACTCAGATCAATGTTTTTAATCTTTAAAGCCACTTGTTTAGCCTCCTATCTGATAGGAGGCTCAGGTTGATCCACAGTATCGAGCGTCTCCCTTGACTGGGCTAACGGTGAAGTAACTGTAAAATAATCCTTAAAAGCGTTTGCAATAGCGTGCGGTTCAGTAATTGTTCGTCATCATTACTTCGTCCGCAATTGCACAAATAAAACCTTCGGTTTCCCCGAAGAGATCCTCGAAGCGTAGCCAGTTCACCACTCTCGCCGGCCGGTTAAGGCAAGACAGAGGCGGAGGCCCCGACCCATCACCCCCATCAGGATCCCCCAGGAGCACTCAGGTACGTGGGGTCGCTACCCCCCAACAGTTCGCCATAAGCTGCCCTGCGGTGATTGACTGCGCTGGTAATATGTACTATTATTATTATTAAGCCCACTCTCACCTGCCGGTTACATTCTCAGCTGCGACGCTGCGGAATCCGAGGTTCACCATTGACCATGGTCCCTGATTTGACAAGTCCGGATTACCTATTACAGTGGAGTGACTGCCATCTGACCTCCTCTGTTATTATGTACGTCTGAACAGGCAGTGGTTCAGGCGTACATATAGCAGAATGTTGCTACCACCGTTTTTTTTAATAATTTTTAACTAGTTTACAATAAAGTAGTTACAAACTGAGATACTTAATTCTCAATACGTAGCTGGGTTTCAAAGCGATAAAAAATATTCCCATTTCGTAACTGGTTATAAACAGGGAAAAAGTAGTTACAAACTGAGATAATTAATTCTCAATACGTAGCTGGGTTTCAAAGCGATAAAAAATATTCCCATTTCGTAACTGGTTATAAACAGGGAAAAAGTAGTTACAAACTGAGATAATTAATTCTCAATACGTAGCTGGGTTTCAAAGCGATAAAAAATATTCCCATTTCGTAGCTGGTTACAAAACTCAGTTACGTAGTGGGACGAAGGGTGAAATTTATAAAAAAAAAATCTAAAATCAACGCTATGATTCCTAAGAAGAGATTGCCCTATCTATTATAGTTTTTTTTCTCCCTACTGACTCATTTGGATTGATCACTCTGTATAGTAGATTTAAAGAGCACGCAGACTACTTATACTAATTGCTTTGTGAGCTGTAGAACTCGTGTTTTTTTTTGAAATATCATATATATGGTTTTTTATTCGTTTTCAACCCCCACTGTTCCGCCATTTTGAATTTCGACACACTAAATTAATAAAAAAATGCTAAGTACATAATTAAATTATAGAACCTTCTCACAAAATTTCACGGCAACCGAACCGGTTGAAAAATGCGACCGACGCGAAAACAGCTAGAATTCGGACATCCAAAAGATTTTTTGGCTAAGCTGTAATGAAGACGCTTCGCTCGCTAGGACAATTAAAGTAGAGTCTGAGATGTCTGTGGAGACATCTACAATGTAAGGATTCCAAACCAAATCTGCTGCTTAGGGCTTGTGCACAAATCACGAAAAAGAACTTCACCAAATATCACCAGCGGGGCCGAGGGGTCCAAAGGTAGCCGAAAAAACCTCGCGTGATTTCTGCACAAGCCCTTAGTGGCAGGTGGGTAAGACAATATTAGCAATGCCTGTACGTATAGAGCCCTCTACCGCCAGATACTCGTAATATAGTATGATTGTTCCAAACGAAGTTTAACTAGCTATGTCGGGCATCATTTCAATCTATCCCGAAACTTTCAATGCCAGAATTTAGCGGTTAATTTTGAAGGTTATGTGACAACTTCTGTGAATTCGTTTTAATGTACCTAGTTTTGAATTAAGTTACGCTTCAGTATCACAAGGTAAAAGTAGGTTATTGCATATGGGGTAAGTTTATTTAGTTCCTATGTCATCCATCTATTACGCTGTGAAAGGTCATAGAGGCTGTATAGGGTGACTGATTATTAGCAGAACTTTAGCAGTTCAAACGCCTTTTTTTTCACGCAAAACTTTAATAACAAAAAGGCACATCTATACACCCTAAATCTGGTATCGCGCATTCACTTTTACCTTTCAAGGATTGTGCGTCTTACACCTCCACAATAAGACCCGAGGGGCAAGTGCTCGCCCGAAGATCGCCGAAGTTTGACGAACCGCGAAGTTCCATGGACTCGCCGATTCGAAGTAATCGCTCAGCGAGGGATGATTTGTCGCAGTCGCAATGTTAATAACTTTGACACGTGTAAAAGGTTGCGTAATACTTTGACTTGTTTGGGGTTGGCCGAGTTTCCCGGCTTTTGTGTTCCAACTTGGATATTATAATAAAATGTTAGTAAGAGTTCGACAGCAATGAACGAGGCTTCGAGCTGGTAATATGGTCGGTACGGTTCTTACGTTTAATGTACCAATTCGGGAATGCATCAAGAGTCTGGAACATTATGATCGTAATAGAATGAAATGTGCGCTCATAAAGTAATACTGCACGGTTCAAATAACTGTGACCTTATAATTTTTATGCCGGCCATAACAACGAGCATAAATTTCCATCATATACGATATGGAAAACAGCACTCAACCGGGACAGCCGACATAACGGAGTTAGGTTATTCGGAACTCCCATTATTGAGGATTTGTTGCCTCCAGGGAGGTGAGAACGTACATAATCACGGAGGAAATCATTATCGAAGCTTTATTTAACCTGTTAATTAGCGGAATTGCATTCGGAATTTCGCCCAATACCCGTGTATCTGGTTTAATACGTGTTCGCGTTCAATTATTGCAAATGCTCGCATGGAATCGCTTAGAATCATACATACCTAGAGCGCCCACGATTACATGGAACGTGTATCTAGGTATGCGGGGCTTAATGGGACCGACTTGATGGATACTCTTGCCCTAGCACCTGCTTGCAGTGCGTACTAATGACGGTATTGAACTTGCGGTAGCGGAAACCAAACGTAACCAGCACGATTCAGCCATAAATGACCGCATGCCGACACGCAACTACCACCTTTAACACAAAATACACACAGTCCACTAACCATGAGCTCGTGTAAAACTATCTCTAATTTAAGAAGTGCCGCTTCCCTTCCTGTTGCTACCGCTAATGAGTTGGTAAATTAACTGGCATTTTATCAGACCGCTTTGAAGCGCGGCAGAGCACTAACAGAACGCAGACGGTTCCAAATTCAAATTCGAAAGTGCGGTATTTCGAATTCGGAATCGACGAACTCCTTGGCGTCAGTTTTAAAAAGTTACGGAATATTAATTTGCGCGGTACGGAGCGAAACAGGTCGAGATTAGCGGGAACTCTCCAAGCGCGCGCTCCTAAAACACTTTAATCTATTCTATTTAAGACTGGCTTTTTCACACCTGAACCGGGTGGTGTTTTAAAGCGAATTTACCCCTCTTTGTTACGAGGTACGTGTCTGCTAATTCGTTTACTCTTTGCGAGGACTCTAATGGGAGGGCTTTTCTCGCAATTAGCCGCAATTAAGATGGCTCGTAAGGAAATGCGGGAGATTCCCGGCCATCGAAGCCGCAATCGATTCAAATTGCTGGTGTCGCGAACACCACGAGTTGTTTTGGTATCCGTTTAGAAAAAAGATAATGTGAAAGATCTTTCTTTCCTACAGGTTAATAATGTTATACAGTCAGTCAAGAAAGTGGTCTATAACTTGATGAAAAAGAGTCGAAAAGCGGTAGATTTTTTTGCCTGATTGCTTTTTATACCTTTTAATATTAGATTTCAACCGCTTATACTGCAATACATACCTGAAACAACAAAAATAAATTCATCAATATTAATTTAAAACAAGAAAACACACACGAAATTCCTAACGTGTTCAACATACGAGATCCACGGCAGTCCTTAAGACAATCTATAAACATGTAATTTCCTCAGGCAAACAAACATGTTGTCGAGTTACATATAATTCTATTTGTTGTTGTAATAAATTGGCAGTAATATCTTAGCCGTGAAAAACAAAGGGAGGCAATTTACCGCTGCTTACATAAGCGGCTGTACAAGCGGCGTTTAGTTATTCAAATTAATGTTTTGTGAATTGCGTTTAACTGATCCGGTGAAGGGATCGCTTAGCGAGGCTTTTATTCGGTAATAGCGTCGCGCGTGATGTTTACACCCAACTAAACGCCACTTAGCACCTTAAAAGCTGAGAATCCAGCGCTTGTGTATGGAAAAAGATAGGAAATCAGGAGTTAACGACAACTTTAGTTTCACAATTCAACGTTTGCTGGGAATACTTAACTCTTCCGATCAAAAATCCGTCCACTGCACGCTGGGTAGAGATGTACCGTTTTCGAAAACGTTTCCTGATTTGTTCGAGAACGTTCTATCTCTAACGGGTTGTGTTTCGTTTAACATAAGGTACGAGTACTTATTTAAAAATTATTTAATGTAATTACCGTATTTAAATTGAGGTCGGTTTTGTTTTCTCTGTCATAAAACTTGAATATAACTGTCATTATTTTTGCCGAACGACTAGGTACACCTTATAGTTAAAGCAGTAAAGAAAAATAAAGTAGGTACATTGAAAAGCTCCGAGCTATATGCAATCATTTTCTGCTGTTTTTAAAATGAGACCGTACTTGCCCTTAAATTTATTATAAATCAAGTATCCAGTGGAATTGAACAAAGATACGCAAATGGTACGTCAGCAATAAAAATCTAACTTAACGGCATATTCGAGAATATCCAATCGGAGGCCAACGTATTTGTTTCCCCAATATAAATTAAATAAACGTCGGGTCGAACAAAGCCAATTTTAATTTTATTAAAACTTTCGTGAGACATATTTAATTATTGTATTAAGCGGTTTACACTCACGTGAAATTGTCAGGAACGGCCCGACATGATGAGTGACGAGTTTGCCGCGGCGGTGTACGGGCAGCCGTCCCTGATGAAGGGCTCCATACGAGTTCGAAACATGTCGGGCCGTTCCTGACAATTTCACGTGAGTGTAAACCGCTTAATACAATAATTAAAGCCAATTTTACAGTTTTCCAGCTAAAAAATAAAATCGACAAAACAAACAAGCAAAACGGCTGCCTAAATAGCACTTTTACTATATTCATTTTGTCAAATGCTTGAATTCAATTTAAGTTACAATACGCGGGGCCAACATTGAAATGGAACGAAACGAAAAAGTTGGGTTGATAAAAAATGCGATTGTGAAGTACCGAGTCATGTTCAAGTATTGTTCTTGATAATATAAAGATTTATATGTTAATGGGGGTTTTATTCGAGGTTATGTTTTTAAGGTTATGTTTTAGTTTTAAAGATGGTGTCTTGGGTGGTCCGGCCACCCGGCCGTGTCGATAAGCTAGCGGGCGATAGGGAAGTGCGTTACATGTCGATTTTATCGATTTAATTATAACAGGCGCGGGCATCGATAGCGCGACAAGCAAGCTTAATGCCGAGATAGCGCGGCGCTTTTGACGGTTTTATGTTCGATAAACTTGGGTAATGTTACTGTTTTTTTTTATTTGTTCACAGGCTAGTCAGTTTTTTGTCAAAATATGAAATAAAAATAATTATAAAAAAACACTCCATAAATTTTATATTGTAGTTACAGTAGCCGGCAAACAACTTGAACCAAAAGGGGGGATCTGCGCATGTAAATTTGTACGTAAATCGGCTACTGCGCAGTCAAGGTCACGGTCAAGAAGTTTGCCGGGTACTGTACCTACTATAGATACATATGGTAAAATAGAGAAATCAATCGAAGATTTTTTTTATATCTTGTAAAAGATATGAAAAGACTTTCTTTTATTAAATGTAAGAAAAAAATAGTTATTATTATTATAACATCCACATAAAACATGTGTTACAAAAGAAAACCACACTGTAAAAATATTGAAATCCGCGGCCGCCGACGGCCGTTTTGAGGTTAGATTGCGATCCCGAATTTTTTCTCCCCTGAACTTAAATAACTTATCTGTTACAAATGACAGGCGGTCGCGGCGTTATGACGCGCGATCAATCAGCGCGACAAATGGGGTTACGCATTATCTAGGATTTCTTACCGCCCGAGCCGTAGGTACGACGAGGTTAGCGTAAACTAATTTATAATGTAGGATAATGTTTAAAATTATATTCTATTTAACATTTCGGATTATGACACAATACAGAATCATATAATAGATAGTTAGATAAATAGGTCTCTATTGCACGGTACAAGGATTACTAAATACATATTATAATCGTCAAAATCTAAAAAAGTTAATGGAGTTGCGTTGGTCACTTGATTTTCTTTTTCATTCTTGAAAAGTCACTAATTGTAGCTTAGTAAATCGTTGTGTAAGTAAGGGTTAATAATAAAACTACAATATAATATTATCGTTTTCTCATCAGACAATTCAAAAATAAGAAAACACTTTTAAAAACGGATGTCTTATGTAGCGCTGTTATTAAATTACATAATAATATTTCGTACTTGGTACCGGAAAAAAATTGCGACAAAAAATTAGGAAGTCAATCAACATATATGGTTGTTATAGGATTAAAAACTAGTCACCAATCTGTTACCACTTGCGGTATATTATTTAAACCTTTATGTAATGTGATGACTGATGAATTGTCGATAATTATGATCGGTTGCGGTCTAGAATCGTATTGATGTTATGCAAATGACTGATTGGCCGGTGATTAGATAATCGGCAATACCACATTACCACATAACATGGTCAAATCGCAATTGATGCCATCATAAATAGTGTAATGTTGGTTTTTATAAATAAAGAATTAAGTATAGAGGTAAATAGCACAAATCGAAAGACGGTGCGAATCACATTGTTCTTAAAAAGTAATGCCCTTTTGATTGCTCTTTGGTCTAAATTGCATTAAATCCAGAAAGAGTCCAGAGTCAGTCCACATATAAATTACTATCTTAAGTACATTATTAATTAGCACTTAACAGTCAAGCAATGTTACTATCCGAGTTGTATTTTTAGCCACAGAGTAATCAGTATATCCGTTTCTTTACTGTGTCTACACACATTTTATTAGCTTTTGACTACAGCACGGCCAAGTTAAGTTTACATAGAATAACCTAGCGGTCTACAGAGAATAATCTAGTGGTGTTTAAATTATGTAGGTTAATTCTGTAACTTACGAATCTAAGGCATCTTAATTGGATAAACACTGATCAAGAAAATCAAGACACCGGTTTAGTAGGTACCGCTTAGATTGAAATGGTAAATCTACCATTGTTGTTATTAATGCTATATGCCTTGAGCTTGATATAAATGAAATAATATTATAATTTTCATTTCAGTTTTCCCTTTAAAATAATACGAAGTATCTCGCGTACCTACTTCTCTGCTTGGGCCGTGGTCCGAGAGTGATTTATGCAGGCGCACACCGCAATCACGCGCCATTGTGCTTCGGCCGCAAGACGGCGCCCTTCGGGCCAGGGGCTTGCGAACATACTGCCAAGTGACATCAGGACTGTGTCCTAATTTCTCGCTGAGGACTCCAAACGCCCCAGTGTTCCCAGGGTCGACTCCAATGTAGTGACTTTAGGTGCGGTGCCGTTAAGTTCTCTCCATCTAAAACGAAACCTACGTGGCTCTCGAAATATTGCCAGTGTGAATATTTAAATAATGTTAGGTCTTACTTAACGTCGCTTTTCATTCCCTTCCTAACTCAAAAAAATATAGTCAGCTGGAATACGTTTGAAAGAATTACTAATATTACTTTAGCGTGCTTTCGGATTTAAGTATTTCCTACTCGTACTTTGGAAACTCGTAAAAAGTTAAATGCCCAAGTCCATGTCGAGCGAATATAAAAGAAAGATAAATATTATGAAACTCTGGGTGTATCTGGAATTATTCAAACATAAGCCAATTAAGAATTCCACTTTGTTCTTCAATTCGATGAACACAAAGAAAAAATAAATTAAAAACATTATGTGCAAAGTGAACTGCCGGAGTGTTCAAAGCGGTTTCATTGATACTATATAATGTAAATGTATTATTAAAAATTAAAAATGTACTTTTAATTTACTTTGATGTTTTGCAATTTCCATAAAACACGAGTATATTATAGAGGGAAAAATGACTTACGCTTTATGTAACCCCGCTTTTAATTTAAGAGGTTATTTTTATCAGAAATTTATTTTTGTTTTGTTTAACGCCGGCAAATATTCTGTAATTGAGTTACCCGTAAACATTGATACAATAAATAGGTTAATGATACCGCAAACACGCAATTCTCGTTGCCCGCCACATTACCCTGTGTACAGATTAGAGGTATATCGGTATAATACAGCGCTCAGGTATGCACGCGCAGCGGTTTCCGCAATCTGAGGTCGCCCGCACTTGCGGCGGCCGGCGTCTGGCAACAGCCGTGCGTGCGGAAAAAGCACGTCGCCCACATTGTTTGTCTATGGTTTGTTACTCGCGGAACGACTGCCAATTTCAAATTACGAACGCTCGTTGTTTATTCAATTTTCTCCCCGCGCTCCGGCTGACAACTCCGTAATCGAGTCGATCCGTTCCCATCACTACTTGATATCATTCATTCATTCACTGCGTTGACGTGTATTTACGTGGCGAATATCTTTACCGTCTACGTCTCCGCCCACGAGCGGCCACTTTTTGCCATTTTCAATTCGTCCGACGATCAATTAGACAGGCTTAATGGATTCGGATGTCGTGGACGGTGATCGATCACGCGGAATAAGTACATTAAGCAGTAGTAAGAGGATGTATCCGCCATTGCTTCGGTCGCAGCTGATCGATGGGGTCGCGAAACGTCAACGGACACTACTTTTTTCAGGGAGCACTTAGGCGCGTAAGTGCTTAGCCGTTTGTAGAAAAACGGTGCATATTTAGCTATAAGCGTGAATCGGCAAATTTTAACAACCGATTGCTACAACAATCGTTCTTTTAGTTCATTAAACATGAACACGCGTCGCATTGATTTTATACGGTTCACAAAAGTTAAAAGATATTATTTGAATAGTGAATAATTTACATTGTTACGTGGCGAATGAATATAAAATTTTACGAGGCAAATAATGACGGTAGCATTAAAATATAATGAATATGAGCCCGACTAGCTTCGTTTTCGTGCATCCGATGGTAAGTGATGTAGTCACGGAAATGACAGTGATTAAAACCTTACGAAAAAAAAGCACAGCGCGTGTTTGCTTTTACGCTATAATTATTTCACACGTCATTGCCGGGTTTACTCGACGAGAATACATTATTTCGTAACATGCTTGCTTTAAATGGAATGAGCGCGGCACGTGAGATTTTACGAAAAAAAGACGTTTTTGGTTAATTATAAATTGAATGGCGCTGAAATCCATATTTCTGTTTTCGCGAATTCGTTTTATTTTATTGGTACTGAACACATTTCTCCATATTATTCCTATCAATTTGGTAAGTAAATAACGGCGGAACAGCAGACGTCTGCGTTCCGTTTCCGCCGACGCATGCGGGCGTGTAAATAACTCGATGCGGACGTAAATTATGTGGAGTGATCTTCAATGAGCGGCGCCTTTATCCTCACACCGAACGCAATCACACATTTGAACTTGGAATGCAACTTTTGATTACTTTTTAACAGTTGAATGTGACGGCCAGGAATATGAAGAGTAGCGTTTTGAAATTGGAACATCAATTTGTATTATGTTTTTTTTTTATTAAGTATTCAAACTTGGAACTAATCTGTAACGTCTTCAATGACATACTTGAATGAAGTTACTAGTAATAGAGCATATTCTCAGTAGGTAATATCAAAGTAAATTAAATAGAAGACCTCTTTGAACATAATTCAGAAGCGCTTAAACGTTCGCCGGCGCTGTACGTGATCTAGACGCTGTAAATATTCGTCGATTAGCGCGAACCACATCTGAGGAAAAGGGAAGTGCACATGACTGAGATGGATTAGCGCCCATTAAGCGCTGTTATGTGTAAAAGCCTTATGTATGACTTAGTGGCGGTATTATGTACCTACACAACTATCTACTGATTTCGCAGTCTATTATGGCTATGCAAGACAAGTAAGTACAAATTCATTACATTTTCTAGTAAAAGGTACGATGCTTATTATTTTATTATACCTCTAGTATTTTGTTCCCTGTTCTTGGAAGAACATTTTACCAATTTCAGTCAAACCTTTGTTTATGCAGTTGAGTAAATAATATATTTATAACAACAAGTAAACTTAATTACTTTGTATATATGTTATAATTTTCAATAAAATGGAATACTATTTTGTCCTTTCTTTCATCATAATACTTTTATTATGTTGCACGAAATGTAATAGCAGTGGATATACCCTGATTCAATAGAACAAATCGTTAAAAGTGTATTAATATTTGCCAACCTTAAATAACTGTTTATTTTGTTCGCATTAATCATCGATGATTTCATACAGTTCACCTATTTTTCTTCACTTTAGCTTCTTTATCTTAATCAGAAAGCTACTTAAATATTTAATTTACGTTCGAGAAGAGACGAGCATGAAATCTTAAATAATAAATTGGTTGCTTAACCATGTTAAACCTTAGCTGATTAAATTTTCTGTGAAAATTAGTTCAGACGTTCGCAAGACATTGTTTAATTTTATATCACTACAACGACAAAAGAGAGACAATTTAGGATAGTAATTCGGCCGTAACGTTGGCAATCCTGATTTCAGTAGCGAATTACACTCTTCCAGAATAAATCTTCTGAATTACGAACATAATTTGGCAACATGAGTTGCCAGTATCATTTTTAAATAAATACGTTCGGAAACTTAACTTATCATGTTGAAATAAAAATAAAAACATTACAATGCTGGAAATGTTGTAACCACAGACTAAATAAACGTACAAATAGGTCGAGACGGGCTTGTTAACAAGGCGTGTTTATGTTAATTTGGCGTTCCTTTATACGCATAACCGAAGTTTAAACTCGGTGATGCTCGTGTTTGTCTTGTCTCTGACATTATCTCGAAGGTAAAAGGCTGAGTCAAACGCCTTGTACATAATATATTATTATGAACTTAGTACGGATAGTTTGTGACGTTTTGATCTTCAACTTCTGCATTAAGAGTTAAGTATTTACGTTTAAGTTTGTGTTCAATTTTACTGAGATTTTACAGAATAACTAAATAGTGTTGTAAGAATATTTTAGTAAATGCATAGTTGAACGTTTATACAATTTAAAATGAAACATTTAAATAAGATAACTCTATTTCTTAATTAATTGCTATTGTATCAGACTAAAGTGTAAAAAAAGTTTAAAATATTTTTTATTAATATAACCGGGCAATGGCGGCGCATTTCGTCTGCCAGTAATTTATTGTCTGGACAAGTTGTGACGTCGACCATTGAGCGCGGTTATTTATGTACAGCGGAAATGCTTCCACCTATTTTATTCACTCGCATTAACTTTAAAAATAATTTTGTTTACTCATAATAAACCATTAGGTACAAATCATCATTTTATCACGAAGATACGATGTATCTCGATTAATCTCGACTGAATTTAAATATACCAATTCCCAACTGTTCTATAATTTAAAATAGGAACGAAACCAGCGAGTACATACCGCAGCATTTTTTTTTCTTAATAAAATCTAACGGCTGCGATACTGGCCGCAAACAGCCGCCAATTAGGCGAAAGTTATGGCCGACCTAGCATAATAGTGGCAATGCGACAGGGTCCCATAACGTATCCGACGCCATAACACTTAGAACCTTGCATTAGGAAGATCCCATGGAATGAAATATAAACAAAGGGGGTAGGTAAATGGCTTTTGAAATTGATCAAACTCACTCAAAAGTGAGTGGGCTAAGCTGGGGATTACGGTTGTAGGTGGGCGCATGAAAGGTGATATAAAGGTGCGAAACATAATATATCCCGTCTTGATCTTGCGCGGGATTCCTGCGAACTGACAATCTCTAATCTGTTACAGTTTGCGCCAAGCCAAACTGGATTTCCGGAGCTTTTGGAATTATTTTTCACAAAATGTATTCATGAATTTTCGGTATATTAACATTCAGCTGGCTTAAAAGCCAAAATAATTGCCATTTAAGCGTGCTTAAGTAGAAAGTATAAACTGTACTAGGAGTAATATAAAGTAAATTTGGGTCACCTAAATATTTTATTTACCACCAAGCGAGTCTTTTATCTCGTTAAAAAATAATCCTCTCAGGCTTCTTAATGTGGTGATATCTCGAATAAGCCGAAATAAGCTAAAATAAATAAGCTATTTAGGGTTAATTTTGTGCACCATCCTTATATCGTTATCGGGCGAGGGCAGGGTTGTTTGTTGCGGCTTAGTGGACTAATGAAGGACATGAACCCAACTACCCTACATTAGCAGCCCTTAAACTGTTAAGGGGGTGTCCAATGCTGAGCTAGGTTGATGACAATCCTCTGATTTATGAATCAACAAAATTACTGGTTTTAAAATGAAACCCATAAGATTCGTTCCCTTAGTAGTAATTTAAACTCTAACACGATTTTCATGATGGAGGTTCAATTTAGTTGTATGGCGCGTAGTGATTTTATATTGCGTTTGTTTTTAGTTCATAAACATGTATCACAAATATATCCTGGTCACGGCACCACAGATGTAAAAAATACACTAATTGCAAATCGGGCTTCAAAACTAGTTTCCACTAGTTTGACCCGGCTGGCCCGAAACGCGGTGGACTACGGCATTATAAAGACAAACGACCACTCCCAGCGCGTTACTGCTAAAAGGGTTCGCGTTAATTGGGGCCTAGTCGCCGGTACATGACGACTCATATTTAGGTTGAAGTATTTAAAATGATTAAAATGTGATGCCGCACCTGAACCGAGTTATGACTTACTTTACTATTTACTATAGCTACCTCTCGTTATAGATAATTTCTTTAACAAAAATGGAAAATAAAGTAAACAAAAGGAAATTTGAAATCACAAAGAACATTGGGTTCGACATTCTATTTGCTTTACATTTCAAGAAGTGTTTATGTAAGAACTATACTAACAAAACCATATGATAAATAAGTAACAATAACGGTTTCTTTGTTAAAATGAAGCCTCGAAGCTACCGAACAACTTTTTTGAAACAAAGCAACTTCCTAAAGAGAAATCGCTCGAAACTCCAGAAGATCAAACATAAATAGGGAAACTGCGATGCATCTATTTCCAATATTTCCGCTCGGCTTCATTGCTTTTTCAGACTCCAGTAACGCTTCATCTAAGTATTTTTTACGCTCTTTTTAAACCTATTTTATTATCCAAGCTCCTTAAACCGTTTCCCGACGAATTTCCATTTTCCAAAGGCTGAAGCGAAAGGGTTCAGGCTTCCCCGCTAGTAATAAAGTAATTTATCCACTTCCGATAACAGGGTAATAATCCCCGCGCGTCCCCGAGTGAAGAATATAGGGAATATGAGGAATAAATACGGTTTACGGCCGAGGAATGATTTATTGGGTTCAGTTTGTCTTTTGAGTGGCTGGCGAAGTGAGCGTCTGCTCGGGGCCTTCGGTCTGTTTGCAGATGTCGGTTAGAAGTTCGGTAAAAGGAATCGGCATTTGTATGGACTACGCTCAATACAAATCGGGACGGTTTCCAAACTTTATGAAAATTGCTATGGGATTGAGTGCCGGCGACATTTACAACACACTATACGAGTATATAGTTGGTTTCAAATATGTTACTGAGTATATGTGTGAGTATGAAATATACCACTGTTATCAAAATGATTAACTACATTTTATAATGTATCATTAATTTTAATGCATTCAGCATAATTTATACTATTACATTTACATTTCAGGAGAATTTCTAGACTAATTTACGATATTATCTGAATTTAGTATAATTTATCTCCACGGGGTCACCAGTTACACAAATGAATACATCGTTGCTAATTTAACATTCTATTTACAAATTTAGAACTTAAATTCAGTAATGAATTTCACAGATGTTTATCAAATGTAAAACAGGGCATAAGATTCTCCCTTGAGTAACTCTAACAATAAAAATAAAATGCTTCAGCTTCAGAAGCTTCGGCGAATCAAACTAACTAAAAATCCGGGTAAATCCTGTGCTAACCAGTACCATGAGGATTTAGCGCGTGCTCGTGCCGATAAGACGCCTTGCAAGTGCATCGCCGGGAACGCAGGAGGTATTGCGGTATTAAAATACCGAGGCCCGTTCGGAAACTACTTTTCATTATTTCCTGCAGTCATGCTATTTCTTAAGGGGGCGGCGTACAGTTGTCTTTTTACAAAAGTTGGTAAACAATCGAAGAGTATTTTGAGGAAGTGTTTGGCTAAGTATATGAGAAGCAAAAATATATGTTTTCTTATATAATAAGATGCGTTTTACCGCTCTCTGAGTAGGAAAAACTACAAAAACCATAATGTAGCTAAAGATTTCTGTGTTTTAAGTAAGTTTTTATACGTTTGATTTTTTGTATATCATTATCATACAGTTTCTTTTTATATTTTTGACGCAGCTAGTCTGTTAAATGCGACAAGAAAGTGTAGAAATTAAAAGGTGGCAATACTTTAATGTCGTTCTGTTTTCTTAGATTGTTGGACTAAATCCATTTTAATTTAATAGTGCTTAAAATACGGTACTTCTGCTTTAAGTGAAAGACTTTGCGGCAAAGTTCTCGCTTGGGACCGGTATTTAATCACTCCAGGGTTTCTTCCGAAGCCTTGCGTTAGCTTGCGCTTCAAGGCCCATTTTAAGCTCTTCAAGATCCCCTAGAATGGCCAATTGTTTTTATTTATTGGAGTTTAAAAAGGATTCGATGGGCGCCCATTTATTATGCTTGATTTAAATCGCAGTTATGCTCATTGTAGTTTTTATGTTATTGTTTGTAAGAAATGTTATCTTTGAACTAAACCCAATGAAGTGTCCATACTTAAGATACGTGTCGTAATGCTCGTTTTCATCTTATTGTTATATTGTTGAGTTTAGTGGAGAATGTATATTTTTGCATCATCATCATAATTATCAGCCGATAGACGCCTACTGCTGGACTAAGGCCTACCCCAAAATTCTTCATCCAATTTCTGCCTGCGATCGTAACCAGAGTTTTCACATGTTCCAATGCAAAGTGCATAAAATGAAACGATGATACAATAGCATAATGCTGATTGTACGTTAATGTCCACGGTAAAATAAAGAAGCCAAATTTCCATACACCGACGAGTAGCCGCCAACAACTAATCTCGAATAGGTTGAGATATTCATAAGGCAATAATCATTATCCGGCGGGGACGCTGAATTTTGCAGCAATGGAGTAACAATCGATTTAAGACGTACTGGGAAGTTTGTTGGAAGTTGCCTGTTTTGACATGGAGATGGAAATTGTATGGGATAATATTCATAGTTGTAATGGAACATTTAACCCGTTCTCCTGAGTGCAGAATACAGTAACTATTATCGTTGGTATAAAGTGTCTCTTTCTAACGAGTATACGGAATATATAAGCTGAACGTGGCTGAACGTACACTCTTACACACTTTTACACAATATCATTCTAAAAAACAGTTAAAAATATTGGGCAAGTGCGAGTCTGACTCGCGCATGAAGGGTTCCGTACCATAATCTATAACAAGTTTGTTGTATGGGATCTCCCCTTAAAATATTTATTTTATTTTATTTTATTTTTAGTATTTGTTGTTATAGAAATACATCATCTGTGAAAATTTCAACTGTCTAACTATCACCGTTCTTGAGATACAGCCTGGTGACAGACGGACGGACGGACGGACGGACGGACAGCGAAGTCTCAGTAATAGGGTCCCGTTTTTACCCTTTGGGTACGGAACCCTAAAAACGATTTTAGTGTTAATTTTATATTGATCATAATTATGTACCTATATTGACCGTCCTGTGAAGAATTTACTATAGCACGTAAGACTAAACAGCTTTAACGTGACAGCCTTAAAGCTGTCTGATAATTGAAGAACGTGACGTATCTTGGTGACCAGAGTAGGCTCTGATTTTGGGATAAGTGGTCCCAACTGTAATTGAAATTGAAACTAGCTGTCCGCGGCCTGAATCGAACCTAGATTTCAGGCAGGCTGTTGCCAAAAATCTGATATGACCAAAGACATTTCTTAAGATCTTAATTGTTCTTAATTTTTAAAGCAGCGTTTCCATTTAAATCTGAAACGCGATGGTAAATTGTTTTTGATATCTGATTTGCCAATCTAGGCTGAGTACAGAACAATCAAATGGTCTGTTACATTTTTCTTCGATAACGTAGTTTCCAAACGGTGACAGTGTCGGGTCAAACAGGATCGTATGTCAGGGAAGTAGGGCAGTGCTCGTCCCTTATCGCACAAACAAATGCCGCGTTTAAGGGAGCCATGAATAACGGGGACGGCGGTAAATCAGCTGATCGCGTTTTATGGAATTTGGGGCGGTGATGTGACGTCATTTGGAAGGTTTAGGGTTAGCACGCAGATGTTTACGGGTCATGCTGAATTGTTATCTGCGAATTCTAGTTCAAGTCACCACATACTACGTAGTAGGTAGTCTTCGTATGATCGCATACCTGTGGGCCTATGATGGTTGCTTTTATCACGCGATGACAGTGACAAAGCATCCGTCACGTGACAAAATGCGAGTGTGAGTGACAGATGCTTTGTTACTTATTTATCACGTGATAAACGCAACAATCACAGCCCCCATGCCAAGCTCCGCCTTTCGCCTTTGCTCGGGCGAAATTAGCGCGCGTTTGTCGCTATTCGTTGCTGGATATAAGCGTCGGTCAGTCGTATTACCACGCCCCATAGCTAATGCATCGTGTTTTACACAAACGATCAATAAAATTCTCCGTCTTATTTTGCAAATATCAAAAGAGAATCGTCCATAGTCTTTTAATCTTCTGTAGTTTTTAACTCGACTACGAGGTGCCTGCAACTTAGTCGTCAAGTAAAAGCAGCTATCCCTGTACCAAAATTGGTTAAAATTAGCCCTGCCGAGCCGTTTCGGCGTGATGATAGGACAAAATTATGAACAACAGATCAAAAACAAAACACGATCCTGCATCACGCTATAGATTTTAACTGAAAACATGAGTCCTCCCTATAGAAAACTGATTTACAATACAGATCTAGAATTTTACTATAGTACAGATGACTATTAGATCCAAATTATTCTTTGTGCAAGGTCTCTTGTAACAGAACCTCCTATTATAAGGGGAGGGGGAGGGGTATTGTGGCAGCACTGTAAATCTGTCGCGCTATCCTATTAAGATAGCATCAGCAATTCGCTCTCCCGGTCATAAGTAATCCGCGAGGGTTTTTAGGTGTTTTGCCTCGTTCGATGGCAAACGAGGTTTTTTAATGATCTGTAAAACGATTGGGCTTCAAAATATTTAGAATTTTGATCTTTCATTATATGCTAGAATCCTATCTTATAATTGTCACCTGACAGCTTAATTCTATCTTATAATTGTCACCTTTGGATGACAGCTTAATTCAGCTACTTTTTATGAAATGTCAAAAACGATCTGTTTATGAAGTTTCTATGAAGATACTGGCTTGTGACGTCATAAACATTTATAGTACCTAAACACATCTTTTTTTTTGCCCAATAAAAAATACTATAATCATCAAAAGTTGGTGGTTTATAATTTATTTTCCTTCGTATATTTTTGAATGTATGTTTAGTGGTTTAAAGGATACAATTTATTTTCACTATAGTCAAATACCGTATTGACGACGAGCTTGGCGCAGTCTGTAGTGCACCCGCCGACTAAGCCAGCGGTCCTGGGTTCGAATCCCGGCCAGGGCAAATATTTGTGTGATGAACTCGAATGTTTATGCTTGGGCCATGGTGTTGAGAGCTAATTTTTTCTTAGTAAGAATCTATTACCTTACTCATTCCTATTTGTTCGGTTTCAAGTTTAAACAGTCACTAGTTTTTTTTTAACTATAGTAAAGAAAAAAATACGTGGCCGAAGTTTCATGCACTTTTTGCCTTATGTTTGAGAAACATAAGTTTCTCAAAGTAGGTATCGACGTTATACTGATTCAGTAAAGTAATGTTAGTCCCATTTTTTCCCGCACGGTTAAGTATGTCGTGTTTACATCTGACGTTTCGTGCCAGAGAACACGAAATTGAATGTATAACGTGTTTGCGTGGTAAACGCGTTCCTTACTTTGAAATTATCATATCAGCTATTTTTGTTTAATGGAATTAAAACCTTATTAGCCTGTGTCACGGTTTGTTTTTGAAACTGAATGAATCGGTGAGATGCTGTTTCTAGATTTTCGTAGTAGTCTTTTATGCGCGTGGGCAGTAAATAATCCTTTAATTGTTGGTCGGGCGTGTTTTATGTCGCGCTACGTGTACGTAGACGCGTGCTACGGACGCTACGCCGTAGCGATGTTCGTAGTAATGTGCAAAGGATGTATAGTGTATTTATAGTACGCTGTACTATGGTTTATATTAGAAACTAAAGCATATTTAAAAAATTTATGAGCAAAATTGTATTCAAAGATATTAAGAGTAGGTATGCACGTGAATAATAAACATTTGAATAATTAGGTACATTGTTATAAAATTTTGCTAGTTTATTGGTAAGGTGTTTAAAGTTTAGTTTTTACTTATATTTAATAACCAGCTGTGCCCTGCGGTGTTACACGCGGGTTATCGGATAAAAAATAGCCTAAGTGTTATCCAGGCTATCAGCTACATGAAAATTGGTCCAGCCTTTTGAGTGCGAAGAAGTAACACAATTACAAATTTCGCCTTTATAATATTAGTGTGATAACATACATTTAATAGTAATCAAACATATCCAGCATTTTTTTTCAGAATAAAACTCTGTTTTGTATGAAATAAATGACTGTTCATTTTCTGTTTATTATATAATACCTTCAGAACACCCAAATTTCAAGAAAGCGTGGCAGACTTTAAATTAACGCCGTCACCACAGCACCACAATGACAAGATCATCCGCTTAAGATTCAAAAAGCAAATTTGAATTACGAACGTTGGAAACGGTCGTTTTAATTCAAGCTGCAGTGTTGTTTATACAGACGGGAGTTATGGAATTAAATTAAAAGGGAGAATTTACTGCGGAATTATGCGCGGCGATGTGGCTGCGCTGTCTGTACGTAAGTTATGTCGGAACAGGATAGTGCGCTCGCTGTTTATCACGGCTTGAATGCGCTGTGGCCGTGAATGGGTTTGAGATGTTTACAGTCTTAAGCTATCGCGAACGTTTTTAATCTGTGGTGATTTGACCTACATTGATTACTGTTTCAATTAGTTTAAGATGTAATATCATCACTATCATATCAGTGGATAGACGTTCACTGCTGGACAAAGGCCTCCCCCAAAGTTCTCCACAACGATCGGTCTCGCGCCACTCTCATACAATTTCTGCCCGCGATTCTAATCAGGTCGTCGGTTCACCTTGTTGGGAGCCTTCCCACGCTGCGTCTTCCAAACCGCGGTAAATGTAATATAAATAGTAAACATCATCTGCCTTACGATGGGTCTGTTTAAAACGTTTTAGTCAATTCTAAACTACATCGGACAGTTCATAGACATTATATAGTCTCCTTGAAGACCGTTATATGAGCAAATGGCGTTATTACTATTTTAACTAATTTGAATAAAGTTGTAATCCATAATTTATGAATAAAATTCCAAACAACATGTCTGATGTTCCCGTCGACGTGTAAGGGGCAACGAAACATGTTCACACCGTTATTATGTTAACCAATTAAACATTCTAACAACTTAATTCTATTTCGTATTAAATATTAAACACAAGTAGAGTCGACAAACGCAGCGGAAGTCGAATACAGGCCAGGACTAAATTCGACTTATCCAAAAACATGAAGCCATAACCTAGATTTCCCCTATGTCTACTTAAGCGATGTGCTCCATTTGATTGTTTTTTCATGATTGATATGATCAATATAATCTATTTTAATAGTTACGTAAACCTTTCAGTGTCGCTTAGTGCAGTTTTATTAACATAATTCGATATAATCTACATTTGAGATATGGAAAGAAAGAAAGAAAGAAAGAGAAAGAAATACATTTATTCGTGACGGACGAGACATAAAACATAATTACATAAAAAGTGTGACAGAAATTATAAGACAATAAAATAAAACAATAAGCAACTATTTTTATGGCTGTGCCACGAAAAGGTCCCACCTCAGCAAGATGCTAGCGCTAGAGAGCCAGCGCTGATCTTCCGGTGGGACCATAGGTGGCGCCACGTAGGTGGCGGTATGGTTGGGGATATCTCGTCGAGTTAGAATCCTGTTTAGGTATAACAGACAGCCCAGTATGATGCAGAGCATGCATGGAGGCAGAAGAAACCACCAGTCATATTCTACTAGATTGCAAACAGGTAGAAGGATACAGGATGAACTAGGATCTCCAAGTACCGTACACGAAGCCATAAGCAACATCAAGGCTTTGCTTAGGTTCGTGGAGGAGTTGGGGTAGTTGGAGTAGCGCTGCCCCCTTTTCACGCAAAATAGGCACGTTGGATGTCGACTTGCGGAAAATGCCCAGCGCAACTAACTAACTAACTAACTAGAATCCTGTTTATAGTTATGAGAAACCAGTTCAAAATATATATTTTTCCCCCAGGGACAAAAGAATATTTTTCATCGAAACCATGGTATAAGAAAACAAGGAATGGCACTCCGGTATGACAGGTGGACTTTCGACGTCGCTACGATTGGTTCTGTCAATCCGTGTCTGTGTTGCCAGTGGTGGATCACAATACTCCCCGATTCCCTTGTTACCTGTATGAATTTCATAAAATCGTGAGTGTTCTAAATCAATTATGACAACAAAATAAAATTTAGTCAAAGAACATGACAACTGTACTACATAAATGCATTTTTTTTTTGTAAGATTGGCGGCAAAAAAAAAAACCGTATAAGTATTTTGTTACCATAAAGCTGCAACCTAATCACCTTGTTTTCTTAAACCATGATTTAAACATATTACGGATATAATATTCTCTTCGATTTAAACATATTACGGATATAATATTCTCTTCGATTTAAACATATTACGGATATAATATTCTCTTCGATTTCCGCGACTGTAACACATTTAAATAAAACAATTTAAACGGATTATATCGCGTATATTAATTATTTGAGTCTCCCTGACGTTTCGGTACCTTTACAGATACCGTTGTCAAAGGTTGACTGAGAAAATCTCAATGTTTCTCTGTCAAAGTTACATTTGTGCAAACTACCCATTTTATAAATACTTATTTAAAATAAAGGTGTTCATACATGCCAGATGGGCCTAAAGTGTAAAGACAGTTACACTGTGCCAGAAGGGCTTTTATTATTTTTATTTAAAATATCTACTAGCGGTTCACTATAAGGCTTACTGAGGAGAAACCTAAGGTACCGAAACGTCAGGGAGGCTCAAATAATTAATATAGGTACGCGATATAATCCGTTTAAATTGTTATTTTATTTAAATATTACGGATAGTTTTGACACCTGCTTGCTTTATAAGTTGCACTATTTTCGATGTTGACTGTACAGTGTCCAAAAAATACTAGAAAATATACAAGCATCTCTTTGACTTTACAAAAATGTAGTAAGTAGATGCAAATATGTTACACACATAAGACTTTTTAATTCCAAAGGCATGTGATAAAGATTTATTCGCTTTGACGTGTAGTAATGAGCGCGTGTGAACAGACAGACGAACACGTTACGAGTACTACTCGTAAAAAAGATTTATGGACGATATCCGACTACTTCCAATGCACTTTACATATCGTTTCCATCGTAAAATTACCATTTAATATTGTTATGCAAGTGTTAAGTCGAATATGGATGGGATTATTTTTATATGCCGGACGGATTTTGATTTGAATACCTTGTACACCGCAAAATAAGTTAATATTGTGATATTATATTTAAATGATAAATAAGTTACCTTATAAGCTATTATATGATACATATAATAAATTATATCATATAATCAGGTCAAATTCGTGATAGGCTAGACTTCAAATCTTATCAAACCGAAACATAAACCTATAACTTCATATCTCATATCATAAAAAAGGGTTAAATTTAAATAACTAAACGAAAAAAACAAATTTAATTACTTTACCAACTTATTACTTATTCTTTAAAAGAACTAAAAAGTTGATAATAATGTATTCCGGTTGAGAATTTGATAATTTTATAGCTGGGTACTTTGTAATTTTTGACGATATTTTTGAAGCTTCTTCATCATTATTACCACAGTCCCAATTTTTTTAATAAAAGCATGTGAGATCTTCTTTTATCCTCTTGCTGTCAAAATGTGACACAATGTAACGCGGGGATTTTTTTATGTCATAGGGGACAAACGAGAAAACGGATCGCCTGATGGGAAGCCATCACCGTCGCCCATAGACACCTGCAACACCAGAGGAGTCAAGCGTTGCCGGCCTTCCCATTACCGTAGGAGAAGTAATTTCCCTTTCTCACAAATTTTTTTTTACTTTGTATCGTCATCGAAGTTAGGCAAATACAAAAAAAAATCATCTCATTCGGTGCCCGGGTACGGGTTTTTTAACTTACAAGATTTGATTACACATAAAATGGGTCAGGTAAAACGAAATAAAAGCTTATTAAACACATTTTGAACTTTTTAATGATCACATTAGTGTTTCTGCCTTCTTTTCGATATATTTCCCACAAACAGATGTAACTGCCTTCATTTTCCAAAGAAAGCACCTCTTTTGAGTAGACGATAGTATTAGCGAGCTTAAAAGCGTGAGCCGGTTTGTGTAACTGTTATTTCATAATTAAGATAATGATTAAGTTTTAAACTATGCATATTATAATACTGCGTGTGAAAGAATTTGTGTTAAATATTGTTGATGAGTCAACGTTAATAGCATTATGTCGTTAATTTTATAGAGTTCCGTTACACACAAAGGTTTGGCATTAGATATAATTTCATATTTGAATAAATTTTATTATTATAAACACTTTCGTCAGATAAATAAATGTATTAAGCAGTTATACTGCTTATCGCAGAATTATTTTTGATCGAATATTTCATTTCGCAGAATTTTTATTCCTCTGTAATCATAAACTTTTCATAATTCTCGCAAACATCTTACAGGTGTATGTGATTAGGTTAGGTTTGTTTTATAACAATACCAAATCGTTAACGGTTTCAGAGAAAACTGTTTTCCACGAAAATACACTTCTGCGAAATGAAACACACTCAAAAGGCAGTATACTCGCTTAATTATCTCACGTTATCTCATTATTTAGGCTGCGAGTTACAAAAAACATAATATTCTAAATTTGTATTGAGAACCAATTTTCTTTCGTTTCGGGTGGTTTCGGGTCATGGTTTCAGAAAAAATAACTCAATATCGCGTAATTTTTTTATAACGTAGTCAGGTAAAAAGCTTCCTTTAATCATCTTTGGATGTCCCGCTGGTTCCGTCCCGGCGTGATGAGAGGACAAAGGAAAGTATGCCCTACAGATGGCGCCAGGCTGCGCCCATACAAAACAAAAGACGATCCTGCATCACGCTTTTAATTTTTTTCCTGAAATCAATGTGACCCTCTTGATAATTATCAATACAAATCTAGAACGTTATAATAGAAATCATGACCCTCCATAGAAAAATGATTTTTGATACAAATCTAAAATGTTATAATAGTAAAGATAAATAAATAAATATCAGACAACCTCACACAAGTCGATCTATAGTCCCAAATTAAGCTCTAGAAGGCTTGTGTTATGGGTACTAGACGACGATATACATACTTATATAGATATATAAGAACAATCATGACCCAAGCACAAATTCGAGTTCATCACACAAATATTGGCCCTGGCCGGGATTCGAACCCGGGACCGCCGCTCAGTAGGCAGGTGCTTGCAAACTGAGCCAACCGCGTCGTCATGTCGTCATAGATTTCACAAGAAAGTTTTAATAAGACTAAATGTTACATCTCACACAAACCAGAACTGTAAGAAACGTGTCCCGCCGCTATAAACGCAGCAACACCCCACAACACGAGTGTCACTGGTAACACAATGCCACAAATTGTAATAAAACGCAGCGTCATAACCCAATAAGAGGGCCGACCGCTGCTGGGCTCTAATTCCATTATAACATCCATAGGGGTAGACTCAGTAGGCACTATCTACACTAACTACATCACTGCACTAACTACAAACATTTTTTTTTATTTATGAAACATGTAATGTTATATTTTTAATGTGGGTACACACCACAATTTTTATATTAAACCATTGATACAAAAATGAAAGCTCAAAAAAAAACGGGAATCGAACACGGTACCTCTGGATTGCCGGTCCAGCGCGTTAACCTTTCTGCCACCCTAACTCCCAAGCAACATATGCTTTGTGTGTCGATCTTTGCATTGTTTATTTGAAAGGCGGCTTATATTTTTTTATAAAACAATTGAAATGGATTATATCGCGACTGAAGAAACTTATCGACTTTCTTTGACGACAGTAACTGAAAAGTTACCGAAACGTCAGGGAGTCTCAATTAATTAATATACGTGATATAATCAGTTTAAATAATTTTATTTAAATCTGTGACAGTCGCGAAAACCGAAGATAATCACGCACAATTAATATTACATTTCATTCTATTGCACCCGAGTATAGATTAACAATTAAAAGAATTTAATAAAAAAAAAAACTATCGTAAGAGTTGGTTACCATATCGCCACATATCGCTGAGAAACTGAATATATTGCTAAACGTATATTCTCCAAAAACTTTGTTACTTTTTAATAATGCTTAATTTTTATGAAAACGTTCGCATCCCGCTCCTTTCAGCAGCAACGTGTGTTCTTTAGAAAATAGAAAATGTTTTATTTTCCATGTTCTTGCGGAATTGGGCCTGTATTATTCCAACGTAAAAAACGGTAGTGAAAGAAATAATTAAGAAATAAAACTGGGATTTACGTGTTTTGAAATTGTGTTTAATTTTTCTGTCATGTTAAGTAATTTTGCTGTTAGTAGCTGAATAGACGTTTGTATGTTTTAAATGCTTACATTCATTAATATTTTACTTACCATGTCCATTATTTATTAAACCCAATAGTAAACAAAACAACTACAAACCATAGACATCTAGAACACAGGTTTCGTCCATTCACATAACGTTAGCTACATATATTTACTTGCCTATTTACTATTTCATTTCAATAAGGTTTTTGTTAACTCTGAATAGCCATTGTTACCCAATTTTCTTCATGTTATCCTCTACAAATTGCCTTTCAGCTACTTTTATTACCTTAAAATTCATTGGAACAACAAAGAAAACTAAAACATACGTCTTCCAAACAAGACCGTTGAACAAAACCACGAACAGACAACCCTAATTTATTATCCGTGTTAGGCGCGTTACCAACCCTACACGCTCACTAATCGAATTACTGATATCGACTCGGGGCATCGATTGATTCCGTAGACAGAGCGTTGATTGAACCGAACGAGCTGGAAGACGGGGCCGAACCGAATCGAGTGTCGACTCGAGTATCGACTCGGATAGCCGAATGTTGATTAATAGCTACGCTTATAGAGGCGGCTTGATTGAAAAGTCAACGGCTGGTGATTAGCATGTTCCGGGGGCTTATTGGGTTAGTCTGACGTTATTGTTGTACAAGTGATGTCGAGGAGGTTATGAGCGCCTCAAACTGCCTTGAGCCCCTATCAGAACCGCGTACTTGCTTTTATTGAGGAATAAACTGAACCAGCGTAGTCTTATACCGGGTGTTTTAATTCGCTTTTATAGCTGCGATTTGTCTCGGTTTTTAAACAAACGCTTTAATATCACCTTTTTATTGCGACAAACACACGTAGGGCGAGCTAAACGAGCAATTTACGCGTAACAACAATTAGCGGTTTTTGCATCGCCGTGCGTCTAGTTCCTGTTAATTACACAAGTGACCGCCGCCATTTTGCGAATTATTCAGCAAGATTCGTGCGAAATGGCCGCGGCTTCCGCAACACTTTAATATTAAAATAGACTAACAGCAAAAACAGCAAAGGCGCCCGTTTTGAATTATGCGAGTGTGAAACAGCGTGTTTACGGCGGGCTTTTGTGTTTCGAATGAGTTCTTAGGTTTTAGGATCCGAGCTCATACGAATACGTAGGCAATAAAGGGTTCTTTATGAGGCACGAAACGGAACAGGGTTCCGTAGGCGATGTGGTCGGGGAGCGGGAACAATGCCGAGTGACCGGGACGAGCTCGCCAAATAACTTTGCTAAATTCGCGGGCAAATGCACTGGCCGTTTCCGTTGCGGGAGACGTTCGCTATTTGAAATTCGTGTTTTAGTTTATGCCTGGCACGTTATCGAATAAACTATCGTTAAACAGCCGCAAACGATTTAATCGCGAAGTTTTGAATTTAGAATGTACGTGCTGTCTGAGCGCACAGAAGTTTGGTGTGGGAATTGGCTTATATAGCATGTAATATCTATAACACAAACAATTATTATTATTGGTATCTATTATTATCCTTCCTTAGATAAGTATCGTTAATCAACATTTGCCTGCATGGTAGGTTAGCGTATTTGACTTATTCCGAGGGAATTACCTATTTGCAATTAGATTATGGTACTTTTCACGATCTTTACCTTCTAGCGACAAGAGAAGGACAAGGAAATAAAACAGAGTACCGTTTTTTAATAAAAAGTAATAATATGAATTGTGTGAATGTGATAAAATAAATTTCCGAGCTAAAGTGAGTAAGGTACTAATATAACGTGGTACAATGTACCATTTAACATAATATTCGCCACGTTCCCAATACGTCTGAATGAAGTTAGCTGCATAGGGTATGCAAATGCGCGCTGACGAGCGTCGAACTTCCATCAAGCCATACTAGGAATGATCCGTTTTTAACCGACTTCAAAAAAGGAGGTTCTCAATTTAATCGGGATTTTCGGGGTTCTCAATTTAATCGGGAAAACGACACGTCCGATTCAATATTTTCATATTCATAGAGCCGGTTCAATATATTTTTTTTGTTTTTTCATTCATTGTCAGTCCCATTCCTATCAGGGTTAGGATCTGATGATGGGATTCCGGAGATATTGAGAGAACTCTTCAAATATTATAAGCACACCTATCAGTTTTGGGTAATATTTTTAGTAACTCATTCAGTTCTCGGAAATACGATTTACTTTTCATTTATCTCGGTTATTTTTTCTTAAGAACTGATTATTATTACGTACCTTACACTCTCCGACATGTCGAAATTACACTTAATAGAAAAACGATCACCGTCTGCAGCCGCTATTAAAAGCTCATTTTTACGAAACGCACCGCCGGCGCATCAGGCGTAGAATTAAGTCGTTTTTATCCCTTACTCGATTATAATGCGGTATTAATTCCATGTTCTTATATGTGAATTATAAGGACGTAACTGACGCGGTGCTCAGTACCCTTACCAAGGGATTACAGTGACAGTACTCGCTAGCGAATGCGTAAAGGATTTGTATGGAGAATTGTAGTTATACAAAGTATCCGCTAGGGGCACTGTACTCCATACAAATCATTTACGCTGTCGCTAGCGAGTACGGTCACGTTAACTCATGGTAAGGGTACTGATATAATAGGCCCTTTTGTGCACTAGTGATGTGCGAGTACACGTGACTGAAAGCGGGACATTAAGAGGACATATCGCTACTCCTTTTCTCAACTACCAGTTTTGGTTAAGTTTGCACCTGGTAAGTATGGGGTCGGATATAAATGAAAACTAAACTTAAAATAACCGGGTAAATGCATGACTTTAGTCGGATTTTAGAAAATAAAGGAATTGAATTGAATACAAATCAAGGTTTCGTTCTAGTCTTTTTCCTTTTCCAAAACTTAACCAATCGTAATACCTAAAATTGGAAACTGAATAAGAATAGTATATTTTATGTAGACCGTTTTCGATATTTGTGCAAATTATTAAAAAAAGTGTGAAACCTACTAGGCGTCCGTGTGCGGCGAAATTTGTAAAAATGAGTAGTGGTAATTCCCCTTAAGAGCCTTGTGAGTTTATGATGTGGACGGGATATTAGAGGGCTTACATGATGATGCCATTGTCTGATGACATTAACATAACGGTGCTAATAGTAAGTGGCGGCAACTAACGGGATATTATTGGGGGTTGGGAAGATTTAATGATTCGCTTCTGTGGCTGAAAGCTTTTGAGTCCAATACGTAGATTAGTGTTTGTTATTGAAGGCAGTGGAGACTGCATCCAAATGTTTATTGATAGGACGAATCCTATCCTAGACTACAACGAAGTGTAGTCTTGTTATTTATATGATTTTTTCAAACGTGCAGTCATAGTTATTGCAAAAAACATTTTTTTTTTTGTTCAAAGTTTGTAATCAAAGATTTTTACCTTTATCTTAATTACCTGGCACTTAAGGTCAATGAAACACATAACACATCGCGATAGACCCGGTTTAATAAGTTTTATGAGTACCAGAACTTGAGAGTATAAAGTGTTATAAGTTATAATAATGTAATTTATTTACTTTGTATACGGAAAACTGTATTTAGAAGCCAAACAATTCTACTATTCTGTATCTGTTAATCTATTTGACTAAATTTGGCTTTCAATAGGTTTGGAATGGTTGGAGCAGTATGGCTACTGTCTCATTACTGGGATGAGTACCAGAATTAAAGCCCTTTTGAAGCATAGTGGGACAGCTTGAACCGGTACATGTCCCAGTATTCATCGGGAAATTACAACACTGCTCTATAAACTGGTTATAATACTCATTCGCGTCCCGTAAGACGGCATTAGCGTCTTAACATGATTTTACTGAGGATTAATTATATCACGTCGTGGCCCAGTGGTTTACTGCGCGGGGTCCCGGGTTCGAGCGCGGCTGAGGCAGAAATTGAATTGATGAAACTTCTTGTATAACTCACTTATTTTGTTGGCTTAACATAATAAAAACTACATTAAAGTTCAGCAATGTAAGTTTGATGTGAAACAAGCTTTTTTTGTTTAATCACCGACATTTTGTAGGTTTAAGTATATTTAAAATTAATTAAGTCATCTACTTAAAATTTCAAGCAGATAGTCCTGTAGGATTTAGGATACCATACAGTGATGTCGTAAAAAAATAACTAGAAGTGATCAATTCTTTACGAATAAATCATAAGAATGCAACAATAATTGGGAGGCCAATTTGAACAATATGATTATGATGATTATATTCTTTTATATCATTAAGATGTATGATTGTTTAAAAACTTAATCGTGATTTCATCATTCTTTTCTTCTTTTGCCGTGGTAAGATTTATGTGCGTTAAATTCGGTTACGAACCAAACCTAATTAAATATTTTTATTACGCGATGATAATGTTAATAGTAAATGATAAATGATAAAAGGCGCATCGTCGAAAACCTCTCAATTCAAAAAGTCACTCAAACCAACGATTCTCATTGAAATACGCTGCTTTCAGAATAATACACGCAATCAAATGTTTATTTAATCGTCATAAGGTAATTTGAATAGCAGATTAATGGATCCGTTAGAATGAACGAATGGGACCCAGATATGAATAAAATGTCGTAACTGAATACGTTTGCTGTACACACTTGTGTTTACATTATAACCGTCCTTTTCTCGCTTATGCGTCTTACAATACAGTACCGGCAAAAATCGATCATATCTGACAATTTTGTATGAAATATGCCAAAATTTAACCATTGCAAAAGGTTTATGGCCCTAATATGAACCTGCTATTTCACTTTTAGCAATTAAAACGCCAATTTTTCTATCCAAATAGTTATTCCAATGCATGTAATTGACATCGTGCGCCTTTTTAAAAAGTACGCGTTTTTTCATCATTTCATATTCAGTACTACTTGGAAGTTCCAAGGAAGGAACTATAATAATAATTGTAACTATACTAAATAAATACATATTTTTATATATTTGTTATCTATTTAGGTTTTGGATATTTTCATTTAGATGTGGTGGGTCCCATCTTAAAATGAATGTTCGAATATGATAGAATATTTGCCGCTACTAGGTTCGAAAGGGACAGCTTGTTCGTTGTATCGATTTCCGACGAGAGTGTGCACCTGGCAGGGACTTATGTCTTTTTGGCTAGGAGCGTAAAGTATTGAGGCGATAAACCATCGCCGTGGGAACAGTAAAGCGCGAGCGCATAAATCGCGTCGGCGATAAAAACGCGTTAAACATGCGTCCATTATCGGTGACGCGGTCCGTGTCGGCCATGATGACAGTTACCTCTCGTGTTTTACTGTAGGTACTTACGATATACAGGGAGTCACTGGCGATGGGGCTTTAAATGCAAGGTTTATTTAAAATTGTGCTCTCCAAACTGAGCAGCTTTTGTTCTGCAAGTTTTTTTTAAATAGCTCCAGTCCTAATTTGATTTGTTCATACAAGTTAAATTTAATTTTCAATGTACGCAATTCAATGCTAAATAGACAGCATACTGATATTAAATGTATAATTTTAAGAGACGTCAAAAATTATATATCTTTTTTTATTGTCACAAAACAAAATTAGATTAGTTAAGTGAGTTCGAACTTTACATTTAAATCCCCATAGTCAGGGGCAGGCTGTATCATATTAATGTTATCATAATATTATATACCTACCTATGTGTTTCTAATGAGTATGTTCATTCACAGTGACGAGCGAGTTTCAAGACGTTTTTATTATTGTTATTTATATATTTCTGATTTTTTCCGTACAATGCTATTACCATGCTAACGTTTTGGGACTACGTGTTATAAGTTAGCATGTAACGCATTTATAAAAATCTTAGATGAAGCCAAATTTTAAATATTGAGCAAGTTACCAATTTTGACCAAGATACGCATCTTGGCTAAGTCTTGGCTTTACTAGTGCTTCAGAAAACGTTCAAATATAAATGCATTATTTTGAACAGCTTTTTTTAAAACATTTTAGCTATTTGCGATGGCTTGAAAAAAGGAAATTAAAACAATTTTTTGCTTCTGCAATTTGATGGCTTTAAAACTTTAGTAGGTAATGTAAATATTATGCGCCGTCGTGCGTTGCGTTGGGATTGATCGCGTGCGTCTCAACCGACGATGAAACTGTCAATAATAAGCACCAAATTGATGTCAATTTATTTTCTGGAGCAAGTGTTGCGCAATTCTTTATTGACATAATTGATTTGACCAGAAGCCATGAGGGTAATTTCTATTAATACGTCAGTAAAAAAAAATGGTCCGAGTTTTTCTAATATTTCATTAATTGCGAAACTAATCAAGCGCGTAAACTCAACATTTTTCCAATTGGGGAGTTCAAATAAATAGAATAGGTCTAACCTCTGGCTCCACTACAAAGTCCAAATGCAGATAAAATCGCGGTATGTGTACACCAAAAGGTTTTCAATTTGACTGCAGAGCTAAAAGGTAAATTCAAAAAACCACACGAAAAAGCAAAGCCCGGTGGTTGGCGAAAAACAAACCGCGCGATAGTATCTAAACTAGTGAAAACAGAACATTTATAAAAGTAGCTCCCCGGCCTGGCGTGGCTGAATGGAATAGAGCTGGCAACTACTTAGGAGCGTTGTTTATAAAAAAAAAGAAAATAAAAAAGAATAAGTGACGGGCGCGTCACGCGAGCTTAAGGTTTGTTATGATACTGGCCGCCTCGCCTGAATAATTAAATGTGAAAAAAAAAAAACAATTTCGTTTGTCATTTGGTTGCGTGACTTGAACACGAGTATTATTGTTTACGTAAATGATTGGTTTGTAAATGAACATGTTTCTCGCAGTTAATTGTCACAGTCGACAAATAGAGAGGTACGATATAAACATTGAATCTCTTGGCATGAATCACTTGGCATGTTTCGCGAGATCTCTAGACACATCCCAATAAAAAAGCCAGACAATTCTTTGTCGACGAGGATTTTGACGAAAGTTGTTGACGGGAGTAGTCTAGTTTCTAGCACAATAACGTGAGCTAGATTCGTAAGTGTAGTATTGTGTTCTAGACCCCTCACGATCGTCACTCGAGGACCGTAAGCGGCCATTTTGTTTGTCACACGCATTCCTTAACGATGAGGGGGCCATTCTGGAATCGATCGCAATCTTTCCGGAATGTGAGTTGCGTGATAAATCTACCCTCAAATTCCTGGTTACATGTAATTGTAGGGATGTCGGTGTGTATATCAAACAAGGTAGGGTTTTATGCGGAAAGTTATGGTAGTTCGTGAACTAATTATTTCGGTTGTATAATGGGTTGTTATGCTATGCGACCTAATTAGTGTTCGGTTGCTGTCAAAAATTGTTAATTAATCCCTGAGCGCCACTATGTTTTTGTAGACGTCTCGATACGAATTTTGAGGCTAATTAAATAATATACTAATACTATACGAAAACTAAAAGTAAAAAGTTTTGAGTAACGTTTTCATTAAGGCTTTGCTGTGAATTATCAATAATAAAGTTTCAACTACATTTGAGCTATGCATTACTAGTCTCAATTACGCTAAAAATAATTACGAAGTTACCCGGCCAACTGAAGGACAAAGATATTTTTATAATCTGTGTTTTAGATTTAGCGGCATAAACCTGCTCTAAAAGCAATTGTGATGCTAAAGTTTACCAGGATCCTTCTGAAAACAATTGTGATACTTTCCTCGGCCTCGGTTCGTTGAGAGCACCCTGTAATAAGCGGCTCGAGCGAGCTTGGCAATTAGAACGTCACGGAGGCTCGCGTGCGTTGCAGCGCGATTTAATAACGCACGCCACCAAAATAGCCCCCGCCCAGCGGTTGTCTTGCTATATTTCTTTTTTTTTAATATTAGTATTACGTTTGGTATTCGGCCACTCATCGTTATTTATAATTTAAGTTTCGTGGAAACAGAAAATATTTATTTCTTGCTGCAGCATTTTTTATTATAATTCATATTGAAATCGATAGGTAATTGAAAACAAGCCAGCCGTAAAATTTACTCCCAACTCTGTTAAAAGACAAATGCGAACTTTATTCCAATTTCAAAATCTGAATTCAAATGTTGAATACTGAAATTTCTAAACGCACTACACTTTTTTCATTTCTGTCAACGGTCGGATTTAAATCTTGAACATCGTAAATCGTTCTTCTTTAAAAATCCAAATGATTACTTCATACGATGAGCGGAGTGAAGAGAGTTCTGCTTTTCGCGTCAGAGGGCCTTATTTAATTTGTGATACGCGAAACACTAGCAAAATAAACGTAGCTTGGCACTTGTAACTCGATTTGTCTTTGTGAAATTTCAGCAAACAAACTCCCTAATGGGACAGTTTAAATGCTGAATAAATGGCGACGTATGCGGGACAGATAGGTTGTTAAGTATTTAACTAGTGTAAAAGGAATATTTAGGTTTAGTTGTTATTGTATCATGAAATTCATGAATTATTAATATCCATTGCAAATTCATTACTTCTAAGTACAGCATATTTCAACAACCCCTCCGGATATCTAATTTGTCACCATACGATGTCACAAAGGCATTACAAAATGAAGTGAAAACAAACGAGGGAGCGGCATTATACTCCATGGATTAATTGTATTATACTGAAGAGTCACAAAGTAGGAATTAATATTGACGTACCTACTTAAATAAGCAAGACAAAAATGTAATTTGCATGAGTTGTGTCGGCATCCCGTGCAGATGTATACAAATAGAATCCGAGCAATTTAGATATCTATAGACAGTTGCTTCACTGCTCAAGAGTGTGCATTACTGTAACAAGAAACGCCGAACGCGGAATTGCACCATTACATAACATGAGTGCATCGTGACCAGAAACTGGCCAGTTAACAAAGCTCTGCATTTAAAATATTACGAGCAATCAAGCGGAATGGTTCAACAATAAATCCTCAAGCTAGCCGAGACATGTAATTTGATGTAAAGCGATCTGCGAGGTGCAGTAACGCGATTTGTGAATAAATGACTTGGAAGTTGATCTACCGCCTCGCTCCCGTATTAGCGGTGAAAAATCCCGCCGCAGTTCCAACGCTCTTTTCGTTACGCTCCGAAGATTCCAAAGTGAAATTAAACCTTCAATGTAATGGCTTTTAAAACGGATTCTCGCTTCCCTGTTGATGGTTACAACGCTTTTTGTTCGCGACCTGTGACTGCGCGATTCTTGGCCACTCCGGCTGCAAGCCGAATGAAAAATGGCGGCTTAGCTGTCAAAATGGTTATTGATGAGCGTGCTCAAAATTTACTTTTACCGCTGTTGGATTAGTCGATTTTCCCTGAAACATTGCCGTACAACGTAGGTTAAACGTAACGGTACACAGCTATTTTTCAAACGAGAGAAGGATTTATAGTGCTCGGTATTTATTTAGTTTTTGGTGCAGCGTTGCATTACTTTTACATTACTATAAATAACCTCGTATTCGCTTGAGGTCGTTGTGTCGCTGCGCTGTTTGAAGATAGGGAATAAATGGGTTTAAGCGTTAAATTTTCTATAAAAATGCGAGAGAGAATCCCGGTAACGTTTCTCACTGAGAACTTAAGAGTCCTTGCTGGGAGTACGTGGGTAGCTAATGGAATGAAGTCGATCGTGGTTGCGTTCCGTTCGCAATTAGTTCGGCTGCCGAGCGCGCCCGGGCGCGTCCGAGCTTCGCCGAACGTATCCGAACGTACGGCGCGTCTAGAGATGAGTGCCACTAACTTAACTGCCAGTTACTCGTGTTCTGTTTACGACTTGTTACCTATGCTGTTCGCATTTGTTTTTTTATTTTTCTACAGGTTTATCTTTGAAAAAGTTACACTTACGTATTTATTTCTGCTTGACACTGTCATGCCTGTTCATAGTTACATCACATCACAGTGACATCAACGTTACAACTGGCACACGTCACATGGCCAAAATAAGTTTTTTATACTAAGTATTATTATTTATTAAGCATATATTTATGTTTAGAAAGTTTATCAATTGATGTGTACAATTTTGAGGGGATCGCGACTCTCATGATGACTACCGCAGATATTTGAATTTCCAAGCTATCTTTGAGCCGAATTTGACCAGTACATGTTTGTCTGCATGCAATTGCTAGTGCATTTAATGTCACTGCAGTTGACGGGCGGGTCACTTTATTTTGCTTTTATTCGACTAGCCTGTGTCGGTTGTATTAAAGCTTGTACAGATATTATATCGCATGAAAAATAGTTTTTACAGAACGCAACATATAAGATATCATTACAATAAATAATTAATCTTGTTTACGCCCAGGACCTATTTACAATTGCAAGTGCTACAGATATTTCCGATAATTAGTTCTCGTTCGATAGTAATAATAATGAACAGCTATAAAACGATCGCTTATCACAATATGGAAACTATGGTATTACTTATTATTCTATTTTGAACTATTTTCAAATTCGTTCACCGCTTGTACAAGATGAGACTAGTATTGTGTAGAAAATGAACAAGTGAAACATTTAAATCTGAGGAATGTGATTGGTCCATTACCAGGGTTCGTAAAATGCGAGCATAATGCATAGAAGTGTCGTCACTAGTTGTCATATGTCATTTCAATCGATTTTGCTCGTATTTTACGATTACTGATCATCATCGAATGAGAAGGATTACCGTATTGCTTAGTATCTTATCTTATTAATAATCATCTTCTCTTATCTTAGTATCAGTATCTTTATTATTGCTTTGACACATTTAAACTGTCGCATTACTATTTTTCAACCAAGGTTGTAGATATAGCACAGACAGTCGCCAAACTTAAGTGGCAGTGGGCCGGGCATATTGCTCGTAGAATCGATGGCCGTTGGGGCAGAAAGGTTCTTGATTGGCGACCGCGGACCGGAAGACGCAGCGTTGGAAGGCCCCCAACAAGGTGGACCGATGACCTGGTTAAGATCGCGGGTAGAAATTGGATGAGGGCGGCGCAAGACCGATCGTTGTGGAGAACTTTGGGGGAGGCCTTTGTCCGGCAGTGGACGTCTATCGGCTGATATGATGATGATGATTACTATTTTTCACTGTCACCAAGTAATAGAACCAAACCACGCTAACTCTTCCGAGCAAATGAACTGTCAGACCATACAAACTGACTCTTTTCGTATGGTTTGACAGTTCATTTACTTGGAAGACGTTGGTTGACTCTGGAATCTTAGACACTCACTATTTGAACTCAACAATGGCCATATACTTCTCAAACTTAAGGTTTATTCAGAGTATATGTCCAATACCCAAAATAAGACTTTAAAGGGTAATGTAATATCCATTATCCCACTAAATCACGATGCTGGAAAGTTTTAAAATCTCGGATGATATTTCAAGCTGACATTGTCCGTTTCGGGGTAATAGTTGAATTTTTAGTTGAGACTCTTGAACTTTAATGTAATTGGCAGTGAAATTAATCCATGTTGCTATTATTACGATTGGAGTTTAATGTACTCGAAAATTAGCTTAACGTACTTAATTACTACAATTTATCGTCTGAGAGACTTATCAAAGTTAATTTCTGTAATTGTTTCTTTTAACTACAAAGTTTTAATGCTTATAGATTACTAACAAATAACAGGTAATTATAATAAAGAAACATGCCATTTCTTTTGCCACATAAGTCAGTTACAAATCGTACAGTCAATAATTATTAATAACATTTTCATATTCTTTACGGAAATTATCATATAGCACTGCCTATTTATAACTAAACCGCGCAAGCAAAATGGCAATCTAAGCACGTTGATGAGTGCACTGGCGTGCCTGGAATAGAGAGTAGACAATAAACGCTGGGCCCTGGGGCGGGCCCTAAGGAAATTGGCTGTCACATTACCGTGACTCCAGCACGCGTTTCGGAGGACCTTAATTAAACTGATGTTGTCGCCACCGCCACTAGCCTGAATTTTCGAAATTCGAACGCGAATCCAACGGTTTTCAAGCTCGAAATGTCAGAGAAAGTTAGTAACAGAGTATAAAAAACCGGCCAAGTGCGACTCGGACTCGCGCACCGAGGGTTCCGTACAAACACTTTCTATCCCTAATTGGTTAAGTTAAGTTTGCACCTGGTATGTATAGCGCCCCATATAAATTAGGTGCAAAGTTAGGTATTAAAATATAAAAAAAACCACTTACTAGATCTCGTTCAAAACCATTTTCGTTGGTAGTTTTTATAGTAATGTACATCATATGTTATTTTAGGATTTTTCATTTTCTTATTTTAGAAGTTAGAGGGGGGGGGGGGGGGGGGGGGGGCAACTTTTTCCCACTTTGGAAGCGTCTGTCACGCAAACTATTCGGTTTAGAAAAAAAATATTTTAGAAACCTCGATATCATTTTTGAATACCTATCTATAGATACCCCACACGTATTTCTTTATGAAAAAAAATTTTTTGAGTGTCAGTTCTAAGTATGGGGAGCCCCCAATATTTATTATTATTTTTTTATTTTTGCATTAAAATCTTAATGCGGTTCACAGAATACCATCTACCTACCAAGTTTCAACAGTATAGCTCTTATAGTTTCGGAAAAAAATGGCTGTGACATACGGACGGACAGACAGACGGACAGACGGACAGACAGACATGACGAATCTATAAGGGTTCTGTTTTTTGCCATTTGGCTACGGAACCCTAAAACAGTTGAATGAGTGCGGTCCTTAACGTGACTTTTTCTTCTTCCTTCTAGACCTGTTCCCATTTACTTGGGGTCGGCCTTCCTTGTCCTCAACTTCCATTTAGCACGGTCTTGTGCTGCGTCTTTGTTCAAACGAGCTTCTTTTAGGTCTTTTTCGACCGTCGTCCACCAGGTGGCAGGTGGTCTCCCACGCGAACGTTTTGTTATTGGCATATCTAAGGCAAGCTTTACCATATGGTCATCTGGACGTCTTTGAATATGACCATACCACCTTAGGCGTTTCTCCTTGACCTTATCTGTTATCGGGGCAACTTTGAAGCTTCCTCTAATTTACTCGTTCCGGATTTTGTCGAGTAGCGTGACACCCGCTGACCAGCGTAGCATGCGCATTTCAGTAGTGTGCAGTTTGTTTAAATGCTGCTTGTTGGTCGCCCAACATTCTGACCAGTACAGAACAGCAGGTCTAATGGCCGTCTTGTACAGGTGACCTTTGACTTTTAGGGGCATTTTTCTGTCACACATGACGCCTGTGAGTTGTCTCCACTTTATCCACCCAGTTGTTGTTCTGTGAGTAACATCATGTTCTATATTTCCATCGTCACTGAGTATGGAGCCTAGGTATTTAAACTGCTTCACACTTGGTAGGGGTATACTTCCTATGGAGATTATAGTATCAGTGGGCTTTGTGACATTGTCGAAAATGCACGACATGTGTTCTGTCTTTTTTCTGCTAATTTTGAGACCATTCGTTTCAAGTGCTTCTATCCAGGAATTGAAATTCGACTGGAGTTCTTGTGCGTTATCTGAGACTAGAACAACATCGTCGGCGTATAGGATATTATACGGCAGAGCTTTTTGGCAATGTTTTGTTAATTGATCCATAGTAGTATTGAAAAGCAGTGGGCTAAGCGTTGAACCTTGATGGACACCGACACTAATTTGAAACTTTTTGCCTCTACCTGCGGGGCTCAAGACTTGGGTGGTAATGTCGTTGTACATATCCTGTATGAGTTTGATGTAGTACTCTGGTACTAATTACTGTCTTAGGGCTTCCCAGATGAGGTTTCTTGGGATATGATCGAATGCCTTCTACAAGTCTATGAAAACCATGTGAAGGTTCGTCTTGTTTGTTTTGGCCTTCTCCATCATGATCCGCAAGGTTTGAATAGCATCTGAAGTGCTTCTATTCGCTACAAAGCCACATTGGTTTTGGGTTAACACTACACTGTGCTTTAATCTATTATTAAGTACTCGCTCCCAAATCTTAAAAGTGTGTGACATTAATTTTATAGCTCTATAATTACTGCAATCCCGTACATCTCCTTTTCCCTTATAAAACGGTATTAAGAAACTGTTGCGCCATGAATCAGGCATCCGGTAGCCCTGTATTAATTTGTTAAATAACTCGCAAAGCCAAATTACTCCACAGGTTCCCAGGTGCTTCCAAACTTCTGCTGGTATTTCATCCAGACCGGGTGCCTTGTTGTTTTTCATTTGATGTATCGCTGCTTTAACTTCTCCTGGAGTTATATTCGAGGGTGGTCCATGGACTGTTTCTGGCTTGCAGTAATCAAGCTTTCTTTGGTGAGACACGTTTAATAGGTGTTGATAATACTCTGTGCATCTACTTGTAATGTCTTGATCTTCCGTTAATAATTTATTATTGCTATCTTGTATATACTTGACGTTCGTCAAGTCTTTCGTATTATTGTGACGTATTTTGCGATTTTATGTATATCTAACTCTGACTTGGCTAATTCTAACTTGTTATAAAATTCACAGTTTGTTTTCGCTATCGAGATTGCCACTTGTCTCTTCGCTTGCTTTTTGATTACCCTATAATTTTCGAAGTCATTTTCCTGTTTGGTTGTCTGCCACTGCTTAAAAGCGTCTTTCTTCGCTGTTAATATCTCCTTGACCTCTGTATTCCACCATTTAGTTTCTTTGTTGGGTCCCTTTTTACTTCTTGTTTGGCCTAAGTGTTCTTCTGCCTTTTTTATACAGACGCGTTCAAAGCTGTCCCACATTTCATTTGGCGCCATGTTTGTGATATCCATGGTACTTAAATGTCCGCCGAGCTGCTCAGTAAACAATTTCCCTCCAGGTTCGTTTAAAGATCCCCATTTAAGTTTAGGTGTTAGACTTCGGTTAATTTTAATAGGTCTTGGAAGCTGGTAGACGTAATATCCTGTGCTGGGTTGTAAGCGATTCTCCCGGTATGACTTTGCAATCTTTGTATTTACCCAAGTGTTTGCGCCTTGCCAAGATAAAATCAATCTGAGTAGCATGCCCTCCACTTTTGTAGGTTATCAGGTGGGATTCTTTCTTTTTAAAGAAGGTGTTTATGATTGCTAAGTCTCTCCGTCGCTGTTTCGTGTGCCGTAGCCAACACCTCCATGCCATCTGTTCGCATTGATGTTACTGTTACCGACATGGCCATTTAGGTCTCCACCTATATGTACAGTTTCTTCTTGTGGTATGTTTTGTAACAGTTTGTATAAGTCCTCCCAAAATGTTTCCTTCTCGGATTCAGCTGTACCCGATTGGGGTGCGTATGCAGATATTATATTAAAACAAGGTTGCATATTTAAATAAAACAATTTAAACGGATTATATCGTGTATATTAATTATTTGAGCCTCCCTGACGTTTCAGTACCGATACCGTTGTCAAAGGTTGACTGAGAAAAACACAATTTTTCTCTGTCAAAGTTACATTTGAGCAAACTACCCATTTTGTAAATATTAATTTAAAATAAAGGTGTTCATACATGCCAGATGGGCCTAATGTGTAAAGACAGTTCCACATGTGCCAGAAGGGCATTTATTATTTATTTAAAATATCTACCAGCGGTTCACTAAAGGCTTACTGAGGAGAAAGAACCGCCAAAGAAAACTCCCAGATTGCCTTATTTATTACTATAAAATACTTTTAAACAAAAACTCTACATATACTACTTTTAACACTAATTTGTTTTACACCGTTCGAGGCCCAAGGTTTCCAGTCTTGTGTCTTGCTTGATCCTTGATAAGATGTACAACAGGATCCCAAGCCGGTGGTAATGACAAACCATCTTCTCTATTGAAATTGGGATATTTTTTGATTTCAATAGCCTCGCGCAACATTCTGGGAAAATATCGTTTCTCTCTGGCAAGGATTGAAGTGTTATCAAACTTAATTGAATGGTTTGGTTTGTCCATGACATGCTCGCAGACTGCAGACCTGTTGCAACGACGGTGCTTGACATCGGCTACATGCTCCTTAACCCGTGTAGCTATACTACGTTTCGTTTGGCCAATGTATGACAGACCACACTCGCAGTCCAGCTTGTAAACACCAGCACTCTGCAGAGGGATGCTACACTTCACGGGCCTCAGGTATTGAGACATCTTCTTCATCGGCTTGAAATATGTTTTAATGGAAGCCCGTTTCAAGATGTTTCCAATCCTATCCGTGACCCCTTTCACATATGGCAGGACCGCAGGTTTACGCTCGACTGTAGGAGTCTTCACACGGGGTTTCTGGTTGAGGCGTGGTATCTTGAGCCCATTGGCCCAAAGCGCACGCTTGACATGCTGTAGTTCATCAGTCAAATGTTGGTCGTCACAGATTTCCTTGGCTCTCTGAAACAAAGATTTACCCACTGTAGCAAGTTGACTAGGATGGTGATGTGATTTGCCATTTAAATACCTATCAGTGTGAGTAGGCTTTCTATAAACAGTATGACCTATTGTATTATCAGACCTTCTCAACACACTGACATCTAAGAAGGCTAGTGAATTGCCATTTTCTAACTCCATTGTAAACTTTATTTTCTCATGAATGGAGTTTAAATGGTCTAGGAAAACTGAAACACTAGATTTAGGTAAAATAGTAAAGGTATCATCTACGTATCTTTTAAAGATCCTCGGCTTAACAGGTAACGATGAGAGTGCTTTCTCCTCGAAGTCCTCCATGAAGATATCGGCGACAACAGGAGATACTGGAGACCCCATAGCCACACCATCCACTTGCACGTAGAATTCACCGTTCCATAGCATATAGCCAGATGTAAGGCAGTGTTCTAATAATTCAGCATATTCCATTGCCATATTCTGTTCACGTAGCCTCCTCCTCACAATATTGATGCAATCCTGTACTGATAGGCATGTAAAGAGGGACTGGACATCAAAACTAACCATAATTTCATCATCAGTTAGTATCAGATCTTTAATTAAATAATCCGTTTAAATTGTTTTATTTAAATGTGTGACAGTCGCGGAAACCGAAGAAAATATTACAAGGTTGCATGTCAAGAGCTAGTTTTACAGCCATAAGTCTGTCGCTCATTCTCTCAATGTTTATCAGACGCTGTGTTAAGCTTTTAGAGAGTATTATTCCGACGCCGTTTTTGCCAGTAGTGATTCCATTATAGATAAGCTTGTACCTGTTGCCAATAAATCTCGATTTAGCACCCTTCCACCTGGTCTCTTGCACACAGCATCCATCTATTTGCCTTCTTGTTAGGACGTCGCTTAATTCAGCACTTCTGCCCGTCATGGAACCTATATTCCAGGTTGCTAATCGCAATGATGTGCTTGTGTAGCTTTGACCGTCACTTACGGGGTACGCCCTATTATTTCTGTTGCCTCGATCGTCGCTTGAGGGGGACGCCCTAGTAGTTATACTCGTTTTCTTATTATGTGCTTTCATTTTGGACAAGGAATTTCGAATGGCTGTTTTGTTTTACGGCCGGCTGCCGCCTGACGCCAAGACACTAATCCTATTTAGGACTGTGGGCGCTGCCGTTGAACCTAGAAGGGCCCAAACAACACCTTCCCTTTTTCACTATCGTGCCTGATAATGAAACTCCAACATGACCCGTGCACCCCAGTACGTGTGGTTGGCTCACTGTTGGGTATGCCTCTTCCGCCTGCTCCGCCGTTCTAATGGACTCCATTTCCGCCTTTGCAGCCGTTAAGGTCTTCACCCGTATCCCTGGGCACGGGTACCGCGTTATACCCCGCAGCACTGGGTCCCTGTCTGAACTTCGCCACCACTCCACTCCGGCCTACTGAAGTGGGTGGTGCCCACCCCCGCGACAAGGATGCGCCAGACAGGTGTTACTCCAGTGGGCTACAGAGCAGTTATCTATATTTCCCCTGGAGCCAGGTTAACAGTCTCGTGTGTTCCCGAGGCTGAAGGTCCTTAACGTGACATTTTGTTAAAATGATAATGAAACACATTTGCAGAAGCTCAATTAGTTCAAATTATTTCTTCCATCAAAAACCGGAGAGAAAACTCACTTCAGCATTTTATCATTTTATTTTGCTCACGGTTACTCTTTAATAATAATAACACGTTTTCTTCCAGAGCTTCAGCTCAGTTATATCTGCAAATGAAAACATTGTCTACGAAATTAAAACGTTGCAGTTTCTTGAACACTAATTCCTCGAATGTATAATGTAATTTTCGAATTGGAGGTCGCATCGCGAGTACCTAGTGTAATACGTTTCAGTTATTAAAAGTAGTTGCAAAAAATATAGTCGGCATTACTGGGTCGGCAAATGAAGTTTACGCTAGCTAATTATGATTAATGAGTTGTTGCGCGAGCCGGTGAACACTTCAATATTCCCTCCGCTGTTAATTTTTCTTCGTTTACATTTTTCATTAAACAAAACTGTGAACTACGTTTCTGTTATTTAACTTCTCGTTGGCTCCGAGTGTTCGCGAAAGCGTTCTATTTTCAAAAATAAGGTTGGATACTTTGAAAAAAGAATGGGAGTTGTAAAGTTCGTTACGGCGCGAGAGGACATCGCACATAGAGACGCAATTAGGACAAAGCGTCGAGAAGAGTGCAAGTGACCGCTCCAAAGCGCAATCGAGTCCACTTCATTGGTTTGGTGCTGAGTGTTTAAACTTGGTGTTCGTTCCATTTTTGAAATCGGGAAATAGGAATGCCGTGTGTTTGAAATACAACGAACGTTTGACCCTTGATATACTCGATTCTCAATGGTATTTTGAATTCGTTTCATATTCTTTTGTTTTCTTTTGTGCATTGAAAACTGTTTTGGCAGAGAAGACAAAGCTAGCAAAAAAAGTGTTCACCATTAAAACTTCAAAATATTTTTGAGATATTTAGAATTTAATTCAAAAGATGAACTTTTAAGGTTACTTTTAATGATCATTAGGCATTAATTGAAGCTTTTAGCTATAACATCTAAGTAACTTTATTAATCTAATTAAAAGTGGCGTACTTAACTAAGTTCGTTCTCCGAATCTGATACGTAATGAATAGCAAATTTTTATCAATACAATTTCACAAGATATCTGAAGTCGTTTACAACGGGATAGTTCGTCGACTTTAGTTTTTTAGACTCAAGTTGATTGTTGATTGCAAATCTGGGACTGAATTCGAAAATGTTTGATTATTTTTTAATGTGAAAACACCACATTTCTTTATTTAAACATTAATACAAAGATCAAAGCACAAAGAAGAAACCGGGAATCGAAACCGATACCTTATGGATTACCGGTACAACCTATCCGCCACTCCAACGACCACTACTCCACTAGACCTCACGAGATTTTCCTTACGCTTTATGTTCTGATCTTTGCATTGTTTATCTCTCTCCTTTTAATACAGTGCGATAAGAGAGAGATGATGGGTCTTGTTGAGTCGAAGCTGTATCGATTGGATGCTACTCCGCATTTTCCAGGCACTAATGAGTAGTGTGATTAGAAGCATCTAATCAACGGCGGTACTGACGCCCTGTCACCGACGTGATAACACGTCCCCGCCAATTAGAGAACTAGTGTAAAGTGACACAAACAAGTATATAGCCACGGATAGTCTATTAATATTATGAATCTTTTCTTTGGCGGAAAAGGTTTGTAAAACGCGGTAGTTAACGGACTGAAAAAAGCATTGATCACTTAGATAATCCAAAGCTGGCCTTCGGATCTTGATGACGGTGACCGTCGGAACGACTGCTTTTTAGGGTTCCGTATCCAAAGGGTGTTACCCTATGAAGGCCTTCGCTATCTGTCTACCCGTTTGTCACAGGGCTGTACCTTTTGAACCGTAATAGGCAGATAGTTGAATTTTTCGCGTAAGGAAGAGGTCTCTGTACATCAAAGTGTGTTGTGGTTTCTGAGCGAGAAATCCAAGCGCGACACACACACGCGCATTTCGTGGCCGGACCATAAGAATTAATGGTATCTTTATTCAAGTTGGCCGTAAAAAGCTAACAAATAAAAATAACTCACCATAATCCTGATGCTGTGTGAGAAAGCCATCACTGCGTCCTGTAGACAAAGAAAACACCATTAATAAACATAACCGCAATAATTAATCCGTAACTCGGTTATCGCCGAAGATCATAAATATTAATTAGAGTCCTATAGTCAGTCTGGGCACCATTAAGACTGACGGATTGACAGCTCATTAGTCAAAATCCTGTTCGGTACGCACTGGCATAACGGGAAAATATCGGCGTGAACGTAAGTATAAATTTGCAGAACATATCGACATAGTTTCAAGTATATATTTGTGAATTTTCTTCTCAATGGAGTAGTAGGAAATATTTAGTGGTAAATCAAAAATGGATATCAAGTTTTCGGAAAATTACATAGTACTCTGTCGGTAGTCCGCTTAGAATAAATACGCCTAGAACGATAGTGTTCATACAACAGATTTGCGAAGGGTGAAACCGGTTTTGTTTTTATGTGTGCGTGTCTACGAACCAATCATAGAGTCGTTGTGCTTGTGACATTGAAGTTGTGACAGATACGTACATGGACGAAACTGAGCCCGTGACAGGCCGTGGCTTCACTTTCAAGCACTGGCTAAGGTTCTAGGTGTATTTATTCTAAGGTAGTCCGTAGGAAAGTTACAGTTACGCGCCTTACGATAAAGTCTAGGACTTAAGAGGCCTTATTCCTTTTAAAATAATTTTTTTTCATATTATGACAAATATATTGATAATTTCAACCAACTTTTTGATGTGAATAATACTTTTCCCCGAGTTCTAGGTAGTAACATAGCTATTTCATGCTTTTATTGCGTGCAGTCGAAAATAAGTTGAAAAAACTAATTTTCCGCGTGAATTTTGTCAATTTCGAGTAGTTTTTGAAACAAAAATTATCAATGAAAAATTCAAATTGTAGGTTTCAAATATATGCCAATAAATCCCAATAGCCCTGTTCTAGGTAGTAACATCAAAAATATGTTAAGAAACATGTTTGATCATAGAGAAAAAATAATAAAGCAATCAGCATTTTAAAAGGAATAAGGCCTCTTAATTCAACTGACGTTGACATACCGGCTTATGGAATTAGGGTCCAGTTTTTTAATTGTCATTTCATTATATGTTTCAACTTTAAACGCACCTCCCGAACATAATTAAAATTATCCTCACATTACTACTCGTTTAAAATATAACCCGCAAGTTTTATCCACATGTAATTGTTTGTTCCGCAATCCACATTACAGAGTTTTTACAGCCGAGTCTGCGGCAGACAGGCACATTATAACATCGTGTTAAGCGGGGAAATTCCAACAATTTCCAAGCTTCTATGTATAAAGTTAATTACTAGGCGTAGAACTTTTAACCAAGGAGTTCCTTCCGATATTAATTTGTCAATAACAATTTTATAGCCCTTTATCATTTTAGTATTATCACTGAGATCAAATTGACTTTCTACACCCATATTGTAACATTACTATAACAAATTCAGATACTACAGGTAAAGAGCTTTATTACTATGCATCAGTAGGTCATGGAGGAGCAAAATCAGGGATGTTATTTCATAATATATGATGTCGTTATGGCGATGGCGTGGCGACCTCGCCCGTGCCGCCACCGCCTTATTCTTTCTCCCGCGGGAATTACTGGTACTTAGTACAGAGTACTTGATATTTACATGAAATAAAATCTATTTCTTTACTTCATTTTCGTTGAAATAAAAAAAATATATAATTAAAAAATATATATTGCTTGAAAGATGACTAAGCTTTCATTCGTGCTACTTAAACTTCTATGTTCGTTAATTACGTACTCTTTCAATGCCGATTATTTAGATTCCGCAGTTTGCTAAATAGAAGGCGCCTCTCGGAGACGTCACAAAGGACACGTCCGAGATGGTTTCTAATTACGACACGGACCGTTATGCAAATCGGGCCGTTGCTTTGTCTCTAATAAACACGCGCTGCGGTCGGACGGCAAATTGCTCCGTCTATTCGCCCCTTAATAAAACCACTTGGTAGGATGACCGGGTGGAATTCGAGAGCTCTTTTTTTGAGTTAACTGTCCAAGATCCGGATAGTATGCATAATGTACGAGCCCGTGGTACGAGCTATCGTACATCAAAATATAGCAATAGCATTTAGTGTAACCTTTAGGCATATTCGTTCACATGCGTAACCTACATTATAGCAGTGCATGCAATGAAGACCATCACCAACATCAAACGTGCGGTACTATTTTTAACGTCAATTCTGATATCCCACAATCTATCGGATAGATCTAATCTAAATAAAATCTATTTCTTTACTTCATTTTCGTTGAAATAAAAAAAAATATATTATTAAAAAAAATATATTGCTTGAAAGATGACTAAGCTTTCATTCGTGCCACTTAAACTTCTATGTTCGTTAATTACGTACTCTTTTAATGCCGATTATTTAGATTCCGCAGTTTGCTAAATAGAAGGCGCCTCTCGGAGACGTCACAAAGGACACGTCCGAGATGGTTTCTAATTACGACACGGACCGTTATGCAAATCGGGCCGTTGCTTTGTCTCTAATAAACACGCGCTGCGGTCGGACGGCAAATTGCTCCGTCTATTCGCCCCTTAATAAAACCACTTGGTAGGATGACCGGGTGGAATTCGAGAGCTCTTTTTTTGAGTTAACGGTCCAAGATCCGGATAGTATGCATAATGTACGAGCCCGTGGTACGAGCTATCCTACATCAAAATATAGCAATAGCATTTAGTGTAACCTTTAGGCATATTCGTTCACATGCGTAACCTACATTATAGCAGTGCATGCAATGAAGACCATCACCAAAATCAAACGTGCGGTACTATTTTTGACGTCAATTCTGATATCCCACAATCTATCGGATAGATTGTGGGATAGATTCTATCCTGCAACTGACAGTATGGGTGCGTGACCCGTACACATAATTCTTAAGTTAGTAAGTAATGTTGGGTTATAATGAATTGCAACATGTTAATTTTATTACAAGTTATTGAATAAATGTAGGGACGTGCTAAATAAGATGATCGGTTGAGTAGTTCCGGTAGTCACGTGCCTCTCCGTGTGGAGGGGAATCTAACAACTAATGGAAAGCGAGTGCCACCGTAACAGCCAGTCCCTTGGTGACAGTCGAGAAGACAACTTAAAGTGAAGATTTATTCAACTGTATGTTCTATCCAGTGAAATCTGAGTTTGACTTCAGTACTGACCGACCCCTTATAGTAAGCTCATCAAGATTAAACCTGAAGACAGAGAGAGAAGTGTAAGCTCCTGTAGGTAAAAACCAAAATTACTACGTTTTGAAAGATTGTTTGACTATTCAAATCCAGTTATGCACTTTAACGTTTCGATGACACTGCCTTGGACATTAATTGCGGGAAAACCTAATGCAATAAATAATTTGATACAACTCACCTTCTAAGAGATTCGCAAGGAACTTCTTCACATACCTATTTTAACGTGTAATGTGTGTAAGACATTACACACATTGATATTATGTATATCCCGGTCTAAAGCTATGACCACTCTAATTGACTATTTTGGGTACCCGTCAAACACAAAAGGTCCTAACGACCGATCGTGTCCTCCCACGATCCGCTTTTGTGTAACCAAGAAAATCGCAATACATGGTGGAGACAGTTTTGTAATCTGTATCTATTCAATTGCACTGACGTGCAATCATGGCTGCCATCTTTGAGGTCTTGTCAAACGCACTCGCGGAAATAAAGTATGGGACAAAAGGCGGGCCCGGTGCAGTGCAGAGTCACTCGTAATGTAATTTATGTGACGAAATGCACTGTCGTGCATTTTAAGGAAAACATAATGCATACTTTATGATGAGCTGCTTTAAATGTTATGTTAATTTAATTTTGCTCAAATTAACATTTATTTAATTATCGTAATATGAAACGTTTACACTGTGTGCTTACTAATAATTGGTAAGTAATTCAAGCTTTACTTGTTCGATTTTTGAGGTTTGCCACTTGACCTGCGAATCTTCTTAGTGGACATTCTATGACAATGTGGTGTACAACCTGCTCTGGGCAACCACATTCGCAGCTGGAAACAATCAAGAGTGGGAATCGACCCCTACACCTCTACCTAAGTATTAAGGTTGCTTGGTGGAGAAATAATTGAGATAAGTCTGATGAGTGATGAACCAGAATAGGTATCAGACACAAAGTGTTGTTGCTCAATATATAGGTATATTCTATTCCTGTGACCATGATATCTATTAATTTAATTTAATAGTAATATGAGCTGTAAATCGGTTTGTTTTATAAGTAGAAACAAATATGTTCACGAAGCGCTATTAGGTGAAAGTTATATCAAACATCTCCCAACTCCCTCTTAAATTAACAAAAGCGACAATTTCCGTTGGAACAAAACAAGGAAACGCGTGACAAAAAGTTGGAAAACCAAATGAATACGAAATTCAGAATTGGTGTCATACTTGCGTTTCAATTAATTAATAAAGCGGAACTCGGGAAAGTCTGAATAACTTTGTTTTTGAACGTATAACGATGTTACGCGAGTCTTGGATGCGCAGTTTCTTTGTCACATGGTTAATTGACTTATGTGAATAATTGTTTACTTGTGGGAAGAATTCGCTTTTGAATATTGGTAAATAATGAATTTATTGGTAAATAGAGGTACTTAATTTAAAAGAAAAAAAATTTTTTTTTATCATTTTCAATGCTCTGTTAACAAAAACTGTCACGAACACAACGTCAACATCTGATTGTTAAACGCAAAGTCGAATTGAACCCTCAGCATGTATGTTGATATGGCTTTGCACACCGTGACGGATTATATGCAACGTTGGCGTGGAACCAATGGTGTGGATATACGTGGCTTCCAAAAGTTTAATAATAAATAAAATAAATAAATATCGGCGGACAACTTCACACGAATCGATCTAGTCCCTAATTAAGCTCAAGAAGGCTTGTGTTATGGGTACTAGACGACGATATAGGTACTTATATAGATACATGAAATGACTTCAATGAAAAGGATTTTAATTCTACATTCTGGCGAAAATTGCATGACATGAAAAAAACGCAAAAATCCATATACTGGTACTTACAACAGTTGCAGAGTTCCGTAGATTATTCATGTTACTTATCATATCTTGTTTGTGACAACAATGGAAACGGAGCGTTCAACTTGATCGACATACGTATTTTAGCGAAAAAACTACTGACCTAATACAAAAGGATCTGTAAGTACACACCTTTATTCACCATAATAAAATATTTTCCTACTGCTACGCTAGGTAGAATTTGAATAATCAGTACTTGAAACTATGTCGATATTGGTAAATAAATATCTTGGAATAAACTTGTTTCTTGTGACTTAAATTTAAGTCACGAGGTTAACTCGAATTATTTCTTTTAACAATATGAACGCGTAACGGCAGAAAAATCACCCACTTTTATCAAATAAAGAAGCACACAGTAAACTCGACCACAGCACTCGCCATGCCGCTACCTCATTACTACCCAGTTACGTTAACTTTGCACCCGGTGTTCATCGCATCGCATACACATGAGGTGCAAACACAATTCGACCGAGTAGTACCTCATTTACGAGGGTGGATAACGACGGCGCCGATATTCTTATTTACTGCAAATTGCTCCCATACTGGACCTAATACGGTGTGGTTATGCCGCTGTTTCATTAGCGGGTAAGTGGTTCTAATCATAATAAAATAATGATACTGGGCTAAATCAAAGGATTCTTCGTTATATGACCAATACTTACTACTTACTGTTGTTCTATCTATCTATCAGCCACTGACATCCACTGCTGAACATGGCTCCCCCATGACTCGCCACAAAGTGCGATCCTGTGCAGACCCCATCCAATGACTCTTACTGTTGTTACAATGATGATAATCTCAAAGCGTTTACATAATATACGACGACGAGGTTGGTGGAGTTTGTAGTGCAACTGACTATTGAACCGGCGGTCCTGGGTTCAAATCCTAGCTAGGGCAAATATTTGTGTGATGAATCGAATCGTTCCTGGCTCATGGATGTTCTCTAAATATGTATTTATATATTATGTATATCGTCGTCTATTAACAGTACAAGCTTTGCTTAGTTTGGGACTTGGTCGATATGTGTAAGATTGTCCCTTAATATTTATTTATTTATTTAATTCATATATACAATGTATGTCGATAGTGTATTTATTTCGACATTTAGGACGTTTTGAACCGTTCGTTCGTTTCGGTTTCATTTCAAGGATGGAGCTTGTACACGCATGCGCAATAGAATAAATCTTAGATCTCTATTTGTCAAAAAACGCTCATGTTACAGTGAGCGTCTTGCTCAGACACATGTAACATTATTATCATATTATGTCGTTTATTCATTTGATTTATTAGATTAAAGTTTTTACAATTACACTAGGTATACGTTTAAAATAATAAAATACAAATAAAAAATTACAAAATATAAATACCTTCACCATAAAAAACCTAAGCAGAACCCACCAGCTTATTATTATGATTATTATGGTGCGTTTTCATTAGTCTACTGAACGAACATTTGTTTATCTATCCAAATATCATAAACCCTCCATGATGCGTTCAAGAATTTATGACCACCATAAAAATAGTCTGTTATGTTAAAACAAATTTCTTATCTGTAAAAATGTTATTATTGCTAAATAATAACATCGATTTCGATAATATTATTTATTCAAATTTCGAAACATCTCTGAAAAACAAAGAAATTTGATTTGACCTCTATTCTAATATCAGTCGAGATGACGTTTAGTTCGAAATGAATTGTCAATTTGCAATCAAATTTTACAAATGTCGCACTTAAGTAAGATATTGAACGATATGATAGTTGGGGCCGACTCTAGTTTGTCTATGAATAAAAAAAACTATGACAGCTGCCAGAAAACTTCATTACAGCCATTACCGGGTAATATTTGTCATAATGTGCGACTCCTGAATGCATCATGGAGGCTTATGATATGTAGCTAGATAAAGTAGTGTATGTAATTGTACATAATTAGGTATTAAAACACTCGTGTGACGTTATCATGAAACTTGTCTTCGGCTCGTTTCATAAACCCACACTCGTGTTTAATACCCTTCATTATATACAGTCACATATACTACTATTGTGCTGTGGTTGTGTTTTGTTTTCTAAGAAGATTGTGCTCTCAGAGTTGTTCAGTAGGTACACTAAGTGAAAACACACAGAGCCAAAACCTCCACAGAAAACAATCACTATGTCACTTTGGCGAGTATTCAATACAGGCACTAGATTCATATCAGTATTGTTGTGGACCGTTAAATGGTCGGTGTGGTTTATTAGCCGGGCAGAGCGTCGGCCAAGTTTGTTAGCGAATGGGAGTAGTTGAGCAAATTGCGCGAAATCGCCAGGTCGTGCCGAGACTGCTGCGGAAACTGTGCTATTCACTGGGGTAATTTTTCAAGGAAAATGGACGAATGATTGGTTTAGATATACATCCATGTACATAATGTAGATCTACTACGATGTTTCTTTTAGTAGTTGTAATCTAATAACCATCTTTGCATATTTAAATAACTGTTCATGTGACTTGTAAAAAGTTTAGCTTACACAAATCTATTATAGCATAGCGCTCTCTCACGAGTATCTACATACAAGTAGACCTATTAACAACTTCTGGGGAGAAGGGATAGATGTGACAAAACATTGGCAAAATACCATTTAGTCTAAGAAATTTGATCCCTTCACACGAAGAAGAAGAACAGCTTCTGTAATCTCTATTTCATTATTTTGAACCTATCTCGCTCCCTCCATAAAAGCAAAGCAATTTTTTTTTTTTTTTTTTCCTCCCTTGAGTGGGCAGTAGACAATTTTGCCTCCAACTGCATTTGTCCTTACTTGCGGGGGGGGTAGAAGACCCACGAACCCGCGGATATATTAAAATGTGTGTGTGTGAACTAACGAAAACAATGTATAGTGTTGGTGTGAAGTGTAGTGTAGGAGCCGGCGAGGTAATATATTACCTCGCCATGTAAAGTGTTGTCATAATGAGTTTTTAGTGTCGTTAGCTTGGAGGCCGCAAAACGACCTTCAAAAGCGTCGGGTCAGAGTCCAAAATCGATTCGTCGAAGGGCGGCGGGATCACCGAGTTCCACTTTTCGATGGTTACAGTGATCGCGTCGTCCGGGTCAGTCAGAATATGCTTAGGGCGTCTGGTCAGTTTAAGCTTGTCGTGTCTAGATAGAGGGGGGGGGCAAGTAGCAAGATTATTAGAAGGGCTGGGGACAAGGCCTTCCCCATTTACGTCCGGGTTTGATGGGCGATTTCTTGGACCACTACTGGTGGATGTTTTATCAGTACCAACGCCAGCTTCATCGGGCGCTGACGGAACTGTGTATTTGGGTATATTGGCTATGAGTGGGTTCTCATGGTGAGAGAGGTTTCCGATGAAACGTCTGGCGTTGGTGTTGATAAACTTCAATAGGGTGGGAATCTTGGCGTCGTAATGTAGACTAAGGTTTGATTGGTAATAGGGGGCGCCAAATACCCTTCTGAGGAACTTATTTTGTATAATTTGAAGCGAATATAAAATGGACGGCTGTATGTGGGCGAACACCGGACAGGCATATGTCATCACTGGCCTAATGCAGGTGGTGTAAAGCCTGAGTTTGTTTTTAATCGACAGCTTGCTCCGTTTGTTCAGCATAGGGCCCAGTCTATTCTGGACAAACAGTGCTTTGCCACGGACTGCCCTGGCATGCGGGCGAAAGGTGAGTTTGCTGTCCAGAGTTACGCCCAGATATTTGACTTGGCGCGTCCACTGGATGTCAGTTCCCGCCAGTGAGATTGGCTTTATTTTAACTTCTAACTTATTTTTGGTGCGGGTGAAAAGAATGGCTTGCGATTTGTCAGCATTTGTTTCGATCCTCCAGAGCTTGAACCAGCGATCTAGATCGGTGATTGCACTCTGGAGGTCGCGCCGTAGTACTGAAAGTTTATTCGTGGTTGTGTAGAGCGCTGTATCATCGGCGAACAAAGCCAATCTCACTGACGGGATATTACGCGGGATGTCATTAGTATATAAGATGTACAGGGTGGGGGACAGGGTCGAGCCTTGGGGCACCCCTGCTGTGATCGGGTGCGGTCTCGACAGCGTGTCGCCCACCCTGTAACGGAATGTCCTGTTCGAAAGAAAACTGAATATAGTCCTGGTTAACCAGTCCGGCACACCGGCCTCATATAGCTTATATATGAGGCCGTTGTGCCAGACCCGGTCAAAAGCCTTGGCTACGTCCAGAAAAATAGCCCCGGTTGTGATGCCCGTCCAACGAGAGAATCCTCCCAGCACATCCTCCGTGATGCGCATGACTTGGTGCACACAAGAGTGTCGCGCTCTGAATCCAAATTGTTCATCGATGAGAACTTCGTTCTCATCGATGAACCCACGGAGGCGTGAGAGGAGGACCCTCTCATACAATTTCCCAAGGGAGCTGATTAGACTGATGGGCCTGTAACTGGCTGGCTCGTTCCTGGGTTTGCCAGGCTTAGGAATGCCGATGACCACCGCTTGTCTCCATGCTTGCGGGAAGTAGGAGAGTCTCAGAGCTGCGTTAAAGATTTTTGTAATTAATAACATTATCTCCTCGGGACACATCTTTAGAAGTTTGTTTGAGACTCCGTCTTCGCCAGGCGCCTTTCTACGGTGAAGACGGCGCGTCAAAAGAATAATGTACTCATAGGAGACTTCTTTCACCTCCTCATCGGCATCCCTAGGCGCGGCAATACGGGCCTGTACGTAATTATCCACAAGATCAATGTGGGCCGGGTCGCATTTGATAGCGTTTGGTGAGCATTGTGCCTCGAGGCTTTCCGCCAGACACTCTGCTTTCTCATGATCTTCGAAAGCAGCAGGCAGGTCTCCCGGTCTCTTAAGCGGCGGAGTGGTGAGGGTCAAATCAGACTTTAATGATCTCGCCAGGGCCCAATAGGCCTGGTGGCCAGGGGTAATTTCCCCCAGAAAATCGCCGAATTCCGTCGCCCGGAACTCGCGGAGCCGCTCACGGGTCTCACGTTGTAAGGCCCACAAGCGGCGGCGGTTTTCAGGTGACGGAAATCTGGCTACTGTCTTGAGGGCGTCGTTTTTCCGTCTGAGCAGCGCCTTCAGTTCAGGTGAAAGGGGCCTACGCTTTGCGTAGTCCTCAGGTACTTCCTTGGATGCTTTCTGTACAGATTCTTGAAGGAAGCTGGTCAGACGGGAGACTGCTAAGTCAACATCTGCTTCACAACCCAGTCCCTGGGGGATGGATTCCGTTAGAGGTGCGTGGTTGTCAAGTCCTTTTTTAACCTTTTCCCAATCTGTGACTTTCCGCATAGGGTTCGGTACATTTGAGGATGGGTCAGGGCCCAGCCGGAAGACCACTGGTCGATGGTCTGAGTCGAGCTCGTGGATGACCTCCACCGCGCGCAGCCGCAAAGCGACTTTGCATAGGAGGCCTATGTCTAGGATGTCGGGTCTGAATTCATCATTATGGGGAAAGTGGGTGGGTTCTAATGGAGTTATCAAATCAAAATTGTGCTTATTTTTCTGTCCGTCAGTCAGTCCGTTCATTAGTAAGTGGAAAAGTCTATTGCCGTTGGGATTCCCGGCTACACAGCTCCAGGAAACGTGTTTTGAGTTCAAGTCACCCGCCACTATAACCGCTGGGCCAAGAGTGGCTAGAATGAGCATGTCCTCGTGTAGTAGTTCGAGACCAGGCGCTAGGTAAGCTGATACCACGTGGATGGGGCTGTGACCTTCCACCGAGACCTTGCACACCGAGACCTCGATGTTTTTGAGATTTTGCGGGGGGTCCAACCCCACGCAGTGCAGTCTGGCTTTGTAGAAGATGACAGTCCCACCCTTGGTTCGATCGAGCCTATCGTTTCGAACCATGATGTAACCGGGAATCCTAAATACTTTACTGTGTGGCTTGTAAAAAGTTTCTTGTATCAGCATTATATCTATGTCATGGTCTATAAGGTGTTTTAACAGTTGGTCTTTGCAGCCCCGCAGGCCGTCGGCGTTGTATGTACTGATATGGAGGGAACGTGGTATTATTTTAAGAGCACTATCCATTAATTGAGTATGTGGTTTTGCGCTTCCATATATTGCGCGAAGGCGACGTCATATTCACTGAGGAGGCCAAAAATCGTGGAGCTGTCGGCCCCACGCAATCTCCTATCAATATCCGCAATGCGCTCCCTGTAAAGGAGAGCGCTGCGGAGCAGAGGCGGGAGATCCGCGTTGCCTTCAGGAAGGTGATGTTGAGGTTGAGCGGGTTGGGACATTTGGGGGCCAGTCCTATTTCCTCCGACAAAGTCCCAGGCAGAGCTGGGAGCCGGATTTAGGCTAAAAAGACCTAGGTCCGAATTTTGAGATACAGGGATTGGCTGCGTGGGTTGGGTTCTTTGGGAGAGCACAGGGTACTGTGCCAGTGGAATGAAAGTATCCTTAAGTGTGGAAGAGTAGCTAAGGTTTGGTTGAGTTGAATGGATCGTCTGTTGAGTGTTCGGGCCTGAACTGGGGAGAGAATTATATGGCAATGAGGGGTAGGCTTGAGAGTTAAACGTACTTCTGGTCCCCTGTTGGGATGGGCCAGCGTTTGAATGCAGCAGGTGTGCACTTAAATATTAATTCGCACTTTTCGATCTCCAGTTATCGCCACGGTCGAATATCGACTAGGAAGTCGTTACCTCGCGCCTTTGTCGCAAAACGCGCTCGCTCTTTCGATTCTCGCTTTAAATCAGTGTTTGCGATGTACGAATACATTCGATTGTTACATCGTCGGTGCAACGCGGGCCTTTGAATTGTGAAATATAAGGTTTGTACTCGATATTTTCTGAGAGGTTCATTTATACGGAACGCTGTTGTTGTTTGTCTTGGCGTGTTTTTTACGTAGCGCAAAAAGAGCTGTTCAGTTTGAAGCCTTTGTCTGCTTGTGTGCATTCATCCAGGACATTGTAGCTCGCAAATTAATGGACTTAATGTGTTTTTATAGAGTCTTTATTTGAGTAAATATTTATGGTTTCTCAGGCACTTAAAAGATGAGTTACTCTTTTGACTTTCTAGTATTTCCCATTCGTTTGTTTAAATATTACTATATGAAATACTACCTACTTATCATAACATTCACAGAAGTAAGTAAATGTTCGAATGTGTATAAACATTTCAAAAGGACCGACGTAGAATGAAATTGCTACTTAATAATTTAATAAATTTAACATGTTTGATATAATTCATGTGCAAGTTAGCGCGCGCTCAATATTTAACGGCAATTCGAGCCCACAATATGGTTCGCCTAATTGAGTACAAACAAATATGCCGTATAATATGGCGACTTATTTCATTTTAAACGCAAAACGCTCTGATTCCCTGACGATGGAGCGCTGCCAATTAATTATATGATTTATTTGGAACTAAATATTATATGCATTACTTTAAGCTAATTATTTACAAAGGAGTCGAACCTGCTTTGTTAGTTTAGTTTCTTTGGTCTATTTTGACCCACTTTTGTCAATAATATCATAACTGGAAGAATATTATTTAGATGAAATCAGTTGGTAGACAAGTCTCGGTATCTTCTCACACTTGTAAAACACGGAGAAGAAAGAAGAATTGTGAAGATAATTATAATATACCTAACTAGCGATCCGTCCTCGCTTCGCACGGGAGCAATGGAGCTGATAAATTATGTACATATTATACATATAAACCTTCCTCTTGAATCACTCTATCTATTAAAAAAACGCATCAAAATCCGTTGCAAAGTTTTAAAGATCTAGGCATACATGGGGACAGACAGGCAGCAGGAAGCGACTTTGTTTTATACTTTGTAGAATAAGACTAAAGAGGAGAAGAGGTAATTATAACACAATTTAATTAACAATAGAAATGGACTAAGACTGTTTGATTAAGTCGGCGCTCATATTTAAACCTACCTTTAACTTACCCAAATTTCACTACGGTGTCACTTCATTTAATTGCCCGCAGTAAGTAATATTTTAGCCAATTCATTCCATTTGATAACGCAATTTCATTACCGTAGGGAGTTATTAAATTAAAGACAAAACAAAACGCGTTAATTTACATAGAAACATGTACCTGAAGAAAACAAATTGCTCATTCCGCGATACAGGAAATGAATGAAATGTACAATAAAGCGTACAGGCTCAGACAGCATAATTATTTCTATAGAAAGATAGAGATCCCAGCCATAGAGCATGGTATGCGAATCCGCATTTCATTCGCCGCTGATGGCATCGCTACCGGGCGCGGTGTGGGGCGTTCGCTAGTTTTAATGAGGCTCACAAAAATACCGAGTCATGGCTGAAAGGCACGGGAGCAAGGATGATTACAACTTCAAGTGTCACTCACGACCCTTGCTCTCGACTGCCATTCCCCCCCCCCCCCCTCACTCCCCCTGAGAACTGAACAGACGCACTTTTCTTTTGTCTCCGCACTTTAATCAAATCTATCTGAGCATTCGCGAACCGTAAACAATACTAGCTGACGTCTGCCGAAACAAATGATGCCAGTGATAAATTGTCGGCCTTTCGAGAAATAAGTTTGTTCATTCGACTCTTTTGTCCGATTGATCGCAGATAATTCCAACTTCCGACAGAAATAGGATAGAAAATTGCCTTCCAGTCGTGCCGGCTAAATAACGCTCGGTACGTATTCCTGAACCAAACTAAGCCTAGCTTAATGTACCGATGTCGCCGATTCTTGGGACTATTCATCATACTCGTACAGTTCTCGAGAGAGCTGTAGACCTTTCAAGGACAAAAAGTTTTTAAATACAGTGAATAATATGATCTATCGTTACGAAAAATTCACGCTAAAAACCCAATCGGGCTAGCAAAATATATTTTCAAATCGTGGTATGATTATATTATGGAGCTTGATTAGTGTTTATAGCATCTTCGGGCATCTTAAGGCATTTATAATTAGTAATTGTGCGTAAAAGAATTGTCTGCGCCAGACCTAGTTTCACCTTCGATAATAAATATTAAAATTAGGCCTTTGTGCAAGCTTTTCTCGTTAAAATAAAGTAACGACCTGAAGTTGAACCTTAATTTCTTTACAATTGCTTTTCATAAATCAACCGTAGCCATTTGTTTCCATAAATAATTTCCAAGACGTGCGCTTGGAAACCAAAGAAACTCGTTAAAAGTACTAGGAGCTCATAGGCTGGGAGAGGGTTAATATTGGTTGTGTGTTCACGAAACTGCGGGTTAAGCCACACATGAGCGATGAAGCGCCGTCAGACTCGAATAACGGGAGCTCTGAAAAATGCACTTTACGTAAGACGATTTCTCTATTTAATTGCGAGTCGGATTTCTCGAGTCGTTTACTTCAGTACTGAGCTTGTAAAGTTTAGATTTATGATGCGGCGACAGCCACCGAATTCGTTTCGGCTAAAGTCGGGATCGGGATTGAAAATTTAATGGCAGTGCGAGCGTTTATGTAAAATTGCGGATGGAACTTGTCTTAGTTTTATGTACGAAGTTCAACCGCGTCATTAATCTTCTAGATATATTAAAGTCTCGGTTAGTTGCCCGACGGTTTGAAACTTCTGATAATAATAAATCTAATTTGAAGATAAACAAAACCAACTTCGCCGTAAGATTGTACGTCAGTCAAGTTTGCCTTTTCCAGGTTTTGGCTTTCTCATCTGATCATAATGAAGGCATTTTTGCAAGAACCTTCTGTCACATTTTGCGTACTATCCGGTAAAGTTAAGTATGCGCCTGATATCTATCCTGTCACATACAAAGACGCAAACTTAATGCGGTCGGGTTGGCGAAGTTGCGATGTTCTAAGCTAAGCAAGAACTGCGCCAACCGCGTCGCTCGTCAAGTACATATTTCCGCGTCATTACATTGGGTGCTAATTTTGGTACATTTGTCCCGTGATAAATAAGGGCCTTGCGATTTGCGAGCGAATTTCGTATGAAGGCGATCAAGCAGCGAGTTCGCCGCGACGCTTATTTGCATAGAAAACTCGCTCGCAAATCGCAAGTGTCATAAACTTCAATGGATATGTTTAATAGGTTGATGCATATCGTTCGTTCGATGCGTTACTTGTATATGTACAAGTGTTTGTCATTGTCAGTGAGCGTGTTGTCTAGGTACATGTTGAACATGCTTCCCCGGGGACATTGCCTATAATCCCAGTAAGTACCCTGTCACCAATCAGGCTTCATCAGGGTGTATTTCATTAGCTGGTGACCATTCGTCAACGTCCAGCAATCGCCGCCGAGACGGATGGTCCGCAAGATTGCGCAATTTACCAACACGGGCATTATATTAACGATTGTGTTAATAACAAGATGGCTGTCTGTGTCTCTAGGAGGCTAAGAGAAGGCCGTGGAAACATAGGACGATTGGTCATACAGGGTGATCAATCCAAATACGTCAATAGTGGGGAAACGAAAACTATAAGTGATAGGGAAATCTGTTTATCGGAACCATGGCGTCGATTTTAGACTTAATAGAAACTGCATTATTATTTCTCCATACAAATCCTTTACGTAGTTGCTAGCGAGTATTGTCACTGTAAACTCATGTTAAGGGTACAGATACAGTTCAAATTATATAAATATGTATAATATACTGAGAAACACAATATCTCCAATTTACTCACCACTTGTGTTATATAAGCCGATTCTAGGTAGGTAACAGGGCAATTTATTATTATATAAATGCCCTGTAGATATTTACGTAAAGATACGAGCAACAAATTTCCCAAGTTTCAGCCCGCGGCATTACAATGTGAAATGGTGAAGTTGCTTACAAACATGAAAAATGTGATCCTTATTCTACTCTAAAATATTTATTAGCATATTCATGGAGTGTCCATCAAAATCCTTAGAGACATCATTAATATTAAAGCCTTATTTCACAAAATGTCTAGCTTTCGCACCTATTTTATTACGTTTAATATTATTCATGATATACGAGTTATTTTCTGATCTAGGGCATTGAACAACCAAACGAGTGTGAGAGATAACCGTACCCGTTTCTAGAATTATTAACGTTTGTCATACATTACTTTCTCGTTGAATGGACACATTTTTCTATATTCCTGCAAATGTGTTTACATTACTGCGCAATTTACCCCGTTTGTGAGGTTATTCCCTGTAAATCTATCTCATATTTTTCGGGTGAATGTTACCATTAAATGCGTTATTAAGAGGCCTTACTCCTAATTTTTTTTTTGTTTAATCATATTGATAATTACTACTGGTAATTAGATACTGGTAGAGAATGCCCAATGGCATTAAGTCCGCCTTTTGTACGATTTGTTTTCATTTGTGCAATAAAGATTAAATAAATAAATAAATAAATAATTTCAACAAACTGTTTAAAGTCCCCCTGTATTCCCTGAGTTCTAGAAAGTCCCATGTAGCTATTTCTCTGAACAATAATAACAATATATGGAATCTAAATTTCTGAAAAAGACGTTTTTTTTTATTATTTCATGCTGTCATTGCGTGCAGTCTAAACATAAGTTGAAAAAAAAACAGTTTGCTTGAATTCCGCCAAATTGGAGTAGTTTTTGAAACAAAAATTATCAATAAAAAATTCAAACTGCAGGTTTCAAATATATACCAATAAATCGCAATGGTCCTGTTCTAAGTAGTAACATTGATAATATGTTAAGAAACATGTTTGGTTATAGAGAAACATTACGAAAACAATCAGCATTTTTGAACGGATAGGAGCCCTAAAATGGCGGATTCTTGTACTTTCTCGTAAAGAACGAAGGGAACATTAAGGGATCAGTCCGCGGATATATTTCTCTGAAGATCCTGGATCTAAACCAGCTATTACGTTTAGTCTGACCACAATTCTACGGTACAGGATTTCTTATAATTTCTTTTTGATACCGGAATAAATCCTTATTCGGGAACTTAAATTACGTATGTCGTCGCAGGCGGCGGTATCGCGATGGTATCGGGTGGCGAATAAATCCGTCGGCCATATTGGATTCCCGATCCAGGGAGTATTCTCTTAAGTTTCATTAAGCGATCGCTGATAGGGACAGATGCGGAATCGGGATGCGGAATAAATCGGCAAGGATTCCCGAAGTTTAGACAATGATTTACGCGGAGATACTCGTAATAATGCCATGTTTACCGAGCGTGGCGCGCCTGCTTATTTATAGGCTGCGTGTTATATGTGGCTTATAAGGAGTCTGATTCTCCACGTATTTGTATAATAAATATGCTCTAAAAACATTTTCAATGCCAACATCATTATATAAACAGGCAGTATTGAATATTCTCTAAAGTCGTATAAAAGTACACAATTGCTTCAATCCACAAATTACACACCTCTGTAAACCCCACGTCAAGTCTCAAAGACACCCGTCTCAAACACGCACAGTCGCACATGTATACGTAGCTTTACGTGCTCTAAAGTGACATCTCCAGGAAAATCTTCTCAGCATCAGATCCCTCATTAAAGAGACCCCTTCAGCCTATCCTGGCTTCTGCCTATCTCGATCGGGCTCAGAAGGCGATCGTAAAGATCTGCGGGGCTACTAAGATAGCGGGGTAAATGACGCCCGTGTGAGTTATGATCGAGTTATGTGCGAAGGTTAGTTTTATGGAGGGAAGTGCGTGGAAAGGTTGCCTTTTGTCCGGTAAGTTACGATTTTGTACGTCGTTTTATTTGGACGTAAAATATGTTGATGTTATGATGATTTACGTCTTACAAACGATCCTTAAACAGGTACAGTAGCGACACAACTGACAGTTATTTATTTGTGTGGCTATGATTTTGTTTCTATAGATAATATCGACGTAGCGAATATTATCGAAATTGTGGATGCTCATTAAACAGACAAAACACATTTAAATACGCTACAGGAATAACAGCCGAAAATATTATAGGCGTATAAATAAAACGGGCGCTCGTAATTTCCAAGTCGATGTTTAGTGCGAATTTGAGTAAGGGCAACCCTCGAGAATGTTCAGCGCCTTTATGACCCCTCGTTCGCTGCCGCGCGCGAATAGCCTCGCGTTATGACAGATTACGCGTTCCGTCGAGATTCGAACGAGTACACGGCGAGTTTCACTAGTAACCCGGAAAGTTTAAAATTTATAAGAAACCGATGGTTTAGAAACTTAGTTGCTATTAATTTTAGGTTACTAATAAATTCAGAAGTTTCTCAAACGACGATCAAAAGAGAATCTAGATTATTCCGTAAGCTAACTTCTTTGATAAGTTGTAATGAGGAACTTAAAAAGTTAAAGTTACGTAGTTTTGGGTGGAATTCTAGTTTAGTTAGTTACGATAAAGGTTCGTAAACAGGAGGTAAACTCCTGTCTTTGAAGTTGGAGCATAATATCGCGTCGTGCCAATTTGTGAAACCTAAATCAACGGCGAGTTCGACGAGGAGCGCAGCGCAGTAACTTACAAGCAGGTAATTTAAACGTAACTTGTTTAGACAAATATAAAGTTTAACCTGTAACTAGCTTATGGGGTACTGGGAAATGTATTTGGTATTTAATTTCATCTTGAACGATCATGTTACGAAAGCGTTAGATTTTTTTAGTTTTTGTCTGTGATTTATTTCTGAATTTGACTTAATACCAAGCCACTTACTAGTACAATACTATTAATTACCAACCCATTGGTGATAAAAAAGTGCAGGTCTTCAGTCTCGAAGAGCGTAAAACGTTAACTTACCTGAAAAAAAAAAAAAACAATTTAGTAAAATTCGAATCTGCATTTGAAAGAAAAAAATCTCCGTAAAAAATTGGTTAAAATCCGTTTCGGCGTTCGGCGTGACGAGCGGACCATTTTTTTTGCGAAGCGCTGTGCAATCATCGAATACGCGTTTACGCCATCCCTATACGAGACTATACCAACCATAATTAGCCTTCATATTTTTTTTACAAATAAATCCAGCCAGTCTCTAATGTATTGTGTACGCACGATAACGCGTGTTGACACACCAAACATCGCGGCCGCCGGACAAACATAGCTAGCTCCAATAAACGCCACATGAATATTTGATATCGGACCGAACTTACGCGTTTTCCCAGATGCGTGTCTCCGTAATATTTCTTGTAACTAAATAGTTAGTACTTTTAATATATCGATGTCGAGTAAAACGTATGTTTTTCTTGGCAGTTGTATCTTTTCCGCCGTTAAAACAGTTAACCGATCATTAAACGATACCTTAGTTCACACTCGTACTATTATTTTTTTTACCAATGAAATTTAAACCGCGTAGAGTTGTTCACTAAAGTCCTAATTGCAACTACTTTTTCCAAAAAGTTAGTACGATTGTGCTCTAAGGTATCGAAATGAATGTATTATGTGTGCTACTACTTTAAATTTTCTTATCTGAGACATAGGTACATTCAGTATTAAAGCACTGTTCAATACAGGCAGGGCTCGGGCTCTAATCCCATATACATATATCTCTTTGATATCTCGGCCACAGACATCTCCGAAGTGGCGATATACCTTGTAAATCCCCAATTTTCATACCGTCATTTAAAACTTGTTGATAATATTATATTATCCTCATAATTTTATTTTTCATTAACAATTTGATATGAGATGATGATTAAACTCTTAGAATTGTAATAAATACCTACCATCTTATGTATTTGAATAACACTAAATCTCTCTCTTTGCCAATTACATTATTAAATTAAACAGTACGTAAGTCTGCTTACTATAATTATAATATTAGAATATAATAATCGTAGTCTCATTCATGAGTTTGACCTCTAGACTCTCTTACCGCCGACGAAAAAAGAGGGGTGCTATAAGTTTAATTAGTTAATTAGGTTTAGTTTATATTACTGTAATAGTTAAGTATTTTTTATAAAAAATGACTGACTGTTGTTTCTTTCGGCGTTCCTTCTCAACAGTGAGTGGTCTCCTCTTGTGAAATGCCGGTAGAGCAGAATAATGTTCATTATTTCATGAACACGTGTATCTGGGTGTCTGTGTATCTGTGTGTCTGTCTGTGGCATCGTGGCGCGCATACGGGTGAAGTACCTAATTTGAGTGCGTTTTTTTTTATCGAAAGCATGGTTTGTCGGGATGGTTTTTTGATGAAAATTGGAGCTCTCGTCTTCAAGAAATTCAGCTTTTAGTTAGTGGAACAAGTGACCGAATCACAGCCAATATTCCCACTTCTAGTATCTCTGTTTGGCCCTATGGTTGACTGGTAGAGAATGCCATTTGGCATTAAGTCCGCCATTTGTACTGAATTTTGTTTTGTGCAATAAAGTTTAAATAAATAAATAAATAAATAAATATTAAACTTTATAGGTATATGACACTGTAAATATTATTTCGTATATATTATATATCCTATATTATATTTGATGTATGTACTGTTAATTATAATAATTTACGATAAGATATTTAAGTATTAAATAATAACATAATTTACAATAATAATAACTATAGACTAAGACATTCTACTACGGACAGTTTATTTTCAAATAAACAAATAAAAAAACATATTTACAATATACAAATGATAAGTGCTAAAAGAGTTGATAAATACTAAATAAACTACTAATGCTAAATTAAAAATAATAGTATTATAAAAAGAACACCCCCTCCAGCAGCTCTGCCTGTATGTACTATATTTACATGAATAGCAAAAATTATGTATAAGTATTATAATTATGTTTTGTTACTTATGTGTAAGTTAGTTGCACCGCCTACAATTTTTCCGCTTTGCCCTAAAGTTGACTGGTAGAGAAGCCTCATGGCACTAAGTCCGCCTTTTTTACGATAAGTTTTCTTTTGTGCAATAAAGATTAAATAAATAAATAAACAAAAATCCAAATCGGTCCGTCGTCTGTATATCGGTGAACGCAATAAATAAAAAAAAAAAAAACATGATCCATCGAGCACTTGCTCCGTTTTCGATGTCGGTTAAAAAGTAACCAGAATGAAGAGTAGCCAAAGTAAGCCGACGAAAAACCGAAGTAACTCGATCTTACGGTACACATATCTAGTCCCTCTACACATATCGCCCGGGAGTTGGGTCGCGCGCCGCAAGGTGTGGGGTCAATTGTGGGTCAAATATGTACGCGCCCTGTTTGTGCCCCGGATCACCGACCTACATACACAATTCCAGCATTTTGACGACGCGGTTGGCTCAGTTTGTAGAGCTGGCGGTCCCGGGTTCGAATCCCAGCCAGGGAAAATATTTGTGTGATGAACTCAAATATTTGTGCATAGGTCATGGTTGTTACTATGTATTTAAGTATATATTTATCAATATAGGTATGTATATCGTCGTCTAGTACCCATAACACAAGCCTTCTTGAGCTTAATTTGGGACTAGATCGATTTGTGTGAGGTTGTCTGATATTTATTTATTTATTGCGGTGACACCCGGATTATATTGGGAAACGCACATTTCCAATAATTACCGTGATAAAGCTGAGACAAAGCTGAGACTTTTGTACACACTTCTAGTCTCTCTATCAACTGGGACTTGGGCCGCGCGCCGCAAGGTGTGGGTTCAATAGTGGGTCAAATATTTACGCGCCCTGTTTGTGCCCCGGATCACCGACCTACATACACAATGACAGCATTGCGGTCACATCCGGATTATATTGGGAAACGTATATTTCCAATAATTACCGTGATAACGCTGAGATAAAGCTGAGACTTCTTGAACACACTTCCACTCTCTCTATCATTTGGGAGTTGGGCCGCGCCCCGCAAGGTGTGGGGTCAATAGTGGGTCAAATATTTACGCGCCCTATTTGTGCCCCGGGATCACCGGTATGGGTCACCAGTCCCACTGGCACCCACAATGGCGGCATTGCGGTGATACCCAGCGTATAATTTAGTATCGCGATTATATAGTTGGCATAAGGCTCAATCAACTTCTTTCTGTTGCGCGTTGCCATGGTATAGTCCATCTGTAAAATTGCGATTTTCGGCGGTTTTATCTTCCAAAAACTTCTTAAAAATACCCATTCTCAAGTAGCCTACTGGCATTCTTAAGTAGACTACTATCTCCTGATAATACCAGTAATATAAATTAAGAACACTGTTCTTAGAAATTCAATCACTATTGTCTCCTAAGTCACGGGACAGGATAACAACAAGAAAAAGTTTATCCATAATATTTCCACGGTTCCTAGCTTTTGTCGGTAAGTATGTAAAATATATATATATCGAAAAATTGTGTTAATAGTAAGCAAACACTCAGGTAAAATTAAGACTATCCTAGTTAATTATTGTATTAAGCGGTTTACACTCACGTGAAATTCTCAGGAACGGCCCGACATGTTTCGAATTCGTATGGAGCTCTTCATCTTGGACGTCACAGTGACGAGGTTGCCGCGCCGGTGTACGGGCAGCCGTCCCTGATGAAGGGCTCCATACGAGTTCGAAACATGTCGGGCCATTCCTGACAGTTTCACGTGAGTGTAAACCGCTTAATACAATAATTAAATATGTCTCACGAAAGTTTTAATAAAATTACTATCCTAGTTGTTCGGCAAAATATCTTATGTTTACAAGTTATACAATCGAAAATATCTGTGATACGGATAAAATAAAACAATAACTATTACTTCTGCCGTAAAAGAAAATCAGCCATAACGCTACTTTTAAATCACATATCTTTACCGTCCAATAGACATTAATCCAAAACCACTTTATTATAATACAGCTATAATATTCTTATCTTAATAAACAATTTAGATATCCGTATTTATTCAAGCATAAATATGTATGCATTCCACCTCTAACCTGTGGTACAGTTGACACAGGCTGACTTATGACATGCATATGCATATTATGCTTAGTCGGGAATTAGACGTTATTAGCCGCACCTGGCTTGAGTAATAGGTACACCGCAATCTTATTGGACGTAATTCTGTATATTAGTGTGTGGGATAAGTTATGTGTGGAATATATCAAAGCGAGTGGCCAGGCGCCCAATAATGACGCTTTGGACATATCAGCCTATTGATATGATAAGGAACGGGTCCCAGTATAGTCACATTTAAATCAAACTTCCCTTGAAGAAATTTCATGTGACTGTGACTATATGTATCTTCGTGTTAGATACCCCACGCAAACCTTCCAAGAATCCGGGACGTGACCCCGAGACTTGAACTAGAGCAAATAATACTTTTACTTTTCAATAGCAGCAAAGCTACTTACTCTAGTTACTCTTACAAAATGGTGCGCGTGTAACGAGTTGTTCGTCCTTAATATGACCCTAAGACACGTATCATATCATATATTCGTAACTACACTAATATTATTAAGGCGAAAGTTTGTGAGTGTGTCTGTATGTTTGTTACTTCTTCACGTTCAAACGGCTCGATCAATTTTAATATAGTTCGGTATGGAGATAGCTGACTTTTATTCGATAGACCGCGGGTAGAGATGTGTCGTTCTCGAGAACATTTCCCGATATGCACATATCGAACCGCGGGTAACACTAAGGTATTTCGTTTTCTTATATCGAATTGACCTATTGTTAGACGAAAAACTTAAACAATGTAATGAACGTAAACTGAGGTTCAGCTTATCCTACAAAATACCGCTTGTTAATACGTTTCCGCATTATGAAATTAAAGTCGGCAACAAAAACGCCGAATTTATCAACCATAAACAAGTAACAACCGCATTCGCCGCTTAGAACACGAATTATTACGCTTAACGTCCACGGCAGACGCACATATCACGGCAACTTTGGGCAGTCGACACCGCTCTCGAGACCGTTAATAATAAAGTGTCAGCGGCAGCTAGAGCACTCTAGCGGTGTCAGAAAAACTGCTGTGCCCAGGTGCTAGCTATAAATAAAGACTGTCCACTACCGAGCAGTTTAGTATTTGAATAAAGTCGGCAAATGGTAGGCGAGCTCTTATGTAAAAGGGCGCATGAGTGCTTTAGAAGTAAAGCGTAATACGACTTTTTGAGCCAGTTCCGTAGTGTTGTCCGCAACATGACCTGGATGACGAAGTTTCGGTTGATTTTTCGTGTTCAGAAAAGGTTGGTTTTGATTTTAGTTATGTTTGACGTCAGTTGTTTGCATGAGTTAATAAAATGGTTTCGAACGTTCATCCATATATATTAACATTTCTATTATCATCCTGCATTCTATGTCTCCTGACGCAGCCGCCTGGCTTAACAATTTGAAAGTCATTCTTTGATTGCTTGCATGAAACATATTGCCATACCATTAAATAAATAACATTTCTATTATACATTTTGGTTCTCATGATTCTAAATATAGCTTTAAATTGTTGAAAGTCGCGATAGAATCGACGAACTATTGTAATGAAATGCATTAATCGATCACTATTTGACCTTAAACCATTAAAAAAGAAAATAATGCAAATCGAACAGCGAGTTTATATGCCTACAGACGGACATGGCCGTCTAGACAGAGCGGCAGTTAACTTTTATGGCGGGAATAAATAATTTCCAGTGACGCTCATTTTGCTCCGCTGAACATTGAAATAATAGTTTTTTCATGTAAGGACTGTCCGTCTTAAGACAAGCTGGAAAAAAGGTCTGAAGTAAAGAGTCTGGTAATCTTGTAATAGCTAAAATAGTCGAGGGCTAAAGAAATTCATAGTTTGCATTTTTTCAGTTGAAGCAGTCTGCTCACTCGGGCGGCCTAGAATTTAGATTTTTCTTAATAGTCTAGACGAAGAAAAAATCCGAACATAGTAAATAATCTAATTTACTTTGTATGTAAAAGTTACGGATATAACGCTATTGTTTATTAACCTTTATTATCTCAAAATTATCAACACATTTTCATGTGTCAAGAGTCCCAAATATGGCGTGCTGCCCTATAGATCTAATAATATGTTGAAATCGCGATTGTATAAATTATTGTAAATGTTATGATGTCAAGTACATTTTAAGACCCTTAAAATACGGGAGAGGCTCTTATATTCAATATTACTTTATATTTCTTTCTAGATTTAAGAAGTCAGGAATTCGAAAAGGCTGGTATTCCATACTTTCGACCCGGAATCCGGAAGAGCGTTAGAGTGTCGTGGAAATATTCGCCCGCGGCCATCCGACCGCCATCTTTCACAAAAACTGTTGCCAAGCGGGAAACCGCCGGGGAAAATAGTGTTCTGAATTTGAAAATAGAAAAAGGAATCAGTTGGCCAGTTTCAAAATATAGAAACCACAACACCACACAGTGTGTTCTAAATTTAAAATGTATAACTGGCCAGCTAGTGATGAAAAAAAAATCAAACTGAATAACAAAGCATACCTACTTATTGAAATAATGACACATTTTGTAAATTTATAGACGGTCCTGACGTTCTAGATTGTTTTTGAAGTACTGACTTAAATAGCCGTCGCGACATCGACCAATTATTTTTGTTCTAGGCATGAATAACTTAGTTAAGCTGGAGAAATTAGATTCTTAGAATGCTGAATACTTTTAACGCCATGTTTTATTACAGAGTCCGCGCGGTACACTTTATTTATTTTATGCGTCTTTAGGTTTGACCCCTACACATGTCATCTGGAGGTAACTGTGAAAACATGCAGTAGACACTGGTAAGAAAAAAAAAAGTAAGGTATGTGTTCCATCAAATTCTAAAATTGTAAACGGTGTCCTTTTTACAGTGTCGTATATAAGTTAATATTTTATGCCCGATCCAAGATTCATTCAAGCTCTATCACTTATCGCAACGTAATCTTGAATGGCTGCTTTAGGGAAGAAAATACATTTTATTGTACTGGTTATTCGTTGTCGACGGAACCCAGCAGCCATCTTGGGCCCAACGGCTCGTAACAGGAACCGGCGGTTACACGCTTTCCGGTCGCCGATTTACTCTGAATTATGGATTCATGAGACGAATTGTGTTGTTATTTTTTAAGAACGCTCTCCGAGGCTTTTGATGAGAAATTTATTACAGAGGTCACCGTTTGCGTAGGTTTATTAAAAATAATAAGTGTTTTTGATTCGAGGGTGGAAAGCCCTTGTTCCAATCAAAGCATAAAAGGCCCTTGAGGCTTTGTGGCGGTCATCGAGAAGGAAAAATTGAAATAATATGGACATTTTTACTGAAGTGAGTGGAGTCGTTACGGAGTCTATTCGAAGATTTCCCGCCTTGGGCATTAATGGTTTTTTGTTAACTTTCCCTAATATCAACTTGATGGCTTTTAATGTCATGTCAATAGAAATGAGCAAAGTTGTAAATAAATTATTACTCTACTCTTCGGTAAAGAAATTCGTATTTTAGCAAAAGTGATTTTATCTTATATCAATATTGTTCTTATGGGTATTTATTTTATCTGGCACATTATTGAATATAAGTTGCCATTATTAAATGTTTTATATGTGTTTATTATATATATATATTATAAATTAGCCTTTTATTTTATGTATTGTGCCAATATAACACTAACAATAGATTAAGATGTCTGCTTGTATACTACCAATAAAATGGTAAGGCATTAAAATTTCTCAGAGTAAGTCAGAATTATCCCTCTGATATTGCCTCCGATATATTAATGAAATTTATGTTTTCTGCTTAAACCTATTTAATCCACGTGTGTGCTTAATATCTTTTCTGTCGGCATTACTTATAGAGTTTATGTGTGAAAAGATTGGTGGACGTCTTAATTTTGGCGTTTTAAATACAATACAAAACGCTTCATTAGTTTCATTACACACAAAAAGTGTTGCAACATTCAGGCTGCAACCCTTTTTTACACATGAGAATATAACCGTAATTTTTAAAATTAATTATAACCATATGCATATTCTAATTATAAATAAATAACTACTAAATAATATACATCAAACAACTTCACACAAATCGATCTTGTCCCAAATTAAACTCAAGAAGGCTTATGTGAGGTCATCACGCAAATATTTTCCCTGGCCGGGATGCGAACCTGGGACCGCCGGTGGCGTAGTAGGCAGGCACTACAAACAGAACAAAAAATATTTTACGTTGCTGGCTGTAAGCGACATAAAAATTAAAATTAGTTATACGAGTCATAATATTAGTCATTCATCGAATGTTTTCATGTCATCGTTAATTCCTCCCGAAGTCATGAAATTTTCGTAAATCTTGGAATAAATGTTCAACAATTCAAAATATTTGACGGATTCAGAGAAAAATTGCTTTCGATGTCTATGAAATTAAACATTCTATGAGTTTGTCTACAAAACAAGGGTAAACGGATGACACTGTGTATACGAAGAATCTCTGGCACACGGCTAACTTTACAAAGGGCTGGTTCATACCTATGCCAAAGAATAGCCCTGGCTATTCAGTGTGGTAATGCGGCCAGCCTCTTGGGCACCCTCCCGGTCGGCACCGATCTGGAGCCCGTTTTTTATTTATAGTTAGGTTTAGTAAAGTTTATATATATATATACATATATATATATTCTAGTTTTAATTGTTTCTATGTATTATCTTTAGTATTGTGTTTTAATAAAATCAACATTTGTTTTTACTTTACATTAGTCGTCCAGGTAAATTATTTCGACATACGTACATATACAAACTGAGCCAACCTTGTCGGCAATAAAGTGGACTTGCGTTGTATTGTATCTTTTACTTCCCCGTCTATGACCATTTTTAATAAACGTGGAATATTCGTCGATTTCGCCACTGAAATAACCTCCAGTGTAACAAGGCAGAGCTTTCGCTGTCAACGCCGGGAAAGCTCGCGAAGCGCTTTTAAACCAGCTTTAAGATATTTATGGCGAAGGTTTAAATCTTTTCCTTTCCACCTTTAAAAACGGATTTTAATAAGTTCGAATTTCTGTTTTTTAATACCTTTGTTGTCAAAATAGAATTAGTACTTATGGGTGGTAAAAATCGAAAATAACTGATCCTCTTTTTTCGTAAGCAAACGATTAGATTAGATTAGGTGCAGTGCATTTATGTAATAATATACTCGTAAGGTATCAGTATAAATTACGCTAAGACAATTTACATTTATACTATGATCGTCAGAAAATAAAAGTTATACGATATATTTATATTACGTTATACAAGTATGTTCGTCTTGGCGGGGGCACTACCGTGCCCCCAGATTAATAGTAGTAATTCGTCGAATGTTTTAATTTCATCCTCGATTTTTCCCCTGAAGTCATGACTTTTTCATAAGTCTTGGAAATGTCATCGTATATTAGGTTAGGTTTGTTTTACAACAATTCAAAATGTTTGATGGAGAGAAAAATGCTTACGATGAAATTATATGTTTACGAAATTAAACAATGTCTACAAAAGAAGGATAAACGGATAGTCTAGGTAATAGAAGGACCTACCGCATGGCAATTTTTTACACATTAATCGTCCAAGTAAATTCTTTCGACATTTTCTAAACACTCGTTTCCTGACTGATCAAATCAGTTACTTTTTATGAAACATCAAAACGTAAGTAGTATACATTATTACAAGAAAACTTGTAGTTCTAAGATCTGATCTTTATTAGAACTCCAGTCATCAATTACCCGAATATCCGGACGCATGTTCACGAACATGGCGCCCGAAAACGCGCAAGAAGCAGACCTAAACCAATTAATATTCCATCACGGCCACATGTCGCCGCGGAATCTACACAAAATGTCCGTCTCACCGCATTTAGACCGACTAGATGAAGGCATGGGAAATACTCGCTTGTACAAGGTATTTATACTTGGTATTTAGTTTTTAAGTCTAGTGTATTTCCAGAAAATTATGATTTGGGGGTCTTCAAGGCAAGAGTGAATAAGCTATTACATCCTCGATCTCGTAGTCACTTATCATCAGATGATACTGTGGTCCATCGCTGGTCAGTTTGTGAATAAAAAAAGAAACTATATGGAACTCAGATCGACGAGACACTGAGGTATCCCCAATTCAGCAATACCTTGGCCTTATCGCGGCCATATTATAACGGGCATATTATACCTATTGATTAATATTCTATTAAAGCTATCTTGACATTTTAAGGGTAGTATATCTCAAAATATCAAAGTTAAATACAAATATTGGTTGCACATGTCCGTTTGCACTTTAGCGATTCGACTCGGAACTTTGAAATTTTTGCCTATTGGAATAGAGCATATTTGAATAGAGAATAATAGAACATCGCTAAAGTAGATAGGTATTCGCTATGTTATTACAGAGTGCTTGCTAAGTCGTATCTCATTTACTCCTGGTCTATCACAATTCACAATAGTTACAGTAAAAAAAAAAACAGTTAAAAATGCATATTTGAGTTGTTACGAAAAAAGTATTTCGGTGTTAAAAGTATTTCGACCAAGTAAAATACTTGCAAAATTGCCACGAGCCTAGACCACCACCGCCTGCGGCTCCAAAAACAGTCCTCAAGCCTGTTGCGAGCCCTATTTGCATTCGCTCTGATTGATTATTCAATCGCCAGCCCTGTGGACACGCCGGAATTGATTCATAACTAAATGCTAATAGAAATTATTACGCTAGAATTCATTTCGATAGTGCCAGGATAATTCTACGGCGAACTGTATTACTATTAGAATAAAGACCACGTTCGAATACGTTTAACGGTGAAAAGTAAGGATTTGAATTTGAAAATGGAACGTTCGAAAGTTTTATTAATTATAATTGATTGAAAAAGTTTTCATATTCTCTGTAGTTTAAATAGGGTTGATACATTCGACTTTTAAAGTTTGAGAGGGATATTTTTGTAACTACATTTAAAACTTCAATTCTCCACGGGAGGTGGCACATGTATTTATTATTATGCATGCATATTTAGAAGTATAACTGAGCAGATGTTGCGAATCTGTTGGTAATTTGTCTGTATTGTTTTGCCGGCGCGGCGCGAGTGGGGTATTAATGGACCGCCCTATCAATTATGCTGACTTGGGGCTATCCAAGCCTGTTTCCATTTGCCTTCCCTCTCCCAGATTGCCTTTGCTTTCGCAAACTGATTAGTTGTTAGGATTTTCATTCAGCTATTTAAGATTGTACGCTCTATCTGATACACAAAGAAATTTCAATTTATGATTTAACTAGTGTTTTCGAGGTGATGACCCTAGAAGATAGAAGTAGAAAACTATTCTAGCCAGTGTTTGGATTACAGATAAAAAACAAAGCATTAAAAAAGAAGAGCAGAAGAAAACAGAGACACTGACCGTTTTTTTAATTTAGCAAACGCATTCCAATTTCGAACCGGCGTTCGAGACATCGCCGGGCATTGGCGAGGCAATATTGCGGAACGCTTTTTTCAATCACCACTCTTGCGTCTCGTCGCGAAATGGCTGGTTCATGAAAAATTTATGGGTCGAGTCGGGTCCGCGGCGGCCCTCCGCTCCCGCAAGGCACATAACAGACCGAATAACATTAGTTTATGGACGCCGCCAGCGCTTCGAGGGCACTAAAACGCTTCCACGGAATTTAATGCCCCGCCTTTCGGATAGATCACAATGCTGCCTCCGCTATCATGGCGCGATATTTCTTGCGAAAAGAAATCTCGAGGTATCTCGGTAATCTAAATTAATTCTGGGAAAGCAAACTGTGGCTGTTTGCTGAAACTCACAGTGTCGTAATAGAAAAAATGCTTAGTTATGTTGTATATTTGAATCCGTTGTTCGATATTAGAACGCAAATTCTAAATTCAAAATTTAATTGGCAGAACCAGTACCTGAGTGCTCGAAATTTAAAATGAGCCGACGAATCTCACGGCGTTGTCGAATATTTTAATTAAATTTACTCCTTACCGACGGAGTCGAGTACGATTGAATTATTGTAGGCGAGAAGTGCTAATTATTATTAATGCACAGGGAAGTCGGGACCAAGTGGTAATTATGGGTGTTCGCGTTGCTAAAAATAATTGCTATTCGCCGCCGCTACCGTAACTTAGAGGTGAAGCATCGTCCGTAATAGAGCTCATTTTCTTTGATATACAACGTGTGAATACTGTGTTGACGGCGAAAGGAGAAATGGCCGGGAATTATGAGTGTGCGGACGTCGTTAAGGTCGCAGCCGCTAATGTGATGAAAGTTTTTTTAATGTATAGAGTTACGGCGGGTTAATATAGGGATAGGAAAGAAAAGTTGATCGTGCGGTAAACAAATTCCAACGGTGGTAGAGGCAGTATTCGCTAAAAAAACAAACGGAACCTTCCACTGCACGCAAAGCAGGCGAAAACTTTAATCATACATCAGCCTTTATGGCGAAAGAGGGAGCAGAAAATGAAAAATAGAACCCGTAACGTTCCCTTTCCGAAAATAATGAACTGGACCCGAGTCTCTTCGCGAGTCGTTAGCGAACGAACTTCTCGATATCGAACAATATTTTTGTTTCCCGTTCGATTTTTAAACGGCCATTGTGCCGATCGCATTTTGTTTTCTTATTCGCGTTCCGAGGAAAGTGCCTGTTTGGGTTTTAACCGAGCAAACTTTTCCTGTTAAGCCTTTCACTCCTGGCCGGAAGTTAACTTGGGACGAAGACGTTGTTCGAAAACATTTCGGAAGCGATGACGTCTGACGGCATAATACAAATTTTTCTTCCAACTCATTTTCTTAATACCTAAAGTTAACGAGTTCCACGAACAAAGTACTTCCTTATATCACTCTCAACTTTAAAACAAGCACGACAAGGCCCGGCGTGTAACGAACAGTTTTTAATTAAGCCCGCTCGCCATATTTTCTAACAGAACAGTAGGTGAGCCGATTTATTTTGTATAGAGATCGCACGATAAAATACCCTCGCACAATGAGCCGCTACAAGCGTAGTAACGGTTTCATTAACGGAAAGTTAATCCGACGATGCCTCCTTTAACGAGACGACAATCGCTTTGTTTATCAAGGATTGGAAACATTTGCATAGCGCAATGACGTAAATATTGTCCCAGTAAATATTGAAATAGTATGATTGAGAAATCTCAACACGTATGTTTGAATAGGGATATTTTCGACGATTAATTATTATTACCGCCTTGCATAACCGGCAAACGGAATTCATAATGACTTTCAAATTTCGAATACAGAACGCGAATAGAGCGTTCGATGTTTAAAATCGCGTAAAGCCGGCACTTTCAATTCGAATCCGATTTGAAAATAGAACAAAGTCGTTGCGTAGTTTGAATTGTCAGTTCAATTAACAAATACGGGGGATATCGCCGGCCAGTGACAGGTAATAGTCCTCTGTGATAGAAGTGTTCGCGCTAAACAAACCCGGATAGAATGACCCGCGAAAACTGCGCAAAACTAGAATCGTGGTTATTTATAGCTTGGACCATATTCGAACTGCATTTAGACGTTTCAGCCATTGGTATAATGTGCGAGGGCGAATATCCATGTTAGGCTGACATATGGGTATCCCCTCGGAGCGGATAAGATGCATCGTAGGTATCTTAAATTTAATCCTCCTAAGCTAAATTCGACTCAGATATTCAAACTTGTATTAATTCAACTGCAAATTCCGAAGACGAGTTAATGCAGGGTGAAATTGCGAATATATTTACTGAAACTACATTAATATTATCGAAATATAAAGCAAACAAAAGCAAAATACTCATTGGAGGTAAACTTGGGGCGATTCGTCGGTAAATAAATGCCGAAGCAGGGCAATATCGGGCTCTGTCAAAGCTCAAGAGCGGAAGTTGAAAAAAAAGAAATTCAATCGAGGCAACCCGATAGTGGCCATTAAAATATCGTTGAATTTCAAAAGGTTGAGACGCTTCGGAACCCGACAGTTTGAGAGTCTCCAAGACGTATCGGTACCCTGGAATGGACTTTTGATGTAAGTTACCGAACGCACCTCCACCGTACTGGCTGGCGACGGCTTCGATGGGATGCAATTTGTGCGGATAAAAAAAAAAACTAGTTTAAAATTGGAATCTTGGGACGGGATTGAATCGTAGTAAGTTTGAAAATCGAATGCCCAGTCGATCGTGTTTTGATAAATTGATTTGCAGTTGACTAAAATTTTCCTGAATTTTTGCTAGAGAGTTGGTTGATTTTAGCTGGTAAATTGTGAAATATTGAGGTTATTTGGTAATCTAAAAAAAGGTAGGTACAAAGAATAAAATGTACCTACCGGGTATATTGAGTGAAAAAAGTCACGTAGTACCTACTACTTCTTTCTTTGAAGAAGTCAAAGGCAATGAAAACAGCGCGTGTAAGTGAACGTATAACGTGATAACAAGCTTAGGTGTCATTGATATCGCCTTTTTCGCTTCACTAGCGTTTAAGACCGACCCTTACTACCGCCTAATTGAAAAAGGTAGTATGTATATAGTGGTGTCCATATAAGTTATGATATTTATACTATAAGGCAGTAACGCAAGGGCTTAAGCTGTAGGATTTCTTGAGCGAAATCGTTTAACGCTATTGTTTTCTGTAGATATTAGGTTTATACTAGAATAATTATTAGTACCTACTAGGGAATATGGATTTAAAAGAGTAATACTGTCTAATGAATAGGTAGCTATGATTTGTATCTCCACTATAGCACATAGTCTCGTTTGCTATTTGCTTGAATGAACCAAAGCCATACAGATCTTCGATTCTCTTTCATTAAATATGAAAAATACATCCAATAAAAGAAAACGTAAATAAACGATAAAAATCCATACTAATCCATACTAATATTATAAATGCGAAAGTGTGTCTGTCTGTCTGTCTGTCTGTCTGTTACCTCTTCACGCTTAAACCGCTGAACCGATTTAGATGAAATTTGGAATATAGATTGTTTCAGTCCCGGGGAAGGACATAGGATACTTTTCATCCCGAATAAATGTAGTGTTCCCGTGGGATGAGCGGGTAACACCGCGGGGCACAGCTAGTATTCAATAAAAGAAATCCTTATTTTTTTTTCCTTTGTCATGCAAACAATCTTTAACGGTGATTTGATTTGAGTTTCCCATAAATCGGGAAGACGCTACAAATTTTTGAATTCGATATTCGAATTTCTAGTGCAGAAGAACAAAGTCTTATGTTCCTATAAATGGGTGGGCACATGCGCCATTGTTGTACGTGATCTTGGAATTGGGAATATTTTCAATATAACTTACAGAAGCTCGTATATTCTTGGCTTGAGGAATTAAATCGTACCAGAAATTGCTCGCAACTTCGCTCGCGGGGAAGTAAAATATTACAACCCTAATGTTTGCTTATACGTCAGGTAATATGTATCTTATAACTATTTGTGCAGCCCAGCTACCAGTGTACCAAGTGTAGTTGAAATCCGTCCATACAAAATTACAAAAAAAAACATTCTTCGTAATTACCCACCGAATTGCCCACTTAAAGTATATTTCTGCAATCACCTTTTGTTTTCAATCTATAAGACCTATGAAATGTAACAATATTTCACGCAACTGCCAAATTTTCCCAATAAGGGCCAGTAGCACAAGGGTCGGTTATTAACGCTCCGTTAACGAGTATTCACTGTATTCTGTTCAGTCTCGCTTTAATTAAAACGTTCGAAATTCGAATGGGTTAACTTTGTAATGTATGATCTTGAAATACTTATGAGATGTTACTGAGACTTGTGAGTTCGAATTGTTTCATGTTGGAAGGATAGCGGGTATAAGGAATTAATTATTCAGTGTAAAGTGTTATACTTAAAGTTTCAGAATATTCAAGGATTTATTCAACAGTAGGTAGGTATGCCTTTACTTCTTTGATGTCATGATTTTCTATAATAAATGAAACTTAAATCTCTCTGAAATATATGAAACTTAGATTTCTCAAAAATAAATTACACAAGGACCTTTGTCATAGTACGTAAAGTACGTTACGTATTTTAAATAGCATTTAAATTAAATTAAATATAACCCTCCCGTATGATGAACTCGCAAATTTGTTCCAGGGGTCATGGATGTTATTTATATATATGTATTTATTTCAATTATGTATATCATCGTTTAGTATCCATTAGCACAAGCTGGGATCACAATCTTACACAAATCGATCTAGTCCCAAACTAAGCAATTTGGGACTAGATCGATTTGTGTAAGATTGTCCCTAAATATTTATTTATTTAATCTGATAATTTTAATAAAGTGTCGACAAGCTTTCCAAGAAGGAGAGCAGCGCACCAGTTAAAATGGGCAATACCCAGGTATAAGGGGTACTGAGCCAGCGGTCCCGGGTTCGAATCCCAGCCAGGGCAAATATTTGTGTGATGAACTCGAATATTTGTGCTTGTATTTAAGTATATTTATTTTTCTATATAAGTATTTTTATCGTGGTCTAGTGTCCATAACATAGAACTTGAGCTTAATTTGGGACTAGATCGATTTGTGTGAGGTTGTCCGATATATTTTTTTATCAAAACTTAAAAACATTAAGCAAGATATTAGGTATAATACCGTCCCGAGATAAGGGAATTGCTGTTAGTGCGAATCGGTCCATTTGCGCTATTAGTTGTTCGATAATTCTGTTTCAGAAGGCGAGCGCGATCCGATAGAGCCCTAGTTCAACGAGGCATTGTGATATCTTCATTTCAGAGATATCTCGGCTATATCACAGACATCCGATATCCAGTTTCGCTATTAGGGCTGGATTAACATTAATAGAAATTTTAAATTAGATGCTTACATAACAAGACTCACCATTTTCAATGAAATGTCATAAATCAAACGTCATACAGATAACTTTGAAATAGAAATATAGAGGCAAGAACTCGGATATAATGTCATGTCAATAGAAGCGTCGAATTTTGACCCAAACGGACATTAGTTACGAAAGCGTGCGTTCGACGCGAATCGCGTTCGAATTTCGAACTGATCGACGGTTATGACTGCAGTAAACTCAAGTCGCCATTTTATAACGGCCGGCAGAGACTTCGATTGGTTACAGGGTACTTGAAGATGACTGACGACTTCTTGAGAAGGATTCTCAGAAATGCTTAAAGATAAAGGATAATCTAACTTTTGGACATTGTCATAACCCTTTTAAAACTGTAATTAATATTTTACGCTTTACATTGACAGTCATAAGGACCGACCGGTATCACTATGGTTGGTAAAAATTGCGTTGAACATTTTGTATACAATATTTTTTGAAATTATCTGAGATAAATTTGTTAAATGTTTTGAGGATATACACCAATATATACTAACTAATAATTTTACTATGTAGATAGGTGTAGTTTTTCGTAGCATGCAAAAGCATGCTATTTACTTATTATCTTCGGCATGCTGCGCGGAAAAGCGCAATAAAAACAAGGCGCTAGACAAAGTGCATTCCGGCTGCAAAAGGGATAATGGCTTCCGCGAACCCAACTACTCTTCGGCACAAATGGGAATAAAGGATTTGCCTTTTAAAACAGTTTTTTCTATAGAAATGTTATCAAAACTCAATATGTATTCCGGTTTTTAAACCTTTACACATGCAAATGTGTTTTTATTAGAAATTGGGAAAGGGGGAGATATGGGTAAAAGAAAAACAAATGTGTACAAATGATTGTCTAATAGCACCCTCTAAATGTAGAATGTAGTGCTATAGAACTTATGGAAACGGGTTATTAATACGTTCTTAGATTCGTCTAAAACGTCTATAACGCCAGTGAACTAAGGAAACAAAGATGTGGGTCTATATCTGTTTGTCTAAAATTTTTTGGCCGATATTTTTTTCGGCACATATTTTTTGGCCTAATAATCTTTGGTCGATGGTTTTTTACGTCGAAAATTGTTTGGCCGAAATTGTTTTGCATATATTTTTTTGGCCGAAAATTGTTTAAACTAACATTTGTATGGAATAACATTGTTTGGTCGAATGTATTTTAGGCATAAAATTGGTATTCCGAATATTGGTGTCAATAATAATCGCATTCAAACTGTCGCATTTATTAAATTAATATTACTTAGATTTTGTTGGGGACGCAGTTCTAACCTAACCATTAACCTACTGTTCTAGGAGCGCCTTATTTTTGTCAGGGACGCAGTTCGAACCTAACCTAACCTACTGTTCTGGGAGCGCCTTATTTTCGTCAGGGACGCAGTTCTAACCTAACCTACTGTTCTGGGAGCGCCTTATTTTTGTTAGGGACGCAGTTCTAACCTAACCTAACCTACTGTTCTGGGAGCGCCTTATTTTTGTTAGGGACGCAGTTCTAACCTAACCTCCTGTTCTGGGAGCGCCTTATTTTTGTTAGGGACGCAGTTCTAACCTAACCTAACCAACTGTTCTGGGAGCGCCTTATTTTTGTTGGGGACGCAGTTCCAACCTAACCTAAACTATTGTTCTGGGAGCGACTTATACTTTCGCTTGCTCGCTTCAGCATATGGGTTTTTAGGAGGTTTTATGTTAGGCTAAAGAATAATTATACCTAACAATATTATACTTCTAGCCTTTTAGTCATAAAAAAATATATACGAAACAATTTTAGGTCAAACATGGTTTAGGACAAAAAATATGTATGCAATAAAATCTTTATGCTAAAGAATAAGTATACCATTAAATATTAGACCAAACATTTTCGGCCAAACAATTTTAGAACATAAAATTTTAGACCAAGCGAAGGGAACCCCAAAGATGTACCTAAAAAGGCCAATCTCGACCGAGCTGTCAGCGAAGCCGTATAAAAATAAATATGGCGCTGCTAACTTGTTTACTCACTAAAGGCGCCACTGTCCCAACTAACTTTAATGCTGCATCTTCCCAGAAAACGTAGAAACTACCAAGCTTGTTTAAATAAGATAGGCTTTTTTGGATGCGATAGTAAAGACAGTACAGATCCACGTTAGTTCCACGTTCTACCAGCTTGGCAGCAGCAAGGCCCGACTATTCCAGATAAGATAATGGCAAAGACAATTAAATTAAAGGGGGTATTGGGGACAAACAGAGAATTCCCATTTGGTAAAGTATGGGGATAGTTTTTCAAGCCGCTTTCGCCCCGGTCGACTCTTATGTTATTTTAAGACAAATGGCATTGACTTTTAATCGAGTTGACCGTTTGTAGACAATTCGAATACACTATATCATTTTCAAATCTATCTACAGTGATTTCTAAGATTGTAAGAAAATTGTTCATGGCAAAAGAAAACGTGAAGAATCTAGTTACTGGATTTATTTTCGTTATAAACCTCATATGTCACAATAGGCATATATTATCGATATCTCTTTCCAGAAACCTATTCATTTGCCATTATTTCGATACGAACGTCCCTAATGCCGTGAATCCACATTTATTTATGTGTTTATTCTGCCCCTGTGTGTATAATCGAAGTATTTGTTTACTCCATTGACAGATCGTGCGAAAAGTAACATTTTTCACACAATAGCAGCACGCGGTGACTTTGGCTAGGGTTGCAGACACGACTCGGGGGTGAAATCGATGCTATTATTACAAGAATTACTTTAATTCAATGCCACGTGTTTCGGAAAGCTATTTGAACTTTAGTAGAAAAAATATTACGACGCCATTTGTCTCGTCTCTTTGGGCCCCAAAATAGTGTATCGAAATAAACGATAAATAGCAGTTATTTTAATGGTACAATCATTTTTAAATTTAGAACGATTGAATTGTAAAAATAAACAAACAAATGCCGCTAGCCGGTAACTAAACTATTGTTTAGAAACGACTCAGCACCGCTTATCAGTGCACGGATTTTTAAACTCTTCTAGTTTCAATTAAGCGTCGGTTAATTCCGGTGCTAAGTGCTCGGTTTAACTCGCGACTTAATTTATCCCTCCCGCAATTTATTCCCAGGATTAATGTAATGAAAGTCCCGGGCAGGTCTCTTGCTAATTGCCACTCCCAATTGTCTAAACAAAAATAAACGGAGGCCTCAAGTCGAATTTATCTTCGGGCGGGTTAGGAAGCGATTACGTGTAAAGCGCGCGTTTGATGAACTCCGTTTAGCCGGCGATCGAGAAACCGGCCCTTTTATTTTTGAATTTGGAACGCCGATTCGAAATTTGAAATTGACTGTTGAAAATTCAAATATCGAATAGGATTATAATAGAATTCATTTGTTTGATTTTTGAGTCGAAATAAGTTTGATCATAAGAAAAGTTTTGTTTGAGGCTTTGTTTTGTGTGACTAGCCCCTATATGTTTTGAAAACGGTTGCTTTTCCTTTGAGTAAACAGTGATAGTAAGTTGGTGCGTAAGTAACATTCTAGTAATCCTCACAAAGGGTGGCACCCACGAGCAATACAATCAGCGTTACCCGAGCGGCAGCTGCGGGACCCTAAATTACGGCTCACTTAGCCGTAAAGAAGGGTTCCGTTGCAGTAAAAAGAAGAAAACAACGGGTCGAATTGACAGTTTAATCTGAAGTATAGGGACGAATGGGGGAGTAGTGACGCAGAAAAAGATGTAAAAAGTCTTCCTACACTGCTTTTAAATCGTTACTTTATACGTAAACGTAAAAACCTCTGACTTATATAATATTATGCACGTATCAGACACAAATAACACACTGCTGTGTAATAATAGGTAATTATACGGCACCCTCGTTTTACAAACTTATCAATAATATCAGTGTAAACACAACGTACAGACAAATTACCGTATAAATATCTGTGAACATTCGACCATCTTCTACCAACACTATCGCATCGAGCATTACTTCCAGTTTTTACTTTTAAATATGATCTATCTAGTTGAAATTCCCAGTTTAATCCTTGGAAATAAAGTTGATTTTCCAAGGAAATGTAGAATATTGATAGGAGTTATCGAAAGTTGTGTTTAGGTATTTGCTTCAATTAATAATGATCGATGATGAGGTTGTGGGGCCTATTCTGAACTGCCAGTTGTTATTAATAGTCAATTTAGTGACCTAAATAGAACTAATATTATTATAGAGAGGTATCAAAAATAATAAACGCCATTGTTTTTGAAAGTGCTTCATATCCTGGTTAAAAGTGGTTTTGTTGATTGATCCTTCTTTAACATAATTATGTGATTTTTTAACCAACTGATGGTATATTGGTTGGAATTATGGTTTGTTGTGTTATTATTTAAGTGTATGAAATAAGTTTCATTATGAAATATCAACCTCATTTAGTTTGTAAAATTAGCATAATTTTGGTTACTGTTTCAATACTTAGACTAACTGTTAACTGTTTTAATACTTTAATTTAAGTTAATGTTTTTGTAGTTTTGGTTGTTGTATAATTTTGGTTTGACGACGCGGTTGGCTCGGTTTGTAGAGACCTGCCTATTGAGCCGGCGGTCCCGGGTTCGAATACCGGCCAGGGCAAATATTTGTGTGATGAACTCGAATATTTGTGCTTGGGTCGTGGTTGTTCTATGTATATAAGTGTTTATTTATCTATATAAGTACGTATATCTTCGTCTAGTACCCATAACACAAGCCTTCTTGAGCTTAATTTGGGACTAGATAGATTTGGGTGAGGTTGTCTGATATTTATTTATTTACTGGTACTACTGAGCAAAATTTGGCTATTTCTCAAGTAGTTAAACTAGTTGAGCTATTTATAATTTCAGTGTAGGGAATATGTAACAAAATATGATAGCCATAATAATACCCAATTTGGTAGTATAAGTATCCAAAATTATTTTATTATAGGCATGCTTTAAATTAATACGTATGATTATCCGCTACACATAGTTAATTGGCGTTAGGTACCAACGCTAAACTATTTGAATTACTGCCACCTACGGAAAAAAATAACTTTTATTAGTTGATAACCAGTCGTCTTATTTTGACAAACTTTCCGTCACTTATTTGTCTGGTTGGTTATGCTTGCAACTTTTTGTGGCGATTCCTACTTAATAAATATTTCACCAATTAATTTAATAGAAAAAACAATGTCTAATAATATCTATGTTTATCATATCCATGTGGTCACCGCTATTTTGGCATTTTATGATACACTCTATCTTGGCAATAAAAAAAGTTGCAGATGCGTTATTAATATCATCGTTGTACTCGTTACTTTACGTTATAACGTTATAATTATAACACTCGTTAGGTACGTTATAACACTCCTGGAATAAATGTAAAATATCATATTAATTTGTTACTTATTGTCCGAATAAGCCTCATACTAGTTTGGTTGAAGCCTTAGCACTGCTTTTTAGGGTTCCGTACCCAAAGGGTAAAAACGGGACCCTATTACTGAGACTTCGCTGTCCGTTCGTCCGTCCGTCTGTCACCAGGCTGTATCTCAAGAACGGTGATAGCTAGACAGTTGACACAAAATACTAAAAATAAAATAAAATAAGTATTTAAGGGGAGCTCCCATACAACAAACGGGATTGGTTGCGTTAACTTTGCACCTCATTTGTATGGGGCGCTATACATACCAGGTGCAAACTTATCCACTTAAGGATGGAAAGTGTTTGTACGGAACCCTCGGTGCACGAGTCCGACTCGCACTTGACCGGTTTTTAATCTATGAATAACGGTCGGCCCAGATGAATGAAAAGAGCTTACCATGATCGAGGTGAGAACAAAGTCATACCAGAGATTAATTTGACCGATTCCATGAATCATTCATTCCATTCAGTGACACAATTCCTGTCAATGTCATTGTCGCAGTGATTGCAATATTAATAAAGTGGGTCCTTTATTGTCGAAGCTCGATTGCGGCAATATATTTAAATTCGGTTTTTTATTGGCGAACGATAGGGTTTAACGTGCATAATTTGTTAGTGTCACGTATTTTAACGATGATTCAACTAACGATGTATCATATTTTATCACGTAAAATAAATATGGAGATTTATTAAATTTTGCTACGATTTTGATCTATCGTTCTAAATATAAACAGTTTCTACACATAAATAAAACTTAAATTAAATTTGAAAGGAATCATAACTTGTAGTCCCTATATTTTAACGAATTAGTTTGCGAACGAATTGTGTCTTTTGCGTAGATTGAGATTGCGTAGTGTTTCATGTCAACTTAGTTCGTAATCGTTAATTTGAAAACTATCTCAAAGAGTCTACAAAGAGATACTTAGTAGATAATATCGTTAAATTAATCGGCGATAATAACGATGAGCATAAACAACTCAATTACTAGTTCTGGCACATCTTCTAAGTTAATATTACCGCTCGGATAAAACTACATTTGATTATTATCTTGCGAAGCATTCTTTGACCCAACTAGGTCAATAGCGGTGACCTAGACGAACGATATAAGAATACAACAAAACATTTGCCGAAGGCTGTGAACAAACAAAAAATATTCATATGATAGCAAATATTACTGTTGCGGCGACGAATACAATATTCCTATTGTGATAAAATATTCAAAGGCAATCGATAAAAAACAGTTCGCGTTTTGAATATAGAACACTTGGCAAAGTTAATTTAAATTGCAACATTTGTAATAACTTCCGCAACAACATTTGCTTTAAAGTTAATCAAAATTTGAGCTCTAATTGCATTACGCTCGGTTGTTATTTGCACTGAACCATTGCGTGATAGGACCTTTTTGAAACTATCATTCAGTTCGCGACTTCATTCAGCCAACATGGACTGTTTGAATTCTTAAATTCAATTAGTAGCACATGATGTTGATACACCGCATCGCTGGGTGTTTTATGGTGCAACCGCTGTTTACACGGCGAGCGGTACTGGCAGGCACGTGTGTCGGGCGATGCACGTGTTGACGTTACAATAACAAACCGATCAAAGACCCTGTTTGATGCTGGCTGGATATTTCAATTCGAATTCCGAATATGTTTCAACGTTCCTTTTTCGAATGTGTTCTTTTAATTAGTTTGGACAGAAGGAGTATTTATCATAGTTGTCCGTGTTTGAAGAGTCAGAAGCGGAGTTTATTCAGAAATACCTTTCGTTGCCAAGCTCAGTTTCGTTTCGCTGAACTCGCTTTGATTACATTCTTAAACTTACTAATTGGACAACGCCCCTGGTTGTCCTTTGTGAGATTTCTCGACAAAAATATTTGACAATTACCATGAACTTAACTCGTCCCCTATCTTACGTTTGAGTACAGAACCAACACGACGTTCAAATACGGGCGGAGAATTATCGTGCTATATAGGGCTCATGGGTATAGTATGAAAGGGGCCCATCTTGTGGTCCCCTTGGGTTTCTGTCCCCCTGGTACCTAGGAGTAACTTTTGTAGCTGGCGTTCTTTGTTGAATTGTAATTAGGACTTGAGTTTGATCCCAGTATCAGTGACGGTACAAAGGTTTTTAATGAAGCTCGCTTTTGTTTTTCATCCATTTTTGTGGTGTCTTATATCGAGGTCTAAGCATATCTACTGTCACCGAGAGGCTAAATCAAGCCTCAAATAATCATAGTCATCATTAGCAGTAGCGATAGTGACCTAAGAAATATGAATAAAATGTCTATTATAGTCAAAGTACATAATAAAAATTGGGCAAGTGCGAGTCCGACTCGCGCATGAAGGGTTCCGTACCATAATCTATAACAAGTTTGTTGTATGGGCCCTTAAATATTTATTTTATTTATTTTTAGTATTTGTTGTTATAGCGGCAATAGAAATACATAATCTGTGAAAATTTCAACTGTTACTATCTAACTGCTAGCTATCACCGTTCTTGAGATACAGCCTGGTGACAGACGGGCGGACGGACGGACGGACAGCGAAGTCTCAGTAATAGGGTCCCGTTTTTATCCTTTGGGTACGGAACCCTAAAAAACACGTGGCGAGCATTTCCAATTTCTACACATAGAGGCACGTAGAGCTATGGCATTATTCAAAATCTTGAAGTTTTCGAATTAGGTCTGTTTAATTCTAAATATGTAATTAAAAATTGAAGTGTCGACAATGAATTAGGTCACTATAATTCTAAAGGTGCGATGTATAAATTCTATGCATATTTTTTATACATAGATATAAACCTATAAAATATAAAACCTACCATCACTATCCGACTTTACCAAAAACGGCCGTAATCCATTTTTTTCCCCTCGTAATCTCACTTAACTAACCTCTGGCTACCAGGCGCTCAGAAGCTCCGAGAAGGCTCACTACACAGTCAATAACGTCGTATGTGCCATAGAGTCACGTATGACGTCACGCTGTTTTAAGTTAGAGTGGTACAGTAAGCCACATCGCCAGATGGGCGCTCCCCTGAGCCTCTACCCCAGTCTTTGCATTTTTATTGCCACGCGTCAAAAAGTAGTGTGTTGTGAGTGAAAGAGATGACAAGATATTTTTATGTGTGATTTAACGCGATTTATTTTCCGAATATTGTATTTTCGGGCTTTCTCATACAAGAAAAAGAGAGTTCTAACATTTAAAAAGCAATACATTTTTCCAATGCGTCGTTTTTATAAAAATATGAAATAAATCATACAAGAATTTGACTCATTTTTTCTTGTATTATGTGCTATATTATAAACAGTCTGAGGAAAAAACAATGTACTCGTACCTACAGTTTTGTGGGGGGAACGCTTATTTACAAGGTTATCAAATTATATTGGAATGTACAGGGGCCATTTCAAAGTGACAGTAATATACGACCCTATATCGCACTTCGCAATTCAAACCAACTTGCCCCGTCTTCGGTCATTCGAGAGCAACCGTTTGGCGTCGTGTGCGGGGCGCCTAATGAAAGGGGGAACTGGCTTAGAGCAGACATGAGACAATACAGTGCGACAAAGCATCGCAGAAGCGGTGTTATAGGTTTAATATCGGTGTTTTTTAATATCGCTCACCTAAAATTCACTCCGTTTCTCACTTTTTTATAACAACTCAAGTATAATTAAATAAAAGAGGCGAGCCTATGAAGAAATGAAAATACAATGTTTTTTTTAACGGCGGTGACAATGAAGCAGTGTAGTTCTTCGAAAAGCTATTCCTTCAATTGCTCAAAGGTTAACTGGAAGAGATCCCTAATTGGGATAAGTTCGCTTTTGTCCATGTTGTATTTGTTATGATTATGAATGTATTTATAAGGAACAGGTTGTTGTGTGCAATAAAGTGTTTACTTTACATACTTACATACATAAGTACAATGAAAGTTTTGAAACATATCGTATTTTTTACGTGGCCAGTTTCAAAACTTTCATTTTCACCGTCGTACTCAGGAAAATATGATAAAATTTTAAAATCAACTCTTTGCTTCATGCTTAATTGAATTTTCTCATATATCTAAATAGTGTATAAATACGTCACTTGTTTTGCGTTTCAAGCGGCAATTTCAAAAATGCACATCAGTATCATCAGGCACTTGAAAGAAATAAAGAGACTACACTTAATTTGTTTACACCTCTTTGTGTATCTCATAGGTCACAATTAAGTGGTCATAACTCAAAGCGACTTGGTTCATAAATAACCAGTAAACCGTGCCTGTTATCCGGTTTTATCCGGTTACCGGTACGCGGCGCATCACTCACTGATAACGGCGCTTAAGTAATGGGGGTTGTGTTAAAAAGTTCACCCTTCAATTACGTTATCAAAAGGTCACAAACCTCTATTGATTACTAGGCGCTTGGGCTCTTTTTAAAAGAGATAAATATAATAAATAAATATTGAGGGACAATCTTACACAAATCGACTTAGTCCCAAACTAAACAAAGCTGTGGCTACTAGACGGCGATATACATAATAAAAAATACATAATTATATAGATAACATCCGTGTCGTCAGAGGTAACTAATTTAAACTTTTATAAAACAATGAATGGTAGATTATCTAAGTATTGATTTTTATCTCCTTTAGATTTATCGGTGTCGTACAGTCAACGTCAAAAATTAGATGTTTAGTATGTTTTCACTTCAAGTGCTTTTGACATATTAAAAGCATCGCATTACAATTATTTTACAAACATATTTCAATAAATGCAATAAGTAAAATTACTGTTTCAAAAGATTTTCTCTTGAGATTGCAAAAAATAAAAAATCGAAAATATTTCTACATGACAAGAACATTTGGCGCAAAAGCATTTTCACTTTTAAAATTTACATGAGCCTTTGAGAACTTAAGCTTCAAACTAGACTTTTTCCTCATTACACTAAAACCCCTTAGATTACAAAAATGTCAAAGCTGTCACCTTTTCAACTCCCCTAGCAATTAAAAGCGCAGTTTAAACATTAAGCTTGAAACGTATGAAGTTTAACCCTAAATCAAAAGATTGATGTAATTGCGTAAGGGTTGGAGCACGGCTTAAATAACATCAGTATTTTGACTATGTAGAAACCATCCATTATTACTCCTTAAATAAGTAACTTTGTACTTAGTCCATAAACTGTCTATAGTTCATTGTTCCAAAGTAAGGATGAAAGGGTCGTCTTTAATATAGCAAACGCAAAGGGATGTTACGTATTGTGTGTGACTACAACTTACTGGTTATTAAACGGAATTACACCCCTATTCTGATCGTTTAAATATTCTAATAAGCTTTTCTTAAGCCGCTTTTTATAAGCTTATGAGCTTCTGTGGTAAGAGGAAAGTTAAATCTTTTGAATTTGAATTTAAGTTTTTTAGTAAGTAATAAATAATAATTTCAATTGGATATATAAGTTGTATAAAAAATGTAGTAACAGTACCGTAACAGAGTCGCGTCCATACAACTGCATTGCTATCGCCTTGCCCATATTGATTTTGGAAAAAGTAAGCTAAACCGATCTTGTATTGCCCATATTTTTTTGGTTTCCCACCACCTGCTATGTTAGGTAGGCAAATAAATAGATTTAAAATAAAACTTTACTTCAATGACATTTTAAATAAATTACCTTCAAAGACTCAAAACAGCTGAGCGCACTTGAAGGCCTGCGTTAAGTAAAGCTCGGTTACTTTCCCCTGCAGTATTTTCATCGGCACGTCCGTAATGTTTTCTGGATGGCGTCTCATTTGCCTCCCTCACGTGTGCAGAAAGGAGCCAAGGGGGCTGAGAGCGAAGTTAAGCAGCCTTTCACAAACTTGTTTGTCTACGGTACCATTGTTGCGAGCTAATTCTTGCTACACGCCTTGTTTTCATACCTACGACACCTAGGCAACGCCGGCAACTCAAGAGACCCCCCTGCACAAAGACAATGTAAACTTCCAAAATCGGTTCACCTCTTCGCTCGTAATATCCTTCCTGTACTCTTATAATAAATTCAAACAAAAGACAACGGGAAACCGCGTGAACTTCGGGGGGCCAGCAAGTCAGGAAGGAAAGCCCCAAAAGTTCGCCCGAAAAACCGGGAAAAACCCGAAAATTTAAGCCCAACACGGTTCCGGCCGGCCCAATATTATTCGAGGCTTTCTTTTATTCCCTTTGTTTTAGACGTTTTATTATTACGGCCGTATCATACGTAACATCGGCGTCCGAACGCATCCCGGATAATTCATCCCGGAATGGAGACGCCGCGATAACTCAGTAATGAGACTAAACAAGATTTTAAAACTTTCCTCCCTTTGATACAAAGAAACAAAGAACGGCCTAATTTATGTTTTTCTCCAGCCTTCAAAGCGAAAAAAAAACCCTCTTCAAAAGTCATTGACAATTTAGGACAAATAAGAAAATAAAAGGAGCTCCGGGAAGTTTTTAGGGAGGGAAGTGAGGAATAATTAGTCCGGTGTCGGAGGCGAAACATTCCGATACATTGCTGAGTCGTAAAGAATGCCTTTCGGCCTAATAGCAGCCCCACTTGACGCGTCTGCAGTAAAGAGATTCCGTAATTTGTCCTCTCTGAGTGATTTTTCGGGATGATCAGAAGGCAGATGGCGCGATATTGGGGATCCTAGTTTTATGTCGGCCTCGCAGACAATGTGGGCCGAGTCGTAAAGCAAAAAAAGGAATTCGTCAAAGGTTCGGATATCGGGGGATTTGCGTAAAATAAGCGTGCATATGATACTGATATATCAAGTGGTCAAGGAAATTGAGTTTGTGAGAATCACATATTACTTTTAAGGAAACTGGTAAAGCAATTACGGGAACCGTAAAAGGAGCAGCAATGTTCGTTCAACGTACGTTTATATGACAAGACGTTAAAAAGTTCCACAGACTCCTTTATTACGTTATTAAGAACACAATAGCATTATTAACACGAACAAAGATAAAGTTTGTTACTTTAGTATCTTACTTAATTGACAAGTAACAAGTATTTTCTACTTTATTTATCGCTGCGCTATTAAATAAAGAAAACCGGAGCATGTTCATTTTCACCAAGTTGAACAGCTTTCAGAACAATAAACTGAGTGACTCACATAAGAAAAGATGACAGTCGTACAGTACAAATATAAAGTCACTATGAAGACTTAATCACAGAAACAGCAAAGTAAATGCATTTCCTCGAGCAAATCTTATTCTCAACCTTGTGAATTCCCTCCAAGAACATTGTTTAACTGGATATATTCCCGGCGTCGAGTTAGAGTCGATCGCGAAACGTCCTGTTAAACGGAACGTGGAACTAGAAACTGTACCGCTACTATGAGTATAAATGATTTCAGGGATCGGTTACCGGTATTCGGCTTAGTACCGGTATTGAATTCTGTTTTTACGCCTACTATATTTTTAGATTTTAGCAGGCGGGGCGCACTCCGCGATTAACGTTTCCCGCTACAAGTACATGCCGGTGGCCTCATGCATGGTGCCTATTCAGTGGCTGCCAGGCACTGTCTCGGAATGCACGTACACGAAGTTCGCGCGCACGCTCTTCCGATTTATGTACGTCGCAAGTGAACGTTCCTCATTCATCTGTTGATACCAGTTTTATATTATAATATAAAGTGTTTAAATGAGTAAAAAGACAGCGAAAAGATATTGTATCGCAGCGGGTTGTAGGAACAATGATCGAAATTGGAATCACGCGTTTTTCGTTCTCCCAACACGTCCGAAGGATGCCGATAGGTAAGAAAATTAACATAATATATAATAAGTAGTTACTGAATAATAATAAAAAACATATTGCAGGTGTATCTACTTCCATATTTAACACTGGTTACTCAGATCAATTTTAATTGTTAAGTAGGTACTTATGTAACTTTGAATTGATTATTAGATGATATTTGTCAATTTAAATTCTAGTAAAATATATATGTCGGGGACAGGTCTGGATGGCCGGTGTGGTGTGGCACATTAGATGAGCTAATCGACATAGTTGTGGACGAGGAGGTAGTTGCAAGCAAGATGAAACAATACGGATGCAATTAACTTGATTTATTCCTTATACAATGAAGCACAAAATAACAGTTCCTGGCACAGAGGTCTGTAAGCTAGGTTATCAAAGTCTCACAATAGTCTTTATTAAATTAACACAGTATTGTTGAGTTATAACGTTTCACTGATTCTAACTTGGTATAGCACAACGAAACGGGACAGTTCCAAGGCAGTAGTGCACTCGACGGTGGCCCAGAGTGAAGTGTCGGTGGGCGTTCGCTGAGTGAACCGCCAAGACTCTGTCTAGCGCGCCAAAACAGGTTCAAGGGGGCGCTACTGTCGCCTTCCAATGGCGCGCTTTTTCGTTGAGCTCCCATACTAATGACCGTTTCCGACACGTCCATCCTGCGATGACACACGTCCTCGTGTGTTGCTCTGAAACAATCAACATCCAAAACAGTATCCACTCGGTCACTCCTGACAAACACGTCAAAATGGTAAGACAAAACAAAAACTTCATCTTTCTTTTCGCATCAAATAGTTACTGACACTAAAACTAAAAATATCACAAAAATCATTTTGACAACTAAGTGAAAGTTTTTGTTTTATAACCGCAATATTTCAAAAGATTCAAATGGAATTATGGTATCCTATCCTACAACCAATTACCAATTATAACATTACTTATTATTTCAATAGTGCAATACGTTTTAAATGAGATTGTACTACAATGTTACTTGTTGTGAAACAAACTGGCTATTTACCACTTCTACCTTAGAAAACACATTAGGAACTATGTACCACCATATCATTCCCTTTTGGTTCGCCTTATTGACAATATCAAAACATTTAAATCAACAAAAATCCGTTTAACAAAACAGGTATCTCATTCGTGGCCTAGGGCTAACTTAGCCACCCACTACGCGCATCCCCACGGGATCGCCGAGTCAACCCTATGACTCTACGGTCTCTGCGAGAGTGACCCGACCTCCGCCAGCACCTACCGCGCACCGCGTATCCACGGACTGCTTAGAGCAGATGCCGACTTCTACCGGACTACGGCTACGATGAAGTGACTGGTATGGTCGACCAGCCGAACTGAGAACCTCCCTACCAGTCTCACAATATTTTTTTTCGTCTACTTCAAATGGTACGTAGCTCCCGGGCATTTCCCTCAACCTATTGTGCAAGTACGCGCATGTTTGGAAGTCAAGTTTATGGCCAATGGTCTTGCAATTTACAATACTACATGTCAACATTTCTAATAGGCTCGCTTCAGTAACTTTATTTTCTCAAAAATTGCATGTAATGTTGCCTTACCATCGCTAGATAGACTACAGTAAGTGGAACATACCGAAGACTTTTTAGAAGTGTCCAGTAAACAGCGAGATTTTAAATTTGGAATCATTATTTGTCCAGTAAGTAAGTATGTAATTCCTATTACGTATCAAGATATTCGAATATCGAAACACGATTTACATCGCCACCGACCTATAAAAAAACTAAGGATGTGAAGGCTATGAGGTCGTATATAAATGTAAAAAGGATGCATTCCACAAATTGTTTTAATTATAGGTACAGTGCGACAGCAAATTGTAGAAATTAAAAAGTGGCGTCCCTTTTTCATAGATTAAATAGAAAGAGACGACATTGCAGTATACACTTGCAATTTACACTAAGAGCAAATGTAAAATAAAAAGAGGTTAGCACTATTGGCAGTATTAAACGTAACTCAAGATGCATATTTAAAAAAAAAGTAGCGACAAGGTTTAGTGCGGAAGTTTGTATGCAGCGTTTAGTTCATAATTGTGCTGTGTAAAATGACAATGATATTTCGGAATTCCTTCCTTTTTTGTGTCGTTCAGAAAAAACCTCTGAGTTAAAATTGAAGATAAGCTTTATGATATGAAAATTAGAAAATACAACAATGTATAACCATAATTAAATTTTATCTTTAAGATTTAGATTTGTAAGACAGTGCAAATAATTAAACGCAGTATTTATAAAAAAAGAAATTAAGGCGGGATTTAAATTAAAAGACAAAAATTTCAAATTTGTTTGTGTGATCTATTACAATAATTCAGTAAAAATGAGTTCAAAGGAGTCTGATTCCGAATAGACGGCACTCCTCCATACTTAAAAGCGGAGGCAGAGTTAGCTAAAATAATTTACTACCGACTAAATCCAAGGAGTAAAGAAAAATACAAGAGATTCATTAAATGGAAGGAAGAAAATCAAGTTAATAATTGGTCAGCTAATGTGTGATAAGGTCAGAATATTTCAACAATCTTTCTGAGACAATCGGATGGCTACAAAGGAAAGAAATCACAAATATTCAGCAGCAAAATATAGAAAAGTTCTTAAATCAAGCTCTAGATGATAACCATTTTGGCGATGAAGGTAAATAAATGCTGCCACTATTTGATAACGATATAACTATATCTTTTATCCAAGCAAAAACTCATAATTATTTTTGTTATAGGTTGTTATCATGGGAGTTAATGGGTGCCTGCGACGACGAATATCACAATGTGTAATAATAAAAATGGGATATAACAAAAATATTCATTGGAAAATGGCCGAATATGAATGTCACCTATAAAATATAATTTTAATCTAATTTTCTTGTTTAATTTTTGAGAAAAGCACTATACTTGCTTCGACCGTAAGAGCCATCCTGGCCTCGTATTATATCCGGACCTCGCCTACGGCTCGGTCCGTCTAATTCCTACTCGGCCAGTATGGCTTACTTACTGGTCTCTGCCGTAATGTACTATTATTGCACAGTACTAACAATTTTCTGATACAAGTCATACATAGTCACTGAATTATACAAGCAATTGCCATGGAACTTATTGGAAATTAACTCTTCCATTAAGCGATCACTCGGCAACCAAATCACAATAAAATGAGAACTCCTCACCAGATTGCCTCATATGGTGTGGTGTGGTGACGTCACACGTCAACCCTCTTCCCCGTGGTTGAAGGAGCCCTGTCGCTCGCCTTCGCGCAGTTCTTTACGCGATGTCTTGTACCGTGGCAGCCGAAGCAGATGACTCATGGCTTAGCTGTTAGCTGCTAAGTTCGCTAATCTTTTCCTGAAACAAAAACTTCAAGCACAGTATCACAAAGCTCGGTCATTCTAACCTTAAATCCAACAAACTCAACTTCAATTCAACAACAACTGAAATTGGATTTGTAGGCCTAATTACTTATAGTCAAATGAATTGTTTCTTTTGTTATCTGAAATAACATGCCAAACGAATAATAATAATCCAACAAAAAAAAGGAAACTTAAATCAATCTAGCAAAGTTAGGTAGGTACACTGAAATTATGATTCGTTAATGTGAACAAATAATCTACGACGTAGATGCAAGAAAAGATTTAAATCAAATCATTATTTGCACTTTAATAACAAGCTTTACTTTGTATGATAACTCTTAGATTACCAAGGGATTATGAAACATTAATGATAAAAATCAAACTTAAATTTCAAACTCTTGTGTCCCAATATTTTCCTAATCCTATTAGTGTCTCCAGTTTAAATATTTTAGGCTAAAACGATCACCACAGTTAAAAGTAACATTAGAATCGTCAAAGTAACAAATCTCAGGCTCACCAGTTCTTACGGAAGTTATAGGCGCTAAACTATACACCAGCTAATGTACACCGAGTAAGAAACTATTCAAGATGTCAAAAAATTAAATTCTACAGAATGATTGGAAAATCATGAACAGAGGGTAAATTATTAAAGCAAGTTCCTACCCCCTAAGCCCAGCCGCTCCTACTACTAAGTACTGTGTATGCTTAGAATAATAATTCTAAGTGTGTATGATTGATGCACCTTCACAGCGCAATTTTAAAATGATAAACTTTTTTAAGGGTAGGTAAACTGCGTAGTGGTCATATTAATCAACACTAAATCTCTGTAGAAACATTTCGCGTTTAGTCATATTATATCACTACGAAAACAATCGTTACAAAACGTGCAATAAACTTTGTTGCAAATGATTATTAATTTCTATCACGCAATATTCAACTTTACTTGGAGTGTTGCTTTTACCAGTACCCGTTAGTACATTTTTTTGACAAATACCCACTAAACTGAATAAGTGCGACTCAAGTCTACCCCAGAATCTAGCTACACTTTTATTTGTGAACAAAATATCGGAATCGTAGTGAAAAGTTAACGACTGACCTGATGTGTTTTTCAAAATGTGTCGGTGGGGCCATGGTGCCTACGCGTCGCTTGTAGTTGACCGTCGCTTCTGGGTCACTTGATCACTTCCACTGGTGCAACAACTGACGATGTGTCCCGCTGTTCTTGAAGTAAACAATGAACTTCGATGTGGTTTGCCGTTAACTGCTGGCTTTTGACGCCGATATGGTAAGTTGTAGCCTCGATGATTTCTCTTTTATACGAAGTAAGCAATCGAATTTTTCATGTCCGTTTCTCTCGCAATGAAAACAATTTAAACAGTGCAATCTTCATTTGTTTTCATACGGTTTTGTAGGTCTCCGTGACGGTGTTAGCTTGAGTTTCAATAACGGAAACGCTTGTAGCTCCTGTTCCTTGATTTAGTGATGTCAAGTTCGTTGTATTTCAAAGAGTAACCACAAACTTTTTTCCTTCCGTTTTATTCGCTTCGTGTTCCATCATTCTTCGTGTTCGCTCATGGGCCGTAGATACCATCCCAACTTCTGATGTCGGGGACAGGTCTGGATGGCCGGTGTGGTGTGGCACATTAGATGAGCTAATCGACATAGTTGTGGACGAGGAGGTAGTTGCAAGCAAGATGAAACAATACGGATGCAATTAACTTGATTTATTCCTTATACAATGAAGCACAAAATAACAGTTCCTGGCACAGAGGTCTGTAAGCTAGGTTATCAAAGTCTCACAATAGTCTTTATTAAATTAACACAGTATTGTTGAGTTATAACGTTTCACTGATTCTAACTTGGTATAGCACAACGAAACGGGACAGTTCCAAGGCAGTAGTGCACTCGACGGTGGCCCAGAGTGAAGTGTCGGTGGGCGTTCGCTGAGTGAACCGCCAAGACTCTGTCTAGCGCGCCAAAACAGGTTCAAGGGGGCGCTACTGTCGCCTTCCAATGGCGCGCTTTTTCGTTGAGCTCCCATACTAATGACCGTTTCCGACATATAAGTATGTCTACTACTAAATCAACAATCATAGAGGTTTTTATAATAATATTTGATATCAAGTTTGTAAAATTACTTGTAAGTAATGAATAAACGATTGAGTGATAGTTTGATAGGTAAGTATATAAAATATATAAATAAAGAGTTAAAAGAAATGTATTGGAAGAGATCCCTAATAGGGATAAGTTCGCCTTTATACATGTTTTATTTGTAACTAGCGACCCGTCCCGGCTTCGCACGGTGCGTCCGTGCGTATTTTTAAAGATCTAAGCATACCTACATAGGGGCAGACAGACAGACAGCAGGAAACGACTTTGTTTTATACTAGGTGTATAGTGATGAATATATATGAACAAATAAATAAATATCGGACAACTAAGCAAAAACAAAATGAAGCTCAAGAATTTAATTGCATGTTAAGGTAACGCATTCGTTGCATTATTTTATTATATTATACGTATTAAAATGTTTAAAAATAAAGCTAAAATGTTTTGCGGCCTGGTGGTGGATTCAATTCGTCCAAATTCTGTGATTGATTATTTTATAGTTAAATAATGAAATAATAAATATGTATAATGTATGAAGAATATAAACATATTACTCTCTATATTGAATGCAAGAAATAAATGGGAAATACATTTTTATTTTTAGTCGTTGACAGCCCTCGCTCTCGGCGACGCGGCAAGCGAGCCAATTCATTTTTACCGTTGGCACGCAGCTTTAACGTTCCGTTTGGCTTGCGCTGGGGACGACGACTTTAGAAGGGCCATAAATCATATTTTTTCGGCTAAAAAAAGCGGCTTTTGTAAAGATCAAAGTAGTGTGCCTTCTGTACTTGTACTATTATCTATTCTGTGATTTTAGTCGACATATCAGCGGCTCGCCTGCCAGCACCTTACCTTTTTTAGTGAATTATTTATTTGTCTTCCAACACATTCTATTCTATATCTTTTTCACGACACTGCTCGAAAATGTGGTTATAGAATACCTGAATCCAGTACACAAAACAGCTCTTATATGTTCATTTGTAAACTGTATATCTATGTTAGCTCCCAACACGACAACAATGTAGCACCTTAGGGTCACAGTTCGTATCTACACATGAATTTCATAGTAAGATACGACTTTTTAGAAAATATTTCGGAGTTATTTTCTCGGCCGGCTCAAACGACAATTTAACCAATCAAAGCTTAATCATCTGCTGCATGTCAAATTAAATTGACCAATGAGAATGCGTCATTTATGAGGTGTATTTTTCTCTTAAACTTATAAATACCCGCAAAGGAGTTTATTTTCTTAAGTAAGATAATACTCCTCAGGTTTACTTTTTAAAACGTTTTCGTTAAAAAGGTTTTACCCCGAAAATCGTGAACATTTATATTTTAAAATTAGTAATGGGGCGTAAAACAATTTCCTAATTTCTGCAATTACTTATTTTTCAACAAATTAACAGTTTTCAACAAATAAACACATAAAATGATATAATGATATATTGAGTTCATAATATTTTTTTAATTCGGCTTAAAAGTGCGCGCATGCGCTACAAGGCAGCCGCCATATTTTAAAAAAGCAAATGTATTGTTTAGTAAATATTAAATATTGGTTTTGTGATGTGCTTAATTTAATAATGTTCTCATTGACTCGCGAAATAAATAATATTAGGAACGTATATTAATATTGACGCCTAACGTTACAATGATCTTTCAGTGTAGAATGTGTATAGTTGAGTTGTTTAGCTGAGTGTAACCAAGTGTAACCTAGACTAAATGTTAAAATTTTGTTGAAAGTGAGGTAAGTTTTAATATTTTTGTTATTTCTTAGTAAATGGGTTTAAAATCGTCGTTGCGTCGTTTGAATCCGGGGGCACAATCAGCTTTACGTATAAAATAGCCCTAATTTTTACAAAAATGAGGCTGCAACAAGGCGCCTAGTTTACATAGTAGTATATAAAATACTCGTATTTTAATGTATTTCCTCGCAGTAGTCGTGAAAAGCACTCTGTTCAGTCTCGGCTGAAGGTACAATAGATGAACTCGTATTATAGAAGGCCTCCCCTGCGGGTCGGCCTTCGAAATTTACTCGTTCATCTATTGCTTACTTTACAGCCTCTACAACAATGTACTATTTGTTAATTCAAACTTTCAACCTGCATAAAACTGTGTTATGTTGTTATTTCATTGTATTTTTTTTCTTTCTTTCTTTCATTCTTTCTTTCTTTCTTTCTTTCTTTCTTTCTTTCTTTCTTTCTTTCTTTCTTTGAAATGTCCGCACTCGCTAGCGAATGTCACCGATTTCTATGGAGTCTCTATACAAATGGTAGCGGTGTTGAAAGTGGATTTAGCGTAGATACCATTGGATGTATGTACTTACCATTGGAGCCATTTTCTGTTTATCGTTGCACTCATGAAGTTCGTTGGTTGTTCTCTGGAAAGAAGAGATTTTATTCGTTAAATTCGTTTGACAAACAAATTAAGAAATTGTAATGAATTCCTATACCCTCTTTGCTTAGGTAGGTATTCAACTGAATGTAAGGGTATATTTATTTATAAATATTGACACAAAGGTAAATTATGAAAGAAAAATGTACAGTATGCAATGTAAGCAGTACTCGAACCTGCGACCCTACGCTTCCGGTTCTCCGGTGAAGCAGAGGTCGCGGGTTCGATTCCCACTTGTGCTTCAGTGTAATGCGTTAAATTTTAGGCTGTTTTATTTATCCTTCGCATTTATATATACATAAAAAAGGTATTACAATATTAACACAGAATCGATAAAAAGATTCTATTAAAAAACGTAGGGTATCATATTGTTTTGAACATTGTAATTGTAAGGTTTCTTTCGTACATTTGGTAATGTGAACGTTTTTCGCACTTAAGTCAACGCCGAAATCTAGGATTTCATCAAAGAATTTTTACAGCTTTGGAGCAAAACTGGCATTAAAGGTTAGATACTGTAATTTTGAACCACATTTACGATCTTGGCAACAAATTAAAATACTTATTTCCGATAATCATGCATTTCCACGTTAAAATATTGGTATATCATATTTGTTTTAGTCTGAACTGAAATCCTAGCTATAAACGGTATTTCCAGAAGGTGAATGAATTGTATTGATCAATACTGTGTTTTTTAACTTTAACTATGTACTCTACAGATCACGACATCCCATTGTAAAATGGAAAATGGTGTAAAACAAATATCTGTGACTTTCTTTCTCTAAAAAACCTCGTTATTTTTAAAAATAAGTAAGTTATACGAAAAGGGAAAATATTCTGATATTCAAATTCACTTTTATCATAATATTTCTCCTAAACCTGTCCAAAACGGTTTTCATTTGTACAAGTCCGAATTGAATAAAAACGGTAACTATATCCAGTGAAATCCAGTTACGTCTGGATCCCATTTTGTGAAACTGCTCGGCCAATCAGAGGTGGAATTTGTCAAGGGTCGAAGGTCGCTTAGTCAGTGCAATGGCCGGGACTAGCACCTGATGTCAAACTACCTTAGCACCTGGTTTCCAAACTTTGGGTCGCGCTCCTTCGCGAGTTATTCAAACGCGAACAAAAAAAAACTTTGGCAGATTCTAACAAGACGCACAGCAGCAGCACCTCTAGCACATTTTTTTTTTTTTGTTATTGTGTATGACTGCGGGTCCATGGGGGCCCTTTGCTTGTCTTGGCGCTGGCGCGCCTCGTCCTTCCGGATGAGGCGCCGAGAACCTATAGCACATCTGTGACGCGTGACTCTTTCTCTCTCTCATATATTACCTCTCTCTTTCTTCGCAGTACTGTGAGAGAGTGACGGACAATGCTGTTGCGCGACAAGAGTCGCGAAGCCTAGTTGCACTAGACGGGCTGCTCCACGCTTGAGTCGCGAAATTAACCTACATGCACGCACCATTTTGTTCACGCAAATTCGCCACGTATTCATAGCCACTCGTAGTGGCGCATGCGCGTCGGTTAATTACGCCGCCATGACCTAAGGCGAAGGTTAGACGAACATAAACACTGTGATATAAAATAGATATTTATTTTATATTATAATTATATTGTTCGTCTAGCTAGTCTGCTATATTAATGGATGAATACCTATTTGTCAGGGATAACTAGATTTCTGGATTCCCCGAATGTGATCTATCATTATTTACCATATTATTGAATCAAAGTATTAATTGTACGTCTAGCCTTCGCCTAAGATTGATTGCGTTGTATTTTAAATAAATAAACTATCGTTCTCGTACAGCTTTTGCGAACTTTATAAGAGAAAACGTTCAGTAGTCTCTTATTCTGTGATGTAGGTATCTGGTTGTGGTTTGGCGTCAATAGAACTCGATTCCTACCGGTTTGCCTATTTAAGTATGGACTATTCTAAGCTAAATATTACATATTTTTAGAATATTTTTGAAGTCACTCCACTGGTACCTAGGTAGGTAAGTTTGATCATTATTAAAATGCTGTGTATATGTATAACGCTTAATAGAGTAGCCAAATGTACATCGCAATTCAACTTTATTTTGTGGTTAAGCATGCCATTTCATTATTATATCCTGAACAACAAAACGCGTGCGAGAGAGATGCACTGGCTTAAGGTCCTCGATGGTTGCTTTTGTTGGCTGAGATATATTATCAAGTCATGGTAGGTGATACTATTGCTAGGGGCCGATAATGCGAGTACTCTTGCTCGTATTCTGTTGCAATTGTATTGCATACCCGACAAAAATATTAAAACCTTTAGTTTAAGTTACCTATAAGTTTGCGTAAATATTATTATAAGTGTGCGCACATCGAGACATCGATTAAGAAATCTAGTTGTATTTTAAAATTCTCATGTAAATAAGTGAATATTATTGTATTCTTATGAGATAAAGATCTTTGAACCTAATATTGGAGGCGCAGATAATTCCAGAAACAAGCATCATGGATAAAGTTTTGGAACCAGTTATATCTTGGATATAGCACCGGTTTTCCCAAAGTGGAAGGGGGTTGATAAAGATTGCACGCTTACCCTAAGCAGCTGGGCATAGCTGCAATATATTTGGGAGAATGGGGTGCCTACTATGTTTGGTAGATGGGTTTCGAAATGGTGGTGATTTATAAGAAAGTAGCTTTGGTCATTACCAAATTCACTAACGGTTGCAGTAGGTACTATTACCATGAGTTAACGTGAACGTACTCGCTAGCGACAGCGTAAATGATTTGCAGGGATAGTACAGTGCCCCTAGCGGCGCTAGCGACCGCTAGCGAGCAGGTAGGTACTGTCACTGTAAACTCATAGTAAGGGTACCGTCGATGACCGTAACTTCGCCTAGGCTTCCTATCTTCGCCTACCAAATATCTCTAGAGTTTTCAGAAGTATCTAAGTGTTTCTAAGAGATGCGCATAGCTCCCCATACGACCTTTAGATATCTCTTAGAAATACTTAGATACTTCTGAAAACTCTAGAGATATTTGGTAGGCGAAGATAGGAAGCCTAGGCGAAGTTACGGTCATCGACGGTACAGCTTGGAATACGCTAGTTGATGACAGCTCAAATCAGCCACCCCTTATGAAATGTTAAAAACGATCGGCTAGTATGAAGTTTCTATGGAGATACTACGTTGTGACGTCATTTTTATTTTTTGTTCAATTAAAAATAGTGTAATGTCGAAAAGATAGTAGTAGTTTATTTGGTTCCGCGTGTTTTTGAATGTGTGGTTATACTATTCATAATGAAAACGTAAGCATTTAAGTTCATATCTCTATTTTATGAGTTTCTAAGGGCCTTATCAGACTTGCTATTTGCGAGCGAGTTTCCTATACAAATAAGCGTCACGGCGAACTCGCTGCATGAACGCTTTCGTACAAAATTTGGTCGAAAATCGCAGGTTTCATAAGGCCCTTAAGATACAGTAGCCAAATTATTAAAATTAAACTATATTCTTTGCAATATTACGTGGGGTATAGGTACCGTCGTATGTAATATAACATTGTTACTCATTTGTAAAACAACGTTTAACAAAAAAAAAACATAGGGTAACAAACAGGGAATATAATTAAGGTAACACAAACAACCAAGTGAAACATCATAAATATAACACACAAAGAATTATCTTTACACAACAAAAGCAATCTAATGAGTTTAAATTAAAATAAATCCATTTTTGTGCACCGACCACGGAACTGTTTTAAATAAATTATCCGCAAAGATCGGGACGGCCATATTTCAGGACGGTCCCGCGCGGACGTGTGGACACCTTTTTGTCCTTTATGGTGTGCCGTGTGGGCACCTTTTTGTACTTTTTAGGGTTGTCCCTCCCGTGCGGGCGCGTGGACGCACTAGCGTGTTTGCGGGTCTGCGTTGCTTTTAATAGATAAATAGCTCTTTGTTTTTGGATGAGCGATGCGGCGTTGTTTTTGAATTTACAATAGTTTATGCAAGCGTGGAATCCAGTAACGGTCTCTCGCTTCGGTCGACGTGTCGATCTAATATACTCATAATGCTGTTTTAAGGGGTAACATGTTTTTACGACTGCCAGTACAGTAACGTTAATTTGAAAATATATTGTAGGTACCTTATACCAAATTACATTTCCGATTCGATGTTGTCTTTATTTTCTAACCTTTTAGTAGTTTCATTTTGCTTGCAACCGAACAGTTATTTAGGTGGTCGTTTATTTTCTATCCGTGGTAACCAAGCAAATAATACCAAGTAAGTTATAGTTATAAGTGTAGGAACGAATGTAAAGTACATAGTAACTGCAGCTTTATTCAATAACTAGCTGTGCCCCGCGGTGTTACCCGCTCATCCCACGGGAACACTAAATTTATTGGGGATGAAAAGTATTCTATGTCCTTTCCCGGGTCTCAAACTATCTCATTACCAACTAACTATCCCATTTCATCTACGCGGCGGCATCATTCAGCGGTTTAAGCGTGAAGAGGTAACAGACAGACAGACACACTTTCGCATTTATAATATTAAAGTATGGATGTATGTCGTTCAAAAATCACAAATACGTTATCACTCCAAAGAATCCAAGGATATAAAAGAAATTCTGTCCATCATAAGTTTCAATACACTCTTTAAACCTGCTCAACTCAAGTGACCTAAGTACACGCACAAACAGTAAATCTGACCGGTAAGCTTTAAAAATAATGACAAATACCCAGCGCTCATTATTCCAATGTCAGCGAACAAAACGCGCGAGCATTATTAATAGCGCTAAGAAAGTTTGAAGGAATTTTCTAATTACTCCTAACGATGTCAACAGGCCGAGGTGAAAAAAAATTGAAGGTGCGTTCCACTATTCTGAGCGTCAGTCATTTGTTTGAGCCAGGGACGGCTTAGCTAGGTAGTAAGGCAGAATAGCAATGCTACGGTCCCCACGCATCTAGGGGCCGCGCACGCTTTCAGACCGTAAATACACCTGTCAAGTACGAGACTAAGGGTTCCATATAAACTGTATGAACCGGCCAAGTGCGAGTCTGACTCGCGCACCGAGGGTTCCGTACTAATACTTATCCTATCTTAATTGACCGGGTTAAGTTAAGTTTGCACCCAGTATTATGGTGCCGGATACAAATGAGGTGCAAAGTTAACGACCACGTCTCTTGTTTGGGAGCCCCTTAAATAATTAATTTTGCTTGGTCGCTTCTTTGCGTTTAAAGTAAAGGTATACTCAAGCTAAGGCCGTGTTTGAAAATAGATCAACAGTTTTCACTGAGACAACCAGGCATTTTGAGAAAATATATTTAACCATAGTATCATTATGACCTTGTTTTTAATTTTCATTGTCATCTCGTCTTATATGATTATGATCTTGTCATCTCGTCTTAATTTACTTTGGTATATAAAATTAGATTAATTTATGTAAGCCTCCTAAATACATAACATAATTTAGTTGAGAATAACCTAATTCGTTATACCTACCTATCTAATTTTGTGCCTGTAGGTATATTCAGGGAACAAACTCAGACTTTTCCCGTCTACTTACCGAGCTTGTTAACCTAGTTCCCGAGAAAATGTTTTGAGAAATAAAAATACAATGATAATTAATGTAACTTCTGAGCAAGTACGAGTTTATTTAGAACTCGACTGAGACTCGCCTTGGGCTCGTCCACCTACGCAACTTGTTCTTTACTTACCCAAAGTCGTATCAGTCACTTCTACACTGGAAAATAGACTTTGTCAAAGAGATTCAAAATGCAACGCGAATACAATATGTTACTTTCCGACCGTGGTTGTAAACGCCTAACAACTTAGTAGTGGGATGTCTCGAGTTAACATAATTATCGTAATTTATTCTTTAACAACGAATCTATTATCTCTTCATTATTTTTTATTGTTCATATATTTAACCCGTTATTGTCCAATCTTTTCTTGTTTGTGAGAAGGGTCAAATTATTCCTATTAAGCAACATTAGTTAGGAATTAGTTTTTGTTGAGCCATTGGAATGGTGTAAGGTTTTCTATTTTATCATTATAGTAATGATGATAAGCATTAATAACAATCATTTATTATAGATAAATAATTTGTATGTAAATGTCGTGTTTTTAAAAACCACACTTAAAATATACAGGGTGATTCAGGAGTCATGAGCAGGAGTTATAGAGGTGATCGGGAGGGCCACACTAAGCAACTTTCACCATGGAATCAGTCACGAAATCATATCATTTGACGACGCGTTTGGCTCGGTTTGTAGACACCTGCCTACTGAGCCGGCGGTCCCGGGTTCGAATCCCGGCCAGGGCAAATATTTGTTGTGATGAACTCGAATATTTGTGCTTGGGTCATGGTTGTTCTATGTATTTAAGTATATATTTATCTATATAAGTATATATATCGTCGTCTAGTATCCATAACACAAGCCTTCTTGAGCTTAATTTGGGACTAGATCGATTTGTGTGAGGTTGTCCAATATTTATATTTATTTATTTATATGTTTTTTAAAGTTAATTGCTAGTTAATTGATCGCTAACTGTCTGAAATGTATGGAACGGCTATCTTTTGTTTTGCGATTTTGTTTTTAACCCCATAGTGAAAGTTGCTTAGTGTAATCCACTCCATAACCCCTATAACTCCTGCTCACGACTCCTGAATCACCCTGTATACAACTTTACCATAGATGTATCTTTGTCATTCTTTTCGTCAGTATATTTGACTAATACACTGTAAATCTTCAGCATGATACTAACTTATTATCATCAAAACTACATCTATGAAAAGGTGTTCATTTTCTTTGTAACCACACTGGCTAGCATATCTTACCGCGACTTCGCTTATAGCGCGACTCAGCATCACCCGTCTTGCTCGCACGGTATTGAAAAGAAAGTGACAGGGAGTTGGTATTTGTCGCACAACAAAGAGTCGCGTGTCACGAGGTACAGGGCGTTAATTCGAGTTGGCTGTGAGATATCGTCAAATAAGGGAGTTCTCGGCTATATCATCTCTCAGGTAGATTGACTTTAACTGTCTTAAAAAGTCGCGGTGAGATGCAAGAGTCTCATATCTCAATTTTGGAGATACGAGGGCGACAATGAGTGTCAAAAATGCTATTCCTACGACTGATCGTGCAGGCTCTTAATTCCATATACACCTATCTTCCTGATATCTTGGAGAGATTTACGAACTTCCGAAGTGCCGTTTCGCCATTAAGTTTGCGCCTTATTCATATGCGACGACTTAATATCAGGCGCAAACTTAACTTAACCGGATACTAACGTGAAACGTCACTTCAGCCAGCTCGAATCACGAACATCGTGTTTTAATGATAGTTCAAGGCGATATATCTGAGATGTAACGTGACGCACGCTTATTTGGCGATATAATTACACTCAAATTACGCTTTGCATTTTTACGATGTTTCCTCTCTCTGTCTCCTCAGCGTGGTTTGTTTGAGCCTCTTTCCGTTTAATCCATCTCTTTGCTATAATAGGTAGAATATATGTCATCTAGAGATGTTGGAAGTTCCAAATGAAGGGATCTTCGTATACAGAAACGTGAGTAAACAACCTTTTATTGCTCGAGCAATTCATAAAGTTCCATTTAGTATTCGGATGTCGAATCACTTATTCAATTCGTGTATGAGGCATTCGTGTTCCCGACAATGGTCTTCTCCGGTAAGCGCGACACGCTTCCGCCAAAAAATACATTACACAAGAATTTCATTCCAACGATTGACTACGTCAATAAAATGGAGTCGAGGAAAAATATTATTCAAGGGTGAAAAACTCAGTGAAACGCCCGAGTGGATACACTTGGAAATGTTCAGTTATTTTGATTTAGTCCGGGTATCAGTTCGCGCCCCGCCCCACCTGGCCTGACAATTTTAATAAAATAACATTTCCGAGGGCGCTCGCTATATTAAAGTAGAGGCGGGACTGTGTCCCGTTTTTATTAGTCCAAATTATGGTAATGCTCTCAGACGCAGGCCAGCAATCGGTTGTGAACGAGGGATTAACACGATGTTTTGCGCCCGGGTTGCAAAATCACGCTTTATTATCAATCAGGGATTGGGAACGGAATAATGCAAGTTTTATAGTCACAGCGAATAAAACAATTTTTCTCTCCTGTAGACTAATATAATTGCAGTAGCTATTTTCAGATAGATTTTTAGGGAGGGAGATAGGTTTATGAAAATACCAATAATGAGAAAATTTTACCATGGAACTTTTATCACTTTAAATAAGTCCATACGGTAGACGCGAACCGAAATATACATAAGTATGACCCAAATAACCGTTTAAATCTTGTATCCAACTGAATTTACTTAACAGCACAAGCTCTATTTTTGATTTAAGTTTTTGCCGCCTGTAACGGAGCTATATTTCACCCCCGCCACTTAAGAAGGCGCCCCGGTCTCGCGTCAGCTTAAATTTTATGCATTACCTATCTCCCCAACGAATTCCCAGCTGTCTAGTGCAGGCTGTCAAATATCGTACATTCTAGAAACCACAACATATCAAGTGATAATGGCCCTTGTTTCCACGGCGCAACGTCTGTAATAAAGTTGAGCTTCGGTAATGGGCGGTGGTCACGTCGCCAGGACTCGGGTTCATACACTAAACATTAAGTTATGTAAGTTTGAATGGACGAGTGACGCTGTGGTGAACATTGTTTTAATACTACGATGAAGCGCAATTTTAGCCATAACTTTGGGCCTGTAGAAACGGCAGCGCACTTGATTCCTCTGGTGTTGCAGGTGTCTATGGGTTACGGTAATAGCTTTCCATCTGGCGATGCATTTGCTCGTTTGCCCCCTATGACATAAAAAAAGAAAACGGGAAATTTTAGTATGGCGGTACTGTGAATTCCCAAGTAATAAATCTTTTTGGAGTCTGCCTCTACTTACCTTTGTTACCTGCAAACAATGCGACTATCTCGCCGTTTAACGGCAAATCTGTGTTGTAAAATTAAATACAACATAAGTGCAGACACCTTATACATGAAATACGTCTTTAAGTGGAAGGAAAATAGCCAAAATCATTGAAACATATATCATAAAAATTTAAGTTTTTTTTAAACAGTAGTGAAGTCAAAGTGGAAGAATAGAAAAAATTGCATTGTTCTCAGGTAACAAAGGTAAGCAGATTCGTGATCCAAAAAATATTCTTAATATACTCCCATAATTACATTTTCCGGCCATAGCCATAAAAGGTACTAGATCTGTTGTGTAAGGTAAAATCTGGAGATGTGCCGTTCTCAAAAAGGTTCCCCAATTTGTATGTGAAAAGAACGTTCTCGAAAACATTTCTCGAACAAATTGGAAAACGTTCTGGAGAACGGCACATCTCTAGTTGAATCTTCTTAGGGTGTGCTTTCCCTGGAGCGTCATCCTCGCGAAGCGCGACGGAGTGGTGAAATAAACCAATCACAGAAATGAATCGGAGCTGAAAGAATTTCATGTCATGTGCACCCTTACTCTTTATTTTCTCTATAATATAAGTTGTATTAAGAGGCCTTATTACTTTTTTTTTATATTAATGATAAATATTTTGATAATTCCAACCATCTTTTTGAAGTGAATAATATTTTTCCCTGAGTTCTAGATAGTAACATATCTATTTCATACTTTGATTGCGTGCAGTCCAAAATGAGTAAAATAACAATTTTCTGTGTTAATTTTGTATATTTTGAGTAAATAATGACACAAAGGTAAAGAAAGAAAAATTGAATGCGATCTACTACAATCGAAGCGGGGTTCCCCGCTTACCTTAATTTACCTTTGTGTCATTATTTATAAAAATAAAATGTGGTATTACACATAAAAAAAATAAGAATCGATAAAAAAGATTCTATACAAATATTTTGAGTAGTTTTTGAAACAAAAATTATCAATGAAAAATTCAAACTTTAGGTTTCAAATACATATTGACATCGCAATCGCTCTGTTCAAGTACGTCGTAACATTGATAATATGTTAAGAAACATGTTTAATCATAGAGAAAAATGTCTAAAACAATCAGCATTTTTAAATGGATAAAAAGCCTTAAATAGACTCGTGTCTCTCTCAGTTGATATCCGTACCTAACCAACAATGTCTCATTGGCTAGAACAGAATGATATTTACTCAAAATGTCCTCTATCCAGTGTGCACAGCATTAGGGGGATTATGCATTGACGATTTACAATCCAACATCTAAATCTCATCACGCCGTATCGCATCAATGAATGTATTCGAATTTCAATCTTGTCTAGTGCAACAAAGACTGTATTTCCTCCTCATAGTTTAAGATATACGAGTTATTGAAGGTAACGAACGGAATTGAAATCCGAATCGAAGCGACGCGTTGAGATTAATGACCGTTGAAGAAGCAAATAGGATTTTGGACGCGACAAGAGCTTTACTCTGCCAGAACAATGCTGGCAGCCCATTGTAAACGGTCTGTCTGTAAATTACCACAGAATAAAAATAAAGTGAGAGAGAAAAAGACATTTGACGGGTTCCCTCGATTCCGCAAGGATCTTAATTGTCATCAGATCTTCACCATAATTTTATGAGACCAACTTGGAGACGCCTACTCTTGAATAAAAAAAATACAAAATGTCGGCGTTCTGAGATATCAAACATAAAAAAAAAATCGAATTGTATCTTTTTTGAAGTCGGTTGAAAAGGGTCATTGCCACATATAAATACGAGCTTCTGCAACAAAATACTTTTTTGTAATTCTATACAGAATATTTAGAGAGAGAGAGAGAGAGAGAGAGAGAGAGAGAGAGAGAGAGAGAGAGAGAGAGAGAGAGAGAGAGAGAGAGAGAGAAAGAGAAAGAGAGAGAGAGACAGACAGAGCGCGCTGGCGTCATTTCGTATCGGAGGCCAAGATCCATTTCGGGTCGCTGCGCCAGCGGAGTAAGTAAGTAAGTAAGTATACAGAATATTTACGTGTACAATGTGTGTGGGGTGCTAGTGGTACGAACGCGTGCCGAATTTGAGAACAAATGCGAAAGGTGGAAGCGCCAAGCGCCTCCTGGTGTGTGAAGTCAGTTTTTTTTGTTCCTAAAAATTATTGTGATGAACTGTTGTTTTAACGATTCAATAATGTTCTCTTAAACAACACCTGCGGTAAAGTACGGAAAGTAATTGCTTTATTAAATAACTAAGGCGGCATTTGAATAGAATGAGGCAATTTGGCCTGCCTCAATAGGTTTAAGATGTCGACTTATACAAGCTTTTGCGTAAAATGTGATACGAAATGTTATTTCCCGACTTTGCTCACCATATTACCGACTAGTCGGCCAAAATGCCGAGCTTTTGTCCAATAATTGCCGACGAATTGTAGACTAAATAGCCGTATAATCGGCCCGTCACTTCAATACAGGATTTAGTTAGGACACCAATAAAAGTTTACACAAGGCAATAAAACAAACACAATTTTCAAATAGCGATAGACAACAGACGCTATCGCAAAAAGCGATCTCTTCCAGACAACTTTTGGGTAGTGAAATTGATGATAAATTTAACTTAATATGGGGCAGATGCAGCAGAAGGCGAAGGGAATACATAACTAGATACCAACAGAAAACAAGTACGCATATGGGTAAATACATAAACTGACATAAACAATTAAACAAACATATATAAATGAATATATAGACACGAAAGCTGGCGACGTTGCATTCGCTACTCACCAGTACGCTGGTGAAGCATGGAGCTTATGTCGAGACCACACAATTCCCAAGCCTCGACAAGCCTACAGGACGCTGTTATATGCTAGAGTGAGCACGACGTAGCTCCGTCTCACTCTAACATATAACTGCGTCCTGCAGGCGTGACATTAGATTTCTGACTACAAAGTCGATTACTCGATTGATTTGTAGGCAATCGTGACGTTGTGTTCTTTTACACGATTATCTCAAACGTGCAGGAAGACAGGGACGAATTATCGCTCGATTCGCAAAATTGATTATTGCTTTGATTTCTTAGGCTTGCGTCGGTTTGTGCCATGATTGTATAAACTCCTCGCGTCAGCACCTGAATGCGATATTTTTGCATGTCGATGGATGGCTCTTTGTAGAGAATGCTTGAGGTTCTGTGAGGCGATGGATACACGTCAATCGATCATAATATTAATAAAGATGTAAGATTGGATAATATTGTTGTATTTTTTGGTTGTTCTTCATTTGTAATTTTTGTAAATAAATTACAAATGTAGCTGTTTTTCACAGTGTCTTAGTGTATACTGTAATGCTGCGTTAAAAAAAAGTCGTTTGATAGATTTAAAACATACGAGGAATAGACAGGGTTGGAGAAAAATGGTGATTCAATTCCGGTTCAGGTGAGTTCTCCACACAATCTGTGAATGCAGTTCTATCTTTTTTTTATAAGTCTGCATAAGTGATCCACTGTTGGGAACAGGCCTCTCCTCCTCCTAATCTTGATCCGATCAGAAGCCTCCTCCAGCCTGTCGTTGAGGGTCGTCCCGCCTCCTCCGCCTAGGCCTGCCGCGCTTGGGCGTGTGCTGCTCATTTTGTGGCGGCAACTCAGTGACCAAGTCCATTTCCGGGTGCATCGACTAGATCGATTTGTGTGAGGTTGTCCGGTATTTATTGCCCGAGCGAGCGAAGCGTCTCTGCTTCAGCTTCGCCAAAATTTATTTCGTATGTATGTTCAGGTTTCCAGCTGTTCTCGCCTACAGGCCATATCTCAACCGATTCTCATGAGTAGGTTCCATAAGTATGTATTTTTTTTTGTGATGATTCAGTTTTTCGAAATTTGCCAAAATGGCGGTGATATTAGGGGTTGAAGGGTTGAACCCTAAACAAAATCTATATTCAGTAATTTAGAAACAAACTCGTGAAGTTTAAAGCTCAGAGAGCCACTATCAATTTATTGATTTATGTATTTTAATATAATGTCTGGGACTGACTACAAAAAAAATTGGTTAAACTAAGTAGCATGCAACGTAAACATGACGAACAGGAAAAAAGAAATAACTAAAACAGTTATTACTAGACCACTGTAATTACCACATTTGTTTCAATTGGGCCTTCACTGTGACGCTTTACGAACATAAAAGTTTTTGAGGACATCCCTAAAAGCTGGTGTGCATATTTTCATCGCTGTGATTCTAATATTTTACCAAAAAAACAGTGCTAAAACCAGTGATTGTTGTACATAGACAATAAACCTATTTTTACATTGTTCAGAAATATAAGACATCGATACTAAACCAATACATCAAAATACTCATACTAAGTTCTGCGTCGCTCCTGATGAAGATAATTATCAAACAAGATGAACGATGAACGTGCGGAAATAAGTGACAATCACTAAAATAAATTCAAGTCTTCACGTCATTCAATACATCGGAAGTTCAGTCCTAAGGCAACTGAACGTGAAATGACGCTTATTGAGGAGGGCGTGGTGTATGTTCGTTGGTTTATTTCTATCCTCTGTCAGCGTCATCTTCGGGATCGTATCCTGGATAGTGTTGCCTAAATGGCGCCTGTTCCGACATTATTCCTTCATCAACATTCTCTTCACAGATTTTATAGTATTATTCGCCATCTTCTCGATCAACGCGCCAGCAGTTTTTACCTTCGTAAACACAACAACATCCTTTGCTTTTATACATTGGTTAGTAGTGATAACAGTGATTTTTTACATTGATTTAGTGCAGGTTTTTACAGATTTGGAATCAATCGAATGGTTGTATCTCAAAGCGAACATTTTCGGTTGGGTTTTACCAATTGTTTATGCTGTGTGTAGGTATTTAGTTTTAGAGTACAGCAAGATTGCTATTTCTGTAATGCTTTTGTTTATGCTTTTGATAAATGTTATTATGTACCTCATAGTGTTGTTTAGATTATGTATACCGAGTACTAGCTCGGGAGATGTAGGTACTGAAATAATATCGTTGATTTTCTTTTTTATCTTCACTGGAATTATTTTATTGATCCCTGCTGTATACATTGATTTTGTTGATACGTCTAAAAAAAATTTAGGTCTGAATATATCGGCAGGGTTTAAAACTTTAATAGATCTGTTATTGAATGTATTTTTTCTAATGTTGAAGTTGCATAGGACACTGTGGAAGGAGTATTTGGCCAGACCGAGAAATAATTAATGATAATATAATGAGTTACTGATAAGGACACATAAGGAAAAGGAATTTGTTATAATATTCCTTTAAATATAATATTAATACCATGCATTATTGCAGGCCAAATGCAGTTTGCAAAAGATAAAAACACATATACAAAATACAAATGTTTAAAAACGGAAGGAAACAGTTCTCATCGCTAAAAAGCAATATCTTTCTGACAACCTTTAGTCAGTGAAATATATGCGAAAGTAAGCACGACATAGTTCCGTCGCACTCTAACATATAGCTGTGTCCTGCAGGCTTGCTAAGGCTCAGCAAGCATGTGAAGCCGGCATAGATTTCTAACTACCAAGTCGATTATTCTACGTATTGATTTGTAGGCAATCGTGGCATTGTGCACACGATTATTCCAAACGTGGAGAAAGACAGTAACGAATTATAGCTCGATTCGCAAAATCAATTACCGTTTTGATTTGTTTGGCTTGCGTCGGCCGAGATTGTATAAAGTCGTTTACCTAACAGATTGAGAACATAGTTATACGAGGCGTGAAAAAATGGTGGTTCCATTCCCGGTTCAGGTGAGCTCCTCACACAATGTGTGAATGCAGTTATTCTATCCTTTTTTAAGTGTATGAGTGCCCAATTGTTGGGCAAAGGCCTATCCTTTTGATTCCCAATCAGAAGCCTCCTCCAGCCTGCCGTGAGGAGCGTGACCAGGTCGTCCCGTCATCTCCGCCATGTTTGAGTATCCGGCTGTTGCCGCCTGCAGACCACATTTCCCAACCGATTGTCATCACATTTTGTGAGTAGGTTCCATAAGTATATATTTTTTTTGTGTAATGTTGCTTCAGTCAGTTCAGTTTTCCGAAATAATTTAAAATGCCATAAGTTGAAATCGCTAAAAATAACAAATTTCAGTAATCTACAAAGAACCTCGCGAGGTTTAAAACCCACTTATATATTGCTTTATGTTTTTTAATATTATGTCCGAGAATCATAGTGTATTTACAAAGAAATCGTGTTAGGCACAAGTGCAATATAAATCCATAATCCAGACGTCACAAAAAAATAATACTATTAGTACTGTATTAGTATTCAACGTAAAGAGGACGAACAGGAAAAAGGAAACAGTAGATGACTGTAACAAGGAAACTAAAAAGTAATGACTAGAGCACTATAATGACCACATTTGCTTCAGTTGTTCCTTCACCGTGACGAGTTATGGACACAAGGTTTTTGAGGACATCCCTAAAAGCTGGTGTGTATATTTTCATCGCTGTGATTCTAATATTTTACCAAAAAGACAGTGCTAAAACCAGTGATTGTTGTGCATAGACAATAAAACCTATTTTTACATTTTTCAGAAATATAAGACATCGATACTAAACCAATACATCAAAATACTCATACTAAGATCTGCGTCGCTGCCGATGAAGTTATCAAACAAAATGAAAGTGCGGGAATAAGTGACAATCACTAAAATATATTCAAGTCTTCACGTCATTCACTACGTCGGAAGTTCAATCCTAAGGCAACTGAATGCGAAATGACGCTTTTTAAGGAGTGTGAGGCGTATGGCGCGTACGTTGGTATATTTCTATCCTCTGTCAGCGTCATCTTCGGGATCGTATCCTGGATAGTGTTGCCTAAATGGCGCCTGCTCCGAAATTATTCCTTCATCAACGTTCTCCTCACAGATGCTATAAGCGAAGAAGGTATGGTTCTATTCACCAAAGAATTTTGTCACATTATGAAATTGGGACAAAATAATTATTATAGTATTATTCGCTATCTTCTCGCACAAAGCGCCAGCATTTGGTACCTTCATGAACGCAACAATATTCTTTGCTTTTATACATTGGTTAGTAATGATAACAGTGATATTTTACATTGAAATAGTGCAGGTTTTTACCGATTTGGAATCAATCAAATGCTTGTACCTTAAAGCAAACTACTTTGGTTGGGTTTTACCCTTTGTTTATGCTATAGTTTTAGGGTATAGCAACACTACTATTTCTGTAATGTTTTCGTTTATGCTTTTGACAAATTTTATATTTTACGTAATAGTGTTGTTTAGATTATGTGTACCGAGTGGCAGCTCGGGAGATGTATGTAATGTACTAAACTAATATCGTCGACTTTCTTTTTTATCTTCAGTGGAATTATTTTATTTTTTCCTGTTGCATACAGTGAATTTATTGATAGGACTAAAGTGGATTTATGTATACATATTTTTGCAGGTTTTTTAATTTCAATGAGTATATTATTGAATGTATTTTTTCTTATGTTGAAGTTGCATAGGACCCTTTGGAAGGAGTATTTGGCTAGACGGCGAAATAATTAATAATAATGTAATGGAATACATAAGGAAGAGAGGTTTTTTTTTATAATTTTCCTTTAAATATACAATTAATACAATAATAATATATTAATATAATATGGACTAGCCAAATGTTGCTTTGGTTAAAATAATAAGTAGGTACTTTGTATCACCTATATAATTAATTAATACAATAAAATAAGATCGCCCTATTGTTTGCCTCTATTGTTATGTTAAGTATCATCCGTATTTGTATTTCTTTCTTCTTGAGGTGTGCAATAAAGAGTATTCTATTCTATTCTACAATAATTTAATACTTCATTGCAGATCAGAAACGGTTTACAAAAGGAAAAACACATATTGAAATGTTTAAAATCGGTAGGAATCAGGTCTCATCGCTAAAAAGCAATCTTTTTCAGACAACCAAAAAGAAATAAATTGATCAAAAACCGACCTATCAGCAACAGTATATAAAAGATAAATACGGTAATATAAAAGATTTGTCGTAATATTTAAGTTATCTTACATAAGCATCGAACACCGCGAAAAAAATAACATGTTATAATTAAATGCTATAGTATATGTAGTTTTTAATTTTTTCCTGCACCAAGGTCAGAGCACGCGAACTCGCGTGCTCGCATCGCAAGTAAGTGAACTGTCAAACGATACAAACTGACTCACTTGGTATGGTCTGACAGTTCATTTGCTTGAAAGAGTTAGCTTAGTTTGACTCTACTCAGTAAAGTTTTGATGTGTTTAACCTTTGAGTGTCGTATCTCTTTTTAAGAGCTATTAGGTAATCTATGGCTCTAGTTGTCTGAATAAATAAAGCTTTATTATTATGACTGCTTCTCAAAGGCATCTCCTTGTCAGTTTAGTTATCTAGTTTAAAACAAGGCACATAGCGGGGGTTTTAGCTGCGTCCCTGGCGCACCCGAGTGGGGAATAAATAATTTCAGCGCTTCCACGGGTCGGATCATTTTTCATTTTCATCCGGTTCATACCGGTATGAAGGATGCATTTTAGGTTTCAGAGCGGTTCTTTGTGAATGTGCTTTATTTTATGGCTGAGAAATGGGAGCGGGAGACGAGATTGAATCGTCTCAACCTTTGTTGTATTAAACAACAAAGATACAATATTAATACGTACGCTTTTTTGCACACCAAAATGCATTTAAACAAGAAACAAAAAAAAATGGTAGACACCATCGCTCTTATCGCTAAAGAGTGATCAAAATCAAAACCAAGGCAAATTTACAAGTCAGAATCTGAATCTACCGATATTCCACAAGAGACCACTGTTGAGAAGAAAGCCGAAAGAAACTGAACAGTAAGTAAACTTTTCGTAAATCACACTTTAAACTATTACAATTCTGTTATAAATAGGTAATCGGTACACATAGATGTACAAGATTCTCCAAATCAATGTTTACAGTACGTAAGCAACAACAATAAAATAAAGTAAGATTTTTCAGAGATACGAGTACGTCTTGGTCTAAAAGATTGCTGGTGCAAGATTGTCCCTTAATATTTATTTATTTACTAATTGACCATTTCGCTGGCCCAATATATCATTTAAATAAATTAAAATTAGATCTAATGTCATTATGTCAATGTTCAAATTCGTAAAAAGTCAACCATAGAACCCTGTAATATTGAACCAGCAATGGTGGCCTACGTGATTAGGTCTCATATAACCATCTGTTACCTTGTTCAGACTAAAGCAGTTCATCCACTTCCCAAACTCTTCAAAATCAATAGTCCTCAGCAACTTCACAGTGAACGCTTCGGGGGAGTGTTGTTAATAACAAAAGAGCATCGGAAGTCGAGAACCCTCCAACTTGAACTCTTCCCGTCAACTGTGGGACCATCCATATTGATACCTACCTAAAATTTTGCACTCGTTCTCACGAGAAGTCTAGGGTCAGTTCGGTAGGGTTGTCACTGTCAGAATGTATTCGGATTACACTTTTTTGAAGATATAGGGTTAACAGACTTATTTAACGTAATTATTATGGAAAATGTACAACAAAACTAAAATTTTGTTAAAGTTTCTGAGACACGCTTTTATTGCTGCCTGTGACTTTCTTACATAAATGTTAATTGCACAACGAGACCAATGAAAGGAGCAAGCACAACCACGATGGGTTTTATCTTGTTTTATTTTTTATCCTATTACTGTCACCTTCCGTCTTCATAACGTAAAACATTTGGAGCTGCCCTCTAAGATACAAAATGATTGTATTATCACGTGTACGTGGACAAAATGTACGTCCCTCGACGTAGTGTCTGTGAACGTGTTAACATTAAGTGCGTACGACTTACGAGTCTGTTCGCCAATCTGTGACCGGTATGGTGTGTGAATTCCGTCACTGGGTGCGTTCATGTATTGTCTGCAGTTGTTGTAATTAACGCTGTGTCGCGGTTAATGATACAAAGACTGAAACAGTTAGTGTAACTTTGACGTTGCTAGGTAAATTGTTTTCTGTGACTAGGTAAAATTTTAAACAAGTTTCTTTCTTTTGATCCACGCTAAAACCGCATGGCAACATAGCATGCTAACTGTTAATTGCATAGTTTATATATTGCTTGTCTAAAATGCGATGCAATTGGTTCATGGGCGTGGCTACGCGACCAAGTGACGCGTTCGCACCGCTGTGACTGACCACAATCATATATGCGCGCTGTTTAGCCCGATTTTTTTTTTAAGTCAAGTATGTGGTGCATCATGTGACCTATTAGCGCGGTCCAAATTCACCTCGACTTCAAGCGATAACCAGATGCAATCTTAACTCAGACGTGTTAGTAGTTAGTTGCGAATTCCGTAACCGCTTTTAGACCGATACCTGCGCATAAGTCGGCATTCTATTTTCAAATATCCAGGTCCAATGACCTGTGAGTGTTGGAGCGAATGTGCGTAGGTCAATACCTACGCACATTCGCTCATTAATGGACCTACATATGTCAATCAATGTTAAATTACTGCATGAGATTATTGTTTTGACACCGAAAGCAAACTTTTAAATTGTCAAGGTAATTAATAATTTCGACTCCTACTCTTGAAAACCTCGCATCTACTTAATAAATTGATACTGAGATACGAGCTTTAATTTAAGTAGGTATTTGTTACTCAGTGAGTTTCGGTTATCAACAGACGATTTTTTAAAGGCTGTATAGTGATAGTTCTTAGGTTAAGACTGCACCGAGCGTTAGCGACTTAACCCGACTTAACCATAGAGCGCGGGGAATGCGTATTTAGATCGGCGCGCGGCCGCCATAGTAAAAATGTATGGAGAATTTTATTTTAAAGCACTTGTTGATAAATCTGGACCTTTAATACCAAACAATAATTGAAATATTTCATGCAGACAAATTGTAATGTAAACATTCATCTTTTCTTTGAACTGAAAATCAGAATACATTTCTATTGTTAAAGTATAAAAAAAAGAACCGACTTCAGTAAAACTAAAAAGCCAATAATAACCCGTTCAAGTACAGATTACATTTGACTCACCCTTTGAAATCGATCCCAAACCACTCAGTTATTATATTTATATATTAAAGTTTACGTGAGGTTTGGCACCGACTTCAAAGGGTGAGTCAAATGTAATCTGTACTTGAACGGGTTATTATTGGCTTTTTAGTTTTACTGAAGTCGGTTCTTTTTTTTGTTAAAAATTTTTTTTTTTCGCTTTTTAGTGATTCATGTAAAATACTTATGGCGGGGTGATCAGGGAGGTCTTGAAGGCATGCATCTCGTTTGAATTATCTCCTAACTCCTAACCGTTAAGGAGTTGTACCTTCCATCATCAGTTCAGCATTGGAAGATGATGACTACCATATGCAAATACTTAAATAGTTTTAGAAAATACATGAAAAATATTATGAGTGCCTATAAAATTTCAGGAATTCCTTCGATTCCTCATGGATCTCGTCATCCGATCTTCACCAAAATTTTATGGGACCAACCTTGAGATGTCTTTTCAGGAACCTTAAAATAATTTTCCAAATCGAATCATAAATGACGGAGTTATGACGTAACAAACATAAAAAAAAAAAAAAAAAAACGTACAACCGAACTGAGAACCCCCTCCTTTTTTTGAAGTCGGTTAAAAAAAACACTTAACGCCTGCTTACGATTTTACAATTTTCGTCCAACTTTACCTTCTTAGTTTCCTAGGGATATTAATAATCTTATAATTTTTCCACGGAGAAGTTGTTAACACAATCTTCGAAGTGCTAAATATGATATAGTTTAGAAATGGATTAAACAACTATTTAGTGTTGACGTTGTCTACTTAACGGCAACTGCCTATTTTTCACATTTCACTGGGTGCAGTCTTAAACCTAAACTAGTGCACACTATCGGTACTTAGGTACAGTCGAGTTCATTTACATCTACACACTTACGAGAACAAAAATATCTGAACACGATTTTATGCTCCTGACAATAGGGTCGTGTTCGGATATTTTTCATATACAAATACATTTATTGATAAAACATAATGTACAGAGAGGTAACGGTTAAATTCTATACTTAAAAAACAAATAAATTCACAATTTGCATAACCTGAACTAGGGTTCCCCCTGTGTTTCAGGCAATGGGAAAGCCTTTACATTATTTAATTTAAGTACATATGTGCAGAATATTATTTTTAAACCAACTGTCCGTAAGTGCCGAAACAAAATTATAAGACACGACAATGACATTGATGCAACGTTGTGTTTGTGGAGATATACAAATCTATAATCAACAATGTTTTCGTGTAAAAAAGTTGCACATTTCAATTTCACGACATCGTACGATGTCGCCTCGTACCATGTTGGTAATTGTAATTGAAAACTTTTCATTTTTCTAACAGGTGGAAATTAGTATAGTGATTGAGAGAGCTTTGCGTCGTGTTCGTGTAGGTACACCCTAAAAAATATTTGAGTTTATTTTTCTGTATGTAATGAAATATGTGTATATCCGCAAAAAAAAAATAAGCTGTCAATGGTGTGAAGCTCAACGTCATTAGTTTTTTTTTAATTGGACACTAGACTAAAGTAACCTTTCCATTGTGTCATAGTTTTGGACTTACTACACTTTAGAATGAGTAAATTTTAATAAATTAATAATAAGATAATTAGTAATCTTAGAAAAAAACAGTGATTACGTCCTCTTTCTCTAAGCGGAATACAGAAAAGTAATAAAACCGTGTCTTAAAAATATTAAATCTTGTCAATTGTGTTTTGGCTCTAAGAGTGTGCATTCTATTTTCAAATCTGACAGGTCATCGACCCGCGCTCGTTCGCGTTTATCTTTTGACCGTTAATCAAATATTAGCTCAGAATTAGCAACACTTGACTAATCAGCCCGTAAAGTTTTATCTGTTTACTACTGTCTAATCTTTTGCGGCCAGCTTTCACCTTTCAAAGTTGGGTAAGACAAAGGGTTTCTTGTTCAAGTAATTTAGGTTTAACTGGGGATCATTCTTGAACTTAGTTTCTAAGTAACTAAGTAGTTATAATTAGTTTCATTTCGCCGAAAATAAAGTTTCTTGAAAATAGTGCAAGTTAATTAGATTAATGCTACCATACATAAATTAGGATTATCTTTAATTCAAGAAGTAACATTGATCGTACATTTTTAGGGTTCTTAAAAACGGGACCCTATTATTAAGACAAACGTTGTCCGTCCGTCTGTCACCAGGCTGTGTATCATGAACCGTGATAGTGTCTAGACACACAGATAATGTAATTCTGTTGCCGCTGTAACAACATAATATACTAAAAACAGTTTTTTTTTAAGGGCTGCCATTACAACAAACGTAATTTTTTTCCGTATTTTTCTCGATACTGTCACCAGACTGTATCTCAAGAACCGTGCAGTTGAAATTTTCACAAATGATGTAAAACCTATAGTTATAAGTAAAGTTGCCGCTATAACAATAGATAAAGAAAACACAAAAAGTAAAATTATTATTTAGTCGCATGGAACCCTCGATGCGCCAGTCCGACCCGCACTTGGCCGGTTTTTAAACTACAAGAATTTCCGTTATTCACATTATTCTGCTGGAAGATTTTTTTATCAAGTGAGCCGTGTTACCTACGGGCGGAATTTAATATAAAACAAAACATTTTAAATACAATTTGCTTTAGCCATTCACTGTATAACGAACCAATTCAATGCAAACTAAAACAATACATCATGCAACGCACGCCCTAACGCAATTTGCGTTTATTTTATAAGCCTGACACCCCATTTTTATCAAAAACCCGTCCAAAAAAAGCTACATTTTTCGTGAATTTCTACAAGTTTACCCAATATATTACACTCGACAAAATATTCAAATATTCAAACGTGTCGTGTCTCGAGCGGGGCGGGTGTCGACGTCGATAAGTCATGTGGGACGACACTAGATATCTTGCGATAGTGATGCCCACAACGTCGATAAGTGTAGGCTGGTTGATTGATCAGGAGATTAGACGGTTTGCTGTGTTTAACTAATATGGACATGCGTTCACTCGATGATTATGTTTTGTTTCTTGAATTGTTCTTTCGTTTCGTAAAGCACCATTTCCCTTCGTTGATGTTGTTTATTTATTGTTAAAAAGTGATTATTCTTCCTTTATTACAAACAACCTTCTAGTTTATTCGACGACACGGTTGGCGGAGTTTGTGCCTACTGAACCGACGGTCCTTGGTTCGAATCCCGCCAGGGGCAAATATTTGTAGATTGAACTCGAATATGTGTTATCTATATAATGTATTTATATATTACGTATACCGTCGTCTAGTACCCATAGTACAGGCATCGCTTAGTTTGGGACTAGGTCGATTTGTGTAAGATTGTCCCTTAATATTTTATTTTCTATTTTTTCATATTTCATTATAATTAAACGAGGCAATCCTGAAAAAGATACTGACTGTTGAGCTTCTTTCCGCGTTTCTCCTCAACAGGTATGGAGAATTGTAATTCTACAAAGTGACCGCTAGGAACGCTGTACCATGCTCCATACAAATCTTTTACGCAGTCGCTAGCGAATACGATCATTAACTCATGGTAAGGTTACAGACTGATCCAAAGATTGGGCCGGTATTGAATAGGAATCCAAGTTGAATTTAATTCCCTTATACGGTACAAATTGGGTTGGAGAAGCATTAAGTAATTATAAGGAATTTATAGATATATTTAGATATACTGATATGCAAATTTATTGGGTAATGGGTTCTTGGAAATTGGTAAGAAGCAGTTTAGATCGGAAATTCGACATTCTTTGGATAACATTACTGATAAAGCATGATTTAAATTAATATGTGTATTTTCAACAAAACAGTAGATCAGACAGCGATTAAACGTAAATAAGGTTATGTAATAAAGTGGAGTATAAGCCATTAATACTTATCCCATCAAAAACATAAATGTTAAATGAGAGCCAAGTTCAATATCGCGTGCACTTCGCCGACAAAAGAATTGAGAGGTTATGTAATAAAGTGGAGTATAAACCATTAATACTTATCACCAGTGGAGGTAAGGAACAGGCGGCCTTACCGCTAAAGAGAAATCTTCGAAACGATTTATGTCAACATCATCATATCAGCCGATAGACGTCCACTGCTGAACATAGGCCTCGCCTATAGCTCGCCACAAAGTGCGATCCCGTGCAGACCGCGTCCATCGACCACGGTCACGAGGTCACCCTTCCACCTAGTCGGGGGCCATCCACGCTGTGCTTTCCTATACGAGATCACCACTTCAGGACTTTGGTTCCTGTGGCGCGGAGATAATCCCATTAGCGGTTATACTCCCACACAAAGTCCGACTACTAATAGTGACTAATAGTGATGGCTAACCAGCCCTGATCTAATCTCCGGGCTACATAGCCCGCCCATTGACATTGACAGCTCTGTCGCTTGTCAATGTCATTGTCTTGGCGTTGAAAGCGCTTACGCTGCGTTCAGACTAAAAGTGCAGTCGTGTGTGTGCGGTTCACCGTGGCGTCACCTATAGGTTTCACCGGAAGACCAGCGCTGCTTCCCGGGCCAGCATTTATGCTGAGGTGTGACCTTTTCGTGGCATACGCAATAACGATTTTATTTTATTTCTTATATTTGTTGTCCACTTTGTGTATGTTAACGAATAAATTATCATTATATTCTATTCTATTCTATTCCATTCCATTCCATTCCATTCCATTCCATTCCATTCCATTCCATTCCATTCCATTCCATTCCATTCCATTCCATTCCATTCCATTCCATTCCATTCCATTCCATTCCATTCCATTCCATTCCATTCCATTCCATTCCATTCCATTCCATTCCATTCCATTCCATTCCATTCCATTCCATTCCATTCCTTTCCATTCCATTCCATTCCATTATTCTATTCTATTCTATTCTATTCCATTGCCACTTCAACCGTTCTCATTTATATTTTCACACTACTCGTTTCTGACGGGACAAAGTACTATCTTGATCACTTTTTACTTACATTATAATAAAATAATGAACTTTATTCTGCAAGTAGGCCTTAAGGGCACTTTTACATGTCTCAGTCTACCGGCATTTCACAAGAAGAGGCCACTGTTGAGAAGAAACGCCAAAAGAAACTCAACAGACAGTCACTTTTTCATAAAGGATAAGTACTTAACTATTACAGTAATATGAACTTAACTAGTCACCTGAGGCTATTGCGACTGTGAGGCAAATGCGATTTTTGATGATAACATAGAAACGCAACACCTTATTTAACACTGCTCTCTATTTGATATTAGTTGGCACTCTAGGCAGTAAGGGTATGGGTATGGGTGATCTTTAACTGTTGTGCATTTATGATATTATCATCAAAACTCGCATTTGCCTCATAGTCGCAATAGCCTCAGGTGACCTTACGTAGTTCTCGAAGATAACACATTGACTGTACTATATGTATCTTTATCGTGTATGTAAGAAATCCAGCTTAACATCGTGACAGTGTTAATGAACCGTGAGCTGGAGGGACGTAAAGGACAGACGTAAAGGACGGGCGTAAGGGACAGACCCTCGTCAGGCTTTCTCGAGGGACGGGAATTTTCTTAAGCGCTCCAGGAATTAAGCGTGCTTCTAATTATTAAAACTTTTTACGAAAAGAAAAGTGTAAATGTTTTGACCAAGTCAATAGGTGTCCGGATGAATCTGAACTGATTTTAATCATTTATTTATTTAATCTTTATTGCACAAAAGAGAACTTATCGTACAAAAGGCGGACTTAATGCCATGTAGCATTCCTTACCAGTCAATCTTAGGGCAAAGCAGGAAAATTGTAGGCGGTGCAACTAACTTACACATAAGTAACAAAACACATAGAGGTCGCTAACGTATAAAGCTTTTCAAATAAGCAATGAAAATATCAACACACAAAGCGTAAGGAAGAATTCGAAAGGTTATTTGGACGTTAGAGTGGCGGGAACGTTAACAGTTAACACCCAGCGGTAATCCAGAGCTACCAAGTTCGGTTCCCGGTCTCTTCCCCAAGGTTACGCATTTAAAATTATCTTTGAGCTACGATCTGTGTATCAATGGTTTAATTACTATTATGGTTCTAGTAGCATTGTTGGGTGAATCGACTTTTAAGTGCACCTTGTTTGTGGTTACGAAAAATTGTGTTCTATGGTTACGCAAAATTTGTACCTCGGACAACCTAAGTATTTTTCTATGAAACAGTATGAAGATGTCACTTGGACAACGGGGACAGAGTTAACAACACAAAAAAGTTGATTCACCCTGTTAATAGTACATTTGAGAAAATTCTTCAGAACATTGTCATGTTGTCATTCCAATGAGTAAAATGCTAATCAAACACAACATAAAACGAATGGCTCGTCGTAAATGGAATCCAACAAATTGCAACTAAAATCGAATTGTCCAACGAAATCAAACTTCATATTACTTGGCAGGCTTCCACTCGCTCAGATCATCCGTTATGGGAAGCTCATACCAAAAGTCCTATTTTCATGGAAAAATCGAGTCGCTTAAACCCTTTCCATGGCACGTAATGTGTTACAAAATGTCTTATTTTTATACCATTTTCATGTCACTTACGACCTTCTTAGGGCGTAAGGTGCTTCGGAGTGAATTATGCAAATACTGGGTGCAATTTATTGCATGTAAGTTGGTAAATAAAATTTTAGTGCTTTTCAATTTACTGGGTTAGTTGTACAGTCAGCTGAAGTAATCACGCAAATGAGGTGTTCAAAATGATCTGCACAAATGCATACTAATATCAACATATTAAGGCTTTTACACTTGTGGACACGTACCGGAAGACGCAACGTGGGAATGGGAAGGTTCCAACAACGTGGACTGACGATCGGTAGGTCGTTGGATGAGTACGATCGGTCGATGAGGAGATCCTTGCAAGAGGCCTATGTCTACGTCTAGCAGATGACGTCTGTCGACTGATTATGATTTTTGATTGATCAGAGGTACAGTTTTAATTTTTGATTTTAGCTATAGAAGGCAAATCAGCGATTTCTCTTTGAAGTCTAATTATTTTACATGTTCCGAACTTCTGAAAAGCAGCCTAGATATATAGTTACATATTATGACTAACTTTCAATCAATAACAATCAATAAAAATATATCTACTGCACTATGTGTCAATAACCAAACCATCTATTTATAATTCTTACTAAAGTTAGTCTTCGTCGCTTGTAAAATTGCACCAGACATTCAAATTCTCGACGACTTCGAGAATAGGCTCCCAGACGCGTAAATATCCACGACACTAAAACCGAGCGACAAAACCTTTAAAAAGTAAACGCTCTCAACGCCACCTAATTACCCCCCAAAACAAAAGCAATTACGATACTCACGCATTCCTCCCGGGGTCCGATTCTAAAACAAAGCCTGCGAAATTCCAGCGTGTTTACATTGCGAGTGCAGCGGACAGCGTGCACTACACGAAAATAACCGCGGCACGTAAAACGGAATGGCCGGCATATTCCTGGCCATTCGAGTAATCCACAGATTAGGTAACAGAGGAGCCATTGAGTTGCTGTGAAAATGCTGAAACGTATGATAATATTTCAGTATAGGGTCTTTCATTGCTTATGTTTTAGGGGTTCGTATTCCTAACAAGACACTACAACCAACAAGTCTGCCTATACTAAAACAAAGTACACTTATTTCTAACCCGTCTTAACCATTTTATTACGGCATAGCAGTAAAGGACTTTCTGATTCAGCTAAGCTGTGTCCGATGTGCTAGGACGGAGCAGCGAACGCGATTATTGCAGCTCCAATGGCGCGATTAACCCCCAGTGGCGTGCTTTTGTCGTTCGAATTTCAAAACGTACTTTTTCGATGGCCAGTAATAGCCGTTGCGATAAAACCGGCCGGTATAAAAACCGAATTTAAATTTTATAGAACTATCCTGTTAAATTAGTTATTTTTTCTGCTAGCCGCGATCCGACTCACGGAGAAATATTAAAGTTTTAATATTATCTAGGACACGCAAAATATACTACAGTACGTGCGTGTAGCGTCTTATAGGAGACCAATGCCATATCAATTTGTAGATATTTCTAGGGAACTGAGTTCTAGTCGCAATCAACAATTAGATTTATAAAATACTAGCTGTGCCCCGCGGTGTTACCCGCTCATCCCACGGGAACACTAAATTTATTCGGGATGAAAAGTATCCTATGTCCTTCCCCGGGACTGAAACTATCTATATACCAAATTTCATCTAAATCGGTTCAGCGGTTTAAGCGTGAAGAGGTAACAGACAGACAGACAGACAGACAGACAGACACACTTTCGCATTTATAATATTAGTATGGATGTATGATAACTCTTTCCTTATTTTACTCTTTATCTTACTTTACTTTGCTTATCTTAAAATATCTTAATATAAAAGCGATAAATATTGATATCCTAAAAAAATATTTACGTAAGTATCTGGAATTCATGTTCGTTATTTAAATTAACCTATTTCTTGTGATTTTAATGTAAAATCAGGGTGTTCATATTATTGGTTCATTTTAATTGATATTTATTGCGTAATGTGTCTTAATTTCTTTCAGTAAATATATGTCAACATATTTAAATAAAACTGATTATATCGCGTTTATTAATTATTTGAGCCTTCCTGACGTTTGCGTGACATTCGCGGAAACCGAAAAAAAATCATGTCATCTGTTCATTGGGTATGTAACGAATGACAGAAAAAGACAAATCGAAAAAGTAGGTTTCCGATAAAAAATAGATTTCTTTTTTTAAGGTTCAAGTCGAAAGTTCAGTGTCTTTTGCACCGTACTATTCGATAATTAATTATGCTAATACCTACATCTAACAGGTGATTTCACAGAACCACCTGTGGCCTAAACCGATTTAGACTAATGAGGTGTTGGCAGCCCTGATCCATTCGTGACGTCACTATTCAATATGGCTGACAACAAATCTTGTGCGATAAAGGCGAATAAGGCCGTCATAGAAGTGTGTTTCTAGGCCACGCCCTCTGGCAGTGAACGCATTAAAGATATAATGTTACTGTTTATAATTAAAGCATTTCACGAAAAAGTGGGAGCACTGTAATATACAGGGTGGTGAAAAAATACTTCTAGAGCGTCTTAAGGTAATTTAAGTTGATAAGTTGATTTTCAACGCCCTCATTAGTGATAAAAAAATATGATAATTATTATTAGTATTATGGCCATTTATAAAGTAGTGGTTGATTTATCAGTACCTATAGTAGACCTTTATAATGTTTTTAAAAATTTACTTAATAGATTCTCTGCATTAATGTTTTCACCACCCTGTTTATTACACATTGCGAGCCATAAAATGCATCGATAGTATATCACAGGCGATGGCTACAAACCTAAAATTATAGAATTTTATTTATTGCAATACGAGTTTACGACGCGTCAGTAACCTACCAATCTACGTGCACCAAAGTAACCCCAGTCGCCGTAGGGCCGCCCTTCAGTATTTAAGGTGAACTTAACGAAAACACCGTACCTTAATCTCAATCAAATCTATGAAAAACAATAGATGCGTGACGTTTGCGTTACGTCTTTTTCATAAATTGCACGCACATATGAATAATATGTAGCTAGCTAATTTCACGTGAGTTAGGTAGTAAGGCAGCGGTGTGGCGAGCTTGCGGTAAAAACACTACGGATAGGACACGTCTCTGCGTAAACGCGCCGTCATCGTTTTTTTGCGAAGCGGTGTGGTCGCACCTTTATTCGGCTAATATCAGCGCACGCTGAAGTCACTACTAGAGTTGTGCGCGTGTCACTTGTTTCAAATTGTAACAGCTTAAGTAAAACTTAAATGAAATATCGATATTAAGTACAAACATAACTTAAGCCCTTTCATAATTCTCTATCGTTGCGGTACTGAGCACGATCATACCATTATCCTAAATAGCCAATCACAGAAGGTCGTAACTGAATAGGATAATTGTGTTCCGCGGTTTGTATAAGCCGGCATCATTGGCTCACTTACTCTGTCTCATTGGAATAATACGCTTTACTGTGCCACTAAATGGGATGAGTGATACGGAATGATAATTAGATCCAAGGCACTCGCAACATCTATGAGAAAGCGCTCAAAATAAGGCAATATTTCACTAAAAAAGTAAGGCTGTGGTTATTTATATGGCGTGAGTGTCCACTCACGCCATATGAATAACCACAGCCACCACAAGATTAGCCCAGAAGAAATAATTTATCCTTCTGACTAAGGAATGCAAACTGGTACCTAATTTTTTTACCGCTAATTTCCAACTTCCAATCCAACCTGTGAAACATCTCCTTGAAGTGTGTTGCTTGAATACTGTCTTTTATACAGCCCTGTAAGATACAGACATGCGAACAGAAAAGGTTTAGTAACAGGGTCCCGTTGGCACTCTTTGGGTACGGAACCCTAAAAAGGAAGTCAAGGTAGTAAAACATCGTGTTCCCTATTCCTATAGGTCTGACGACGAGTAATAAAAGTGACTGTTTCCGCCCGGTCGCGTGCCTTGTAAAAATGCATCGACTTACTGGCCGCCGGCCAGCAGGCTTACGAGGGTTATTATTGGCTTAAGTGTTTTATTGTACGACTAGCTGTGGCCCGCGGTGTTACCTGCTCATTCCACGGGAGCACTAAATTTATTCGGGATGAAAATTATCCTATTTACTTCCCCGGGTCTCAAACTATCTCCGTACCAATTTGAAGAGGTAACAGACAGACACACTTTCAAATTTATAATATAAGTATGGATTTAAGGCATATTGGCTACGTGCGAATTCCAGGAATGGTGACTCTGAAGTCCGAAATTCGATGTTCACGTCACAATACCCCGTTTACTGAAATGCATTTTAGCGCGAAAGCGGATCGAACGATACACATTTCAAAGTTCAGAGTATCCCCTTGAAGTGATCATCATCATCATCAGTCGTTCACTCTTGGCAGAGTTCGCTTTTTGGAGTAGTAGGGCCTCGTGCAGGGTCCGTCCGGATTGTTATTACCGTCTTGCCTGCTAACCCACCGCCAAACAGCAATGTTCGCATTGTTGTGTTCCGGTGTGGGGGTAAGATAGCCGGTGAACTTACTAGCATAGAGGCATTCTATCTTCGTCCTCCGGGTAGGCAAGCACTTGTGACTCCTCTGGTGTTGCAGGTGTTTATGGGCGACGGTAATCGCTTTCCATCAGGCGATACGTTTGCTCGTTTGCCCCCTGACATAAAAAAAAAAAAAAAGAGTGGTCGTGGTCACGGCAATAGTGTCCGCATTTGGGTTCTCGTCTGAGGACGAGTCCTTCCTCTGGCAGACAGCAGCTCTCGCGATGCATCTTGAAGTGATGTCGTCTTCTAAATTAATTTGACATTTCTTCACTTTACAATATTTATTCGTATTATCATTATTTGACAGTCAGGCAGTCGCTTCCCGCTGTTTGTCTGTCCCTATGTATGCTTCGATCTTTAAAAGTACGCAACGGATTCTGATGCGTTTTTTTAAATGGATAGGTTGATTAATGAAATAATGAACTTTATTCTGCAAGTAGGCCACAAGGGCACTTTTACATGTCTGAGTCTACCGGCATTTCACAAGAGGAGACCACTGTTGAGAAGAAAAGCCGAAAGAAACTCAACAGTCAGTCATTTTTTCATAAAGGTACTTAACTATTACAGTAATATGAACTTAACTATAGACTAAGATATAAATGAGGACTAGTGTAAGAATAAAATATAGAAACTACAAGAAAGTATGACGGTTTAACACAATTTATGTGCGTTTGATATGCTTTCTTATTAGAACTGTGTCCCTTAAACTAGTTAGGTACAATCTAAGGAGTCAGTTACTCGGTTTCTGGTTCAGGCCATGCATTTTTGTCTGTCAGATAGTCCTCTACTGTATAATATGCTTTTGACATTAGAGATTTTTTTTAATAATTTTTGAGAGATGGAAAGGCTAATTTTAAAATATGATCAGGTAACTTGTTATAAAAAAAATTAATACATTGGCCTAAAAATGATTTATATACTTTACGAACACGAAACTTTCTAATAGTAATTTTATTTTTATTTCTAGTGTTAAAATTGTGGACATCGTATTTTTTTGTAAATGAATCTATGTTCTTAATAACATACATGATACTCTCATAAATATATGGGGACGCTACAGTTAAGATGTTTATATCTTTGAAAATGTCTCTTAAGGAGTCACGAGAATTCAGGTTATATATAGAACGAATCGCTCTTTTCGATTCAAGAGGAATGTTTACATGCATAGTATATTCAGTATCAGTATTGCAACCGTGCGAAGCCGGGGCGGGTCGTCAGTTATAAACGCTATGCGGCACTGTAGTCGTACTTAGACATACCTAGCCAATATATATTATATTGCCTAACAAGTGGCGGTCGTGCCCAGGGACCTACAAACAGCTTTCATATGGCAATAATGTGCATAAGTCATATATTTGTCATCAACCAAATTCAAAACAATGTTTACCGGAATGCTGCTCAATCTTTCGTTCTTCTTGCGAAATAAATATTAAACCCTATTGAAAAAAAAATTGACTTTCATCACTGTGTATAGTTTTGGCTTTATCATGCAAGAATATTAGCCCCGTTTCCTCTTTATTTACATCAGTGACATTCACTACTTTTCAACGTCAGTTACCAAAAAATTATCATTGCCAGTAACATAACTTAGTACCACTGAAAATCCATATTTGACAAACACCATGTTGGGCTATACCTACATGTCCTGCATGTATAGATGTCATCATCATCATCATCGTCATTTCAGCCTATTGCAGTCCACTGCTGGACGTAAGCCTCCCCCAGGGTTCGCCACATGGCCCGATCTCCCGTTTTCGCCATCCAGTCACCACCAGCCACTTTTTTCAGGTCGTCGGTCCATCTGGCCGGAGGGCGTCCTACACTACGCTTACTTGTATAGATGTGAGAAAGAAAAATTTATTACGAAAATTCTGCTAGACCATACATTATCATCATATACAAATGCTAGAAACATACCTACCCTACCACACACAAAATTCAGCTAGTATCTATATTAAATTTTCAACATTTTCCCAAAGAAAAACAGCTCGTAAAGTAAAAAGCAATATGTCGAGAACCAATTACATTTAAGCAATATTGAACTATCGCCCACTATGTACATCAAAAGCGTATCACATCAAAGGGCCCTAACGGGGCACAACAGTGATACAAGCACGTTACGTCTTAACCCTAAGGTTTGTAATATTTTTATCAAAAAACCCCGACCCTGTAAGAATCATAATAAAAAATCATCCAACCCAAATAAGCAGACCCCTGTTCCATTTACGTCTCATATGAAGTTCAGCTCAAGTTATGCTGGTAGTACCTGCTGCATACGTTTACTATAAAGGCAACGGAGTTGTCCTAAAACATAAGGGATCATACGAGCTGCCAGACAATGTGTTTTGTTACGTAGATGTTTTGGCAAATATTTAGGCACACTTTTGCTGAATTTTCGAGGAAAATATTAGGATAATGTATGAGAGTACACCTATACTTACTGTACTGTTTTCTGCACCCATTTTGTATACGTACAAGTAAACTAGATGTGTCAAACTCATTGTGTGCTTAAGTTATATAAATATTATCACAAAATCAAACAATAATGTACTATAATATTTCTCAACTTAAAGTTGGAGTTACCTACGGGTGTTCACCGCACCGCGAGCCGCGTTCATTTTTCTTTTTTTTTACATTCCAGGCGACTGCTGGCGGTGAGGAAGCATCTATAACGTAAATATAATATAAAGCGTAAAATACTATATAATAAATAGTAATAAATACCGGGATTCGAACCCGGGACCGTCGGCTCAGTGGGCCGTTGCTTAACCACTGCGCCAACCGCGTCGTCAAAACTATATAATATTAAAAAAACTTAAGCTAAGGTGTAAAACCTTTCTAATAAACAATTGAAAAATCGACACACAAAGTATAAGAAAAAAATCGAGGCGTTGCTTGGGAGTTAGGGTGGCGGAAAGCTTAACGTGCTGGACCGGCAATCCAGAGGTACCGGATTAAATTCCCGGTCTCTTCCACCAGGTAACACATTTCAATTTTACTTTGAGCTTTGATCTTTGTATCAACGGTTAAATATTAAAAAACTTATTCACTAAGGAAGATAAACAGAGGCTGAAAAGTTTGTATGATAATACCGCCCGCCATTTTCTAGCCTGGCCTAAAACAGGCTCTGTTTGCGGACTAATTAATTCTGAGCCTATCCTAATAACAAGATTAATCATCCCTTGTACCTGATGAATCTAAGGTACCTAATTGAGACCTTGGGCAAAGACTGGGAACTACGGATTACTACGTGATTTTCTTTGGATCATTCTCCGTGCAGCAATCACTGTAGGTACAGATAATAAATGATAATAATAATAAATATCGGACAACCTCACACAAATCGATCTAGTCCCAAATTAAGCTCAAGGCTTGTGTTATGGGTACTAAAACAACCATGATAGCACAAATCTTCGAGTTCATCACACAAATATTTGCCCTGGCCGGGATTCGAACCCGGGACCGCCGGCTCAGTAGGTGATCTACAAACTGCGCTAAACGCGCCTTCAAGAGATCTTGCCGTCATTTTATGATTGGGATTATTCGAGCATTTGTCTCGTAACAAGAAATACGTTAAAAATTAATAAGTTTTATTATAAACTAGAAACTTTGTAACCCCTATTTTTTACCGCAGTAGGGTAAAAAGTAACCTATGTTAATCTTTGGATGTCCATCAATCTCTGTACCAATATTGGTTATCATCCATCCACCCGTTTTAGGGTCATGTGAGGACAAGAATGTATCTACCAATACATGACGACGCGTTTGGCTCGGTTTGTAGACACCTGCCTACTGAGCCGGCGGTCCCGGGTTCGAATCCCGGCCAGGCCAAATATTTGTGCGATGAACTCGAATATTTGTGCTTGGGTCATGGTTATTCTATGTATTTAAGTATATATGTATCTATATAAGTACGTATATCGTCGTCTAGTACCCATAACACAAGCCTTCTTGAGCTTAATTTGGGACTAGATCGATTTGTGTGAGGTTGTCTGATATTTCTTATTATTATTTTATGACATTTATTCTCAGCGCTTAAAGTCCATACGATTGATGCTTCGTGCTGGTGCTGTAAAGGTTTATCCTAAAATTATTACCCCATCTCGAACAAAATTGGTTTTAGATACAATTTTAAAATTGTATGAAGTTGATACAGAGTATAAATAATAATAAATAATAGAGTCCTTTATTCTGAAATAAGTAAATTTACAATAAGTTATTAAAATTATTTCAATTAAACTACAATATCCCTAATTTCAGTGTGCCTTTTGGCATAGGCCTCCTCCAAGGACCTCCACTGAGTATTACAGAGTAACAGAGTATTATAGAGATAAATAAAAAAACTAAAAGGGAGAATTTGTGGAACGTGTAGCATAAAAGTTTATTAAGAAAGTGCTTAAAATATACAAACTTTTAGAACAGCATGAGGATTTCTGACCAAATATCGATACCGGTATTCATTAACTGTTTTACTTATTGTTTTATTTTATTTTCTTATTTCTGTCACACCTTTTATGTAATTATGTTTTGTTGCAAGTCACGAATAAATGTATTTCTTTCTTTCTTTCTTTTTTTTTTCTTTCTTTAAAATTTAAGTATCTTTAATTTCGCATTTTTTTTCAAATATTATCAAATTTCGTTATAGATATAGAACCTTGAATTCAAGCCCACTATACTATAAAAATGTGTAATAATAAGCGTAAAACCGAAATATACCTAACTGCTAAATAACTGTTTCTGACATCCAATTAGCATATACCTACATGAACCAGAGATATTAACTTTACCATCAGCAATATAACACTAACTTCTCAGTAGCTGCCAATTCCATCTTCCAAAGTCATTTTAACCATCTTTAGCTAAAGTTTCAGCAAAGCGATGGAACTCAATACGTTTCAAATACTAAACAGCCGAAGTGTATACCGACATACAGTATTCGAAGTGCAAACTAAATGCGCCCCACTTCGCTCAATCGATACGGTAATGAGGTCGCTCGCTGATCATTCCCTAGTCATCGAGTGGAAATAACTTGAACTACAACAAAGCTTGCGTATAATTATGTGCCAGGATAGGACTACGGCTGAGCAGTATTCTCGCGTTTTCTATATGGTGAAATTAGATGAGGGCGGCGCAAGACTGATCGTTGTGGAGAACTTTGGGCCATTGTCCAGCAGTGGTCGTCTCTCTGCTGATTATGATGATGATGATGTTTTTTTTTTCCGAATACACAAGTGAACTCACTAATTTTGTTTTTTTGTTTTTTTTTATTTGCCGATTCTGCTTAGTTTGGCCAAAAGGTGACAAGATCATCAGTACTCTGTGATTATGTCACTCCCTGGTCATTCCCTAGTCATCGGGTGGAAATAACTTGAACTACAACAAAGCCTGCGTATAATTATCCACTAGATAATTACGGTTGAGCAATATTCTCGCGCTTTCTGTATGGAGAAACTGTATGATGTATGAGGGCAGCGCAAGACCGAACTTTGTGGAGAACTTTGAGGAAGGCCATTGTCCAGCAATGGAGGTCTATCGGCTGATATGATGATGAAAATTCTCACTTCGCGTCAGATATTCTGTTTTTTTTTCCCGGATACACAGTACCGAATACACATTTTGCTATTTATTAAAAAACTTGCTGATAAGTGTCATCAAAAGATAACAATGAAATAATTTGAACTACAAAGCATGCACATGGCAGAATGATGGCTGCGCAATATTCTCGCTACGCTTCAGATATTTTGAATTTTTGGTTATTACGCGGGGCAATACAGCATTAGTATCCGCAAAACATAAAATTATAATTTCTACTTCAAGCCCAGTGATCTAATTATACTGCTAATATTATATTCACTAAATTAATTTATATCTTAAAATAAACACATACCTACAATATATTTAATTAATCTCTAATATCGTAAAATTCTAAAATTGTATTACAGATCTATTTTCAATGGCGAAGGATTCAGGAAAAATCTTAACAGTGTCATGTGCCATGCAGGTTGAATCCTAATAATACTCCAGTAGTAAAATTCATCTAATACCGGTCTACAAAATACATGCCTCTACTCGTAACACACATATTCCAAATTTCAACTCGAATAAATCTGCTCGAATAATCGCATACTAAACGAATTCGCGGATCGACGCGTCCCGCGGCGCAACTCGATTCGATTAGCTGATTGAAAACTATTCGATAGTCGCTGGACAAATCTATCGATTACTCGCTAATGAATTGAGTAAATACTTGCGAGCGGTGATTAAAATTGGCAATGCAGTTGATTTTGTATTTATGATGAAGCGACATATTATTATTCGTGTCGGAATTGGTTCCATGGTTTAATTTTACCTACCTATTAATTTTGACATTGGAATTTAAAAAACCGGACACATGCGAGTCGGACTCGTGCACGAAGGCTTCAGAACTGATCGAATAAAAAACTGCTTTTTTTTAGTATTTGAACAAACCTGACCTTGGACCTTTGTCCAGTAGTTTACTCCACTTACAGTCTGCACTCTGTTCAGTTTCGTTTTGTTTGCATTTATAATGAAGTATTTTTAACTAAAGCATCCGGAAAGGTTCGAAACAAAGCCAGTAACTTCGTCCGTGGGCAGTTCCCAGGGCGTCCACATGCGACCTGTGTGGACGCCCGCTTATTTTATGCTAAGTTATTCGCTACAGTGTGAGAGTGCCCTAACTGTGCCTCATGTTATAGGAGCTTGGCGTTTTGTCCGAGGAATCACACATGGGATAAATCAGAGGGAGAGAGTCTGGTATAGGGAGGCAATTGTTGCGCACCAAAGTCGTAATGCTGAACCTGTTGGTAGGTTTTCTTCTATAAAAGTTTTCTTTTACTCATTTGTCAACTGTTTCATCTGCAAAAGTTGTTTGAGAAAAAATTTCATTACCATCAGTCACAAGACTCAACTTCTGGGCCTCCTACAAAAACGGCGGCATGACCAGTCCTACACCACCGGCATTTAACGAACCCCAGCGACCTTCGCCAGGCCATTTATAATGTTGTGATCGGTCGTCACTGAAGAATGCATCGGCCCGACCGTCAAGTTGTCGAGAAATGTGCCCAGAACATTGCCACTTTAGTTTGCAATTCTTTGAGCTACGTCAATTACTCTGATTCTTGATCACTGATCTCGCCGAGAACATCCGTGCATAGTGGTGCAATTGTATGATAAACTCAAAGTTAACATTTGAAACGAATCCTTCTCCTTCGTCAATTTAAGAGCTATGCTCTTGTCGGAGTAACGATCGCCAGTAGTTTTCTTGTGCTTTCTCTTTGAGTTATTCTTTTATTTGCTCAAAGTCATTTCGTCTTGGCCTTCCTTTTCCTTGCTTTTCCTGTTTTTTTTTTCTATTATCTAAATATAAATATGAAACTAATTCTATAAGCTAGCAAAATAGAAGACACGTAACACTTAGAGGTCAAGGCCGAAATCATCCTCATATCGCAAAATCGCTGTTCGCTCTTCGCTTGACCCAGCGACAAGAGAAATAGCCGCATCGTGCATTCACGAATGTGATTTTATACAGGTGCATTGAATCCGAGCATTACGTATGTACATAGCTTAAGGCGCTCGCGTAAAAATAAATAAGGAGTTTATTCACTGCCTCTGAACTGAATAAACCGGTATTGTTGAGAAATGGTTTTAAGAAGAGAGCATTAACACGCATTGTGCATTGTGGAAGTGGTTTTAGAAATAATTAATGTCTTAGTCTAATAAAAGTACATAAATGTAAATACAACACTATAAATACTATCTAGGGCCATGAATTCGCGAGTGTCGCAGATGTTTGTAGCCCGAACCGAGGAAGGTGAGGGCCATATATATGTCATCTGGGGCATTAGGAATTACCGCCCGTGGCTTGTCTAAAGTTGTACGTCTTGCCTGGCTATGAAGTTTTTCTCCCCACGAACCGGGCAAAAAATCCCACTTACGAACTAGGATGACGTAAAAATAATTAACGCACCCCAGTCTTTCACATCCTTTTTTATTTGAGTATATTATATTGGGAAGTGGGCTAGAAATAAAAGTAAATGTATTACTCTTATACTTAAGGGTAAAAAAGAACTAAGTGCAACAACCTAAGCGAGGTTGGATTGAAATCATCATATCACCAAATCAAATCAACTAAGCCAATCAAATCACCTTCTTATTTTTTTATACAAAATAAAATTTATATCCTTTTAATGACTATAAGAAAATATAAATTTAAAAAAATGATTGAAATTAGTTTTGTTAGTCGTAATTTGAAAATAGTTAACTTTTCCGGGTTCTTATACAAACCTTCTCCTAGGTAAAAGTATATAAATTTCCCATCAATACACACTTTTTGAACGCATTTAATTCCCAGTTTGTCTTATTAATATCCTATTAAGTTGGTTTAAGAATTATGAAAAACAGTAGGTACAATAATGAGATCCGTGGTCACCTAGTCATGTGTACTCACATACCTACTTTCCTCTGTACCATAATATTTTATTATTCATAACAATCGCAGTATTTTCGCAGCGATTAGTACCGCTCGTGGCCGGAGCGAAAGCGCAGCGGCGCACAGTCGCACGCGCAACCGCAGTACAATACCGTCACCTCTAGCACAACTATGCTCCGCGACTCTTGTCGCGCGTGACAGTGCTACACGTCACTCTCTCACGTTACTGCACAGAAAGAGACGGGTAATTTTCTCGCGCGAGAAATAGTCGCGTATGACAGTTATGCTCGAGGTGCAGCAACCTCTAGCTCAACTAAGACACGCGACTCCTTGTCGCGCGAGACATACCTATCTCTTTCTATATACATAGAACTGTGAGAGAGTGATGGGGGATGCTATGTCACGCGACATGAGTCGCGACTCGCGGACAATAGTTGTGCTAGGCTTGCAGCTTGCTCAACTGTGACACGATTCTTTCTCGTGCGAGATATACCTCTATCTCTTTCTGTACAAAACTGTGAGAGAGTGAGGGGTGACGCTAAGTCGCGAAGCATAGTTATACTAGACAGGCTGGTAAAACAGCCTTTGGACCCTATTAATTGCTCGCCAGTTTTTTTTTTTCTACTTTTTCAATCCCTTTATGTAACTTTAAAAATGTCAAAAAACTAATCGAATTTTTCTATATACCTAACGAACCTACTCACAAAATTTCATGAGACGTCGAAACTGCCATATTCAAAATCATCATTTAAATACACATATCTAATATAAGTATCCTCTAACTGTACTAAACCCGCATCATAATTAAGTCTCTACATGTAGAGTCAGAAGACACCAAAACTTCTGAAACCGGACTCTATTTTCAACCGTGGTAGAGCGTCTTTAGTTATTTGACCGATATATTTGCCGACTGTACTTGAGTACCGAGGCCAGACAGATAAACACACCGTGTTTACTCCCGCAAATTGAACCTGGAACCGAAGAACAATACTGTCACAAAGAAACGCAACTGCTTGAAAACTATACAGGGTGACTACAGAAACATTGACGTTTCGATTTGAGAAATCACTTATTTAAATTTAGGACATATCGTATAGCCAATTTCAAGCGTTCGAAACTGTAGAAAATATAATCTTCATTTGTTATTTTAACATACATATACTTTTTTATTTGTGTAGTGTGACTTATTCTTGGTCTTGTATAGGGAAGTCAAAGAAGTGGTTATGGATAGAGTTAGGTGTAGGAAACTAATTAATTTATCAGCTATACCGAAAAGGATTTGACTCTGAAATTTATGATGATGAACATACATTTTGTATAAGTTTGTATTTGGTTTTCGACCCTGTGACAAAAGCGATGGCTGGACGTTGTGAAGGCTGATGTCCGTGAAAACGGGCTCACAAAGGATGATGCCTAGGATTGTGCAAAATGGAAGAAAGCTATTAAGAAAGTGTCCCCTGGCAAGAGCCAGTAGAAGAAGAATAATTATATTTTGTAGAAAATCATAATCATAATTTTATACTTGGACGTTAACTAATTTCAATAACCGTATCCTCACGATAGAATGACCAAATTGTACTTTTATATTTACACCTGGAAAAAATGTAGTCATTGGACAAGGACCTTCATCGTCGTAATGATTCCTATTGTAGTCCTAATAATTATTGATCACGTCTCAAAAGTCAGCCTGTATATGCTCACAGCCTTCCATAGATGGTCGGATAACGCGATATGCAATGCAACCAACAAACACCGATACTTTCAAAATGGCGTCTATGGAAGAAAATATGTATCTGTAAACATCTGATACAGACGTATTCCTTTTAGACTTCAACTAAGCGCATACTCGTATAACTATCTTACTTTAGAAAAATCAGAAATGTGTTTGAATTTGTTTTTCGATACATATTCGCTACCTATATTAGGTATACATATATCGATATTGTTATTCGAAACAGCTGCCAGCCTTCTAGGTACAATATCTACTGAAGGCGACTTGGCGGGTATTTACAACCTGTAGTGACTATTTTAATTATATTTATATTTTAGTTGTTTATTAGGTATTTAGTTTAAGTAATAAGTAAGTTTTTTTAATAAGTATTTGTGTTGTTTTGTGTTATGAAATAATATATATTACTATTAAGTTATTATAAACATAAGAAAACAAAAATGTCCTAAGATACTAAGATATTTCAACACAATTGTGACAGTAATGTTTCGTACCAAACCACGCACGGATGGTTTGATCAAAGTGAAAATGATTCGAAGAAGACATAAGAACATTGCCAATTTAAAAAAGAACTGATATACATAATATCAATACTAGAAATAAGCATAAGCTCGCAGTGCCTGCCACTAGGCTCCATAAAATAAGAAAATCATTCATGGGTAACTGTTCCTAGAAGCGTAACTGACTTGTCTGTTGGTAAATTCAAGAAATATGTAATACGTAAGCTTACTTCTAAAGCTTATTATAGCACACAAGACTACATGAATGATAACGTGTCGAGGGATTAGTAAAAATCAAAGCAATCTTGTGTGTAATTATTTTAACGAGTACCTATCAAGGTACTGATACTTTAATTTTAATTATTTTTATTATATTTTTGAAAGAAACAGTCTAGCCTCCGTTTTATATTTGTTGACGATCCTTTTTGTGATTTTTATTTTATTTCTATAATGTTGTTTTTTGTTTTTTATTTCATTTTTCGTAATAATTCTATCATTAAATTGCTCTGCTCTCTGTAACTGACGATTCGAAAGTGCTTGTAGCTAGGACTTGAATAAAGAATATTAATTTTGACTTGGACTTTGAACCATTTTTTTATTAGGATTAGGTCGCAATTATATATATTTATTTTCAAAGGAAGTTAACTCGAAAATAGCGATTTTTGGGCAACTTTGTCACTGATACTACTTGCTTTTTTCGTGCATTGTTTGAATCATATACCTATCCAAAAAAATTGCAGATAAATTTAATAAACAGTCATTATTGCGTGCAAACCGTTTTTAGTACTCACCTCACAAAACGTTGGATTCTGATTTCTCGTCATAATGAATACGATCTGAAACAAGGAAATCAAGAAAATTAACTAAATGTTTATATAGAAGCGAATATTGAAAAATAAAAATGCTTTAACAATAAAATTAACCATAAAATCCTAAAATTACGTTGTCATAAATTAAAATTATCGTAACAACAAATTACAAGCAAATGCGGGCATTTTATCGGCTATAAAATGTTCAATGTTAATTGACACTAAATTAAATGCGTTTTACTCATTTCTTTGCCATGATTCATATGTTAATTAATATTAATTAAAGGCAATTAAATATAATATGTAATTGAGGTACATTTAAGTAATAATACATGGATTCAAGGTGAGTAATATTTGATTTAAAACAGAAAAACTCTTAGTTTGTCATAGAAAAAGGGAAATGGAAATTGATATTATTTTTCATATGGATTGATTAATTTTTCTTTATAGATGAAGGAGATTTTATGTTGGCAAACAAAAAAAAAATACACTACAACGTGATTTGATTTTTCAATAAGAAATTGAGCATTTTTCATTATATTCCAATTTTTTTTATAATTTAGTATCTGTAGGAATTATAAGTAATTTCTATCGTTACGAGTTGAAGTTCTAACTAAATAAAATGATTTCGACAATAAAGGTAGATCTTTAGATAAAAAGAATACATATTTAAAATTGACACCAATAAAAATACTTACAATAAAACTAAACCGAAAAATAAACTAGAACACAATATACTTAAACCATGAATACAAAGATCAAAGCTTAAAGAAAAATTTAAAAAGGAGCTACCTGGTGGAAGGGACCGGGGATCGAACCCGGTACCTATGGATTACCGGTCCAGCGCGTTAGCCACTTCGCTACCCTCGCTCCACGTAGACCTGACGAATTTTTCCTTATGCTTTGTGTGTCGATCTTTGCATTGTTTATTTGAAAGGTTTTTACACCTTAGTAAAAATGAGACATTACATGTTTCATAAAATTACAATATACTTAAACTAAAAGAATGAAGTACTTACTAAATATAATATAGTCAGTATAGCGTCGACCAATGCTTGGTGCAGTGTACGATCAATAAATCACGTTATTAACTAAAACATCGTAACCTTACTTCATATTAAGTTAAATGATTAAGTATTTGAACGCAGAATGCGCAAGTTATTAATAATTTATGCTAAGCAACGATCCGAGCAACATGCGTTTGATTGATGCTCTGCAGACGATTAGCGTAAACATTAACATAACATGTGTTCAACATTGTTATTTGGGAGCTTGCGTTTAAGTTCAGTAAAAGAAAAAATGGAGATTCTTTGAAATAAGGAAACTTCTACATAGGTTATTATTATTAGATGTGTAGTATTTTTGTTTGAGGATGTCAATCGATTCTTTTTATTATTGGGATCAAATTTCTATATGGCACTCTACACTTAAACTGCTCTAAAAGTCAGAAATGACCGTCAAGTGCAACATTCTTACGGAGCGCTAAGAACGTTCATACAAATGGCCACCTAATCGTGACGTCATTTCAGTTTTTTTTTTTCACCTTCTTGTATTGAATTAAACAGATTGGTACTGTTGGTCCCAGGTGAAATTGAGTCATAATTTTGTGAAGCTGCTGATTACAAATGCATAGACTGCAGTCTAGATGATATTCGATATAAAATGCTTATAAATTACCCAAAAAAAAAAAAAAAAACTTCATTTGTGTGTGATAGAACGAAAAATGTACTGCCTGATCACAACAAAAATAAAAGCATATTAATTCGGAGTCAGATTGTCTTCGGAGGTAAGGAAATAATTGATTTCGAGTACAGAAAGATAGCTCTTACGACGCATATAGGTACTGTTTGGTGAATGTTCTCTCAAACCCACCGATATTTGTCTTGGTGAATCACACCGCTGTTTGCGTTCAGGATCAATGGGCACAAAGTTTGCTCGGTAACCAACAGCCGCAACTTCGTGAGAGATTACAAAATGACAATTTAACGTCAAACCAACTAAACTTCTCTGTATAAACCAGGCCCTATTCAGGCCGTAAACACAGTCTGATTCAGACCTCAGTAACCATCAAGGGAAACTTTAGGCATTAACAGACTAATATAATTAACAGCGGGCAGTTCCGCCATCTTGGTCTGTTGGTCTGTTTTTGACAAACAGTTGCTCGGGTCCACTAATTGCTGGCATCATCGTAACTCCCAACTGAATGCCGAATACCCTAGTCTGACCGTAATCTGAAAAGGCCTTATGAGTCCGTTGTAAAGATATACATATAACCTTTAAAGTACAAAATACTTAGGCTTAAGGTGTTCTTCCGAAAGGGCGCATGTATCGTGTAAGTTTGCATGCTTTTGGGTCGTTTCGTGAAAGGGAGGGTTGCGTGCGAAGGGAAGTTTGCAGTTGGGAAGAATGTGCGGTGGACCGACGTAATGGGCGAAGGAAAGAGCCCTTCCTGCAGTGACCCTAAAGTTCGAGGGCGGCATGCGATGGTATTGTCACTTGATCTACGAATATGTTGAGTACGGTGAGTTGGTACTTTAGTGTTGCGTAAAAAATGTGATCTTTGGTTAAAGCTTTAAAATCCGCCGTTCAGGAGGTAAGTTTGTATAACATTAACAGCAATATTTAGAATGTATAGTACCTAATAGTAGTCCATTGCTTCACACTCTTCGAGGAATACAATAACTGATGTTGTCCTGTTACTTCTTGATTTATTTTGGTTAATTTCAAAATATTATCATCGTTCGCTTCCACATTAACTGAACGGTATTTCTTACTGATTAAGGAAAGCGATAACACCCTTACTGAAGGAGAATGTAGATCAGGGTTGTCAGCATGTTATAAGAGATACGTATGAGGAGTGGAATAACAGCTCTCTCAGCTATGTAGAGAACTTTTTTTTTAAACCCGAACGTGCATTCATTTATTTTAACTTTCATGCGCATTAATTAAGTACAAACATCGGAATGCCTTAAGGAACTTCTACCAGTCGAGCACTGGGTTAAACAGAAATATGTAGTCAGAAGTAAGTAGTGGGTAAGCTTGACTCTAGGTTCGGAGTTTCAATCCAGCCAAGGTTTTTTGTAGTACGAACAAAACTTGCCTACCAGCAATTTTTATGTGTATTGAATTAATACTGCATTAATATTTATGTTTTACAATTATTTAAGTGTATTTTGCAATAATTTTATTAAATTTAATTTAGAATTATCGTTAAAATCTGGCAGTATAGCCTGTCATGTTTCTAAACTAAACGCAGTTCTTAGCATTATCTGTGGTAGACGACACAAAAAAAAAACCGGCCAAGTGCGAGTCGGACTCGCGCACCGAGGGTTCCGTACAAACACTTTCCATCCCTAAGTGGTTAAGTTAAGTTTGCACCTGGTATGTATAGCGCCCCATATAAATTAGGTGCAAAGTTAGGTATTAAAAAAAAAATATATGGTTTTCGTAATTTTTCCTTTATCTATGCTATAAGACGTTGCTTCGTACCAAATTTCAAGATTCTGAGTTCACGGGAAGCACCCTGTAGGTTTTGATTCCCTTGCAAGTGTCGAAAATTTGCGGCATAAACGGCTGTATCTTTTGATTGCGTTGGCTTAGAAGTTTGATTTTTTCACAGCTTCAAGGGACAGTAGACCTGAGTAATTGATATAAATTTCAGCTTCATACCTCCACGCGTTCCTGAGAAAAAGGGTCTTGACAGACGGACGGACGGACGGACAGACGGACAACAAAGTGATCCTATAAGGGTTCCGTTTTTTCCTTTTGAGGTACGGAACCCTAAAAAGACAAAAGTTATAAAATTATTGGTTAGGTACTATTTAGTTTTGTAACAAAATTACTGTTCGTTTTTAAGTTTTATAATATTACGGTGTTAATTATTGCTGCATAATATTGTTAATTGTTATTTGTTTAATGATAGATAGTAGGATTCTGTGTATATTTGTTTTCTGTTTTAAGCTGATGGCCGTTTTGCCAGTGCTTATAGTAAATTAAAAAAATATATACCTACAGAAAAAAGTTGGATGTCAATCGTTATCGTTTCATTAGTTTAATGTTTATTTTTTTCTTACGTTTTTGTTATTTACTCCCAAATGTGATTAAAAATATTGTGTGTATGGCGGGTAGTAAGGGTATTACAAACTCAGGACATTAAAAGCCCTCCGCCTTCGGCGTCGGATTTCTAATAGACCTTCGTTAGTAATCCCCTTCTTACTACCCTTATGACACAATATACTATAATTTGTTTGAAATAATATAATTCTAAAAATTTACTTTGAAGTTTGAGGAGTAGAAACTATGTTTTAATTTATTGCTCGTATTACCGTCCTCATCGACAGAACTAATGGGACAAAAAATCCCAGTAGTTCTGTCAACAGAACTGATCAACAGAACTAGTGGGAATAAACGCACTCGAGAGGCTTATGATCATACCACGGGGTTCTGGGAGCATGAATAATTTGACGCTGTGGTTTTTAGTTGCAAATCAAGTGTGCACCGAAAACTGCGTGGTTGATATGCTTATGATGATGTGGACCAGGACACCCTTGTCGACAGTGAAGTAAGGCTTTCTCCCTTTATTTTACGTGTTAATTACCGTCGCCATAATTCACTGCCCGTAAATAAGTTTGAAGGCGACCTCATTAGGGCGAATAAAGCGCGCAATATAAAAGAGTGACGCAGCTTTTCCGTTCATTCATCACGCATGCGCCCAACTCGTTCACTGAACGAATGGGTGAATGGATTCGCGATGTTTCGATTAGTGTTGATGGATGGTTTTGGAGCGAGGTCTTTGATTGGTTCGGGTTTTGTAGGGATTTAAATTTAATTTAGAATAATGACCGGCGCTCTTTAATATTTATGCAAAAAATTTAAAGAAAAAACGTATTGAAAGTTTTATGCTAATAGGATAATGGCTTGAAATCTAAATGCAAATTTGATTATTTATCAAGATTCGCGAGGCAGCCAGCCTCAGCAATTTTTCGACATTTGCATTAAAATGACACGTACGCTCAAGATTACTATCTAAAAAACTATGCATACTTCACGAAAAGTTCCCTTAGCGTGTAAACCTTAGGGCTTAAAATAATTTCTAAAGCTGTACACGAGTATATTAATTATTCAAAAATGTAGACAATTTACTAAGTGGAATAAAAAAACCTTTGCATATTTCGTTCCACGCATACAAATCACAGTATGCTTTGACGGTGTCGTCTTTTGTTTCCACAGATAAAACAACAACAACACTGCAGACCTAAATGAGTGCATGTAATTTACCCTGCACCGGTTACTGCGTTGGAGGATGTGTCATTCATTCATGCATGCTCTATGTATGAGGCCTTACAATTTTATTTTTTTCAGTGCAAATACCTGCCTAAGCTTGGGCGCTAAAGGTTGAAACTGGTTGAACTACTTTCGCTATCTTGATAAGATGAGCGAAGTTTTTGCTCAGCTTCATTAGTTTTCTATACATTAGGTGAAACTAATTCTTAAATAAGGCCTAAAATTCTCTCATAACAATTTATTACCTGTCTGGAGGCTTTTATGCTTTTCTGAAAGGAATTTCCCGGGCATCATGACGTTATAAATAACGAGAATTTATGTTGGATCTAAAAATAAAGAGCCTACGCAATAATGTTCCCCAAACGAAGTTCTCGTAACGTATTAAGAATAAAAAGCAACAGAAAGCAAAGTTATTACACAAGCACGAATTTGTCGTCCAAAAACACCAACATTTGCATTAAAAACGCTCCAAAACCAAAATCCCTTTGATGTTCATTCGAATTTTAATTGATACCGGCCGAAATACTCACGACGAAATTGAAACGTTTAAAAATAAAACAACGAGCGAAACAAGTCTTATTACAGGCCGTTGGACATGAATGCCATTTAATTTATACACCGGGGAAAAGAAAACATGACGGCGAGTGTTCGAAATTTGAATTTAGTGGGAGCTTCGTGAAACGATCGCCAGGTGGTGCGACCGAGCGTCTGCCGCGGCGCGCTGCATGTGGTGGAGGCGCGGCGCGGCGGAGGCTACGGGTGCGCGGCGGTTTGCATTTTTGTTTTTTAAGCTAAAGGTGGCAACAGTCATTTACTATCAGCCAGTACATTTTAATCGTGGTTTTATAAATTTTTTCTAACATTAAAGGCCAGTAACAGTCATGATCAGTAAATATTTTTGCGTTGCTATTGTTACTGAAATATAACACTAGTTACTCTGTGATTTGTAGAGCACAAGAGTTTGTTTCAAAATGGTTGTCATTTTTGGGCAGACAGGCAGTTTGGAATGAAATAAATGAATGAGCATGAGTATGATGAGTATGAATTGTATTTTACAAGCTTTTATTTAGCTTGCATGGTATGTTTAAAGTATGTTTGTTCGGGTAAAATCTTGCAACTCAATTTTGAAGCAGATATCGTCAACCGATTGAGCTGAAATTTTGCATACTTACTTAACTTTGATGACAACACAATACTATGGTACCATGGGGCTGGTCTGATGATGGAGCCGGACGGTGGCCATAGGAACTCTATAATAGAAAAAGCAATCCTACCGAGCTTGGGCTCTTTAGAATCGTCTCAGTGAGCATTTGATGGATATCTAAAAAGCTTGCCACTAAAATGACATTTTTGACAGAAACTTATTAATGTTAATATCGGCTCCATAGCTCTCTAAAGTCCTACCGTGCTATCAGAAGTCCTGGTGCTATTTATTAGTAGCCTCGCTCTAGGCTTATCCCTTGAATCGCCCCGTCATCTTGTCAGTGAGATCGAGATAAAGCGAGAAAGATGATGAGTGGCACTCCGATGTCTCCGACGTAAAGAATGGTCCGCTTTCTATACAAAAAATATTGTTGTAGTTTCTACTTCATAAATCAAGACGACGATTTTGATCGAATCGTTTAATTTGTGATAACGTTAAAAATGTAAACGGGTTATCAGGTAAGGTCGGGTTTATAATTTCAATGGAAGAAACGTACTTACTTGCTTCAACTGGTAGTTTACTATATCTTTTCTATGAAGGGTTCATTTTAGGAAAAGTTAATAGTGCGATACAGAATTTATATGGGGGCGTGGCGCCATCGCCAGACGTACAATGCTATCTGTTGGCCAAAATTCTGATTCCTAAATAAAACCTACGAAAACCGGCCACGTGCGAGTCGGACTAGCGCACAACTACATATTTTGTAACTTTTTGTTTTCTGTATTTGTTCATGTGTGAAAATTTCAACTGTCTAGCTATCACGGTTCATGAGATACAGCCTGGTGACAGACGGACGGACGGAGACGGACAGCGGAGGCTTAGTGATAAGCTCCCGTTTTTCTCCTTTAGATACGGAACCTTAAAAAGCACCTACAATAAGCAACTGCTGCAGACGACTGGTACCATAAAGAATTATAACAGTTTTGGGAAGAGGCTCTTTAAATATCCATTTCAAATGATTAGATGGATTTCATTATCCATATATCAAAAAACACCGTAAAGCGACAAGGTACTAACCACGTTTAAAATGGTGTCAACAAAAATTAGATATATTTTCACTTATTTGGATTAACATAAATTTTGTGGGCGCAACAGCGGATTGGGAAATTATTCAAAAGCGTGTAATCTCGTAATAAATAAGAGCCAGTTAACGTATCGAGTGTTAGTAGGTAGAACACGTGTCCAAATTAGGAATTAGCTTTGGAAAATAAAACCTTTCTATTCTATTCTATTTTATTCCTACTAGTCTAAGATCCCTTTAAGAACGACCTTCACCGAGATGTTTATTTGATGAAATGTATTTTATATTTAATTTAATATGTCAATAAATATATTGCATATGGGTTGCCTAACAAATTTTAGTCCAGGGTATGTTTAATTAATGATTAAATTTTTTTATTTTTTGAACATTTGATTATTAGATAAATTCTATACCAATCGAAAGTATGAAGCCCATAGAATATGCAAACGTTAGGTTGCCTATTCTTTTCCCGTCACAACTATCGGGTAGCCAGGTTTAAACTGGTAAATCTATACTAGCATTTTGCAACGGTCTGATTATTGAATTGAAATTAAATAACATTAAAGATTATTTTATTATGAACACGGTGGTATAGGGTTGCCTGCGAAAAATCAGTCCAGAATTCCGGTTGTCGAATTTTGAAAAGTAAAATATTGCAGCGAGTGAATGTGTGCGACTGAGAGGTCCCAACCAAAACCATCCCATACGATAGAAGAGGACACAGCATAGCAGCTGTTTGAAGTCCGCCCATTTAAAAAAAGAGAGTGCGCATGCTATTTGTGCTTGAAAATGAAAAGCATAGCGATAGACTCGTATATGCTGTACATTATTTTGCAGTAGTTTATTATTAAAATAGAGAAATAGTTATTTAACTTTTTTTTTAATCAATTAATTAATGAAATAATGAACTTTATTCTGCAAGTAGGCCACAAGGGCACTTTTACATGTCTGAGTCTATCGACATTTCACAAGAGGTGACCACTGTTGAGAAGAAACTCCGAAAGATTAGATACATTAGATTTGTTTTATTCTACTACCTATGTTTCTACTTGAATCACTTAAAATTAATGCCGTTTAAACACTTTTCACCGTTGGTTAAAATTCTCCAACATTTAAAAGTATGAGAATCTCTGAACACCATGATGACGTAGGCTTGTGTCAGTCACGTGGTTCGCGAGTCTCGGAAGAGAGTACCAGGCGGAGTAAATTATTATACCATGAATTTTATTGTATCTATAGCGACAATCTACTCCAAAATAATGCACAGCATATACGAGTCTATCGCTATGCTTTTCATTTTCAAGCACAAATAGCATGCGCACTCTCTTTTTTTAAATGGGCGGACTTCAAACAGCTGCTATGCTGTGTCCTCTTCTATCGTATGGGATGGTTTTGGTTGGGACCTCTCAGTCGCACACATTCACTCGCTGCAATATTTTACTTTTCAAAATTCGACAACCGGAATTCTGGACTGATTTTTCGCAGGCAACCCTATACCACCGTGTTCATAATAAAATAATCTTTAATGTTATTTAATTTCAATTCAATAATCAGACCGTTGCAAAATTCTAGTATAGATTTACCAGTTTAAACCTGGCTACCCGATAGTTGTGACGGGAAAAGAATAGGCAACCTAACGTTTGCATATTCTATGGGCTTCATACTTTCGATTGGTATAGAATTTATATAATAATCAAATGTTTAAAAAAAAAAATTTAATCATTAATTAAACATACCCTGGACTAAAATTTGTTAGGCAACCCATATGCAATATATTTATTGACATATTAAATTAAATATAAAATACATTTAATCAAATAAACATCTCGGTGAAGGTCGTTCTTAAAAGGATCCTCTACTATACGATTTATGAATGCAGTGTAGTGTAGCGTATTGATAAGCGACTGCAATACTTTATTTGAGGATCCAGTATTGTTATTGTTGTCAGGATTCAATTCAATTAAAATTATTTATTTCGGATCAATGATCCGTAGATTCATATTTTAATTCATATTTAAACACAGTTTAAAATATTTTTTCAATGTTATTTTTTTATGTGTGTAAATTAACACCACACGCATTTGTCTCATCTGTCTTCTCATCAATCTCATCGTTGGACCGGTAATTCAAAGATACTGGGTTCGAGTGCCGGTGTGGACCACGTATGAGTGCAATTTGGTTTTTCTTTGCGTGTTGATGTTTGTATCTGTATAGCGAATCATACATTGAATAGAAGAGAACATTAAAATTTGTAGATTTAGAATTATGGTTAGTAAAGGAAACCAATCGGCAAGTATTCTAGACTAGGTGGAACGGCCCTCGATTAATGGACGGATGACCTTGTGAGGGTAGGGTAGCGGGGAGTCAGTGGATGCGGTCTGCACGGGATAACACTGACTTAGTGGCGAGCTATGGGAGAGACCTATGTTCAGCAGTGGACATCTGTGGCTGATGATTCTGTCTCGCGCGAGATATTGATCTATCTCTTCCTGTGTGAGAATGACAGCTGACGCTATGGATTTTCCTTTCCTTTTCCATAACGAGAGATTGTCCCGGAGTGGTCATTCGTGTGAAACTTAGAAATATTTCCGACTACCTAGTTTTCAAATTGAATAATCGAAGCGTTATTCGTCTCTTTAATTTCCATGAAAGCTATTATTAATTTAAAAATTTATAAGAAGATACTAGTCAAATTATGTAATCGAAAACTTTTTCGCTCAAAACTGATACTAAAAGTAGAATTAAACTTGTTAGCTCCAACAAAAAAAAAAACTTTGTAATTACTATCGGTAAATGCCAAGGCAGGTGAAGATAAATAAAAAATTCTAAAATATCACTCGGCCAGAGCTGAGAGCACTACCTATAAATTGAATTCCAATATAAATTTTCTAATAATATGTCAGCTAATTACACATCTGCTACAAATTCTAGTCCCGTTTATTCCAATTTATGCTTCACGCGTAACCTTCGACAAATGTCACATTTAATTCCATTCCATTCCAATCGATTCTTGATTACCGATACCATCGAATAAATTAGAAAAATCCCATTGAATCGAGAAACGCGAGCAATGTGTACCAAACCTATAAGGGCCAAACAAATTTATATCAAATCCGATGCGGTCGTTCAACTAATTTATAGCTAACAAATTCAATATTGAAATGGGATAACTAATTTATTAAAAAAGTTTATATAACGTCGCCTCTGCGGTGCGCGGCGCCATAAAATTTTGTAATTATAACATCCAGCTTAAATAGAACCGCTAGATCATTCAAATTGCAAGGATTCAAAGGTCAGATAGGCTGGTCGTTTTTACAGTAGTAATTAGATGAATGTGGGTCATTGAACTTGTTAATGGATACGTGTATTACAGTAATCCCCGCGGATTGAAATCGGCTTCGTACATTTGTAGAGTTTTAATGTGTATCATTTACGTGGCTGGTATTAATTTTGGAGAGTCGATTCTAATAAGTTTGTAGTATGTGTAATGTGCATGCTGTCCTGGTACATGGTACAAATTAAATGGAAGGGCGTAATTGTATACGGGTAGTTAATAGTCATGCGCTATGGTGTACAATTAAAGTAACTAGTAAATTGCTCATTTTAACCCGATAGCACTCGCTAGACTGATAGTTATAAACATAACTAAATACTAGGTTAAAATATCCACCTTTCAGTTTAGGCACCTTTTTAGAATTAGATAAAGAACTCCTAATCTTCTATAGGTAGGTATTTCACCACTATAAAGAAAATCATTATTTTAAAGGTATCATTATTTTATGCGTAGAAAAAAAAATACTTTGTCCTTTACCACGCCGAAACGGCTAGACGGATTTTAACCAATTTTGGTATAGGGATAGTTCGAAAAAGAAAATTATAGGTACTTTTTAGCAGATTAGGGTAAAGAAAAAAGCTTGGATGAGATGAATTTATATTTATTTATGGATGCCCGTATCTTCATACGGGCATCCATAAATAAATATAAATTCATCTCAATGAGAAACTAAGTTTTTCTGCGTTAACGGTCACACACATCGTTAAAGTAGAGCTTTGGCGGCCCGATCTCGGAGAAATGTCAAATCAAACGTCAAATTGTGGCCCTTAGTTATGTTATAGCCCGAGTGTAATAAACCTAAATACCTAGACCATCGTAAGCTGTGGCGTATGAAACTCAATCAACGTGGAATTGATAGTCGTGTTTCCGTTTCCAATGGAGCCATACAACGAGCGATTTGTGTGCTGATTATGGTACTATACTAAGTTTAATGCACTAGACTAGGCTGTTAATAAATAAATCATGATAGTAGTCTGAACTAAATTATATATAGGTATATATTATACAATACTGGAAGGTGCCACTTCGCATAATACTTTTCTGTACTGAAGTCGGGTATAAAATGATCTATAATAATCTTTGGATGTACGTTTATTCAAAGATTTACCTACAGATAGCGCTGTATGGCTGACACAAAATACAATTTTAGAATTTTGATTATTAATCAATATATTATTGCGAATACCTAGATCTATTAATTTCTTGCCTGAACAACCGTAATTTATAAAATTACTAAAACTGTCTCAGTAAAGTTTTAATACGACTTCTTCACTCTAACGCATTTCAATTCAGTCATGTTCATTTAATTGCAACTCAGAAACCAAAATCTAAAAAAGAACTTTACGCCCTTGGCCACCAAATTTAGATCTTTGGTGGCCAAGAGCTTAAAGTACTACTTTTCAACCGCGTTCCATGGCTCGACGCTAACGGGAACAGTAAGTATGATATTGAAATGAGATACTAATGCTCAGCCGCTATAAACTTCGCTCGCGATAGCGCAGTCCATAAAATAGATGATTGCTGTACTGTTCGAGGCTGCATGTTATTAGCTGGTGGGAAACAGGTTTATGGAGAACTTGAGGCGTCTATTCGATTTCGCGTGTAAGATTGGTGAACTATAATTTGGTTTTAAGGTTTCTCGATAGGTGGCACTGATCTAAATATCTATCGTACGTGTTAAATAGTGCTGTAACTGATATTCCGATTGACTGACACGCAACCTAAACTACAGGAGATACGAAGATATAAATAGGTAGAAAAGGAAAAAATAGAGGGTAGAGAGTTCCAAGGAAGGTTTTCCGAAATCCTATTTTTTGAGACGATGACTCTGAGTAAACTTCTGAAAGCGCTCAATCTATATAGTGAGCTTAACATTAAACTATACATTAGCTTTAAATTTGTAACGAAGTCCAGTTATAAAATGTATGGGAGTAAATCCTATTTTTGTTGTACTCCTAAATTTCATCGAGAACACATTGCGCTGAAATCATTTTATAATTATCAATCTATAATCAAAGTGGAAAAGATTTTGAAAAGACAATCCACGACAAAACCATTGTAAGTTATGTTAAAAGAGTAAAATACTTTACATAGGAAAGACCGCAGAACTTAATTTTTAAATCTTCATTTCACAGGAGCTCTTAATGAACACAGTTGGAGAGCGATTTTTAATTGTTGAAATTAAGATCAAAGCCAAATTGCAACCACGGGCAAATAAGAACGACGCTTTGGATAACTTGCTATTGCATTCTTCTTTGTTTTCAAACCCAGTTATTAAAGTGAATTAATGAATGTATGTACAACTACTAAATAAACTAATGACAAATTTTGTTCGTATGGAGAAGAAATAAGTCATCAGATAACTAGATATTTTCACCCACCTACGGTATAGCAAAAAAGGGGATTTTTTTCTTTCGCTCTCGTCTCTTGTTTAAATCCACTGATCTGTGTTTGTGGGGGCGAAGAGATCAATTCGGTAATTAGTCGATAATTGGCCCTATCGGAGGAGATTGCGTTCGCGTTGGGCGCTAATATGATTGCACTGATTGATTCTTGCCGCAATTCTAGAAAATATGTTGCGATTACTTATATCCTGGTCACGGCACCAATTGCAATGAAATGTGAAAATAGGCATTAAAAAAATTATATATATAAAATTTCGTTACTCAATAAAAGATCTCATACAAAATGAGAAGCAGGAAAAAATGGAACTGAAATACCTATTTCTGCTAATTCCTACTTCAATCCTCTTCTTGATAAATAAATAGTGTCACGATACGTTACTTCAAATTGAACTTTAAACTGTTGCTAACAACAAATTTCGACACGCAAGTAACTGAATCGTAAATCGCCAAATCTGTTTAGAAAAGTTTGCTATCGGGCAGAGTCCAGGCATCTGAGATTGCATCTATCCGCGTTTGTCTAAAACTCAACACGGATAGAAACTGAACACCGCCGGCCATCTTCGAATTGTTTTAAGGCAAACTTCGTCCGCTGTTTTCTCGCTGATCTTCTGCTTAAATCGATGTTGTAAAATTTGGGCAATTATTGAATCGCCGCTTATTCTGATACCTACCGAAAAACTTTTGATAATTTGTCGGAGGCCTAGTTTTTTTGATATTGTCATTACAGTTATTTGAATGACGTATAAGTTATATTTTAATTTGCTTCTCATGACCATAACTTTAACATCAGTCCGCTTTGTGATCTCCACAGGGCGTCTTCCATTCGTAGTCTTTGTTCGATATTCCTTGTAAGGATGGGTACAAAATATTATAGAAAAATACAACATTTGCAACTATGCATTTTCAAGTACTAGCATAATTGCCTACTGTATGGAAATAATGGATAAAATCTATACTTTAATTTCTAACTACCTTACATTGTTCATGTAATATGAAAGCTCACACCGTAACAAACTCCATTCGATCAGCAACTCATTAAACTTTTACAATTCCATCATAAACCATTCCAAGCGACACTTACACAATCATATCCCAGCCATGACTCTGAATACTCAATTCGAAATGCAATACCACACGATTGTATCACAATTCATTTTGTCACGACCAGAATAGTCCCCTGGAAGGCTACGTCTCGAATATACTATTCCCTAAGCCAAACGCAACTTGAACCCCGTTTGCATTTTGAAGAGAATCGATCCCGAACGATGTAGGAATCGAGTTTAACGTGAAACATCGAATTTATAGAGATGTTTATGCATTCGATCCTTTTATTTTCGTACATGATCACAATTTTCGTGTGCATAAAATGCTACAAATAAGTAAGCCGTAGAATTATGTAAATGCAATTTTTAGTTTTTAGTTTGATCATATAATAGCGTTTTTGTAATGCCAAATAAATAAATCATACAATAATTGTTAGAGTCAAGAACTAGATATAAGAAAACATCGTTCTCAATGCTGAGTAAACCAATAGGTAAGAAGCATTCATCGACATAATGCTAAGCATAACAAGGCGGCAAGAGACATCAAAGGCTAGTATTATTAGAAAAAAAAATTGGTCCTCGAGAAAAGTAGCCGTCATTGTTATTTATGCTCTTCGCAATAGTATTTGCTGTAGGTAAATTAAACAATTATAGGACCTGTCAGGACAATTACATCTATAATATGTTTATTATTACGTTATGATGTATGCCTCTAATGTGTCTTTTGATATGATAAAACTACCCCTACTGTCATATTATATAAATACGTACTCATAGTATAAGGTCGGTGGTAACTTTAAGACACAAATGCAAATACACAACACAACATTCATTAGGTATTTGGTACAGTGAAACTGCTATATCTGGATTATGATACCAACTAAGATTTGCCTAAGGTATAACCGTTGCCGGCCTACTGCTATAGCTCGGATTAGCGAGCCAAGTAAGACGAATAGTCCAGTCTAAAGCTTATCTTATTACTTAGGACTCATTTGCACCTGCACTGCATTCCCCGCCTCTGTGAATCGGCGTAACTGGTATTTACCTCCTCGTTAGTAGACTAGACGCCAATAATGGCAATCTATCCAAACCAAAGTAATGGCTGTGCGAGTGGCAATTAATTGCCCTTGTCTTTTTTTTAGTCGGAGAGGATTACAACTCTGCCCAAAGTGTCCAAATGATCATGGAAGGTGGATTCAAGCACACTGGTGCTTAACAACGATATGATATTTCTGCAGCGCGCGGCGCTTAGGGATCAGGTCATGGCTTACATTGAAGTTTTTTCCTCTGTACCCAAGAATCCCAAGATTAACTAAACAAAGCACCACTAAAATGTGCAAAGCTCTCAAACACAAGTCACGTTTATTAAAAAGGAATCAACACGTAGTCACATCGAATCGGATTCGTTCCGGGCCCGGACAGTTCCCTCGGGAGAACCGGAAAAAACCGGCTCGAATGCTAAGTCGGTATTCACGACTGGGGAATGGTGTCTTTTAACCCTTGGAGTCACTGTCAGTTGGATTCGTGACTTGTGGAAGTTTCGGGAGAGCTATAAAGGGTTTAATATTTTGTGAAATGTTTTGTGTAGTATGTGAAACACTACATAATTTAGGACGTAGTAGCTAAATGATAATGCAATTTTTAAGAGTGACGACGCGGTTGGTACAGTTTGTAGAGCACCTGCCTACTTAGCCGACGGTCCTGGGTTCGGATCCTGATAATGTCAAAATTTGTTCCTGGGTCATGGTTGTTATCTATCTATATTTTTTTATATATTATGCATATCGTCGTCTAGTACCCATCGTACAAGCTTTGCTTAGTTTGGGAGCAGGTCGGTCTGTGTAAGATTGTTCCTTACTGTTTATTTCTTCAATACTCTTAATAAACAAAACGGATTAGGTTATAGAATAAACGAACAAAACAAAAACTTACGATTCTTTTTGCCACGCGTATAGTGATAGGGAAACTTGGCGTGCCTTCGGTCTAGATCCATATTTCAGAGTTAAGAAAGGTTAGATACTTTCTGTCTCCAGCCGAGCATCGAATCCGGACCAGTAAGCAGGTCAGCGGGTACAAGGAGTGAAGTAATGGGGCAGACTTAAGTCATCTTCGTGATCACGTGTCGGCAGTCGGCTAATCTAGCGTAAACGCCATTACTGTCCTGAACAAAAACATCAAATAATATATTATTATGTTATGATTTGGATCAGACAAAATATCTGGGTTATTTACAACGTATAAGTTTTGTCTTACTTAATAGATCGAGCGAACGAAGTCTTCGTTTCTGCTTGGCTCAAAATTGTTTCGTATGACTAGATGTTTAGATGTTTGAAACTCCAGATGCTATGCGGGTGTCTGATCTTACCTTGTTTGTATTTACTAATTTTAAACATTATCTAAAAATTAAGAAAACCTAAACATATTTTGCTTATTTTCGTAAACGTCCTTTTGTTGAAGATCAAAAGCAAAACGGTCCAGACAAGTCAAAAACAATTCAACGAGCAAGTCAGACAACGAAAATTGTAAAATGAAATAGTAAAAGTGTGAAGCTCAATTTTAGACGAAGAAAAAGAATATTATTAAAAAGTTGCAAATCGGAAATCGTTAATAAAATCGTGAACAGGAATCTAGATCATGAGTTTATTCCCATTTGGCAATGTATTTGTATTTATATTTGTGTATTACCTCATAGTTACTTAATTGAGAATGATTTACCGTCTCTGCCTCTGAGAGGATTGCGTCAAGCACGGGTATGGTCAGACGGACGATTAATCAAGATATACGCACAAACTATCGAAATGTCAGAAAACCGGGCGTGTAAATTATGGACGTCAATTCTTAAAGTTCATTCAGTATATACATATGGACATATTTACATTTCACCATCACCATTTCAAAACAGACTTCTTGAATAAAGATTTTCGTAAACAAATGGTCGCATGCCTGTATCCATCGGTTCTCGGCGATCTTAACAAGGGCAGCGGTCTATCTTGGCGGAGGCCTACCTATCTGTATCTACACACATACCTAGTGACGTCATATTTATAAACGTCTGTGAGTCTGATACATAATGCACAATTCGCCACGACTGATCGGCGCCATGGCGATCTTGTGATGAATTGCGAACCGGTTCGAAACATGTTGAGCGATATTCGAATTTTACGACGTGATTAAACCCGTTTCATATGTTTTATTCTTCACATTTTGACATAGAAAAATGTAGACACGTTGAAGTACTCTGAGTGTAAGTAGGTATATCACTACATGGGATAATAGCTACGAAGTCAAACCACTTTTGCAAGTCTAACCGAATTTATTACACTTCGAGAAGAAACTACGATGCCATTTAACCATTAGAGAGGAGACAGCTGCGGAACTCAGGATGTTTATGTTGTCCACCAACCAGCATTGTTTAAATTATGTTCTTATTAATATTGTTGAAAAGCAGTCTAAGTATTTTGGGGGTTAGAAATTATGATAAGATGCTTTGGACTACAAACGAGCTTAAAAATTACGGAAAACCCAAAAATTCCGAGGTTTAATTTATCCGAATCCATCATAATTCATAATACCTACCGAAAGCGCTGTCACGCCAAACGATGATATTTGCTGTGGATGGTAGGGTAAATCGCCAATAATTGGCCACCGTCCAATAACTGGCCACCTCAATCTAAAAATGAACTCTGTTCACCTATAAATATAATTCATTTTAGTATAAGGTGTTAATTACTGGCCACCCTTCAATAACTGGCCACGTTATACTAAAATCAATTCTGTTTGTAGGCGAACAAAGTTAATTTTTAGTATGAGGTGGCCAGTTATTAAACGGTGGCCAATTATTGGCGATTTACCCTATGTTGCACAATTTAATTAGGTTAGGTTAGGGTTATAATGTCATCTCAAAAAAAGTCAAAATATTTCACCAGAACATGGTTTTCGGAATTATGAAAATTCGGAGTAGTGATGCATTCGGACAAATAAAATGTCGGAGTTTTGTAGTGTACCCAACAAGTTATCTCTGTCCGTTTTAGTTGGAGGATCAAATTAAATAATTTAGGAAGCTTCTAGCTAGAGAAATATAGTTATAGTTGTACCCTAAGTAATAAAATTATACTATTGTTGGCGTACGTGTGGAGGGTACTTTCGTCTTACTTCCTCCACAGAAGTAACACGAAACCACACACTGTCGTACTCGACCAACCTCGGTCAACTTCGCGAGTAGTGTAATACTTGCATAGAATTTTACTGTCGTGCACAAACACGCCAACAATATAGCAGTGTAAACATACCGCAGCTAATCCCGGAAAGACGTCCGGATTTTCGTGCCGTCTCATTACTCCCGGCAACGGCCGGACACGGCGCCGGACGGTTTTTTACCCCCGTGCATCATTGTCGACGAGCAGGTCCATAAAACTCTACTTTACAGCTGTACTTTGCATGGTACAAAGACTCAAGTCTTACAAAGTATAACATTTTTGTCTTTAGTTTACTGACCAGAGTACTTATAGTCCCTCCTCTGGTATCCGCGTTTAATGTAGTGCGCCATTTTGAAAAATTTCGAAAATCTGAATCTATAAAAAGATTGTATAGCCTAAAAACTATCTGTCATTCCCAGGGATAGAGGCGCTACAAACAGCTTTCATATAGTAATAAATAATGTGCATACGTCATTATATTTGAATAATAAAACGTCAGTAGCAATTTGTCAAGCATTTGTCATCAACTAAATTAAAAAAATTGTTTACCAGTATGCTGCTCATTCCTTCGTTCTTCTTGCGAAATAGATACTGATTCCGATAAAAAAAAAACTGTAGTTTAATCACTGTGGATAGTTAGCTTTATTATTTAAAAAAATACTTGAGATAAAGTCCTGTTTCCTCTCTGTTTAGCTCAGTGACATTTACGGACTTTCAACGTCAGTTACTAAACATTTGAAGTTGCCAGAAAATAACGTACCACTAAAAATTCGCAATAAGGCGTGGGTTGAAAAATACGCTGTTGGAGTACACTTATCGAAACCACTCAAAAAAATCATGAGAATACGTTGAGGAACGTGGCCCGTCGGCAACGATAACCGGAAATCCGGACAAAAGATAAAAAATGGCGAAGCTGAAACAGAGACATTTCGTTCGCTCGGCTAGTAAGTATCGTCCGTGGAAATCTTTATTTTCTTCTATATTTAGGGTTAAACATGTTTGCACGAAGCTATTAACAGTATTAAAGCGAGAAGGCGACTGCTATCCAGTTTCAGGGTTTCAGTCGCATGCTGTGGACTTCCATAATTATCGGCTAATGTCTTACGACCGCAGGCTCAACCGGATTAAACCGGTCACTAGGGTGTCCAATAAACCGGATATAGGCACTTAAACCCGGATAGTTAGTGCTCTGGTTTTAAGTTAGTGCCGGGAATCGGGCTGGTTTGGGGCAGTGGTAGTAGTAATGGATAAGCGAATGGGTTACATTATAGAATGAGAGATAATAGTTTAACGTGAATAAAATAAATTTTCGTTAAGTTATGTAGAAAAATAATGGTTATTATCTAAATATCACATAAAAAAGCACGACACAGAATGGTTTTTTACGTGTAGGACTGCAGGTACGATAAATCCACTTGGTCATTGTGTAGTATTATATCTTCAAAGAACTATGCATACCTACCTGAGAAAAAATAAATTGAACTTTTGAGGTATGTGGATGCTTGTTTGTCAGTAATTCATGTACCGACATGTAAATAGCAATCCATTAATCAGTATTTGGGTAACGGATTAAAACGAATTAATATATATTTCCCCGTAACAACGACAAAGCCGCCTAAAAAGGCTAGTAAATTATACTATAATTTAATCACACGACATTTAATTAAATAAAAAAAGAAAAGCCGGAAACGAATATCACGTCACAAACCGAAATCGGGTTTTATAACCCGGGAATGTCCGGGTATTACCGGCATAACCGGGATTAACCTGGCCACCCTACACAGGTGCTGCGGGAAGCAAATCCGTCATAAATAAATTTGATTTGACGCTTGCAAACAGCTCCGTTAAACAATTTGGGGGATAATTTGATAAATTTAAACCGTCTCTGTTTCGTGCGGCGTGTGGTTGGATGCAAGAATCGCTTAAGCGTTTGTTTGGAAAACAATGGCAGTGCTTTTTAGATAGATTTATGGAAATCATCGTAAGTATTAAAACACCATGTTAATAGCTATGAATTTATATGAAAATGTGATACATAAAAGTACAGGGACTTTGAAGCCCACTATAAGTCATACGAGGTACTTAACTTACGACAGAATTTCTTCAAAATCAACACACAGATGTCTAAATTAAAAATATCTAACTGTTCCAACGTAACACAGAGATCGAATACAGTATTTTTGAGGACGCAATTTGCACTACACTAGCAAGCACTGCAAGCAGTTGCCCAGTCACAATTTACAGTTGTCCATCAGAATTTAAACATAAAGCTTTAAGTAGCACGCCCTGCACGGCTAGCATAACTTTGACACGCGACTCTTTCTCGCGCGAGATATACTACCTGTCTCTATCTATACAGTACTATGAGATAATGACGGATGATGCTATCTCGCGCGACATGAGTCGCATGTCAAAGTTACGCTAGACGTGCTGATGACAAAACTTAATTTCTCTTAACTCACGTGGCCACGTCGATAAATGACTTCTAAATTAAAAAAAAAAGAACTTTTAGGCTAAATCATTAGTCAATTTTATTTAAGCAGTACTGGCCCTAGACAAAACTTTTCTTTTTTCAAATCCTTATCACGACTCACAAATCATATCAGCCAATGGCATGAAGTTTTATTTAAGTACAGCTGGCTGGCCGGTGACAAACTTTTCTTTTTTCAAATCCACCGTCGGCCATAAGTTAGCCACGTCGACAATGGCTTGGCAGCCGTCCAGGCAATCGATATAGCACACAGACCGCAAAGCCACCCATAGCCAAATCTTACCCAGATCTGATCAGATTCGAGATAATGTCAATTTGTGGATTGTTTATTGTTCAATGATTTATCTCAGTCTTTGGAAATTTGATACGGTTCTTCGAAGCCTGCTTAAATTTTATCGTGCTCGTTTTATGTTTTTGCATTTTCTTCATAGGTAATATATTTTTCTACGGCAATTCTTTGCGATTTATGTTAACGTTGACCGTTTGATTCCACAATCTTCGAACGCAAATAAATATTTGCCTTAGAATCATAATAGTACAATTTGAATTTCATATATGTTGAACCACGAACCTAAGCTTATACGTTTCAAGTACCATAGCACAAATCTAGATGTCTATCTTGAAGTCCCTAGAGACTCCTATTACCCCTAAACCTAGCGCTAAGCTACGTTTGTTTCCATGATATTAGAGTGATGGCTGATGCATGCTGGTACTGCATGCTACATGGAGCTTGCAGCTTGCTAATGTGTTGTTAATGTACGCCCCAAAATGCACGCCCCCGCGGGCAGGGCTTAAGTTATCGATGCAGGGCGGTGAATTATTGCTATGCTTGCTAAGAGGCTTGTTTGGAATCAATTCGTATATCCTCCAAGGCTTCGTCTTTTGGATATAGTGGATTTATCTAGCTGAATCTTCCTATGTTTGTTTTAAAACAGATTTGCATGCCTCAAAAGAAGCTAGTTCCACGTCGAGTAGGCTCAAAAGTGTCTGCTGTGTGTGAAATATTCACCGACACATAGTTTCTATGTCTCTTCTAAGGAAAGTCTTTCAAGGAAACTCAAACTCGGCGAGCTACGGAAAGCGTTATGCTCGAAATTCATCTACGAGATCGAATCAGAAATGAAGAGATTCGCAAACCAACTGCCGTAGCAAACCGGGTAAGCAAGCTGAAGTGGCAATGTGCAGGGCAAATAGCGCGAAGAACCGCTGGCCGTTGGAACAGAAAGGTTCTTGAGTTGAGACGACGTACCGGCAAGCGCATCGCAAGCCACCTTTAAGGTCCGATGACCTAGTTAGGGTTGCGGTGACTCGCTGGGTGCAGTTGCTTCTATCCGGCCCGTGTAGAAGCCTAGGATGCCTGTGAGCCTGTGTCTAGCAGCGGAAGTCCCATAGCTAGAGTCGTGGATATAGAACAGTGCTGTACATTCTAAGGTATCTAAGGAATATTTTTATTTAGAATTTCGAATAGCTGCATAAAATTTCACATGGGACTAGAAATTGGGTTCTATTATCATTTCATCCGCTGCCAGCAACGGAATTCTGACCCGCCATAACATAATATGGTTGGATAACGCCTCTGTCACGTCAGAAATTGGGTTAACTGTCCATATTCACTAAAGCATGTGGTATCCTTTATTCTTCTCGGCGTAATGGTCTATTTGTTGATAAGTAATGTAACTGGTCAGGGGCAAGTGTTATGAAACGCTGTAGGAGGGAACTGAAATGCGGTGTTCACGTACATGTCTCTTTGTTGATAGGACTTTTTAATATTGAGCAGCGGAATGTCGGAACTGGGTATACGTACTCTGACGGACGGGGTCGTAATATTACTCATAAACTTTGACGATTTGCTAGTTATTTATTGGTAGGATATTTGTATTCTCGTTGGGCAAAGATTTTATAGATTAAATATTGGTTGGTTGCAGAGTTATGAGTATAATTTGTGTATTAAAACTTTTGTAGAGTACAATGGAAGTCTAAGCCAACAATAGATGCTAAACAATTATCTTAAGTATGGTTCACGCCGTGGCGTGAGTGTTTTCCTCTATAATGTAAAATTAAATATTAATAATTTAAAAATGCTACAAAAGTCATGTCACAAAATTATATTAAAACTGCTTTTCCTAATGATCTTAAAATTCCTAATTTCACCGCTCTTGTTTCACCACGCCCGAAAGAACACAAACAATATCAATACGTCTTACTTTGCAAGTATGAGAAAAATGTTCATTATAGCGGCCATTAGTAAGTAAAACAAAAATAAACATTTAAACAAAAATTTCAAGTCTCTATCTATAATAGTTCGAAAGATACAGCTCCGTGCGAGAAGGCCAGACAGACAACGGTGGCTTAGAGTGCGTCTCCACTGTAGCGGAACGGGGACGTGCGGAATCGACCAATCACGAAAGACACGACCAATCACAGATTTCAACTCAGGTGATTGGTCTATTGCACCACTCCGCTTCAGTGGTACCCTTAGTGTCGGACCCGTTTAGCATTAGCACCCTTTAAGTATAGAACCCTAAAAAACAATGTGTTACTTAACTGTTCCGTTTGCTAAAGTGTATTTGGTTCAAAGGCGTGTTGGAAAGGCTTGGGGGCGTGGCCCGTACATCGCCGCTACTTAACTGCAGTGCCCGTAACCGCGGCCAGTGAATGGCGAACTTTATTTCGCGTGATACATGGCTGACCAAGCCTGTGGACTTCACTTGTACAGGACCTCTGTTCGAGACGGGCTTTTATAATGAAACATTTTGTACAGACCAATTCAGGGGACATTTTTTCGAGAGATCAGTATACCGGGTGTGGCGTTACAGGAATCAATCAGAAGCAATAAATTAAACCACAGATTACAAACTGAATGCTGTTCAGAAACTTACCAAAAAATATAGAAAGTACAAGTTGTTTTTAAAAGTTGCTAAGCAAATATTGTTCAGTTTGACGAGTAGAATTTATATTTTAGATTATTGCTTCTAATACAGGCGATGTTTACTAATATATTTATCTTGAAGTGTCAGCTTGCTACATACATACATTTCGAATATACATATATCGACCATATCACGGGCATTATGGTACATATCGCCCAAATGTCAAGGGTTTTTCTGCATGTACAAATCTTTTAATGTATGTACACTTTGTACAAAAAAACACCTAATCAAGTATTTAACTAATAAGCAATGCTTCAGTTACCATATTGTTCTGTAGTCAATGTCGTGTTTCAATTACATACCTGAAAATAAAAGAAGAAAGGCATTAGTCACAGCTCAAATAATGCATTTTTTTATAGTACGGTCAGTATCAAAAACAGCTAACATTTTTTTAGTATTGGTAGCTCAAGCAAATTAAGCCGAATATGAGCAATCAGGGGAAATAATTCGCGTATAGTTTTGAAAATTGGTACAGTTATACCTTATGGTGTCTAGATGAACATACCAAAAGTCCTCGAGGGTGGGGGCTGTGCTAAGGGAGTAGGGGGGGGGTTGAAGGTACCTTTATTCTGATTTTCGCTCATATCTCAAATATTTGTAGAAATAGCATTATGATTACTTCGGACAAAAGTTTTCACATAAAATTCCCTACTGGTCATATTCATTTTTACTCTACGATCAATACTTTGGGAGCTACAGGTTGTTTAAGTTAACAGAAATATCAAAAAATGGTCGTTCAAAAAGTATGGCTTATGTCAAATTGCAATGCATACTACAAATTATCAGTGACTTCTGTCTTTAAACTCTCGACGAAAAAAAAGTAGAGAGAGATGGGCCAATTTGAGTGTGTTTTACTTGTATCGAAAGACATGTCCGTCGAGATGGTTCTTGTGTTCTACTGGACGTAGGACCAGTAGTTTCCAAAATATTCAGCTTTAATTAGTACAAGTGACATGCTCTCAACCCATTTTGAAGCTAAGTATTCCAAATTTTGTAGTTAATGTTCAATTTTTTGTAGCATTTTCTATATGACTTATTGAATGAGGGTCTCATGATGACTAAATACATTTTTGACATAAATTTTTGATTCAGGTAAATTATGAATTACATCAACACCCGAAACGTCATTATGTGTGAATATCATGCAAGTCTAAATTAAAATAACTAATATTTTCTTCGGTTTCCGCGACCGTCACACATTCAACCAAGGTTGGTCAACCTTTGACAACGGTAACTGGAAAGCTGCTGAAACGTCATGGAGGTTCAAATAATTAATATACACAGTATAATCCGTTTAAATTGTTTTATTTAAAATAGCTACTTCAAGCTTTTATAATGGAAACGCTGCTGTAGAATTATACCGAAAGGAAACTACTAAAATGACCAGTTACTCCAACTGTAGCATGTTTAACATCTCAAAGGCAGGGTTAAAACTTGAACCCACACGCACAGAACCAAGTTAAACTTAAGTTAACACTTCCACTTCCCGGGAGACTATTATATCGCAGTAAATCAACCCTTTAGCTGCCGGGACCCTATCATGGATACACGCGCCAATCTCGAGTGATTAATTGAATAATCAAGGGTTCTCGCAAGTAATTTTAATGATTTATCACTCTAGTGGAGACTTGCAACGTGACTGTCAATAGGCTATTTTGCTGAAGGCTTGGATGTTTTAATTAACTAGCTCTGTTAGCTGTAGACCTTACGAGTTTGTTTCAAAATGGCTGAAAATTGCCGTTGTCTACGTCTTCGATCCCCATATCTCCGCCATGGGAGACCTTTGACTCTTAGAAACTTATTCCATCGAATGTTTAATTTCACGGAAAAATCATTTTGCTGAATTTTTGTTCCTTTGCAGTCATAATTTTTTCATAATTCTTGGAAATATAATCCTATAACCTAATCAGGTTAGGTTTGTTTTATAACAATTTCATATAGTATGCGGTTGCAAAGAAAAATGCTTTTTACTAAATTATTTTTCGGCAACATGAAAATTCGACGAAAAATAATGCTAGCAGTCAATATAGACCCTTCCGCCATTTTGAGAAATTTCGCAAGACTAAATCGAAAAACAAATATAGGTAGGTACATATTAAACCTTCTTACAAAACATTATTAGAATCAGTTGAGAAATGTGGCCCCTAGGGGAAAATTGCCGGAAATCGGAACATATGAACATCAGGACATCAAAATATAACTAGAATTATAAAATTCAGAGCAAAAACATGTACCTAAACAAACACGGCACGGAAAACATAAAAATATATTTACTATTTTAAATAAACTCCACAAGAAAGGATCGAACGTTCCACTATCCTTTACAAATCACAATCGGCTGAAAAAGACAAAATGGCACCAAAGCGGCGATCAGTCACGACCAATGTCAATAACAACGTTTACAAAGGCCCACAATTCAGCGAATCAATTTCAAAACCTTTAATTGGGCTCGTCGGCTTGAGTATTGAGAGGTAAGGCGATTGAATCGCAGGCTTTTTGATGTCTCCCTTCCCCGCCTTAAGAAAATAATCACGAGAAAAGTACGACAAAAGAATTTAATTGATTTGAACGAAGAATGTCTCTTCGAGAAATTTCCAAACGGCCTCTTTGTGTATTGGAATACTTGCTCGGTGTCTAGCGGAGCAATTCGCTGAGACTTCCTTTCTTTTCGCGTGATTTGTTCTTTATATAGGCCGTTGGACATAACACTTTATAGTATAAACCCTTTGGTGCAGCATTGTGGGTAGCGGACGCGTCTGATGAAACAATTGCAGCTAATATTAGGACAAATGATTTATTAATACGATTACGAATGAAACGCCTGCCGGCTTAACGCAAAGTTATGTCAATTTCAATTAAATGTTGACGAGATTAGGTGCGAGTCGAACGACGAAAAACGTCGATTCTAATAATCGCCGGGCGAGTTGCATTTAACGCGATCTGTCCGGCCGCCGCGGCTCATCCGTTTAAAACTTCGGCCGCGGCCAAGGGGACACGTTTAAAGCGTCCGTAATCAAATTTCACTCGAGTCTTTAAGGGTTAAAGCCGGCAACTTCGAGCCTCCCTAATAAATTATATTGCCGACAAAACTGCTCCCGAGTGCGACACAGTTCGTTGGCTCATCTAATTGGTCCGAATTTGTGCTGTCCCGACTTATAATTGGGCCGAATTCGGGCCTTATGCGGCTCGAAATTAGCCGAAACTCGAACGCTCCCCGGATTAGGAGTTACGAGACCGCAGCACTAATGTGCCTTTAGTCAAACATACGTAATAAGTCGGTCTCGTAAACTTAATGAAGATCCGTTTCGGTAGACGCAAAACAAATTTGGAAGCGAGTTCCGGGGTTTTGACTTAAACTTGACGGAGGCACCGTTTGAATACAGTAAATTCTTGCTTAATTAACGCGCCTACCGCGAACGCCTTTTCCACCCGAGGGCGTTAATGTAACTTCGTCTTATGTGCCTTTCCTCCCGCCGAAGGGCTGGCGGCGCCGCGAATTTCCCTTTCATTATACGTGTGTTTACCTGCAGCGGCCCGCCAGCAAAAACTTGGGGGAATCGTCTACATAGTCCCCGTTTGTTCGACGACGAATTTCCCGACAAAGCGAATTCCCCAAGATTCTCAATTAAAGCTGCGACACTCCGTCGAAGTTCCCGCGCGGACAACTTCCAAATCTTGGCGGCGCTGAAAGAATGCCGCTGTAATTAGTACAAGTTTATGCATTCGGAGGTAACGAACTAACTTGAGGTAGTCGCCAACTTTTAATTACTGGCACATCGACGATGGCGCGTCAATCTAAGCGGCGATGAATCTGCACCACCATTATTCCCAGATTAGCAGCGGCCGGCCGGCATTACGTTTTTGCTTATCACTCCTTCCTCCGGTGAATTAATCGCAGCGTTTAATGCTCACCGCGAGCGGGTTCGTGACTGCGCTCAGATGGAATCTTCATAAAGGAGCCACAACTCGTCGACCTTTTTAATAAGCAAAATCTCGCTCGCAGCAGCCCGTCCCGTCGGGCCGTCTAAGAATTCCAATTGAGTTCCGTGACCGGCGGGAATAATAAAACAATTCGTAATGAAATGCTCGCGGATTCTCGTATTTGCTTAATATTTTGAAACGGTGGGCGACGAGGAAGGAGCCGTGTTAGGGAACTCATTTCATGCAAATCGCGATATCGCGGCGGCCGGTGCGGCGTCGTTGGCAGCGGTAATTTAGAGAGCGATGATGGGACGCGGGTCGCGATCCAACCCTATCCTGCCTTACCACGCTGCAGATATACTTAAAGCTTGGCGATTAATAGCACATTACTACAGACGCCTGAAAAGAAGGGCTTATCGCGTGCGTAGGTATAGGCAGTGATACGAAGCCGGTAAGCCCTTTTACGGTTAAGGCATGTATAGTGCTTTTATCAAACATGCAATGAAATAAAAAAATACACCACTCAATCAAAATAGAATTCAGCTGTTTAGCCCGTTCATGAACACAGTCGCCAAAAACATTACTTCCCGGCCTAGGCCTTCAATTTTGTATGAAATTCCTTTACAGTTGTCTCGAGTTGTTCCGCCCGAAACGTGATACTTCGAAGCCTATTTCAACGCACGTTATGACGATATTTCATTGCATGTTTGAGAAAAAAATAATTATCCCAGTACAGGCGCATCTGTGCAATTGCGTGGCGGTATCTCTCGCAGTCAGTTATTATACAGGGTGGAACAGATCGAAGGACTTTTAAGCAAACAGCGAATCGTTCAGACTGAGTACTTCATTTTTCACCAATGAACTATGTAAATATTTCTATCCATTTGTGAGATACTGTTTGTTAAACATTAGTGTAAAAATCTGCACATATCAACCCTAGCATCTTTTGAACATTTAAGTTAAAGACAGGTGTCAATTTAAAACGTAAATAAAACCTTTGAATTAGTAGGGTTGTCACTGATATTAAAATATTTTATTTTGATGATTTTTTTACTTAAATCCAGCTTTACAGTTATAATAGATCGATTGTAGATCACTCAGATGACACTATCCTGTCAGCTCAGTCGTTACAAATGTTCCATCCTGTATAATAATATCACAAACTGGATCCGCACTATTAATCCGGTGTAAGTTTAAGCCTTTCGCAATATTCCAGGGTTCGATCTGAGAGCAATTTGCCGTAATTGCGGCTGAGACGTTCGTAACACATGATGAGAAAGGGTAAAAATGCAATTAAAGATTGTCGACGTTTACGCTTCTTCTATTGCATTATTTACGCTTCGACACGATTAATTAAAAAGGTTAAATTGTAATTGATACGTTTTAACTGGTATTTATGAACTTTTTTTTTTTTTTTCGGTCTCTTCCGACAGGTTAGGCATTTCAATTTATCTTTGTGCTTTGATATTGTATCAATGGTTTTAACTAGAACTATGTTAGTGGGTGTCAGTTTAATACCCGGGAGGTGGTCGATGGTGGCGGATACTCTGAAGTTTAGAGCATAGCCATTGGGGGGCTAAACTGAACGACACAGATTCGGGTCAGGTATACCTGTCGAATGGACGTGAGGTAGTTTCCGAGCAGATCAGCTGGTATTGGAAAAACATAACCTTAACTATTTCAGTCGGTATTGTCTAGCTCTACCATATAATATGCTATACTTAATACTTTCCATCATCGGACTTCGATTCATAATGTAAGCCGTTTTTTGTAACTTATGTTCTAACGGGTAGAATGTGAAATAGGCCTACGTCAGTATTATATTTTTTTTAAACCAATAGCTTCATCAAATAAAGAATGAAACCAAGAGCAATGAAGATTTAAAAACCAGCATATGAACGACACAATTTGATAATAGAAAAGAAAAGTTTCGGTTAGGAGTGCAACCAATAATGGCCAATTGATTGGTAAACGTTTTATCACAACCGCTTTTCAATCTGTTGTTATAACAAATAAAAACATGAAGAAACCCCATAAACCTCGGTTAAACGGATAGCGCACATTTAAAAAATCGGTAAAGTCCAGAAGAAATATTACCTATTTCTGCTGGTCGACAACTCGTAATCACATTTGCTTTTGTTCGTTTCGGCCCTTTCATTCGCTTAATCGCGTTATTCGGGGCTGCGGCCGCGGAGCAATCTTCGAGATTGCGTGTGAGTCACAGGAGGTAGCGGGGGCGAGAGAGGAAGCGGAAGCGGGAAGCAGTGATACTGTACCCGCCTTTCCGGGGTATTCCTAATTATCTACTGCATTTTGAGTTCTAGTTTTGTCAGCACCAGTTGCTTCGCTAAATACTTGGAATCTACCGGCCCGAATCAAAATCTCCAAGCTCGCTGTTTTGCTTATTAGATCGACTATAAGCGCCACAACTGGACCAGGATTCGTCAGACAGTGAAAAGAGCCTGCATCTCATAGGAGTTTGGAATGAAACCCTAGAGAATTGAAAACGCGATCGTCCCTAAATAAACCTTTGTTAAAGCTGATTGGGACAAAATGGAGAAAGATTAAGACAGGTCGGGCTGTAGAGTCACTGTATAGATACCCTCTGACCCGTCTAAGTAGTTCATCTCAGATCACTGATATACAACTTTGAAAAGCCATTGGCAAGCACTTGATTTATTGCTCCATGAATTTATAGTGAAAACAAAACACGCTCGCTATGGCCTTTGTCTTGCGCCACACGTATGCCGCCGAACATGAAACAGACGGGGAAGGAAGGAAGTCGGGAAAAGACGAGATAGTTATACAACCCTACGTGTAGGTATGTGTGTGTACGTATGCAGCCGAACAGCAGGTAATTCGTTCGTTAATACGCCGTTCGTTTGGGCGCTATTGAGGATTTAGTTAGCCGTGTTTACTGTTTGGAGATAAACAGTTATATCTGGCCTGGTTCGGTGGAAATTTGCAATATCTTCGATTTCGCAATATGTACATATATCTTGGTTTTAACGCGGAATCAAATCGTGGAATAAATTAATATGGTATGGTAGGTATGATAACATAGTGAATTGTTCTTGCTAAGGCTATTAGAGTTCTCAGAGAGGCACATTGCTCAAGGCAAAGTTACTGAAAGGGCAATGGACCGAGCTATGCTCGGAGTTTCCTTGCGGGATCAAATTTGACATGATGCGATACGAAAGAGAACCAAGGTTGTAGATATAGCTCAGACAGTCGCCAAACATAAGTGGCAGTGGGCACATTGCTCGTAGAACCGATGGCCGTTGGGGCAGAAAGGTTCTTGAGTGGCGATCGCGGACCGGAAAACGCAGTGTGGGAAGGACCCCAACAAGGTGGATCGACGACCTGGTTAAGATCGCCGACAGAAATTGTAGGACGGCTCAAGACCAATCATTGTGGAGAACTTTGGGAGAGGCCTTAGTCCAGCAGTGGACGTCTATCGGCTAGTATGATGATGATAGGATGCATAGAGTTATCTTTTTGCATATACAGGCTCAGAATAAAATAATCAACAAAGAACCCTCTCTTTTGGTCATTGCAGCAGAGAACTGTATTTTATTAGTTATTTGTGTAAACATTTGCGAGACAAAGTTGTATCTAAAAATTGTATCGTTGTAAAAGTTGTATCTTTGTTCTGAAGTCGTTTGAATATAAGTCCCTGACGATACGACGTAGATACTAACCTATATTGACATTTATGCTAACAATTTCTATGCGTTCATTTAAATATGAATCTTGTAGGAACGAAGTTTGTTTTTACATATCGACAAAGCTACATATGTGTTTTAATACCGTTAAAAACGTCGTACCGCCCTTCATACTCCATACATAGATACCACCTTTTCGTTACAATATTACGCACTTACGCCTTTTCGCAACTAGAGCGTACATTCTAGACGTTTCTCAGAACGCATTAGCACGGTTATAATGATGACGTCAGTGCGTTATCGGGTTAGCTTCCATCCTGTAATGTGAGTGTACACCGTGTTGTGTACAGATTGTGTACACTACACTAACTGGGTTATTCAGATTAAGGGCACGGTGAGAAACGGATGGTAACTTAATCTGTACGATATATTGAGTACCTTTTGGAATCTTAGGACAATGGAATTTCGACACTGACATCTGTGACTGTGATCTCGGCTCTATAATTATACTTTAGTACCGTAATTATATTTTCTATTTCAATGAGAAGAATATACTTAAAAATATTTTTTTTTTATAAGCGTAAATCCTCCAAACGTTGCTTCATTGGTCTCACAACACGATAAGTCCTATGAAAAAACGAGGCGTACAATTTTGTTCGTGAACCCACGGGAAAAGACTAGTGTAAGGTAATGAAGCAATAACAGAACTGTAAAAGAGTAATTACTTCCTACATACAAAGTAAAATCTTGAACCTCATTCCGCTCTCGTAGTTTAATTAAACTACACACCTACATACAGTATACGCTTACATTGAGGTACAAGTTGTACAACCAAATGATATTAATTAACTAAGGCACAGATGAAAAAAATTACAAAGAGAACTACATGAATACGACTCGTTATTAATTCTCAAATTGATATGCAATCAATGCTGAATAAATTAAAAAACTAAATTAGAATACGTTACACGGAATTTACAACGCGGAACAGAGATATTGCTTAGCATAATATTTGAAGAAATATTAATGAGACTTGAGGAAAAACCCGACTGAACAGATGTTATCAAAGTCCCATTGTTTAATAAGAATTTAAAAACAAAACATTCCAAATTTTAAAGCAATGAAAACAATCGAACTCGACGAATAAAAAACAGAATTTAAAAATGAATCGTTCTAAATTCAAATGCCACCGCCCACCTGCCGATGATGACCTCATCGAATAGTGTTGCGCCACGGAAATCTAAATCGATTATGAATCAGATCGACTTATATTCGGTCTTAAATATAATAGTTTGCGACTTCGCGTGCTTGATCAACACAATTCATCGTGAATTATGGGACTTTGTCTCGTTGCGGTTTGTTTATAGGCGTTCGTGTTGAATAGGACTCAGGGAATTATATTTTATCTATATTTGGTGTTGATCGCTAGAGCTTCGTTATTTATGGTCAGTGGTCACAGCATTTAGCATTGTCCGTGGGCTTAGTTGCTTCGTTAAAACAGTGAGCGTGAAATATTTTATCTAAATGGGTTTTTGTTAAGCTACCGCCTCTGTTTTTCTCCGTTATTACCCCAGTGCGTATAGATACTTTATCTATAGGTATAACTGGGGTCATAATAATATTTTATATCGATAGGTTATAAACCCAATCTCTTTATCGCTTCCTTTATCCGATTGAAATAGTTTACTAAGTATCAGTATAGTCGATGACATCATTATGGCGACAACTTTTTGCCTTCTAACCGGTTCTGTCTTCCCAGTAACGACATATGTCCTTCTAACTCGTAGGATGGTAAGTTGTCATTAAATTGCAATACATCTACTGAACATGAGATGTGAAGAATATTCGATTATCAACTTAATATCAAGCGCAAAAAGACCAAATCAACAAATCAAGGAACGTTCTCTAGATAAAGTAAGAAGTGTGACGACGAATCAAAAAGGAATTAGCACGTCGCTTCTGTTGACAGCTGTTCGGTTTTTCGCGTCGTAACCGCTTAATCATATTGTACTAAAGCTTAATATGGAATTAATTGACGGTATAAGTAAACATTGTCAGCTTTTAATATTTTGCAGTTACGGCTTTCAAATACGGGTTTTTGGGTATCCTAATGACTACCTACTTGAATATCGAATTAACTTTTTCTACGAAAGATATATTATGATGACAAAAGTGAGTTAGGTTTAAAATAATAAACAAGGCACTTATATGCAAAAGGAATTTTAACAAGTTTTTGTACTTAAGTATATCAATACAAGTATCCTAAGCGGTGTCCAATAATGAGTAAGACCCCGAAAAAACAAGTGTTCGAAAATGAAATAGAATCAGAAAATGAAACAAAATCGAACGAATATTTTTGGCATCAAAACTATCAAAAGTCGTTGTTTTTTTCAAAAAAACATTCCCATTAATATTTTATTATGAAACACAATTACGTTTTTCGAAATCATTTTTTTAAGACGTTGGACCAGTAATCTTAAGATACCGGGTTCGAGTCCCGTGATTTTCGTATCTATATGGCAAATATTCTCATTACTACGTGACCATGAAGTATATTCTGTATTTTTAGATTGTTCTTTAGACCTCTAAAAAGGCTTCCATTTCCAGTTGCGGGACGCTACAAATACTAAAAGTATTATTTTAAACAAAAATAGCCTGCTCTTTAGAATGTAGATGAATGCAGAATCGTGTGTGCGGGGCAACCCTAATGACGTTATGGCGCCATTTTTATATTTTCCGCGGGAAATCTAGTTTCAAAGATAACTATAGCAAGCTCATTCTACGCTCACACTGACTTGTAATTTAAAATTTTAGCTGTGTGTGTTAAGGTTGCGATTGCAACTGTATAGTTCGATGTATAGGAGCGGGTGATAATTTCGTTTCTGTTTAAATTATTCTTTGTTCCTATGGGGCTTGTGTTAAATAAGCTTTTAAACGGTACTGTGTTTTTTAATGTTTCTTTTAACGTACGCTTCGTTCAGGTAAAACTCTTAATAAAGGGATTTAATTATATCTTTACAATATCGAGTTGCATTGCAACTTAGTTGTAACATATAACAGACAATGCTGCTTCATTAAAATGTTTTTAGCTTCGCCTATGAAGGAAAGATAATTGAAAATCCACACTATCAAATAACAAAATTAATAAATCATGGAATTTCAATCGAAGTAAAAATAATACGAGGGTGAATACACCGTTCATTATCATTACCACCTATGAAAATTAATAGCCTACATTCTAGCCAACCCCTTTGTTAAACACTATCACAGTAATAATTAATGATACCCAAATATACATACCACACACTTAGTATTACTAAGAAGCAGAAATTCTATTTAGCAAGGAAAATCACAACTTAAGCACTTTCCAAGCTAAGCAAAGGAAAACTACTCTCAGCCCAATGGTTTTGATTAATTATGTTCTTCAATAGAGCCTTTATTAACGAGCGAGTGAACGACAAGTAGGCGGTAATAAAGGCTCTGATGAATCGACGCTGACGTGTGACGTCATTGGAGAATGAAGAATGACCCTTCTTATAAGGTTAAAGATATTTGTATAAGATTAAGGCAAAGTAAAAATAATGTATATAACGTTTGTATACGAATAAGGTGACATGATAATGTTACCGTGATTAAGGACTATTACTCAGGAACCAATGTTGTGGATATTTCTCAGACAGTCGCTAAACTTAAGTGGCAGTGGGCGGGGCACATTGCTCGTAGAACTGATGGCCGTTGGGACAGAAAGGTTCTTGAGTGGCGACCGCGGACAGGAAGAAACAGCGTCGGAGGCCCCCAACAAGGTGGACTGACGATCTGGTTAGGTTAAGGAGAACGAAGAACTTCGGGGGAGGCCTTTGTCTAGCAGTGGACGTCTATCGGCTGATATGATGATGATGATGATTGAAATCTTAACGCCATACATAATTGAATAGGAAGTACCTGAGCCTATTTTTAACTATCTCTTGTTTTTTTCTATTATTGTTTAATAAATACCTAAGTTAGACATTAGAAATGTATTATTTCCAAAGCATGTAAGTGAACAAACTGTAGAATACAATTGACATTAACTCAGTACTCCTGCGTGAAAATGAGTTAATTTTCCATTAAATAATCCTAATAAAGTGGCCTAATAAAATGAATAAAACATTTAGGTATGCCAGTGTAAATAAAATGAGCTACGTGAATTCATTTCATCATTACATCGATACCGACACACATGAGCCTACCTTTTACCGTAGCAACATTTTTTCCACGCACCATTATTCCGTTTTGATTAACAAGTGTCGTTGACATTTTAATTAGGCGTCTCTTTGTTCAGAGGAAGCTCGAACATTTCCCCAGTGTCTAAAAGGCATATATGATCAAAATTGTATTCAAGTTACGACCTTTTATATTCTATGGCCTTTAACACTTCCTTTATGTATCCTTGGTACTTCTCTTGGGTATTAAAGGACGTAACTGACTATGTTTTTTTATCAACACAGAGATCCTTATGTCTCTTCCTTATATAGGTACTGAAAGCACGGGGGTGCGTCGTGAAAACCAAAAGGCATCGACCAAAACTTAAATGATACATAACAATAGATAAACTCTGGCGTCAATTTGTAAATCTGTACTGAATTGCTGGATAATAGTTAGGAATGTCAAAAATCTTCATATGTTTACACAGAACTGTCAAAGTATCCTGCATCTAGTAGAAGAGGTGAAAACACAACATGACGATTATTAGGGCTATAGAGTAGGAGTGAGTCACAACTGACCAAGACTGTTTTTTTCACATTGCGAACAAAATATACGGTAATTTTAAGGTTAGAGTTAACGCCCTAAAAGTTAAATCTGCCAAACCGATGCTATGTCGAATGTAGCAGAACATTCGAGAATGGACAATAAAGACAACGGCGTTCATTAAAGGTCTAATTTCCGGGCATGCAACAGCGTTCTCTACTCAAGCGTCCGCGTAAACTGCATTTCATGATACTTGGCGGGTAGTATAGCGCTCAAGTTACAGTAGAACTGTGGCCTAGTTCTCGTTCTTTGCAAAGAGACTTAAGGCTATATGAAGTCTCAAATAAACTTCGTGCCGATGAAGCCTGCGAAAGGGTTTTTATGTACTACTGGCTGCGCTGCTCGGTGTTACCCGCTCACCCCATGGGACACTACATTTTTCGAGATAAAAATTAGCCTATGTGTTTATACAGGGTGTCAGCTACCTTCATACCAAAATTTATCAAAATTGGTCTAGCCGTTTGAGCGTGAAGAAGTAACAAACATGCACATGAGCTCACTCTCAAACTTTCGCGTTTATGATAGTACTAGCTGTGCCCCGCGGTGTTACCCGTTCCTCCCACGTGAACACTAAATTTATTCGGGATGAAAAGTATCCTATGTCCTTCCCCGGGACTGAAACTATCTATATACCAAATTTCATCTAAATCGGTTCAGCGGTTTGAGCGTGAAGAGGTAACAGACAGACAGACAGACAGACAGACAGACACACTTTCGCATTTATAATATTAGTATGGATATAGTGTGACGTTAGACGTAGTAGGTAGTAGATGTTAACTACTCTTTCGAAAACGTCCATGTAAAGATAATTAAAAACTTGCTTTGATTACAAGTTATTAGCAAAGACTTCTAGTATAAGTTTATTTTTGTTAGGAAATAAAGTTTCTTAACTCCTTTAAAATAACCTATACGAAAAAAGTACCATAATCCATAAAGTCCCTATTTGCCCTGTTTTATTGTAAAACACCATAAATGTGTCAAAGCAAAATTTTCATATGTTACATCATTTTTGATTTGCCTATTAAATATTCGTTTGTGAAATGAACCGAGAATTGTGAACAGCTTGAAGGTTTCCCGAAAACGCCCTACTGTTTCTATTTCCACACCGCCACAGTCCTAAAGTACAGTTGGCCCGATACTTGCCTGCAACTTCGCCGGTGATATCGCGAAAGAAGTTCACGGCACGTGTCCCGCCTGTACAAGTGCCGCCATATTCACGCTGTTTGCAGCCATTTTCCCTTTGAATTCGTCGGATTATCTTTTATTTACGCGGGTTTGTTGAAAGAGTAATTTTGTTTTTGCGACAAGAAGATGCTTTTAACCGAGTTGGGGAGTTTTTGTGTTATTTTGAAACTGTCGGTAAGTATAGGTTCTTCTAAACTATGGCTTTATTATATTTTACATGCCTATTTGAACGTTGGGTTTAAATAGGTTTTCAATTTTTCTTTCTTAATTTACCTTTGTGTCATTATTTATAAAAATAAAAATGTGGTATTACCACATAAAAAATATGAATCGATAAAAAAAAGATTCTATACAAATATTTAGAACAGCGCCATCTCTCTCGCAATCTTCACACTTGCTGTAAAGCAATGGGGATTGGGGATCGTGCGTGTAAAACGCACATCCTAGGGTATGGCTAATGCGCAATAAGCATTTCAAAAACATATATGACGCAGAGGGCGCTCCAGTAGCGTAAAGGATTAAGGGATGAAAGATTTGGTGTGACTGACGTAGCGGTCGAATAGCTCAGTTGGGAGAGCAATGCGCCGGAAACGCAGAGGTCGCGGGTTCAAACCCCGCTTCGATTGTAGTAGATCGCATTCAATTTTTCTTTCTTAATTTACCTTTGTGTCGTTATTTATAAAAATAAAAATGTGGTATTACCACATAAAAAATATGAATCGATAAAAAAAAAGATTCTATACAAATATTTAGGTTTTCTATAATTATCATTAAAAATTGTGATAACGATCCAATTAGTGAAACTGAAAATCTACTTAGCCCTATCAGAGCTCTTCAAGCCTTGATGTTAAAATTTCGAATCCATACATTTAATCACGCCTTTTCCCCAACGTGGTAGGCAGAGACCACATCTTTCCACCTGCTACGGTCCTGACATACATGTTTCGCTTCAATAAAATTCATTAATCTCCTCATGCAGAGTACTAATTCGTACTAATATAAGTGTGTCTGTCTATTATCTTTTCATGCAACCCTTTATAGGGCAGAAGCGAAATTAGTATGGCGTCTGTGACCACTCGACAAAGTTGACTTTAAGGCTCATATTTCATATAAACTTACATTGGTTATAGACCTTACTACTTAAATGAGTAGTCCCTGAACGGGCACAAGCAACAAATGAAACCACCAAAGTTAAGTCAGTCATTTGTCTTTGGTAGCGTGCGAAATCTTGGTGGTCACGTTTGTGCCTTCTACCTCATTAGTGTTTACGACTTGTGTAAGTGACTGTGTCTCGTATTTTATTAAAAAAATTAGTGGTAAAATGTGATATTTACTGGATGCACGGTAAGTAAATGAATAATTTAGTTATCTTCCTCCATTTTCGTACATAAATCTGAACGGCAACTTTTATCTATACAGTACAATAACGATTTGAACTCAAACCAATTTTTAGGTTAGAATTTGAACAAGTGCATATTTCAGATTCTTAATTGTTTATTTTACGTATTTGGGGCTATTGCAGTTAACTTTTGCAAAGAAGAATTATCACTTTGTGCCAAAAAACAGTTAGTTTATTTAGAAATTATTGCACGAAGATGTTATTAGGTGCCAAAGTGTAGGTATGGGGGCCGGTGAGGTTTATGCGAGAAGTACGTCCCAATTGAATCATTACAGTAATTAATTTTCTGTTTGTTTTAGATGCCTACACGCGCATTAGATTTAGAAAAAATGCCCTACGATCAGCTATTCAGTTTGATCGAGGGCATAGATGACGACCAAGCTGAAAATTCAGATGTTGGGGGGGACTCAGACCCTGATGATGATGATGGCTGGAGAAGACTTTCATCGCAATGCCATTGACTCACCTCCACATCATTCGCCAGCTCCAGTCATCAGTGATTCACCAATACCCATAACACCAGTTTCATCACAAGTTCCTAAAACTAAGACCGTTAGTTAGTACCAAGATTGTTGATTTGTGAGACTTTTTATTCATAAGACTATTTGATTTATAAGATTTGATTTCTAAAAATTTGATTCCTACGACCACAGTCCTTATTAATGTTATATGTATATGTATAGGTAAGAAATAGATATTTTATGAAAAGTTTTTTGCAAATAGACAGTTGTAGTTTGTCATAAAGAGCTTTAGTTGTGATATCAGTATTATTTATTTTAGGTATTTTTTGTTAATTTGTGACACAAAGTAGTCACTACGTACACTTAAAATAATAACTTAAGTTTTTTTATTATAAAAATTCTAAAAACATTGTTTTTTGAAGTAATAATCATTTCATTGTGATTTGGTTTTATTTACAAAATGTTTCCCTAAACGGTCACGGTTTCAAATAAAACCACCAAATTTTTTCCTTAAATGGTCTTGGTTTCATATGCAACCACCCCATACAGGCAAAACCACATAAATCAACTAGTGAATATTACACTAATTCCAGTCCTTATGTACCCCTAAACCTATCCCGATACCAAAAATCCAAATACAACAAAAAAAAAATCTGCCCTATAAAGGGTTAAAACGCTGAACTGATTTCGATGAAATTTGTGTCATCGGGTCAGTCAGAACTCCACAAATTCATAATGGCCACGACCACTGTAAAGAATGCACCGAAGGAGAAGAGGTATGGGCTGTCCCGGGGAAGGTCATAGGATACTTTTTATCCCGAATAAATTTAGTGTTATCGTGGGATGAGCGACTAACGACGCGGGGGAAAGCTAGTAAGTAATAATAATCCGCAACTTATAGTAGCGCTACGAGCTCAAAAGCATCCTATGTATCAAAAGGTTTTACGAATATTTTTATTTGCACTAACATATGCCCTTTTTACTCTTACAATGAAAAAAATCGCGTGCGGTGATACAATCTCCGATATAACCGTCACGAAAGCCTATAGTTATAAGGTTTAAAAGCAACAGGACGAATATTCGGTACATTCTTTGAATACATACGACCTTCTGTCTATGGATATGCAGATCTAATTACTTCACTATATCTAGTTTACTCGTATTTACCATTTTCAACTATACGAGTATAATGAAGCGTAAAGATTCTTAATTTGAAAGGTCATTAGTCAATCAAGTTGATTCTATCTTTTTTCCACTGAAATATTATGTATGAGTCTTTATTAGGTAATGCAAGCGCGGTTATTTTATTATACAAATAACCGGTTATAACCGGGTTTACTATGAGAAAATAACCGGGGTTGCATTCCCTAGTATTTATAGTAAAAGCAAAGAGTTGTAGGTATCTTGAAAAATTTGTAGTTTCAGTGGCATGAACAACACTTACCAAAGTAAGTTATTTCAACCTTGTTACAAATAGTACAAATTGTTCACGCTATTTAGAAGGTTTTTGAATGATTGCGGGATTGTAACTGCATGTTTAAGTTGCATTAACTAGCATTATGAAAAATAATACCTTACCTTCTTTGGATGGTTTGATGGTAAGCGTGTAAATGGGGCAAAGAACTTTGAAAACATTCGGTGTGAGAACAAACTCTTTTCTTTTGACCGCAACGATATTGATCTTTCATGCATCTGCATGAAAAATCAATATTTACTAGCGCCACGCTAAAAACATTTATTTTTTATACCTATATTAGTACAGCGTACTGGCTCCACGTCTCTGATGTAAGCAAAAAGGGGAGCCCAAGTCGCAATGGCAACTGACAAGAAACCAACGGTGCCTTTTGTCAGTTGAGACTGCCATGCTGGCCCGAGAGATGCTTCTTCACGCTTCGTTCGTGAATTGGTAACGTGTGTCCGTGTGTCTATCAAGAATCCTCAAGGATGCCAGATATTGGTGAGGATATCAAACCAGTCGACCGGAAATTAGTAAGAAAAATATAGTATTTGTGATTAACAACATTTCGTTGAAGCGATTTGTATATAAGTATCAAAAAAACATATAACATCTAAATAATCAAATATTTTCTTAATAAACATTTTTAAAAATATGCTATTATTAGCCACTAAGAACTAAAAGTAAGTATAACTGATTTCTCTTCCTTCCTTTGAAGCCGATATACGAGTAATAATAAAATCAAAGTGTACCTAACTAATCATTTCCACCGTAAAACTACCTTGTAGTTAATATCAGTCTAATATTTATGAACAAGATCCATTTAGATTCCCACCATAGACAAACGAATAACAAATTCAATACCAGTTCATCTGAGCTCGGATCTTGCCGGTAAAAAACAGCATCCATACATTCATATTCAATTGAATTAAGAACGTCCGTTACGTTCTTATTGCAAATGAAAGCGTATGATCATTTACGGTCACAAGTGCATTTACGACCTTTTACTCGTACGAAATGCAAATAGGTATAACACGGCATAACATGGAATCGTAGCATCAGTCGATTAATCGGAACCAGCTTATCGGAATTGAATTGAATCGATTATTTTTTTACTAACTGAAAGTGAATGAACATGCGAGAAGAAATATTTACAACCGTTGAATAATGCAACGGATAATAAATCGACTGACGTGGTACAATCGATTTTTTGCTCGAACCTAACTCAATCGAGTTGTGTTTAATGTGGAACATGGCCCTGTGTGAAATAGTGTTGATTTATTTTGTAAGAATTGATGAGAGGCCTTACTTTTTTTACAAAACATATGAACCCACTTTTTGCAACTATCGCTGGTCGCGCGCTGTCGTGGCCAGCTCTTAGGGGGACAGGACCGCGTTTTCCCTTAGGATAGGGGAATCTTCTGTGCCGAGAAAGTTAACCTGTGTTTGATCAGTGTAACACATAGTTACTGCGCACATGTTTGTCGTCCGTTATATTGTGAGACAGACAAACAGTTTTTAGGATTCTAATAGCTTATTACGGTTATGCCGTCGCTTTGCGTAAAAGCTGTTGGAATTTTGTTGACGTCTTTTCCTTTCATGTAATCAATTTCAATGCACCGATTTTACAAAAAAAAAAACAGTATGTAGGCCACCAGGCACTTTTACAAGTCAGTTTGTTCAACCGGACGCCCAAGACGAGACTGCTGCTGAGAAAAAAGTTGAAAGAAACTCAACAGTAAGTAATTTTTTCGTAAATAATACCTAAAACAATCAATTACAGGGCAGAAATTTTATGAGGGCGGCGCAAGACCGATCGTTGTGGAGAACTTTGGGGGAGGCCTTTGTCCAGCAGTGGACGCCTATCGGCTGATATGATGATAATGATAATGTAAAAACATTATAATACCCATACAAAGATAAGAAGAATGTTCGCAAGTTATGCGGCGGTTCTTGTTTTAGTACTTTGGTGAAAACACAATGAATAGAATAATTATACAGTTTTAGGGCATTATACGAACTCTAGTGAGTTCTCTAAGACCTTATTTAAACCGGGAACATCCAACTGAAATCCGAGCTTAACCCAGAATTCAATCGCCTACTTTATGCCGGGTAGAAAAACTGCCAAGTTCCCTTTCACGCGTGCGGCTTGTTAAGGCGCTTTTTGTAACTAAGGCCAGCCGCACGCGTACGATTTCGTAAAACTTTTTCTTATAAAAAAAAAATTGGGATCAAATAAAATATATTTTTTATGAATAGCGATTGAGATGGAACAGATCTCAAAGTATTTTTTTGGAATTTTTGTATGTTTATATCAATCGCGTAGCGCCAAACAAAACCTCAGCAAGTCGGAATATATTGCGCCTAATTTTCCTTTTGTAGCAATATAGAATGATGCTCAATCTTGTTGAAGTGGGCAAGCCGGTGGAAATCAGGTTGTATGAACGCCACGCAATATAAACTTATATGAATGTGTTTGTATATGTAATTGTAGTGAAATGACGATGTATGTTAAAGCTTACTCAATATGTAATAAGGTAATCACATGCAGCACAAAAATATGAAATTAAATTTCCAATAAGTACATCATCGTTCATTAAAAAAACCAGCGAAAACAGTACTCATATAATTCGCAGTAATTTATGAGATGGACATATTTCGGGCGCAAACGAATGGAATCAGAGTCGTTATTTAATGCGATTATCATTGTACTACCTCGTGCGATTAATTACTCACTGAGCTGATTGACATTTTTTACATCACTACATAGTATAAAACAAAGTCGCTTTCTCTGTCCCTATGTCCCTTTGTATGCTTAAATCTTTAAAACTACGTAACGGATTTTGATGCGGTTTTTTTTAATGGATAGTGTGATTTAAGGGGAAGGTTTATATGCATAATTTATCAGCATTGCACCCGTGCGAAGCCGGGGCGGGTCGCTAGTTGAAAAATATAATGAATGTTTTAAAAAAAAATTGGGCAAGTGCGAGTCCGACTCGCGCATAAAGGGTTCCGTACCATAATCTATAACAAGTTTGTTGTATGGGAGCCCCCCTTAAATATTTATTTTATTTTATTTTTAGTATTTGTTGTTATAGCGGCAATAGAAATACATCATCTGTGAAAATTTCAACTGAGATACAGCCTGGTGACAGACGGACGGATGGACGGACGGACGGACGGACGGACGGACGGACGGACGGACGGACAGTGAAGTCTCAGTAATAGGGTCCCGTTTTTACCCTTTAGGTACGGAACCATAAAAAGTACTAATACTGAATGCATTGCTTTTTATAAGCATCTAGAAAGTGCCCGCAACTTCGCCCGCGTTAAACTTTTTTTTTTGTTATTGGGGGCAAACTGCAAACGGATCGCCTGATGGTGCGCGATTACCGTCGCCCATAGACACCTGCAACACCAGAGGAGTCACAAGTGCGTTGCCGGCCTTTCAGGTGGGAGTACGCTCTTTTCTTGAAGGTTTAAAGGTCGTATCGGTCCGGAACTACCATAGTCGGGTATACAGTATCCTATAACCATCTTTAGTTGTCCAGCTATCAAAAATTGTTAAAATCCGTTCGGCTGTTTCTGCGTAATGAGTAGAAAAAGATTTTTTTACGAACAGATGACGATGAACGTCTAGCGTTGCTCGCATACAAATCCTGAATTGCGCTGCTACAATTTTGTATGAAATAATGACCCCTCTTCATGGAAAAAATGATATTCAATACCACTTTACAGTTTTAAAATAGTAGATGGAAAGATTTTAATGGACAGTCAGTAACGTTACAGGCGATAAATTTCGTTATGTAAACTTCATGTTGACTGTCACTTTAATATGCGGAAGCTCTTTAAGTCCTAGAAACTTATTTCGTCGAATGTTTGAATGAAACATTCAACGAAAAATAATTCTAGGAGTCGAAAATAGACCCATAATATCTACGTATACTTTAATCATATTCCACGGCTTCCACTATTAGACATATGCATAATGCATTGTATTGCACCTGATCGGATATTCCGCTTCAGTTAACTCTACGTCATAGATACTCAATTTCCTCAATTTATTCCGAAACTCGCGCATAGTTCAGAACGACCAGCCATTTTCGAGTTCGAATTTCAAGTTAAACTATCTCTTCTACCTGCACCACGCCTGGCATTCCATTCCCGGTTTTTGGCGATCGTACGTTAACATAGGATTTGAGTAAGCCTCGAAAGTGGATCTTCCGGATATCCAGTTCGATTCGAGTTCCATTGCGTTTAAAAAGTTGAGAACTGATACTGACAGTTGTAGTCTTTTGTTTGCGGCGGATCGAAAGACGGCGCGCTGCGGGATCTAGTTGTCCTTATTTTCGCGATGTCTCTCTCTAATTCAATCACATTGAATAGAGTTTACAGATAGTATTTTGGTGCTTACTCTGTTTTTAGGATTGCCGAGATGGCCGCTTGAAAAGCGTCTGCCAAAGGTTTTAGTGCCGTCCTGACCTTTTTTCAATTCGCTAGGCAATTCAGTGTATAATTTACGAGGACATAGAATTAGATGAAGCACTTGTGTAGTTAAGTTGAACATTTGGTCCTTCGAACCAGACCCTAAGTCACATATGTTCATATTAATACTGTTTTGTAGGTAGTGTTTTATCCTTTAGGTAAACACTTATTCCCGGACGATCGTATGAATTATGTGTATAGCAGGAAGCTATTGGATTAGGTAGCTTCACATATTTCGTTATCGTGCCAATATTTGGAGAAGGGCTTATTAGTTTTTGCTGCGCTGTCGAAGTCGCAACAAATATCTACTTCTGAGCTATAGGATTTGTACAATTTTTGTAAGACTATTAAATTATATTTTATTTCGATAGTCCTTGCTATAAGGATCTAAGAGGATCTGCAGAATCTGAAGGTCATTCATTTTTCTTTACCATGGTGTTTCCAAATTGATTTTTTTTTATTGACAATTTGGCAGTTGTCATTAATGGTGGCTGGAGAGATCTAAGCCTTCGAAATTAAAAAAAAAAATATCGTTGATGGTTGGCACTTGTCAATTATCACATAGGACCATCTTATCTTAATAACACATCACTAATATCGATTCCAAAAAAGATAATATAAGTCGTGGGAACATGATCATGTGTACACGATGCATGCCTATCTCTCTATACGCCCTCATCTCCTTAACGAGGCAGTTATTCGAGCATCGCTTCCTGCTCCATACTTTACTGTATGAAGACTAGTTATCAATAATCTTTAATAACTGGTCCGTTCGTTGAGAAGTATTCGCGTATCCCGTGGGAAATTGGTTTAGCGGGATATGTTTATCTTAAGGTAAATCTTCAGCATCATCTGTACGATATTTTACATAGAAAACTACCATTAGTCTCAGACATATTAAAATGCATAAAGTCGATTATAGCTCGACGTGTTTCGAACCGGTACGCGATTCATCATCAGGAGAGCCGATCAGTCGCGGCGGCAGCCAACCGAGCATGTCCAGTGACATTCGACTTCTACGACGTGAGTAAACCCGTTTATGTATTTTGATTCATCGGTACGATGTTGTTTTTTATTTACTAATTAAAGCTGATACAGTTCTCCGAAAAACTGTTCATTTTTGTTTCACTTTTTTTTCCTCGTATTTGTGGCATTAGATTAGAGCAATCTTAAATTGCCATGCGTAGTTTATTTTGTACTTGCTGTGTAAATATTTTCTCTCCCTGTAATATAAAACGGTAGAGAATTGTGTGAACATCCCTGTAGTTTTACCACATTTTATAAAAAAAAAAAAAAAAAATTATACAAGTCGCATTTAGGTGAGTGATGAAATTAAATAAATATAATGAATATAAATATAAAGGGACATCTTACACAAATCGACCTAGTCCCAAACTAAGCAAAGCTTGTACTTCTTGTAATGTACTATATATTATGACGACATATACAATACATATAATTATAAATAATTCGAGTTCATCACACCAATATTTGCTCTGGCCGGGATTCGAACCCAGTACCGCCGGCTCAATAGGCAGGTGCACTATAAACTGCGCCATCCGCGTCGTAAATGCGACGTAATTCACGAACGTTTACATTTACAGCGACAGCACTTTGCAATGATTGCTCGTCAGTGGTTATCGCATAGATCTAATGAATGAGTCTTTTGTACTACTACTGTACCTAATATTCTATTGTTAGATTAAAAAAAATATATTTTTTTTCTGTCGGAAAAGCTATTAATTTAAGTTTCCAGACAAAAGCTGTCAAATGTTGGCAACAAATATAGCCTTTTGGCGGAATTCTGATTCAGCGATATTTGTCGGCGAGGGCTAAACGCCGGGGAGACCGGGGACAATGGAACATGACCGGCGTGAGGCAAGAGAGGAGAGCGGGTACTGAAGATACTCATATACACATTGGCATCTGCTGTTCTGTATGAATGAAGCAAAATACTTAATTTGAATTCAAAAATAAACGTTTTGAAATAGATTTAACTCGTAATGTTACAAATATTTATGTATTTATGCTGAATTCATGTACTTTTAGATTTTAGAAAAGGGGACTGTGGTACATAATAACATGAAAACTTCTCATGTCTCCTCTGGTCATATATGTCAGTGAACTCAGGCATGTAAAAGTGGTTTATAGAATAAAATGTATTAATTTATTATAAGTGCACTATGTAAAATGTACCTATACACCAGGGTAAGAGTTCCCGTTTCTCGTCACTATTCCATCATTCCGGGAGGGCATAAAATTGATTGGCATAATTAATTGTTTGTCATAATTTTAATTTTTCTCACAAACGGTTAACATTTCAGGATTGTTGTAAAACAAGTCTGACGTAACCTAAGCTGAATGAGTTTTACTTGTACAGCAAATACTTTAGAATTGCGCTAACGATTTGCCAATCAATTATATGCCAGCCAATAGGGGCCCACTAGAATCGCTTTCACCTGTGACTTGTGACAGCCACTCTATTTTTAAGCTCGAATCAACCCATATCGGTCATCTCGTCACTTGCCGGTGCATTCGGCGGACCGAGTTTCCGGTTGCGCGGGATTCGACATTAATGATACGGGTTCCGTAACGCTATTGGGAAATTTTAGGTACATACTCCATAGTAGGGCCCCATAACTGGGTGGAACCGCGACATACGCATGATAGCGGATAGGTTATGGGGTTCAATGACTAGTCAAATGACAACATCAGAAACTGAAATAGGTTGGTATTTTGAAATTTTGCAGTTCTGGAAAATTAAAAATTACATGAACGGATAATTAATACAGAAATAAATGACAGTGTCATTAACAGGTAGGACACGTCAACAGATTATATTTATAAATATGCAAACCAGTTTCAGTCCTTATAGTAAGCTGCACAATAATTGTGACAGAGTTTAGTAATAGGTCCCATTACTAAACAATGACACTGTTATAAACCACGCTTAGGAACTAAACGTTTAAACTAAAATAGCAGTTGTTTACGGTTGGCCATTGTAATAATAATTCCATAATCTCTCTCTTCCTGACTTGTCCCATACCTTCCCTTTCTTGTCACTCCACTTCGCCCTATCCCTGACGTAATAATTGCACAATAAAATGATAAAAAGTGCAATAAATGTTTATTACGTCGACTTACAGCAATAGGTACAGTGAAGAATGCAATAATAGTTGGCAAATTTGACATACGAGTGCGAGAAAATATAAAATTCATATGTACTTACGTTAAGAAGCAAATACGCAGGCATAAAGTATGTAACAGCCACCAATAAAAATCTAACGGCAAAGAAAAAAGAAGACAGTAATCAACATATTCCCGGACATAGAACTATTATGAAAATTGCATCCGACCTGTGGCACAGACCAAACTAAAAAAAATCTAACCAAGCCGACATTAGGCATTTGCCGTTATTTATAAAAACTATAAACGTTCGGCTGTAGACAGGGTGACAATGACGATAAAAATCGTCGTCCGCGGACGAGCTGCCGTATCACGCGAATCCTAATTTACGTCTTTTAACGCACTGTCTGTGAACGTATAGTCTGGCAAAAAAGAGTAGAAATTAAAAAGTGGCAATACCGTAGTGACGTCCCTTTCTAATCCATCTAAGGAAAAGGGGACGGCACTACAGTATTGCCACTTTTTAATTTCTACTCTTTTTTGCCAGACTGTATTAAGGTCTTCAGTCGATAAATAATAACCACGAATTGACAATAGTATAGTTAAAGATATCGCTAATGATATTCGAATAAGCGTCTCGATTTAGTTATTGTTCGGTTCCTTACCATGCGTTTACAGTGACCGTATTCGCTAGCGACAGCGTAAACGATTTGTACGGAGAATAAGACGGCGCCCCTAGTGGTTACTTTGTAGAATACAGTGCGACACAAAAGAGTAGAAAATAAATGAGGGCGCCACTTCTTTCGCAACTGTCACATTTTTGACGTAAAGTGCTTGAATATGGTAACAATTTTGTATGAAAAATTTTAGTTCCTTTTTCATCCGTTTTCTACTCTTTTGTGTCGGGCTGTACAATTCTCCATACAAATCGTTTACGGGGTCGCTAGCGAGTACTGTCACTGTAAACTCATGGTGCGGGTACATAGCTACCTATACAAGTTGAAGGTAACATGATCGACGTCCAAATATGTAATAACATCAGCCTCAAAAGATAATAAAACTTCCAAAAGCTTTATACGGTTGCCGCTCAGCAGATCTCAAATCTTTTAATATCGGGGGGCTTCCAACGTTTCCGGGGCCGCCACGTGCCTTTGTTTTTGATATCTCGACCAGAAATTATTGAGTTTTTGTCAACGCTAAACGAATGAGGGGGATATGGCGACCGTAATCCGATTTTAAAGGCTGTGGCACACTGTGAGTCTTAAGTCATGAAATATTGTCTTTTTATTCTAGGTAAGGGGATTATTTGAGCCTATATCTATCTATACATCTCCTTTACGTGTACCCGTGTAATTAGTTAAAACACAAATGTATAATGTAATTGTTTTAAGTATGATTTACGAAAAAATGACTTACTGTTGAGTTTCTTTCCGCTTTCTTCCACACAACAGCGGTCTCCTCTTGCGAAATGCCGGTAGATTCACAATATGACTTGTAAAAGTGCCCCTGTGGCCTACTTACCTACTGAATAAATTATTTCATTTTATTATTTCATTTCTTTAATTGATAAAATATATCAACTTAATTTTAATAAAAAATTAAAAACTTTGACATGTACAAAACAACCGAACGCGGCCACAGTTCATACGGAGGTTGTCAATATTGGAAACAGATAAAGAGGTTGAGGAAGTAATACCACTGCTAATTTTTTGATACAAATCGAGGTTTCGTTTTCATCTTTCAAAACAACCAATATTTATGAAATTCTATGAACTAAATGGGAAGGATTCTGTGTCGATCCGTCACAATTATTGCGCTTCTTATTATGAAATTTGTGTATTAGGTGTCTGTCATTTGGCCAAAATTCCGCCGCAAACGGCCGCTTTAATATACACAAATTCTATAATTGTTTGCCAAAAAATTTACACGGTCTAGTACAGAATATTATTTCCTTGTGAAATGTTATTTTAATAATTACTATTGGATTAGTGGTTGAGTCGTATGACTTAATATTAATAAAAAAAAAGATGTCGTTACAAAAAAAGAGTACATTTTCATGAAATAAAACAACAAACTGTGTTATTGTTGGGAATAGCTGACGCTATGGAATACTAAAAATTTTGATTAATCAAAAGATACGTTTGGTAAAATGCTCCGCATGTATTACAGCCTTTATGCTTTCACGTCCCATTCCAAGATTTTCATATTTGGAACGTCATTTAAAATGGCTTTTGGATGTCTTTTAATCGCAAATGCAATTTTTTGTAACATCTGTGCTTTTTCATTTATTTTCACTTCGTTAAAATTCTAAATTTAAATTGGGGAATCCTTGCAGGGTATGAAAAAGAAACAAAATGTAATTTATGGTGAATTGGTGATTTTTAGGATCCTCTAACGTTCCCTTGAAGCTGTGAAAAAATCCAACTTCTACATTAACGTGAAAAAAAGATACGGCCGTTTATGTCGCAAAAAACGTACATTTCGACACTCTCAAGGGAATCATTAGAACTATGAAATTTAGCAAGTAGTATCGTCACATACTACAAATACTTATAAAAATCTGAAAACTATACATTTGTAATAAAACCATAAAAAATATAGTCCTTTTCAAACATCATATTTAGGTATTTGGCGAACTCGGTTGCGTTAAGTTTGCACCTCGTTTTTATGCAGCGCCAATCAGGTGCAAATTTAACTCAACCAGGCCAATTAAGATGGGATAAGTAAAAGTTTGTACGGATCCCTCGGTGCGCGAGTCAGACTCGCACTTGGCCGGCTTGTATCTTTCGTAATTATTTTTGTTCATAATGCACAGTCATAATATTCATTATTCATTATTTTTCATGATCTTTATTGTATTACATTTTGTATTTACCCCGAAGTGAAATTTGATCATTTTATTATTGGGTTCCAGTAAAAACTATCCCCAAGCCACCAATTCCAAAATCATTGTTGATTCGGACATGCGAAACCCAGCACGAATTCGCTAGCAAAATAAAAAGCGAATAACCGGGGGCTAGCGGGCGATAGCGATCTTCTAATACGGGTAATGGAAGACGACGTTCGACTCTGGCGATTTTCCGGGCCGTTTGCGATAGACTATCGCTTCGCCCGTTCGGTATTACGCCATTCGGCGATATGATGTTCAGAGGGTACGTTTTGGAGCGGTAAGGGGTTATGATAAAAGTAAATGTTATTGTTTATGTTCTTTAAAGTTTAGGTAATAAGCAATGTTTCAAAGTTTTGCTACTCAATTTTCTTAAAGCTAGCTTATATTATACAGCAGAAAAAACAACCCTACAGTATATGTTTATTTTGCATGACAGCTAGGTACAGGAAAAATACTCAAGAATCTCCCTTTCCGTGTGTGGGTGTGCGAATATATGATAGAATAATATTTCATATTTATATACATAATTCAGAAAATAAACTTACACCGCTTGATTGTGTATTTTACCTACTATTTTTTGCCGTACATAGGTACTTCATATTATGTAATCTTGAAGGTAGATTCTACAGAATATTAACTAGCGTGTATCAAAGAATATTCATAGAGTTGACATTTTAAATATAGGTACAAATTACACATAAAAAATATGTCTATAACAAAATATGTAGGTACCTATATTGTATCATGAAACTAAATCTAAAACTAAACTATGTCTAAAAATAGGCCCCGTGGCATACCAAAGACGCTGGCAGCATTACCTCGCTGTATTGCTATACTAAGACGCTGAGCGAGGAAGCTGCCAGCCCTTTGGTCGCTCGTGTTGTCGACGAGCCGTTTAGACAGTTCCTTCAAAAGAAATCTAGCGCTTGGACCCATCGGGCACAGGGTTTCGATATCAAATACGGAGAGAAAATTGAGAAGAGAAGAGAAGAGATATTGGGCGCCGAGACCCCAGTATTTGAGTTCTTTTGCGATTTATATGAAATGCTTACCAGGAAAGTTCCTTGCACAGAGAGGCGACTGTCATCCCTCTAAATCTGAAACAAAATAAAGACAATATAATAAATATATTATGATGTCTTCAAAGTCTATTACATCCCACATCCGATCTCTCATAGCGTGGAGACATTCCCGTTATTGGATTTGTACTCCCACACCACCACCGACTATAAAAGTCTGGTTCAACGCAGCCTAAGTCAGTTAAAAAAAAACACACCTCTGGGTCGTTCTCAAAAAATTTGCACCGCTGCGTTAATTTTGCATTTTTTTTTAAGTTGCGATTTCTTATTTTATTTTTCATAGAATCGCTAGAAATATATTCAGACAATTAATATCACGTCGAGGGAAGTAGTTAAATTGAATATCTTTGAAGATATAGGTGTTTGAAATTTTAGGTCGACAGGTGAAAGACATCGATGTCAGGTAAACGACATTTGTTACCAAGTTATCGACAATGCGTGCAGGTTTGCGACAAATATGTTCCAACTTAACTGAATTTGTTAGCAGGTTAACGAAGACGGTTGCAGGTAAATGACATTTTAAATAAAACCTACGTTGAACTGTCAACTAGTGCTTTTTTGATTGTTTTTATTTTTATTTTTTCCTTATGTTAGCAATTTGCATAAAGAAAACAAGCATTTAATTCTCATCTCATAGGTCATTTCTCAGGAGGTTTTTTGAAGCCTGTACAATCCAGAAAGGTCATAACCGGCAAAAAGATGCAAAACTCAAGCATACCCACGTGATTTTATAAATTTCTTATGAAGGTTCAACAGCGAATCATTTAAATAACGTTTCTGCATCCTAATGCTGCTTCTTTTGAGATATTGTTTCTTACCCGCTGAGTTACCTACTGCTGTTTTTGTCATCTTCGAGGAATTCCTTCACATCTCATTACCAGAAAGCCTTCGGCTGCGTTAGGTTGGATTAGCTATGGGAGGTATTGTCTGAAGCTGCCAGCACATCTGGTAACACTTTATAAAGCCTTTACGAGCCTGGATATGGAATGGTGACGGTAGGAGATGTCACAACATACAAGAACTTTAAGTTCCGGAAAGGGATGCATAATATCCCCAATACTATTTAACAGATATGGAGCCCTTGAAAGGTACGTGGTAGACATCGCCTATTTTGCATCAGCCGAAGCAGAAGTGACCCAACTTTTGGAATGAGTCAAAACAACCAGCCTCAGAATGGGTCTCGATATTAATAAAAAAAAGACCGAGCTGATGATAGTAGACCATTTACTAGTCGACAAAGTACTAACCTTCTTCAAGAGTTTGAAACTGTTGATTACTTCCAGTACCTTGGCTCCATTGTCACAAATAGAGGCACATGTAAACCAGAGATTCGCAGACGAATCGGAATGCCCAAAACAGCGATAACCCAACTCGGCCAAAATATAGAAAAATAGAAACATCCCTAACCGGACTAACATGCACCTCGTCTGTGCACTTGTCTTCTACATATTTCTTTATGGGGCTGAGACCTGGACGCTCGAAGCCGCTGACAGGCAGAGGATTGATGCTTTCGAAATCTGGTGCGGGCGCCGCCATCTAACGATTCCTCCTAAGACACCTTATAAGTAAAATGGAATACTCAAACTAAGCTATTTCGGTAATATATATGTTTTTATAACAACGAAACATGAGTTGAGACATGGCGAGTGACCGATAAAACCTGGTTTTTAAATAATTTTGTATAAGTGTTTAAATAATTGTCGTTCGCCTGCCGTATGTGTCGTTCACCTGTTTTTTTATAGACAAGTGAACGACATACAGGATATGGACAAAATGACAGTTATGTCATCAAAACAAATAAAGTATTTCGTTGATGAACTGCATATATATACACATAAAAGTAGACCATACTTTACGCGTTATAAATTAAAATGAATGCAATAGTACACGCGTCAACCAAAATATGGATGGCAGAATATAGACTACATACCCATTACAAACTCCCGCTCGCGTAAGTGTATGTATTATATTTTTTTAGTGGAGCACACTGACGACTTGTCACTCGGGACAGTGATAGGTGGCAACTGAAGGTCTCGATTTATGCGGGGTGAGGCAGGGGAAACGAAATAGTAGTCGCACAATTGTAATGTTTGTCTCATGACAAGTGAACGACAAAAAATGGCGTGGACAAACTTAAATTGCAAATAATTCGCAACATAAGCATAGTATTATTATTCAATATGGTAGTATTCAATCCTCATCATATATGAAAATAAAATGGAGTACTGAACTTAAGCTAAGTCGGTAATGTATATGTTTTTATTACAACGAAACATGAGTACCTCGCGTTGGGACACGGCAAGTGACCGACAAAACCTTGTTTTAAATCGATTTTTTGTCTATTAATATACTTTAGTTTCTTTTAAAAGCATTTGGCCTCTATGTAAAAAGTGTCTATCGATATGTGGTGATAATTGGATATTTAAAATAATGCAGTGTAAAAAACTTCTTCTAAGACAAACCTGTTGACAGGTGGCGGTGCAAATATTTTGAGAACGACCCCTCTGTCATATCTTTGTTTGGTGACAATCGCCCGGTGACAACTAAAACTCACAAGTTTCTGTCACTGCTCTTCAAAAGCTCGTATTTAGTAAGTAGATTGACACTCAGATACGAGCTTTCTTTTAGGTATTTGTCATTTAGTGAATTTTGGTTGTCAACAGTACCCTTTACCATAAGTTAACGTGACCGTACTCGCTAGCGACAGCGTAAATGATTTGTATGGAGAATAGTACAGCACCCCTAGCGGTCACTTTGTATAACTACAATTCTTCATACAAATAATTTACGGTCGCTAGAGATTGCAGTCACTGTACTCATGGTGAGGGTACTGATGAATGTATGATCAATGTTTGTAGCATAATATTGTATTTTCAAGTATTCAATACAACAAGATATATTCATGGTTAGAATTTAATTTTATTGTAACAATAACAACTACATTGAATATAATTTATAGTACCTACAAATTTAAAGCAATACATTGCATTAGTTTAAACTGTACTAGTTTTTAATGATACATGAAATACATTTTCAGCATATTGCACTTGAAATATACATTAACATGTTATTATAGAATTTACTAATGATTCAAATTATAGTCCATGTTTGTCTTTTACGCACGAGTGTTGTTGACGCAAATAATTGTTTGTTAATTGGAAAATACCATTTAATACGTAATTATGTATAAATATCAGAGATCAATCGGCGGATTCAACTCGGATGGGCAGCGTTCGGGAAACTGCGAAGTGTCTTCTCGTCCAACATACCTCAGTGCTTGAAGACGAAAGTCTTCAACCAGTGCGTATTACGGTGATGACCTACGGAGCCGAGACGTGGTCTCTAACTATGGGCCTTTTAAGGAAGCTCAAAGGCACTCAGCGAGCTATGGAAAGAGCTATGCTCGGGATTTGTCTACGAGATCGAATCAGAAATGAGGAGATTCGTAGACGAACCAAGGTCATCGACATAGCAAACCGGGTAAGCAAGCTGAAATGGCAATGGGCGGGGCACGTAGCTCGAAGGACCGATGGCCGTTGGGGCAGAAAGGTTCTCGAGTAGAGACCACGTACCGGCAAGCGCAGTTTAGGACGACCACCCGCAAGGTGGTCGGACGACCTGGTTAGAGTTGCGGGGACTCGCTGGATGCGGGTCGCTGCTATCCGGCCCATGTGGCAATCTATTGAGGAGGCCTGTGTCCAGCAGTGGACGTCCTATGGCTGAAATGATGATGATGATGATGACTAAAATATAAGACGATTGGCGTGGTGGTAACTAGTGCAGCTGTGCCTACTGAGTACGGTCTTGGGTTTGAACTTGTTTCTCGGTCATGGATGTTTTCTGGATGTATTTTTATCGGGTCTTCCCGATTCTTGATTCGTAGAATAATTTTTGACAAATGTTTCATTCCGTAGAAAGCATTTTTCTTGCGTTGTAAACTATTTAAGATTGTTATAAAACAAACCAAAGTAGATGACTAAAAATGAATAAAAATTCTGCGAAACGATTTTTCGGCGGAACTATACATTCTAGAAAACAAGAGACGGAATCGAACCCGGTACCTCTGGATCGCCTGGTGCGGTGGTGTGTGCCAAAAATTAAACATTACATGTTTCATAATTCTATCTAATATTTAATATTTCATGGCGCATCAGAACGTACATGTGAATCCAGCCTAAGAATAGGCTCATACACACGAACAGACAGACATCGAACAAGTTCCAACTGACGCTTTAATTATAGGCTAGTCAAATCTCCCGGCGCCGCCCGTAATGGACATCCGAAGGCGCTGAACCGACGCCTTTGGGACCAGGGCTATTCCTAGTTCGAAAATCTAAGTTATCGTATCGTCCTGGTCAGTCGAATAGAAATTAACACGGGAGCGAGAGAGACGATGCTATATGAATTCGAATTGAGAACCGAAGTAACCACTGAGCTGTCGTTGCATTGTCCGATGCATATTATAGGCGCATCTAATTGACTGCTCAACTCTAGCATTTAGGGAGTGAAACTGGTGATTAGGTTTCAATATAAACACAATAGCTGCGCCGCCGGTGTTATCCGCTCATCCCACGGGAACACCACATTTTTCGGGATAAAAAGTAGCCTATGTGTTAATCCAGGGTGTCAGCTGCCTTCATACCAAGATTGATTAACATTGGTTCAGCCGTTTGAGCGTGAGGAAGTAACAAACATATACATAGACACACTCACAAACTTTCGCCTTTATAATATAATGTGATTTTATGAGCCACAAATGGAAACAGGAAGGTACCTATTTGGCTCGGTTCAAATATGTGGCGTTAACTTTCTTTGCAACAATCAATTTGAAACGATTGTTGCCATGTCAAAAGTCACAGGACCAACTTTACCGCACTAGTGATTTGCGGTAGATTACCAACCAGCTATGCAAGCAGCATCAATTAGAACCAAGGACTGGAAAGAAAAATGCCTGTTTCCCAACAAATACATTCAGAATTCTGATGATATTCTTTATTATGGGCTTACAAGATATATGTACTTACGGATAATACATAACAATTCTTATTTTTATTTAAAAGGGAGTGGATACCCGATACCAAAATATTTGAACGCAGAGTCAAGATCCGCAGAACACTTTAGGTCGATAACAGGTTTTTCTTTAGGCCAATCTGAGCCAAATATCGCGATAGACCCGATTATGTATGTTTTAATTTTGTGGCTTAAGAGCTCAAATGTATCAACATTGTTTATCTTTGGCTCGTAGGTCTTGCGGCACTAGACGTAACACCTTTTCTCTTTAGTTCCTTTGTTACGTTGGCCAAAGTAAATACAGCAATGATCGCATTGATCGGCCTACGCCGTGTCGTACAAAGGTTCAGATTTATCTAGTGATGGGAAAAAGTGAGAGTTTTAACCGTGGGCATAACACTTAGCATTACGAAATATTGACATTGACAAATACTGTCAATACCACACGAGTAAGACAGCACGTGTAGCATAACTTTGACACGCAAGTCTTTGCTGCGCGACACATACTATCTGTCACTTTCCTGTCTATACTGTGCGAAAAAGACAGGTGACGCTAAATCGCGTGAAAAGTGAAGTCACGTCAAGATATGCTAGCCCCGCTGGTGACGCTAGGGTTGCCAGATCGAATAACCCTATTATCGGGAGAAATAACATTTTTTTCGGTATTTTCTGATTTTGGTCGGGAGAAACAAAAATTTAATCACATTATAAGGTAAATAATATTTAAAAAACGTCCATAAAATATAAAAAATAACATAAAATGGTCTTCTCATTATTATAATCTAAATCTATAATCTACAAAAATGTATTAAGGTGATTTATGTATAGTACTTTTGGAAACATTAGTAAGTAAAAAATACATCTATTACAATTAACATATAGGTACAAAGGTGAACTTATCCCTATAAGGGATCTCTTCCAGTTAACCTTTGAGCAGTTGAGTGAGTACGAGAAGAAGATAGACAAACTAACACCGTGTACAAAAAGGTATTAAAAATAATAAGACTACTAATAATTACACATATAAACTATTAATACAAACATACATATACATATATACATACATACATACATACATACATACATACATACATACATACATATATACATACATATATACATACATACATACATACATACATACATACATACATACATACATACATACATACATACATACATACATACATACATACATACATACATACATATATATATATATATATATTAGCAGTGGTATTTCCTTTTAAAATTATAGTTTCAAAAAATGAACTTGTTTTTCGGGAGATTTTTTACTTTGTCGGGAGTCGGGAGGACAAGACGCCAAATCCCGACCATCTGGCAACCCTAGGTGACGCTGAGTCGCGCGAGAAGCGAATTTGCGGCAAGATATATGCTACCCCGCGGGTTGTCGAAGTGGGTATATACCTAGTTTATCGCCACTTCGGAAATCTCTCAGAGATATAAGTATATAGAATTAGGGCCCACTCGTGTGCTTCAGTCTTTGTCTATAATTGCGGCCATTGCGGGTTTCGATCGTCTTTGCGTCGCTCTAATTACTGCTGTTATCGGAGTCTATGAACCGGATTTCTATCAACTTGAATTATAGTGAATACGAAGACTGACTGGGTATAATGTACTTAACAAAAGACGGCAGCCCTTTTTTATTGTTTTATCGCGTTATATTACAAAAAGCTCGAGTTTTCTGGCTCGGATTGGCACCAGCGTGCCATATTGGCACATTAAATGCCTCGACATTATTTTTTTTATACTATGGCGGTGGCAAAGACGCGTGTGGCCCGCCTGATGTTATTAAGCAGTTACCACCGCCCCTGCGATGCTAGGAGCATCACACGCGCGTTGACCTACCTTTAAGAACCTATTTACTCCCCTCTTGTATAAATCCATACTGTAGCCCCCGCGGAAAACCTCGGCAGGGAGCTCGTTCCACACGCGGAGCGTTCGCGGTAGGAAATTCCTCTGAAACCGCACAGTTCTCGAGCATTTAGGCTCCAGTGTGTGATGATGAACACCCTGCCGATGGCGAGCAGTGCGATTGTAGAATGTAGCCTTGGGCATCATGTAGATATTTGATGCTTCTACAAAAAGCCAAAACAAAATTGTTCAAATCGAACTGCATGTTGCCCTGAATGCATGTAGAAAGACGTGGGAACGACGCGGTGCTATTAATAGAGCGATAATAAAAGAGCGTTCGTTTGTCATTCGCAAATGAAAGACCTGCTCGTAATGGCGCTGAGTGGAATGAAAGAACTATTTTTCTTGTGCCACTTGTACGTGTCTTGACTGTACATATTTAATCTTGTGAGAATATGAATTATATTCCAAAGACTAGTCCATAATGCCGAAAGCACTCAACATTTCATACTTACGTTTTACTTAGGGTTGATCTGATGGTTAAGATAATGTTGAAGATAGACCACGATTCTAGAGCCTATTAACTTTTGCGTTAAAACGTTTTGGTCGTAAGACGCTGAATTTTCGGACACTGGTACGAAAATCAAACAACTACTAAATTACAATAATTATGCATAATTAGTTGATTTGATACACCGAGTTGGACGTGCACATTGAAAATAGGTAGTATTTAATTAATTTGAAATAATGAACATTTAAAAACTGTATTTTTAAAATTAGTGATCAAATTTGGTTCAGTTTGAAAAGTCGAATCTGTATTTTTATTTATTGCTCCTACTGCGGGCACGGGCCACACTAGGTATATGGTGAATGTAGTTTTTTTTTTTTATATAATGTAATGTTACTTATAGTAAACAAGAATGTGGACGTCATCTCAGACCAACGGGTAGGTGGAGGAGTTGGGGTGGTTGGAGTAGCGCTGCCCCCTTTTCACGCTAAATAGGCATGTTGGATGTCGACTTGCGGAAAATGCCCAGCGCAACTAACTAACTAACTAAGGTAACTAAATTCAAAACAGCATTGAGCATGCACAAACGTCATCGACACAAACAACATCTACAAAGGATAATGGGTTTTGCAAAAGGCAGTAGGCGTTAGGTTCCATGACACGGCCTTCAGAGATGCATGATGTCACTAACAGGACAAATGTAGAATTTAAATGATAGGTCTTAGGATCTACCCGAGCTTTCAAATACGTTAGATAGATACAAATAGGAAAAAACAACGTTTGTTTTTACACAAAAAAATCTCAAACAGCCCTCCTCAACAAAAAAATAACGCGGTCTGGGAAAACATAGTCGGATACAAATATATTTGTAACACAACCCTTTTCATAACTTCCATGAAACGTATATTTCTATCAAATAACACACAGTTATAGAACAACATAAAATAGTAATATGTACCACTATTTGTTATATTCCGTATTAATTTTCGCCATATCCAGCCGGCTACGGCTCAATACAATAAGTATCATAATTATGTCTCCATATCATAAATCCTTGATTTTATTGGATGCGTTGACAAACAATGTGACTGGGAAATTATATCCTTTTTAGGGTTCCGTAGTCAACTAGGAACCCTTATAGTTTTGCCATGTCCGTCTGTCCGTCTGTCCGTCCTCGGCTTAGCTCCGTGATCATAAGTGCTAGAAAGCTAAAATTTGGTATGAGTATGTGTATGTATTACGCCGACAAAACGGTAAAATAAAAACTAAAAAAGACATTTTTTTTTCGCGTACCTCCCGTACTTCTAAAGAGGGGGTGGTTTTTTTTTTCATTCCTACACTAGTGTGTGGGGTGTCGTTGAATAGGTCTTTTAAAAATAATAGGGGTCTTTTAGCATAATTTTTTGATAAAGTCAGCAGTTTTGTAAATATTTGCTCGGGAAATCCAAAAAATTGTGTCCCCCCTCTAACTTCTCTACCACGGGTCAAAAAATTATGGAATAATTCATGAAAATGAGGCCTTATTAGTACTTTCAATGAAAACTATATTGAATAAAATCGGTAGAGCCGTTTTTGAGTTATCGCAAAATTTCATAATTTTCTTCAAAATTACGTAAGTGCCGCGCGGGGTTCTTATACTTCGAACGTTACACATATTAGTTAAGTGCCATACTGCATTAAAACATTTCGCTCAATCTGGCGCGTATAATCGATAACTTCCAGAAGGTAATATGTAATTACAGTTACTTTGGCGTTTACGACCTTTTTATAGAGCTTGAAATCTTTCTCGTAATTTAAATTTTATTTTATTGTCTATTGTGAAGGATGGGCAACTACGGAACCCTACACTGAGCGTGGCCCGACATGCTCTTGTTTCATGAAAGGTTGGCGATGTTGAGTTTATTGAAAAAAAAAATCTGCGAAGTGTAGTTTATGGTCAGTTGAAAAAAGAAAAACCTTGTCGGCTCGTTTTGCTCGAAAATAATTATGTATGGAACTGCTTTTTTTTAACTGCTTAATACACTTTCATATAGAAAGGCAGCAAAGCAAAAATTAAGTTTTGACTATTATATTGGCTTAATAAGTAAAACTTATCTGTACTTATTTTGATTTCTGGCATATTTTATTGAGAAAAGCACTGTTTTTTTTCAGGCTAAAGGGCAATTTTTAGCTTCGTTTTAAATTAAACGGACGCCCAATGTCCAGCAATTGCCTACTTTCCTCGCTTCAACGATTAATGTAAATATACAATAATCCGTAACACATGGGCAAAAAGCATACAATACTTATTGCGAGACATACTGTCATTGCCAGGCGTGTCAATAAGAAGTTAGAGGTCTTTGCACCTCCCACCCGCTCTCATGATCACGTATCGACAATTTTTCTTGTAGCTTTAAACTGGCTCACAATGTAGGTACGTGACATTTGAGGAAAGTTACTTTGTAGGTTTATCTAAGGGTGCCCTTTACCTCGAGTATTCTCTAATGTATCAATAAAAACCACTCAATAAATTGTTATATTATAAGCGAATACTACCTCACCTTAAAATTGCAGAATTGCATTTAACAAAGGGACTACAATAATGTATGTAAGCTACAATTAATTTGCAATTTGTAAGCTACAAAATATTTCCGTAATCGGTTCATAAATGAGGGAGTTGTTACCGAGGGTAACAAATATTACAAAAAAACAGAAATGAGAACCTTCTCATTTTTGAAGTCGGTTGAAAAAAACCAGCTTTGATAACTAGGCTTGGGACTTTTCACTGCTCGCCGTGGTTGTCCAATCCATGGAGTCGTCATATGATAAAAAAATATTCAAAGTAAAAGTATGTATTTACACAATATTTTATAAACAAAAAAACACGCTACTCTTTTGAGTAGTACTCATACTTGTAGTAGGTATACAAAATAAACTGAAACAAATATTAAGTAACAATAACAAAAAAATGTCTTCTTCAAGGGCAATCCTCTAGTCGCATAACAACTATTGTCATAATATCGATTGTCATAACACTTAACGCATAAAGTTGCTGCCCATAATTTTTTTTTAGCATTAATTGTACGATGTCATAATTGCCAGGCGTAAAACTATTCATTTTCAATTAAACCAGTAATTATTGTAACGGTCTTCAATCAAAAGTGACAATTTCTAAAGTTCTCAAAATGTTTCTTAATTTTAAGTTGCGAAAAGTTGTCAGTACGAGTAGTCTGTCACAACACAAGTACCTATCAAAGGATGCATAATTTGTGATGTGAAATTACCGATAGATTTATGATAAAATTAATAGCAAACTATAATAACGTGCCCATAAAAAAAATTAACAACATAAATAATGACATTTAATAAAACATTAAATTTTAAGACTTTGACTTTGAATATATTTTTTTATCAAATGACGACTCCATGGATTGGACAACCACGGCGAGCAGTGAAAAGTGCCAAGCCTAGTGATAACTTTGTTGGGCCATTATTATTTATTTATCGTATGGTATATACATACCTATGTGTCAGTAGATTACATATAAAACCGTTGAACCGTTAATCAATAATGTAAAAAAAAACGTAAATGTAATTTCTTCCCCCGATCATTTTCCTATATTGACCCCATTTTTACCACTTCGATTCAGTGGAATCATTGCACGTAAACTCACTTATTTTCGTCATCAAACAGCCTAAATCTCCAGTAAATTATGCCATCAGGAGTCCATGAAATGAGGTCGCATCCCGTTATGACCTCATTATTAAATCCATTTCCACCGTTATGCCGGGGTCCCATAGGTATCAAGGTAACCTCCTCCTTCTTTGCGGCGTCACGCCCGGCCATAAGAAATTTTAAAAAGCTTAGGGTTACCCAGTGAAGTTTGCATAGTCGCAGCTATTATGCATGGCAACGATATTTAATAGCATTAAGGTGCATTAAAATATGCAATATTAAAACAATAATGTGGATAACGTGAATAATATAAATAATAAAAACAATATTAAGGGATAATCTTGCACAAATCGACCTTGTCCCCAACTAAGCGAAGCTTGGATTATGCGTAATAGACGACGATATATAAATACATGTATAGATGACCCAGGAAAAAATATTCTAGTTCATCACACAAATATTCTGCGCCAACCGCGTCGTCAATACGATACCAAGAAATCGATTACTAGTCAAAGTATCTAAAAAGTACCTCGTTTTGTAGCTTTTGAACATTCTATCTTTCGTTGTAAGACGAGTCATCGTGTTAAATTATTATAGCAACATAATAAACTACAAGAATATGAAATAAATAACACTTGATCATAATTTGATACGAAGCATTTAAGATTCGAGATCAAATTGACAAGAAGCCCTCGAGACTTTTAGTCAAGTTCAAGAATCGCAACTACATAATAATTGTGGTGTTATTATTATATGCTAAAATCCTTCTTTTTTAAACTATACCTATTCCCGAAGCTATATCATATCCCAGCTCAAATTCTCCTAACCAAAATAATTATTGTAGGTTTTACTCAAGTTTCTCAAAATAATTTGACAAAACCCTTTAATATAATACCCTGAGCTACCAGGATCTCATAAGAGCCTCAACCGGCGGCTGCTTGCGGCGACACGCCCCGGTCGCGTCCTTGCATAACGTGCCTCGTTTGCATGCAGTAATGACTAATATGAATTATGGGGACTAATTACATGCAGCTACGTAATATTGCATTCATATTTAAGGTTAATGTCATTGACTATGCGTAACCAAATTGACTTTGTTAGTCGCCTGAAGTAGATATAGAAGATAATCTTACATGAGCTGAACCTAGACCTAAATAAAGCCTTTAATTGGACCAGGGATACATAACCTTATTTGCATACTCGTACTGACACTGTCTGTCGCGTGATATTGTTGGCTTGTTTCTTTTAAATGCCGGAAAAAACAGGCAACACGACAAGCGAAGTCGCAGCTAGATATTCAAGACCTGCAGAAATTGGTTCTGCTATATTTTGGTACAAGCTTTCCATTGCATAATTAATTGTACTAGAGCATGAAACATTGAATGCTGCTTAGTTAATCTCAATGATGTACAAACACAAACTCCTGATAGGACAGCTTCATTAATAAATTAAATCAGCCAAATGAGCCGCGAACTAACCTGAGAGGAAATTAGAAAAACTCCCCAGAGAGCACCCGAGCGACGGTCGGCACCTGCGGGTGAGTAATCAAATCAACGGGACAGGCGCCCCGAAAGAAGAGAGGACTAGTCTACCTTGTATTGAACAAAAGAGCATAATATTATTAGAAGAAAGTGCTCATGATTTGAAATGTTGTAAGAGATGCTTCGATTCGTTGCTAGATTTGAACTCATCCAATCGGACAGATGCCACGTATTTCACGAAAGAAATGGGAATATAGTCTACGTGAAGTAAACAAGCATAATATTATTTACAAGAAAATGTTCATAATGAAAGAATAATGGATGCGTCGATCGATAGCTGGGACACTTATTGAGTTAATTGAAATTCATGATCATTGCTGTTTATTTTGTAGTAATCAAATCAAGTGCAAATAATGAAATCAACGGGACAGAAGGCCCTTAAGAAGAGGGGACTATAGACTATCCTGGATGAAATGAAATAGCATACCAACATTAGAAAAACGGCTCATGATTTTCTTTCATTTACCTACTAGAAGATTACAAATGTGACGAAACATACTTGTCACTGATTCGATTAAAATAATTAAGCAAGATAACTATGTAAATACAGGTAATGCTTCGTTAAAAATGTTTATATTGCAAGCATGTTTCTCTCCTGCAGTTAATAGTTTTGCGCCAAAATCGTACAAAGCATCAATTTCTAGAATTGAAAAATTTGGTTTCCCATAAACCAGAAACATTGTTTTTCAAACTTTTAGTAACTTTGTATTTCAACCTTTTAATACAAGTGAGCTGAGTCTGAATGTTTAAATTCCAAGAGTAATCTGGTGGTTCTGTATCCCAGCAAAAACTCAGTCTCTGACCAAATTTTTGACTCAAACTAATCAGCCGTCCAACTTGCCGACCAAGTGGACACCGAACTAATGCCGCGGTGCCGCGACAAATAGTCCGCCGGATTAGACACCCTGATTAACCCTGCTTTGTTTTGCGATCCTGGTACATTCGCTCACAACGTGCTGTCATGGCGGAACTAATTTTTGATATATACGGTGCAAAAACTGCTGCGTTCCGCATGTCGGTCATTCGGTGGAAAAAATGCATATTCGTGAGATACGTAGCTTTTATGGTATGCTGTAATGTAACTCTCAAAAATATCATCGGAAAATATTACTTGAACTGGTTTTCAAATGCGTTGTTTATGATACCTAGTCGCAAATATTCTAAATTTAAGTTAGAGGATACTTTTTCCCGACTCCCGGTTTTTTATCCCATCACAACCTGTAAAAAATCCCATATCCATGCTAAAAATGCTATAAAAATCTGCAAAGTAGGTCAATTATAGGGTATATATTGGCGGTTGATGAGTTTCAGTGCAGATAAACAGGAGACACCGTTCCACTCCAACCTAGCACTTTTTCTCCCGGCAGCACTGGACATGCAACTAATGTCGCGGTGGCGCGACGGATGGTCGCTGGATTACCCGCGTTGATTAACTAAGCTTTGCTTTGTTATGCACCCCTAGTACCTCACAAAAAATGGTTACAAGCAAACAATGTGGGTACAGGTTTACAGGTAGGGTACAGATGTTGGTTAAATTAATTATTTTCTAGATACAGACATTTAGCCGCTCGTCAATATAAATATAACATGTGAAACGATGACAATAACGATAGCAATCGCTCACGTAGTTGATCCACGGTCCACGGGTTAGATGGTCTGTTTTTGCGCGAGTACTTGGGTTTGAGTAAACCTAGCTCGCTCTTAGCCAATTTCTTCAAATTAGCCAGGCTTCCATGCAAAAACCGCGTCTGGGAACTTAACGGATGTTCCAGGATTATTGTGAAACCAGAACAGAAGAGCAAAGCAGCATGATTAAAGGTTAACGTTAATAGATTTTTTACATTATTTAAATCAACAAAATGTATTTTACTTGAATCAAAACCACAAGAAACCCTTGGTTTACTTCGATTATGTCCAGTCATTGTCACTGTTTGGAATAATCATTTGGGGAAAACTGCAGCATTTTTTTCACGGGCAATTATAAAATAACCTAAGTAACATCTTAAACGGTGACGTCATAGGATCTACAGTTCTACAAAACGAAAGAGTATGCAGGCATGCAATCTTATATAAACAGACGCGAGTGAGTCATTTCGGATGCGCATAATCTGCGATACGGGCAGTTAAGCGGTCGAATTAAACGAATCGGTTTGTCGACCGATACTGCGATAGCCCCCCGCCCGCTTCATGGTAATAGGTACTGTAAAATTTTATGTCACTTAAAAACGGCGATAAAAAAATAACGATGTACGGTGCGGGATCGATTTTGAAATGTAACTTTGGTGTGCAGGAAAGTGCAGTTTTTAAAGGATCTGATTTCCGAATGTAGATAAAATTTGCTGGGTTTTCATTATATTATTATTTTCATTATATATAATTTCGATTTTTGAGATTATGAAGAAGCATATTTTTGACGTTTTTGCATTACTATTCACTTCTTTTTATATTGCCACAACATAGTGCCAGATGGTAAGCAAAAAAGGGAGCCCAAGTCGCAATGGCATCTGACAAGAAACCAATGGTGCCTTCTCAGTTGACACTGTCATGCTGGCTCGACAGATGCTTCTTCACGCTTCGTTTGAAGTCAAACGTTCCACTTTTTAACAGTTAACTTAAACACAACAATCAAAACAAACTAAGCCAATCCTACAAGCGATACAAAAAACTCCTGCACTCAAGTTAAATACTAAATGTAATATACCATAACCAGCTTCAACAGAAATCAATACAAAAACACATCCCACAGAAGACATCCTTCATTCCAGTCTGGGAACCGAGCCCAGGAAATCCGCTGATACCGTTTCTAACTGTACACTATACAATTACAATCTCTGATTGCTTCAATTCTATAATGATTGTGTAACATGCACTACTATCCATTCTAGAACGTAACATGTTCGTAGTCAAATCTCAAGTTTTGTAGCTTTTTCGAGTTGAACAACGGCGTGGAATATCCGCTAATATTTTTCATTCGGCAAGGACTTTGCGGCTTCAACACAAGGTTTGCTATCATTTGGCTTGGTAGCATTATGTTTGTAGTTCTCATAGAACGTCTAGAAGTTTTGGTCTCCGGTGTGGAGAAAGCGGTTTGATATGGGGGATCTTGGATGAATGGTCGTAATTGGGTGTATTAAGAGCCATCAAATGGTCGTCACGATCGGCCCAAGGCGTACATTTTAAAAGTATTGTGGAGCGTAAGGACAGTTTGTGGGAACTTTAGGCAGCCGGTCCATAGAAGCGGTGCGGAGAAAATAAACCAGTCAGACTACATCTTTGCGAAGCCCAAAAGAAGTGCATTTAAATCTGAGGAATGTAATTGGTCCATTTAACACAGTTCGGCTCTAGTGGACAGGCAATCTTAATTAAGATTGTGACAACTGTAAAATGCTACGTGTCTCATAAGTTTACAGAAATCTTTTTTTTGTTTTGATAATTATTCAAAGAATATTCAGTAAATAAGTAATGTATAACTATACGTAGGTAAGTCTTGTTTTAGGGTTTTCTTGGCATTTGCTTGGACATTACCTACGTTATCTTTATATAATTATATCAGATATCAAACTAAACAATACATAAATTATATGTAAAGCTCCAAGCACATATAACAGATTTCCACTAGACTTTAGCTGTAAGTTACGGTTTATTCTGTCAACTGATCAAACATTAAAGAAAGGCCACAGTCTGCTTACATTAGATTTTCCGGCAATGCACTTGTGACTCCTATGGTGTTGCAGGTGTCTATGGGCGACAGTAATCGCTTTCCGTCAGGCGATCCGTTCGCTCGTTTGCCCGCTATGACATTAAAAATTGTCTTTTTTTTGTACACGAATTCTGCAGCATATTGGAGCATATTTATGCTGAGTATCAACATCCTAATTGGGACAGTTTTTTACTTATTCCCTATGGCATTTAGGGGTTTTACTTTTCAATGCAACAAACTTGAACGACACAACAAGAAACTTGTAACGATGGTCCGTACTAGAACTTCAATTCCGTTTTTCTTTGTATGGACAATCCATTGATCCCGGGATTACCCATACAAAAAATCTCGGGATTGGAAGCTCTATTCCTTACATTTCTTCGGGTATATAATGATAATTATCATTATCTATCCCCGACGCGGTGGTAGCCTAGTGGTTAGGGCATGCGACTTTCAATAGGGAGGTCGCGGGTTCGAACCCGGCCCGTACCAATGAGTTTTTCGGAACTTATGTACGGAATGTCATTTGATATTTTACCACTCGCTTTTCGGTGAAGGAAAACATCGTGAGGAAACCGCCTAAGCCCAATAAGGCCTAGTTTCCCCTCTGGGTTGGAAGGTCAGATGGCAGTCGCTTGCGTAAAAACTAGTGCCTACACCAAATCTTGGGATTTAGGTAGCCGACCCCGATTGAGAATTCATTCTCTACAAAAGGGACAAAGGCTAGGAGGATGGTGATCATTATCTATCCCCATCAGCTATCCGCAATGAAGCTGCAATCATTAGCATGCATCGTGATGGCTGATTTCGTGATAGAGCATTTCCGTGTGTACTCTTTACATATTGTATTGCATTTATGATATGCCAGCACCATTTATTGTTAAGACAATGAGGGCTGTCGCGCCTGAATGCGCCGCTAGAGGCGCTAGTCGAGTGAGGTTATCAGAACTGTCAAATGTACAAGCTACTGATATTTGTGGACATTTATCGCGACTTTCTCTAAACTACTCGTAATCATCGTGATATTGTGCTGTTCTTACGCAGACATACAATCGGGTTTAAGTCAATAACGATTAATACAGATTTATACACAGACTAGTGACCCGCCCCCGCTTACAGTACTTTTATCTCACGAGCGCGGGTGAGCCATGTTTGTGTGAGTAGATGTACATGCACATTGGCTCTGTGTTGGTGAGCTCGGGAGCGTTCAGTGCCGGCTCACCCACACAGAGCCAATTTGCATGTACATTACTCACACAAACATGGCTCACCCGCGCTCGTGAGATAAAAGTACTGTAACACGGGCGCAATTCTGATAAATTATGCATGTATTGTACATATAAACCTTCCTCTTGAATCACTCTTTCTATTAAAACCGCACCAAAATCCGTTGCGGAGTTTTAAAGATCTAAGCATACATAGGGACAGACAGACAGCCGGAAGCGACTTTGTTTTATACTATGTAGTGATTTATAAAATAGGGGTAAAACTTTTCAGCCTGTTAAAATTAAATTAATTTAAATGTTCACGCATAGAATTTGTGTTGTGAAAAACAATTATTTGTCAAATAAAGTGTGCAGTGTGCATGGTTCAGTTTTGATGCGCCAACTGAGCACGAAAACGGTGTAGGTGTTTTAAAATTATTGCTGATCTTACATTTGCTTGAATTTGTTATTTAGGCATTTTTTCAGTCCATATTACCATGCTTTTCCGTAGATATTTCTGGTACATACCTGAAAAAAAAAACAAGGTATTAAATATGGTTATGGCTTGAAGCACTACTACCCACTTCTCCTTCACCCACTGACAATTTTGTTCGCAAATATTATAAAAACTTAAATATTTAATTTCCTCGCATGAACATATACCCCTTTAAGGGCTGTGCTAAAAGAATCTTTAAAAAGACCTACCGATTTATTTTTTTAGGACGGATGATTTTATAACAATTCGCCTTTTGACCCTTTAATAATTACCGGATTTTACTGGATTTTCCTCGAACAATATTTAAAAACCCGTAAAATGTAGTCGGGGCCCAATCGGTCCGTTTTTTCATTAAAATGTTGTCCCTCTTGAGTAAATTCACTTCTGAGCGTAAATTTCATGATTACATTTTGTAAATCTGTTGTACCTACCTAAGTAAATAATAAACGGAATTTTATTTACAAGAATGATCATTTTTTTTTAACAAATCGACAGGTCTGTTGTATTTGTACACTTTTATATCCAGTATTATTTCAAGATTTTTATTACGAGTTAGCCAATAAATAAAAACCTAGTTTTATGTCACTATACCGACCACGTGAAAATTCAGCGTTTGTGAGATGTTTTGTTTTCTTCATTCTCATTTCTGATGATATTGTTTAAATAGGTGATTTTTGGAAGTCGATTTTTTAATGTATCCCGAAGCCATTCCCGAGTGCGATTCTAGTTAGATCATAATTAAAACGACTTGTGGTTATATTCGCGAAAATAGAACCGCGCGGTTAGAACGACGAGAATCACCCATTTGTTGTATCAAATCGATCCGAAATTACTCGATATAGTGTTAAAATATCGTCTCTCTATCTACACTACCCTATAAGATTAAAAGGGCTTAACTCATTTGATTTTACATGCACATACGGCCTACTGAAGCGAAGCAGTGCAAACCTAACCCGGTTAACGCCAAACACCCCGCAGGGCATTATGCGTTTAGTTTCATCTCTATCAGATCTTCGACCGTAATGGATCACTCGTTTTTGCGTGCGGCCACAGTGGCAGCATTTTGCAGTACCTCAACTTGTCATATAAATATATGATATAACTTCATCTATTCCAGTGGTCGTAACATTTTAGCAGCCAATAGCGTTAAGTGAAGTTAGAGCCCGACGGCTTGCGTCTTCCTAGAATGTTTTAATTAAGATGTATGCGGGTTGTCGATATGTTAATGACTGTTGTGATAGCTCAAACTGAGGTTAAACTTGACAGTACAAAAATAAATAAGGACTTTTTCATGTAGCTATAGTTCATGCCTTTAACGTTTGTTCAGGAGAAAACGAAGAACACCATAGCAACAAAATCATTTTACTTATGATTTATATAACTATGGGAGTAAACAACACTTTCAAAATACTTTCGCGTTATTGTAAATGTAGATAAAAATATAGACATTTAACATTCTCTTAAATAAAAACACGCCTGTACATCCTACGCGCTTATGCGTATCGGGTAATTCTACAGGCGTTTCAACCACCGTCACTCCGCTGTCAAAAATATTAAAACTTTCATTACAATGATTACTTCTTACCATAATTGATCTAATTTGAGGCATATTATGGCCCATTGCTTTGATATTGACGGCGGTTGAAACGCCTGTAGCCATCAATCTTTCTAGAATTTGATAGCAGTATCGTTACTGTTTCTGCTATTACCATTGTGCCAGACCTTACAGGTGGCAAACAGATCTCTGGTTCCCGACATTAAGCAGATTGATGGGACCCACTCACAGTGATTAAAACCTTTCAAGTTTTACGCGGAATTTTGGCTACCGCACGCTTTTCCGACACTTTGACTTTCGCATCTGGGATGACTTGTTTTGGTTTATTTTACTTTCAGCGGTGAAAATATAGGTTGTTAGAATGGTGTTCTGATACTGTAATAAATTATTTTTGTCACGTAAAAAATACACGTCAGAATGATACATTGTTATGTTTAGACATTATTAAATCTTCTACACTCGAAGGTTTAGAAAAGTCGATAATACACGTGCGTTGTTTTTTTGGTGATATACAAAACAATACGTCGCTCTTTTGTGACTTATATTGAGAAAAGAGGGAGAAATACTTACAAAGGAAGAGAATGGGGCACTTGATTTTCTTATTAGTATAAGATCAATCAGTATAATAAGGATAAATATTCATGAGTCCACTAGTAAGGGATGGTGGTAAAGTTAAAATTACGAATAAAGTAATAAATAAATTAATAAATATTATTGATCATACACAAATCGACCTCGTCCCAAACTAAGTAGGTAAAGCTTGTACTATGGGTACTAGACGACAATATACATAATATATAAATACATATATAGACAACATCCATGACCCAAGAACTCGAATTCATTCATAGCACAAATATTCGAACCCGGGACCGCCGGCTCAGTAGGCAGATGATCATCTAAAAATTGTGATGACTATCCTTATTGGGAGATTATATTTAAGTTGTTTTATTTAAATGGAGATTATATTGATTAAAATGGTTATTATTATAATTTCTTGTGCTTGACATTATTACAGTTATTATTATTATTATTTTTGACGATCATGATGTGATCATATCTTTGACTAATGCAACTGTATAAAGTTATTTTCACATGAAATAAATGGATCTTATCTAATCTATCATATCTTGAGGTGCCAGCCCTGCTTATTTTGCTCATTAACCCAGAACATATCTCTAGCTCACAGCGATTTGCCTAGGAATTATAAAATAAATCTACACTGAAAAAAATATCCAGTGGAGCCTACTGACATTACAGTAAGCGTAACCGTTATTGCAGTTAGGTTTACTGAAATGTCAGTAGGCCTAACTGTTATTGCAGTAAGTCTTACTGTAATGTCAGTAGGCTCCACTGGCTATTTTTTTCAGTGTAAACTTTACACGATACCCGAGGCGCTAGTCTCTAGGCGCTAGTATTCGACCTACTTGTTTAAAGGAAAACGTTGTTCTCTCTGAAAGCTGTAATAAATTAATAAATGTGTTTTTGTACTTTTGTTTCGATGAATTATCTAAGTAATTATTCGGAGCCCACAGGGATCTTTAGCACGCTTTTCACCAACTAATATTGAGTTTATTATTTCCAATATTAGTTAATCGAGCTTGGAACTGTACCTACCATTCTTACCAGGTTTTATTGAACTTGCAATGTATGTATGTAACTATGTTTTTTCGGGTGGGATTTTGCAACTCAATTTTGAAGCAGATATCTTTAACCGATTGAGTTGAAATTTTGCATTTAATACGAGATTACAATAATATGGTAGCATGGAGATGGTCTGATGATGGAGCCGGAAGGTGGTCCTCGCAACTCTGTAATAGATAAATCAATATTACCAAGTTTGGGTTCTTTAGAATTGTAATAGTGTGCAATCGATGTATCGTCAACGAAAAATACAGTCGGCTATAAAAGCGTGTCACAAAAATTTAATTTTTGACAGAATCTTATTATAAATAAATATCCGTTACAAACTGAGACAATCTTATACACGTCTACCTACTCCCCTATAAGCAATATTTGTAGGATAACTCCCAACTTACTATAGATACTAGACGATGACATGCTTGTATGTATGTAGATAAATATACAAATAGAAAATATCGAACACTCAGGAACAAACATGCGTATTCTCCTCACAAAGACTTGTCCTCGCTGAGATTCAAACCCAGGACCATCAGCTTGAATCATACATTAATGTGCATTTTAACATCCATCATCCACATTTAAACGACACTAATATTTATTGTCCCCGTCCCGTTACATCAAAATCGTGACACATGTCTGACAAATGTCGGGATCAGTGACCCCTTATGACTCGGTGTCATAATGGGGTAAGCGGCCAAATTACCCGCTAATGTCGTTAAGTGGACGTTTTGGAAAAAACTACCATTGTTGAGGACTCATAGCTTTTCATAGTTTTTTTAGCTCAAAAATAATAATACATTATTGAATGTTCCTTTCAGTTCAGTTACCTTTTAACACTTCAGTTTATTTCGGTTTTTGTGACTATGTGGTTCTATTTTCTATCGATACGAGAAAAATATAACTGTCAAATTTCAAACTTATTCAAATTACGAACGTAAAGAAACTGATATGTTAATAATATACATGTATTCACTTGCATCTTAGATGCTTTCCGAACAATTAAATTTCTTCTCTGCACACCCACTTGAAGTATCTCTGTTTGGCACTATGACTAACTGGTAGAGAATGCCAGTAGGCATTAAGTTCCCCATTTTTACTGCCTCTTGTTTTGTGCAATAAAGTTTAAATAAAAAAATATACTCAAATGTTACATCACGACATCAGATACAAATTTTGACATTTATATCGCTAGAACTAAATTCAAACTAAGATCCTAATAGAAATCGAACTAACTAGGTCGATTTTAATACTTGTTGACACTGACTCTTTATCAAGCGATTCAGGCGCTAAATCCTCTTTATGCGCTCGCGCACCGTGTAAACGACTCTGGCGTTGAACCTCCGCAAGTTAAACTTTCAGTTATAAACTCCTTTACAAATCCTAAAATCCTTTACAAGTTACATGTAAGCTGGACGTTTTTGAAGTGAAAGCTTCCTGCATTACAATTTATAAAAGGTCTTAAGTTCTATACAATTTACAGCTTAGATGGACTTTATTTTAAGTATCGGGTTCCATCGCTTTGCTAAGGCGGTTGCGTGTTTACAGGATTGTTAGTTTAATGCTGTTATAATGTGGAGTTACTAGTGAGCGTGGGATCCTGGTCTATTGTATAAACGACCGTTTAAATGATATAAGGGACAATTGAGTTTGAACAGAGCACGCATCACTCAATGAAGTAGTATTTCATATTAATATGGATGTTGTTTAACATTTGGCGTTTTGTTTAGGGACCCAATTATCCGCTAGATGGCGTTATTGCATTCTTTGAATAAGCTGAATCACGCTATTGTTGTTTTTACGCAGAAAATACAGGTCTGACAATCCATTGTTATTTCACTCACTTTTTTCATTGTAGGGTTTTTACTATAACTAGGGGTGCCCGCAAATTGGTCCGCGCATTTTTTTAAAATTTAAGGTTGACGGGTTAAAAGTCATCTTTGAATGTCCAATATAATTATCTATGTACCAAATTTGGTTAAAATTTGTCCAGCCGTTTCGGCGTGATAAGTGGACAAAAAAACCATGCCCGAAACAGCATGACCTCTTTTTATAAAAAACTGGTTTTCAATATAAATCTACAATTGTATAATAGTATAGACGTGATTTCATATTTTATGCTATATACATAAAATATGAAATCACGTCTATACTATTATACTATATAATAGATATTATGAAAAACTATAAATTAAATATTATTATAAAGGCGAAAGTTTGAGAGTGTGTTTATGTTTGTTACCTCTTCACGCTCAAACGGCTGGACCAATTTTGCTAAATTTTGGTATGAACGTAGCTGACACCCTGGATTAACATATAGGCTACTTTTTATCCCGAAAAAAAGTGTTCCCGTGGGATGAGCAGGTAACACCGCGCGGCGCAGTTTACTCGTAAAACAGCAACCTTAAAAAAAAACACGTATTACCGCAGTTATATTTAAGGTCTTAAAAATAAATGACCTGAATCCGTTTAACGTAATGATCCTTCAAATTAAACTTTATCCCCATTTCGGAGGCGTAGTTTTAAATCCGATATTTCGACAATTAGTGGAAGGATTAATTTACTGTATTTGGGCGCCAATCAACGGAAAATTGGAATGGCTAGACTGAAATTGAGAAAATTATTTCATATACTATTTCATATTTGTTGAAAGGGATTTGTTACAAATTGCTATGACACAATTTTTGGTTGATTTTGAAAAAAATATCTTAGGGATTATTGTTTGGTCTTATCTAGTACTATTATTCAATTTAGATTTCTATTTGCTATGGCGAAGGGATAAGATTTCGGTAAACATCTTGATAGCGCGATGCAGCATGCCGAGCCATTCGTTAGTCAGAATTTATTTATCCTCTCATCACGCCAAAACGACTGGATTTGAACCAATGTTCAAAATTAAATCCCGCCTGCATAATTTGATTTACGATACGATGTGAAGATAAAAGTATAAGTATAGTCCTGAGGAAAACTACCTCGAACGCAATTTCATACCAACAAGAAAAACCGAGCGCGCCATGCAGAATGGATAAGCGAAAATAATTAATAAACGCCATAAGCTAGCAATAAGTAATACCGATTAATCAGATATGCAATTAGTAGGCTAAGTCGACGTGTTCCTTCGCGCGAAATAGCAGCCCTAATCTATTAATTTATCATACCGGCAAAACAAATGAAAGCCAGCCGTTAAGCAATAAGCGTTCTAATTTCGAGTTTCTAGGAATATTGTTCGATTTTCAAATTGGTTCTGCTTTATCTCCGACGCTGGCCACATGGCGAACGCTTAACGGTTTAGAAATTATGAGTCTATCGTTCGAATTTTGAATTCAAACGTGCAATGCCGTTATAAGAATAAAAGATTCTGAAATTCTGAGATATGTTCCATTTGCATTCCAATTGACGACGCGGTTGGCGCAGTGGTTAAGCAACTGCCTACTGAGCCGACGGTCCCGGGTTCGAATCCCGGCAAGGGCAATATTTGTGTGATGAACACGAATATTTGTGCCTGGGGCATGGATGTTCTATGCATTTAAGTATTTATTTATCTATATAAGTAATGTATATCGTCGCCTAGTACCCATAACACAAGCCTTCTTGAGCTTAATTTGGGACTAGGTTGATTTGTGTGAGGTTGTCTGATATCTATTTATTTATTTAATTTCGTATTTATAAAATAGCAAGATTTTCAATTTTGTTTTTAATTTTTAGGAATCCTTTAAGCCAGTTATTTAGCCAAACAATTAGCTTACATTTTTATAAAAACGTTCTAGTAGGTACTTCTAGATGTTTCTCGCCCCTATAATTTACACAAAGCAAACATCACACATTCAATACTAAACTTATTCGAATACCGCAAAAGTCCAAAATAACAGAACTACCCACATCTCTGATTCCGCGCAGCAAGACAAAGCGTACAATTAACGTATCCCCCATCCAATAACGCAGGTTCAAATTGAGTAATCCGTGATATTATCCCATTACCGCTCTGAGCGCTAATTCCTTCATGAGATGCTTCCGTTTGAGAAACGTTGTACATTTGAGTGTGATTTTTACGACGGTAGCTGTTTTAATAAAGCGGTTTTATAAAAGGGAGAATATAGAAGAGATACATTGATCAATACCGACATTTTCAGGTTTAAATGGCTGGTCGTTCAGAACTATGGGAATTTCAGAATAAATTGAGGAAATTGAGTATCTATGACGTGAAGTTAACTGCAGCGGAGTATCCGATCAGGTGCAATGCAGTGCATTATACATATATTTAAAAGTGGAAACCGTGGAATATGATGGAGGTATAATTATGTCGATATTAGGGGTCTATTTTGATTCCTAGAAGTATTTTTCGTCGGATGTTTCAATTCACCGAAAAGCCATTTCGTAGAAAGGATTTTTCTTTGTAACCGTAAAACATTGCAATGAATCAATCAATCAATCAATTACTTAATCATTTATTTGCAATAAAACATATTCAAATGCGTGCAAATACAAGTATAAAATAGAAGTAAAACTAACAAAATGCTCAATTAAAATAAATACAATGTCCAGTAAAATCAATTCATTAATGATAACAGAAATAGATTTAATTATAATAATGTCGTATTTGAATGAAATAAAAATTAAAATAATGATATTAAATACTTATTTAAAATTAATCTAGCGCTCTAGCATAAAATTCCTGTATTGAATAGAATAGTCTACTTGTAAAATAGTAATAATAATTTGATATTGTTATAAAACAAACATTACATAATCCTACTTAATCAAAAGGATGATGTTTGCAAAAGTTATGAAAAACTTATGACTACGTAGGAATGAAAATGCCGCGAAATGATTTTTCGCCAAAATGAAACTGAAATAATGAAATAATGAAACTGAAATAATGAAATAATGAAAATGAAATAATGAAACTGAAATAATGAAATAATGAAGCTGAAATAATGATTTAATGAAAATGAAATAATGAAACTGAAATAATGAAATAATGAAACTGAAATAATGAAATAATGAAAATGAAATAATGAAACTGAAATAATGAAATAATGAAACTGAAATAATGAAACAATGAACTTTACTCTGCAAGTAGGCCACAAGGGCACTTTTACATGTCTTAGTCTACCGGCATTTCACAAGAGAAGACTTTGTTGTAACTTTTACTATATAAGCCATAGGTACAGTCGCCATCAGACATATCGTAGCATGTAAGGTATTCATAAATATCTGAACACGACTCTTATTGACTGGGCGTTACAGTACATGTTCACATATTTATGAACGCCTTATATGCTGCGATATATCAGATGGCGACTGTACAGTACATAGTTAATTGAGTAACCATTTACCGCTCTGAGCGATAATTCCTTCATGAGATGCTTCCGTTTGAGACACATTGAACGTTTGAGTGTGATTTTTACGACGGCACTGACAACCGTTTTAATGAAGCTTTATTTTAAAAGATCCGAGACAGTTGTTATTACTGATAAAGGCAGCCAAGCATTGCTTAGTTTCGGACTATGTAAATTTCTATAATATTGGCCCATTATATATATATTTTATCTACCAGACCAGATTATAGACGAGATGCTTAATTTGTTAGTACCTGTAGCTAAAAAACTCCACATTTTTTTGCGCAAGTACGCTAAATTTTAACCCTCTAACTAATCATAGTTCAAATAAAACTCTTTAAACGGATTATATCGCGTAAATTTCGCGTAAGTACCTTTGACGACGGTAACTGGAAAGCTACCGAAACGTCAGGGACGCTCAAATAATTGATATACGCGATATAATACCTACATTTGACTCATTTTAATGAAACGTGTGACAGTCGCGGAAATCGAAGAAAACATTATGATTAAACCCTAATTTGGCAGTGTATCCCAGGATGAACAAATTCTTTGATCATCTTTTTCCTCTTTTTTTTCGAATCCGATTTTTTTTCTCTATGCTATCTTAGCACGAGGCTTCAACTAAGCATAGTTGATTCAGCTTAAACTTCGGTACTCTAATGGGTTTAGTGTTCACTAGAATCCAATTTACGTGTAATTGCAGCTGAAATCCGCACAATCACACCACGTTCAGGGCTGATTAACCTTTCCCTGAAACCCATTAAGCAGCCAGCGGAGTAATCTCTCATACATAAAGACAAGCCAGAGACAGCGATGGTAATCTACGCGCGGTCCCCCGGGACCGACCCGTCTTCCCGTTTTAATGCACTTAAAATATTCTATGGCTCCGTAAAATGTTGCCGATCTATGACTCTCGTAGGGATAGCGGTAAATTGTCATTTCGGGATGTTGCTTCTGTTGACAGTGTACTGTTTTTGGTTAAGTTGTGTTACTGGATAAAATGTTGTTTTCCTTGGTGTAATAAAATAAGGAGGTACCAGTTTATTATACGGTATTTGATCACAACTCAAATTAGCTACTCTTTATGAAATGTGAAAATCGATCTATTAGTATGAAGTTACTATGAAAATATAGTGCTATCTTTGTCACTCATACTGGAAATGTCGCTATATAATGATGTGTCTTCAGAGGCCAATAAGGCGTCCGGAAAACGCCTGAAAACGGGTTTTCAGGTTATGGCGTCATCTGATAGAGGGTGAAACGGACTGAAGATATGTTTCAGGCGCCCGAAGACGACGGCAACTTGGGTGAAATTTTGATCTTTTGACTTGTGATAGAACAACTACATGAAACCACATGAAATTACTTTTCAGCCGGCTGAAAACGCTGCTAAAGCACCGAATTGAAAGCATCGAAATTGACATCTGAACTTTTTGACCTAATCCACTTATGTAAACACAGTTCCGTAAGTACTTAAATTATATTGCTTTACAAAATGTCAAATATAACAAAATGTCAATTGTTTATCTTTATGTCATTTATCTACTTCTTTCAACTTAGTTGTTCCTTCTACTGTCAGAGGTTTAGTCTCTTTGAAGCCATAACTTGCGGAACAATGTCTGCTTGACTTAGGTCGCCTAAACGCCTCCATTGTGTCTCAGATCGCAGGTCTAGCTGGATCTAGGCCATTGCGGTGCCATCGTTAGTTCTACAATGCGAGTGAATTAAACTAATAGCTAACACTGTAGCCCGTTATCATGTGAATATGTTATCTAAAGCCGATAGATGTCTCTGTGGAGTGTTTAAGGTATGCCTGGTGATTTGGGCAGAACCATAACTGGATTAAAAAAATTAGATCAAACAGGTTTATCACTATATAGCATAAAACAAAGTCACTTCCGTCCCTACCTATGCTTAGACCTTTAAAACTTCGCAACGGATTTTGATGCGGTTTTTTTTAGAAAGAAAGAAGAAAGAAAGAAAGAAATACATTTATTCGTGACGAGACACAAAACATAATTACATAAAAGGTGTGACAGAAATTAGAAGAAAATAAAATAAAACAATAAGCAATTATTTTTTTATGGCTGTGCCACGAAAAGGTCCCACCTCAGCAAGATGCTAGCTCGAGAGCCAGCGCTGATCTTCCGGTGGGACCATAGGTGGCGCCACGGGAAGAGTTTAGAGAGAAAGTTTTAGAAGATACAGTGGAAATAGATATAGGAAAGAGAATAGATAGAGGAAGGTTTATATGTATAATACATAAATGTTTACAAATTAAGCGAAAATTGAAAAATTTAATGATTCGGACAGGATTCGAACCTGCGTTGTGTATAATACATGCAATTTATCAGCATGGCACCAAAGGAAGCCGTATGGCTAGTGCGGTTAAGCATTTTATACATATGACGCAGAGGAGGTAGAAGAGAAGTTAGACGTCATGTCACATAAAGAACTCAAGGAAGTGGCTATGGAAAGAGTTAGGTGGAGAAAACTAGATATTTCATCAGTTACACCGAAAAGAGTAGGACTCTTAAATTTATAGTGATGACGCAGAGGGCGCTCTAGTAGCGTACAATTATGTAATCAATGATTTGGTGTGATCGACGTAACGATGTGATAGCTCAGTTGGGAGAGTACTACGCTAGAAACGTATCGCTGTTTCGACTCCTGCTCACATTGTAGTTTTATTTCATAAAATTTACTAATTTAATCTTGTTTAGTTAATCATATCAAAATTAAATAGGTAAGTACTGCATCAATAATAATATTTGAATTTGGATATTATTTTAAGGCATTAATTAAACATTCTCGATTGAGGTTATTATCTCGTTACACCGCAGTCCCGATTTTCATTAAAATCGCAGTTTTTTCCCCGTTTCGCGAGCGTTTGGCTGAACAGTTGTTTTGCTTAAATCGCAGTATCGAACAAAAAAAGTTAAAAACTGCTACACCGGCCTGATTGTGCGCGAATTGGGCCGATAGCCTAGTTACGCTTCTCGATGAAATACGTAAGCGCCGGTAACATCCTATGCACTTACGACCTTTCAGCCAAGTCAGGTGAAGTTTCGGAGAATGCACTTTAATAAGTGCTTTTTGATTAAATTTTTAGCACGGAAATGCGTGGATTGGATTGTTTGGGGTGATTAAATGATCTCCATTTTTTATGGACAGTATTGCGAATGGCTCTAAAAATGGAAAAATAGGAGTATGCAAAACTTTTCAGCTAATCTGATAACTGTTAGTCAATCTTAATTCAGAATAGGGTGGGTAATGTTAATGTTACATGAAGAGCTAACGGAAGAATTGGTTAGGTAAGTAAAATTTGCAAAATATTACAGTAAAATACTATGTGTATTTATATGCAAATTTTATTTTATTCAAGGACATGATCGGGGGATGACATCTGATCGGGAGTCTTGGAAATCCAGGGGAGACACGCATACAGATACAGACTAACTTAAAAAAAAGTATGGATTGTGTAAGCATTGTGGGAAATAGTATAATATTTTTCCATTCGGGTTATCAAGCTCTGTAAACTAATGTTGAACCTATGAAATAAAAAATATATTGAGTGTAAACAAAAATACTTGAACAAATTTGGTCACCATTTTTCAGCTACATACCAAAACAACTGCGCAAATACGTACACTTTTAAAACCCATAAATTGCCATCACTATTTGCATTCACGTAAAAATCATCAGAGATTCGACTATCGAAAACTACCGTTATTCCGTTTTAACAAGCAAAATCCGAACTATTACAACAATTCGAAAATCGAATCGGGACATGAAACTCATTTTCATTCCGGCAGCCAAATGAAATTTAATTCAGTCCAGTTATAGCGATGGCGTATTCGGTTTGATAATCGATTCAGGCATGTTTGATTACGCTTGTTTGCCCGTTTGTGCCCGCTGATTGCGAAACGTCAAATTGAATAATCGAATAATCGCGTCGCAATTATTGCTGGCAACATTTTCAGTGTTTGCACCCTTTGTTAGCTCGTTTGGCAAACTGTGAGATTTCGGAGTTGTTAATGCGATTTTCTGGAAGATTTGAGGTAGTGAGATTTCTATTTGTAAGCATTGTTTATTCTATTTTTAATTTTGAAATTCATTTCAGAAACCTGATAATTTAACTTAAACGCCTCATAATTTAATTTAACTTAAACTTTTTCACGATGAAAATGGCAAATTACTTATTGTCTCCATACAAATAAAGGTACCCAACTCACAAATTACGTCACATGTAGGTTAGTGGCCATTCGTATGGAGCGTTTTAGCGCTCCGTAGGAGTGTGAACTTTGACGGTTATTTCTGATTTTTAATGCCCCATATAGACATTTGATCCCTAAAAAAGATAGAATCGACTGAAATCCTCAAGAAAATTGTCTACATGCCTTTGTATGAACTCGCACCAATCAGTAAACAATGTGTAAACGGCTATTCGGGGTAGTTTGACAAAAATGTAAGTATATTCCGAATTTGTTGTTTACGATTTTAGCTGCAAAATATGTGGTGATTTAACTATGTCTATTTCTAATATTACCCAATGTATTTAGGATTTAATACATCTGCGAAATAATTTATTTAGACCACACACTATTATTTAAATGTCAAATGCTTGGCACAGTTGGATAGTAAACGTCTAATATAACGATTATATTGTGCAGCGTACTGTCTGTATTGTTGTATGATTTATGGATATTAAAACTGAATCGCTCGAGGCTGGAGTACATTTAAATTGTATGCAATTCGTATTTGATCTCTATTTTCTATTCTTTGTTCTTATTTGACATACGGGGTGAGTCTTGCAACAGGAGCAATAAATTAAAACTGATTTTACACTTCAACCGAAAAACATTTGTTTCACTTCTTTCAGTTTTCAAATTTAATAGGACTTTTAATGTACACCATCAAAAATGTACATCGTATTGACCTGACACTAGCTATCATTTTACTCACTATCATATATTTTTAAAGAAAGCAAGAAATATATATTATGCACACACACGAACATGGCAGTAGTACAAACAAAATCAAAAACATTCAGATATGCAATACATTGTTTCTTTAAACAAGCAATATTATACAAGTTATTACATAATTTTAGCAATTATTCAGAGTTGCTAAACAAATGTTTGTTTAAGGAGTAGAATCTATGTTTTAATTGACTGTTCCTGTTACAGGAGACACCCTGTATTAATCCGCTTATGTTCAAACTCAAACGGTAAATTGGTTTTCCTCTGAAATCATACATTTTTCATAGTTCTTGAAAATATCATCCTATGATGTTTAATAACAATCCCAAATAGTTTACGGTTTCAGAGGGAAAACTCATCTACGACACTTTGGCGAAATTAAACATACGACGAAAAAAATATTCGGCGAAAAGGCAATGAACCTTTTTAGTAAATCCGAATCACGTATAATGTCCAACTTCCTTGCCAACAGGTGGCTAATTAGTAATCAGAGATGCACTGCCCATTTGTTATTCGACTCACAAACGCATGGACAACGAAACGGTTTAGGTATTTCAATTAATTTAATTTACTTAAATCCAGCCAGCTGTCACGAATACTAAATACGTAGGGCTTAGTGAGAGAGTTTTGAACTAGCCACTTACAAAAACAAAACTAAAAAGTAACTAAAATTAAGAAGTAATTAAAAAAGTCTGTCCGCTTATAAGACAAATTTTGATTAAACATAAAACAATTTTGAACTTTGAAAATGGAAGTCTCTTGGATCCGGACGTTTTTTTAAATTGCGAACGTGTCATTTGCTTTTTAATTGTGCTGCCACTTTGTCTCGCTTTTTAAATATGAAAAGATTTGTTTTTCCGATAAATGTAGCTCATAACTATAAACATTAGTAAGTAACTAAACTAGGCCACATTTTTCAACAGCGATGTTACTCGATTTCGAGGCGTCATTTAACCGTCCAAGGAAGCGCCGGAACATGACACCCTTCGGCCAATACTCTTTCTTTGTGAAGGTCGCTAGTTGGTCCGTCGAAAGTCTCCGCGCGGAGGAATTAAAACTCACGTCGTAGCGAGACTCCAACTTTACGAGCCATTTACCCCAAATTGAAGTACTCGTACGTAACATCACCTATCTTCGGCTGATTGGACCAAACCGAAACTAGTATAGATCAATGAAGTGGATGGTAATGATAATGGTAATCTCGCTTTATGCGTTAACATTTACAATGAAAATATTTCTGCGCATTGAGACCCTTTTAAGCCTCTGTTAATATGACTTTAAGTTCGCGCCATTAACCCCGACCTGGCTGGGATCGGCAGCCATCATCCATCCATCACTGGGAGGAAATTATACCCCCGATTAATCGAAGCCCTTTATTTCAACCCTTTCGTTTGGCTCACAAAGACTTTCATCTCAGGTCTATGACAGGTTTTTAACAAGGAGTGGCAATAATTTGATCTATGCAATGTCTTGACGCATTTTGGAAGATTGCGGTTTAATGGAACGATCTTTGATACAAGTTAGTTACTTAGGCGCAAGCCAAATTGAAGAGACGCGTCCTCACCCTGTCTATTCTGTCTTATTTGCATCGCGACGCATCTATAATAATATCTGTCGATTATAATTTCACAGACAAAATCACAACAACGCACTTTTTAAACCTGTACCAAAATTCTATACTCTATGGTGCCTGCTACGTTTTTCTTGTACTTGGATCTTTGTACCATATATATGACCATATACATACCAATGTATGAATATACGGTGCATTTTATTCTTAGATTTCAACTAACGACACACATCTTTGGTACATGTTGATAGCAATTTTGAGGTTAATTAGGAGTCTGAACATTAATAAGAATCCTATCTTTCTGTATCTTGGTACTAGCGAAGATTCAAATGATCAACTTTATAAGGTCTGTACATACCCAATATTTGTGAAATATATTACATCAACACAGTCTAATTAAATCGTCGCTAATTAGATCTCTAGTCGTCTTAATAAATTCACGGATATCGAAGATAATGTTTTCAGAGAAACATATACCAACTAAGTAAATATGCAAGATCAAATTTTCCCCCCCAATATTTTAATTCCTCATAGATTAAAAATTCGCCTCGCGTACTTACTAATTGGCAGATTTGCGTAAAACTTTAAACGGATCCGAAGCAAAAACCGAACTTTCCCGATTCAACTGCGGCATGAAATTGGCGAAGTTACTTTTGGTCCGACACAGAGGGAATTGAACCTAAATTTGAACCTTTTAAAGGTTGTTAAGCATGCAAATTTGGTGCTTGTAAACTGAAACGCTTGTTTTGACAACTCATTATCAGTATAGGCCTAAATGGACAGGTCGCGTACTGTTGTTTGCTGAAGATATTTTCGGGTTTGCAGAGCTGATTGCGATGGACCAAGATTCGGTTTTGGATGTAAAATGGGGTGATTGGAAAATGGCGGCGTTTTTGTTTGAGGGGAAATCTTCGTATGTGGTGGTATATTTATGTGTAGGGTTGTGTGGTGACAATGATTGTTAGACAGAGCTCCCTATAAGTGGTTGGACAATTACTTATACATATATTGAGGGATGAAGGACCTTGTGCCACAAAACAAAAGACTACATAATGATCTCTCTTTCGATCTTCACGAAAACTAATAAGTAATTAACTAATCTTGCTCATGCAATGTTTTTGCCTCGAACCTTAATAATAGTAGTTATGTAACTGTTATTTTTTAAAGCATTACCGTCTGCTAGCGTAAATCAAACGTTAATCACTATGTACATAGTATAAAACAAAGTCCCTTCCTGTCTGTCTGTCCCTATGTATGCTTAGATCTTTAAAACTACGCACCGGATATTGATGCGGTTTTTTAATAGATAGAGTGATTCAAGGGGAAGGTTTATATGTATAATACATGCATAATTTATCAGCGTTGCACCCGTGCGAAGCCGACGCGTGTGGCTAGTAATTATTCGAGCGAAAAATCCATGTATGTCGTGGAGACATGGGTTCAGAATCCGCTCAAAGCATAACGTTTATAAATTTTCTCTTTAATATAAACATTATGTAACTGTTTCCTATACCTGCTTTCAAAATACTCACACTTAAATTATGTCATCGTTTATAGCACTTTTATGGGCCCCATTCATTGAGAAATCGATTAGGTATGACTGATGCCACACCTTTCGTAAAACAATGTGAATGGTCGCGGGAGCGTGCGATATCGTCGTTCGACTTCATTTATATATATTATAATCATAATTGAGCAATTATTTCATACGTAAGTGGACCTTAAGTTTTAGAAGTATTATGTAATGGATTGCATTATTTGGATTCATCTTTCTAAGGCATTTGATCTTTCTAAGGCATTTGACCTTTCTAAGGCATTCGACTGCGTTCATCCTGGAACACTCATTTTGAAATTAGAACATTATGGTCTGTCTTCAAATGCTTTAAGCCTTATGTCTTCATATCTCAGTGATAGAATGCAAATAGTGGATGTAAATGGAACCCAGTCCAATGGAGCTATAGTTAAGCTAGGAGTGCCACAGGGCTCTATTTTAGGTCCATTTCTATTTTTGGTTTATATAAATGACTTACCATCTATAGTAGATAATCTTTGTAATATAGTACTATTTGCTGACGATACATCATTAATTTTCAAGGTTAACCGGAAATCAACCGACTATGCGGAAATTAATTGCACACTAGATAAAGTACTTAACTGGTTTACTACTAATAATCTTCTATTAAATGCCAAGAAAACTAAATGTGTTAGATTTGCTTTACCAAATGTTACGGCGGTAGATTCTACTATATTACTAAATGGTGAATGTTTAGAAATGGTGAATAATGCATTATTCTTAGGTATGACATTGGACAGTCATTTGCAATGGAGTCCACATATAGCAGTGCTTGCAGGTAAATTAAGTTCAGCGGCGTACGCTGTTAGGAAAATTAGACAATTGAGTGATGTTGATACAGCTCGCTTAGTTTATCATAGTTATTTTCATAGTGTCATGTCATATGGTATTCTGGTTTGGGGCAAAGCAGCTGACATTCAGACTATATTTGTGCTACAAAAAAGAGCGATTCGTTCTATATATAACCTGAATTCTCGTGACTCCTTAAGAGACATTTTCAAAGATATAAACATGTTAACTGTAGCGTCCCAATATATTTATGAGAGTATTATGTATGTTATTAAGAACATAGATTCATTTCCAAAAAAATCCGATGTCCACAATTTTAACACTAAAAATAAAAATAAAATTGCTATTAGAAAGTTTCGTGTTCGTAAAGTATATAAATCATTTTTAGGCCAATGTATTCATTTTTATAACAAGTTACCTGATCATATTTTAAAATTAGCCTTTCCATCTCTCAAAAAATATTTAAATCAAATCTCTAATGTCAAAAGCATATTATACAGTAGAGGACTATCTGACAGACAAAAATGCATAGCCTGAACCAGAAACCGAGTAACTGACTCCTTAGATTGTACCTGACTAGTTTAAGGGACACAGTTCTAATAAGAAAGCATATGAAACGTACATAAATTGTGTTAAACCGTCATACTTTCTTGTAGTTTCTATATTTTATTCTTACACTAGTCCTCATTTATATCTTAGAATACACTTTTAATATGTTTTCTTCGAGAACTACGTATAGTTAAGTTCATTACTGTAATAGTTAAGTACTTATCCTTTATGAAAAAATGACTGACTGGTGAGTTTCTTTCGGCGTTTCTTCTCAACAGTGGTCTCCTCTTGTGAAATGCCGGGAGACTCAGACATGTAAAAGTGCCCTTGTGGCCTACTTGCAGAATAAAGTTCATTATTTCATTCATTTTTTCATTATTTCATTATTTACTTCAAAATCTGTTTTCGAAGTTTCTTTAGATGTAACAATTAGAATAAATAAACATGAACTTGCTATATAAATATTATGTATAGGCAATTTTATATTAATTTATTTGAAATATTTATAATTGGCAGGGAGTGGAAGTGAGGAACATCCTTATATAAACATTGTTGAATCAAATTCAACATGTGATTAAACTGTTCGAAAATCGTTAGTACCAACCTAACACGTCAGACTAATGACAGCTGACAGAATCGATCGAGATGGATTCCCGATGTAGATCATGTTGTATCTGTACACTTCCTATTCAACATGGCTGCCTAGGCGCACGCCCCTTTGTCTCGGACAATTAATAATTAATATATTCATTGTGAATTACCTGTAAAACTGTGTGTAATCGTTAAAACTAGTGTACGAATTACAATAAACGCGAGTGTAAAATCAGATCAGTGTTTTTCACTCTATTGTCACGGACATTCCCATACCGCCGGTTCGAGCGTCGCGCTTGCGACGGCATGGACAATCTACCGGTAAAGTATCGGTGCAATTGCTGTTGATTGAGATATCACAGCTGGTGGCCCTCTCTTATGTTCGCGTTGCCGATAGCAAGGCACCCGGCAGCGAGAACATCCCAGTAGAACGGCGGCGCGCGACACACGGGTCTGCAGGTGCGAGGCGGAACGGCGGCGGGGTTGCCCGTGCTGCCCGGCATCGGCGGCGGCAGCTGAGCGCGCTGCATTTCTGTATATTGTACATTGTATAGTGGCCCAGGAGGGACCGCTTTTATAGTGCACATTTATTGTATGGCCATTCGGGGAGTTTGGCCCATATATCGAACATTTTGGTGGCCCATGAGGGGATCGAATCAGCACGACCTCAGAGCATTCTTGCAAGGATTAAGAACGAGCTCAAGACGCAAGTTGAAGGGAGAAACGGCGTGTCAAGGACATCGCAGCGTCATCAAATCATCATTTGAATTTGTGTAAATTCAGTGCGCGAAAAGGCAATTTGCGTAGACATAAGTTGTGGCTAAAAGTGAAGAGTGAATTCGCCGTGAAGGTCATTCGGTCGGTTGCAAGGTCAGTCGCCATTTTAAGTTTAACACCGCGTGCCCGCTTCACCGGAAGAGGCCCGGAGGACATTTTGGTTTAGCTGTCAATTTGTGTAAGCGTCACGGCTCCTGTCAAATCATTCAATTTAGTTTGTGGTCAAACGTCAAATGTCAAAGTGACAATTCATTCAATTAGTATTCAGTTTTAGTTTGAAGTCAAACGTCAATGTCAAAGCCTTTTGGTCCGATAGTCACTTTCTCACGACAGGGAAAAGCCTCGAGCTGCCATTCTCGGCTTAATAATAATTATTTCAACAGCTTTGGTTAGCGCTGAGATGCGTAACCTTTCAACTACCAGTTGATTGCAAATATCAATGCCTGCTCTTTTACTTTGGATTTGTTATCCATGATTGATGGATTAATGATTTGATAATCAACACCATCCCATGCACGTATTTTTCTTTTAAACCACAAGCTTAAGGCAATGATAACTGCTACAAGATAAAACGCGACAACCGTCTACAGCAGTAACGTGACTAAGTGCTTATTATTAATAGTTATTGTTTTTAAACGAGGTTTAAAGTTAATTAAGTGAATTGCTTCAACTCAATTACTTATTGTTTTCATCACTTATTATAGTCAAGGATTATATATAAGCCATTTAGTATACAGTTAATAAGTATTCAACATGTCAAGCCTACGTAAAGCGAAGGTACAATTCAGGTCTAAGTACCAAATATTAATAGATACCTTTGCGACGGTTTCAGACACCCGTCACTCGGTCACGGCCACCGTAGCAAAGCGACATTTTAATGCATATTATCCCCAGTTCCTAGAAGCCTATGAAACTATCCTGGGTGCGAGTCTCGAGGAGATCACAGCCGAGGAGCAGCAGGAGTACCAATCCCAATTCACGGAGGTCAACCGACTAATGGTACGCCTGGATGAGCAGACAGAGGCCGGCGAGGGTCCGAGTAAGCCAACATTTTCAAAGGTAAGCACAAAATTACCAGCAATAGAATTACCTCGCTTCACAGGGCTCGCTTCGGATTGGATGTCGTACTGGGACTTGTACAACTCGGTGGTACATAGTCGAGACATCGACGAAGCTGAAAAGCATTACTACTTGAGAGCATCATTGGATGGCGAAGCCCTCGCATTAGTTAGGCAGCTGCCCATGGATGGAGCAAGCTATTCAGTAGCCATACAACTCTTAAAGGATCGCTATCAAAATAGTAGGTTACTCATTGATACCTACATTGGTCGTATTGTCAATCTACCAACAGTTCAGGGAACCGTTAACATACGATCAGCATTTTATGACCCACTGTCTGAAGCTATTCAGGCGCTGGATAAGCTGAAGCAGCCAGTCAAGGAGTGGTCATACTTGTTATTGTTCTTGGTGTTACAGAAACTCCCGGTTCGGATTCGAGCTCTCTTCGAGGAAAGATATGGAGGTGAACCAGAGACTCTGCCCACAATACACCAACTGCTGCAACTGCTGCATGAGCAGTGCCGCGTGCAGCAGAGTGTGGCGCCGGACGCAGCAGTCACGGCGAGAGCAGCAAGGCGATCTCCACCACCGCGAAGTCATCCAACCCCAGCGGTATCAAGGACACGGCAAGCGGGGAAGGTGATGACTGCGCAGACATCACCCGAGGAACAGGTGAATCAGTTCCAATGTATTTATTGTCACGGACAGGATCACAGCCTATACCGCTGCACCGAGTTCCTGCGGTTGGCAGGGCCAGCGCGTAGAACTTGGGCACGGAAGGAAGGTCTGTGCTATCGCTGCTTGAGACAACATTATGCTCGAGATTGTGCACAGCAGGGCTGGTGCGCTCAATGCGGTTCAGTACTGCATAACACGCTGTTGTGCAATGCGCCCACGGAGTCTCGGACTCAGGGTGTACCCGCACGGCGTCGTGATGAGCCGGCACCTTCGACCTCTAGGGGGTACCAGCATCAATCAACCCAACACAGGACTCATCATCAGGAGATTGATAAGTCAACATCAGGTGCTTCACAACAGGCACAACCAGCACGAACCTTACCGATTCAGACGGTAGGTCACGAACGAGGTAGTGTGCGAGGTCACTCTCCTTCTCCTCCAGGATCCCCAGCGACACCATCGCCGCCACGGCGACCCATTGGACCTCAGCACCAGCACAACCCGAGACAGAGGGTTGGCGAGCGTGCGCGCCAGGCGCAGGAATCCTTTCAGTCGCTGCGTTTCGGTCAATTCAAACCGGAGGACCAGTTATGAAAGGCTACTACTGTTGGTGCATTACCCATCACCATCTGTCCCACAGCCACGGTCATGGTGAAGGCAGGTGATGGTAGATATGTCAAGGTACGTTCTCTCCTGGATACTGGAGCTAGTATATCAGTAATTAAACAATCGTTAGTCGCACGACTACGCCTGCACCAACAGTCAAATGGAATTAAGATTTATGGAGTAGGAAATCAGCAAGTACATAGTCCGGGAACTATGGTTAAAATGATTGTCAAACCTGTTGGGCGAACGGTCCCAATCATCAGTACGACTGCAATTGTCATGCATTCCTTGTCAGGAACTCTACCTAGTATTCATGCAGACTTCAAGGAACATTTGCAATCATCATCAATTCAGTTAGCAGATCATGAGTTCAATAAACCTACCGATGTGGATATCATTCTAGGAACTGATATATTGAACTATGTTTTAGATGGCTCAAAGATTGACACTAACATTCCAGGAATATCAGCGTATGGGTCATGCTTCGGTCATGTCATCATGGGTGCCGTGCCACCGGAGTCATCGCCGGTTCAGCCAGCTGACGGGACGTCGGTCGAGGACTACGGGCTGCTGGCCACCAGGCTGGAGGAGGTGTTGGAGAAGTTCTGGGACGTCGAGGCGCCTCCGGCAGAACGTCCACCACATCCAGATCACGTGGAAGCTGAAAGGTTGTACGTTTCCACTACTAAACAAATGCCAGACGGCAAATATATGGTGAGGCTGCCATTATTATCAACCAGACCAGCGTTAGGCGAGTCAAGGAGCTTGGCCATACAGCGACTGCGCGCCTTGGAGCGCAAGATGGAAAAGAATCCAGTCTTCGCAGAAAAATATAAGGAATTCATGCGGGAGTATGAATCATTAGGTCATATGTCAATATCAACGTTTCAGTTCGATTCTGAACACTACGTGATTCCTCATCACGGTATATTCAAGAAGGGTGGAGATAAAATTCGTGTGGGGTTCGACGGATCAGCTAAGTCATCAACATCAGCGTCATTGAACCAATGCCTGCATTCAGGCCCTCCACTTCAGAACGATATTACGAAAATATTGTTGAATTTCAGACGTCACCAAATAGTATTTACTACGGACATCCGGATGATGTTCAGGCAGACCTGGATACATCCTGACGACAGGAAGTATCAACTGATTCTCTGGCGGGACGATCCGTCCAAGGATATCAAGGTATACAATTTAAATACAAATACCTACGGATTAAGATCATCACCATTCATCGCCATCCGTACGCTGCAACGTCTGGCTGAAGACTGGGAGGTGACGCACCCCAACTCGCCAGCTGCACATGTCATACGACGTGACGTATTCGTGGACGACATACTCACAGGTGCGGACTCACTCGTCGATGCTCAGGTACTCAAGGAGGAACTGATCGCACTCATGAAGAGCGCTCATTATGAACTTCGGAAGTGGTCATCAAATTCTCCGGATCTGTTAAAGGATTTACCAGATGATCATCATGAGCAACCTCATCTATTCGATACGGACGATCCCAGCTTCGTCAAGGTACTAGGCATTCGTTGGTGTCCGGTATCAGACTCATTATCATATCAGATCAACATACCGCTAGGACGGCCCGTTTCGAAACGGAGTATTCTTAGCACAATAGCAAGGCTATATGACCCTAATGGGTATTGTGCGGCTGTAGTTTTCAGATTCAAGGTATTCCTCCAGTCACTGTTTGTAGACGGTCTACAATGGGACGAACCTATCAGTCAATCTCAGTTGGATAATTGGAATGAACTTATCGAGGATTTGAACAATTTGTCATACTTACGCATTCCGAGATGTGTTACACTGCCGGACGCAGTCTCGTACTCGCTCCACGGCTTCGGAGACGCTTCGGAGTTAGGATTTGCTGCGAGTATATACCTCAGAACGGAGGACGCTCAAGGTAACGTCATGGTACGCTTAGTTATTTCAAAAACTCGTGTTGCTTCAAAGAAGACGAAGCAAACGATCCCGAAGCTAGAGCTGAGCGCGGCTCATCTAGTGTTCAAGCTACTCAATCATGTAGCAGAGTCATATGAAGACTCCATTCAGCTGGACTGCATCAACGCGTGGTCAGACAGCACAATTGTTTTGTCGTGGTTAAACTCAAAACCACACATGCTTCAGACGTTCGAGGCGAACAGGGTCCAGGATATCCAGAACTCGAAGCGCTTGATGACCTGGAGACACATCAGGTCAGAACTAAACCCATCAGATGTAGCATCGCGTGGGATGTCAGCAAAGGATATTATCAACTGCGATCTATGGTGGTCGCCGAGTTGGTTACATTTGCCGGAGTCACAGTGGCCAAGGCTGACTGTCACAATGTCACCTAACTTGCCCGGTTTCAAGAAGTTGGTCAACACAGTCACTCCTGTAGAGTCATGGGAGGACTCGCTCCTGAATAGAGTAAGTTCATTCAGTAAGCTCATAAATATCACTTCATATGTCATAAGGTTTTGTAACAATGTCAAACTGCCCAAGGAGGCAAGGAATCTTCGGCCTACGCTGTCTCTCGAGGAGAATCGTGAAGCTAAAAGGCACTGGATAAGGAAAATCCAGATGGATCAATATCATGACGAGGTCATATTACTCAAAAAAGGTAAATTGGTGTGTAAATCACTCCAGAAGCTCAGCGTCTTCGTCGACAAGGATCAGTTTATACGAGTCGGAGGCCGTCTCAAGAAATCAAATTTGCCAAATGAAGCGAAACATCAATATCTCATACCCAAGGATCACCGATGGACTCAGCTACTCATAGAGCATTATCACAAGGTATATTGTCATTCACCTACCAACGCACTCATAGGATTGTTGCGTCGAGAGTTTTGGATACCGTCTATTCGTCGCCAGGTGACGCGAGCGATTCATAACTGTATGTCATGTTTTAGATTTGATGCATCATCGCATCCACCATTTATGGCGGATCTGCCTGCCGACAGGGTCACGGCAGCCAGACCATTTTCTGGAGTCGCCACAGACTTCGCAGGCCCGTATCTTGTGAAGGCCAGTTTACTCAGAAACGCTAAATCAGTTAAAGCTTATCTGTGTGTTTTCATATGTCTAGGTACAAAGGCAGTTCACCTGGAGTTGGTGTCTGCATTGACGACCGAGGCGTTCGTCGGAGCATTCTCGAGGTTTGTCAGCAGGCGTGGTCTGCCCTCCCTCGTCAGATCGGATAGAGGTACCAATTTCACTTCTACTAATTCGTGTCTTAGAGACATCAATCGGTTTTTGCTAGATAACGAGGTTATTCTCAAGGACGAATTCCGTAGGCAAAATATACGCTGGGAATTTAATCCTCCTGGTGCACCACACATGTCTGGCTTGGTCGAAGCAGCTGTTAAGAGTACAAAATTTCTGCTCAAGCGACAGGTGGGTGATCATATTTTGACCTTTGAGGAACTAACCACGTTGTTAACCAAAATAGAAGCTATTCTTAATTCACGCCCGTTGGTGCCCATGTCAGATGACCCATGTGACCTCGAGGTACTCACCCCAGGTCATTTCATTATAGGTCAACCTCTAGTGGCTGTCCCAGAGCCATCCTGGCAGGATATTAACATGTCGCGCTTGTCTCGGTTTCAAGTTATTCAAAAAATGTATCAATCAATTTGGTCTCGCTGGCATGTTGAATACCTATCTACCTTACAATCACGTGCAAAATGGTTCAATCAAGTAGATAATATTCAGTTAGATGATTTAGTTTTTATCAAGGATGAAAACTCCCCTCCATTACACTGGAGACGTGGTAGGGTCATTGAAGTGTATCGAGGCTCAGATAATATTGTCAGATCTGCCAAATTACGCACTCAGAGTGGTGAGTTGATACGACCTGTGGTCAAATTATGTAAACTACCTATAGAGTCTCATTCAAGTAGCTAGGCACTGAATTGAACTCATTATTTGTCATTATGTCATGGACATAATCTTCTGTATCACTTTCATTTTTCATGTTTATTTGATTATTGTTAATTAATGTGTCATGTGTCATTGCATATCACCGGCTATTGTTGTTATGCCTATCAATGTGAATATTGTATATCATTTCATGTATGTCAATTATAATACGTTGTCATTTATCAGATCACGGTAATCTACCTCGGCTCGATCAATGTAGAGTCGAATGACTTCAGGATTTCAGTCATCTTTCTTCCTGGCCGGGCCCAGTAAATGTTGAATCAAATTCAACATGTGATTAAACTGTTCGAAAATCGTTAGTACCAACCTAACACGTCAGACTAATGACAGCTGACAGAATCGATCGAGATGGATTCCCGATGTAGATCATGTTGTATCTGTACACTTCCTATTCAACATGGCTGCCTAGGCGCACGCCCCTTTGTCTCGGACAATTAATAATTAATATATTCATTGTGAATTACCTGTAAAACTGTGTGTAATCGTTAAAACTAGTGTACGAATTACAATAAACGCGAGTGTAAAATCAGATCAGTGTTTTTCACTCTATTGTCACGGACATTCCCATACCGCCGGTTCGAGCGTCGCGCTTGCGACGGCATGGACAATCTACCGGTAAAGTATCGGTGCAATTGCTGTTGATTGAGATATCACAGCTGGTGGCCCTCTCTTATGTTCGCGTTGCCGATAGCAAGGCACCCGGCAGCGAGAACATCCCAGTAGAACGGCGGCGCGCGACACACGGGTCTGCAGGTGCGAGGCGGAACGGCGGCGGGGTTGCCCGTGCTGCCCGGCATCGGCGGCGGCAGCTGAGCGCGCTGCATTTCTGTATATTGTACATTGTATAGTGGCCCAGGAGGGACCGCTTTTATAGTGCACATTTATTGTATGGCCATTCGGGGAGTTTGGCCCATATATCGAACAAACATCTAGATATTGTTTTATAACATTCTAGTTGGTTTTTGCGAGTAAATTGTACTTCAAATTTAAGTGGTATCGTCTATTACATTCAGATATATAACGAGCGTTTAAATCTTTACAATATATAATTATATGAGCATGACCAAGGTAATATAACAAAAAAACCTTTTTTTATGAAAAGAAGAATTTTGAACATCGGTCCATAATAGAACGCACAGTATACCTTTGAGAATCTAGTGAAGTGGATGATATGGAACTGGCATTACCTGTAACACAAAGAAATACCAACATTATTACACGGAAATTGTATGCGACGCGGAAACCATCCGACCTGTACCGACGTAATAAAAAATACCTTAGAATATTTTTACGTCAAATTATTATGTTAGGGACATAATATTACTACATTACATACCTAGGGCGGTAAATTCGTAAATGTCCCAGATCGCAGGTGTTTTACTAAACTAGTAGTTATTTCTAGTAGGTGTTCAATAAATAGGTGTAGTATGATACAAATTGCAATACGGTGTTTGACTATAGTGGATATAAATTGTGGCATTGAAACCACTAAACACACATAAAAAAATACGCGGAACCAAATAAACTATCGAAACACACCTCAAAGAACATTACTTGTCTCTCCTTTAATAGTCTGGTACTGTGACTGACATAATCTGTGGATACACAAAATATTATCACTACATAGTATAAAGCAAAGTCGCTTTCTCTGTCCCTATGTCCCTTTGTATGCTTAAATCTTTAAAACTACGCAACGGATTTTGATGCGGTTTTTTTAATGGATAGAGTGATTCAAGAGGAAGATTTATATGCATAATACATGCATAATTTATCAGCATTGCACCCGTGCGAAGCCGGGGTGGGTCGCTTGTTTTAAATATAAGGTTTAAGTTAGTTTATATTTGAGTATATATTTATTCATATGTTCATTTACGTATATTTTTATGTATGTTTATGTATCAATATACACCGTGGCCGTTAATAACCCGAAAGATTTAAACCACGTATTTTTGAAGACAAAACGAGTAAATAATGTTATATCAACATGGGTCTAATTATGTGTCTTAATTAAATTACTATTTCAGTACAAAGTAAATCATATTAACTGCCCGCTTCTTTGTGAACAAGTCTTTAGTTGAAGAAGAGTGAGCGAGCATGACACTTCACGAATCGCTCCGAAATCATACGACGGACGGCGAATGCCGTGACTTTTGTTCTATGACAAGAAGTGTCAACTTATCGCTGTCTCAATATTACAGGGTTCTATGTTTCACTTTTGACGAGTTCAAATTTGAACATTGGCATAATGACATGAATTATAGGGTGTGTTAGACAAGAGATTTTTTAACTTTTGATTCGTTTAAAATAATTTATATCTCCTTAATTATAAGTTTTTGGACTATATGTTACATAAGTTTATATACTCTAATTAGGCTCTAGTATCGTTAGCTTAAATCTTTCGGGTTGTTGACGGTCACGGTGTATATAATTCTAGGTTTTAGTAGATTTTAATAATTTTTCAGTAGTTTTCTTGATTACTTTTTGCATCGCCTACTCATCTCATTTCATTTATATTATATTAACCCAAAGGTTGTCTGGTAGAGATCGCTTTTTAGCGATAAGATCGCCTATTGTTTGCCTCTATTGTAATGTTAAGTGTCATCTGTATTTCTATTTCTTTCTTCTTGAGGTGTTGCAATAAAGAGTATTCTATTCTATTCTATCGCTAACTTTTGGACATTATACTAATTTTAATTGTACAATAACTAAAAACAAGACGTGTTTTGACTACTGCTTTTTATGACGTCACATGCGTGTATCATACAACACAAAACAAGCTTCATACTAACAGATCGTGACATTTCATAAAGAGTATCTGATTTGAGCTGTCATCCAATGAAAAAATTAAAATGAAAATATATACTGTGTTTAAACGATAAGCAATTACAATGACTAACAAATATGTAGGCCTTTTCTGCTTCGCTAAAGTTGATCCTGTTCCTACCTGACGTGCTGAGGGTGAAACCACTCCTCGGAAGCCTGAAGCTACCTTATCATCCTGCTCTGCTACGATAAGGCCAGTGATTCCCGAGAGTGTCGCGTATTGACTGAATGCCGTTTTTCTTTACATTTATTATATTGTACATAGTTTTTACTTAACCTAACTTAACTATTCTACATTTAAATAAAACAATTTAAACGGATTATATCGCGTATATTCATTATTTGAGCCTCCCTGACGTTTCAGTTCCTTTACAGAATAATTAATATACGCGATATAATCCGTTTAAATTGTTTTATTTAAATGTGTGACAATCGCGGAAACCTAAGAAAATATTAACTATTCTAGTTTAATAAATTGCTTATCTCTAGCATGCAGTTAACATAATGCAGGTTAGTACCAACATTGCATTACCTTTGACCCCCGCACTAGGCGAACCTTTATCGCGGGAAATCAGCAAGTGTTATTTCCAAATAATTTGACTATGCCGGCTGACAGATATTATAACCACCCTATTGTCTAAAAACAAGTAAGTACCATATTACTAAGCCAATGTTACTGTTCATATATAATGTTCCTTAATTTACTACCTACATAGGTATTTAGGAGCAGCACCCATGCCAAGTCGAAAAAATTATCACCCCGTGAGGTTACTGTAAGAAATCGTACAAGGCGGGAGATTTTTTTTTGCTGAAGAAAAATCTGTAATGTGTTCTAGAAAGGGTAAAATCTGTAATGTGTTCTAGGGTTCTTCCTACCTATAAACTAAAATATATTTTTTTCTTTTATAATTTCATTCATTCCCCATCGTGAGCTGCTGGAAGACATTTACATTTAAGCTTTCCTCATGAGAGGCAAGAGCACTTTATTTATATCTGCGCATTTCCACTACGATGGAATCGTATTGTCATTTGCGTACCGTTCAATCCGCATTGCTGAGCCACGAGGCATAGAAAGCGTGGAGGTAACTAGTCCCTCTAGCACCACTACGCGTGTACACCTATTTTTTTCACCTATATTTCCTGTATCAGCTTGAACACCACTTGAATAGTTCTTTCAAAAAACCACTAACTTATAACCGGTGAATAAAGCTAGACACTTTTTGACTCTATGTTGCCGCGACTGTACACACAAATAAGTTGTTATTTTCCCGAATATATTTCAAAATTGCATTATTGTTAACCTTTGGTTATTCATATATACCTACATACATCTGTAATTGGTTACTAGCTAGAAACAATAGTCCAAAGTTGAGAACCTTAAGTTACAGCGCGTTAATTTTAGCCTGTTTTCTAAAGGTGGATAACTTATTACTCAGAGTCTACCTCTCTAGTGACTCCTGATTCTGAAACGTATACAAATACGTTAACCTAGCATTAAGAGTGTGTATGTGTGTGTTTTATATTAATCTTAACCTTATACTTTGACCTAGTGGATATTACATAGAGATAATGTTTATCGCAATAATCGTTTCCACAATTTTCTATACCTCGCCCTTACTCCAGTTTCTGGATAATGGATGTAAAGCGCTCGAGCCGCGGTGACGTAGACGAACGACCTTATTGCACTGTCATTGCGTAATGCTTGACCTGGCTCATACATACATACAGACCACCCTGCCATTGGGGTGGGATGATAAGTACCTACAGCATTAAAGGTTGGTTATGGAATGCAATTTTGCACATCATTAATGCAAAATTTCATGTTTCGTCATGATCTGTATTGGTGGAAAAAGATACAAGTTTAATGAAAAGAGATAGTAAGCATTGACAACGCGATTGGCGCAGTGTGTAGTGCACCCGCCTACTGAGCCAACGGTCCCGAGTTCGAATCCCGGCAAGGACAAATATTTGCGTGATCACGAATATTTCTTCCTGGGTCATGGATGTTATCTATATATATTTATATATTATGTATATCGTCATCTAGTACCCATAGAACAAGCATTGCTTAGTTTAGGACTAGGTCGATTTGTGTAAGTACTGAGTACTTCAAATCTACATTTAAAAAATCTGCATGATGATGAATATGTGTGTTTAAAAAGTAAAGTATGCAACTGTACATAATAAGGCCTTAAAGCACTCATATTATAACAAAACGGGACTTAATCGCGTTCAAAAAGTATTCTTTTACCTCTACGTTTTGAACGTGACGTTTCGTTTGTAAAGGGGCTCCAAGTCCCTTCGAGACTACGATAGTTTCGAGACGATGAATGTAACATCGAGGTAATTAAACAATTTTTGAACGAATTTAAAGCACTTCGTCTAATCCTATTACGAACTCGTGTTTTATGACAGTTTCATAAACTATTATTATAACATTGATATACAATACGGGTAGATGTTTATCAATTATTGACTCTCATTCAAGTGGGCTACTATCGATTCATGAATCGAGTTGGCATAATATTATACTGTTTCTGTTGATTTGTGTTAATGGCAGTAATTGTTATCGGTGACGCGTGTAAATGTAAGTTATTGGAATATGGGAAATGGGTCAAAGCTGTTTCAATGTTAGTTAACATTCACTGTCATAATTATGACTGTTAGTACCTATAGCCAAATATGTAGTCAATATTTTAAAGCATCCGATTTTAAACAAAAATCTCGTCTTGATAAAACTTTCGTGAGACATATTTAATTATTATATTAAGTGGTAACTGCTGTACGGGTAGCAGTTCCTGATGACGTCCGTACGAGTTCGAAACCTGTCGGGGCGTTCCTGACAATTTCACGTGAGGGTAATCCACTTAAGCTTAATACAATAATTAAAAATCGAATCCAAGCGAATTCTACTTTATATAATCACGAACGGCCATTTTGAAAATTGCATGCTGCGGCACAGACGAAACTCATACAAGAAAATTCTCGACATAACGGCTTAAGGCATTTGCTTTTATATCAAATCAAAACTAAGATAAATGTTAGGCTGCAGACGAAGTGGAAGTCTTGTGAAGATAAAACTCGTCCACAGACGTGGTGCTGTAACATGAGGTCCTAAGAGATATCGAGTTCGAAACATGTCGGGCCGTTCCTGACAATTTCACGTGAGTGTAAACCGCTTAATACAATAATTAAATATGTCTCACGAAAGTTTTAATAAAATTACTCGAGATACTGTCCGAAAGTGCTTAACTTTAGTATTTTTTTATTTTTATATCTATCAGGAAACAAGATATGATATTTATTTATTTCCGAAAATACAATACAAACTTTGCTATCCACAACACAGGTTTCGTCCACACATAGAATTTGCATCCGCCTCAGGGTCAATAATATTGCTAGAATTGCTAGAACTGTAGTAATTGAAGTAATAAATAAATATCATCTGTCAGTCACTTAACAAATTCCTCTTAATAAAAATAAACCTACTACAACACGTAGATTTTACCCTTTTTATAACCATATCCTTGATTTCCCTATACTACATTGTATCTATCTTTTTATCCGTTTCGTGCTGATCATTTTTGGTCTTTCCCTTCCTCATTTACTTTTAAACGTTCTTTCTATTCTCAATGAAAAAATCTTAAATATTTTTCAGATAGCTCAGAGACCATCCATTATGGCTTTCAAACTACTAATAGACAAACTAAATAATAACAATTCTCACAATCGCAATTAAGCCTATCAAAACATTTTATGTTACGAAAGCCACAGTAAACTTGAAACCACTATTATAACCGCATTGTAAACAGAAAGATCTTTGTCATTAAAGTGCAGCAATAAGTCACTATACTCCGTGAAATATCACAACTGTGACGAGCGCCTTGAGTCAACTCATTAAGAGCTGTATTCGAGTGTGCCACCGTCTATGTGTGCGTTATGTCAACATATCGCCTTTCAATTGTTTACTCACAAACAGTTGCCTAACGTTTGTTATGGAGAAATAATCGATGTGTCTATTTCGCGCCTACGAAAGCCATAACGACGTATGACATATAACAAATGGTGAAGTTTTATTGGATTACAGACATATGATACTTATGACTTCAATTCTACATTGTTAAGGTAGCCACTATAAGAATGTTTCATCAGTTACTTTATAATTTAATTCACGAACTAACCGGCGATTGATTGGTGACTAAGGGGCCGAGGATGTAGAGATCTCTGGTAAATGGCAGTAATGGCCGCAAAATGTCAGAAGTATCTGTTATTTTTTGATAAAACATTTATTACACAGACATCTGTATCGCACTGTTTATCATTATATTTATCCATAGAAACTGATTTTTAATACAACTTTAGAAAATTATGATAGTACCTATAGGTTTTTGCTGATAGAATTCAGCAGTTTGGGAAGAAAGCGAACTGGCTTGTGTATTGGTATAATGCCAAATCCAAAACTCCCATGAAAACAAAAGCTCACAAAAATAAAAAACGTATTAAAAACATAAATCACTATAAAAAGAGGTACGTGCATAGATAATATGGTTGAAGGTATTTTGACTGTCTGCACGTGTAGGAATTGGGACACAAGCACACAAGATATATTTATTAGTTTGTTTTATATTATCATATTTATATTCATAATGTGTAAGTTTATGTAGGTATATTTAAGATTTTGTCTTTTTTTTTTTTTTTTTTCGCGTAAGCCTTTAGTGTCTCTGTGCATTTTTAATAGTTTTGCCTATCTTCTTGGATCTTCTCTGTTCTCTCTCATTTGCTCAAAGGTTAACTGGAAGAAATCCCTTACAGGGATAAGTTCGCCTTTGTACATATCATTAGTTTAATGTCCTTATAATTATATTTTAATGTACAATAAAGAGTTTACATACATACATACATACATACAAGCACAAGTTATCACAATCATATTTATCACTGTTCCGAATGTTGAACTTGTAGATAGTTAGAACCCAAATACCTTCGTTAACAATGTTCCATTGAGCGCCGCGTTCCAGACTGAAGCCTCGGAAATTTCGGAACTGGATCTTTGGATCGCATAAATCGGCTTCGGATGAGGTACTGTCTCCGAGAAACTAAAACACGCCTACTTGATATGCAATGGCGGGTCTTGCTTTTTGGTCGTCTTGATATGGTTATATTCAGTTCTTATCTTCACAATATGAAAAATCTTCTTCTCGAGAAACTGCTGTACTTTATGTTTCTATCGTCAAAATTTGTAGCATTAATAGATTGTCTTTTGTTTCGCAGACAAAAGTTTCATTGATAGTTTCATTTCATCGACTGTTTCATTTTGTCGCCAAATTTTCGACTGTATCGCTGTCATTATTCTTGAAAATGTAATCTTAGGATAGGTTAGGTTTATTTAATAACAATTGCAAATATTTCACTGTTTCAGAGACACGTTTTCCATAAAATTAAACAACCACTCAAACGTTTGTCAAGGAAAATAAAATACGCAAGTGAACACACCTAACTACTCGTAAAAAGTTTTTGGGGAAAAGATTTTTACCATTTCAGCGAATTTCTCATTAATGACCATTGTCTATTACTACAATAATGTCCCATTTGTTTGACTGTCAATCTAGTCCTAGCCCAGCAAACTCAACACCCTACCGTCCCCAGTCGGGTGAAACTGGCTCTAGCCGAGGCGCCGGTGCGGCGCCGCCACCCTATTTATTTGCAACCACATGTACGTTAGATGCGTTTGCCATGGAGTAGGATATTAAACACGCAGAGATTAGAAACGAGCCAAGAATTTCATACTTGTTAATATGATGTTGATGAACTTGTTATAGAAACTTGTAAAGAGAATAGCTTGGGTGGTCTAGAAAACGTATGTCTGAAGTACGAAACTTAACGTTCGCATGATGGGCAAAGGAACACACACACTCATCAGTTATGAAGGGCTTTTCTTTAAAGTAATTCTTCTTCACCAGCAGCATTCATCATCATTAAATTTGTTTAGGTATGGCCAGGTCAAGTAATCCCCTTCTTTGGTGTAGGTAACTGAAAATTTGCCACTAGTTGTATCCATGCTACCACATCCTCCGCTTTCTTATAGTCGTCAAAATCATTTTTTTTTTATATCTCGCCTTGTCATATTTATGCAAGAGGTGCAGGTTAAATTGGTCGCGAGACAACTAGCCCTTCACTTCCCTCCCAACTACCGATACTATAGGACTAACCTAAAGGAGCTAAGAAATCTTTTCTAACAACCTATACCTACAATGCATCCTGTTGTGTGAACTGGGAACGCCCCATTCCCAATTCTGGCAGATCTCGGCCAATCAGTCAGTCAGATGGATATGTGGCGTAGAGAAAACACATGACGAATATCACGGACCTTGCCCCGCGGTCCTGATTCATTCTCCATTGTTCGAGGGCTCGGGTTTCACCGCAGATTCGAGATTCGAGGACGCCGTGTCGGGTTACCGCCTCGGGTCGGGTTTGCGTAAGTTTAGAGGCAGGAGAGCGGAAAAATGGTATTGCGATGACATTGAAATAAAAATGTGAGTCGGGATCCGGTTCGTTTAGGAATCAGCAAAGGCACATTAAGCTACAGAGGAACGTTTACTTACGTACTTACATTTAACACAGGTAGGTTTTATTTTTATCACGAAACGAACAATTGAATGAATATTCTTTCTATATTTATTTATTTATTTATTTAATCTTTATTGCACAAAAGAAAACTTATCGTACAAAAGGCGGACTTAATGCCATGAGGCATTCTCTACCAGTCAACCTTCGGGCAAAGCAGATAAATTGTGGGCGGTGCAACTAACTTAAACAAGTTTTAATAAATAATATTTAGATAAATACATATATTATATAATGTATACACATATAAATAAATACAGATGAAACATACTAATCAGATAACCTAAGAATTCACAACTCTGCTAGCGTAGAGGTCACGCAAACATTTTTTGAAAGCGCATTTGTTCGGAGCTTGTTTGATCTTGAGGGGAAGGCGGTTCCAGAGACGGGAAACTTGGACGGTGAACGATTTGGACATAAAACCAGTACGGTGACGAGGGATGGAGAGAGACAGATTGCCAGAAGAGCGAAATTGACGGTCACGGGTTACACCATAATAGTGAAAGAAGTTTTTGAGATACTCGGGAGATTTTGGATTTTTGAGAACAGAAAACAGAGTGCACAGCATTCGAATTTCACGTCGTTCGCGGATAGGAAACCAGCCCAGCTGAGAGCGGTAAGAAGACACATGGTCATACTTACGAAGACAGAAGATGAACCGAATGCAGTTGTTGAGAAGTCTCTCCAATTTATTCATAAGCTCTACGGTTAAGTCTGGATAACACACATCACCGTAGTCTATTATGGGTAAAATTAACGCCTGAACTAATAAAATCTTAGTTTTACTGGGTAAAAAGTTTTTGAGCTTGTTCAGAGCATGTAAAGAACCCATAACTTTTCTACTAACTTCGGCAACCTGCGCCTTCCAACTCAAAGTACTGTCCAAGATAATCCCTAGATCTTTGACGCTGGGGCTGAAGGGGATAGTGGTGCCGTTGAAGCGTACAGGCGTGACAGAGTCTAGGTTAATCTTAGCAAGCTGGCGGGAGCTACCGATGACAATGGCCTGACACTTCGATGGGTTAACAAATAGTCCGAACTTTTCAGACCATCGCTGGATATGTAAAAGGTCCAAGTTTAGCTTGTCAATACAGGTCTTAAGGTCAGTCACATTGCACTGGTCGTAGAGTTGTAAGTCGTCTGCATAGAGATGGTACGAAGAGCGTAAGTCGGGGGTGATAAAATTGATGAAAGTGGAAAACAGGAGAGGAGAGAGAATTCCTCCTTGAGGTACGCCAGTGGCAAGGTCACACCAGTCAGACAATGACCGGTCAACCCGGACTGCCTGTTGACGACCCCGAAGATATGCAGAGAACCAACTAAGGGCAGAAGACGACACATTGAGATATTCCAAGAGGGCAAGAAGAATGTCATGATCAACAGTATTAAACGCGTTGGAGAAGTCGATCAAAATAAGTACCGTGACTAATTGATCCTCCATGCCCCGTCTGATATCCTCAGTCACCTTAAGGAGTGCAGTGCAGGTGCTATGACTAGGACGAAAACCGGACTGAAAGGGGCTCATGAGCTGGTGAGAGTAGATAAAACACGAAAGTTGTTTATGAGCCACCGCTTCAGCGATTTTCGACAAAAAGGGGAGAATAGAAATCGGCCTGAAATTGCTAACCGAAGTGGGGTTACTGATTTTAGGCAGGGGAATAACAAAAGCTTTGCGCCAGAGTGAAGGGAATTCGCCACTGCACAACGAGAAATTGATAATATCGGTAATTATAGGGAGCACACTGTCCAGAAGAGACACCACCATATAACGACCAATATCATCAAATCCAACGGCTTTAGATTTAATAGCTTTGATTATGTTGTTGACGTCATTCTGAGAAGCAGGTGAAAAAGAAAAGGTTTCTGTAACAAAGGGTGGAAGCGACGAAATATCGGAAAGAGTAATGGACTTAATATGACTGTCAACGGAGAGAGCAGCTGAGAAATGTCTGTTCAGGTCGTTAAGAGAAAAGGAAGTACCATCGAAACCAGTAGTAGGTTTACCTAGGCCAAGAGACTTCAGAAATTTCCAGACATCAGCCATAGAAGATGAGGATACATTGTGATGAATATAACGCCGCTTCGCGGAACGCACCATCTGATTGCAGCGATTACGAGCTGTCTTAAATAGTCTCCAGTTGTCGTCGGTACGGTCGCGTTTAAAAAGTCTAAATGCACGGTCTCTTTTACGCATGGCCATGCGTACACCCTCAGTAATCCAGGGGGCAGGTGGGCGTCTGACTCTTACAGCGCGTAAGGGGGCATGCTTATCAAACAGTGCTAACACTGCACCATTAAAACAGGCTACTTTTGATTCAGCCGTAGTGGCAGAGTACATAGGGGACCAGTCAATAGCTTTAGCATCATTGAAAAGGGCATCGGAATTAATTTTGGCAAAGCAACGCATATAAACTAAGGCAGGTTTGCACTTAGGGGGTCTAATTTTATAAGAGGCAAACTAGTATTTTCTCGGTGCGCGGGGTGCAAGCACCCCGCGAGGGGGTTACGTAGCCGTCCTTGTGTCATCCGAGAGGGGGTTGGCAGTGGAAAGTGCTGGAAGATCGGTGCTCGAGTTTTAAAATTTCCTTAGGGAAGGGCAACGGGAGTTGTAAAATTGGTGGCGTTGTCGCAAAGCGAGTGAGGTTGCTTGGTGCGCGGGGTGCAAGCACCCCGCGAGGGGGTCTGTCCTGGGGTCCTGTGACCCGAGAGGGGGTTGCCAGTGGAAGATGCAGAAGAAAAAGTAGCTCGAGTTGTAAATTGCTTAAGAAAGGGGAGCGAGGTAGAAGATGGAGGCGAATTTGCACGCAGGTATGTTTGCTTGGGAAGCTGTGGAGGGTGCCAGTGTCTGGGTGGGCTCACCCTGCGGGCCCTTCGGGCCCTTGGGCTCGCGCGCTACAGGCGACTTGACTGGGACGCTCCGCACCTTCGGTGCTACGCGGAGCTCGGCCTTCGGCCTCGCGGCGTTGACACTCGCCGTCGGGCCTTCGGCCCTCCGTCGAGTTAAAACTACTTAGAGTTATAGTATTTTGTTGTTGGGCTCCTTGACTGTGACGCTCCGCACCTTCGGTGCTACGCGGAGCTCGGCCTTCGGCCTCGCGACGTTGACGCTTCGCACCTTCGGTGCTACGCGGAGCTCGGCCTGCGGCCTCGCATTAAATTACTTGGGAGAAGGGTAAGGTTCTGGGTGGGCTCGCCCTGCGGGCCCTTCGGGCCCTTGGGCTCGCGTGCTACGGGCGACTTCTCTGGGACGCTCCGCACCTTCGGTGCTACGCGGAGCTCGGCCTTCGGCCTCGCAGCGTTGAAACTCGCCGTCGGGCCTTCGGCCCTCCGTCGAGTTAAAATTACTAAGAGTTATAGTGTTTTGTGGTTGGGGTCCTTGACTGTGACGCTCCGCACCTTCGGTGCTACGCGGAGCTCGGCCTTCGGCCTCGCGGTGTTGACGCTTCGCACCTTCGGTGCTACGCGGAGCTCAGCCTGCGACCTCGCATTAAGACACTAAGACTTATAGTAAGTGGTTGGGCTCCTTGTTTGTGACGCTCCGCACCTTCGGTGCTACGCGGAGCTCGGCCTTCGGCCTCGCATTAAGTTACTTAGATGTGTAGAAAGTTATTGGGCTCCGTAACTGGGACGCTCCGCACCTTCGGTGCTACGCGGAGCTCGGCCTTCGGCCTCGCGGGGTCGACGCTTCGCACCTTCGGTGCTACGCGGAGCTCGGCCTGCGGCCTCGCATTAAATTACTTGGGGGAAGGGTAAGTTTCTGGGTGGGCTCGCCCTGCGGGCCCTTCGGGCCCTTGGGCTCGCGCGCTACCGGCGCCTTCCCTGGGACGCTCCGCACCTTCGGTGCTACGCGGAGCTCGGCCTTCGGCCTCGCGGGGCTAACGCTCGCCGTCGGGCCTGCGGCCCTCCGTCGAGCTAAAATTACTTAGGGGTATAGTAAGTTTCTGGGTGGGCTCGCCCTGCGGGCCCTTCGGGCCCTTGGGCTCGCGCGCTGCCGGCGCCTTCCCTGGGACGCTCCGCACCTTCGGTGCTACGCGGAGCTCGGCCTGCGGCCTCGCGGGGGGACGTTTGCCCTCGGGCCTTCGGCCCTCGGTCAAACTAAAATTACTAAATTTTATTTGTCCGATATTTTCCGAATTTGACCGAATCTTCGAAATCCGATTTCAGATTCCGACTCAGGAGCCCCAAAAACCCCCCGATACTGAGTTTCAGCTCCCTAGCACCAATTTGAAATTTTCTCCATACAAATCGATTTTTGTCGATATTTTCCGAATTTGACCTAATTTTCAAAATCTGATTTCAGAATCCGACTCAGGAGCCCCAAAAACCCTCCGATACCGAGTTTCAGCTCCCTAGCACCAATTTGAATTTTTAAAAAAAAAAAAAGTCGCCATCTTGATTTTTTTTTTCCACGACTGTACTCGAATGAGTGCCCTCTATGACATTTGGTCGAGCACCCCCCACCCATCTCCAGCGGTTTACGAGATACGGGCCCCCGAAAATATTCTCCATACAAATTTTTTTTTAATGCTAGAAAAAAAAAAAAAAGTTTTTCAGAATCACGGGGCCCCAAACCCCCAACATACCAAATTTCGGCGCGCTACGACCATTTTGAAATTTTACCGCCATTTTGAAGTCGCCATTTTGAAAAAAAAATGGCGGCTCGTCAAATTGCTTGAAAACCCCTATGACATTTGGTCGAGCACCCCCCCCCTAGCAATAATGGTTTCGGCGGGCCGTTGAAAAAAAAACTCACCTTCCACGGTAGACCAAAAGTCGGATTTTTCCCAGAGGTTTGACGCCGAGCTCTATACGTCAACACCACAACCAACACCCCACCCCCCCTCCTTCCCCGAGATCAATTCACTTAGAAATCAGTGGTAATGCAGCTTTATATAGTATTAACTAGTATTTTCTCGGTGCGCGGGGTGCAAGCACCCCGCGAGGGGGTTACGTAGCTGTCCTTGTGTCGTCCGAGAGGGGGTTGGCAGTGGAAAGTGCTGGAAAAACGGGATTCGAGTTGTAAAATTTCCATAGGGAAGGGCAACGGGAGTTGTAAAATTGGTGGCGTTGTCGCAAAGCGAATGAGGTTGCTTGGTGCGCGGGGTGCAAGCACCCCGCGAGGGGGTCTGTCCTGGGGTTCTGTCACCCGAGAGGGGGTTGACAGTGAAAAATGCAGAAGAAAAAGTAGCTCGAGCTGTAAATTGCTTAAGAAAGGGGAGCGAGGTAGAAGATGGAGGCGAATTTGCACGCAGGTATGTTTGCTTGGGAAGCTGTGGAGGGTGCCAGTGTCTGGGTGGGCTCACCCTGCGGGCCCTTCGGGCCCTTGGGCTCGCGTGCAACGGGCGACTTCTCTGGGACGCTCCGCACCTTCGGTGCTACGCGGAGCTCGGCCTTCGGCCTCGCGGGGTTGACACTCGCCGTCGGGCCTTCGGCCCTCCGTCGAGTTAAAATTACTTAGACTTATAGTATTTTGTGGTTGGGCTCCTTGACTGTGACGCTCCGCACCTTCGGTGCTACGCGGAGCTCGGCCTTCGGCCTCGCGGGGTCGCCGCTTCGCACCTTCGGTGCTACGCGGAGCTCGGCCTGCGGCCTCGCATTAAATTACTTGGGGGAGGGGTAAGGTTCTGAGTGGGCTCGCCCTGCGGGCCCTTCGGGCCCTTGGGCTCGCGCGCTATGGGCGGCTGCCCTGGGACGCTCCGCACCTTCGGTGCTACGCGGAGCTCGGCCTTCGGCCTCGCGGGGCTGACGCTCACCGTCGGGCCTGCGGCCCTCCGTCGAGCTAAAATTACTTAGGGGTATAGTAAGTTTCTGGGTAGGCTCGCCCTGCGGGCCCTTCGGGCCCTTGGGCTCGCGCGCTGCCGGCGCCTTCCCTGGGACGCTCCGCACCTTCGGTGCTACGCGGAGCTCGGCCTGCGGCCTCGCGGGGGGACGTTTGCCCTCGGGCCTTCGGCCCTCGGTCAAACTAAAATTACTTTTTGTTATTTGTCCGATAATTTCCGAATTTGACCGAATTTTCAAAATCCGATTTCAGATTCCGACTCAGAAGCCCCAAAAACCCCCCGATACCGAATATCAGCCTCCTAGGACCAATTTGAAATTTTCTCCATACAAATCGTTTTTTTTCGATATTTGCCGAATTTGACCGAATTGTCGGACCAGATTTCAGATTCATATTTTTGAGCCCCGAGAGCCCCCCCATACCGAGTTTCAGCCCCCTAGCACCAATTTGAAATTTTGAAAAAAAAAAAAGTCGCCATCTTAATTTTTTTTTTCCACGACTGTACTCGGGTGGGGGCCCTCTATGACATTTGGTCGAGCACCCCCCACCCATCTTCAGCGGTTTACGAGATACGGGCCCCCGAAAATATTCTCCATACAAATTTTTTTTTAATGCTAGAAATAAAAAAAAAAGTTTTTCAGAATCGGGGGGCCCCAAACCCCCTACATACCAAATTTCAGCGCGCTACGACCATTTTGAAAATTTTCCGCCATTTTGAAGTCGCCATTTTGAAAAAAAAATGGCGGCTCGTCAAATTGCTTGGGGAGGCCTATGACATTTGGTCGAGCACCCTCCCGCTAGCTATTATGGTTTAGCCGGGCCTTCGATCAAAATTGTGACCTTCCACGGTAGACCAAAGGTCGGATTTTTCCTCTATTCAAGGAGGTGAGCCCTATACGATGGTATATAGCACCACCCCCCACCACCCCCCCTTCCGCCGGAACAATTCATTAAGAAATGAGTGGTAATGCAGCTTTATATAATATAGACTAGTATTTTCTCGGTGCGCGGGGTGCAAGCACCCCGCGAGGGGGTTGAGCAGTCGTCCTTCTGTCATCCGAGAGGGGGTTGGCAGTGGAAAGTGCAGAAGAGATCGAGTTTGAGTTTTAAAATTTCCATAGGGAAGGGCAACGGGAGTTGTAAAATTGGTGGCGTTGTCGCAACTAAAGTGAGGTTGCTTGGTGCGCGGGGTGCAAGCACCCCGCGAGGGGGTCTATCCTGGGGTTCTGTCACCCGAGAGGGGGTTGCCAGTGGAAGATGTAGATGAAAAAGTAGCTCGAGTTGTAAATTGCTTAAGAAAGGGGAGCGAGGTAGAAGATGGAGGCGAATTTGCACGCAGGTATGTTTGCTTGGGAAGCTGTGCAGGGTGCCAGTGTCTGGGTGGGCTCACCCTGCGGGCCCTTCGGGCCCTTGGGCTCGCGCGCTACAGGCGACTTGACTGGGACGCTCCGCACCTTCGGTGCTACGCGGAGCTCGGCCTTCGGCCTCGCGGCGATGACACTCGCCGTCGGGCCTTCGGCCCTCCGTCGAGTTAAAAGTACTTAGAGTTATAGTATTCTGTGGTTGGGCTCCTTGACTGTGACGCTCCGCACCTTCGGTGCTACGCGGAGCTCGGCCTGCGGCCTCGCATTAAATTACTTGGGGGAGGGGTAAGGTTCTGGGTGGGCTCGCCCTGCGGGCCCTTCGGGCCCTTGGGCTCGCGAGCTATGGGCGCCTTCCCTGGGACGCTCCGCACCTTCGGTGCTACGCGGAGCTCGGCCTTCGGCCTCGCGGGGCTGACGCTCGCCGTCGGGCCTGCGGCCCTCCGTCGAGCTAAAATTACTTAGGTGTATTTTAAGTTTCTGGGTGGGCTCGCCCTGCGGGCCCTGCGGGCCCTTGGGCTCGCGCGCTGCCGGCGCCTTCCCTGGGACGCTTCGCACCTTCGGTGCTACGCGGAGCTCGGCCTGCGGCCTCGCGGGGGGTCGTTTGCCCTCGGGCCTTCGGCCCTCGGTCAAACTAAAATTACTAAATTTTGTTTGTCCGATATTTTTCGAATTAGACCGAATTTTAAAAATCCGATTTCAGATTCCGACTCAGGAGCCCCAAAAACCCTACGATACCGAGTTTCAGCCCCCTCGGACGAATTTTAAATTTTCTCCATACAAATCGTTTTTTGTCGATATTTGCCGAATTTGACCGAATTTTCGAACAAGATTTCAGATTCATATTTTTGAGCCCCGAGAGCCACGCGATACCGAGTTTCAGCCGCCTAGCACCAATTTGAAATTTTGAAAAAAAAAAAAGTCGTCATCTTGATTTTTTTTTTCCACGACTGTACTCGGGTGGGGACCCTCTATGACATTTGGTTGAGCACCCCCCACCCATCTCCAGCGGTTTACGAGATACGGGCCCCCGAAAATATTCTCCATACAAATTTTTTTTTAATGCTAGAAATAAAAAAAAAAGTTTTTCAGAATCGGGGGGCCCCAAACCCCCTACATACCAAATTTCAGCGCGCTGCGACCATTTTGAAATTTTTCCGCCATTTTGAAGTCGCCATTTTGAAAAAAAAATGGCGGCTCGTCAAATTGCTTGGGGAGGCCTATGACATTTGGTCGAGCACCCCCCCGCTATCTGGCCCCGTTTAGCCGGGCCGTCGACCGAAATCTTATCCCGGAGAGGTAGACCCAAAGTCGGATTTTTCCCGGGGTCCTGGAGCCGAGCTCTATACGATGGTATATGTCATTACCCCCCACCACCCCTCCTTCTGGGAGAACAATTCTTCTATATGAAATGAGTCGTAATGCAGCTTTATATAATATATAGATAGATTAATAGTAAGTCGTGGTGCGAAAATCCGGGGGCCAAGAACTGACCATGCTTCTCAACGAGATCAGGAGAAGAGGTTAAAATCACATCTAGCCATGTGTCAGATGAAGTGGTGTGATGAGTTGGTGATAAAGGAAGGAGAGAGAAGCTGACGGAACTAACTAATGATATTAATTTACGACGTTGCAGGGTGTCTTTAGAGATATCAGTGTTTAAATCACCCATAACAAGATGATGTGTGTAATCTGAACTTAAGGACTCAAGAATTTGTTCAAGGTCGGAAAAATAATCTATAGTTGGAGGACAGTAAACTACCCCCAGGAGAGCCTTAACCCCTTTAATATTTATCTCAAGAAATATCCATTCCGCTGAGCTGGAATAAAGAGATTCTGATAAATGTAAAATTGTAAACGGAATGGAGCTTTTGAGATAAATGGCAACACCGCCACCGCCTTTCCCAGTTCGATCATTTCGGATTAATACATACCCAGAAAGGGCATAGGAAGTTGAATCAAGCGTAGGTTTCAACCAACTTTCTGAAACTAAAATAGCATGAATAAAATCTGATTGAAAAGTGTTAACTAGGTTCGAATAATGCGACGGGATGCTTTGAGCGTTTATGTGACAAACGTTAAAGTTAGGAGAATTTAGAAATTCGCGCGAAAGCTCTGAACTCAGTGAAAGGGAAGAATCAAGTGAATTTATTGATAGAAAAGCACAACTATCATCGCTAGCAGAGTAAAAAGTATCATCATCTGACATAAATATATAAATAATATAGTAAAACAATTATAGATATTAAAATATAAAATAATAATATATACGTACGGTAAGTTGCAAAGAAAATCACACAATCCTGCATTTCCTGCCGGTTAACTTATCAAAGATAACAACAATTAATTTACAGAAAAAAGAAACAATAATTCCTTAAATTTAAGAAATAACAATAAAATAATAAAATAGCAGCAAGCGGTTTAAAATGAAACTCAAACACCCCCGAGTTTTGACACATCAAACGTCAAACGCAACATTAGTAAGATAAAGGTAATTTACATGCGATTTACAAATAAAAATTAAAGTGGGTAACGAGTAAAATTATTGAGTTGTAAAAGTAATAACATGCTAACAAATGCCTGCTGCTATAGCAAAACGGGAACTCCATAGAAACAACACTTGTAAGAACACTGAAGAAAGAAAAAGCAACGCAAGTGTGAAATAGATAATCTAAGATGCCGCAGGTGGTTTAGCGCCTCGTCGGGACCTACCAGACTGGCCGCTGAGGCCAGCCACCACGATGACCTCCTCCTCCACTGCAGCGGGCTCAGGAGTCGACGACGATAGTGGCCGCATCTTGTGCTGTGAGGCCTTCAGGCGGACAATATCCTCTTCGCACTCAAGGCGCTCACGCACGCCGCTAAGCAACTTGACATAAATGTTACCATCAAGTGTCCAACAGCTCCTCATGCCGAACACTTTCCGAGCCTGTATGAAAAGTGCTTGCCTCTGAGGTGTGAGGAACTCAGACACAGAGAATGAAGTTCCTTTAAACGCAGTCTTTCTATGCCAGACTTCGGTTTTCACGGAGATGTCGGCAAAGCGCAGTAGAATGGGCCTGTTACTGCCAACGGACACCTTACCAAGCCTATGGCATGCCTTGAAAGAACTAACTGACACACCGGGGATCTTCAGTTGCTCGGAGACTATGCTGGCAACTCGAGTGCACACATTTTCGTCAGCCTGTTCAGGAACGCCATGAAGAAGGAGAAATTTTCTTCGATGCCGCATTTCACAGATATCCTGAGACCTACTGACAGCCTTAATTTGCTCCTTGAGAAGTTTAAAGATGGTGAAGGTTTGCTCCTTGAATGCTGAGAATTCTTCGCTCAAAGAATTAATGGTCACCTTAGTTGCCGGGGACCTGCTCAACTTGGACTCAAATTCAGTGAACATCTTAAGGACCGTTGCCTCTAGGGTTTTCTGTGTCTCAGCAATCTCTTGAACACTTGACATCATTGAAGTTTTACTTGACGTTTTGAGGTTATGTTATGAGAGATGTAAGAACCAGCAGGATTGCACTGTGTTTTAAGTACAATTACTTCATCTACAGTGCTGCAAGTAACTGTGCACTATATTTAGTACTAAAACTATGGTTTAAAAGTGATTTTAACTTTACACTGTGATTATTTCAATTTATTTAAATATATTATTTAAGAGTGATGTGTTACTGTTTTTACTTCTACCGCTCAAAAAAACTAAACGCAGATTGTCAGTTAGATTAGCACGTCACACGTCATTTTCTTGAAGTTTTACTTGGTTTGTTGTGTGTTTTCGGTGTCTTTACAATTTATCACACTTTAACTGTTAGACCGGTTTCGATTATAACTTTCTTAATGTACAGAGTTGTTGCACTCACCTTTTAGTAAGGAGCTTTTAGTAGTACAATCATTATTGTATTATTAAGCGGTTTACACTCACGTGAGACTGTCAGGAACAGCCCGACATGTTTCCAACTTATATGGAGCTCTTCATCAGGATCAGTCATCCGTATCGCCGTTGTAACTTATGATACTAAGCGTTTTACAGGTAATTGTGAGCGTTTTACTATGCTTAACTACTTTTGCTGCGGATTGTACCTACACTAGTAAACCTTATTGGATTTTGTACAATAGCTTACCAATTCAGTTCCTACTCAATTATGACCGCATGCGCACCGCGATTCGCTGCAGCCGTTTACGATGATTGTACCGGGAACAATGACCACTTATGGTTTTATAGGATTCCTGATTAGGCGGTGCTATTGGGCGCTGGAATAAGTAGACAAGCAGACCCGAGGGTAAAGGGAACCATTTAATTTGATTGCTATTTGGGTGAAGACCAAAAAGTTTACCACCTTAACGCACTCAATTAATATTTGTATTAGTCTCCGTTGTGCGACGACAGTTAAACTTCCAATAACATACCTTAAGGTTCTATTTTAAGGTTCCTTATTGTATCGTTAATTTTTGTCACACAACGGAACTTATTCCAATCGCTTTTATTTCCTTGCTAACTACGCCTTAATTTCATCCAACTTTTTGAGCCATTAAAGGCTTTAACGTGCCTGCCCGTTACGTTAACGTTCGTGTCATCATCAGTTATCTCGTTGAAGTCGGTTTTTTAAGTTATTTTCTAAACCACTACTGACCCAAAGACACCATTCCAGCAAATTCATATTTATACACTAACGTTTTACATAAATCGCGTCACTGTCTATGCCGGCTTTACCTGCCGAGACCTTAACTATGATTCGTACAAAAGGGCATATTTTATCTGCAGAATCAAGGTGCTTACGCCTTTTTAGATTAAGCACCGGAGCTGCCCACGCGCATGTCTACTGCTGGAGTATTAATCATGTCATTATTATAATTGAATTGACGTTCCGTTTGTCTTCCGTAACTGGGTGAAATGACGCCTATAATAAATAATAAATTAATAGGTGAACTAACAAATACCATAGGTACCTACGCAAATGACCAAGCCCTACCAACTGTATACATTGATATAAAATTCTTCAAATCTTACTACATATTAAAAATTGTGAGACTTCTTTAGTAAAAAAAACGGTTTAAACTAACGTAAAATTGCCAGGAATGGCCCTACATGTTTCGAACTCATATGGAGCTCTTCAACATGGACAACTATCCGTGCTAGAAGAGCGAAAACCAGTGCAGTGGTCCATATGAGTTCGAAACATGTCGGGCCGTTCCTGCCAATTTTTACGTGAGTTCAAACCGTTTTTATAATTACCTACTACAAATCTTACAATACACTAAAGGAACCTTACATTCATCGCTCAAATTTCTTGAAATTTTTTAAGGTAAAGTACTTAAACTCCTTTTACCCCATTTTTTTTTCGGGGATTGAAAACCCTACTGATTTGTTCGGTTTCTAACCTAAACCTACTAATTAGAGAAACTTACCAGGCCTATCTTCTTTCAGAGCAGTTAATTTTATCTTTAGGGGGCGATAAATTTAACGCATTATCGACAAAGCGATACTTTTATCGAGTCTTTACTTAAACGGTCGTTTGTTGAGGAATTTAGTGGGCATTATCGGGAAAATAAAATACGGGTATTTTGGGTATTACAAAATAAGCTTTCGTAAGTAAAGTGACTGTAACTTGATAATCGCATTAACGCACATACAGTTTAGTATGAAGAATACTTAGAATAAATGAAATTAAATGTGCTGGAAGCGTCGCTTTCTAAAACCATATTAGCTAGGGTTTTAATTTAATAAATTAAAATCCTAGCAAATATGGTACGATAGGATAATTATAGGATCCCATTCCAATGACATCAATTATTGAGTGTCTAATTTGATGTAGGTAGGTATTCTGTTGACAATCCATTTCATTAATAAACTCATCAAGGAAAGAATTCAACATAACATGATCATATTAGTTATAGCAAACAAATTCAGTCAGATTTTAATGTTATTTAGTATTTGGGGCTACAAAATATACATTTTACTCGCTCAAATAAAGTCCGATTTTATCTACAGTAACAAAAGTAACAGTGCCATCAACAGCACAAGTTCAAAACCTTGTTACAATAAAAATAAAGTATTACGGCCGCCCTCAAAACGGCTTAACTTCACCAAAAAACCGATGACTTACGACGTTCTTTATAAAGGAGTTCGGGAATATCGCATATTCGATATGGGCCCCTATTCTCATCGCTACGCGGCTCACGCACGGCGCCTAACGACGTATACCGAATAACCGCCGACTTATCTGAAAGAGTTGCCCGCTCATCAATTATTAATTCGCTACATCTCTTGATTGCGCGCTTCCTAAAAGGTGTAATTTATGCCTCGGTGGGTATTAGATTTGTGGATCTGTTTATTGAATGGACTTACTCAAACTGCGGGGAAATATCAGTAATGTGTACGCTCAACTAGAAAAAGTAGACAAACGTAAACATTTGCAGCTGACTGTATCATTTGTTATTTTGCATATTTTCACACAAAAGCTAATTGTGGCGACGTGTTTTGGGGGAAAGGGTATTTCCAGAACTTGTTTTACAATCCGACTGTGACAGATCTATCACATCTTTTGTTAGCGAAATTTTGTTGAAGTTAAAAAAAACAGTGTCTGCACGCTCGTAAAACTAAAAATGAAAAGGAACGACACTGCAATAAGTCGCCATAACGACTTGGCGTGTTCGCGTTAAACGCAACGGAACTGGCTGTTACGGGCTCGCACTGCAATTGAGATATACTGGCTGGCACTGGACTGTCTGGCAAATACACTAAATGGTATAACAGGCATTTTTTAGGTCCTTGCAGTCGCTAAGGTTCCTGAGAAACTGTACTAATCATGCTGCGTCTTTATGAAGCCTGAAAGAATAGCATAAATGCTAAATTTGAGAATGTGATTGGTCCAGTTTCTACATCTCCACTCCTGTGGACACTAAAGAGCTGGTGCTGTGGCTATACTGGACTGGGCTGCTGAGCCTGAGATAACTGGCTGGCTGGCAAATACGCTAAATGGGTATAACAGGCATTTTAGCTAGGTACTTTCAGTGCCTAAGGTTCCTGGTCACACAAGCGGAGCGGAGCGGTTTAAATGAACCAATCATACTGTGTCGCTTCTCCCTCAGCAACCCAAAATAATCAATGATATTCAGTCATAAGTATAATTATATCAATCAAACATGGCTATGGCTCAGTCCGCCTTTTGCGATAGTACAAGTAGACTGTATTTTTTTTGTGCAATAAAGCCAATAAAGATTAAATATAAATAGACAAGAATCTAATAACGTATATTGCTGAAGTGGAAATATTATTATAGTGGAGAGATCCCAGAGATGTCAGTGTCAAACGTTGAATAGAAACGTTTCAATCCGCCATCAAGTTAGGCTTCCAATGACGTCGTAAACATTAGGGATCTTTTTTTTTTTATGTCATAGGGGGCAAACGAGCAAACGTATCGCCTGATGGAAAGCGATTACCGTCGCCCATAAACACCTGCAACACCAGAGGAGTCATAAGTGTTTGCCTACCCGGAGGACGAAGATAGAATGCCTCAATGCTAGTAATTTCACCGGCTATCTTACCCCCACACCGGAACACAACAATGCGACCATTGCTGTTTGGCGGTGGGTTAGTAGGCAAGACGGTAGTAACAATCCGGACGGACACTGCACGAGGCCCTACTACTCAATAAAACAAATGAAAATGTGACAAAGTTGCCGCGCCGCTGTACGGGTAAAAGTCCCTGATGAAGAGCTCCATACGAGTTCGAAACATGTCGGGCTGTTCCTGACAATTTCACGCGAGTGTAAACCGCTACAATAATTAAATGAAAATTTATTTTTGTTACCAATGTAACACATGTCTGTAATCAGGCGAATGCTCGCACCCTAAGATCTAAAGTACATTGAACCAATTGAGTAAAATACCTTGTACAACTGTCCACAACTCAGGTGTTGCTTGTTAGTACGTTTCCAACAAATTCTTGGTACACTTAGCACCCTCGTGAGCGTACAAAATGCGTAATTGGTAAGAATGTGTACCCAAAAGCAAACACATCACTGTCACTACATAGATAGTATAAAACAAAGTTACTTCCTTCTGTCTGTCTTAATGTATGCTTAGATCTTTAAAACTACCCAACGGATTTTGATGCGTTTTGTTTAATAGATATGGTGATTGAAGAGAAAAGTTTATATGTATAATACCTACATGCATAATTTATCAGCATTGCACCCGTGCAAAGCAGGGACGGGTCGCAAGTTCTTTGAATAAAATGATAAGTGTTCCAAACAGTTGTATTGCATGATTAGAACTAACTTATGTCGATAGGTACAGTAAAAGGAAACTGAAACATATCTTTTATGACCCTTATCGTCATACAGACAAGAGCGAAAAATTTACATGTTTCAATTTCCTTGATACTATCAAGTGCCAAAATCCTATTTTACACAGAAAATACTCGTGAGTTTCACAGAGATAGAGCACTGGCCCGTAGTTTGCACAGCTCCGTCTTCACGACCTAACGCAGCTCATGATTAAGAATCGCGAATCTATAAAACCTGTAGAGCAATATGCGACTTCTGATAACCCTTTGAGAGTGAACCAGTTTCATACTTACTTCATAATAATTAAATGTCGTAAAACAGTGCCAGAAAGAGAAGGAAAGACCATCATTATGTTAGTGTGTGTACAAATTAATAAATAAAGGTCTATTAAATGTTTTTAGAATCACAAGAGTAAACCAAGCACTGATTTATGTAGCTAAGTCAAACGATTTAAGTACCTATGTATGTCTATTTTTTTAACGCTTAAGATTAGTTACTGTGGTAAATTAGTTCATTCTAGTTAGCAGATAGCTTACGACTCAATAAACAAAAATAGCTATGGACTAATTTACTACTTTCGTACGCTCAAAGGCAATTTCTATCACAAAGGAAAATTTCTTTATTTTTTAGTTTCGTTTAGTTATTCATTGTAGAGTTGGCCTGTACAAAGTAACTAAAAATAAAGAGTAAATTAGATTTTTCGTTGAATCAAATTGTTCGCAAGACCTCGTTTGTTTTTTTTTTGCCTTAAAGTGGGCCCTCATAAAATCACGATAAAATCATTGGAAATAAATTTAATTACTTTAAGGTATTAAGGTGCAAAGCCTTTCAAATCAATAATGCAAAGAACAACACAAAAAACATAAGCTAAAATTCAAAAGGGTCTGGCGTTGGGGTGGCGGAGTGGTTGAGACATTGGACTGGTAGTCTAGAGGTACCGCAAGGTTACGCATGTTTTGATTGCACTTTGATCTTTATATCAATGACCAAGACAATACAAAAATGCTTTATTGCAAACCAAAAAAGTTTACAAATTCAATACAGAACAATAATTTTAATAACGGTAGACAACAGGCGGTCTTATCGCTAAAGAGCGATCTCTTCCAGACAACCTTTAGGTAGTGGAGTTGATTAGTATAAATCACACAATGAGTAGGTGATGCAGAAGGGGAAGGCAAAATAAAATAATTATCAACAGATAAGCAAGTAAACGTATCAATAGATATACGCATACATAAATATATATATATATAAACCTACTTAAACATACATAAATATAAATAAAACAAGACAGATAAGGAACACATGAACAGTTAGAGGCAAATGAACGAAAGCAGTTTCCACAAATCACACCATCAATTTTATTAATCGAGAGATAAATAGTATTCTTTTATTTTCATTTAACATTTAAAAAGTATTAGTAGTGTATGTAAGTCTATGTTTCATTAAACATTTAAGTTATATTACAACAAAGCTTTCTTATCACGTGAAAAACTGCCACGGCACTTTATGTGCAATAACGACTTTGCTCCCTTGTGACGAAAATAGTATAAGTAACCCCCAAAACGGTTTCTCACAATGTGGTTGAGTAAAAAACCATTCGTTCTGTTCGGCGGCAGTTCAAAGCGTTATCGACTGAGATAAAGAAAGGCATACAACGGGTAAGACAGGATATTATGGGATCTTAGGAACAAAATGACGTAAGGAATTGTATTAAGCGGTAAAGTTGTGAGTGTTTGTGATTGAAAAGCATTAATAGTGATGCTTTGTTGGAAAATTATGGAGTTTCATTGATTGTAAACATTTTTTTACGCTGTGTCGATTTGTACTTACAATCCAAGTCTGGACACGGTGTTTATATAACAATTGATAAGTAAGCTGTTACACAGGTTTGAAGAACATCTTATCTTCTTAAAACTTATAAAGCATCAGCGCTATTCGCTCGTGGCGGCTACGTCCAAAACCGATTGTTTCCGTTAAAAACTTAGTTTGGAACTACAAATTTTCATTGTTTGACAGCTAGTATTGAAACCGCCAACTTTACGCCCTACAGCTATAATAAAGGTTGTGCTTGTACCCCACCAATAATTTATTCACTACATACACATTATTCACATTAGTGGCCAGTTCCAATTTTAACAGAGTATTCCGCTTCTATAGTTGAAACGGTTAACTTTACTCCCTAGAGCTTTAATGGTTGTGCCGCACCAATAATTTATTCACATTAGTGGCCGGTTCCTTCGTATCACCGGCTATAGGTAAAAGACCGATAGCGTTCGATAAGCCACGATAAGCCAACACTCGCAAACAACGCGTCGCTGTTGCGAAACTATTTATATTTACCTATGAGCTGCATGTTGAACACGTGTTTCATGAATGACATACCACACTCAAATATTATAAGTCTACGCAATGGCAATCTAACTCGTTTTTTTTTTTTCAAATAAATTAATCAACCTATTCTTAACTAAAAATAGAGTATGCAATATCCCGGGGGAGTATGATTAAAAAAAACAGGATTTTATGCCTTATGTACAATATAAAGTTTGCATTTAAGTCATTTACCAAATAACAGCTGGTATCTAATAAAAAAACTTTGATATGTGTCGACTACAAGTTCAGACATATATTAAATGGAACATGATTACTTAAAACCACAAATTCACGTAAAACGTTTATATAACACAAGGCAGACGCGCAATCTTATATCAATAATTGCATTTTCAGTCTTACACACTCACATCACATAGGCATCTTTCATTCACTTCACACTTAAATTACCGACAGCTACACAACACAAACTATTTTGAAACAGCAAAGTATTGGCAATGCATGCAAACTGCGAACCTGTTGGTAATCCTATGCTTACTGCACTAGGTCTGAAAGGAGACGATAAAATGCCGATAATGCACCGAGCATTGTGTGCATGTGGAACAAGCTTGTTCTGCAAGAAAATACCCGGACTCAGTGCTTTATTTTGTTCTGCACGTATGTTCTTTACTTAACTTGTATTGTATACAGGGTGAATCCTATATCGTAAACAGAAATATGTCTTACTGTTTAGCTTTAGTTTAAACTGGTGGACGTGACAACACGCAAAAACTGCAAATGTTTTTTGTTCATTAACTTAAAAAATTGTTTTAAATTTTCTGAGTCTCATGGTCACCCTAATTGCTATGTTTACACTGCCATAGACCGTACAGACCAAGTCTTGTCGAATAGAATACGGTTGGTGTTTATTGATATTTCGAAATTATTATCGATAATGTTTGCTTCTAGAGTTCATGCAATGAATTTGCTTTAAAATACTGCGATAGAAACAAAAAAAATCTGTTTACGACTTATGTTTCACCCTGTATAAAGTTATGTGTGCGTCGATTTTTAACCCTTGATGAGAAACAAGAGGTGCTACACGTTTAATATGTTTGTCTGTGGATTGTAGCTCCCAACGGACGGACCGATTTATATGCGGTTTTCTCTAAGTCTTATCTGACAAGATGGTTATATTTGGTGGAAATAAAAGTAATATTTTCTAAAGTTTCTGCGATAAGTCTCGCCACGACAAGAGTTCTGTTTTATTTCGTTTGTGCTCAGAGTTCCGACTGTAGTAGAGTAAACTGGTATTTTCAGAGTATTGGCCGTAGGGTGTCATGTTCCGGCGTTTCCGCGGATGGCTACGTGACACCTCGAACACGCGTTGAAAAAATGTGACCTAGTTTAGTTACTTATATGATTTTATTATTTTGTATTTGATAAGTATGTAGTATTATGAAGTTCATTAAACAACAACACTTATATGTATTTGTCACAATTATTAAGTAACGAAAATAACGTCATATAACATTCAATAACATATCGCAAACCGATAACAATGAACCCCCAAAAGTGACACTCCGCGACCTTTTTAAAAGAGGCGCGCAGCGACCACTCATCAAAACGTTCCGATACAAGGAGTTCGGCATACTCGTGCGAAACGTTACGTTGTGTTCGGTACATTGCTATTTTAAAGGTACGTATCTTTGACCCACAGTTGCTTGAAATAAATGTTTCCATTCATTCAAGTTAGAACCCAACTAACAAAATTGTAATTAATGACCGCTGATGGTCGGTCACCGTGCTCGCTAGCGACTGCGTAAACGATTTGTATGGAGAATTCTAATTCTGTAAACTCATGGTAAGGGGTCTTTGCTCTTCGCGTTTCGCATCCAGCTCATCTAGGTCGCCTACCTCGGACATGTATAATTATACTGGGACATGATCGGTATTCCCTCCTGCAGACCACCATGATGGGAAATGTACCCGGGAAGCGGAAAGCAGGTAGACACTTGTGTCTTGGCTCTGAAATATCAAGGAGTGGACCGTCAAGCAGCTGTTCAGATTGGCGCTTGACAAGGACAATTTTAAGAAGCTGACTGCCAACCTTCGTTAATGGAGAGGCACTTTAAGAAGAAGAAGAAGATCTAGCTCATATTATTCCTCGTAGCCTTGCACATTCGCCACCACTGCTGCCTTCAATTTGGTCGATCTTGTAGCAAGCTCCAATGCGATTTACATTGATTGATGATTAATGATTACATAGGAAACATGCTATGATTATACATCTGAAGACACCGCCGCGTCCACCAGTTGAGTATGGAAATGCATGCATTTATGGATGCATTACAATCAATTGAATTGCAATCGCCGCGATTTGCAAACCTAATGCACACCATTTGATTGAAGGTCCTTTTGATGTCGTCATAGTTTGCAAATATTCTATTTATCTTAGATTGTAATATAAAAATGTATTACCAAAGGCTGCTGAATTAAAGTGATTTTTGTGTTGTTTGATGGAAGTTCCAGGATTTAGTAATACGCACACACACACACACACATTTTTTTTTCAAAATTTTTTTTCAAATTTTAAAACGTAAAAAAAATACAAATTCAGCCATTTGAATAAAAAAAGCTCGTACGCGCATAACTTGAGTAATACACGTATTACATGTTTCATAGTGTAGTGTATAAACATCTTTAGGTAATAAAGTGTCCCGTGGTTAAAGGCCTCCCCAGCCAAGCCATAAAATCTTTAAAAAAAAGTGTCTCCGCCGCCACCTACCCACTGCTGCCATTCCTATGACAGACGTCAACGGGAGCGGGCTGGTCGTGGTCTACAGTAAACACGTTTACGTTCTTTTATTGAATCTATTCCGCCGTGAAAACCTGCTGGACTTCACGCATAGTACACAATAAGAAAAACTATTATAATATAACGTACCTATGTCAAAGTACGTCTATAGTACAAGGCCTTTGTAATATGTTTACAGTTGAGAACACAACAGTATTCAAATGCGAATTACTTCAACACCGTTTGTTTCGCTTTGATTATTTTGCTACAAAAATATTTAGTCATTTTATTAAAAAGATAACATCACACAAAGTACTTTTAACATTAAAAAGGAAATTGTGTTCAGCATAAATATTTATGGTATGTTTATTCGAGCTTAAATAAAGTTTAGCGAAAAATGTTTGAATACTAAGTCATGCAATCGATTCATTGTTGGCTTGTTTTTAACTGAGTTCATTTATTTGTATAGAATCTTTTTATCGATTCATATTTTTTTATGTGGTAATACCACATTTTTATTTTTATAAATAAATAATGACACATCGGGATCGTGCGTGTAAAGCGCCCATCCTAGGGTATGGCTAATGCGCATAATCATTTCAAAAACATATGTGACACAGAGGGCGCTCCAGTAGCGTAAAGAATTAAGGGATGAAAGATTTGGTGTGATTGACGTAGCGATCAAATAGCTCAGTTGGAAGCAATGCGCCGGAAACGCAGAGGTCGCGGGTTCTAATCCCGCTTGGATTGTAGTGGATCGCATTCAATTTTTCTTTCTTAATTTACCTTTGAGTTCATTTAGTCTGAACTATTAAAGTATCAAACGTATTTTTCCTTCCATTTCAACTTTTAAATAGGTATAATATATGTTGGAATGTGTAATTAAAAATTGAATCCGTATATTAAAGTACTAAGTCTACATACACTTGTTACAACTATACTGATTTCGCTGAGTGGCAACTGCTGTGCTGTTTTCAACTATTTTGACCTACATACACAAAACGCCAACTACACGTTTTTTCCCAGAGCTCTTATCTCATACACCGAAAAGTGACCTTATTTCGTATGAACTATGGATCATATTCGAAAACAGTAATAGAATTCTATTTTGTAGTCTACCAGCTGTTTGTTGGAGTAGTTTTTACGGGTTGGGAATACCGCGCTGCATTTTTTGTCCCTTCGGGTCTATCCCGGGGCATTTAATAGATTTTTTATGATTATATTGGGAAGTTAAGTGAAAAAGTCGTAGATGGGTATAGCTCAGGAGCGTTTTTAAAGCTCTTTGACTTATGTTATGATTTCACGAATAATTACTAGGTATTATTTTTCACACACAAGGTAACGAGCAGTTGAAATTGAAACGCTCCTGAACCAGATGGTTAGTCAATATATAAAACGGCTGCTAAACATATATAGCAATCGTCATATTTCATACTCAACATTTACCTTTTTACCAATACTACTAATAATACAATTCAAAAAATAGCATTAAAAATCAGATTTCTTTGAAGAGGCGTCATTTTGACGACGCGTTTGGCTCAGTTTGTAAACACCTGGGTTCGAATCCCGGCCAGGGCAAATATGTATTTGTGTGATGAACTCGAATATTTGTGCTTGAGTGATGGTTGTTCTATGTATTTTAGTATATATTTATCTATATAAGTACGTATATCGTCTTCTAGTACCCATAACACAAGCCTTCTTGAGCATAATTTGGGACTAGATCGATTTGTGTGAGGTTGTCCGATATTTATTTATTTATTTATTATTTATTTATTACAAGAAAGATATGATTAGCGCGATGCAGGATTTAACTGCACGGCGTCAGCTGTACAGCGACATCTGTTAGTAGTAAAGATATCCAATGGCGATGGTGGTGGTTATAGGATACTTTTTACTATAATCAGTAAAGAAAAAAAGTATTTTATAATAACACTACAAGTTTAAAATAGTTATCTTTTCCTGTTAAAGAAACTGTTGTAATATTAAACGAAATCAGGTAAAGAATGACAATAAAGTCCGTCGTATTTTTTGTCGGCGCTTAGGCCAGGTAGCTAAGTTGGTTGGGATTTAATACTGTTTGACAGGAACAAATATCCTTAAAGGATTGTCTAAATCTTCGGTTTGATTTAAGGACCGAAAATAAAAGGATTAGATGGCTACTTTGTGGTGAGAAGTTCATTAGATGTTTTGTGAGGTGGTTAATAATTTTACTTTTTCCTTGAGGCTCCTTATCGGTTCAAAAGTGCTGATTGTTTTAGAAATTTTTCTTTATGATCAAATCGTGTTTCTTAACGTATTATTAATGTTACTACTTAGAACAGGGCTATTGCGATTTAATGGTGTATATTTGAAACAACAGTTTGAATTTTTCATTGATAATTTTTGTCTCGCGAAAGTTTTAATAAGATAACATGTCTCTTTTTCGTGGTTAAAATAAAACAATTTAAACGGATTATATCGCGTAGGTATATTAATTATTTGAGCCTCAATGACGTATCGGTAGCTTTACAGATACCGTTGTCAAAGGTTGACTAAAATATTCGGTTGTTAAATAAACAAATAGGCTATATGAATGGAGTAAATATGTGTTACTGCGCAGATGTAAGGCTAACTTATTGCGGTGTTCTCGCTGGAATCCTCGCGTAAATTCCTAGATACACTGAAGTGCTATTTATTTGCTGCTGGAAACATGTTTCTTTATTCCTATCTTTATACACTTCTAGTAATTGAGAGTACACGTACACTTTTATGCAATAAGGGAAATACATGTTGGACATATTTATGCACGAGTGCAACGGTAAAGATAATTTTCCGATACAAGTACTACTATATGCTTAAAGGAAGGCTCCAATATTGGTACTAACTGGCCACAAAATGAAAATCATTTTTTTTTAAGATATGTTCGTAAAGATCACCACTGCAACCACATGGCGTTCTATACCTCTATACTCGACGCCACGTAGCTTGGCAATAGCGACCAATGACTCCTCCTACCATGAAACTCAATTTCTAATGACGACACTTTTTTTTGTTCCCCTAAACGACCATTTTTACTTTTATTGCTACACCGTGGTAGCGGGTCCGCTCCCTCCACGCCCAGACACCCTCTACCACGGTGTAGCAATAAAAGTAAAAATGGTCGTTACGGGGAACAAACAAAAGTGTCGTTATTAGAAATTGAGTTTCATGGTAGGAGGAGTCATTGGTCGCTATTGCCAAGCTACGTGGCGTCGAGTATAGCACAACTGTGACCCGTGGCTCTTTCTTGCACGAGAAATATTACCTGTCTCTGTCTTCGCAGCACTGTGAGAGAGTGACGAGCGATGCTATGTCGCGCGAGTCGTGAAACATAGCTGTGCTAAACGTCCACATCTTGGCGAATCAAACTAGCGCCCAGGAGACATATGATGGTGGCGTTTATTACTTGATATACCTACGTAAATAAGTGACAAAGCATCTGTCACTCACACTCGCATTTGGTCAAAACGTGACGGATGCTTTGTCACTTATCTATCGCGTGATAAAATCAACCATCAAAGGTTCGCTAGTGGTTTTCATCTTCGCCAAAACCATAAAAAACATATATTTAGGTACTATCAAGAAAACTGATATCCAAACTAAGCCACGGTAAATCTTAGTTGTGCTGAATAACATTATTTTTATTCGTATGCTATGTATTTATGAATAGTGCTAGCTTTGTTAGCAATGGGGATAGTGCTGACTAAAACAAAACACAAACCAACATTCAGAAAATACCGTCCAAAAACGCAACACGCGACGCAAAAATTTACAGAATAAACTATGTCCCGCAAAAACCGAGCTGCATTTGTCCTATTTTGCGTACGCATTGTCACCCTACTGCATAAAGGAAGTACATTTATCCCGCGTTTTGTTTTAGCTTAGTCGATAAAGTACAGTGACAACACGCACGGTCTTTTAGAGACTCGTCTCTTTTTTCCTGTCGGCACTATGTCACCGTGAGCGCGAATGCTATTTAAATATAAGATGTGTTGTTGTTTTACATATTTATGGGCCTGTTTTGGATAGGGGATGTTCAAGGTGATATAATACCGCCTATATCGAATAAGGCTGGATTTGACCTGGAGTTCTTTTATCTAGAAGTACTAGACTTTGTGTCTGTAATACCTATAAGACTTCTAGGCTTATTTGCATACCTTTGATAACTCGGGGCACTGATATAAAGTATTGTAGCAGAATATTTTATCGATAAATAAATATATCGATGTTACTGTCAACATCTTAACGTTAATCAACATAAATAATATATATTTTTTCTCTTCATTTCAGAATGAAAACAATAATCAAATTAAAACATGTTTATTTTTAATAATTTTCATAGTCAGTATACAATCAATATTATTTTCCATATTAGTCGGTATTAAAGATTGCCGTCTATATAAAAATTTCCACTTCATTAGACATGATACGTTACGTATGCTCATTTGTTTATCAGTTAAGTCTTTTCATTACTTAAGTCTTATTTATTAGGGTTCCGTAGCCAAATGGCAAAAAACGGAACCCTTATAGATTCTTCACGTCTGTCCGTCTGTCTGTCCGTCTGTCCGTCCGTATGTCACAGCCATTTTTTTCCGAAACTATAAGAGCTATACTGTTGAATCTTGGTAGGTAGATGTATTCTGTGAACCGCATTAAGATTTTGATGCAAAAATAAAAAAATAATAATAAATATTGGGGGCTCCACATACTTAGAACTGAAACTCAAAATTTTTTTTTTTCATCAAACACATACGTGTGGGGTATCTGTGGATAGGTATTCAAAAATGATATCGAGGTTTCTAAAATATTTTTTTCTAAACCGAATAGTTTGCGTGACAGACGCTTCCAAAGTGGAAAAAAGTTGGTCCCCCCCCCCCCCCCCCCTCTAACTTCTAAAATAAAAAATCTAAAAAAACATATGATGTACATTACCTACTATAAAAACTACCAACGAAAATGGTTTTAAACGAGATCTAGTAAGTAGTTTTTTTTTAATACCTAACTTTGCACCTAATTTATATGGGGCGCTATACATACCAGGTGCAAACTTAACTTAACCACTTAGGGATGGAAAGTGTTTGTACGAAACCCTCGGGGCGCGAGTCCGATTCGCACTTGGCCGGTTTTTTAATTTCATTTTTGATTAAAGCATTACATGCACTTCCACGATAATGTAGGTAACATGGCGGTCTACGTGGCTATCATTTTATCATGACACGACTACACTTGTCGCCCGACGCAGCGTCACCTGTCTTTCTCGCACGGTATTGAAAGGAAAGTGACAGGGAGTATTTGTCGCAAGAGGTGACACAGAGGCTAGAGGACCTGGATAGCATTTTTGTCCCACGACGGATAAAATGGTAAAGATGCGTTACCAATTTTATAATTTTTCCATCCATGGGTGCAAATGTGCTCTTATCTTATAATTGTTATATCGATCGTGTCTTTTATCTCAATTTTTTTATCTTCACTCAGATCTCGTAATTTAATAGATGCTATGGATACTCAGCCAGTATGGCTTACTAACTAGTCGACATTTACCCATTAGCTATTTTAAGATCTACTGTTTTAACAAAATGGGTGCAATGGAAATGGGATCCTCTTATTTTTAACCGACTTCAAAAAAAGGAGGGGGTTCTCAGTTCGGTTGTATGTTTTTTTTTTTTTTTTTTTTTTTTTTTTTTTTTTTTTTTTTTTTTTTTAATGTTTGTTACCTCATAACTCCGTCATTTATGAGTCGATTTGGAAAATTCTTTTTAGGTTCATGAATAGACATCTCAAGGTTGGTCCCATAAAATTTTGGTGAAGATCGGATGACGAGATCCATGAGGAATCGAAGGAATTCCTGAAATTTTATAGGCACTCATAATATTTTTAATGTTTTTTCTAAAACTATTTAAGTATTTGCATATGGTAGTCATCATCTTCTCATGCTGCACTGATGATGGAAGGTACAACTCCTTAACAGTTAGGAGTTAGGAGATATTTCAAACGAGATGCATGCCTTCAAGACCTCCCTGATCACCCCGCCATAAGTATTTTATATGAATCACTAAAAAGCGAAAAAAAAAAAATTTTTAACAAAAAAAAGAACCGACTTCAGTAAAACTAAAAAGCCGAAAATAACCCGTTCAAGTACAGATTACATTTGACTCACCCTTTGAAGTCGGTGCCAAACCTCACGTAAACTTTAATATATAAATATAATAACTGAGTGGTTTGGGATCGATTTCAAAGGGTGAGTCAAATGTAATCTGTACTTGAACGGGTTATTTTCGGCTTTTTAGTTTTACTGAAGTCGGTTCTTTTTTTTGTTAAAAATTTTTTTTTTTTATAGAAAAACACTTCACCCAATGCTGCATTAAATAAATAAAATAAGTATTAAGGGGCTCCCCGCTCTCAATGACCTTCGATCTGTTGCGATAGATTTTCCCATATTATAAATAGCTAATCATAATAACATAGTTTTTCCACAACAAAATACCGTATCAAGTACCATTCACATGTCACTGACTTTGAGATACAGGCCGTCAAAGTTTACGATTTTTTCGGGGAAAAAGTTGTGGAAACGGTTTTTTGCGTTTTTCTCGAAAAGTATTGAGAAAAATAGAAAAATCTTCACAACAAATTTTGTGGAATATGGTTTAGAACAATAAAATGTAAGATATTTTCTACATATACACCGGGGATAAAAGTAGAAACGAGATTAGTGTATTTTTGGTCCTTCACCGAATATTTTTTTATAAAATACACAGTCGTTAAATCAAAATTCGGGTCACTACAAAGTGTTAAGCATAGACCATACTACAATATATATATTAAATAGGACATTATAACTCTATAATCCACAAACTAGATACGATGTAAAAATCATCAAATTGGCTGATTTCTGTAGGGAGCCCCTTAAGGGACAGTCATACACAAATCGACCTAGTCCCAAACTAAGCAAAGCTTGTACTAAAAGACGATAAACATGATATATAAATACATATATATAGATAAAATCCATGACCCAAGAACATATTCGAGTTAATCACACAAATATTTGCCCCGGCCGGGATCGAACCCGGGACCGCCAGCTCAGACATATTTTATAGACATTTTTTTCCTTGGAAGTCACACATTTTTCAGGAATCTTGGAAAAGTCAACCTAAAGATTAGGTTAGGTTTGTGTCATAACATTCCAAAATATTTTACGGTGTCAAAGAAAAATGTTTTCGACGAAATAAAATTTTATGAAATGAAAATTCGATGAAACTTTTGCCAATAAAACAAGTATAAACCGTGTGCAATATACACAGGGTGGCCCATTTAGATCGGTCTGTATGGGAAAGTCCTAAGCTATAAGACATACGAAGATCTGTTCTTAGGAACCATATTGTCATCGATTTTAATAAAAAGAAAAACTGCATTCATACATTTAAAAAAAACCCTGTATTCAGCTCAGGAATTGAACCCGGATGTGTTGAAAAATAAATTAAAGAGTATGAAAACAATGTATTTTATTCATTTGAGCCATCATGTCTCACAGTAAAATTGACTGCTTAAGACCTACACAATTGATATCTAAGTAGAAATAATGTTAGTTTTATTTTTCACTTCGTCCGGGTTCGATTCCCGAGCTGAGTGCAGGTTTTTTTTATTTAATTTATGAACGCAGTTTTTATTTTCATTAAAATCGATGACATGGTTGCTAAGAACAGATCTTCGTATGTCTTATAGTTTCAGACTTTCCCATACAGACCGATCTAAATGGACCATTCTGTATAACGTTGACTGACATGAATTTACCGCAACATACACAGATCGGGAAAAGTACCCCACGTAAAAGTTCAGCTCAATCAACTAGCGTTCGCGGGCTTGGCCGATATTGGCCGGGAGATTTAAACGCCACGCCGGCCGGCCGGTTATGGCCGGTGACCGGCCCGGTTAGGAACAGCTGTGTAAAAGAATTGCAGAGCATTTGACGTGCAGTATTAGATAACTCAAATATAGAACCGGTTGTTAACCTTTATTGTAATTTTACGTGTTATCTATTGTATTTTATTTATTATCGAGATTTGCGGGTATGAGTTTTATTATATTCTATAGACGTACGTGTTTTGTTTATGTTTCGATGGTTTTTGTTTTGTATCTCAATAGATTGGCTTTTATCGGTATTATATTAGACATTACATTTCGGTTTTTATGCTTCTACATATACCTAATTGACTACATATTTTGGCGATGCGGTTGGCGCAGCTGCCTACTGAAGCCGTCGGTCCTGGGTTCGAATCCCGCCAAATATTTGTGTGGTGAGCTCGAATATTTGTACCTGGGTCATGGGTGTTATATATATATGTTTATATGCATTTATATAATGACTATCGTCATCTAGTACAGTCTGACCAAAAGAGTCGAAATTAAAAGTGGCAATACTGTAGTGTCGTCCCTTTCTAATCAATCTAAGAAAACGGCAATGACTACAGTATTGCCACTTTTTAATTTCTACTCTTTTTGGTCAGACTGTACCCATAGTACGAGCAAGAAACCTGATTATTGATCATCATATAGACTGGTGACAACGAAAACTCAATAAAAATTTCTGTCACTGCTCTTCAAAACCTCGTATCTAGTAAGTACATTGACACTGAGATATGAGCTTTGATTTAAGTAGGTATTTGTTACTTAGTAGGTTTTGTCAACAGACGATATTATGATAACCTTACATTTTTATCGTTTTAATTAAGAATCATTAACCTTACTTTAATAAGACTTTAATATAAATTATATTATTATTTATTCTCGTAAATAAACTGGAATATAATAGTCATATAATTCAGACATAACTCCTGCGCCAGCTGCACCGGCGGCCCCACTACAAATGCTACTTGGGCACAATTCGACGTTTCATACGACATATGTCCGAGATCTCGCCCAGAGATCGGATACCGTACAAAGTACCGTTATTCGGCTCCGTACAAAGTACCGTTATTCGATTTCGGTTTTCAGCTTATTATTACACATTTTTAGGGTTCCGTACCCAAAGGGTAAAAACGGGACCCTATTACTGAGACTTCGCTGTCCGTCCGTCCGTCCGCCCGTCTGTCACCAGGCTGTATCTCAAGAACGGTGATAGCTAGACAGTTGAAATTTTCACAGATGATGTATTTCTATTGCCGCTATAACAACAAATACAAAAAATAAAATAAAGTAAATATTTAAGGGGGGCTCCCATACAACAAACTTGTTATAGATTATGGTACGGAACCCTTCATGCGCGAGTCGGACTCGCACTTGCCCATTTTTTTATATTATAGTGGGCTAATTTAAAACATCTAATCTATAACGAAATGATACCCTGGACTGCCAAGCGCACCAATAAATCGATTCTCGGGTCGTTCTTCTTTTTTACCTACATTAGTCCGTCCTTCGTCTTATTATGGCATCTCAGAGTAATCATATTCGGTTTTATAATGTTCGAAAAATCATCCATATTTTTCTATCTATCAATATTATGTAATCTGTCAGTTTCTCTAACCAGCATTTTTTTTTCAAACGTTTGTTTATTATTTCGTAAAATGGCGTGACAGAGTGGTAAGCTAAAACGCGGTCTCCCCTTAAAAGGACCACTCTGTCACGCTATAAAAAAAAAAAAACAATAAAAAAACTGAATGGGCTGTAAAATAAGTTTTAATTAGGTAATAGTCCTAATAATAAAACAAATGCATTTTTTTTTTAATTCTACTCTGAAACCTCAATTATCGATAGTTCAAAAGCCCAAAAAACGGAAAACCTTCGATTTAATGTAGGTAAAAAAGAAGAACGACCCTCTCTCCGTTTTATTTTTTAGACGTCAGGCTAGAATGTTGCTTTACTGGGGATATCGCAATGTCTCGTCGAATAAGCTGGGTACTGGATACAATAATATATTAAAGTGCACGCGCCTGGTGGCTTTGTAACTTTTATATCCCATTGTTGTGAATCGTGCCGAGTTAGCTATATAGTTGAACTATAGATATACTAATGCGGAAATAATGCAGCCCAGTTTGTGCTTAGTAGAATAACATACTCGTTTATATATGTGTGATAAATGTAGTGTCTCTTTATTTTTTAATGTGGATATAAACAGGTTTTATATTAAACCATTAATACAAAAAACAAAGCACAAAGAAAAATTGGAATGCGTAACCTGGCGAAAGAGACTGGGAATCGAATCCGGTACCTCTGGATTACCGGTCCAGCGTGTTAACCTCTCCACCACCCTAACACTAGATTACCTTTCGATGTTTTATGCTTTATGTGTCTATCTTCCACTAGGATACGCATTAAATTTTTTGTTTGTGCCTTGATATTTAATAAATAAAATAAATAAATAAGTTTCCGGGTTGCCTTTAGTTAAACTAAAGGCAACCCGCGCGCACTACTCGCCACGAATCCTTACCTTGCCATGACTTTCGGCGGCAAGCGGCGCGGCGAGCGAGACAAACAAACGTGCCGCTCATCGTTGCTGCTGTCGCAAGCATGTCGTGCCAGTCCGTAAGCGTTCGCAGCGCATACCTGCCTGATAATAACCAGGTATCGTAAAATTTGAGAAAAATAAAATTCAATGAATTTTGCTCGCATTTTACGAATCCTGGGACCTAATTCGACAGTGCGCAGTGCGGATTGGCGAAGTTGCGATGTTCTAGGGATATCGCCACTTATCAAGTAGGGACAAGTCAAAAGTGACGGATGGCGATGTAATGGAGAGATCTCCATCATCTCTCTAAAATTAGTCGAATTACCCCCCTGGTTAAAAGCTTACCTACTTTTGCTGCTAGCTATACCTATACCCATTATTTTTAAGACACTACTAACATTTGAATGTTGTTACATATCACAATAATTAAATTGATATTAAATGTAGGTACAGTTGATGTCATAAAAAACCGCAGTACAGTAATTATTGTTGTCATCGGCCACACCAATATTTACTTAATACAACATACAGCAAATACGAATTAATGCAAGTTAAACATATTAATATGAATTAAAATACATATGTCGTAATAATCGAGGATAATATAGTATGAATGTGTAGAATAGTAATTATCAAACTATAAATAAACGCAATGAATTCGATGACACAATGAATGCATATTTCTGCTCACACGTATATACGTTAAATAAAAAGTCAGTCTTATTTTTTCTACATAACAAAAATGTGTTCAGATAACAGAAATAAAATATCAGTACTGAAAGGGCCATTCTTCATTTCCAACCATATGTATTAGGTAAACAAATTCGCAGTTACATTTATAGATAAAAAAATAGACAACTGTTCTTTCTGCTCAAACAGCGGATTGCCAACTTCTCACAACAGAAAACAAAACACAAACTATTCAAACTTTGAATTTCGAATAAAGTTTCCGCTCACTCCAAATCGCTTCCAATTTCGAATAACTAAAAATCCATTCATTCCGCTCATTCATTCGTTGGGGCCCTATCCTCGATCGATCGACAGATGGCCCGTCCAATCATTAGTAATGAGATACGCATTGTGAGTGTGTGATTGGAAACGCTCATAGACGACAAATGGCAAGTTATTGAGCGCACAGTTTACGATTATTTGGGAATGATGTTGATTTGTGTGTTATGTAAATGGTGCAAATATTGTTCGGTAGCGTCAAACGGCGGTTATTCTAGTGATGCGACACATATATAAACCCGAAATAATAAAAGGTGAAAAGTTTGCGAAATGCCAAATTGTGAGCGTATAGTTTACGATATTTGGGAATGATTTTGACTAGTATTTTATGTAAATGGTACGCATGTTCGATAGCGTGAAACAGGGGGTTATTCTAGAGCCGCGTCGAATAAATTAAAGCCAATAAAAAAATAATCGATTAAATTTTATATTGAAGTGTCATTGGAAAAGATGTATATGTGTATATCTAACGCATATACATACTACACTTAAGTACTATACTTACACTTTCCCCTCTGTTGCGTTGCGTAAATACTTATTTCGTAGTGGTTTCTGATATAACGAAGTCACATACCTGTAAAGAAAAAAAAATTGTTAAAATAAAGTAGGCAAATATAAATGATAATAGGTCTTATATTTATATATTATAGTTTACGCGAGGTTTGGCACCGACTTCAAAGGGTGAGTCAAATGTAATCTGTACTTGAAAGGGTTATTTTTGGCTTTTTAGTTTTACTGAAGTCGGTTCTTTTTTATGTTATTTTTTTTTTCGCTTTTTAGTGATTCATATAAAATACTTATGGCGGGGTGATCAAGGAGGTCTTGAAGGCATGCATCTCGTTTGAATAATCTCCTAACTCCTAACATTTAAGGAGTGGTACCTTACATCATCAGGTCAGCATTGGAAGATGATGACTACCATATGCAAATACTTAAATAGTTTTAGAAAATATATGAAAATTTTTATGAGTGCCTATAAAATTTCAGGAATTCCTTCGATTCCTCATGGATCCCTTCATCCGATCTTCACCAAAATTTTATTGGACCCTACCTTGAGATGTCTATTCATGAACCTAAAAAGAATTTTCCAAATCGACTTATAAATGACGGAGTTCTGAGGTAAAAAACATAAAAAAAAAACATCCAACCGAACTTAGAACCCCCTCCTTTTTTTGAAGTCGGTTAAAAATAGGTAAGCAATACGACAATAAAATAGTGTATTTCTCCACATGAGATTAAAATTAAAATATCAAAGTACCTGCATTTGCTTTTAGAAGCAATCTCAGCCAAGACTTAATCGCGTATACGTATAATAGTTAGTTGCATAGACATAGTTATAGGTAAGTTACCAGGAAAATTACCAGTGTAACGATATTTTATAAAAGCCTCCCGTATTATTCGGTACTTAAATTTTTACATGCTGCAAATTAATTTCATAACAGCCTAAATCTAACCCTTTGGGTAGCAGCATTTTACCGGCCCACTGGTCACTGGGCCAGCGACGGCCATTTTTTGCGCCGTTTGATCGACGCCGATCGTCCGTAATTGGCCTTTGTCCGGCAGTCGCGTGGTTCGCGTTGAAGCTGTTGGTTTGGAAGTTGATATGTGAAGTAAAAATTGAAAATGTGTTCTATGTTTCACTAACTGACCTTCAGACGGCATACTGTCAAAAGCTATTTGGTTGGGACAGTTTGTCATGAAAGTAGCAACGATTTAACACACACATGTATCTCTATCTGTCACTTTTACCGGTCACTGAAGGGTTAACCTGGTATTCGAAATTTGATCGTCGTATAGTGCCGTCCCTCTCGATCTCCTGTCAAACTTTATTTGAGTGAGTCTGATGGCACTATACGACAGTCTAATTTAGAACCTCAGAGTAGCCATTCTGGTTCGGTAACGGCTATATTTTTGCGATGTATGAATACGATCTTTTTTCATTCAGGTGTGATAAAACTTTAGTAATTTTATCCATTCACACCTAAATCCAACCCCTTGGGCAGCGGCATTCTACCGGCCCGCCGGTCACCGGGTCGGTGACGGTGTCGGCCATTTTTTAGCGCCGTTTGATCGACGTAATTGGCCTTTGTCCGGCGGTCGGTTCCCGGACTGACGATATTTGCACGATCAATGTTCTCTTTTTAAATCTGTTAGTTGGTTAGGAGGTTGAAAGGCGGTATGGATACGCAACATTTAAAAATGTTTAGTTTTTTATCCTTTGCTTAAAATTATTATTTATTATTAAACTTTGGCGTTCAAGAATTGCCCGGGTCCACTGTCGATTTGGCTTACTTGTTCTCTTCGAGCAATATAGAATCGCTCTACATAAAACAGGTAAAGTGGTCGAAATGGGATTGTATAGGTTAGCGCGGGCTAGTTTTCCGCAACTCGACGTCTTACAATGCGCCTATTTTGCGTGATAATTGATTATAAATGGGATTGTATGTACACCACTTTAATATACCTATTGCCATGTCTTCTAGAGTATACAGTTTTAAGGTACTTCTATAATAAATGACGTAAAGAAACATAATAATCCCGAAAACACAAAAGCCAGATTACGAATAAACACAATACTACAGATGACAAAAAATCTATGGATTCCATTTTTACATTACATTATGATTCATTGTCACACTAGTGCACAATCCGCTGCTTTACGCCCTTGAAACTGTAGGTAATGTATTGTTCAATGGAAACATTACACATAAACTCAGCTATTTGCGATCGCTGCAGAACGAATCGTGCGCAGATTGTAAACAAGTTGATTCGTCATCGATATCATAGGACTTGGCAAAGCCTATACCTATTTGCAACTAAGAACTGAGTATATTTAAATTACTGGAGACTGCCCGAGAACTTCGACCGCGCTGAAGAAAAAATCAAAACCCTCTTTTCTTCTCCGTATCCGGTTAAACGTCCCGTGACCATGTGCATGCCCATTGCCCAAATATCTTTGTATTAAACTATTTTTGTTTACTTTACTAATACTCGAGCTTATTGTGGGACTAGATCGATTTGTGTGAAGTAAAAAAGATAATTGTTGTTGCTTGTCATACAATTTTATTATTGTTTTGTTAAGTTATGAAGACTGAAAACAATTTTAATTTTTTTTGGATAAATAAATACATAAGGTTTGCGTAGGTGACCTTTGAAGTCATATTATAATTATTTAAAAAAAAGGTTTTTTTTTTCTTAAATTTATGAAACATTTTCTTTTTCTTTTTTTTCATGTCATATTGACCTAATTTTACTCATATAACTACACTATATTGTACAATTCAACATCAGTATATACCCCGATTATTTTAGTGAGTACAGACTGCTATCTATACTTATATACGATAGTCGCTTTTATTGTGCAATGGTTCATAATGACTTGTCCGTTACAATGTTAGGTAGTTATACGTAGTCATGGTAGGATGAATAACACAACTATGCAGGTATTACTAAAGATAACTAGTCATACTTGAGTCAGCGCCGAGAGCAAATTATAATAAATAGGCCCTCAATTCCTGAATAAAAAAAAAATGGGTAAGTGCGAGTCCGACTCGCGCATGAAGGGTTCCATACCATAATCTATAACAAGTTTGTCCCATACAACAAACTTGTTATAGATTATGGTACGGAACCCTTAAATATTAATTTTATTTCATTTTTTTAGTATTTGTCGTTAAAGCGGCAATAGAAAATAGAAATACATCATCTGTGAAAATTTCAACTGTCTCGCTGTTCTTGAGATACAGCCTGGTGACAGACGGACGGACGGATAGCGAAGTCTCAGTAATAGGGTCCCGTTTTTACCCTTTGGTTACGGAACCCTAAAAACATTTAATCATCTACCGTAATTTGAAACCATTGTCTGCCTAAAATTAAGATCCCAAAATAATGCAAAATCATTCCTTGTATTTTGTTTGTATTTTAATGAGGTAAATGATTCTATATGCCTATACCTTATTTAAAATGGCAGTCAGTTATGAGTATTTTGGAATGAAGCATACCTACATCCTGCTTATCACACTAATATTATAAAGGCGAAAGTTTTCGAGTATGTTTGTGTGTTTATGTGTATGTATCTGTTATTCACGCTCAAACGGCTGGACCAATTTTGATATTAGGGTATGAAAGTACCTGACATATTGGATTAACACGTAGGCTACTTTTTATTTCGAAAACTGTAGTGTTCCCGTGAAATAAGCGGGGCGCAGCGCAGCTATAGTAATATAATAAAAGTTGTGTGTATGTCTGTTACTTCTTCACGCGGAAACGGCAACACAGATTTGGATGAAACTAAGAGAGATAGTTTATGCCTTAACTTAATACATAGGCTATTTTTATCCCAAGGTTTCCGTAGGATAGTTTATTATTATATCGCAAGCGAAGCCACGGGTAAAAGATTGTTTAGAAATAAAAACATTATTTCATTGACTGTACGCTGAAAAAAATATCCAGTGGAGCCTACTGACATTACAGTAAGACTTACTGCAATAACAGTGAGGCCTACTGACATTTCAGTAAACCTAACTGTAATAACGGTTACGCCTACTGTAATTTCAGTAGGCTCCACTGGGTATTTTTTTCAGTGTACTTTATCATAAGCAAGTACTCGTAAACCGCCACTTTAATGAAAATTCAACCATAATTCAACAATTTCATCATTAAATTCATAAAATTGACAACCCTAAAGAGCCAAGAAAGCGTCATGAAACAGGGTTATCGCAAGTTAGATTGACGCCAGCCCAATTTCTTCAACTCGTAAAAACTACTTTATAACTTTTATGACAGTAAAAAGTTTCGCATTTCAATGCGACAGAGCCAACGATGGCAGCGGTTGAAATGGTAGATTTGGATATCTTTATGAAATACAGTTATTGTATAATCTATGTGTTTGGCAAATATTTATAAGATAAATTATATATTAACTATGTTTAGGTGAACACGTGTCACTGATAAAATTGCAAAAGTATTTTGGCAAATTATTTTAATAGTGTAATTTTTTTTCAATTCATTCACTATAAAGTTTAAATACACATTTATGCATGGTTATACAATTTTCTATGACGCATAATATGCATCTCTGATATTTCAAAAGCCTATTGGTTATTAATACGTTATTACTATTCCCATAACGAATAGTAGTATTGCATATCAATTTATAAATCTTCGGAACACAAAGGAGTTTACCCCTTTCACCCGCTTAGAAAAAAAACGTCAGCTACCTAAATTGGCACAGTTATAACCACAATTCGCGGCAGCCCTCGTTTTTTGCAACTAGGGCTGTCACCCTCCGACAAAATGTACAATAACAATTCACACAACGAGATAAGTAAAAATACGAGCTTGTTAAACCGTAAAAAGTAATAATGGGGAGCAGAGTCAACAGAAGCAGACACGTCGAAATTATGCACGGCCTGTTATAATATACGGTTTTTTCGCGGCTGTCATTTTTACTCATTATCATAACGTTTTTCGTCCATGTAATTGACAAACAACTTATGCCCTTTTTAGCACGAACTATCAAATTGTCGCAGTCCACTTGGCTCACCCTAATTTTTAATAATAATTCTTGACTCTTGCATTGATCAAAATACAAATCCGTTTTGCCAGCCCTAGGGTAGGGTTGCTGAAATATGAATTATTGTTATTGCTAATTATAGCCAGGCAATAATTTTAATGGAGCATATTTTATAAAGGAGTGTATTTTTGTTGCTTAATAACTTATCATACGATAAAATTATAGGGAAGGAATAATTTTAAACTACATATATTCATTTGTTGTTGAGAAAGTAGCACAATTCAAAAGTCGGACGATCATAGACAAGCCGATCTAGTACCAGCTGTATCTCATGTTGACTAACACTAAAAATGACGATAAAGATACAAAGAAACAACTAATGCAGCACATTCAAGGCAAAGTAAATATTTAAATAACTCAATGTCAGCTGCCCAAGTTGCAAACTTAACGGTCCTAACTTAAACAGAGTTAACTTTACAACGCGCACTACAATGTCCAAGTTCTTTGACGCGCCGCTTATTGACCCAAGTTCATTATTTCATCACGCCAAGATGTTTTCGTCAACCGTAAACACTTGAAGCTCAATTCCACGGAACGTCACGTATGAGCTGTTTGACCAAACATTTTGTGAATGTTTGATCAAACGTCGGACGAACGTAAAACAAAAACGCATCAAGTTCAAGTTCAACTACATTCTAAATTCAACCGTACTGCATGAAAATCAATGTCTGAATCGGCAGTTGGCGTGTTGTGGCGATGTTGTTTTGTTTTCGCGTAGGAATATGTGTGTTCTAAATTTTAATTCAATCATTTAGCAATTGTGAGCGTTTCAATGGGGCTAATAATTAGAAACGCATTGCATCGGCGCCATTAAAAGTATCAAATACCGTCGATGACCGTAACTTCGCCTAGGCTTCCTATCTTCGCCTACCAAATATCTCTAGAGTTTTCAGAAGTATCTAAGTGTTTCTAAGAGATGCGCATAGCTCCTCATACGACCTTTAGATATCTCTTAGAAACACTTAGATACTTCTGAAAACTCTAGAGATATTTGGTAGGCGAAGATAGGAAGCCTAGGCGAAGTTACGGTCATCGACGGTACCTATTCAATTATATATCTCTACTATAATAATTAATCAATTCTATTTTATATGGAGAGGAGTCATTATCAAACCAAGCTTCACTGTAGTAGATTATGTATGTACATGTCCCTACTGTACCTATATACATACGTTGCCGACTTTTGAGTTGTTTACCCTTGTAAAACCTATAGATTACACGATAAATTATATTACAGTTTGCGTGATTTCAAATTAATTACCAGACGTAGGAGTTATGTAGGAGTTTATCTATTTTCTGCTAAGGTTAAAAGGTAACCAAGTAAAACTACTTAGATTTACTAGTAGAAGTAACATTTTTCATAGTAAGGATCAAATACATACTTGGAGGATCAAGGAAGTGCCCTTTTCAGAATAATATAAACTAACACACCAGATATCCGAATGCGTCTGTGAAGAAGAAAAAAAAACACAATTTCTTCGTTACCGTAGGTGTAATAATAATAAGTTTAAGAAAGCATGTAAAATTGCGGGACGCAAGTCATCGTCTACCAGTAACATTATACACATGAGACTTTTTCCTGATAGACGTCCGACTGTCTCAACCCATAGCCCAATTAGCCAGTCCTCCATTTCATCCCCATAGCCCAATTTGTATTTAGATTACAAATATACATCAATAGTTCTTGCACCTAGCGGGTGCTGTCTCTGTGTGTGTCCCATGATACGGATAGGGACAATATCCGCTCGATGTACACCTTTCATTTCATTAAATTGTCGAAAGGGCCTCTATGCGTTGGCTTCGGCTCCGCGCACGCCTCCCAAAGGTCCGGGACACTATTGTCCTGTGAGCGGGTGCGACATACATAATAATAATATAACATAAAATAATATTCACTGTCGATTTGTATACTTATCGGGAATAGAGACATTGGAAACTTACACTTGAGACTGTACAGTCAATTGTAATCAATCAGTTTTAGTGTCAGCCATTAACACTAATATTTCTTCAATTGGCCAAAGTAAACGATCAATACGCAATCACGCATTGACAGAGCGTCAATTACATTGACAAACATATTTTTTATTTTTTCAGCAACTGTTATAAATGTTCAAGCACGGGACAGATTATAATGAAGATTTTCTTTAAATGTCGTCATTATGTATTGTATTCGACGATAAGTGGCAAAATCAAGGAAATTTTGTCAAATAGACCTTACGCCACAATGTGACAAAAAGTATCCGAACACATAGAACTTCATCATCATCATCATCATCATTATCATCATCATCAGTCCTTATCCATCCACTGCTGGATCAGAGCCCCTCGTGCATTTTCCATTCACTGCAACACCCTTCCCGCGACCATGACTATGTCATCTCTCCATCTAGCGGGTCTGCCTACGCTTCTTTTCCCATTCGTGGTTGCTACTCCAATAGCTTCGGAGACCAGCGATCTTCTCGCCTACATACATACCCATCCATCTCCATTTTAGGTAGAGGATAGAACTTACGCCACTTTAATTTACACTTTATTGCATATTACAAATGAGTACAAATAGCGGACTAATGCCATAAGACCAAACGGAGACATTGGCGCCAACTAAAAATTTTTATTTTTAATCTATGACTCGAATCTTGTCCGAATGCAGCCATCAAACACAACCCATCATTACCGCTGGACCAGTAATTACGAACGCAACTTACGGATCGAGACTAGAACACGATGGCTGCCGTAAGACAACACCGGGTAAATGTAGGTATTTTAAGTAGATTTGGTCTTAGAATTGAGTAGTTTCTTATTTTTATTAACTATAAGTAAGTAATCTCCTTTTTAGCAACTACAAGTAGTAAGAAAAGAGGAATAAGGATGGTTTACGTGACACCTTAAAACCAATTAATTCTTTTGAGAGTAATAATACCTTAAACGTAGCGTATTATGATAATTATCATCAACTGCTAGCAGTTAATACGACTTTTTTTTGACAATTATATCAACATCGAGGCCTGTGTTTGGCCTATTAATATTTTTCGTCTAAGAAACGGTTACAAAAAAAATTGTTTCGATGGAAACAATTCTCCTTTGTACCTTAATTACTTCAAAGTAATCGCATTACTTTTTGAAGTATAACGTTGTACTAACTTCAACCTTCTCAAACTATTTTATTAACTAAGTATAAACTAACTCACGAATGTTTCCATTGTATACTTAATTTGTTTTAGGCAAGGGCCAGCTTGATCCACTAGTAGTGTTAAATTACCTCCACCTTTGATAGGTAGGTAGATAGCTGATGTTTGTTTAGGTCAAATCTTATAAGGCGATTATCCCACTTCTATCCGATTAGTTTAGCATTACCGAATTAGTACTGCCGTATGAAACAAAGTTTGCTTGTTAAAGTCGCATAATTAAAATTGTTGTTGTGGTTTTATATTAGTAAGCAACATTTTCGACAAACCATTTTTATAGTATAATAATTATTATTATTTGTTTCAAATTTTTCGAGTCACGGGCTCATACGTCCCGGTCTTTTGGAAGGCTTGCGTGGGGATATGGATCCAACACGTAGAGGCCCCTTGGAGAAATTGCTGTGGCTGTAGCCCTGCTGGGACTCCTGCTGGGTTCCTGATCATATCAATAAGATGCTACATCCATGAACAGGTACCAGCAGGTGGTTGAACTATTGCATTGATATGAAAAAGAAACCGGGTTATTAAAACGGAGTTTGGACGGACTATTTATTTGGGCTATTGCAGTAGAAAAATGTCACCCGCCGTAACCATCAATGCGACTGTTACCTCTGGCGGGTGGTGACTCGCCCTACTAGGTGATTATTATTATTATACAAGGTGATTATTATTGTTATAGAAATATTATTTTATGTACGAAATATTTAGGATTAAAGCATTTACTAGGTTTTGATCCAGCGCAGCCGAATCCCAAAGGCGTGGCGCTCTACGTTTGAATGGCAGCTTTCTTTGTTCGACGTGAATTTGAATTAAGAATGTGTTGTAACGGATCCGGAGCGTTCCATTCGTTATTTGATTTAACGATACGAAAGTGTTTGTAATGGGGAATAAATTAATTTCTTTTTCATATCTTTCGTGCCAGTTACATTCAATGTAATATAGGCCAGTGTTTCAATATTGTCATTGACGTATTAATTACATAGACACACAATCCGACGGAAAAAAATGGCACCCTCCCAACTAATGCAAAATCACAAATAGCATTAGTTGGGCGATCAGTCTCGTTTAGACCATGACACGTGACGGGTCTCAAAAATGACTTAATTTTCAGTGAAAATTTGCAGAAATAACAGCTACAAAATAAAGAAAAAGGTCGGAATATTCTTTATTACGCAGATTCTATAGATTAACTAACGAATCCTGTGTAAAATCATAGCATATTTTAGATTAGAATTATTAACTTTGTCCCTACAAAATGCACCTCATCACAGAACAAAAATCTAAGGAGTCGCTATAGTTTTATATTTTATTAATTAATAAAGGAGTGCAATAAATAATTATCCTATTTTTTATTAAAGATTCCCACGCGATCCTAAACAACGTGAAAAATTGAGGACACGTTTAGTAAGAGACAGACGTCAAGAATAATTTCAGCCAAATAATTCGTCTCTCGTGTGTTCGTTCGGCATAATCATATATGTTTTTTTTTTATGTTTAATCAAAAGAAGCGTAAAAGTCTTTCACTCAACACAGCTTTAATATCTCAATAAAAACGTAAAAAAATTACAATGTATAAAAATGAAGCGTAAAATGGTTATGTAGTGTTTGTGGTAGTAGGTATCTATACATAAATAGATATACACTGTCTCAGGCGCACGTCACATAGGATGCTGCGTTTAGTTACACGCGAGCCAGTGTTATGAACATATGCCTTTTACAGGCAGATCCTACAGGTTACATTAATAAATTAATAAAAAAATTGCTCTGTTGTCATTGTTTTATTTTGTGTCTAGACACTGTCAGTTTAAACCTTTGAACGCCAAGAACACCTAAAGACAATGTGTGCTGCCGTGCATACTACGCCACCGACTTTCACGCCACGCCATCAAACTTTAAGGGTTAAAAATGTTAATATTTTGCACTTGCCTTACTCTCATTTCACATACTAGAACCAGATGAGTTGAGAAATCATAATGTCATTAATACTGTTCCCTTCTATGCAGTGTCGGCACCCTTTTATGCAGTTGTTAAATAAAAACGTAACTTAATTTGTTATTAACAATTTACGAGTTTATTTAGTTCAAACAACAAATATATTTTAATACCTACATAAAATAATAATGAAAATATTTTTAGTATGTAAAACTATTAAAATCTGCTCCATTCGTGCCATGTTCCAAGTTTGACAAGAGACATGAGTCAGAATACGCTAAAAAAGTTAATTTACACGAAAAATATTTGTGGTAATAAGTACGTAAGCCAATTTGACACTTAAACGTTTGAGTAAAGAGTTATTTTGTACGAAGTAATTATGTTGTTGTAAATTATAAATAAGCGTTATTGGCATCTACTTGAACATGACAGCAGTGCCACTTTTTTCGTCAATTTTGTTCGGGTCTGTGGCTCTATTATAAATAATACCTCAATGAATATTGTATAAAAAAGAAGCGTTCGAAAATTCAAATTCATTTGTTTTCCCGTGGTCCCGAATGCAGTGGCACGCAACATTTTTTATTTGAATCACTTGAAAAACTTTATCAAAGCACGGAACCATTTCTCTTTATGAATGCTAATCAATATAACAAAGTGAAAACGCGTTACTGAACGTCATTTCCGTATCTCTTCACTATAAAACGATAACATGAAACGAGTTATCAGCCAAGAGGGATATTCCGAAATTCGATATCCAGTGTTGCTATGGCGCCGTCTCTTTCGGTCCTCAGTGGAAAGATATTTGAAAGAGTGAGAGGACTATAAGATGTTTGGACTCAGAGTAGCCGTCATGGTAGCCGGAAAGGGCTCACATTTCGAAATGAATGCACCTTGGTAAACGCAATCAAATACGATCTGGGACATAATTAAGGCGTCTAATGGCGGCAATGTAACTATAAAAAATAATAATATGCTAATTAATGCTTGCTTTATCAGTGGCTTTATTACTCTCAGTTTCCTTGTATACAACCAACTTTAATAACCACCGATTAATTGAGATTTTAGTGGTCGGAATTTTTGTTCCCAATCTCATATCATGTCCAATTGCTCACTGCTGGACAATGGCCTCTCCCAAGGTTCTCCACGACGACTGTGCTCATGCTGATCAGATCATCGGTTCGGGTGACCCTTATTTTAAAGAAAAACGTTTCACCGAGTTTTCATTTTCATAGAAATTTCATTTCGTCGAAAGCATTTTTTTTCTAAAACCTTAAGATGTTTTGGAATGTTATAACACAAACCTAACCTAATCTATAGGTTGATATTTTCGAGATTTCTGAAAAATGTATGACCTCCGAGGAAAAAGTTGTCTATGAAATTAAGCATTAGGTGAAGTGTCTTTCTATAAAAGAAGACGATCCCCATTGGTACACCTTATGATGGGCTCCCATACGTCGTCCGGTACGCGGTCGCCACTCAAAAACAACCCAACGAATAGCTGTAGAAAGAGTAGAAAAATAATCAGTATCTATAATTGGCGTGACGTTAATAGATTTTTTAGGCAAGGCGAAGCAGACTTGTATGTATGTATGTATGTAAACACTTTATTGTACACAAAAACAAATATACATTAAAACAAAAAAAAAAACATGTACATAGGCGAACTTATCCCTTTAAGGGATCTTGTCTTTATGTTTCTTCAAGAGCTCGTACTTAAAAATATGAAAATATGAAATACACAAGCCGGTGGGAATCGGGTTCTACAGATGCCAAAAGCTGATATGTAGCATAAAAGTTATATAACGGAAATCGTGACCCTTACCACGGTCTCTTATTAAATATCTACAAAAAATACTACGTATAAATGAAATGAAATCCTCACGGGTCCCTTTTTCCTTTGAGTGGCAGGGTTTTGTATGTTTTGTATGGAATAAGTGCGGGATTCCATGCCATACTTCGCAATCTATTTGTGAAAAACGAATTCTATTCTATTCTGGTTAAATATGACGTCATCGTTTGAGTCGATTATTAAGAGGCTTTTCTGTGAATAGTTGTTTTAAGCTGTGAGTAATAATTTTATAGTCTGTTTATTTTTTAAGTATCTTCGCTTTATATATAATTTTAACAGCATTAGGTACTGAAATATTAGGGCCAACTTTTGTAAAAAAACAAAAAATAAAAGTCTAAGATCTATTTAGGAAATATTTTTTAAAACTAATTATAAAAGTAAGTATAATTGATAGATTTAATGTCAACTTTATGACTGTTCTGTGATGATGATTGTTCTGTGCGTAAATATGCGAGTCTACTTGTTTCAAAAAGCAAATGACGTAGCATATGAAAAACGTTGATTGTTTATTATTAAAAGCGTTTATTTTCAAAGTGGCTTCTCTGTCACGAAACATATGTAAGCTGTAACAGACCTGTAAGTCCGGTCCGGTCTGTTTCGTGGGTCCAATTAAAATGAGTAAGACGGATGGTGTGTGAGGGAGTCAAAGTTTAATTGACTGTGGCACTAACAAACGAGAGAGATGCCTTATCCCGAGGATAGCGGGCAAAAGGTTAAAACTATTTATAATACGTTTTATTCGCTTTTACTTAAACTACGGAACATTTTTCATTGCTTCGTTTCCTTTTGAGGTTAAGAGAAATTTCAATAGTACTTGAATATTATTTTCGTCCTTCTAGGTATACTTAGTCCTCTTTTAGTCGTAATATATTATCATGTATCTTTCATCAGAACTCGCAGAACCGACAACTGTTGGGAAGACCTGCACCTCTAGCAGAACTGTGACTCGCGACTCTTTCTCGCGCGAGAAATATTACCTATCTCTTTCTTCGCTGTACTGTCAGAGAGTGACGGGTATGTCGCGCGACAAAGTCGCGAAGCGTAGTTGTGCTAGACGGGCTATTCGGGAGTGAAGACCGCGTCTTCATCCGTTGGAAATAAAACAAAATGCTATAGAAGAGGCCTATGTCCGCAGTGCACGAAGATTAGATGATGAAAAACTTTCTTTGAGGACGCCCAAAAGTCCAACCATGATTTGGTACAAAAATCCCGCCCTGTTATACTTAACCCCTTGCCGCATATATAAAAAAAAAAGAAATTGAACTTTAACCTGTGTCAATGAGGTGTACATTAATAACTGTCATATATGGCTTCGTATGCGGTAAGGGGTTAAGAGGATATATCACTGCTCATTATTCCATACAAAGTAGTTTGCCATTTACACCGTGAAAAAGTGCGTTTAAGGTCATGCTTGTCATACAATTATTGGTTTTGTTATATTATGAGGATTCTGAAAAGAATTTCCAAATTTCTTTTGGATTAAAAAAAATAATTATAAAATTTTGGTACTATTTAAAAATATTTTACGTTTCATTTTTTTTTCATTCTTTCATGACATACCTATTGAGCTAATTCTATTCATATAACTACACAATGTTGTATAGTTAAACATTAGTCACATCCCCTGTTGAGGTTTCGTTCTCGACTGTTTCCTCTTAAAACTTAACCAATCGTAACTATATTTTGGTTCTTGTCGGGTTTTGCTCAAAATTTCGCTCCAAACAGACGCCGAGTACACAAATTCTATAATAATAAGGAGAAAAATCGAAACGATGCGGCATAGAAACTGTCCTTCTCATTCAGTTCCCAAAATTTCGTTACAATTGGTTTAGTTTTGTAGCAGGAAACAGACGAGAACGAAACCTCGATTTCCTCAATTCGGCTACGTAAAGTTTGAACCTCATTTGTATGCGACGCCATAATTACCAGATGCAAACTTAACGTAAAGACGGTAAGGAACGATGGGGTATTCCGTCTTGATACGGAAATGAGAAGCAAAGTATCAATACTTTAAATATATCGTCTCAAAAGATCTCTTTAAGCTCTTGAAACCAAACGAAACAGTTGTACTCCTGAATCATTCATAAGTTGCTTTGTATAATGATCACAAACGCATTTACAAGATACTTCTGAAATGGCCGCAAGTGTACCTCTGCCCAAAAAGTCTTAAATCCCTAACTTGATTACATAAAAAGCAGATTTACATCTAAAAAGATAAGGTAGAAGTTTGAACTTCGCGGGCTAGGGATGTGAGGTGAGAAAGCAAATATTCTAAGTGGGCCAACATTTACATAAGGACCGTGTTATATTAATATTCATTACATAAGTTGCGAAGAAGTTGGGATAATTAAGGAAATATGAAATTAAAAAATTATGCCGCCTTTGAGTAATGTAGGCTGAGGTTTCGAGCCTGTGCGGTTTATTTATTCAAAGATATTACAACTTTAAGCTTATTTATATAATATTCTAAATTCTCCGCTAACCAAAGGTTGTTTGGATGAGATCGCTATTTAGTTAATACCGAATATTGTCTACCTCTGTTTATTTTTATTGCAATGAAGAGTATTTGTATTATATTGTAATATTTCCGCGACTTTTAGTTGACGATTTGGGGTGGTCAGCTACACAGCCATGAATAATCCCGTTTTTTTGTATTCTGGTCTCCCGGGATTACCCATACATAAAAATCCCGTGATTTTAAACTCGAATAATCCGCGATATAATTTAATGGTTTTATTTAAATTACATACTACATATTTGGGTAAGTAGTAGGTATTTCGTTACGTAAACCAACGATCGGCTTCCCACATCCTGCGAGACTAACTTATGGCACTTGAGAGTTTTGTAAATAAAGGTAATTTCATTATTCTTTAATAACCTAAAATAATATAAAAAATAAAGTTACCGCATTTGATTACTTTATTTAAAATTTACTCCATTTTTTTTGAAAATCATGTTTTGACACTTTTAGATAGTACTATTCTGAACGCATCTAACGGCAAAACTCTTAAATACCAAAAATAAACCGTTTACGTTTAAAAAGCAAAATAGAAAACCTCGCAACTCCCGACCGCCATTTTGTAAAAGAAATACCTCGTATCTCCCCCCTCCGCCACTCCCTTCAGTACAGTTTGCGATGGCGTTGTGACTGCACGTCAGTTTTGCGTAAATATTTAGGAAGAAAACGGGTTCTGAATAACAGGTATGTGTAATAAGGTTCTACGATTTTACTGATTGTGTATTCTTGATAGATATTTATCATATTTAAACACATTAGACTATTGAAAATGTCGTTTGGTTGCGTGCCGTCGACATACGAGGTTTGCTTCGCGTGGATCTTTACGCATGAAGATTAGTTACGTGGTCTTCTACGCAAATTATTTAATCTTTCTGTGACTTTGGTCGAGACTTTATCTCGTGTTTAAATAATTAATTTATAAATCCCGACTTTTCTAATACGAAGTTATGTCCGTAATGTAACTAACCGATCCCGGTGGGTTTGCCGCACGTCAAAAGTCATGAAAATGTATGTAGGCAAAAAACTCAAGTATATAGTTGTGACTTGTTCGAATAGACATCTGTTTTGTTTTTGTCACTATTTTAATTTATGTTATATCTGGTCGAGCTCGAGTCCCATCTTCAAAAAATAGGTGCTTTACTTAAGTTTTTTTACTTAATAACATAGTTTTGTTTTGTAGGTAGATACTAAAATGAATCAACAAAGGAAAGCAAGACTGCAGAAAATATTTTCATAACTAGACAAAAACGCACCGGATATAGGAAGTTAATACGCATTATCCAATAAATTCAAAGTAATTAAATATAATAATTAAGAAAAACATCAAAAACCTTTGGACTTAGACCACGCCGGATAAACAACACAAAAATCAGATTGACTATGTACTGAGCAACTGCTCACAGCTCTTCACAAACATAGAAATTTTGAATAACAGAATATTCCACAGCGACCATAGGTTAGTGAGAGGTACCGTTCAACTACAAAAAAACTAGAAGAAGTCGAGCGACATTCAGCGAACATAGAGTCGATCTATCGTGCGACAAAAATCAACAAGAATACCTCAGGACATTAAAGGAAAAAATAGAAAACATGCAGTGGGAAAATAGCGACGACATAGAGACCTTCTATTTTAAGTTAGAGACAGCCGTGAAACAAAGTATTAAGGCTGCCACCTCGAAAAAAAGTAATAAAGAAATACTAACTGACGAAACTAAACAACAACTTAAAAGGCGGACTCTACTACAGTCGAAACCATCAAAAACTAAAGAAGAGAAAAAAGAACTAGCGAATCCCTATAAAACTACTAACAAATGTTAAAAAGGGACTATAGAAACTACAGAATGGAAGTGATCGAAAAAAACCTTGTCAGCACCGAAAGCCAAAAGAAAGCGTATAAATAACTAAATACAGAGAAAACATGGATACCCCCATTGAAAGCGCAAAAAGAAACAGGCAAAATACAAACACGAAAAGAGCTAATAAGCATTGCAACAGACTTCTACCGGGATCTTTACCACGAAGAACACAACGAAGAAAATGTAATACAAAACCACGAAACACAGCTTAATACACCTATTATACATTTTGACTACAGAGAAATTATAGAAAAAATTAAAAAATTTAAGAAGGATAAAAGCCCGGGCCATGACAATTTTCCAAACGAAGCTCTAAAAATTGGGCAGAAAATACTAATAGGTTCAATAATAACTTTTGGATATGCAGAAAACTCCAAGGAGCTGGGGAGTCTCAAATAATTTTATTGTACAAAAAGGGAGATACTTCCGATATAAACAACTATCGACCTATCAGTCTGCTGCCAACCTCATACAAACTGTTCTCTATGCGAGTAAAGTGATATCAAAAGTAAAATACATTACAGAAATTAAAAAGTATATAAACACTTTATAAAAAACCTAACCTAGGGTGCCGCCGGCGGGGCCCAGGCTGCCGGTGATTAGGGCTGCAGAGAGAGGAACCTTCTGACGATGCGTGCGGTGTCCAGGAGTACCACCTTTTGTATCTGGCCCTTGATCAAGCCATCTACCGAGAGTCTCTTAAGATGTTTGTCGAGACTCATCGCTACAAGGCTGTTCGCCGAAACGACTATCGGGACAATGATCGTCGAGTCAACATCCCACATGGCGGTCACCTCGTGAGCATGATTATTATAGAAGCGTTGTTTTGTTGTTTGAGAAAAGTTGGTTTATAACATTTTTAGCCCTATTTAGAGTTGAAAAAAAAAAATGTAAAATAAATAAATAAATATTAAGGGACAATCTTACACAAATCGACCTAGTCCCAAACTAAGCAAAGCTTGTACTATGGGTACTAGACGACGATATACATAATATATAAATACATATATAGATAACATCCATGACCCAAGAACAAATATTTTGCACAAATATTTGCCCCGGCCGGGATTCGAACCCGGGACCGCCGACTCAGTAGGCAGGTGTCTACCAACCGAGCCAAACGCGTCGTCAACAATGTCAGGTCATGTATAATTATAATTTAGCTACCCACATTTTTGAAGCCAGAAGAGGCTTTTCTATTTAAATACCTTGTTCAGATCAAAAGCCTATCCTCTATTTATACAGATTTTTATAGCAAAGCTCTTAACTCCCGATTAGCTTTCTAAAATTTTCAAGAAAAACTCGTAACTCCAAATTTTCCAGGTTCAGGTGATTACAAAAAAATAGGTTTTAGCAATCTGACGGCGAAATTTAACTTAACATTATGTAAAAAAAAGAACTAAGCAAGTCTTCATGCAAAATTTTTGGTAATCAAGTTTTTTGTGCCTCCTGTAAAATTTGGTCAGATTGAGTTACGAGGTTTGCGATTTAGGCCGACGTAATACTATATGCCTTGCTAAAAGGTTACCGACCACTGGCTTTAACTATAATATACCATCATAAAAAATAATATTTAATTAACATAGCCTACACATTACGTAAAGTAAATATTGCATCAATCTCAATGACCTCACTCAGTTATCAGCTGTGACCTTAAGAAAAACGTAACATACTCGTATTCATAATAAAGAGACCTTGTTGTAATAAATTGTAAGTTGACTTAAAATTTTAAAGCAAATTATGCGACATATGTGAAAAATTGGGCAAGTGCGAGTCCGACTCGCGCATGAAGGGTTCCGTACCATTATCTATACCTAACAAGTTTGTTGTATGGGAGCCCCCCTTAAATATTTATTTTATTTTATTTTAGCCGCAATAGAAACACATCATCTGTGATAATTTCAACTGTCTAGCTATCACCGTTCTTGAGATACAGCCTGGTGATAGACGGACGGACGGACGGACGGACAGCGAAGTCTCAGTAATAGGGTCCCGTTTTTACCCTTTGGGCACGGAACACTAAAAACGATCTCAGTATCTAAGTAGGTATAGTGAGTTCATGCAGCCTACATGACGAAAAAAAATTCTTGAGAATGTCAATCGATTCTATTTTTTATTGGGATCAAACGTCTGTATGGGACTAACTACACTTAGAGACTGCTCTGAATTCAGAAATGACCGTCTAATTGCAACATTCCTACGGAGCGCTAAAAACGCTCCAGAAAAATGGCCACCTTATTGTGACGTCATTAATATCTTATGGGGTACCAATACTACGAATATTTGTATGAAAACAATAAGTAATTTGTATTTGAAGAGGCCTTGTTCCTTTTAAATGCTGATTGTTTTAGACATTTTTCTCTATGATCAAGCATGTTTCTTAACATACTATGGATGTTTCTACCTATAACAGGGCTATTGTGATTTATTGGTTTATATTTGAAACCTACAGTTTGAATTTTTCATTGATAATTTTTGTTTCAAAAAGCACTCCAAATTGACTAAATTCACGCAGAAAATTTGTTTTTTCAATTTATTTTCGATTGCACGCAATGAAAACATGAATAAGCTATGTTACCACCTAGAACTCGGGGAAAATTATTAATCACTTAAAAAAATTGGTTGAAAATGTTGAAATTATCAATACATTTCTCATAATATGAAAAAAATAAATTTGAAAAGGAATAAGGCCTCTTAAGTCACATAATTATTTGAAAAAAATTTCATGGATTTTTTTTCCTTGTTTCATGATATATAATTGTCCTAATTTTATTTATATAAATACAGGATACCTACTGTAGAATTTAATATCAGTCTTCCTCGTCCCTATTACAGGAATAAAGTGACTCGGACCTAATAATCTCTCTTGACTGGGGCATAAAATGCAATCAATAAAAGATAACAATTCGATTCGCTGAATTGGTCGAAATACGTGCGCAAGTGTCCCTGGATACGCGCGTAAGTGTCACAAGTGCGCGTAAGTGTCACAAGTGCGCGTAAGTGTGCGTATAAGTGAGTGGGGAGTATTCTGGAGTTAATACACACTTAGAAACTTTAAACAGTCACTGAATAGGGAAGCACGTGCGTGTGTATCTATAGAGTTCCATTGTACTGAATATATAGACGATTTGGACGTCATTCGGAGGTTAATGACCTTAAATATATACATTGGTAGCATGAGATAAAACACGCGACGCGGTTAGTAGTGCAGCTGCCTACTGAGCCAGCGGTCCTGGGTTCGATTCCCGGCCAGGGCAAATCTTTGTGTGATGGAGTCGAATATTTGTTCCTGGGTCATGGATGCTGTCTATATTATATGTATTTATTAAGAAATAGTACAAGCTTTGCTTAGTTTGCGACTAGGTTGATTTTAGTAAGATTGTCCCTTAGTATAAAAAAAGATAGATCAAAAGATACTTTGCTACTTTGGGAATGCTTATACGGAAATGAAGTCGGACATGATAGCGTGGGGTAATTCCACGACAGAGAGTAACTTGTGTTGCACTTTCTGGGATTGCCCTATAGAGAAATAAGAAGCATTTTTTTGTTCTAACATCAATTCTAGTGTTTATTTTTGTTTGCTTATGGTGATTATTATTGTTAAGTGACGACGTAAGTAGGCATAGCGTAATTTATATTGATATTTTATTACGTAATAACAAAATCTAATGTTATTGAATGGAAATAGATTAAACAGTTACAAGCCCATATATCTAATCTCCTGACAATATCAGTAAAATAAATTATCAATACTTTTTTAAGAACTTTATTCACCATGGTCCTCTGGGCCGACGAGTGAGAAAAAAAAGTTCCACTTTTCTAACTACATTTGTGCCAAATGTCCAGTGACACAGTTACGTGGCAAAGACAGTAAAGTAACAAGTAACAAGGCAGTTAAATTTTAATGAACCGATCGATCCACTTACTGTGACATAATCTGGCTGCAATTAAAACTTTTAACACGAAAAAGTGCATAAAATGAAGCGACCTAAGAACTGGGTTATGCAACTTCAGTCCTTTAGTAACAAAGGGATCGAAAAGTGGGTTTTTTTATGACTTTACTAGCTACGTCGCGCGGTGTTACCCGCTCATCCCACGGGAACACTAAATTATTTCGGGACAAAAAGTAGCCTATGCGTAATTGCAGAGTATCAGCTACCTTGTGCTAATTTTTAGGATTTCGTACCCAAAGGGTAAAAACGGGACCCTATTACTGAGACTTCGCTGTCCGTCAGTCCGTCCGTCCGTCTGTGACCAGGCTGTATCTCAAGAACGGTCATAGCTAGACACTTGAAATTTTCACAGATGATGTATTTCTATTGCCGCTATAACAACAAATACTAAAAATAAAATAAAATCAATATTTAATACAACAATCTTACAGATAATGGTACGGAACCCTTCGTGCGCGAGTCCCACTCGCACTTGGCCGATATTTTATTTTGAAAATTGGTCCTGCCGTTTGAGCGTGGAGAAATAACAAACAGTATCCAACTTCGAAACATTTTTTTCCCATATGTAACGTTTCGCCAAATTTTCATTTGTCCGAAAATGTTTTTTCCTGAAACCCGTTATTTCAGGATTTTATATACATCGTTTCGAAGAATAAAGGTTAGGTTAGGTTTGTTTTATAATGATTCTGAACAAAATTAACAGTTTTGGAAAAAAATGACTTTCGGACAAATGAAATGATGAAAATTTGGCAAAACATTACAGATGGGAAATAAAAAATGGCTTTTCAGATAGGTAACCATAACAAACAAACATAATATATAAACACTCACAAACGTTGGTGTTTATTACTATAAAATGTTCTACTATGTTCTACTAATATTTTAGTGTGATGTACTTACATAGTGGTTCTGCACGTCTAGCATAACTTTGACACGCGACTCATGTCGCGCGAGATAGCAACATCCGTCACTATCTCATAGTACTGTACAGATAGAGACAGGTAGTATATCTCGCGCGAGAAAGAGTCGCGTGTCAAAGTTATGCTAGCCGTGCTGTAGTCTTCGAGAGTTTGTTTCGAATTATGCAGTTGAAAATTAGAATTTAACTGTAATTTTGAAAATCATATTCAGTGGTCGGTGTCAATTACTTATGACTTCAGGAAATTACCCAATAAAATTGTTATATTCTTAAATAAAGTTTGTCAATATGGAAGATATCCCTCCAAGTTCTTTTTCTGTCTGTCCTTTTGTGAACCGGAAATGTGATACCATTTGCATATAAACGACTCACACGTCCGAACATTTAAAGCCTGTTAATACAGAGACAAGGTGGCACCGATTCTTATTTGCCAATGCTTTAATGTCACCACTTATCCAAAATGTCAGCCGTACAAAAGGGCACTCACACGCCCACCTATCAAAAATCAAAACCTGCATTGCGTAACGAATTTCACACAAGTGCCATTCATACTCAAAGAGACGTAACTCTACATTACCTTATTAAAATGAGCCGTTTTTTTACCGTCGCGTATGGAAGGACGTATGTAGTATGTACATATACCTACTTTGTTTGTGAGTGTTATAAGAGGTTTTCCGCAGAGGGCACTTGAAAGTAACTACATTCAGCATGGTGTTTGTTTTGTACGCGGAGCACTATACACTCACAAAACGATATAACTCCCTATAGTTCCTTACTAAAATGAGACGTTTTTTTATCGTCGCGTATGAAAGGACATGTATTTGACAGTGTTTGAGTGTTATACGACGTTTTCCGTAAAGGGCATGCGAAAGGATCTGCAATCAGCATGAGGTTCGTACGCGCGGCACAAAATGATGTAAATTCTTATACTTTCTTTGTACCTCTACAATGAGTAGTTTTTTACTGTCGCGTATAAAATGACGTATGTGCGTATACTTTTTGAGTGTCATAAGACGTTTTTCACAAGGAGGACGCGAAAGTATCTGCAATCATCATGAGGTTGGTACGCGCGGCACTAAATGACGTAAGTAAATTCTTTATACTTTCTTTGTACAATTAGTAGTTTTTTACTGGCGCGTAAAAAAGGACGTAAGTGCGTATAGTTTTTGAGTGCCATAAGACGTTTTTAGCAAGGGGCACGCGAAAGTATCTACAATCAGCATGAGGTTGGTACGCGCGGCACTAAATGACGTAAGTAAATTCTTTATACTTTCTTTGTACAATGAGTAGTTTTTTACTGGCGCGTAAAAAAGGACGTAAGTGCGTATAGTTCTTGAGTCTCATAAGACGTTTTTCGCAAGGAGCATGCGAAAGTATCTGCAATCAGCATGGGGTTGGTACGCGCGGCACGTGCTATTGATAAGTGGCCGCGACGTGCACGATTTGCATTGCCGGCGAAGATTAGGACACTTATTACACGTTTGTTCGTCCGTGTGTCTTTAAAGTTTGCTCCTGCGGCTCTTTGTTTGGGAGGCAGTATTATCATCAATACATTGACGTGTTATTTCATATAATAAATAACACGTATAGTCAGCTATCGTAAAAAATAAAAGAAGTGCTAGGTAATTTACCCGCAGTAAAACAGTATTACGAGTATAAAACGTAATGTAAAAGTCGAATATCGCTCGACATCCACATGTTTCGAATCGATTCGCGATTCATGATTAAAGTATTCGATTGGTTGCTGCCGCGACTGAAGCTCTACTCCGAATATCGAAATTCGAAGTTTGTACCTTACTCATATCAAACAGCATTTGAACGAGCGTGATGGCACGGTATGACGATTCTAAAGTTCGAACATCGGAGGACCCCTCCTAATCGGCGCTCCTGATGATGAGTCGCGAACATATTTGTTTCATTATGTATTCCAAATATATATGTCTGAGATGAAAATCCGGTCCGGGCATCTGGAGTTCGTACATACGTAAGATTTTTTTGCCAAGCAGTAACGGAGACGCAAACTTGACTTTTGTGATAGTCTGTTTACAATGCTATTGATCTTATAGTTAAGCTGCGGATTTCAGATGTTTAATTTTAAATTTCTGGTATTCAAAAGTTGAATGAAGGAAATTAAATTAATTATTTATACTGACGGCTAGTTTACATTGAAGCGAAAAGTTGAAAAATTTAACGATTTAGGCAGGATTCGAACCTGCGTCCTACCAACTGAACCACCGAACCTGATGCCAGAGCCATTGAATTTTTCAACCAGTTGCTTCTACATGCCTTAGGGTGGCATCACAGCGCCACGTTACGTTACGTTACGTTAGCAGAAGTTACTGCTTTAATAAAAAATAATTGACGGCTAGGTATTTACTAAAATATTAATTGTAATTTGGTTTATATATCTTCTCTTCTCTTGTAGTGCAATAAAATAATTTTGAAATAGTAAAATATTTCATACATACATATTGTACGACAAAGTCTACAAAGAGAACGCTAGTGTTCCTAATTATAGTCTCAGTACCCAATATTATGCTAGGTAATAGGAGGCTTTTGTCAAATTATTGTCTCGTATTAAATTTAATAGGCGCTTATATGAATATGTATTTGCTTGAAGATCTTTTGTCAAAGAAACTAGGCTTCATCAGTAAAACAATATCATGGCCTGACAACCTGGTCGAGGTTGCTGAAAACTTGTGAATAGGTACAGAACACGAATCTTTACTTGGTGTTACCTCTTGTGTAGAATAAGACAAGGTTCAATTCTGTTTTATGTATTTACAATACAATACAATACAAAATATAAATCCACTTTATTGCACACCTCTAATAAATATACAGGGATACAAAAACATGAGAGATATACAGGCATGACATACTTATTTATTTATATATAGTGAGATGGGTGAAATAATAACAAACAGAAAAAACATACCTAAATATAGACCGTACCGTTATTAAAATTATTGTAAGTATCTATCTGTGTTTACTTTTTTTTGGTGCGCAAGAAAGCATTTTGAATTTGTATTTATATTTGCATAGAGTTGCAATATCTCAAAAAAGTTCTTACCGTTCAACGTAGTTTTTATAAAAAGCTAAAATATTATTTAAAGTTCTCATTAAAATATGAAAATATGGCAAAATTTGTAGCGAAATTACTCAGCAGTGAGAGATGAAAAGTATAGCTACTTCGTTTACCAATAGAATGACTATTTTGACCTGATTGCTGTTCGGCTTACTTACTCAACATGCTAGAAACACTAGATTTCAGCCGCTGCAGCGCTTCCGAAAACCTGACGAATTTTTTTTTGAGGATGTCAATCGATTCTATTTTTTATTGGGATCAAATGTCTATATGGGACTAGCTACACTAAGACTGCACTAAAAGTCAGAAAATACCGTCAAATTTCAACATTCCTACGGCGCTAAAAACGCTCACCGCAAACCATGCCGTTGCAACGCGACTGTGAACAATTAGGTACCTACTCGTAATCTATAGGTAATTAGCGACCAACTAGGGATAAATAGATGGATCTTATTTGAGCTGTATAACGCGCCACAGGAGTACATGGCTCAATATTAAAAAAAAAAAAAAAAAATGTTATAAGGCAGTTTTAAATCCGAAAATTTAGATTTATATATTTTAAATTTAGTTACAATGTCTCGTTGAATCAGTACCCTTACCATGAGTTAAAGTGACTGTACTCGATAGTGACAGCGTAAACGATTCGTATGGAGAATAGTCAAGCGCCCCTAGCGATTACTGTATGATATATAACTACAATTCTCCATACACTTTTACGTAGTCGCTAGCGAGTACAATCACTAAACTCATGGTAAGGGCCTTATCACTTGTGCTCTGTGAGCGAGTTTTCTATACAAGTACCTAAGCGTCGCTGCGAACTCGCTGAATGATCGCCTTCATACAAAATTCGCTCGCAAATCGCAAGTGATAAGGCCCTAAGGGTACAGCGCTTTACGCTTTATAGGTAAAGACCAAAATCTTTACCACCTTAAATCACCCTTAACTCACTCAATTAATATTTGTATCAAAGTCTCCGTTGTGCGGCGACAGTTAACCTTCCAATTATTCGTTCTATTTTAAGATTCCTTATTGTATCGTAAATTTTTGCCAACGGAACTTATTCCAATCGCTTTTATTTCCTCGCTTACTACGCCTTAAACCCGCTCCAGACCTTCCGATCCGATCCGATCCGATCCGATCCGATTTATCAGAAGCAATCGGATAATGTGTAGTGCAATTGTCCGATTTGTCGGAAGAAATCGGATAATGTGTAGTGCAATTGTTAGGACATTTCTTCCAATAAATCGGATCAGATCGGAAGGTCTGGAGCGGGTTTTAATTTTATCCAACTTTTTGGTCCTAAGCCTTATGACTCGGTAAAGCGTAAAGCGCTGCAAAGCAGTTAGCATGTTAATTGGTCGATTCGCGATTTGACCCAGTAACCCGACTAGCGGCTACTTTCCTGTGAGATTATACACGGTTTAACTAAGGCTTGGTTTGCTTTTATCGCTAATCAATGTTAAGTTGTGTAAGGCTCAGCCTAACACAGTTTAGAAAATTTACTCGTAAGTCAGACGTAGATGCAAATGAATCAATAACACTAATTTGTATACCGATCATTCTCCTCGCGTGTGATATATGTCTAAACGTAGAAGTAAAATAGACGAACAAGAAGTAGAAGCCACAAGGAAAAAGAACACAGTACTTAACTTAAAATAATCAGTTCAAGCGAGGCTATAGAATAAAATAGAATAGAATATTCCTTATTGCACCTTAACGGGAAATAAATGCAAACAAACACAGATTACACGTAAAATTCGATAGAGGTAAACAACAGGCGGTCTTATCGTTAAAAAGCGATATCTTCTCTCTTCTTTAAGAGTTATTAAACTCAAGTCAGTAATGTTTAAATGTATGTATTATTGTATATTTTCGTCGATCACGTCTGCTGTCTCATCCTTGGTCTCCTAATATGATGAGACATACAATATTCTGGTAAAAAAACATCGTAATCATTCTTAAGCCACTGTCTACTTAACACCTTGCAGTGTACACCTCGTCTTATAAATAACAAGGTCATAAGCGACGAAGACCACGGAATAACATACGTCATTATTCGATCACCTAGAAGACACCTAGTTCTTCGAATTAGCAAGCGCATGGTAGTTACGTATTCACAAAACCATTGCAACTAATGCATTTTTCAACACTCTTACTGCGTAACAATACAGTTCGTTATTATTATGTTTTCTTGCAAAAGAAGTGATATAAAATTCTAGACACACCTTCTTAGGCCTTTCAAGGCTATAGGAATCTATTATGAGCCTAATTTAGTGTTGACATACTAAATCTAGACTGAAGTATGTGGAAACGGTTATTTTTGGTTGATGACATCGATTTGGAGTAATTTAGTGGGTAACTTTAAAGTTGAGGTGTTAATCGAAATCGTATGGACAATTATAAAAGCGGCCTGGAATAATAATGTTAATCTAAATATAAAAATAAGTTGACATATTTTTGTGAAGGAATCACAAAATGAACTGAAATAAACTAAGTAAGAGATGAAATCAAGAATTAACTCCACACAAAAGGTCCCGAGATAATATCAAAACAACTTAAAGGTTACATAAAAGATCCCAAAACAAAGACCTTAATAGCAAAAGATCTTCATTTCACTTTTATTATTATGCCGTAAACAAACTTTCGTTTTATATCATTTAAAACGAAAAAGGGTTTCATTTAACGTTTGTTTTTAAATTTTAATTAAAAGTTAAACCAGACATAACCCAACTGGCGACCGACGAATTCATAAACGTAATAAAAATGAAATGTTTGTTTTAAATTTAGAACTGACATCGCCATGACAGCTGTCGGCCGCCATTGCGCTCCAAGCCAGGAAGCAAATGAACCGTTAAATCCATGTATTACATACTCCATAACGCGTTCGTGTAATTTTTCGGTGCCCATTTAGTCACGGTCTATTAGAACTTGATACAGTTTTTATCGACTCACATCGGTTCGGAATAAACAAGGCGTGACATATGGTCGTTTATCGAGCAATGTTTACATTCGAGCACGTGTTACTAAAAAAGTTACAAAAACGAAAGTAGAATATTATACTTTTTTACAATGTTTCTTGCTTAAAAACGCCGTGAATGGTTGTCGGTTCACCACACACCTGCTCCTAGACGGAATATCGATAAAAAAACACCGTAAAACCCTGTTTAAGTTAAAAGTTAAAACCCATTAACGAAAACATTAAAAAAGGCTAAATAAGTAAAACACCCGAAACGGGGACCGGGGATTTTATGACTTATTTTATGCTTCCACCGTGCGTCGTATTAGGAAATTAAGAAATTATTTTCAGGTGCTTTAGAAGCGTTCATGGGCGTCGAGAAATTGCCTTCGATTTTGTTATCTATGTAATTGCTGTTGAAATTCAATGTTTGTATGGAAACAAAAGGCTAACATCATTAATATTCGATTAAAATCAATAGCGATACGGAATTAGCATAGTTTATTCATAAGTCGACCCCGATATTGCTCAACAGTCAAGCGCAATCATAATGTTTACGGCACTGCCGATGTCAAGTTCACGCGGAACATGATGTGAATAATCCGACGGAATCACTTACAATTATGATGTTTTACGAGAAGTATTAAAAATAGAAGGTTTAACAGAACTCGTTTAAAACGAACGTGAGACCGTGCAGGCTTTTACGATACACCAGACTAAATGAAAGCACTGAATATTATGTAGCATGTTACACTCAAAAAATAGCGTAACCTTACATTGAAGCTTTTATAGTGTTATATTCAAGCCGTTAATGGCTTATAAAGTTTCACAAGTTGCGATCTTAATCGCTTTCATTTTGAAATTTAATCCACCATCCAGTTGCATTACAAGACGACGATAACAATACCCGTGCCATAAAGTTTATAAAACACAATTTGTCATTGCGTCAACATAATAAAGCGCTTTTAGGGTCATCCTCAACATAAAATATACACATATTTCTTTCGTAATTTATCCTGGCTTGGCCGGGATTTTCAAAAACTTCAAATCTAATTTTTAGTTTAACTTTTGAGCATTCCATGGTCCACATAATTATAATAAAGTTAACCAGTGTCTATAAAAAGTAGTTTATAATGCAGTGACATTTCTTGAACGTTCAGAAGAAGATTAAAAAACGGTAAGGTAAGGACAAATCAAGAATTTAATGATGAGAATGATGACCCTATAAAATCATCAAGTGCCTCCTCCGTTGACGCAACATCAAATTATGTTCTTAAAACAAACTAAAACAAACTCAAGTGCGTCAGCTGTCACAGTTGCATAATCCAACTTTCAAGAATAAGCAATAAAAGCTATCTCGAAATAAAATCATCTCAGTAATTAGGTACGGAATACAAACAAATAATTACGTGTACACTCCCAACTGCAGGCTTGGCTTGCATATTTTAGCGAGTACGCCACGAAAACCTTCAGAGAAACTTAAGCTTAACCTACTGCCTCTTAAAAGCAACGGTTATTAATATTTCGTTTGGAATTCTTATTTCGAAATTTACAGTTATTTGAGTTGCGTTTTACAGCGTTTTGATGTTTGTGGTCCAATATCTTGAGAACCTTTGGAGCGTCAATAAGTGGGAGTATAAATAGAAATGTAACAGAAATAAGTGTTAGTAATATTAGTCTAGAATGTCTATGTTTAGATAGTGCTGACCCTATTGCAAAGCGAGTGCAGCAAACGATCTAGCTAGATGAGTACTTAGATGAGCATTTTAATTAAGCCAAAAAAGCGAAAATAAATATAAAGACGACTTTTGAAAGGCGCGTCTAATGAGCAATCTGGTTCGGCCCTAATCAACGACTGGCCGACGCTCTGTTTAGATTTCGATTTACGAATCGGTGTCGGCAGCGAGATAGAAGGTGAATTCATAGAACTGTTCTTGGTATAAATGTTTATATGGATGATTTTCGTAACAGAAGCCCAAGTGATTCCACTAAGCGAAGCGTAATGTTTTGCTCCGCCGGCGGAATATTTAAAGGTAAATCTCCGTCAGCGGGTCATATGTCACGACCCTGCTGCGCTCTCAAAAGGCTCCGCTATAAACATAATTTGTTTCTCCGAATAATGCTCTCTGGGAATTATTCTCCAGAGGTTTCTTATAAATTAAACGGGTGTTAAGATTAGCGGCCGGCCCGTTTTTAAATAATAAGGATATTGCTGCGCTCGAATAAATAGCAGAGTTAATCTTTATACAGCATCTTAGAAAGCAGAATTTAATGAGGTTTCAGGAATATTCGCTGCAGAGGAAAGTAATGCGATGAAATATTCGGAGCGGAGTATAATGCTTTTTAGGAATTAACACGTTCTAGGGAAAGAGGAATATATTTCACATTACGCCGATCCTTTGCGTCCAAAAGATAAAAGAAAATTACGAGGAAATGTAATCATTGTTAATATGGTAGGATATAATTTGAAACTGCACGTAGTCTGTCGAGGACGTAAATTACCTACACATACAGCAGTTTGTCTTAGATAAATTGCTCTTGGAAGTGGATACCTAAGATGGATATCTCTCTAATTGGATTCGGGAGAGGATCCTAGGCTGGATCTGCTGAATTAAGTTTGATGTAAATGTATTTACTAGAACTTTATAGTTTATTTATTGCTTCCGAAGCATAACTACCTAGTAAATTAAGTTTCTTCCGCAGTAGTCATCTACGAGAATGTGTGTTCGAGGATATAGCCAACTTGATGTATTTTATGTATTTTACTTCCTACGGTTTGTGGTTTCATAAATAATAATATTCTTGAAGAGAAAATAACAGTCCAACTTCGGTACGATCGTTATCACCTTTACAAAGTTATCAATCTTTGAGTCTTTGTCGGAAAACTTTAGAACAACAAACCCTTATAGCACCCAGTCCATTGTTTGCTTTTCCAATAGATTCAATGTAGTTGATAATGGGAAGAGAGTATCATTGTCACTTTAAATACATAACATAGAGCTAATTAAAACTTCGCTTTATAGTTTATATCAAGGCAAAAATATTTGAAATTATAAAGTAGCTTAACAATTCAACATTAATTGGTTTCCGAGAAAAGATAAAGGGAATCTCCGATAGAAAGCAAAGAAAATTCATTAGGAATAAAACATAAACTTAATCCAAATTAAGTCCTTTGCAAACGTTTTCAGGGAAGCTCTTTCCAATAGAAAAGCCTTGAAAATCTTGGACTGAATGAATCGTGTTTTAATTAATCGATTGTGTTCAAGTTTCATTTTGACCCAGATATCAAAATGGGACTGATAAATAAATCGGAGCACAAGCTACCTCTGTCCGGACCCGATCAGTCTCTCGCGTTATTTTACAATAACTGTTTACAAACACGCAGGCAAACTGACACTGATAACCTTGCGGCACCTACAGAATTCTCCGCTTAAGCAACCAATATCTGATTCTAATTAGAAACTTAGTAAAATGAAACTAAAAACTCATTTTACATGACTGGATAACGTAATTTGATAATAAAATAACGCTTACAATAAATGAACAGACAATTACATCAATAATAGTATAGCTCTTAAATTTACGATGAAGGCTATAAATGTTTTACTACCTAAATAAGAATCATTTCCATCGTAAAATATATTTGCGGATAGAGTGGATGTTAGTGTTATTAAAATTCTCTTAGAAATAAATAAAATTTAAGAAGTTTACGACTCCCTTTAATACCGATGAGCAAATAGCCTTTGACGAATACTTTGTTCGATTCTTTATGGGACTTAGTTCAGCACTTTTACTGTCTCGTTAATATAATGCGATCATCCCTTAAACGTAATAAATACAAGGGTATATTGCTAGGAATGGTCAAATTAAGATGGAAGGATGCTGTGGTCGGCTGCAAATGTTTGGATTGGAGCCAAAATAATCAAGTAACGGAAAGACCGGCAGTACATCTTTATTTATTTTATATTCCAACTGTTTATTGACCATTTCGATGAGATTTGCAATCCAATTGACCTTCGATAGGAAAGTGGATCAAACCGTGATTCCGGTTCATAGATTTCTGTTTAATTGTTCACGACGAGTTTTCCTCGGCGCTTTTAATCTGTGACTTGTTTTTTATTGTTGTCCGATCGTTTATCTTTATTTATTGCTATCAAATTGTTATCTTATGGACTTGATACTTCGTTTTGTTGTATCGTTCTAAATAAATATTAATTCACTTTCTTGATTTTTTTTAGCAAATCTAATATTTGTTTGATTCATCATTTTTTTATCAGCCTACACTGATTAGATTACGATGAAGTCATTACGTTGATTCATAGTTTCAGCCACTACACACTTGAATCCGTTCGAATTTAGGTTTATTACCCCAACAAATTAGTATCGCTCTGCAGACTCATCACTGTTATTGGATTTCACTTGCTTGGGAAGGAAAATTTAATAACAAGATTCGTATTCGTGTTGCGATTCAGCCTCACTATCGTTACCTTGAGCAGATTACTCACGTACACCTACACTCGCAAACATCCATTCTTATCATAAGTAATACAAACTGTAAATCGTTCCAAGAAAATTAAATTTTTTACCAACCTCACAGAGAAAAATCCGGCTGCGAAGGATCAAAAAGATTAACGTTTCCAATTCAAAAGCACATTACATCCATTGAGTTCACTTTGGGCCAACGTTACACAGGACGGTACGCTCGTTGAGCACACATAACATCACATTTTGCACTAAAGAAAAACAATAGACATGAATAAACAGGAGATCCAGTTAGCAGACGCCGTTCCCGACGAGGCACGTGAACACAGAAACCAGTTTATTTTAACAATTAAAAATATGTTCGTCGGAGACTACGACCGGGGGGTAATCTTCGAGGGACGTAGGTCCGCCTTCCGCGCGGGCTGGCGAGCGACTGAGGGGGCCGCGCGAACTGCGGGAATGAACGAATAGGCGCATCGGGCCATGCGTGAGTCCGCGAACCCTCCGCTCGAAATAAGTATTATTATTACGAACATTACCTCAGCAGCTTACGCTGTCGGCCGGTGCGGTGTCGCCGCGTACACTTGCATTTCATTCCGTTTATACAATGTAATTAACGTTGCGCTCGACGTGTTTCGCTCCACAAAACAGCTAAGTCATTTTCATTAAGAGTAATGTTTCCCTATCTGCCTTCTGACTTAACTCAATTAACTGAGCTATCAAATAGTTACCTTACCTCTCATATTTTAAACTTTTATCTTTATCAAAATGTTCTTGCTGTAGTTTCCGCATTGGATTAAAAACTGCGACAAGAACCCCATATAAAAGTCATCTGAGGAAGATGTGAAGCCTTTTAAGTTTCAAAGCAATATTTTAATAAGTTGATGCGTCTCTACCTGCTGAGGGTATATCGAAGGTAGATCGAAGATGACTTTAGATATTGAAAGGGCGTATTGTGCGGAATCACAATGGTGGGATAAGATCGAAGCTCGGTGCAGGCAGATGTTTGGAAACGACACGTCGTTTGAGGCAGCGGAATAGGTCATCAGTTGTGTAATGGGCATTATATTGTCAATATTTTTGGTTAGGATTTCAAAGAGCTAATTCAAGATTATCTTAGAAAAAACCTTTACTACATTCACAATTATGTACATAGATTTGATTTCATTAGGAAAGTTTTTACCGGCGTCTAGAAGAGTAACTTGACTAAAATATTTTAATCGGACATTAACTGTTTTTTCAGCATCTTTTACGAACTTACTACTAACTCGAAGTTTTTAATGAGCAAACTTAAATTTTACACTTGAATTAACTCTATTAGAATGCACAAAGATGCTCATCAACTTTTACAAGGCATTTTCAAACAAAATAATAATGCCCTTGAACACGAAAATAAAACTGCCCCAAAAGACCAAAGCAATAGTAATAGGTGCAATAAATCAAGCGAGTTCTGGACACAATAATCGCTACCGGAAGATGGGGGAAGTTACCGACAAATTTCGAACCGAACTAACTCCATTGTGCCCGAATCAGATGTAAAACTGTTCGCTCATATACACCGGCTTTGTCGCAGTTCCCGATGCTAGTTGCCGTGACAGCGCAATTTGGTTTCGGGCGTTTATTGAACTTAATTTGAATTGGACAGGATATTTTACAAAATGACAATCGAGACAAGAAACAGGTACTTTTGAAATGAAATCTGCTGAATAAACTAGAAAAAGAGTTCTAAAGATTTCTATCCAAGTTAGTTAAACTGATCATTTTTACAACTGTTTGCTTATACCGTTTCCAAAATTATAGCAACTAATAACGTTAGCTATTTGTACAATTCGATTTGAGATGATAATATTTAACTAAGTATATAAATGCTTATTCCATAAGTAGAACGCAACTTCAAGAATTAGGTATATGAGTTATATTTTCAGTACCGTTTGGCCGACATGGCCCATTGGTCATTTCCAGTCAGCCGATTAGATGGCAAAAATGCCGAATAGTCAATACTTGGTTAACTTAGAAAGTTTATACTTATTAAAATCCCAACTTGTCTACAGCTCCAATAGCATAAAATGGTTATACTTTCGATATGAACGATATCGCAAGCATACGTACATTTACTGCCTTGGGCCTCATCTCACAAAGCAAGCATTACAATAAATCCAAGCACATCACCAAATAAATTCCGCGTTCAACTGCAGTATGAAAATGTATGAAATCTGAATGTGAAGTGTGAAACCTTCGTATTGTGGTGGCGATGAATGTGTGCCGTTTCACGGGCGGTGACGAATCGCCACTTTATGCTTTATCGGACCCTGAATAATAAATCGGTTGAATGCATCCGATCCCAATGTTCCTATAAATGCACGGTGTTTTTATATATACATTTATCTTTGTGTGTGTGGATGTATGTTGTTACGGTTTTTTTTTATTTGTCTACTAGAGGGCAACTTTGTCCGCGTAAACTTTTTTCGTATCCACAGTTGGGTAAAAAATATCCTTTATCAACTTTGGAAGTCCAACTCCAACTATCCCTGCATGTCTAGCATGATAGACTCATTGTAGCGCGATAATTTTTTTTTTTTTTTATTTAATTAACTTTAAACAATAACATTTAACAATGTAATATTACTCGCCAAACTGTGACGTTTAATGGCGAGAGGCGCTCAGTTTTAATAAATATAATTACAACTTAGTATGCCTAAATTAAATTATGTTAATAATAGGTACAAATACAATAAACGGTTATTAGTACAATACTACCTGTCACTTTCCTTTCAATACCGTGCGAGCAAGACAGGTGACGCCGAGTCTCGCTACGAGTGTCGCGGCAAGATATGCTAGCTCAACTATACCAAAATTGTTTAAAAATTATCCAGCCGTTTCACCGTGATGAGAGAACAAAGAAAATTTTACTAACAGTTGGCGTCAGCAGGATTCTATGTAGCCTGACTTTTACTAACTCTAAGGAAGGAGAAGAGCAATCAAAACAATTGAACATAATAAAATTGTGTACAGCAGACAAAATAATGTACGCCAAAACCTATTGGTTCACCAGCATTTCTTTGTAATAATTACAAAACAAACTTTTATTTTAAACCAAATCCACCCCAAACCGCACGACCGTAACAAATTAATCTCTTTTAAAGCTAATATATCGCCTGTATTCAGCTGAACAATGTTTTAGGGGCATATTACACATTACACGAGGCCGAATTCCCAGATTATTGTACTGATAAGAAACGGTGTCCAATCTTTGTTTCGTATGATTTCAATAAACTCCCCCAGAGTATAAATAATGCATGTCGAATTGTGCAGATAGCAACGCTTCCTACGAGTGATGATAATGAAAATGATTCTTATGGTGATAACGATAAAGTTGAAGACGAAGATGTCAAAAGATGTGCGGAAGATTGTAAGGAAGAGATAAAGATCGATAGATACAACGGTCAAACGAAGTTTTACGTATACCGCGCTTTCTCGTTGGTAATGTCAACATCTGCTAAATTGGGCTATATTTTTACGACCTATGTTATTTCAAAAACCATTTATTGGAATAGGCCAATATGCCACAATAAACAATTAGATTGTGACAATATGACACCTGTGAAAATATAGGTTAATTCAATTAAAAATAATGATTTTTTGACCGTTTTGCAGTACAAGCGAAGTCAAGAGTGAACTCATCACAAAATACTTAGTAAGGAGTAATAGTACATTACTGCAGAGGCCGACAATCCCTGTTCGCGCCGAGGCTTTTATAGTGCTTTGCTCAAATAAATCCAAGGAAATAATACAAATGTTCAACTTATATATTCATATATTTTTACTATTCCCGCCAACTTTTTACTTTTTCAAAATTTATTTTTTTAAGCTGTTCGGGTTAATGTTTTGCCACCAAATGTTAAGATGATTCTATTTATTAAAAAATGACAACACCTTATTAATTAGATATTGTTATATTTTTTACAATAAACGTGATTCCTTGTTTATTTTATTGAATATCTGTTTTAATCTAATTAAATAATCTAGTTAAATATAAGAAATAAAACGTTAATATGCATGCACAAACAACGTTTTGTTTTATTGGCAGTATGCCGTAGATTATCAATAAAAGAAATAAACCCCACTGAAACAAAAGAAAATCTCTTTGTTGGCCACGGCCAATAATGTTCTATTGAAATTCGTTTATTGACCTCTAATTTGAAATGAGAACAATTGCTATACAAAGACGTATTTCGCGTTATATTACCACGATCATAAGAACGACATTTCCTTGGAAGTTTGAGAAAAACAATTTGTAGGTACCGTCTAAATGGCAAACGGATGTTAAATTCACCCGTTTGTATTCGTAAGTAAGTTAAGAGGCCTTATACATTTTAAAATGTATTTTTGTCATATGGTGACAAATGTTATTAATAATTTGAACCAACTTTTTAAAGTGAATAATATTTTCCCTGAGTTTTTAGATAGTGACACAGCTATTTTATGCTTTCATTGCGTGCAGTCGAAAATAAGTTGCAAAAAACAGTTTTCTACGTGAACTTTTCGAGTTTAACAATGAAGAATTAAGTAGTAATATTGATACTATGTTAAGAAACATTCAGAATTTTTGAATGGATAAGGAACCTTAAATTCTCAAGGCTCATATTACGAGTTTAATAAATAGGTATTTATGTTTTAAGTATATCACAATAGCGACACTCCTCTCCATAGAAGATAGTAAATACTAAAACGCCAGAAAGCTGATTCATAATCTTTTAATAACCCCAGTCCGTACCCTACCCATGTTGCTCTATTTGGCATTGCTTTGTGAATACTATTCTGGACTGGAATCAGAAAGTCAAGTGGATGTGTTATCGCATTCCTTGATTTCTTTTGTTGATACAAGTTTAAATCTTGTTTTACAGCAAAAAGTTATTCAATCCGAAAAACTTTCTCCCTCATTGAATCCCAAACTTGGAATTCGTTTTACACATGTTCCACTATCAAGGTTGAGCATCGGCCATAGGTATTATTAAAAGAGCGTGGAGTATTTTTATTAAAACCAGTCAAGTTTTTTTTTACTGAATAGCTCCCTAAATAGTACGGGTATAATTTTGAACCCCAATTTAGCTCCGACAACGCAACCGCAAAATGACAGTCCTTTTTATGGTCTTAAAATTGGTTTGCAATAAAAAAGCTACTTAAGCGAAACAAATGAGGCAAAACGAATCATACAATAGCGAACGCGTTATCGTCTCAAAACAAAGAGAAATGATAAAATCAGAGGTAAACAATAACGTCGTGATATTAATCTCTCGACGTGTGTTCGAAAATCATTTTTATTGCCATTCGGCGTTTGAGTCGATCGTCCGTTCACGTGTTCCGGATGTGAAATGAAAGGGACAAAAGTACTGAGCCCTTTTGAGTTAAACTCGCGGCTTAATGCCAAAACAAGACTTACTGTGACTCGAACAGCTTGACAACAAAGTAATCCAGTGGGATTCATCCGTTGTTCATAAGCGATACGGCTCAAATTTTAATGGGGAAGAAATTTTCGCCCGCAGATATTTTCTGGTCAATTTGTAAGCAGGTATACTCGATTTCATATACCATGGCCCGATGCACTTGAGACGGTAATTAGGCATTAACAATAGGATTAGTGATAACAAAAGATACCTGGCCGGACCCTTTTGCGGCGTGGTATTTTACATGCAACCTAATGATCTTGATCGTTTAACCTAGTAATCTTTATTAATGTAAACAATATTTCATGTTAGTTGTCATCTGACTACATTTGTGATTACACGTATACTTAAATAATTATGTTTCGACCTTGGGAAACACCCACAAGTAACCCGTCCAGTGGTGATGTTAGTTTGCAGCAACGTAAGAAACGATTTTTAAGCAAGGACGCCCAATATGTGGTGATAAGTGTTTATAAGACATTGCTAAATCGAATGGGTAAAAAAAAATTGATTAAAGAAACGTCTATATTCACCAGTGTGCCGGAAAGGACAGTTAAAAGGATTGTCTCATCACTCTCATCAGGACCAAGATACCTCCCTCGAAAACGAGTAAAAGCTTCTTTTAAAAAAATTGATAATTTTACAGAAGAGGTTGTGAGGAGAACTGTCTACGACTTTTATAGAAAAAATGAAGTTCCAACGCTCACAGAGATTCATCAAGCATTATTAGCAAGCGAAGTGGGATTTCCGTATTCAGAAACAACACTATGGAGACTTTTACGAAAACTTGGTTTTAAATATGGAAAGTTAAACGAAAGGAGAATCATTATGGAAACATCACGGCTTAAAAAATTAAGAGAAGAATTTATTACCGATATACGATTGAAGAGGTCTACTGGAAAAAGTACTGTATATTTGGACGAGACTTGGTTTGATACCCACGACACACTGAAAAAAGGATACAGGGACGACTCTCAAAATTGTGCTACAAATACTCCATGTTCAAGAGGTAAACGTATTATTTTATTGACACAAATTTTGTTTTACAAATGTTAGCTATTATTATTAAATTAAAAATATATATTAATATGTATTAAGATATAAATAGATGTTTTATTGTCACAGTTGTATGTTTAATATTATTAAAGTAAGTTAGTCTTAAGTTACCTGAAAATTGATTGTTATTATTTTATTGACACAATTTTTATTTTAACAAATGTTGTTATAAAGTATTAAATATAAAGCTATTACTATTCAATTACTATAAAGATGCCGTACCATTATAATTAAACAATACCGTAAACAACTAATATTTCGTATTTTTATTTTCAAGTACCAAAATGTTTTAGTCCCGCTTTAGTTGCATGCAGATTGTACCGACGCGTGCCATTTTGAAGTGCTCCTAATTAGATAACAAAAGGCAAACATTATGAGCCCTATTGTTAAGTTTCAAGTCCATCGGGCCATGGTATATGAAATCGAGTATACCTCGTGCTTCTGTCTAGGACGCGGCTCGTAAAATCGAAACGGAACAGCGATATAAAAGAGGCAGATGAATATCTAGATGAGAAAACCGCTATTATGCACGTGACATACGGCGGGGAGGATTATCGGACTGAGCCAAGTGCCACAGCGTATCAAAATAAGTCGACTTTTTTGAGGACTCAGAAAAGATTTATTTGTGTGCAGTCTGGGCGATTTCTATGGACACTTTCGATTCGTTTCCAGCTTTCAGCCCTTTTGAATAAATAAGTACGAATCGATATTGCATAAATTAATTTCATAGTGTACACTTAAAATTGAGATATAGGTACCTACTTTTATGTCTTGGATCATGATGAGAAATGTTACTGTCACTTTGTATTAGTTTGAAACCGATTTCGCACAATCATTTTAAACTTTCGCGCTTTTATTAAAGATATTTTTTGCTCAAATATACGTACAAAAAAATTGCTTACTAAAACAGTGGATAACATTAACAAACGTCGGACAATTTACTTTTACATCAGATAATATCTGTAACGGCAAGATCAAATGAGGAGTATCTTAAAGAAAGGCTTATTCTCTCTATGAAACTCGTACAAAATAAGCTCTTTTGAGTCTCTCCTCAGTGTCTCCTCAAATATGGTGAAGATGACTGGCGGAATCCTTTTGTCGCTGACTTAAATGGGAGTATAGTTGGGTCCACAAAAAAATTACCAAATAGGTGTGTCATTTAAATATGTTACTTTTGAGAAGATCAAACATAAAATATGGAATTAATGTTATGACAAAAACTGAACAGGAGTTTTGTGACTTGAACATAAATCGCATGATAATAAGACTTTAACATTCTTTTTCTTCTGTGGCGTAGTGAAAAGTATTCATTAACTACCAGTAAATCCCAGCTACTCGTACCAATATGGGTGATCCACTGAATCGAGGTGATACAGTATACATACACCAATATAACATATAAAAACATATTTCAAATCAGTTACCCTGATAGTTAGTGAAATAAGCTACCCAATATAGGAAGTTTGTGTCACTAATTTAATAACATAAATGTACAACAATAAAGTAATAAAATAATAGTACCGACACATATTTACACGAGATTATCTGAGTTACTGACCGGCCGACGTCTTGCCCAAATCCTTTGAACGCAGAAATTATCGAGATTTTCTTTAAGTAAATGCAGCCTGTACTTATCGTATGAAAAAGGTTATTTCTTTCTTCACATAATTCCCACAAGAGCAAAGGAGCGGGTAAAATAGAAGCTAGTTTTATATATTTACCGCATGTCTTTCAACTTGCAGTCGCCAAACACAGCCGTCTGTGTGTAGCGATAAAAGAGCAAATGAAACAACGATTTTATTCCCGCGGAAAAAAGGAATGCCCGATTCCATTTTGTTCTCGCTTCCCCTGCGAAAATTTCATTGAATAGTAGGTACCTATGTTAATTATTCCGTAGTTGGCCAAGTTTGAGAAAGGATTCGAGTTTCAGCACATCTTTAGTGCTATTAATCTGTCTTTTATGGGGGACGGAGCTCGCTTCGTCAAGTTAGTGGGGAACGATTCCGTTGACATGCGCCAGGGACTTTAGACAATGGGCTTTGAGTTAAGAAGTTTTGAGATTTTTCTTGGCATCGGTAGTTTCTACAAAGAAATCGGTAATAGGAAAGACTGAGAAAAAAGTTTGACATCTAAATCTTGGGAAAGAAGTTTTTTTGAGTTCCGTACCTAAAGGGTAACAATGGGACCCTATTACTAAGAATCCGCTGTCCGTCCGTCTGTCACCAGGCTGTATCTCATGAACCGTGAGAGTGATAGAAAGTTGAAAATTTCACAGACGTATATTTCTGCTGCCGCTATACCAAAAAATACTCACTAAAAACAGAATAAAATAAATATTTAAATAGGCTCTTGTATCCAGCGCCATACATACCAGCTGCAAACCTAACCCGGCCAGTAAGATGGGATAAGTGTTTGTACGGAACACTCGGTGCGCGAGTGAGGTTCGCACTTGGCTGGTTATTTTCCTAACACGGAATAGCAGGCACAATCGTCTTTCATTAGAGCAAACAAAGGAAAATGAAAACATGATGAACTAACAATAAGAGCGGGAACAAGTGAAAGAAAACTATGATAAATAAACAATATCAACAGAGCAGATCACGCAAGTACCTAAAGAACACAAGTTAGGGCCTGGGCACATCACCACGGCACGGCGCCGCGCCGTGGATTTTTACGGTGTCAGCGTATATAAAACCACCGTAAAAATCCACGGCGCGGCGCCGTGCCGTGGTGATGTGCCCAGGCCCTTAAACTACGCCTGGGCCCTAATTCCATTATATCTCTTTGATATCCCGAAGATATCTCCGAAGTGGCGATAAACAAACCGATTGCATTTAGTTTGGCATGACGGGATCATGTAAAAGCAAGTAACACTGATAAGAGATCAAAGTAGGGCGCTAATTCGAGAATACATTGGGATTTCGCCAAATAAGCGATGTCTCAGGTATATATTATATTAGCTTTTGCCCGCAACTACGTCCGCGTGGAACTTGGAAGTATGGAAGCAACCTCGTACAATACGATAGTTTACTTACTTACTAATCACCTTAATTAATAAAAGGGATTATTAAAAGCGCCTAAGCAAATGTAAGAGCAATTGTGCTTTTGGTCTAATCATTACATTTCCTACAGGGTCATCAATGTCATAATGAATTACTTACTCACTTTTCAATCTTTTTAGGGACAATTTCCAGGATGAAAACTATCCTATGTCCTTCCTCGGATCTCAAACTATCTCCATGCCAAATTTCATCAAAATCGATTCAGCGGTTTAAGCGTGAAGAGGTAACAGACAGACAGACACACTTTCGCATTTATAATATTACTAGCTGTGCCCCGCGGTGTTACCCGCTCATCCCACGGGAACACTAAATTTATTCGGGATGAAAAGTATCCTATGTCCTTCCCCGGGACTTAAACTATCTATATACCAAATTTCATCTAAATCGGTTCAGCGGTTTTAGCGTGAAGAGGTAACAGACAGACAGACAGACAGACAGACAGACACACTTTCGCATTTATAATATTAGTATGGATATGGAATATGGATATCGCCACTTCGGAGATCTCTCCATGATATTATAAGATAGTTATGGAATTAGGGCCTAGATGGCGCGAGCACCCGACCAACACAAATTGCAACTACACCTGAACTACCGAACAATGTGCGAAGTCGCTCTGACTCGTTATCGAGTCAAAGAGAATGTTTTGTTCTTGTTCATGTTGGCCAAATTCGACGAGACATTGTGACAGCAGTTAGGGCTAGCATATGTGGCCGCAACTTGGCTGGTCGCGCGACTCATCATCACCTGTCAGCTCGAAGTTAAGTTATTCCTTTTAAAATGTTGATTGTTGTAGAAATTTTTCTCTATGATCAAACATGTTTCTTGACATTTTATTGATCTTACTACCTAGAACAGGGCTATTGAGATTTGTTGGCATATATTTGAAACCTACCTATTTGTTTATTGAGTGATAAAAGCAACCATCAGAGGCCCCCTGAACACGAATTTGCAATAACTTCGTTTAGTCGTTAATTAAGGAGATAACAGTTGTTTTTAATGATTAATGAATTAACGAGTTGATTCCCACCTATGGAGGAATAGTACTGTACGAACTTCAGTTTCAAACTTGTATAATTGTCGTTTTGTGTAAAGGAATGTTGGAGTAATGTACTGTACCTATTGCAATTGTAGGTAAACGAGATTGTACCTCTACATTGTAAACTGCGATACATTTCAGGATGCTTTATAGTAACTAAGTATGCGAATGAGGAATGAATGAAAAATACTCGAAACTTTGTTCTGTTAGATGTTGTGTGGTTTATGTGAATGTTTGAAACTCGTGTGGGGTGTAATGATGGATGTAACAACGTTTCTTATTATTTCACTAGATAATTAATGACAACAGTACAGTGACATATAATAACATTAAGCATAATTTCACTGGGTATACCTAATGTATAATTTCAATTAGTATAAAATAAATTGGACGTCTATAGGCTGATATGATGATGATGAAATTAGACATAATGTTTGTTGTACGGGGCTCCGATACAACAAACGAGATTAGTTGCGTTAACTTTGCACCTCATTTATAACCGGCGCCAGTTATTCTATTTCATGGTACGGAACACTCCGTGCGCGAGCCTGTCTCGTACTTGGCCGGCTTTTTTTTTAATATACGCGAAGTGCTGAATAAAATGGCTCTTTTTGTATGGGCAGTAGGTAATGGTTAGTATGGGTTTTTGTATGGTACAGCGCCATCTATAGCTAAAAATCTTTGCGACCTAAACAGCTGGTTGAATTTAAACTGATTTTGGTACAGCGTGGCTAGCATATCTTAACGCGACTTCGCTTGTCGCGCGACTTAGCGTCACCTGTCTTGCTCGCACGGTATTTAAAGGAAAGTGACAGGTAGCGTTTGTCGCGCTGCGAAGTGTCGCGTGTCACAGTTATTAATTCAATAATATTAGCTGAAAATTTGGCAAAATGAAAGGACAACTTTTATCTATCAGGATATGTAGGTTATAGAGCCAAGTTTAATTTTATCTACTCTCCCCCCCTCTCAGGGGTGAGCGTCACCCCCCCCGCGACCTCGAATGTGTCCCGGAGCGCGGTATTTTCCACTTTAAAAGAAAACTGTGTACGGTACAAACAAAGTGTATAGAAACAAAATAATCCTGAATAAATTTACTATAAACCTTTCATACATTCAAAAGCGATAGCACTTATACAATCAGCGCAATCTGTTATCAAATACTTACTAATGTTTTGAATTATTGATCTTTTTTTTCTGCTAAAAGGTTAGTTATCTCAGAAACTTCACACTTCTCGGCCAAAATATGTATGACAAAAGTAAAGAATAGAAAATGTTCTTTCTAAACATGTATGATTTATATCCGGGTACTCTTTCATTTACCGTTGCAATGCTATATTTAAAATTTAAGTCATTTGGCCATTATGCGAAATATAAATATTCGTACTAGTTAAACGGTGTTGCTTTCAATACCATAGATTTCTTATATGTTTTTCTGTAACCTACAAGTATTGAACTTGAAGTTAAAAGACTGGAAGTTAAAAGACAACTTTGTACCTATTCGTTACGCCATTTTTTTCCTTAACTATTACCATTCTTGATTGTACAACTGCCTCTTCATGTTTAGCATATAGTACAAGAAAATTAGATTGAAATGTATGGAAAATTTGGCAAAATTAAAGGACATTTTTTATCTATCAGGATATGTAGGTTATAGAGCCAAGTTTAATCTCGCAGTTATTAGAGAATTTCTAAACAATAAGTTGTGGTATTTTTTGATTAATTTACCAAATCAGATTACCTTTTGTACACGTGTTTTTTCCAAGTCTCTGATATATAACAAATTACTTCGCACATCGTATCTATGGCTACAATACAGTCCTAAGATAACGCTGCACGCTGAATGGAAAAAGGGCGTATTTTCATATAGTAATAATGACGTTTACGTCATTTTATTTAAGTCTGTACAGGTAGACGACCTTTTCCATTCATTCAAAGAAAAGTAATAATTAGGTACTTGGGATTTGGGATTTTACGCAAGCTTTTTTATTTTAATGTTATCTTGTATTTTGGGATGAAAGGGATGGGTGTTAAAAGCAGGTTATTTGGATAAAGTAATAATTAAGTGATTAGGATTATGGGATTACAGATTTTTAGTGTTGGTTTTCAATTTAGTTTGTTATGCTAAATTCAGTGCTTAGAAGACATTGCACAACCAACAAATAAACGTTGCGATTTTTCATTATTTTATAAATAAATTAGTTACGACTTCACATGAAAAACAAACATAATTCTGTTTTGATTCAACGGAGTTAGGTTAATTTCTTTGTTGATAAGAAGACAAAGAAAGTAACCTAAATAACGCCGAAACGATTGGACGGATTTCAACCAATTTTCGTACAGGAAAAGCCGGACATCCAAAGATAATCAAATAACACTTTTTAGCCTATTACGAATAAGAAAATACTTTAGCGCAGACAAAGTTGACGTGCGCCTCGTGCTCTTGTCATGAATATAACGAAAACAATAAGCAAGTAAGTTTACTATGTTTGAAATTGGCAAAGCTACTATTTCGCCTCAAAATCAACCATTGCATCGTCTACTTTTGGATAAAAAACGAACATCACGATAAACTTAGAATCTCTCTCTTATTCTTAAGTGGTTAAAATCAATGTAGGTACCAATTATTGTATTAAACGGTTTACACTCACGTGAAATTGTCAGGAACGGTCCGACATGTTTCGAACTCGTATGGAGATCTTCATCAGGGACTGCTGCCCGTACAGCGGAGCGGTAACTTCGTCACTCAGATAATAAAATATGTTTCACTATAGTATTTTATGCAACAGCTGTATAAGAGGGGGCAAAAAACGCGAGTGGCACGCGTTTGACCTACTTATACAACGTTGCATACAATACTTTTTTCTACGACTCGACATTTTAATTAATAAAATGCAAATAAACAACAAAGAAAATAATTACATGTTCCGCTCGGTACCAACAAAAAAAAAAAAAATATAGTCTGCTATATTTTTTTATTGACGTCCATCTGTCAAAAAAATATGAACTTATACCTAAAGGTATACGTTCACTATACTATACATCCATGCACAGAGGATAAAACTATTTTTTTAAGTTGGTAGAAATGCATTAGTATTTACAATAAGTTTTTTCTGTGAATGCAGCTGTTTATTTTGTAATCTGTGGTACTAATGCTTTTTCGGCGACATTATAACATCGTTTAGCTGTGTTTTTTTGGGCAGTAGAGATGTGTAGCTCAAGAGCGAGTGATTCAAAAGAGCTATATCATTTGGTTTAGCTCACTAGCTCTTTCGCTCACTGAAGATTCAAGTAGCTCAGTATTTCATCTATCATCTCAGTATTACTCGCTCGCTCTCGCGTTTTTATCGTTGTTTCGTCTTTTAAATTTAGATTGTCTCTAGTTCTCTATTCACTCGTGAACGATATAGTCTAAAGATCTACTGAGCTAAATGAGCTAAATGAGTGATACATATCTCGGTGAGCTAAAGACACATCTGCGCATCTCAATTGGGCAGTAGAGTATAGATTTTTACAGACTTTCATAATTTATGTCTTTATATCAGAGTTAGTAACTATATAAATGACAGAAAAAAGTACTGGAGTAGAAAAAAGTTTTAATAAGATTAGGTACCAATTATACAATAGTAATAGATTAGATGCGATACAAAGTGAAAATATGTATGTTTAGGTACCGTTACGAATACAATGGATGTAATTAAAAGTTGCCTGATTGCGCGCCATAGGCAGGTACAAACAATAAGTGGGTCGCACATACCGGAAGTTCCGAGCGGCCCGCGGCTTGGTCGCCCATTTGCAAGACATTAGAGCGACGGTTATGATACCTAATAGCGTAATGTTGATGGCGGAATTTCATAAACACATTGCTTAGTTAACTATTTCATGTAGATGTACCTACATTTAAAATGTATTGTGAGATTGATATTTCATTACTTTCGGGTTTCGTTCTCGATATTAGCACATATATACACATGTAGTTTCACAATAGACTCGCCATTTCGCACTATATTTTGGAGAATTTAAAGAAAAGAAAATGGGGGTATGAACCATCATTTGACGTCCTACCCGCGCTTGACCGGCGCCATCATTCACATTCACATTTTAGTGCTTCGCTGTTTCGCACGATACACTTTATAATTTATAGTTTTAGTGAAGTGTTTACAAGTTTACAGTTATAATACCATTACAAAATGCCTAAGCGTAAACGCGCTAAAAGTGTGATGAAGATGATTACGAGTACTTAGAAAAACAATTACGTAAATTAAGACGTAAAATTCAAAGTGGGCGTAAACGCCACCGTCGTGACAGTTCTTTGTCTTCGGGGAGTGATACTTCGCTTCATAATCCACCTGGTGAGTTATTATTGATTATGTAATGAATACAGTTTGTTCATCGCGTTCGGCCTGTAGTCCATAACCGTTATTTTTAATGTACTACAGTATAAATGTACGTATAGGTCCTTACTTACAAAAATATTATATATACTGTCTACTTAAAGGGTAATCGGACTGTCCACATGGGGCTTTCCAAATCCTAATGAAAATATGTACTACCACTTAATGGATAATCGGACTGTCCACATGGGGCTTTCCAAATCCAAATAAAAATATGTACTATCGGGTCCACCATCGGGGTGTTTCCACTGTTACATATGAACCGTTACACTTTAAACAGTATCATAATGGGTTTGCGTGTTTCTCACTATGGAGTCTCACTGCCCGATAAAACAACTGTTTTATTTTTATTTCTTCATAGAATGCGATCTGAACGCCCCCGTCGACGATGACGTCAACATACCAGAAGCCGGATGTTCCTACTGGAACGACTGGCCGGAACCATCCGAGTTGAGTGATACGTATGAGCCAGTGGTGGATGGCGATGCAGGCCTCGGCCCGCCGTCCCCCGGGCAGCCGCCCGCCACTGATATGCCGTTACCTGCTGTTACCGCCACCTTGCCGTCTCCTTCATGCGCCGCAATGCCGCCGCCGGCCGATGTTGCACCTCCAATACATTCTAATGTGGTGTCAACAATCACAGTGGTACCACCGCCCAACGCGACAGTATCGCAACTAACCGCGGCCGCGCCGCTGTCATCTACAACAACAATGCAATGATCGACACACAAAGCATAAGGAAAAATTCGTCAGGTCTACGTGGAGCGAGGGTAGCGAAGTGGCTAACGCGCTGGACCGGTAATCCAGAGGTACCGGGTTCAATTCCCGGTCCCTTCCACCAGGTAGCTCCTTTTTCAATTTTTCTTTATGCTTTGATCTTTGTATTCATAGTTTAAACAAAAATTGTGGTGTACCCACATAAAAAAAAATGAGACATTACATGTTTCATAAATTTATAATATGTGTAACGTTCGAAGTATAAGGACACCGCGCGGCACTTACGTCGTTTTAAAGAAAATTATGAAATTTTTCGATAACTCAAAAACGGCTCGACCGATTTTATTCAATATAGTTTTCATTGAAAGTACTTATAAGGCCTCTTTTTATAATTTTTTGACCCGTGGTTGAAAAGTTAGTGGAAAAAAAAATTCACCCCCACTTTAGGTGTTCGAGAGGTATCCGAAAAAAAGCTTTTTTTTAGTTTTTATTTTACCGTTTTATCGGCGTGATACATACACATGTTCATACGAAATTTCAGCTTTCTAGTACTAATGATCACGGAGCTAAGCCGCGGACGGACAGACAGACAGACGGATATGGCGAAACTATAAGGGTTCCTAGTTAGTTGACTACGGAACCCTAAAAAGGCTACGACTTTTTTGGTTGCAACAAAGTTTATTTATTATTACGAAAATAATGAGTTTTTTTTATTAATTAATATATTTTAACTCGATATGACCACCTGCCTTGACTATGGCCTTCAAACGGTCGAAAAATGAGTTGCACGCTGCACGAATGTGGTCCTGCGGTATGTTTTGCCAATTACGTACGATCGCTTTCTTCAGTGCATCCATACTGGCATGCTTTCTTGTCCTCAACTTGCTCTCCAAAATTGCCCAGATTTTGTCAGATATGGCCAGTGTGAATTTGGTAAAACTTCATATCGTTCGCCCTGTATTAGTACAAGAAAATTAGATTGAAATGTATGGAAAATTTGGCACATGGCATGTAGGTTATACAGCCAAGTTTAATTTTATTTACTCTCCTCCCCTCTCAGGGGTGAGCGTCACCCCCCCCGCGGCCTCGAATTTGTCCCGGAGCGCGGTATTGTCCACTTTAAAAGAAAACCGTGTACGGTACATACAAAGTGTATAGGAACGAAATAATTCTGAAAAAAAATACTATAAACTTTTTACACATACAGAAGCGATAGCACCTTATACAATCAGCGCAATCTGTTATCAAATACTAACGTTTTTAATTATAGATCTTTTTTTTCTGCTAAAAGGTTATTATCTCAGAAACTTCACACTTCTCGGCCAAAATATGTATGACAAAAGTAAAGAATAGAAAATTTTCTTTCTAAAAATGTATAATTTATTTCTGTTTCTCTTTCATTTACCGTTGCAGTGCTATTTTTAAAATTTAAGTCATTTGGCCATTATGCGGAATATAAATATTCGTACTAGTTAAACGGTGTTACTTTCAATACCATAGACTTCTTATATGTTTTTCTGTAATCTACAAGTATTGAACTATATCCTGTACTTTTTTATTTTTTTTAGACTTACTATTTTAGGAAATAAGGGATGTCAGGGGAAATCTTTAAGTTTTTCTCGTTTTCGTAAATAACTTTAAAACCATTTAATTTAGAATTATGAAATATAAATATTTAAGATGTTCATAATGTACCCTTTCATTTGATATGTCACACGATATACTATGCCATTTTTTTTTCTATTTTTCCCCCTAAAACTGGCCCTCATGTCAAAATTTATTTATTCGCGTGACGTTACGTTACACGTCCATGTTTGGGTCATCAATTTACATACGCGTACCAAATTTCAACTCAATCGGTCCAGTAGTTTTGGAGCAAATTGGCTATGACAGACGGACTGACACAGACACACGAGGGATCCTACTATAATCATAGCGAAAAATGTAACGTAACGTAAAGTAAATCAAGTAATTTGTAACATGGGGGCCAGATGTTAGGGGTAAATTAGAAAAAAAAATAGTAAAGTATATCGTGTGACATATCAAATGAAAGGGAACATTATGAAAATCTCAAATATATATATTTCATAATTCTAAATTAAACCGTTTTGAAGTTATTTACGAAAACGAGAAAAACTTAAAAATCCCCTGACATCCCTTATTTCCTAAAATAGTAAGTCTAAAAAAAATAAAAAAGTACAGGATATAGTTCAATACTTGTAGATTACAGAAAAACATATAAGAAGTCTATGGTATTGAAAGTAACACCGTTTAACTAGTACGAATATTTATATTTCGCATAATGGCCAAATGACTTAAATTTTAAAAATAGCACTGCAACGGTAAATGAAAGAGAAACAGAAATAAATTATACATTTTTAGAAAGAACATTTTCTATTCTTTACTTTTGTCATACATATTTTGGCCGAGAAGTGTGAAGTTTCTGAGATAACTAACCTTTTAGCAGAAAAGAGAGATCAATAATTAATAACGTTAGTATTTGATAACAGATTGCGCTGATTGTATAAGTGTTATCGCTTTTGTATGTATAAAAGGTTTATAGTAAATTTATTCAGGATTATTTCGCTTCTATACACTTTGTATGTATCGGACACGGTTTTCTTTTAAAGTGGAAAATACCGCGCTCCGGGACACATTCGAGGGCGCGGGGGGGTGACGCTCACCCCTGAGAGGGGGGGAGAGTAGATAAAATTAAACTTAGCTCTATAACCTACATATCCTGATAGATAAAAGTTGTCCTTTCATTTTGCCAAATTTTCAGCTAATATTATTGAATTATAGTGGATGCAGCTCACCGTAGGTCTCGCGAGTCTGTTCCGAAAAGGCTAAAAAAAGTTATTTTATTACGTTATGACGTCACATGACGGTGGCCATTTGTATGGAGCATTTTAGCATGTATCTGCTCAGATGAAAGAACCCATCATGAAGTACAATTATGTTGAACAGCTACGCAAAATTATCATAGACTACAAGCCTGCAGAGAAGTTGCACAGCAGCAACAGAAGCATTTTTGTACATCCCAATTTGTTGACGTGCGAGAATGTTTTCATACGAGAAGATGCTGTGCGCAAACCCCATATAAAGGACCCAGTATTGAAGCGCACTGACAAAGTGTTTGACATACAATTGCCAGGACGAGTTGTCGCAGTGTCTATTGACCGTCTCAAGCCTGCCTACACTTTAAATTTAAATGTATCTCAAGATGAGCCTCTTGCAAGAAGTACTAGGTCAGGCTGAACCATCAGACGACCAGTCAGTACGCTTTGCTTGAGGGGGAGCCCTGTAGCTGCTGGCACCTTAGAGCGCGCACTGTAAAAAGCTTATATCATTATGTCATGTCTATTGTTGACTTAGAAATAAAATATCGTAAACATATTAAATGGTTTTAATGTTTTAACTTGAGGCCCTAAAAGCACTTGTAGGGATGTTGAACTTTGACGGTCATTTCTCACTTTTAGAGCAGTGTAAGTGTAGTTAATCCTATATAGGCATTAGATCCCAATAAAAAATTGGATTGATTAATATCTTTAAAAAACTATCTATACGCCTATTATTATTCGTAGGTACTCTATTTTCATAATACATCATAAGACTGTACAATATTTGCTTAGCAAGAAAAACATTCTTGGAGATTGAAATTTAATTCTACTAAGCCCCAATTAATAATATGTAGGTTTATTTTATAAGTTTTAAACTTATTTAATTTTATTCTGTTTGCAATTGAGGTGAAAACCTGTTTAAGAGTGTGGAGATATATTCTTGGATTATGTGTGTCTAGTTATTTCCCCTAATTACATTATTTTACTACAAATAAAATCAGGTTTTTGAATTATCAGAAGATAACTTAAGATGATAATTAATATACGCGATTATCAGTTTAATTGTATTATTTAAAAATATGACAGTCGCGGAAACTGAAGAAAATATTATAACAAAAGATCCGTTAAGATGTAACGTTAAACGTGCAATAAAAACCGGCCAAGAGCATGTCGGGCCACGCTCAGTGTAGGGTTCCGTAGTTGCTCAATATGCTCATCCTTCACAATAAACTGCTGTTTTAAGCCCGAGGTTTAAGTTAAGAAAGATTTTAAGCTCTATAAAAAGGTCGTAAACGCCCTAGAAACTGTAATCACTTATTACCTTCTGGAAGTCAACTTACGACCTTTTAAAGAAAAAATATGAAATTTGGCGATAAGTAACTCAAAAACGGCTCGACCGATTTTGTTCAATAAAGTTTTCATTGAAAGTACTTATAAGGCCTCATTAACATAAATTTTCCAGATTTTTTTTGACCCGTGGTTGAAAAGTTAAAGTGGGGGGGTCACTATTTTTTTTGTTTTTGGAGCGAATATTTACAAAACTGCTGACGTTATCAAAAAAGAAGTATGAAGACCCCTATTATTTTTACAAGACCTATTCAACGACACCCCACACACCAGTGTTAAAAAGAAAAAAAATCACCCCCACTTTAGGTGTTCGAGAAGTACCCGAAAAAAAATTTTTTTTTGAATTTTATTTTACCGTTCTATCGGCGTTATACATACACATACTCATACCAAATTTCAGCTTTCTAGTACTAATGATCACGGAGCTAAGCCGCGGACGGACGGACGGACGGACAGACGGACAGACGGACATGGCGAAACTATAAGGGTTCGTAGTTGACTACGGAACCCTAAAAAAGGGCCACAAAAAGAAAAAAAAAAGAAAAATCAAGGTGAGGAAAAATTAAAAAGCTCCTTACAATATGAATAAATTGTCGTCCTAAAACTGTACCTACCTTATCCTGTCTTACTGTCGTGTACACCACCTTTAAAAAAACGTCGCGTAAAGTCGTCACTAATCACCTCGCCTTCCGCGCTCCACCAAGATCGCCTTTTCTATCCTTTATTGCAAATAATTCGCACCCTTATTGTCAAGGAAGCTCTCTGCGGACACAAAGAAAATCCTCTGAAGCGAAATTGGTTCAGAACAATAGATCCTAGATAGATGTTCAGGATTAGTGCTGAATGGAAGAGACATTTTGCTAAGTGTTGAGAGTCGCTTTAGGAAACCTTAAATGAGTGGGATTGGGTTTGTTTTGACATGATATTCTACATTTGTGGAACAATACACCGTAATAGACTAGATTTATAGGTATCTACATAACGAATATTTTGACGACGCGGTTGGCTCAGTTTGTAAGCGCTTGCCTACTGAGCCGGCGGTCCCGGGTTTGAATCCCGGCCAGGGCAAATATTTGAGTGATGAACTCGAATATTTGTGCTTCGATCATGGTTGTTCTATTATGTATTTAAGTATATATTTATCTATATAAGTATGCATATCGTCGTCTGGTACTCATAACACAAGCCTTCTTGAGCTTAATTTGGGACTAGATCGATTTGTGTAAGGTTGTCAGATATTTATTTATTTATTTATTCACATAAGCCTGACATTTTGTTATAAAGACCCAAAGCGTTTAGGGCAAAGTATATTATGATGTTAACTCCCCTACATTATATGTATGCTTTTTAAGTCACAATTGTTCACTGTCTAATATTAGCTAAAAGGGACTCGACGGGATGACCCTTATGCCGTGGGAAAGGGATGGCCTCTCGTCTGGGACGCTGCCTGCGTGGATACCCTGGCTCCGTCCCATTTGACCATAACTTCGTTGAGAGCCTGCGGGGCAGCAGTTTGCGCTGAGGTGGCAAAGCGCCGCAAATATGTAGGTTTCACTTATAACTACATATTTGCGGCATTTGCCGTGGAGACAATCGAAGCGTGGTGCCCATAGGCTGAACAGCCAATAAAAAAAAACTGAACCTTCTGAACCCTAAGAATATTTTATGAAGGAGCAGAAGGGAGTTGTGACGTCATAATTTGTTTGTATGGGTTTATATATTTTTTAGGCTTATTATTTTCGCGGCGACAGAAAAATTAAAGAGCAGCAAACTATTTGCAACTAAAATAATAACTTGTCAGCGATTAAATATTTCGGCAATCATTTATATTAAATAATAAATAAATAAATAAATATTAAGGGACAATCTTACACAAATCGACCTAGTCCCAAACTAAGCAAAGCTTGTACTATGGGTACTAGACGCCGATATACATAATATATAAATACATATATAGATAACATCCATGACCCAAGAACAAATATTTGCACAAATATTTGCCCCGGCCGGGATTCGAACCCGGGACCGCCGACTCAGTAGGCAGGTGTCTACAAACCGAGCCAAACGCGTCGTCAAATGAGCTTTAAACTAAGGATATTTTAAAATTCAAATAATGGCAGCTACTTTAAGGTAGCAGAAATAATAAACAAGATTACTGAAATCATAGGCGAGGTACTATAAATAATGACTTGGCGACTAATATTAGCAGAAGGATAACAAACTTTATATTAGTGGCAACTACAGGTCTCCATCTAAAAAAGCATTTTGGGCTTTGATTTGCTGGCAGCTTAAATATTAAAATGGGTACTATATAAAAGTAATGGGGAGTTATTTTTTTAGTTTTCGAAACCATAATTTAATGAAAACGGCGATAAGCGCGTTCGTTTATTTTACGCTTATTTTAGTCCGAATCTAGCTAAAACACGCTACGCTAAAATAAGCATTGCATTATCATAAGACTTGCCTCAGAACCGAAGCTGTCAACCCCGATTCCACGTGGTCTTGTCTGCCCTACCCCTAGAGTGTATATAAAAAGCCGGAGGCGCGGAGGGAGAGCAGCCCATGCCCGCCGTGACAAAGCTCGGGAGCCGTGCGTAGCGGAGCGGCTGAGGAAGCTCCGGAGCGGAGTACGGGCGATCGTGCTTTGCCACGCAAGGGCGGAAGGGCTGCACTTCCCGCAGCGCCGGAGCTAAGGCAGAGTCTGACACAATATCCAAAAAATATTGTCGGTTTAGGAGTCCATATCTCGGTAATTATTAAGTTTATAAAAAAGTTGTCCATACAAAACACGTTTATTTTAACGTATTCTATACGATAGAATCATAAAAAATAGGTGTCAATATGACATCACACCTGACGAAAGTTTTCTGTCCAAACCTCCCCCCCAACCAAAATTACATTGGGTCCCCTTTCGTACACATTGACCAAAATCAGAGCCACTAAATAAAACTACAGACCAAAATTATTATTTATACATGCAATTTTCAACTTTGATTAAAGCTCTTAAAGTGTCGCACAAAGCATTTTTTTATGACCTTGATTTATTTTATATGCAATCTCCATTGAACAATTAGAGTAGGCCATTTTCAACTTTTTATCCGCTGTCATGTTTCCGCTTAATTAGTTAATTCAGTCGCCAAAACAATAACTCGATGCTAGTTTATATTGAAACAAAGCCGAAAATTGATTACTTAGCTGCTACTTTTTACTTTATACTAGTCTCCGCAATTAGTCGCCAACTTATTATTTTTGCTACCCCCTTTAATTTTTTATAAATCCCTAAATCAGATTAATTTGTCGCCGCGTTAAATACATGCCTATTTTTTATACTCAATTGAATCTTATCATCTTATTAATGAAAAGGATACATGAGCTGATTCCAAATATATACTGAATTAATACATTAAAGCTAAAAAAAACGGAAAAGTTTTATCGAAATATTATCGAGTTCTACCGATCATCAAATGCAGAATATCAGCCACTATGTATTTCAGTAGGTACCGCCTTGCCATCGAGACAAAGAATAGAATGTGCCAGAATATGGCATATGTAGGTAACTGGAGGAAGACTCTTCGGAGTAATTACTAAAGTTTGTCAACAGTGGCAAACAAAGGATTAATTTCGCCCTTGTACATATGTATTGCTTTTGAGTTTTTGTCAATATTGTTTTTAAGTGCAATAAAGTGTTTACATACAAACTAGCTTAATCATACAATATATCTCCATGTCCGCTTCAAGGAGATATTGCGGCTCCACACTAATCGCGAAGATAGCCGAGGTTGTGCGTATGGTAAGGGTACACACTCGCCGAGACAGGACTAGATAAGCAAGCCGTCCTTCATTCACTCATAGAGTTCCAAAGTGACGGCATGCTGGTCTCGCCCTGTCTCGGCAAGTGTGTACAGCCGGCATATGATAGTGTGGAGAGGCACCTCGCTGCAGAAACCCATACTTCGGCCAACTTCGGTCAGAGAACTGTAGAGCTGGGGATAGATTTTCCAGTTGAAATTGCCCAAGCCGTAACAGGAAGGATTTATTGTGACATTCCGATTCATGAAAACGACCGGATCAAACCTGCCGACATCACCGGTCAAAGTATTCGTATTATGAATTACAAATTATAGCAGTATCGCGTCGTGATGCGCCGCGGCGGGGAGAGATAGGCGTTATTGGACGGCCACGAGCGCCGCGGGCACAGAGAGGTGATCTTTGCGGGGCGTGGATCCATCGTTAGACGTCATCCGACATCCATTAATAGCCGAAAAGCTAATAGCCTTAATAGCCGATAATAGCGTTGAAAATTCAAATTTTTAGGGGTTCAGCAAATCTCAAGGGCACTTTTACAAGTCTGATTTTATTCACTGGGCACACTATACCGGGTGATTTATATATCGTCTCCGGGTCATTAAGACTACGATATTTTTAACCTATACTATGAAAGATTTAAAGGGTCTTATAACAATGTGTGAAATCGTGTAAGTTTTAAATCGATACCAAAAATAAACCGCCTAATTTTTTTTTTATTTATTTAAATAAGCAGTTTTTATTTTACAGTTTTAAATTTTATATTGCCACTTTTGGAAACCCGGGAGGTTTCTGTAGTAGTGACAAGGTCACACAGTTCGGTCCGCATCACAATTCATCTTAAGTGTAAGTATATAAATACTGTAGTTAGCTAGTGTACATTGAAGACACCGTTTACTGTCAGTTTGTAAGCGATATTATAAACTTTATTTCAATGTTATAAATTATATGGATGTATAGTTAACCGTGTCTTCGATTGTACAATAACATTAACTTATTTATAATTCAAGTTCTATGAAGTATTTCTTAAGTACCTTTTACATTTGCCGGTGCTTTTAATAGTGCTGATGGTATCGTGCAGTATATTATGCCTAGGTAGTTTATTTAGTGTGAATGGGATGAGGTAATTGTTTGTTCTTTTACCATATTTTACCGAGCGATCTTCTCAACTGATTGCGGGGGCGACTTAGAAATCGTAGTTACCGAGACTTAGTCTCATAAATAATGTTTGGTTTAATCAACAACTTTTTGTCCTTCATAAACATAACCTGGGCGAAACCCCATTATTGCGTTATTTGATTATAATAAGTGCATTATTTGACGCATACAGTCGGCCTAGTGCTAAATCATTCTTGCACCAAAAACCCCCTATATTTATGTCGAATAAAAAGCTGTTGAATAAATCAAACACTATTGGTGAGATTAAGTCTCGTAAAATTCGTGTTCTGGGGCTGGTCTGTGGTCATAAAACAGAAATAAAACTAAAATCGAATGCATGGAAACGCACCCTAGTCCATATAGGGTAGCGCCGCCTCCGGGCGCCCCGTTAAGTCCAACACGCCTGCTCTATGCAAATATGTGACCCCTGCTCATCCGTGGTGCCTCCAAATATTTTGTAAATACAATGTATATCTACTTTATAAATAAACAGCTCGTATTCGTGAAATCAAATATTGAAATCGTGAATAAATGTAAAACTAATTTTCTCCTAAGTTAATTTTTTAGGGCTCGGGCTCCCATACAACACACGTGATCGGTTGCATTAACTTTGCATCTCATTTTTATCCGGCGCCATACATACTAGGTGCAAACTTAACCCCGCCAGTTAAGAACCCTCGGTGCGCGAGTCCGACTCGCACTTGGCTGTTTATTTTACTATGGCGGCTCATGAGATCGTTTCCTGTGCCACCATGCACTTCAGACATAGTCAGTCGTCTTGGAAAGCCGTTGAAAATTACAATTCAAATCTGCCCAAAGCAGTTCGTGTCCGGTTTGATAATAAGTAAGGCGAACAAAGCTAAGAAATTTATTTCCACAAGAAAACCATTTGTCTAATGGAGAAAAATAACATTCAAATCAGGTTTCAGTGCAATTTTCCACTCATGGAAACAGTGGTAACCTAGAAAAACTGATAGTCACTGGAAAAGAAGGCAAGCGAGCAAGAGGCAGGAACCCGATACGCTGGACACACCAGACTTGCACATCCTTTGCAATATAATACACGATGATCTACATACGAGGAGCAAGTGGCGGCGTATCACCAGCAATGAGGAAATCGATGCAAGGAGGAGGGGACACAGTAATGACACACTTATTGTACTTGTTTTTTATACAACTAATTTTCCCAAACTGTTTTATTTACTACTTATTTATTTTTTCGAAACCGTGAACATAACAACACATTCGAAAAATTGAGGTAATTAAATAAACAATTTTTGAACGCGATAAAGTCCCGTTTTGCTATGATAATGTGTGAAAATCGCGTAAGCTTAAATCAATAAATAAACAGAACTCGTTCGTCAGTATAACGACAGATATGGCTTTGTGACTGAACACCCTGTAGGCCCTGTAGCCATAGTTTCCTAACAAGATGGGTATCAGTTGCAACATAGTTTAGGCACAGGATCTACCACGTCGAGCCTCAAGGCTGTTCGATAACGTCGCTGTGACGGACTGCTCGTGATACTGCGCTCGTGAGATCCCGGGTTCGATTCCGGAACTAAACATCGGAAATGTAAGGCGTGTTTGAATTTCAAGCGATACCATTTGGTCTAAACGATGCTTCATCATGCATTTTTCTGGAAAATCTGATGTAATTAGATATTCTTTGGATATCTATAAGTTGGTCTGGTTTTGAAATAGATATGGTCAGTGAAATCGCAACTGCGTATGTTACAATTGAGAGATAAAACAACATTAAGGGGGACATGCAGTTTTATCACTATAAACAGATCTCCAGTCAATCATATTGACCCAGGCAATATTTTTTTTATAAATTAATATTAAGGGACAATCTCACACAGATCGACCTAGTCCCAAATTAAGCAAAGCTTGTACTATAGGTAGGCTTGTACATATTATCCATCCATCCATCCAACATATTTAATGGTAACGTCACTACAATAGAGTAAAGTTTGGCGACCAGGTACCAAACAAGACGAAGCGTCGAAAAGCATCTAACAAAGTCGACCGACGATCTGATGAAGATTGCGGGAAGCCAGTGGAGAGAGGGTTGCGCCAGACCTGTCAATGTAAAGATCCTTAGTGGGGTCCTTTGTAGAAAACTTTGCGTCCTTAGGACATCTTGGCCGATATAATGATGAGATCTATATCATTGATTTATGGTCTTCATCTGCCCTCGATCAAATTTACACTCAGATGAAATGCGGCTTTTGATTTCATATTCCGTTTTAGTCTGGCGCACGCATCAATTACTAAAATCCGTTCATAGATACTGCACTCTGCACTAATACTGATAAACCGTGTGAAATTTTAAAACGTAGTCTTTTCATGTGTACATTTTGCTTAGCTATAAAAATATGAATTTAAACTGTCATTCCTTAATTTTATAGACTTCAATTCGATGTTTAACACTGGCAGCTATCCAATATATCCCCACTATATTTCTACTTTAGCGATAATGCTTATATTTCTCCGAATAGGTTTTGCCCGTGACTTCGTCATAGAATAAGTTAATCGTCATAAGCGATATTAATCCCTGTATAAATGAATGTTTGTCCCTCATTCTATGAAGGTGTTATTAATATCATCATCATCATCATCATTTCAGCCTATTGCAGTCCACTGCTGGACGTAAGCCTCCCCCAGGGTTCGCCACATGGCCCGATCTCCCGTTTTCGCCATGTTATTAATATAAGACCTACATATAATGAGATACTTAGGTACTTAAATCCACAGGTTATCACTCTGCCATGGATAATTCACAATTCTTCACCTCATTATTGAGTTCCTTCGTAAAACTATCTTCTTTCCTCCGTCGGTTCCTAATTTAAATCAGTTCTATGATTTTCGCATTTATAATGATATTAGGGATTTTTAGTTATGAAATCGAGCCCGGAATCTCACAAGCGCTGTATCACTGGCAATCAGAGTGCTTTGACACTATGTTTCGTAAAATTACCTATCATTTACATGTGCCTAATGCCAACCGCATGGATACTGACCCAGTTAACAGTGACAATGTTTGGTTATGGAATCGAATGTCAATTTGAACGCCGGTTACAATCTTGTTTGCATCGTGGTCACACTGTCTTGAGAAGGGAATAGGTTAACTTGGTTTATCTAAACTTGGTAAAGGTTTTCTTTCTCAATATAATGCTTATTCACAGATAATAGACTGTGTTCCTGTAAAATATTATGGAATGGTATTAGGTAATTATAGTGTGTCTTTAAAAATGTACCCATACATAATGTTTTTACTGGGTCTCCCTCGCGATCCCTAACATCGTTTGTCCTAAAATCACTTGCCCGAACTGTTTTGTCCTAATGGGCATTAGCCCTAACGATCATTTTCCATAACGTAATGTTTGTCCTAAAACTCATTTGTCCGAAACATCAATATCCCTAACTATCAATATCCCTAATATGTTTAGCCATATTCCTCGCAATCCCTAAAATTAATTTTCGTTTTTTAAAGTCCCCGCCCCTTTTGCAACCACCGAACTGCTACCAGTAAAGTAGTTTAATGGGTTAGGTTAGGTTAGAACTGCGACCACAACAGAGCCCGAGCCTAGCGATTAAAACCAAAATTAGGGCATATGAGTGTTAGGAGAAATGATAATTATGACAAATGACATTAGGATAAACGTAATGTTTTTACTGCTATTTGACATTTCTGTATTCTAGATTGTAAATCGATCAGCTAAACGACTTTTGCATCAATTTCTCTCACAAAAGTTTCTATTAATGCCAAGCGCCATTCTAATACTGTCAACTACTGGTACATTTACCTTAAACCAATTTCATTAAGTTATAAGGATTCCGTTTTCAATTTGTGCAAACCGTTGACACTCACCTTCATTAGCAATGCAATCAGAGCGGGCGAAAATTTCCGATTTAGATGAGAACGTGCTACTTTGAGACGCGGGACTTTAGCTGGGTACAGTTGGTAACGGAATGGATAGATCAAAACCGACCTTCGATAAGGTGTCAGTCCTTTTTTTGTATTGGCACAACATAGTGGCTATTTTTCGCCTGATGGTAAGCAAAAAAGAGAGCCCAAGTAGGTAACTAAGGCAACTGACGAGAAACCAACTGGTAACTTGTCAGTAGACACTGCCATGCTGGCCCGAGACATGTGGAGGAAACACATGTTCCGGCAAAGAGTTCCACTTTTTAATAGATTGGCAGATGAAGGATGACAAACCATTAAAGATGTCAAGTCATTGCGCTCATCAGCTGCTAGTAGTGCTAGTACCTACTATCTGCAAAGGCCATAAGCCTCGCTAATAACATAACAACCAAAGTGTCAACGCGCACCAAGTTTCTTGGCTCAATCTTAAATTTCGAACTGGCAAAACGGCGCACGTTCGTAACCAATCTTAGCGGTGCGCATGCGTCGGTCGAAGAGAGAAACGTATAGTGTTTCATCTTATTCAGCATCTTACGGTAGCAACGTCGGTTCCCCCTGTTTTGGTATAATATTTTTAGTCATAATTTTGCATGGCATAATCTATGTAGGCAGAATTGACTTTCCGCACAAACTGTTTTGGCATAATCAAGATTCGCATATTTTCCGTGCCTGGCGTGAAGAACTTGATAACTCGACTTATACGTTTTTTTTTTATTGGCGTAATGGCTTTCTACGGCCAAGGTTTTGTAGGAAAAAAATTGACAACTCGATATCTATGATACTTTTGAAGATATGGCCTGTGACATCATATTGATATCTCGATATTGAGCTGATTTTATTTAACAAAACGAGATATCAGCGCGATGAGGCACAAAAAATATTGCATATCAACTTATCAACGTATTCTGAATAAAAAAAAAGCGTTCGTAACTTGACAAATCAAGATATTAGAATGAAGACAAGCACACTTTAACGATAACAAATGAATATATCGTTTTATCTCATTATACACAACTACCGTAAATTCATATGTCGATTTATCATTTTCAGGTTGATGGACACAGCAAATAATAAGTTGACATAGTTAATTATTCATAATTTATCGAAATGTATATTTCGATTTGTCAAGTTATTCTCACATCTGAGGTGTACTCTGGTACAAAGGAAATCACTGATAACTGTACATTTGTGAACATAATATAAACCTTAGTACAACGTGTTAAGGTCCATGGGGTATAGTTAACAGTGTCTTCGTATGTATCATTCACATTACCGGTACCTTGTCAACCATCGACCAGTTTTATTTATTGGATCAGAAAAACAAAGATGTTGCCAGTTAAAAATAAGATAAATTCATCTAGTTTTTCTGTAGAATAAGTGCTTTTTCATTACTGAATTAAAGACGATTCATTTACTACAATTTATTCAATATTTTTATAACTTTTAATTTTATTTTCTTCGGGTTTCGTGACTAAAATAAAACAATTCAAACGGATTGTATCATACTTATTCATTGTTTGTGCCTTTCTGACGTATTTGGCACCGAAAATTTGTGTTTTTCTCATCAAAAATAGTTGCCGAAACGTCAGGAGACTCAAACAACGAACACACGCGATATAATCCATTTAAATCGCCTTATATAAACAAAACAGTTGTATAGAAACGATAGAATTGTTTAATTGATACCCTATATTCTATGGTGAATATGTTGATAAGTCTAATATCTCACAAAATACAATGATTCTACCAAAATAAGTAAGATAATTGAAAAGTTTGCATAAAATTACCCTTAAATCAATTTAGACATTTCAATTATACAGAAAAACTGATTTTTAGGGATTAAATTAAAAAACATTTTCACCAATTTGGGCACTAATGTATGGGGAATAACTTGATAAGTCGATGGTGAACTTGATAAGTCGATGGTGAATATGTTGATAAGTCTAATATCTCACAAAATACAATGTTTCTACCAAAATAAGTAAAATAATTGAAAAGTTTGCATAAAATTACCTATAAATCAATTTAGACGTTTCAGTTACTATGAAAAACTGATTTTTAGGAATTAAATTAAAAAACATTTTCACCAATTTGGGCACTAATGTATGGGGAATAACTTGATAAGTCGTTGGTACCTATGTTTATAAGTCTTATATCACAGAAAAAAAGAGGATTTTACTAGAATACGTAAGGTAAATGAAAAGATCGCGGAAAATTATACATAAATCAAGCTTTAAACACGAGTTAAAGATGAAAATGGATTTTGGAGAAAATGTCAAACTTTAAAATCGACGCCCTGAACAATTGCCATTTTGGACTTATCAAGTTCTTCACGCCATGCACGGTTTTGATCACGCAGATATTCATTTGTCATAAATTTATTTCGCATATTTTTGTTTGTCCGAATCATGTCTACGCATAAAATAACTAGGCATAATTTCATTTGTCATATTTTATTTGCGCATATTTTTGTTTGTCCGAATCATGTCTACGCATAAAATAAATAGGCATATTCATCACACCGTAAATTTTATGGCCGCAGACATGCAACATCGATCCTTTTTGCATTTGCTGAGTAATTATGTAATGTAACGTAACCTACTTTTCTGCTAGCAGTTCGTTTTTTTGAGGGACGCAATTCTAACCTAACCTAACCTACTTTTCTGCTAGCTGATCGTTTTTGCGAGGGACGCAGTTCCACCCTAACCTACTTTTCTACTAGCAGTTTGTTTTTTTGAGGGACGAAGTTCTAACCTAACCTAACCTACTTTTCTGCTAGCAGTTCGTTTTTGCGAGGGACGAAGTTCTAACCTAACATAACCTACTTTTCTGCTAGCAGTTCGTTTTTTTGAGGGACGCAATTCTAACCTAACCCACTTTTCTGCTAGCTGATCGTATTTGCGAGGGACGCAGTTCTAACCTAACCTACTTTTCTGCTAGCAGTTTGTTTTTTTGAGCGACGAAGTTCTAACTTAACCTACTTTTCTGCTAGCAGTTCGTTTTTGCGAGGGACGCAGTTCTACCCTAACCTACTTTTCTGCTAGCAGTTTGTTTTTTTGAGGAACGAAGTTCTAACCTAACCTAACCTACTTTTCTGCTAGCAGTTCGTGTTTGCGAGGGACGTAGTTCTAACCTAACCTAACCTAACCTACTTTTCTGCTAGCAGTTCGTTTTTTTGAGGGACGCAATTCTAACCTAACCTAACCTACTTTTCTGCTAGCAGTTTGTTTTTTTGAGCGACGAAGTTCTAACCTAACCTAACCTACTTTTCTGCTAGCAGTTCGTTTTTGCGAGGAACGTAGTTCTAACCTAACCTACTTTTCTGCTAGCAGTTTGTTTTTTTGAGGGACGCAATTCTAACCTAACCTAACCCACTTTTCTGCTAGCTGATCGTATTTGCGAGGGACGCAGTTCTAACCTAACCTAACCTACTTTTCTGCTAGCAGTTTGTTTTTTGAGCGACGAAGTTCTAACCTAACCTAACCTACTTTTCTGCTAGCAGTTCGTTTTTGCGAGGGACGTAGTTCTAACCTAACCTAACCTACTTTTCTGCTAGCAGTTCGTTTTTTTGAGGGATGCAATTCTAACCTAACGTACTTTTCTGCTAGCTGATCGTTTTTGCGAGGGATTCAGTTATAACCTAACCTAACCTGCTTTTCTTGTAGCAATTTAAGTATGCCAAGATAGATTCGGACAAAAGATAATATGCCAAATACCACTATGCTAAACCAAATTATTCGTAAATATAATCGGCCTAAACAATAGTATGCGAATACAATTTCGGGCAAACACATTTTCGGTAAGTTAGAACTTATGCCAAATAAGGTTTCTGCCACATTACCATTCGTCGAAAACTTAATATGCCAAGTCTGTTATGCTAAAACAGTTTCGGTCAAACAAAAGTATGCGACATAGAGGGAACCCAGCAACGTCCTTGCCCATGTCACTACCAGTTTTCAAATTATAGCGATTAAGTTATTTTTCCTTATTCACCAGATATTTTCATGCTTGATTTGATCTTGTAGAGAAACTCCGAACCTATCCCTCTTCATTGGTACCTAGGTAACTTTGAGCTCTCTTTTTGGCCATCACTTGCAACTCCCACTGATTAAAACTTTCGTCTTGAAAAGTAGCAGGTTATTGAATACGTGTCGGGACATTCACTCTTTCCATAATTTCGTAGTGATTTATTCCAGATTTTCATACATGTATAGGTACAATATCTGCGGGTGACTGTACCTCGCTACCCTCACTAGATGTGGTGTGGATACGAGCGCTCTTCTCTGTGAGGTGCTTGAATTTTATTACACGATACAGAGTGTATTTTCAAAGAGTAAAAATGTATATCACATACCCCAAGATTATGATTTGATTGCATACACTGTCTTTTCTGCTAAGTTAGGTATTATTTTTAACCTCAGTATGCTACTTTATATCTGCGATTGCTTTAGTTGCTATTAAGTAGATCTTGTTTGTTAACGATTTTAAGATAAAATTTTGTCGTTTAACACGTTCAAGGACACAGGGGCCATTTTGAAAATTGCGAAGATAAATTCCGCCGTCCACAGACGGGGTGCCGTATCACGAAGATCCTAATTTACGTCTCTTGGCGTACTGTCTGTGAAAGTGTTAAGACTACTAGATAAGACAATTGAGGATGGATAATCGATACGATGTCCACCATTAGCCAAAAAACGTCGACTTGACTGCTCGACATTATAAACCCAAAGAATGTAACTAAGACCAGTTCTGTACCGGATTATCCAGCGGAGTGTCGCGAATTAAAATAAATAAATAAATATTAAGGGACAATCTTACACAAATCGACCTAGTCCCAAACTAAGCAAAGCTTGTACTATGGGTACTAGACGACGATATACATAATATATAAATACATATATAGATAACATCCATGACCCAAGAACAAATATTTGCCCCGGCCGGGATTCGAACCCGGGACCGCCGACTCAGTAGGCAGGTGTCTACAAACCGAGCCAAACGCGTCGTCAAAATTTTACCAGGTAATCTGTTCGCATCGTCAAAGGCCTACCCACGCTTAATATTCCGGAACGAGGTCACCATTCAATAACTTGACGGCCTCAGCGCCCCTTCCCAATGCTACGTTTTCAGTTATCTGAGCCATTTCACATATCCTGGTTCTTCTATGGTTTTTCTGGTTCATTGACAAGAGTTAGGTACTTCATTTATTTTATGATTATGACTATAATAACCAATTCAATGGTTTGTTCTTTTACGACTTTTTCCACTAGATCAAGAATACCTTTAATATCAGCAATGTCAATCAAAGCTGTCCCAGTCAGAATATCGAATTTCCGATAACACCTGAATTCTATCAGTGTCAATTCGTCTGTGTCCTTATCACACCGTATAAATGAATATCATATTCTGAATTGAATAACGACATATCCGACTCATACTCATATTAAGATAAGATGTTTCGAAAGTGCTCTATTTGCCCGCCGCCGCTTGGATTAGGGGATAATGAGCCTACGTTTACTTTTCATTTCAGAGCGTACGCGGTTATGCTTGCAGTAGATGTATGCATGCATGCGATGGGTAAGATTATATGTGCATGCATGCGATCCGTGCATATGCGGCCAAGATTGAGCAAGTTGGTGGAATCGGAATCTCGTGTGTATTTTGAGAGTTTTCTATGCATATACCTATGTTGGATTACGTTACTTATACGTTGGAGTTGGGGCGAAGTTTTGTAGGTGACAGCTAGTTACAGACTTGCAGAACAGCTTGTTGTAACTACGGTTTATGAATTAAACTTTCTAATGTAACCATATGAGACTGACTGTCTTTATAGTGGAGAATAGAAGAATATAATAGTTCAATCGAAGTTGGCAAGAGAATGGGCCACATTGCTCATAGCACCGATAATAATAATGAAATGCTGGTTAGGGTAGAAAAAACTGACAAGGTGGATGAACGATCTTGTCAGCATCAGGTAGGCGCAGGAACGGTCAATGTGGAGATCCTTGGTGAGGCCTTTGTCGAGCGGTGAATACCTGGATGATGATTTAGACTTATAGAGTGCTGTAAAATTTTATTTATAATTTTAAACACATTTTTTTTATGTTTGCTGTTCTTTACTTGCACTAAGTAGAACCTCTCTACAGTACACAAACAACTGCATATAAGTACAAAATATTAAACTCTAGATCTACCTAAGCGCACATTTAATGCTCCCACTCGTCGTCCTAATCGACTATTTTGTAAAGTAGAAACTTCCCCGGAGTATAAATCTGGCTGTCATAACCCGAACGCTTTTGATAAGCAGCCTATCTTAGTTACGTAGGTATTAGATACTTATTCAGTACTTCATCTAGTTTTGTCAGTGTTCTACATCTCTTTTATTTCCTGTTCCAAATTACTCTAGATGTAAAATTGAACATTTCTATTACTTTTCCTTTTACAAGTACCCATAGAAGACCCACTATAATTTCAGTCAATCTATCCCAAATTACGTCTACTTCCTTCTTTTTTTTTGGTGGCAGTGCGGTCGTGGTCACATTTAGACGTCCACGTTGACGGTAGAGGTAGACACAGCTCTCCGCATGATCTCCCGCCATCTCTCACTGTTGGCAGTCTGTCTGGCACAGTCAGATACGCAGTTTCCTATAGCTGATTTTATCTGGTTAGTCCAACCGCATAAGTGGCCTGCCCTGCTCTAACGTCTACATTGGAAACCGCCAATTGGCTAACGTGGACTAGGAAGGTTGGTATGCGCTGATTAGGGAAAGGACCAAGGCATAAAGAGGCTAATGGCGAGCAGTGAAGTGATTATGACAGACAGTCGTAATTCTAAATTTTAAATCCGCAACGCAGGCTTCGTCAGATAGAATACGAAATCTTATCAGCGACAAGCTTCGTCAAACAACACACCAATTACATCCACAACAGGCTTCGTCAAAGTTGTTGATCGATAAAAAATATACTGGAAGGTGAAGAAGGACTTAAAAAGGCTCGCCCCAAGTCGCACCTGGCCCAAACGTTCCCATTATGTTGGCAGCGTTGCCACTTTGTATGGCCAACGAAATCTGTTGTACCAGATACGACACAGAGCGAGAATCACACCCTCTGTCTCTGAGCCTGCGACCCACCTCCCTTATAAAGTCCCTGGCCTCAGTACCCCACGGTCCTGCAGTCTCCACTGCCACTGGTACAAAATCATACATTGGTACTTGGCGTGTTGAATTTTAAATGCATTAAGGTCATAATTTACATGCCAGTCCCATCATTGTCTTGTGTGTGCTGTTCTTTGAAGTACACAAGCAAAAATTGCATAGAGGTTAGAATAGATTTAAGGTAAGGTATAAGATAAACATAGTTTATTGTCTAATGGGAGATGTTAGTAAATAGGACTGTAGCAGTCTTCTCCTGGTGATCTTACACCATCCTACCTTAAACTAACCCAATATTTCATATTCCCATACCCACTCGCCATCCTAACCGACTATTTTATAAAGTACGAACTTCCCCGGAGTATAAATCTGGCTGTCATAACCCGAACGGAACTTTTCCGCCAAATCCCCCATTGATAGGCTCAACTCGCCTAAGAATGTGCTCGCAGTTGTTCGCAACTTTAAATTAACATTTCGATATGTTTGTGTAAGTTTAAATTTGAATTAATGACTTCGGAAATGCAACTTAGGAGTGTGTTGGAGTCTGGTAAAGTTGAGATAAAGCGTTGTTTTCGAGTTTTGTGTGACTATTACGTATTGGTATTAGTGGTATTAGGTACATTATTAAGCAGTGCATCTTGTATTGCTCGTTGATTTAATTTCTACATGGATCTCTTTTGTTTTGTGTTCCTGTTCTTAGATGCAAAGATCAAGGTTACTAAATATTGTTATTTGTCTTGTTACTTTATATCTACTTTAGCGGTAGTAACCGTTATGTTAAACCTTTTTTGTCTTATTGGAGTAATTTAAAATATCATGATGGGCGCGAGAAACACAACTTTGATACCTGGAGATATTTCTTTTCGTGCTGTAGGCAGCAAAATCGAATATGAAACCAAAATTTTGTTAAATTGCGAATGTCACAGACGATACAGGTATGCATTCTGAATGGTATTTTACGAAATGTACTCGTATTTTTTTTAATACCACGGAGGTGGCAAACAAGCGGCTCGCCTGATGGTAAGCAGTTACCGCAGCCTAAGGACGCCTGCAACTCCAGGGGATTCACTCCTAATATTATAATACTGTTAAATAAACATACATAAATAATGATTGAATAATATCAATATAAATTGTGTCCACCAATAAAATGTGATGTAATGACGTTTAGAACGTATTTTCTGACTAAAGAATTGAATTTAATTGAATCAAACTCACTATTGGATATGCCATTTCTGCTAAGTTTATTTAAGAGTTTATATAGGCTATATAAGAAAAACAGTTGAGCTGTTTGGAATAGTTCAGAATTATCCAGGAGCGTTAAACACCCGCTTGAAACTGAACGAAAACTGGATTGAATAAATTCCCTCCAGCGAGCAACCGATACATTAAAACTTCGCAACTGCATCCAAAAGCTGATCTAACAATTTTCGTCTTAGGACACAGAAGTAGTTTTAACTTCACAAAGATAAAAGCAACTAACAGGCAATTTAAGTTTTTCTTTGGGAAGTTGGTCTGCAGTTCCAACTGGGTTGTGAGTTGCACCGTGTTCAGATCTACCGTACAAATTTTCAGTGAGTGTGTGTGAATATGCAACTTTGACGACGAGGTTGACACAGTGGCAGTGGTGCATACTAAGCCGGCGGACTAGGGGTTCGAATCCTGGCAAGTAATAATAAATAAATATCGGACAACCTCACACGAATCGATCTAGTCCCAAATTAAGCTCAAGAAGGCTTGTGTTATGGGTACTAGACGACGATATACGTACTTATATAGATAAATGTATACTTAAATACATAGAACAACCATGACCCAAGCACAAATATTCGAGTTCATCACACAAATATTTGCCCTGGCCGGGATTCGAACCCAGGACCGCCGGCTCAGTAGGCAGGTGCCTACAAGCCGAGCCAAACGTCGTCAAAGTTGATGTAGACTTCAATATTTTTATTTTTTTATTTTTATTTTTTTATCATAAAAAAACTTATGTGGTATGTAAAACATTTATATTCCGCCAAACTGAGGACAGTTTGTTCCTGGTCTTTGGATGTTTATATCTATTTCAGAATGTATTTATCCATAGAAGTATGTATATAAGTTCTATGCCACAAGCCTACTAGAGCTTAGTGTGGGACTGTGAGATAAGTTGTGGCATTTGTGTGTCTGATGATGAAGATGGAATTCCGTGGCATCTTCTAATCTAAGTACTTATATAATGATAAACCCGTCATATAATACACTAGGACGCGCCCGCATCTTCGCCCACTTATTTTTTTCTTTGCCGTGGACGGGTAAAATGTAACCTATAACCATCTTTGTTTATCCGGCTATCCCTGTACCGAAATTGGTTAAGATTTGTCTAGCCGTTTCGGCGTGGTGAGACAATGGAAATTATGACCAGCAGATGGCGCCAGACTAGCATGGTACCGCGCGCCCATACAAAACAAATGACGATCCTGCATCACGCTATAAGGATTTTTTCCTGAAATTATGATCTCTCTCGATAGAAAACCGATTTTCGTAACTTTAGAGCAAGTTTAGTTGCCTTTAAAAGAAAACAAGACTATTCGAAAATAATCAATTGAAATGATTCTGCGGTCTGCGACGCGGAGACATTTTAATCGCCATAATTGTAGAAGTACCAACATTACCACTGACTATTTCCGTCCATACAATCTATTAATTATACAGCTGCCCGCAAAAAGGTTTAACGTCAGTCGGCGGTGAAAAAGTTTCAGGATTTGGGTAATTCCCTTGAATAAATATGCGACCGATGGTGAATTAAGAATTTGTGGAAACGTCGGGTTTTCATGTGATAAAGTGAAAATGGCGCTTGGATGAACAGATATGGGATTACGGATAAAATAAAAGTTTTTAACAAAAAATATTTTTGATAAGCTTTTATTGCCAAATGCACTTTTTTGTATGTCTAACGTAGGGTACCGTTTGTGGCTTATGTATCTTTTTTTTTTTTTTTTCTCTGTGGCTTTCACGCCTTGCTTGCTTGGCTTGCTGGGTTAGCAAGATGTATTTTGCCAATGTCGACGTGAAGGCATATCACACGATAGGAGAATGGTCGGTATTTATAATTTCGTGTTTTTGTGGGAGGATAGGTGTGGAACCTAAAACAAACAACATTTTAATTATGTTATGGACGACACAGACAACACAAGACGTTTGTACAGTTATTAAGAAAAAGAGCGGGAAGATGGTGACAGTAAGTAAGGCATGCCAACATAGGAAAATTAGGTAAGAACATCAAAGTAAATATCTAATTAAATTAAAGAAAATTGATGACTCTACATCCTGATGTTATGCTCAAGTAAATATTTGATAAGAATAGCAGTGAGAGGAGCATCCATAAAAGTTAATAAAGAAGGAAAATCGATAGGACGAGGGATATTTCTCGGTAATACATCGTACAGAGAGTATGGGAACCTAGTGCAATTGAAAAAAATGTGATCCAGAGTTCCTTCATCAATACCGCATTCGCACAGTGAGTTATCCCTCACCCTTATTTTAGCAAGAAACACCGGAGAACAAACATGGCCTAGACGAAGACGGCAAATAGTCGACGTGACCCATTTATTAGCAGAGCGGAACTTAAAAAACCATGGCTTACGGGGGATACTAGGTTGGATGTTACCATAGTGTCTACCTTTCACTAGTCTGGAAGAGTCCCATAGATCTTGCCAAGTATCTGTCAAATTGGTGCGAGCAAGCATCATTAGGTCTGATGAGATTATACTATTGTGGCTGTGGGCCGAACCGGTTGTGGTGGCATTTTTAGCCCAAATGTCTGCTTGCTCGTTACCTTCAATCCCACAGTGACCTGGAATCCAAGCGATGGAAATTTCGAGGCCTTTATTGGCACATCTATTTAAAGTTTGCTTATTTTTTAGTATTACAGGGGATTTGATTTTCATTTGAAATTGATTTTGGATATGTTGTGGGATTCTACATATGAAGCTGCCTCTAGGATTGCAATAGACTCTCCAGTGAATACAGAAGATTGTGGAGGACACCTGTGCGACAAAAGGATGGAGAATTTTAGAATCCACACCGCTATTCCCACACAGCCACCAGTCTCCAGCTTAGAAGCATCAGTATAAATTGGAAGGTAGTCTTGCCATTGAATTAGGAATTTGTTAAATTTAGAATTTGCTGCCGGGTCATCCTTGCCTATGCCAATATCCAATAAAACTGGTGGTTTATATAAAATTGTCTCAAAATCCACTTCAAATAGAGGATTTGTATTAGAAGTGTAGACTTGGGAGGGGAGATCTTTAACTTTTTTAAGACTATACTAAATTCTTGGCGGATCCTTATGTGACCAATATACATTTTCAGCTACCTCTTGCGATAGAGCCTCCAGGCGGGGCCTGAGGGGATGATTGGCGAAGCTGCAAGCTTTGAACATATAGCGGTCTGCCAAGAACTGTCTGCGGAGGGCAAGGGATCCACACACTCAACCTGCAAGGCATTCTTCGGTGAGGATTTCATAGCACCAGCTATAAGTCGCAGACACTTAGCCTGGGTAAGGTCAAGTTTTTTAAGTGCTGTTTTGTTGCAGGGCTCCAGGACCAAAGATCCATAGTCCATTTGGCTGCGTACTATGGCATTATAGACTAGTTTCTGGCAGAATGGATGAGCACCCCACCAGACTCCGGAAAGGGCACGAAGGATGTTGACGCCTCTCTCGCATTTCCCTACTACATATTCCAGGTGTGGAACACCGGTCATTTTGGAGTCAAGGATCACACCAAGAAACTTGACAGTAGCTTTACTGGGAATAACCTCCCCTTCGCAGTCAAAATCTACAGGAGGGATTGTACGGCTTCTGGTGAAGGTGACTGAGCAACTTTTAGATGGTGAAAGAGATAGCCCATGTTCATCGAGCCATAACTGAGACCCTCGCTGAGATTGAGCTTTGCCACGTCAATTGTCTGGCCAGAGGAATATAGGACCAAGTCATCTGCATACTGTAGGACATTGCAAAATGGAGAGACTGTTTGTTCTAGATCAAATGTGTATAGATTATAAAGAAGAGGGCTGAGGACTGAACCTTGGGGGAGACCCTGCCATACAGTTACAGGAGAGTGTTGGAAATTTCCAAATCGGATTCTGATGGAGCGCCCCATGAACAGCTTACATATAATGTGTACTAACCTCGCAGGAATGCTCAGCCGAAGCATTTTTGCTCTGAGCAGTGGGAGTTGTACATTGTCGTATGCTGCGGAAATATCGAGAAAGCAGCCGACGAGGTGGTTCTTTTTTGAAAGGGCAAGCCTAATATCTGTTGTCAGAATGCTTAAGCTGTCCATGGTGCTTTTTCCTTTTCGAAATCCGAACTGAGAGTCGGCGATCAAACCCCTACTTTCTGCAAATCTTTTTTAACCACGTAATGTTCAAATTGCTGACTCGAAATCTTATTATAGCGTAAATTTTAAGAATTTTGTTGGTCTGACTTTTTTTTGAAAATATTATTTTTAATTGTGCTTTTTTCTACAATATAATGATAAGTTATCGACACAAAAAATGTTCTGTCCCATTCAGGGCCCTAATTCGAGATTGACATTTGAGTGATCGCCAAACGTCAAATCTCTATTAGATAACAGTTATAACGCCATTGAACTGTCATTTGAATGCGATGAGCTTAAAAGTGACATATCTCATCTCAATTTTGGAAATACGAAGGCGATAATGATAATTTCTGTTTTGAACGAAACGTAACGGACTAATTTCACGTACTACGCGGTCAATTTAAAGTATGCGCCTGTTATTTATGCCGTCACATACAAAGGAAGCGAAAATTTTGCGCGTCCGAATTGACGAAGTTGCGATTTTCTAGGGATATCGCCACTTGTCAAGTAGGCACACGTCAAAAGTGACGGATGGCGATGAAAAGGAGAGATCTCCATTATATCTCTAAAATTGGTCGAATACCCCCCCAGGTCCTAATATTTCGTAAAGATTGGTTAAATTTTGGAGTAGAAAACAGACGAAAACGAAACCTCAATTTCTATGGAAAATTGAGTACTGGTATTTCCTCTTAAAGGCCGGTAACGGACTTGTGACTCCTCTGGTGTTGCAGGTGTCTATGGGCGACGGTCATCGCTTTCCATCAGGCGATCCGTTTGCTCATTTGCTCCCCATGACATAAAAAAAAGCATATCAAAACGCTACATAACAATTGGAAATCGTTTAGGCAAATACGCCTATTTGTTTAAAAGGTTTGTTTACCTGAAGTTTCATAATTGGCAACGGGCGTTTGTTCCGGGCATCCGTGCGGCTCGATGCATTTTAGTTTGTTCAACGATTGCATTTTTGTACTGTGCTAGATAAAAAAAAACCGGCCAAGTGAGAGTCGGACTCGCGCACCGAGGGTTCCGTGCAACTATAGTAGTTTTTGATACAAGTGTGGAAAGTATGTCATTTTGAACGAGTCCCGAGGAGTCTTGGCCTGAAACGCAAGGCGAGGGTCAAGACTCGGGACGAGTTAAAATGACACTTCCACACGTGTACCAAACAACATTTTTTAATAAATTTGCGAAAAAATGAAATAATACAAATTTAAAACACTAATTGAAAGGGGTAATTATATTTATTTCTGTCTGATAAAAGTACCTACAATTTTTAGAGCAATTGTGAAGGGTCGCATTTAAGGCCTTTGCTGGTAAGTTTAAGGTTTTATTCAAGTTGTTAATAATTCTCTTTTTCTTGTTTCCAGCCAATAAAATGTTCATAGACGGCAATGTAATTTTTCTTTCGATTTTGCGGGTAAAATACTCTTACTTGCAATTTTTGCCTTGGCTCGTATATACATTAGATATGAGCGCCGCGCCGGCGCGCCGCCGCCGCCGCGAATTCGAGTCGGCGCGCCGCCGCCGTGTGAAATACGCGGCGCGCCGGCGCAACAAGTTGCGATTTGCTTTCTCGCTCGCACTCGTAACGTATCCCACCCGCGTCCGCGTTCGGTCGCACGATGGCTTCAATCGAGTCAAGTATTTTGCCGAGTGAACGCGTGTTGTTTTTTTTTAAGCCGCGTCATAAATATGAGTCTGACACGATGATGAGTTCTTAAAATGTGTTTAACGTACCTGGCGCCACCTAGCTTTTGAAATTGATTGTGTTGTGACTAAGAGATTGTGATTAAAAATTTTGTGTTGTTAAAAAATATGCTTGTTAAGTTTTAATATTTAAATAAAACAATTTAAACGGATTAGATCGCGTATATTAATTATTTGAGCCTCCCTGACGTTTCAGTACCTTTACAGATACCGTTGTCAATGGTTGACTGAGAAAAACATAATTTTTCTCTGTCAAAGTTACATTTGTGCAAACTTTCCATTTTATAAATATTAATTTAAAAAATAAAGGTGTTCATACATGCCAGATGGGCCTAATGTGTAAAGACAGTTACACATGTGCCAGAAGGGTATTTATTCTTTTATTTAAAATATCTACCAGCAGTTCACTATAAGGCTTACTGAGGAGAAAGAACCGCCAAAGAAAACTGGTCTGCAGTAATATGATTATTTTTCTGGAAACGTAATCTTTAACTGATTTATATTTATACATTAAGACTTGTATTATAACATAGACACGTTTTTAAAGTGAAGATTGTGATGGTTTTATATGCTTTTTTTTATTTTTTTTATTCAAAATAGCCATGCATTTAACCTCGATTGCACCTGATGTTAAGTGACAATAAGGCCTAAGATGGAGCATGCTTGGCTAGAAGATGCCTATTCACTCTCGACTTGAAGAGATCCAAGTTATATTTTTCAGGAAACAGGTGCGCAGGAAGAGAGTTCCATTCCTTAGCTGTCCTCATAAGGAAAGTAGACGCAAAGCGTTTCGTACGAATCAGTGGTATATCGACAACATTAGGGTGGGATCCAAGTTCGCGCCGAGTACTGTATTGTCTGAACGGAGACGGTGGAATTAATGCATGCAGTCCTAGTGCACACTCACCAAAGTGTATCCGGTAGAAAACCGATAAGCAGGCGACTTTCCTGCGGTGTTCGAGGTTTTGCAGCTTTTCCTGAACTAAGCAGGCAGGGTCGCCAATGAGCTTCTTCGCACGCTTGTCAATTGAATCCAAGGCGGCCAGTTGGTATTTGGCGGACCCATCCCAAAGATGGCAGCAATTGAAGCAGCTGTCTCGGCGTGAAGTACCGCCTCACCCTAGATAGGATCCCAAGTTTTTTTGCTGCAGTTGTAGGCAAGGATTCAATGTATTGGCCGAAGTTCAGGTTGGATGATAAGGTCATCCCAAGAAGCTCTAGGTGGTCTGAAATCGGTACGGATACACCTTGGAAAGTGGGAGTCAGGTCAAAGGGACTCCGTTTAGCGGAAAACAGACACGCCTGAGTCTTGATGGCATTGAATTCAACTAAATTGGCATCTCCCCACTCGGGCACTGCCACGAGAGTTTGGTTCAATAGATCCACCATCGCCTCTCGACAAGACTGGATTTCGTCCCTCTTGGAATTTGCGCTGGATGTGTATCTGTCAACAACTGTGCTGTCATCAGCATACCCAGGTACCGGGCATAAGCATGTCGTTAATATGCAGCAGAAAAAGAGTTGCAGATAGAACAGACCCCTGAGGAACACCGGCGTCAATAGCGCTGGGATCCGAAGTGTAGCCATCAAGGACTACTCGGATCGAACGCTCACTCAGGAAATCAGCAATCCATTTGCAGAGACCTTCAGGGATCCCATACGCTGGAAGCTTTCCCACCAGGCTTGCGTGCCAGACCCTGTCAAAGGCTTTTGAAATATCGAGAGACACGGTGAGAGCCTCCCCGTGTCTCTCGATCGCCTCGCTCCATAGATGAGTGACATACACAAGAAGATCCCCAGTTGATTGCCCCGGACGGAATCCAAACTGGCAATCACTGAGCAAGTCGTTCACTTCCAGGTATGCAAGGAGGCGTTTGTTCAGTACACGCTCCATAGTCTTACAGAGTATGGAGGTTACGGAAATTGGTCGGTAATTGACAGGGTCAGCCCGGCTTCCCTTCTTGGGGACAGGCTGCACATTTGCAAGCTTCCAAGACGTCGGGACAACTCCAGTCTCAAGTGAGAGACGGTACAGGAGTGTTAAGACCGGGGACAACTCAGCCGCACAGTTCCGCAAAACAACAGCAGGAATTCCGTCGGGACCACTAGCTTTATTCACATCAAGACTCCGCATGATTGCAAGAACCTCCTTCTGGCGTATATGGATTGGCTCCATGGTGGTTCCTACATGCGGCAGTATAGGTGGGCAACTACCTGCGGCGTCCAGATGCGAATTTTCCGCAAATAGAGAAGCAAATAGATTTGATTTCTCCTCCGCTGCATGTGCTAGAGATCCGTCAGGCTTTAGCAGGGGTGGCAACGAAGAGCGACAGAAGTTGGCTTCGACCGCTTTAGCCAGGGACCAGAATGCCTTACTTCCAGGTGGATATGAGGCAAGTTTGGTCCCAATGCGGCGTATATGATCGAAGCGTGCCTTGCGTAGCTGTTTCTTGCAGGATTTGGCGGCTTTATTAAATGCTTTTTTCAGCTGGGAAGTATTCCAGCATCCGCCCATGCACGGTAAGCTGACTCTTTAAGTGCCTCCGCACGATCACAGTCAGCATTATACCATGGGCGTGCTGCATAACCAGTCGAAACGTCGGAATATGGAATGAAATACTCCATACCCTGCCGAATGACGTCGGTTACATTGTTAGCGCAGCTTGACGAATCCCCCGAAGAGAAGCAGACCTCGCGCCAAGGGTAGGATGCAAAAAAGTGAAGCATCTCGTCCCAATCTGCTGACTTGTATCGCCACACCCGTCTTTTACCACTAGGGCCCTAGGGCCACTAGGGTTATTTCGATTATAAATCTGAGAATTTTCATTCAGTGTTATTTTTTGTTTTGTTTTGTTTAATTAGTTATATTTGTGTGCAATCAAAAAAATATGATTGTTTACATACTTGGTTCCTTTATCAAAATAAATAATAGTCACAAAAACCAGGTTTTTTTTTTCTCAAATTGCTCCCTCATAAAAATCTAAAGCTCAAGGTCACGCCGCCGACGCCGCCGCCGCCGCGGAATTTTGCCTATCACGCCGCCGCCGCGGAATTGGCCATCGGCGCTCATATCTAATATACATAGGGCGGTGTTAAATTAATTCTGATAACATCAGAATCCATCATTTTCTATCAAAAACACTTATTTTATAAATCTTACGTGTCATTTACACATAATTAAAACAATCTTGAATGAAAAAAAAAGTTTTACCTACTTTTAATTGTAATATTTTTTTTCAAGATGGCGTCGTCTGTCATCATTCAGCCAAATCAAAAGAAATAGTTTTAATATTTCAGAAGAGATATTATGATAATGTTACACAGTAATTTAATTGATTCCAAACAATAAACATCGTGAATCTGTTTTTAGTTCTTTACGTTTCATATAATTGTAAATAAATATATTATTTAATACACAAAAATAGCGATTATTCATTATTATTATGAATTTATAAAGAAGCGCGTGGGTCACGCTTAATACTGTTTTTTCTACACTGTGACAATACTTTTCTTTTTATTTTTTTTAGGTCACGCATAATACTCATTTGTTCATTAAATAATAGACACTCAGACAAATTATTAAAACCGTTTTTGAATATTTTTAATAGATAACCCTTTGATTGATCTGAACCCTCTGATAATATACTTGAAATGCTGTATGACGTAATAAATAAAGTCAGAAAGTGATTGACCTTTGTTTGGATGTATGAGACATGACGTGTTAGTAGTAGTACAACAGAAAATTAAAAAAAATTGAAAAGTAAAAAGCACTAGTTCGAAATATCCAACTTTTCGCACGATTTGCAGCTACGAAAAGTACCACTTTTTGAGCAACTGTATTAAAAAATATTTTTTAACTTTTTTTTTGTTTTTCGTATTTGTGTGACGAAGACGAACATTTGTTCCTGGTTCACTGATTTTTTTCTATATATTTAGGTGTGTATTTATATATATTTAGGTACGTCTATATAGATTTGTATATCGTCGTCTACAATACAATACAATACAAAATGCTAAATAGCACACCAAAAAAGTTTACAAATTCAAAACAGGAGCAATAATTTCAATAACGGTAGACAACAGGCGGTCTTATCGCTAAAGAGCGTCTAGTGCTTAACACAAGCTTGCTAGAGCCACAAGAGCTTACTGTGGGACTAGACCAATACGTGTGAGATTGTCCAATATTTATATATTTATGGCCACTATACCAGTATTCATTATGAACTCGGCTCCCGTTTTTACATGACAAAATCCTTCCGCGTGGTTACCGTGAAGGAATTAAGTGCTTAATGAGTGTATACGGAAATGCCCGGAATCAAAGACAACCCAATGTTATTATTTTTAATAAATAAATATTAAGGGACAATCTTACACAAACCGACCTAGTCCCAAACTAAGCAGAGCTTGTACTATGGCTACTAGACGACGATATACATAATATATTAAATACACATATAGATAACATCCATGACCCAAGAACAAATATAAAATAAATATACTATTATTATTTATATATTCGTTTGCAATAGACGCAAGGGCCTATATACTATATACACATATATATATATAACATCCAATTATTTCCAAAATACTTAAACTTATTTGAGAGTTCGTATTTAAGAAGCCTATTTAAGAGTACAGCTTACTTCCAAATTTTCAGTCTTTATACCATAACTTTTTTACTGCAAAAAACACCGAGAGGAAAAAACCAGTTTCAGTTAATCGTTAATAAGTTTTTATTCAGAGGAGATTGAATCGCGCCGGAAACACTTGTACAAAATAAAGGGAATAAAGCAGCGCATGTGTACTGGAATAAAGGAGAGGGGTTCCGTAGTTTTTTTTTTTTGTATTTACAATTCAAGTCCACTTTATTTTACTCCTCAAATACACAGGGAAACAGAGCATGAGATATATACAGTAAAAAATAAACAAAAGTTAACAACAGGCGGTCTAATTGGTAAATAGCGTTCTTTTCCAGACAAACTTTAGGTAGCGAAGTAGATAAACAAAAGTTTGAATGGAGTTGGTGATGCGAAACAACTTTAAGCCGCAAAAAATGCACCGAAACGCAGGTTCGAAACCTACCTGAATTATTGAATTTTTCGCTTCCTTGTTAACATATTATTTTATACAATAATTGAATCTACTAGCTCTACAAAGTAGTGCTCTGACCCCTGTGCTACTACGATGTTACGAAGATCGCTTGAAATGAAGCATTAGGTATATTCCGCCACATCGGTGCTTATAGGCGCTTAGCATAATACAAAAAGTTGTATGTACAAAAGGTGTTTTCGATTTTTTAAACACCCAGGTTCTATCCTTTTAGGAGTCGACGTTGTTTATTAACCGACTTCAAAAAAGGAGGGCGTTCTCAGTTCGGTTGTATGTTTTTTTTTTTTTTAATGTTTGTTACCTCATAACTCCGTCATTTATGAGTCGTTTTGGAAAATTCTTTTTAGGTTCATGAATATACATCTCAAGGTTGGTCCCATAAAATTTTGGTGAAGATCGGATGACGAAATCCATGAGGAATCGAAGGAATTCCTGAAATTTTATAGGCACTCATAATATTTTTCATATATTTTCTAAAACTATTTAAGTATTTGCATACGGTAGTCATCATCTTCCAATGCTGAACTGATGATGGAAGGTACAACTCCTTAACGGTTAGGAGTTAGGAGATAATTCAAACGAGATGCATGCCTTCAAGACCTCCCTGATCACCCCGCCATAAGTATTTTATACGAATCACTAAAAAGCGAAAAAAATTTTTTTTTTCCAAAGAAAAGAACCGACTTCAGTTAAACTAAAAAGCCAAAAATAACCCGTTCAAGTACAGATTAGATTTGACTCACCCTTTGAAGTCGGTGCCAAACCTCACGTAAACTTTAATATATAAATATAATAACTGAGTGGTTGGGGATCGATTTCAAAGGGTGAGTCAAATGTAATCTGTACTTGAACGGGTTATTTTTGGCTTTTTAGTTTAACTGAAGTCGGTTCTTTTTTTGCTAACAAAAATTTGTTGTGATGTTTTCACTTTAGCTATCACCTATGTTATTATTACGTTTGATTTTCCGTACTTCCAAATAATAACAAATACCAACGGAACCCTAAATGAAATATAGCAGGCGTCAAATAAAAACGAGATCGCAATGAAATCGCTCTGGCTACGAATTGTTTATCCGGACGTCTTTTAGGGGTCCGTAAAACGGAGTGTTCCGTATTAATCTGAAACGACACAAGTACATTTATGACCGAATGTACTTACGACCTTTTGGAGTGGCCGGGCTCCGCTTTAAACTTAAGACATAAGAACGTACGTGTTTCAATCTCGAGAATGTTCGAAACGATATCACTATGATGGGATGCTTTCCTCATCTTCTTTTAGGATATATTGTTGCATCTCAACTCAATGAGGGCAACTAAGGTGGCCAGCCGTTTCGATGTTCGCGGAATGTCCCTTTTCTGGAGCCGTAAAGTGCATCCCGCAAAGCTTTAAAATAAATAAAATACCTAAATATCGGACAACCTCACACAAATCAATCTTGTCCCACAGTAAGCTCTAGCAGGCTTGTGTAGGGACACTAGACGGCGATAAACATACTTATATAGATAAATATTAAATACATACTTAAATACAAAAAACATGCATGACTCAGGCATAAATATTCGAGTTCATCACACAAATATTTGCCTTTGCCGGGATTCGAACCCGGGACTGTCGGCTCAGTAGGCAGTTGCTTAACCACTGCGCCAACCGCGTCGTCTTTATTGCCGACTGTACTTTTTGCATGTCTAACGGTACCGTTTGTGGCTTGTGTATCTTTTTTGACCACGTCATGTTCAAATTACTGGCTCGAAATCCTACGATAAAGTAAAATATGAGAACTTTGGTTCATACAATACAATACAAACATGTACTCTTTATTGCACACCTCATAAAACATCAGGAGAAATACAATGCAAAAAATTACAATTAGAGGTAAACAACAGGCGGTCTTATCGCTAAAGAGTTCATATGACTTTTTTGGAAAATATATAGAAACGTTTTGCTTGTGACATTGACGTTTTGACAGATGCGCCAACGGACGAAACTTAGCCCGTGGCTAACCAAAGCTGGCTTCACTTTCAATCGTTGACTAGGTTTCTAGGCGTATTCAAAGCATGAAGTACTAAATTCTATGCGAAAACTTCAATATTTTATAAAATTTACCAAAGATTGCGAGATTTTATCAGCAGTTAGTATTTATTTGTTGTTAGCAAACTTATTGAAATCTATATGTACATAACATACGCAATAAATGCTCATTATCACGAAATATTGAAAGGTTATGTGACGACACGGTTGGCGTGTAAGGTGTAGTTGCCTACTGAGCCTACGGGTCTTGATAGTATCTTCTTCCTGGGTCATGGATGTTTTAATGCTGCTTTAAATAGTAACTAGCGGAAGAACAATGCAGGCTGAATCTAAAATAAATATAATAAAGTAACGTCAGTTAGGATTGAAACAATAGTACCTACATTACTAGTATACCGTAATCTTAACTAGTATACCAGCCAATTTCCTGCAATTTATCTTAGAAATCCGGTCCGGACCTTTTTTACTATAAATCACAAAACGCAAATCAAATGTACCTACTTACGAAGGAAAGAAAAACATTACTTAACAAGTTTACTATCGCTTACTTTTCCTTCCATTTCCACAGATATAAGTAAACCCATCAGAACCAAATGCGCATACGATATTCCGCCCTTGAAACCGGCTTTAACTGCAGAAACAATACTAAAAATATACACTCATCCTTACCATATCCATAATACCGGACGCGGAGTGTAATTCATTGGTTATTGGCCGTATTTCCCGATATTATTCGGAAATATTTTCGGGTTTTTTCGTTCTATACGCTTCGGACGCTCGTAAAAACGGGGATGAGCCGGGGCCATCGATGCTTCACGGCGATATGAGAGATTCTGCCGTTAGCTTTTCAGTGGCGGGATAAGCGACAGGAGAGAGCGGTTAGCGATTTAACGATAGCAGCTGCGGTTTGCCTTCACAAAAGTAAGGCAGTTCTCACGCTAGACACTCTGTCATCGTGGAACGTCCGGTCGCTATGAAAAGATTTGCGCCGTCGGGCGTGTTTTTAATACAAATCGAAATACTTTAAAATACGTCATTTTCGTTTTTTGCTTTTCATCTCCAGTTGAGGGATATGCCACGCAAGCGCGTGTTGTACTTAATGGTCGAACAGCTGCCGATTAAACAATAAGCTAGCCCTGTAACGGTCATGATCAGCAGATTGTCATTTTGCTTTAAGAAAACGAAGACGGTGCTATTTATGATTACGATTCCTGATTCCTGTCAGCTTAAATATGGCCGAGGCTGTCGCTCTCGATTCGGGCTATCGAGTCACATTCGTAAGTGCCGCACTTTTATGGACGCTGCTTAAATCATCTTTTATAGATGCAAGATGCCTATGATGATAGATTTTGTGAATAGCTATGATGGTTAGAAGTTCCTTCCGCCGTTCACTCATATCTTGCACCAAGACGCAACGCGCTGAGCTCACCGATATTTCCAATTTTTAAAGTTCAGCCTTGTTACGATGGATGAGGCTGAGACGTTGATTGAAAGTCATATGTTTCGGAATTTAATCAGTCGCTAAACCTCCCCCGCCCCACGAGCCAACTCCGACTTTATTACGGGCGACGTGTGACACAGAATCGGATAATGGCGTTTTTGTGACTCCGGAAAGAAAAAGCTTTCGGGAAATCTAGGAGATTTTTTAGCATTTTCATGTGGAATGACGAAAATTGAGTTTTTATCCGATTTCGTCATAAAGTGTGTTTTTAATCAACATCATGACAATAACGATACTTAGATAAGTTTTTAATTAAAAAAAAATTCATTAGACTTGAAAAAAAAACCACATGTATATCTTTTTGATACACGTTTGTAAGTATTGATGACATTTTGATAATGATCCCCAAGAACAATTTTTAGTAATGGCACTAAATAAAACACGACAGAACGTTATCTCTTGTTATTGTCACAATAGCCGCCGGAGATCGATATTTTACTGGTCGTTTGAGTAAAATGCACACAACACTCTTGGTCGTGCCCACGTAGCACACCAGGCTGCAAAAGATTGAGCTTATACAGCCCCTTTATGACTTATTTCAGCTGTGTAAGGACTGTAAAAGGACTGTGTAATTTATACAGTATGCTACTCGGAGTGGGACGTGGCGACGCGACCAACCGCCACTGGATACGAACACGGTGTTAGAACAAAAGCAGAAGACGGGGCTGAGCACCAAGGTGCTCGCTGGCGCAAAGGCTGTTTTCGCATGCGCATAGTGATCATGTCTTGCTATCAGCCATTCATGTATTGGACATCTATGTAAATAAAAAAATTACATCTATGTAAAGGGCCTTTATACCAGGTGATCAATCCAAATGAATCAGTATGGCGAAGTCACAAACTATAAGACATAGGGAAATATGTTCTTAAGAACCATGGCGTCGATTTTATATTTAATAGAAACTACATTATTATTATCTTATAAATCTTATACATAATTTCATACACAACTCGGTTAAAATCGCTGTAAAGAATGTTACAATACGAGGTGTGTATTTCCACTCAAATTATCGCCAGGTTGTTTTATGTCGGGGCAAACAAGCAAACGGATCATGTGATAGAAAGATATTACAGTCGCCCATATAGCCACCGGCAACACCAGAGGAGTCACAAGTGCGTTGCCGTCCTTTCAAGTGGTTCGGGTTGTAGGTATTACAGTGCATCTCTAGTCGAAAGGTTAAGACGTTGGACCGGTAATCTAAAGATACCGGGTTCGAGTCCAGGTGTGGACCACGTATGAGCGCAATTTAAATTTTCATTGCAAGTTGATCTTTGTATCAAAAAAATGTGGTTTTAACTTACCCACATAAAAACATGTAAAAATATAGGTAAATACAAAATTTTAACTAGACAATTAGCGACACACAGCTAGGTAATCCAAGCGTACGTGCCCCGATATGTCCCAAATAAGCCGGATTTCGTACCGTCGAATAAGCGAAAATAATTCGTTTATCCCCAGCAAAATTACCTATCCGTCCAAGAAATTAGCTTCCCATACAAGTCGATGTTTCTTAGTGAGTAGGTACGTTAACTTGGAAAATTAGTTTCGTGAAACAACGGTGGTACGTGACCGATATGTTGTGCCGGTGTATGTTCTCAAGTAAATTTTGTTGGAGTATTTGGCTTAAAAGCAGCTGTTTATGCTGGAACGTGGGTAAGTTTGACCAAGTATGGAACATGTTGCACTTGTTTTGAGTTAGAAGGAAGAAATATAGCCTTATTTGATGTTAACGTAATAACGGAGCTTAAATAGTATTTGCCATAAACTATTACTACTATTGGCTCTGTGAGCTCTAGAAATCACGAATTCATTTCGAAATGGTTGTTTTTAGGGTTCCGTAGTCAACTAGGAACCCTAATAGTTTCGCTATGTCCGTCTGTCCGCCTGTCCGTCCGCGGCTTAGCTCCGTGATTAGTACTAGAAAGCTGAAATTTGGTATGAGTATGTGTATGTACGAGTATCACGCCGATAAAATGATAAAAAAAAACTAAAAAAAAAAACCTTTTTTCGGGTAACTCTCGTACACCTAAAGTGAGGGTGATTTTATTTTTCGTTCCAACACTAGTGTGTGAGGTGTCTAAGTGCCGCGCGGTGTCCTTATACTTCGAACGATACACATATTAGTTAAGTGCCATACTGCATTAAAACATTCCGCTCAATCTGGCACGTTTAATCGATAGCTTCCAGAAGGTAATAGGTAATTACAGTTACTAAGTTCGCCTTTGTACCTATATGTTAATTGTAATAGATGTATTTTTTAACTGTTTTTGTGTACAATAAAGCGTTTACTTACTTACTTACTTACTTACTTTGGCGTTTACGACCTTTTTATGGAGCTTGAAATCTTTCTCGTAATTTTAAACAGCGGTTTTCAGCCCGTCTATTGTGAAGGATGGGCAACTACGGAACCCTACACTGAGCGTGGCCCGACATGCTCTTGGCCGGTTTTTTTTTTTTTTTCCAGAGGTACCGAGTTTGATTCCCGGTCTCATCCACCAGGTTGCGCATTTCACCTTTTCTTTGATCTTTGTATTACATGGTTTATACATTTATATTATAGATAATTTGACAAAATACAACGAAGCTAAGCTAATTGCAAAGGTATTATTTGAATGTATTTCATATTTATTTTACATACCTACATTATTTTAAACCCGTCACCAAAACATTATTTGCTTGTTGTTGTGGTTACTTAATCGCAAATCTCTTTGTATTATCAGGATACTGAAAAAACGTTCTCAGAAGTCTCCAGTGAGAAATAGTGAGAATCTATCACTGAGAATTTATTCTGTTTTGAAGTCGGTTTGACGTGCATTGACCTGTACAAGTACGTTACATGTCAATCCTGAAGATATTACACTTGAAAATATGTATATTTGCGGCTATGGTTTTTTTTATGGGCGGTACACAAACATTTGACCTCGAATGTACCGGATGCTAAGTAACGGTGAGGCCTAAAATTAAGCATGCTTGTCTAAATTCACTCCCGACTTGAAGAGATCTAAGTTATATTTTTCAGGGAAAAGGAAAGATAGTTCCACTCCTTTGCTGTCCTGATAAGTAGACGCGTTTTGTACGAATCAATGGTATATTAACAAAATAAGGGTGGAACCCATTCATTTCAACTATTACTGGAACACGAGTAAATAGCTGAATATCCATAAAAGGAAATAGAACACTTTTCGCCCGATTACGATAAAGCAAAAAATAAGCTTACGTCTTTATATTCCTCGTGCAAATGTCTACCTTTCCCCACTCATGTTCCCTATTAGGTACCGCAGCCAAAAATCCAACGCTACCAAGTTGTAAAATTCAAAGTTATACAGCCCTCCCGGGGGCGCCACTATCAAGCCGGTACGTGCGCGGAGCTTTTGTTACGAACTGCTCCTATGCGACTGCTGTGTAATGAGTTATAACGCGCTCCTGTAAAGCTATTATATGACTTGTTCGTGTTCGAGTGTATTTGAGTTAGTTATATACAATATACTTTTACGTCACCCTAGGCCGTAAACGGGATTTTCTGCAAATATTATTATGATAATTATATTAGGGATATTACTCTTCCTGGCCGCGGCAAGACTTAAAACTTAAGCCAAACCACGAGCGGTAATTCGTTAAGCCGCAGATCGCATATTTATGGTCCTCACCTTCGGTTCGGCCACAAATACCTGCGATGTGGGACATTCACGAATTCACCGGCCTAGGTAAGGTAGGTATGTAATGTACTGTTTTTCTCACGGTCAAAACTAGGGCTTGCCGGAAATGCCCGGTATTATCATACTAAAATTTCTCGGTTCTGCAAGCCCTAGTCAAAACTGACTTACTACCGTGAAGCAATTCATGCTAGTAGCAAACGGCGCGCTCCACGTTATTTGCCCCGCTTTCCACTTTTCTTTTAGTCATTCGTTATGATTTGAAGATCAAAAGATATAACAGATTGAACTTTCCGTAGTCGCAGTAAGTTCATAATTTTGGCCAAAAATGTCTGTACACAAATTTCATAATAAGCAGCGCAAAAATCGAAATGGTTCAACACAGAACTTTTTTTCCATTCCATTCTCATAATTTCGTAGATTGGATAACTTTTGGAGGAGGAAATAAACGTGAACGATTTTCAGTCGTATTTTTTTTTCATCCGTCCACAGAAACGCAGTGTGTTAAATCTCCTGATTTACCAGCCTCTTAACGGTGCAGAAAACTGCATGTACATTATTTCCTTCGTCTTGCCTGGGGGAATATTTCGTACGTCTCTGTTTTAAAGATATCTTTATACCACTTGTCTTGGTTAGCTGTTCTGTGGGTTGAGCTCACCATGTCTGCAGTATTCCCCTAAGGGCCTTATCACACTTGCGATTTGCGAGCGTATTTTCTATACAAATAAGCAACGCGGCGAACACGCTGCGCGATCGCCTTCATACAAAATACGCTCGCAAATCGCAAGTGTGATAAGGCCCTTACGCTGCAATATGCGGTTTTCGAAGCATGTTCTCGGGTTTTGCGTAAAGCATTTTTGCGCATTCACGGTTTCTTTTATTACTTTAAAATGTGGAACTAGAATTAAAACGTTCCTTTGAAGTTTTCTGTGAGATAGTAATTTTTTAAATAGTATTCGTATATCAACTGGGTTGGAAACAGATGGTGTAGGATTAAATATGATTTACAGCCTGGTGACAGACAGACAGACGGACGAACAGTGGAGTCTTACTAATGGGGTCCCGTTTTTTTACCCTTTGGGTACTAATACAAATTTAGGCGGGAATTAATGAATGATCTCAAACAGTTATAGAAAAACCTTTTTATAATTGTATGTAGTATGCGTGAGTGAGTTTTCTCATCAATGCTTTATTTTGTCAAACTCTCCGAGGTAGTGTAGTTGCCTACGGAGCTGCAAGGTAGTAATCCTAGGTTCGAATCCCGGAAAGGGCACACTTTTGTGATCAGCTCAAATACTTGTTCCTGTATTGTATAGGTAATTAAGTATATCGGCGTTCTTACTGGGACAATTTGTCTGATATTGTCTGAGTCTGATATGCTTTACATTTTATAGGAACCATTAATGTTATAAGATGAACAGCTGACCCAAAAAAGTAAGGATCAGATAAATCTATTTTCCAGTAATAAGTTGAAACCTTTCAAGATAACATCGCCAAATACATGCCATGCCAGCGTAAATAGTAAATCAGAGAGGCTTGCAAAGAAAATAAGATCTCTTTTGAAAAATAAAATAATGCTCGTAATGGTCGTATGAATGGACCAACATCAATTTCGAAGGCATTTGAGGATTCTGGATTTTAGGTGTCCGAATTTAATAAATATTAAGGGACAATCTTACACAAATCGACCTAGTCCCAAACTAAGCAAAGCTTGTACTATGGGTACTAGACGACGATATACATAATATATAAATACATATATAGATAACATCCATGACCCAAGAACAAATACTTGCACAAATATTTGCCCCGGCCGGGATTCGAACACGGGACCGCCGACTCAGTAGGCAGGTGTCTACAAACCGCGTCGTCGAAAATAAACCTTATATTAGGGTATGTAGATTTCAATTTATTACGGTCTGGAATATACTTTTAATGTGGATTGGAGCTCTAAGTAGTAACATAGCTATTTCATGCTTTTATTGTGTGCAGTTGAAAATAAGTTGAAAAAACTAATTTTCCGCGTGAAATTTGTCAATTTCGAGTAGTTTTTGAAACAAAAATTATCAGCGAAAAATTCAAACTGTAGGTTTGAAATATATACCAATAAATCTCAATAGGCCTGTGCTAGGTAGTAACATCAATAATATGCTAAGAAACACGTTTGATCATAGATAATAAATCTCTAAAACAATCAGCATTAAAAAAGGAATAGGGCCTCTTCAGTAAGATACACGTATCACATGTACCTAATACACATTTCGCGGAGAACACTAAACCTAATTTGATACGAATTTCCTCTCGGCCTATTTTTCGGGGACTTGTTTCACGATTCTTATAATAGCAGTTTCGTGTGTCGGTCCTTTTCTGTTCGTGATTATTGTTTTGAAAGGAATCTGGTGGAGGATTACTTAGAATTCAATTTACGCTGGCACAGAAGACACGGGGTGTCAAGAAATTATTACATTTACTGTAGTATTACATAGTGCACAGGATTGCCCGGTTGAAGTGGCAATGGGCAGGCTATGTAGCCCGAAGAATGGGGCAGCAAAGTCCTAGAGTGGCGACCACGTATAGGAAAGCGCAGCGTGGGTTGGCGCCCGACTAGATGGACGGATGACCTCGTGAGGGTAGCGGGGAATCATTGGATGCGATTTGCACAGGCTCGCACTTCGTGGCGAGTCATGGGGGAGGCCTATGTTCAGCAGTGGACGTCTGTGGCTGATAGATAGACTGTAGTATTGATTTCATCGTTAATACGTTTTTATCATATATAGTATTTTTGGACCAACAATTGAGCCCAGACACGATGAGACAAGTTGCATTGTTTTAGTAAAAGTTCCCTTGATCATTATCAGCTCCATGTCATATTATTAAATAAATATTATGGGACAATCATACACAAATCGACCTAGTCCTAAACTAAACAAAGCTTGTACTACGAGTACTAGAGGACGATATACATAATATATTAAATACATATATAGATAACATTAACATCCATGACCCAAGAACAAATATTCATCACACGAATATTTGCCCCGGCCGGGATCCGAACCCGGGACCGCCGGCTCAGTAGGCAGGTGTCTGCAAACTGCGCCAACCGCGTCGTCGTATTGTATTGTCATTTTGTTTACATATGCATGAAAAACTTCGCCTCAATTGGAAACTAGAAAGATTTGGTTACAGACAGACAGACACTAGTACCTCTAGCACAACTGTGACACGTGACTCTTTGTCACTTGAAATGTACTACCTATCTCTTTCTGTACAGTACTGTCAGAGAGTGAGGGTGATATTATGTCACGCGACAAGATTCGCGAAGCGTAGTTGAGCTAGACGGACAGGACAATTGAACTACATTAAAGCTTATAAAAAATATATCGGCCAAGTGCGAGTGGGACTCGCGCACGAAGGGTTCCGTACCATTATCTGTAAGGTTGTTGTATGGGAGCCCCCTTAAATATTTATTTTATTTTATTTTTAGTATTTGTTGTTATAGCGGCAATAGCAATACATCATCTGTGAAAATTTCAACTGTCTAGCTATCACCGTTCTTGAGATACAACCCTGTGACAGATGGACGGACGGACAGCGAAATCTCAGTAACAGGGTCCCGTTTTTACCCTTTGGGCACGGAACCCTAAAAATCATTTACTGTAAACTTACAAACAATTTAATTATTCTCTACTTTATACACAATATAAATTATAAATTTATTTTATACACAATATAAATTATAAATTTTCTCTTAATACATTTACTAACCGAAACACATAAAATGTTTAACAATTCCAATTATTCACCAAATTAAAATCCACCATCCAGATAATATTGATTGAAAAAATTAAATTGGATATTGAGCTCACTAGCTATTAATAATTACACTCATTATAAAGTTTTACGCCGCGTATTTACACTTGGTCATTAAAGCTTTAGGGATGTCACCTACGCACTTTGTGGAGTATTTGAACTCGAAATGTAACTGTTACATTTTAAGTAAAAAAGTTTGACATTTGCATTGCTACTTTACTCAGATGAGCTAGTAAAACTAGCAGTGAATTCGCTTGTTGTGGACGAGGAACAGTGTCATCGTTGTATTGAAGCAAGTTACAAAACGACAATATTCTTAATGTAATAATAAAACACGTGCTATAGTTGTGCCAGAAGTCAGAATACCTAAATAAGCAAGATATAAAAACAAATAATATAAGTAAACCGGCCAAGAGCATGTCGGGCCACGCTCAGTGTAGGGTTCCGTAGTTGCTCATCCTTCTCAATAGACTTAAGTTACGAGCAAGATTTCAAGCTCTATAAAAAGGTCGTAAACGCCAAAGTAGCTGTAGTTACTTATTACCTTCTGGAAGTCAACTTACGTCCTTTTAAGAAAATTATGAAATTTTGCGATAACTCAAAAACGGCTTAACCGATTTTGTTCAGTATAGTTTTCATTGTAAGTACTTATAAGGCCTCATGTTCATGAATCTTTCATAATTTTTTGACTCGTGGTTGAAAAGTTAGAGGGGGGGACACTATTTTTTTTATTTTCGAAGCGAATATTTACGAAACTGCTGACTTTATAAAAAAAAATGTTTGGAGACCCCTATTATTTTTAAAAGACCTATTCAATGATACCCCACACACTAGTGTTGGAACGAAAAAAAAAATTCACCCCCACTTTAGGTGTTCGAGAAGTACCCCAAAAAAAATCGTTTTTTAGTTTTTATTTTACCGTTTTGTCGGCGTGATACATACACATACTCATGCCAAATTTCAGCTTTCTAGTACTAATGATCACGGAGCTAAGCCGCGGACGGACAGACGGAAAGACGGACATGGCGAAACTATAAGGGTTCCTAGTTGACTACGGAACCCTAAAAAGTGTGATTTGACCTACCTAATAATTATCGCAAGAGTCTACACTAAAATACGCCGAAGGGTCAGGAACATCTATATGGGTAGTTTACCTTGACCTTTATATTGACAAAAAATCTGAGGTTCCTCGATAAAGTTAGAAAAAAAAAAAAAACGATCTAGCCAAAGAATATATGTGCGTTATTGCGCACATAGCCTAGTTAAGAGTCAAAATAGTTTACTTAATGTTTAAAAAATACAGTCACAGTATATTTGATATAAGATTATTAGGCCCTTTTTGTATGTCTATTTATTTGGCACTTAAATGTTCTAATTGTATCTGTATTTACTAAAGTAATATATGCGACTCCGATACGTTCCTAACAATTACGGCCGCTCTAATAAATACCCGTTACTTGGTACTCGGTACTCATTAATTGTGAGTATTTACGCCTTTTTATTCGGAATAAATGCCTCTTTGTGACTGCCACTGCGGCTAATTATAGGCACTGTATTATGACCTGTATAGACAAAAGGACGTAACTACAATCCTGTTTGTATTAAATAGTTTCCTTTTGCAATCTAGCTGTGGAGGTCCATTTTTGGACAGTGCAGAATTTAAGCAATTGGAAGGTTATCATTAAGAATTGTACATCAAAATGCGGTGGAATTCAGACAAGGGGTGATTATTGGACGTGGGAATGCAGGAAAAGTATTTTTAATAAATGCTTTCTTCTGCAGAACACTTAAATAATTTCAAGCGTAAACTACCCAATAAACACGAGAGCAGAAATAGCGGTTGCACGCTCGCCTCTGATTTACATTATAAGGACCTAATCAAAGCAAGCAAAAGATTAAAACAATACTCTCGTGATATTTAAAAACTGAGATATGACTTCTTGAAAAAAGCATCGCCTCTCTCTTATAAAAACTTCTTAACATTAAGAAATTAGTATTGGAATTCTTAATTTGATATTAATGTACCTCATAAAGTATCGTCAACTTCTTTTCTGGTGTTGAAATCTTTACCTGAAAAGAAAACATCTCCATATAATAACAGAAGATAAACTAAATTACAGTGTTAAAAAGAATGTTATTCGAGCTAACTAGACGTAGTGAAGAATAGTTTTTAGATGTAGTGAAAAATAGTTTTCAATAGTATTTTGTTGGAAAATTTAGTTTGAGCCTGTTTTCCTTTTCAAATTTGGTGAAGAGTTGAGATGAAAATATTAATACGAGCTTATCGGATAAAATACGATGGAAACTATTATTCTCTACATCTGTAACTAGATGATACATCATGCCAATATATTTGAATAAGATTAGTAAATTAAATGGGTCTATAGACAATAATAGGATCGGCTATATATACACAAAGTGTGCATGTATTTGTGTATGTGCGTGTCATTAACATATTTTTCTGAATAATTATTTTACACGGCGTAGTCGGTAGGATGCTAATTCAAAATAAGCACAGTATTGGGGCTAACATTTATTAGATATTAGCCTAATTTACTAAAGATACTATTGTTAGAATACCTAAACAATTATACTATAATATCAAAATAACTATGCACCTACAAAAATAACACAAACTGCGACAATAATCCCTAAAATGAACTCGAGTTACGACCTTTCGTCTAAAAAGGCGTTATTTTTCTTAATAACTGCCAACCACACTAAACCTCTAATACTTATACACTCCCATACAATCCGTAGCTCCAAATATGTTGGTCTCATTTCCTATACCGCCCAATATATCGTGGACTCTCGGTCTCATGGTGTACCGTATTGTTTAGAGCTCTTCTTACTCTGGGGGATGAGAAGAAAAAACATTGTAAGAGAAAACTAGAGTGTTTATGAGTGGGAATGTAACAGCTGCGACCCCAAAATAGGTATAAATGAATAAGAAGACAGGTACTCAGCGAATTAGTTTATTGTATTAACATAGGGAAGGAATTGCATTACGTGTGAGAAGGAAGATTACATATAGTCGAGAAGTTTTGTAGGTTTGCTTGAAGCAAAAATGTTCTGATGTTTTCTTCGGTCTCCGCGACTGCTACATATTTCAATAAAACGATTTAAATGGATATATCGCGTATATTAATTATTCGTCAGGGAGGCTCAAATAATTAATACACGCTACATAATCCGCTTACATCGTTTTATTGAAAAATGTTCTGAGTTTTAAGAATATAACTTTATTATATTAAAATGGGTTTTGTATCAAGTCTTTACAGCTTAGCACTTTTAGGGCACATTTAGGAGAATTTTAGCACAATTTAAGCAATTGATATAAATTTAAAAATACTCTGCGTAATCTGGCAGAAGATACCGGGAATTCAACCTGGTACCTCTTGATTGGGTTGGATTCCTGGCGTCTATCACCAGAGTACCCTTAAATTAGTTCTTTGTTGTTGTCCTAAGGCACCCCGGAGGTGCAGAGGGGCTTCATAACCTCGTGTCTCGCCTTTCTATCCTCAGCAACATTTCTGGCCTCGCTCCAGCTCAGTCCGACGGCTCAGAGCTCGCTCTCAACGGTGCGCCGCCATGAGTGTACAGGTCCACACCTCCTCGACTCATACGTGTGCTAACTCGGGGCACGTTCTAGGGATAGGATATCGATAAAAAAGATGTCGATATAATTAAATTAATATATGTGCTATTGAACATTCTCGATTACTATAAGAGGTTCGATGTCATATCTGATCTGATATATGTCATTTCAATCAAAATGACAATTTACGTATATTATGAAAATTATTTAAAAATAAACATGTAAATACACGTTTTAATATGTTTTTTTTTTATTTGGAAAATTTGGAGAAATAGGTACCTAATATTTATTTATGTCGATGACATTTAGATGTTGACAGTAACATCGATATAAATTTTTTGGTCGATAAAATATTTTGCTACGTCACTTTCGTATAGGTGCCCCGAGTTATCCCAGGTATACTCCTCGCCGAATAGTGTGGCCAATCCATCTCCATTTTCGTGACGCGAGAGTGTGAGTTCTGAAGTATTTGATTAGTGTACAAATGGATCAATAAAAATAAGGTGTTTCCACATTATAATTATAATTAAAACTATTACAATTTGAGCTATTTACTTTGTTCCTTTAACATAAAAAAATCTTGTCATAGACATTTCAACATAATAAATTAATGAAATAAGTAATCGGACATTTTGTAAGTAGTCGGACAGTATGCAAAAGTCGGAACATTCTTGACTCATTGTCATAGACTTTTCTCAACATTATGAAACAGAATTTTAAGTATAATGCTTCATTAACCAACTTCTCGGATAAAACGTGCCCACCACCGTCAATTAAACAGTCGTGAATGTGCGTCGGCCGCGATTGCGACTGTTTTAGTGTTAATAAAGTCGTATAAGAGCGGCGCAAGTAGCTTGAACACTTGTAAACGTTTTATAGTAGCTGCAGTTACATAATTGAAACTTTGAGCGTTGCTTGATTTGATTTAACAAAGAGTTTGTCGTTAAAAATCCTTGCAGTGTACCTTGACAAACTTCTTAAAATGGCTCATTTTTTTCACTCATTTTAGTACTTATGAATAAAATTTAGAGCTTTAGCATACTGGGTACAATATGGCGCCTCGTGCCAAAATCGCAATGAACTCGCTGCGCGCTCACCTCGCTTTCAAATCGCCCGCTAATCGCTTAAGGTTCATATACTTCAAATTCTAATGTGTCCGATGTAAAGATGTAAAAAACGAAACCGGAAAGTGGTCAACTTACATTTCAAAAGAATCATTAAAACACGAAAACCCAAAATACATCATGTAAAAATTGGCATAACGTCTTCAAAATACAAAATACAAATAGTGTATTTGTTCAACACGGGTAAACAATTGTACATAGGCACAGATCTTATAAAATAAAAGCTACATCACCATGTTGGGCCGCAAGGCATACAAATTTTAGCTATAATAGACTGTTTCACCGGGGCGTACAGACAGCATCAATTGCAGTCAGACAAAAAATCACTAACTGAATAATATGCTTTGTCCACTAAAAATTTAAACAATTTGGCTTTTCAATGTAGTTATATCCTCTATACTACTTATATGACTTGGAACATTGTTATACATTTTTGGAGCCATACCAAGTACACTTTTTCTGTATAATGCTGTTTTGGAAGGCATGAAACTTATTTTATTCCTAAGACGTATACTCCTATACTGTTTAAACAATTGCAAATTTCTTTTAACAAACATTACTGTTTAAAAAATATAAGGACAAGGAAGAGTTAGTATGCTTAATTTTATAAAGTATAGCTTACATGAATCTTGTTGCTTAAGTCCACATAGTGATCTGATGCACCTTCTATGTGCTTTAAATGCAACATCTCTTTCAACGGAGTTAGCCCAGAATATGATGCCATATCTTAGCGTCGACGTTACATTAGGCTTGATAGGCCGTTAAAACTATCGGTTGGTCCACAACTTTTCTTAAATTATATAGGACATATGAAAATTATTCAATTTCTTACATATATTGTCAACTTGATTCCTCCATGTCAACCTATGATCTACGCTTATTCCTAAAAATTTTGTCACATCTGTTTCTTCGTGACGACGTGTCACATTATTTCGTTATATCATTATTTCATTACTCCGTTAGCTAACTATTATATAATTTTATTCCATTATGAATTAAACTGAAGTATTCAACAACACACACACAATTTCTTTTTTTTCTCATATTTCAATAAAATTTGGTGAGTTGGTAAAGTTGCTTCTTCTGACCATGGTAAGCCCAATTTCACGATATGTCCTACAAACTTCTTTCTATTGAGTTACACAAAATTTACTACAGAAATTGGCCAATGGGCCAATTTTTATTATGTTGTCGAGTTATTTCTTTTTAATTTCGGGCTACTCATTTTGTACAAAATTTTAGTACAAAATATGAAATTTTGTTAAAAAAAAATCCATTCATTTTTTGTAACTCAATGGGAAATTTTGTAGGACATATCGTGAAATTGGGCTTAACTGGTTCAGAATAAGCAACTTTACCAACTCACCAAATTTTATTGAAATCTGAGAAAAAAACAATATCGACAACAAAATAAAAATTTGCCCTAATATGATTATGTATGCCTAACTAGAAATATCGTTGTTGTATCTACGTCATGTCTTTACGTCACGACGTGAATTTCCATCTTACGTTGACGACATAGGTATGTATTTGTAACGTGAATTCAGTTTCGTTCCCAAGTGGATTATATTAGAACAAAAGCTTTAAACATAATGTCTGTGGTGTGTACATTCTATAACTTATTGTGTATCAAACATAGATTTCCTTGTCCTTACGACAACTTCATCACCTTATCCCAACGTAAGCAAAGCTGTCTTCATAAACCGTTCCTTACCTAACTCATGCATTGTAAGGCACAAATTATGCAAGAAAGTTTTGTTTTTTCTCCCCGACCCGTTGTAATAAATTAACAACTTTATTGGTAGCTCTTTGTGGAAGGGTTCCGCTGTACATTTTGCGAGAACTTGAGACTTGCTTGATATTTATGAGTTATTTTTGCATTTAAATAAATAGTAGCTTTCAAAGTTTGTTTATTCATTAACATGTTAATGTGTATCTTGGAGTGAAGTCAGTGCCAAGATATACCTAGAATATAATCTCAATTATTCATTTATTTAATGAGGGAGAAGAACTTTTGGTAAAAAAATCGCTCGCGGGGAAAACTAAACACAAAATCTTACTTTTTGCTTTACTGTACGCTATCAATTTGGAGAAGCTTAAGCTATCCGTGTATCAAAAAGAGTAGAAATCCATCCTGCCATTTTGAACTGCTGATGCAGCAAAGTTACAAAATTAAAATAGTTTTTATTCTCAAACTTCCAAATAGCATATTTTAGTGCATCTTTTGTAAGCAATTTTCAATTAATGACGATCCCTCGGGGTTTTTGATGCATATATGAATCGACACTAGACCGATAGATGCATCGAAAACCCCTGAGTAATTTTACAGTGTGTAAGTATGTATATAAATTTATCATAGAAACCAAAGATAAGTGTATCGTAACTCACATAATAGCTGACCGCTTCCATTAAACACATTGTTCACCGTTCCCTACGAATAGGTCAAACGCATAACCTACTTTATACAGGCTATCCGCGTAAAAGCTCACCCCTATCCTATTTACAGGCCCAGGATCCGGGCCAAGGTCGCTAAGTAGCTTTCATGACCTAATGAAAGCTCTTAACGAACAAAGCTCGGATGTTGAAGACACCTGCTTGGGCCGAGTTCAAAAACACTCATTTTGTAACTTCTAAAAGGGTGATTTTATTTTGTTTAGAAAAGTTATCTTTTTCGTTTTATTAACGTTCCTGGTATTGCTGACTTCTTACTAATCTTTTTGGTATGAAAGTTTTCTTCGGTAGCAGTGACTGTCACACATGTAAATAAAATCAATTTAAAGGGTATATTAATTATTTGAGCCTCACTGATGGTTCGGTAGCTTTACAGACTTTATTACTGTTTGTTTTTCTCAGTCACCTTTGAAAACGGTATCTGTAAAGCTACCGAAACGTCAGGAAGGCTCAAATAATTAATATACGCGATATAATCCCTTTAAATTGTTTTATTGAGATATGAAAGTTTGTCATGATATTGAGATGGTTGGAACTTAAAAACCAAGCGTATTTGAATTAACTTAACGCGGCACATAAATAGCATAGAATATCATGAATATCACAGACATATGTCATTAGACATGACGAATTTAGTCCCAATTGTCCTCTATAACGCTGACGTTCACTGTCAAAACCGCTAAACGGCATAGCATTACTTTACTCATTTCAAAAAACAACATTAGCTAATAATTCCTTAAATGACTTTAATATACAACTTTTATATGCCAAATTCGAAATATTTTATCATACTTGCCATCAAAAAACTTCTATTCAAACATTAAGAAACCGAAAGTCTTGATTCTCTGCCAATGTGACGCAACGAACGCTCTTATCCCTTATAGCGTTTTATTATGACTAAGTCAAATACTCGATGCGTCAACTTATGAATGTAATGTCTGTTATGACTTGTTGTAAGGTTAGTTGCTTTCGCAACGATTGGTGTTGTTGTATGATTTTATAGAGGTTTCTTTATTAACTAAAAGCTGCCTGCAACTTTGTCTACATTTTTTTTTTACCACATTCGTGTAAAAAGTATCCTATAACCATTTTTGGATGTCCAGCTATCCCTGTACGAAAATTGGTTGAAATCCGTCCAGCCACTTCGGCGTGATCTTATCTTATCTTATTAAAGGGGTCCTTACGGATACACTTCGACCCAATGGGATCTTTTGTGTAGTTATTACTATAAATATATACTTAAATACTTAAACATATAACAACCATGACCCAAGCACAAATATTCGAGTTCATCACACAAATATTTGCCCTGGCCGGGATTCGAACCCGATTTAATTCGTATCGCGTTCTTAATCGTGGTGGAGCTCAAGCAATTGTTCGCATTTTACACAAATAACCAATAAAATATAGTTCGCAGGCGGCTTTAGCGAATATCAAAGAAACCTGTTGTGTTCTATTCTTTGGATTTGGTTTTTAATAAAGACGAATCCGAGAATGATCGGTCGCACAATAATTGTACTCTCTTCGACTCTTAATCGTACATTAACGCTAATTATCCTCGTAATTTAATGAAAGGTCAAACTGCGTAGAACTATACCGTGTTAAAATATTCCCTTATCCTTGAACGGGACACTTTGTGTCCCTCGTAAAAACAATTCCGGCATAAAACATGATGGCTCACAAATCCCGCGGATGATAGAGTACAACCATTACTTTATTTTACTATCAGTCATTGTCACAAAGCGCTTCACTAAGACGTAAATAGGTCGCCTTTTGTAAAGAGACGACGGTAGTTCTGAGGTATAAGCGACAAGCGATTTTTGGTATCTTTACTTAAACTTCCATTTGCAAATAATACATATTAGAGAAACACTCTTTGCCCGACTCCGGGCTGCATCTTGCACTACGACTGAGGCTCTGCACCTCTAGCATAAATATCATATTACGACTATTTCTCGCCCAAGATAATTGACCGTCTTTTTCTGTGCAGTAATTTGAGAGAGTGACGGGTAGCACAATGCCGCGCCGCAATAGTCGCAAAGCATAGTTATGCGAGACGGGCTGTTTACACTTGATTAGTGATTGGTGCGAGTTCATACATTGACTGCTAAACGCAAGTAGAAATTTTATGAAGTCGCACTAATCACTAATCAACATGTAAACAGGCCTTAAGAGGGGCCATTGTGTTCTTTTACAAACACTTCAACATTTAGATATACCGGTAGAAAACTTGAAACTACTTGGAACAAAACAGCTAGGATTTGATCGAATCTTAATCTAATCAATACTTCCAATGAATTCCATTAGATGATAAAAAAACGAACATACGTAAATTAAAAAAATGAAACAGATTCCTATAACTCCATTTCAAAAAAGTCTCATATTAAAAAAGCGCAGGTTACATAAGTAACAACGTAGAAAATCATACGTAAATGAACATCACAGCAAATCTGTTACAATAGTTGTACTGTCAATGTAAGCTATTCCGTAACGTTTTGAAATTTTTTATAGTAATTAGACAAAATCATTTTTCGGTTCCCTGGTTAATGAAACGGGTACTTATAATTTATACCACTGGAAAACTGGAGTTTTTTTTTATTTCGAAAACAAAATAACAGATTACAGTAAAATTATTAGCAGTTACCAGATTTCCGTCACGGGTTTCCGCTCACAACTTGCACCACACCGTAGTGTCCACGGAAAACTTAACACAAAAAATAATGAAAAAACATTCGTAAGCGTAACGGTCCCGTAACGTGCCCTTTGAGCTGACATTATGTAATGGAAAGTTCAGCTTTTGTGCCTTTGTAGCTACGTAATTAGTATTTACCAGAACTATTTACTTAAGTTGCTAGTTGACAAACGGACGGGAGGCTGACAGGACAGAATGATAGTAATAGTGTTTTTGTATTTAATATTTATAAGTTGTACGAATCGGTGCGAAAAGAAATCACTGATGGGATCTTTTTGAAACTGGTGGGTGCAACATTTTACTAGCTCACCCTCTGTCAGACTCAACTAAACTAGTTTATAAACTAGTTAAAGTGGGCATAAATAGACGCTAATGTACATATTAGTTTAGATTTAAGACTTATGTACTCGTAACACCTACAGAGCGACATCGTCACCTAAGTGACAAAGCTCTTTAAATATAATGTAACGAATTTATTGTAACAAAATATTTCTAAACCCCGTTCAAAAACTGTTTTTAACTACCTCAAAGTTTTGTATTTTTAACCTAGATAAAAAATAGGGGCTTTATAAGTCTGATATGTGTAGCTATATGTTTATTTGTGTGTCTGTTTGTGGCATCATATCTCCGAAACCAATCCCCGTCACGCTTCAAGCTCCTGACTAAGCTCTCCAGTTACCTGATATCATGATAATAATAATAATAATAATAATAAGTATATAAGCCCTAACCACCGGGAGCCTGGGCCCTGCCCCGCTGCCGGCGGCACCCTAGGTTAGGTTTTTTATAATGTATTTATATTTTGTAATTACTTTATTGTATTTTACTTTTTATATAAATGTATTGTTAAAAACCTAGCCTAAGACAAAAGATGAATAAAGGAGATAATAATAAAAATCAGACAACCTCACACAAATCGATCTAGTCCCAAATTAAGCTCAAGAAGGCTTGTGTTACGGGTTCTAGACGACGATATACATACTTATACAGATAAATATATACTTAAATACATAGGAACAACCATGACCCAAGCACAAATATTCGAGTTCGACCGATTTGTGAGCAGGTATAATACCAAATTAAAAAAAAAAACTATCGAGTAAAAAAAATCTTTCGTATATCCGGATGTCCAGATTTCCCGCTGTTCTCACCTACCGACCGATTTGTGGGAAGGTTCAATAGCAAAATTTAAAAGAAATGTTGAGTTAAGGTCTTCGCAACTCAATTCTATGCCAAATATTGAAATTTAAACCCTATATCATATTTACTAGGTTTAATTTCAAAAAATGTACGACGCGTCGTCCACTCGTCGTCCACTACTAATATCATTTTTTGAAATTAAACCTAGTCGCCGTTGAGTTGTTATAATGTGTGAAGACTTTTGTTTGAAGTGTCTTTAGTTTTCTTTTTGAAAATGGCGGATTATTATATGGTTTGAAAACGTACCTAAATAATTACAAATATCAGCTATTTTGAAAGAAAGTCGCATGGTTTACAGATAACAAAGCCACTAATAAAGAAGGAACATTCAAAGTCCCAATTAAGTCCTCTGTCAATTTGTTAACAGGAAGGTTATTGCGAAAGGGCCGAAGGTACGATTCGGACAAAGATCAGTAAGTTTGTTGAACAATAACTTAAAACGTACCTTTTCCTGTCCTAAAAAATGTGTATTTAAAAAAGCGATGACTTTTTGTGATAAAGGTTTGTAAAGGTATTCATTTAAAACGGTTCTCTTTTAGGAATGTTTAACATTTTTATTTGTTTATTAAATACAACCGTAAATACATTATTTGCGTAATACATTGTGTAGCCAGGCCAAGAAAAGTTCAATGTGTAGGTGTTGAGTGGGTATCCTATTTAAAGCAGTGTAATAAATAGGGAATTAGAGTTAACGTAGAGGATTTTATTAGGTACAGACAGATAGACAACGCGTCACATGACACAAAATCAAAGCTTGTAAAAATAGTAACGCATAATAGTATTCTTTTTTTTATTCATAAACTGACTAGCAAGTGACCTAAGTAACACCTAATAAATAAAATAAATAAATATCGGATATTCTCACACAAATCGGTCTAGTCCCACAGTAGCTCTAGTAGGCTTGTGTTATGGGCATGTCGATATACATACTTATATAGATCAATACATACTTAAATACAAATAACATTTATGACCGAGGCACAAATATTCGAGTTCATCACACAAATACTTGCCCTTCCCGGGATTCGAACCCAGGACCGTCCGCTCAGTAGGCGGCTGATTTGCTACTGCGCCAACCGCCTCGTCGTCTGATGGTAAGTGGTGTTAATCAAAGATCACGTAGCTCTCTGCCTATTCACTTTTGCCTCGAAGACCTTGTAATTTTCAGGAAATACAGATGATGTGAGCATTCCATTTCAAGTAAACCGCTTGTACCCTCTTCTGATTTTCCTAAGTGAATGAAATATCCTACCAAAACCCGCAATCGGCTAGTTTACAGGGCAGTTACACGGAGGCCATATACGGCTCGGACATAACAGTTACATGCTTAATGGCGGGTGACGGCGACGTAAAACGTTTAGCTAATCTGAGACGCCATATTGGCAGTTTGCAGGCCAAGGGACGCTACCGCTTTGGGTTTGGTAAACTGACGGTTTCGACATATAAAAACGGGTGCTCACTTTATTCTTTAAGAACCTTAGGCCTTATTAGTTTTCCACAAATGTTATAGCATACCCCAATAGTTTTAAAATTCTAGATAAAAAATTTAAAAACCACCAAGACAAGTAGCCGGTCATCATGAGACCCTCATTCAATGAGTGGTATAGAAAATGCTACTAAAACTAAACATAACTATAAAATTTGGAATTCTGAGCTTCAATATTGAGGATTATTCTTTATTCGGGGCCCATGTGGAAGTTTATTGAGGAGGCCTGTGTCCAGCAGTGGACGTCCTATGGCTGAAATGATGATGATGATGATTCTTTATTTTAGGATTTTTTAGAAATTTTTGACCCCACTAACCACCATGTTAAGAGCATCTTCATTTGGTTAGGTTAGGTTAGGAATAAGGCATGTAGAGATTTTGAGAACTTCCCGTGGGAACCCCAACGTAATTAATGAATGGCCTCCAGAACCTCATCCTTTTTGTACGTCGGTTGATAAAACGATCATAGCTCCAACAAAAAGCGTAAGCAAACACTTTCCGCTAAAAAGGCATATTTTCAGGGGAGACAAATACGCCCGCTCTCCTGGACACGAAGGGCGCTAAATTTTGCAAGCGTTCTCAATCAATATCGGAACCGGTATCGGTATTGAGAACACGCCTCCCTAAATAAGGGTTCGCCCCCGGGACCCGTCGTAAACTGGACCTCGACGTCTCTTAGGACGTAATACGTCATTCTCGCACTCTCAGCTCGGACGAAATACGAGTACGTACATAGTCACAGAGCGGACACTGCCTACTAAAAATTGAATCTTGAATGTCAACGTGTCAACGTGTAAGACGCACAGGGCTGCCTCAAACCCGTTGCAACCACTAGTTGACCACTTTAGTTGAACATAAATAATTATGACATAATGAAATATGAAAATATCACTACCATACAACACAACGGTAGTGGTAATGGTGGTGGTTTTGTGGTCATCGTCATCATCATCACCACCATAATCATAATCATCATCGTGGATCGGCGGTCAGGATCTCGAAAAGCCATGAGGTTCGATTGTTATGGAAACTTGGGAGAGGAATTTGCTTAGCAGTGATGAAAATCAGTAAGCATTCTCAATCAATACTGGAACCGGTATTGGTATTAAAAACATCCCTAAATAAGGGTTCGCCCCCGGGACCCGTCGTAAACTGGACCTCTACATCTCTGAACGTAATACGTCAGTCTCACACTCTGACGTAACCTATAGGTTAAGATCCCACTGCAAAGTGCACTTGTCTGTTTATTTAGGGCCTTATCACACTTGCGGGTTGCGAGCGAGTTGTAGGAAGGCGATTACGCAGCGAGTTCGCCGCTACTGATATTGTATAGAAAACTCGGTCACAACTCGCAAATGTGTAAGGACCTTAAGAGGCCTTATTTCGTTTAAAATGCTGATTGTTTTAGACATTTGTCTCTATGATCAAACATGTTTCTTAACATATTATTGATGTCACAACCTAGAAAAGGGCTATTGGGGTTTATAGGTATATATTTGAAACCTACAGTTTGAATTTTTCAATGATAGTTTTTGTTTCAAAAATTACTCGAAATTTACAAAATTCACGCGGAAAATTAGTTTTTTCAACTTATTTTCGATTGCACGCAATGAAAGCATGAAATAGCTATGTTACTACCTAGAACACGGGGAAAAGTATGTATTCACTTCAAAAAGTTGGTTGAAATTATTTATATATTTGTCACAATATGTAAAAAAAAAAATTTGAAAAGGAATAAGGCCTCTTAACCCTAGTGGCTCAATGAGCTGTAGACCTTGCGAATCTTCAAATTGCTGAAATATGTCATTTTTACGTTTTCAACCCGAACATCTTAGAGATGACGAAAAATTTCGGAAAACTGAATCGAAACCTACTCGCAAAATTTCATGAGAATCGGTTGAGAAATGAGGCCTGAAATAGCCAGAAGTCTGGACAACTAAACTTCTAAATATCCGGACATACGAAAGAAATTTTGGCAAAGCTGAAACAGAGTCGATACGCTTCAAAATGTGCATCACACGGAAGCTTTATACACGGGATTGCAATGCATCAAATATAAAATACCGTATCAACGTATACATATATTTTTTTCCTTGGCGTTGGGATTTTATTAAGAGAAACTGTGTCAGGGCTTTCTGCAAGATTACTTTCAGTGTGTGAGGCTGAAACCTTAAAAAAATGTTAGAATAAATACGATGAGGCTAGTAACTTTTGCTAACGAACTTTTACGAACCTTTGTAAATTTGCGTTTAGGTAATTAAAAAAAAACCGGCCAAGTGCGAGTCGGACTCGCACCGAGGGTTCCGTACAAACACTTACCCGATACAGCCTGGTGACAAACAGACAGACGGACAGACGGGGAGACGGACAGATGGACAGACGGACAGCCGGATGGACGGACAGACAGATAGCGGAGTCTTGGTAATTGGGTCTCGTTTTTTACCTTCTGGGTACGAAACCCTAAAAATACATATATGACGTCTTTTCTTCAGCGACGGGATTATACTACAGGGAAGCTGTGTCGCAGCCTTTCTGCAAGATTACTTTCCGAGTGTGGCTGAAGCCTGGGCTGCGTCGCGGCAGGAAAATGTTGGATTATACGACAACGTAGAATTAAGTGTAGTTCAATTTATTCTATTCATTACTGTACCTACATAACAGAATAGTTTTTGTTTGTTTAAAGAAGCACTATATTATAGTGATATATTTGTTAGTTAGTAGCGCGACCGCCTGTGTTAGTCAGCGTGATTTCATGTCATACGCAAACAAACGCGCGCCGATTTCGTCCGAGCACCTCTAGTTGTGCCCTGGTGCGTAGGCGACTAGAGTGATACGCGGCGCGGTTTTGACACTAGCTTACGATCCAATGTTGACTTGTGTGCCTTAATATTGTGCTTCGTGTAAGAAAACGTGTTTTTTATTGTCACAGGCGGCAAGCGAGCAAACGGGTCGCCTGATGGAAAGCGATTACCGTCGCCCATAGACACATGTAACAACAGAGTCACAAGTGCGTTGCCGGCCTTTCAGGTGGGAGTACGCTCTTTTCTTGAAGGTTTGAAGGTTTTTTTTTTTTAATTCAAAATAGCCATGCATTTAACCTCGATTGCACCTGATGTTAAGTAACAATAAGGCCTAAGATGGAGCAATCTTGGCTGGAAGATGCATATTCACTCTCGACTTGAAGATATCCAAGTTATATTTTTCAGGGAACAGGTGCGCAGGAGAGTTCCAGTCCTTAGCTGTCCTCATAAGGAAAGTAGACGCAAAGCGTTTCGTACGAATCAGTGGTATATCGACAACATAAGGGTGGAATCCAAGTCCGCGCCGAGTATTGTATTGTCTGAACGGAGACGGTGGAATTAATTCATGCAGTCCTATTGCACACTCACCAAAGTGTACCCGGTAGAAAACCGATAAACAGGCGACTTTCCTGCGGTGTTCGAGGTTGTATCGGTCCGGAAATACCGTAAGCGACAATTCATTCCACAATAAAGTCTTGCGAATTGACGACGCGTTTGGCTCGGTTTGTAGACACCTGCCTACTGAGTCGGCGGTCCCGGGTTCGAGTCCCGGCCGGGGCAAATATTTGTGCAAAATATTTGTTCTTGGGTCATGGATGTTATCTATATATGTATTTATATATTATGTATTTCGTCGTCTAGTACCCATAGTACAAGCTTTGCTTAGTTTGGGACTAGGTCGATTTGTGTAAGATTGTCCCTTAATATAAAAAAAAAAAAAAAAAAAAAATTAAGAAATTTCTAGAAAAAACGCACAGTTGTGGATTGCCAACTATCCAAGTGGCGAGGATGAAAGAATTATCGCGTAGAATGATGGCGGAAAGATCCGGTAGGGATAAATCCGAATAATTCCTCGGACAATGTTGAATTGCAATGTAAAATAAAAGTTGGTGAAACAAATTCTGCTCATTTTTAAGAGTAAAATCTATGTTTTAATAACCCGGTATGTTTTGTAATGCAATAGAGATGAACGACCAATGTTGAATTCTACGGGATACTGTAGTTATATGAATATAATTTGCTAAAAAAAAACCGTTTGAAATATTTGATTTCACGCCAATGTTAAGTTTTATTTTTCTAATCCAAAAGAAATTATAATATTGATTTGCTGAATCCTCATAATTTTACAAAACAATAAACAACCATGAAGTTAAACGCCTATTGTATTTTGACCCGCATTTAATTAGACGTTTAATTTTAAACACCGTCTTACAGCAAAACTCTGTTGATCCCTACAAATGTCTCAACGGAACCCTGCAAGCCCTAATTAATGTGTGCGGTGACGTACCCTGTTCTACCCTGATCACCGGATTAGACGAGGAATCAAAACTAACTCGCTCGTTTGGCAGGAGTCTCGCCGAGTCGCCAGAAACACGTACCGACAACAAAATAAAAGGAAATAACTAAAAAAAATGTTTATGAACATTGTCACTGTAGGGATGTGTTTGTTAAAAATATGAACACCCTGATCTTATTTAAAATCATGTTAAATAAGTTATCTAATATACTAATGCTACACGTTTGCCTTTTGTTACTTTACGTCAAGTTATTCGTACTAGAATAAATAAAGGACAAATGACAGCCACAAGTAAAATGATGACTTATGAGACGAGATCTGATATTTTAACCACAGTTATTGATTACAGTTAATATCTTAAATGATTAAGTTACGACAATAATATAGTAAAGTGACACTTTATTGAAAAACTGATATTTCGATTTTACTGAAAAACTGATATTTCGACGACCTACTGAGGCGGCGGTCTTGGGTTCAAATCCCGGCAAGGGTAAATATTTGTGTGATGAACTTGATATATTTGTGAAATGGATGTTATATCTATATTATATGTAGTCCTAGTACAAGCATAGCTCAGTTTGAGACTAGGCAAATTTGTGCACGAATGTTCTTTAATATTTATTTATATATGAAATGAAATGAAATGAAATATTTTATTTCCTAAACAATACGTAAATGTATACAGATGGATCACATTAGTCAAGTCTCAGTAATGTTTGTACCTTATATTAGGCATGCAAAATTCATATTTATTAAGTCAATCGTATGTCAAATGAACGTAGTATAACAATTTAATATCTTTATAATTCAATAATAATAAACACTATACAATTAACTTGCTTAAATTCTTAGTCTAAGTATGGGCTAGAAATTCTTGTACAGAGTAAAAATTTTGCTCACCCAGCCACTTTAGTAGAGCATTAGAGAAATTTCTTTGTGGAAGATCAGCTATATGTGATGGAATCTTATTGTAAATTTGGACTGCCATACCCATTGCATTATTACGATATAGTGCTGAGTTGTTCTTACGTACAATTAGCTTGTTTATCCGATTAGTTCGAGCATGAGGTTTGCTCTGGCCTACGGTCTTAAAGAAGTGCGGTTGTTTTTTCACAAACTGGCAGATCTCAGCAATATAGATGCAGGGTAAGGGAAGAATATTAAGGGTTTTGAACATTGGCCTACATGAATCTCTTTTCCTTAGGTTACAAAGAGCTCGTATACATTTTTTTGAGCTTTAAATGCTCTCTCTAGGGAAACTGAGTTGCCCCATATAATTATGCCATACCGTAGTACGGACGAGATATAGCCATGATAGGCTTGCAGTGCTGTCTGTAAAGATGCAATCTTTCTAATTTTGTAAAGTGCATATACAAATTTATTTATCTTTTTACATATCCGGTCAATGTGGTTCTTCCAATTACAGTTTTCATCCAATGTTATGCCTAAGAATACTGTTGAGTCTATTAATTCTATTCATACTTAGACTTACTTTTTTATATAGATAGTTAACTAGTCATGAACTTATCTAAAATATCTAATGTATAAAAATAAAAAGTAACAAGACGTAAACTGCCACTGAATAAACGTTTTATTACAACTAGTAGTTCTGCGATATATATTGACCTCGCAAGATTGTTTTCAAATTGTTGAAAATTGTAATTTATTACCCCATATCTCCGTAATTAAAATATATATATATATATGATATATGACAAAAAATATGTATACTAAACGAACCCACTAACAAAATTTCGTGAAAATCGCTTGAGAAATGCGGCCTCGAGGTGAAAATAGCCGGAAAGCGGCTGGACATCCAAATATATCCTAACATTCAAATAGGGCATACGAAAGGATTTCGGACCAAGCAGAAACGAAGATGAGTAACGCTAAAAAAGTTTGTATTTTATTTGCTGTCTCTCCCAGCGCGCAAGGGCTAAATATTACCATCAAAGCTATGACAATATCTAACGAATTGCTGTTGTAACGTCAGCTTATTATTACCCGGTTCTAGCCAGCTGACCTGAATAATTAGACCGAAAGTAATGTTTAATGAAGTTATTTCATATTATTATCGCTTAAGGGCGGAAAGGGTGGTTTTGCGTGGGTATCGCAGGGTCACGTGGGTGTTATTAACCAGTGTTTTGCAAGATAACGCTGATTTTAATGAGGTAACGTGTGGGTTCTAATTATAACTCGATTGTAATGTAGTTATGGCTTATAATAAAACGATGAAGAATTGTTGAAGGTACTAAGAATTGTTTATTTTTATCCTTTTTTCAATACAAGTATTTTGTATCGTGGGATTAAAAATATATTGTAAAAAAAGGGTACAATATTTTGTTACAACGGGTAAAAACGGGACCCTATTACTAAGACTCTACTGTCCGTCCATCCGTCCACTTGTCTGTATGTATCTTATCTCATGAACCGTGATTGACAGTTGAAGAACAGAAATGATGCATGATGGACTTTATTTCCACACGTTACTTGTAAAGTCGAAACCCATTTCTGAAAATCCGAAGGAAGTCAACCATACAAGTCATTATTCCCAAGGATTTAAAATGGCCAAATTTAACACCAACCCAATCTAAAAATCGAATCGCGACCAATCAACTTCCACTCACACCGTAACATTAACGAAGATTACGCTCATAAGCGAGAATTTACAAGTTTAATGACGTCATTTTTCGTCACCCAACCGTCTGCTTTATCGCCCTGTATAACCCTGCGAACGCCCAAGGTCCCCTTTTGGGTGTGAAACTGGCTCCATTTGGTGTCAATGGCACTGGAGAGGGAGTCAGATAAATTCCAGACCATCGCTCCGCTCGGTTGTAAAACAGTGTGATTGCACCTTTAGAATTGGTTCATAGCTAGTTATCAGAGTCGTGGACGTGATATCAGAGGAAATTAGGCAGGGTTTAAATATATAAATCATTCGAAAACTCTATATAATATTCAAAAGTTGTATCGAAAATCTGGTTTTCATGGAATTGGATATTTCAGGAAAAATTTTAAGAGCGCGATATAAGATTTGTATTGGCGAGCCGCTACAGCCCCGTACAGTGATTGACATTTCAGGCTGCGTTTTGCACCAGAGATGTGCGAGGATGCGTAGCGAGGGATGTGCTCTTGTTAACTAATGTAATAAAATAAATTAATTTACCCATCCTCGCTCAGCGCAGCTGATTATATTGGTTATCAATCAAAAATACATCCTTCGCTCTCGCTACGCATCCTCGCACTGGGTTCAAATTTATATACAGCATTGAAGCCAAAGTCATAGCGCATAACCCTGTTGCTTATTCTCCCAGTATTCAATCAGCATCCAATTTTAGTTAATGCCCAGAGTGTAGTGGATCCGCTTAGCCGGGCATTTCCGTGGGCACTCATTAAGCACTAAATTCCTTCGCGCGGTAACCACACGGCAGGATATTGTCTTGCATAAGCGGCTGGGTTCATAATTAATACTGGTATAGTGGCCATGAATGAATAAATATCGACAACCTTACAAATCGATCTAGTCCCACAGTAAGCTCTAGTAGTCTTGTGTTATGTTATGACACTAGTCGACGATAGACATACATTATATCGATAAATACATACTTAAATATAAATAACATCTATGATCCAGGCACAAATATACTCGAATAAAAAATTAAAATATAAAGAATATCAAAAAAGTTACGTTTTTATTAAACGGTTTTATTTAGCTTGCCCTGTTTGTTTATTTGGGTCATTGAAATCTAGTAATTGAAATTTGACCCCCTTCCTGTCGACGTATTGATCTGAAATTTGGTACGCATCTTTAGTTTTGGTGACAATATAATTTAATACATTCGGCATCATTGTAAATCCAAGATGGCCGCCGCTACAAAATGGCAGATTACAAATTTTATCACTACTTCCTCAATATGGGTATCAAATGAAAGGGCTTGATCTGTAAAATAGAATTCTTTGTGAAAATAAAATGAAAATCCAATATGGCCGCCAATAAAATGGCAGGTTAATTTTTCTTTTCATAACCCCTTCAATATGGGTATCAAATAAAAGGTCTTGTCTAGTAGTACACTATGAAAAATAAATGAAAATCCAATATGGCCACCAACAAGATGGCAGGTGATTTTTTTTCACTACCCCTTCATATGGGTATCAATTTCAAATGAAAGGGTTTGGGTAATAGAATACTGTATTATGTTTCGACAAAAATCTAAGATGGCCGCCGGAAATGCCAGATTTCAATATGGGTATCAAATAAAAGGTGTCGCCTAGTAGAATAGATTACACTTTGAAAAATAAATGAAAATCCAATATGGCCGCCAACAAGACAACAGGTGATTTTTTTTCACTACCCCTTCAATATGGGTATCAAATGGAAGGGCTTGAGTAATAGAATACTGTAATACCTTGTTTAAACAAATTTAAAATCTAAGATGGCCGGCGATGACGATGGCGATTTACCTAATAATTGTTTCAATATGGGTGATGGATATCAAATGAAAGGGCAAGTCGAAAGCTCCATAGTGGATCGTAGAGTTTAGAGCAATCAATACCTAACAGTAATATGACTGATGAAATTTAGACAACTTATCAATAAAAATATAATGATGATACAATACAATGATGAAATTTAGACAACTTATCAACACAAAGGACTTCATCAACTTAGAATCGGGATTCAAGCATGGATCTTGGTTCTAGACTTGGGCACATCTTGTTGTCTAGTAGCCTTGCCCCTCTATTGGACCTCTAGGTAGGTCGATTGTTTTAATGTCCATTACTCATGAGAACGAAATGGTAAATAACAATAAAACAAAAACAAACAAAAATAAAACAGAAACAGCAACTCAACGAAAAATAAGGCTTAATAAAGCGAAAGAAAAGTATAGAGCGTGCAAAAGAGAGTGAAATTGGAACTCATAGTCGACTACAAAAAAACCGGCCAAGAGCATGTCGGGCCACGCTCAGTGTAGGGTTCCGTAGTTGCTCATCCTTCACAATAAACTGCTGTTTTAAGCCCGAGGTTTAAGTTAAGACAGATTTTAAGCTCTATAAAAAGGTCGTAAACGCCCTAGAAACTGTAATCACTTATTACCTTCTGGAAGTCAACTTACGACCTTTTAAAGAAAAAATATGAAATTTGGCGATAACTCAAAAACGGCTTGACCGATTTTGTTCAATATAGTTTTCATTGAAAGTACTTATAAGGCCGCATTAACATGAATTTTTCCATATTTTTTTGACTTGTGGTTCAAAAGTTAGAGGGGGGGGGACACAATTTTTTTTATTTTCGGAGCGAATATTTACAAAACTACTGACTTTATCAAAAAGTAATGTTTGAAAACCCCTATTATTTTCAAGAGACCTATTCAACGACACCCCACACACTAGGGTTGAAACGAAAAAAAAAAATCACCCCCACTTTAGGTGTTCGAGAGGTACCCGAAAAAAAATTTTTTTTTTAGTTTTTATTTTACCGTTTTGTCGGCGTGATACATACACATACTCATACCAAATTTCAGCTTTCTAGTACTAATGATCACGGAGCTAAGCCGCGGACGGACGGACAGACGGACAGACGGACAGACGGACAGACGGACATGGCGAAACTATAAGGGTTCCTAGTTGACTACGGAACCCTAAAAACGAAGAAAACGGTTAGCGTCAGAGACACCTGTGCAACATGAGGCCAGGTTGTGAGGCCAACGTGAGAGACAAAGGTATCTGGTAGCGTCCGAAACAACTGAACAATGTGACCCCAGGATAAAAGGGCAACATGAGAGACAAAGAGAACTGGTATCGTCCGAAATACCTGAGCAACGCAAAGTCAGGTTAAATAAACAACGTGAGCGTACCCTGCAATGCAGAACTGGAAATCGTTCATTCACGTTTGTGAAATTTGCACCAAACGTTGTTATCCTAATCAAGTACAAACAGAACGTTAAAATACTGGCGCATTAAGATACTACCTGTAGAATTCTCTTCAAGAACAACGTTACTTTTTCGTTTTCGTTTCGTTATGTCTCCGCTGCCAAACACATGTCACCAGTAATAAAACAATAGCACCATCAAAGGCTTTCTGGAATAATCTGGATTCAGGTTCTATACCAGACGTGATTGAACCGCTGACCCAGGCGGAGCAACGTTTACCGTCCAGAATCATACCGTTTAAAAGTTGCAAAATTTACTGGGCCATAAAAAAACCTTGAAATAATGAGGAACTTACTGAATGAATTAAAAAGAAAGAGAAGTATGTAACAAAATTAAAAACTAAAAACTTGAAAATAAAAAATTATTATTATTTTTTTTAAGTTAAACGGTTTTATTTAAAAAGGTACTAAAAGGTAAAAAATAATTCGGTAGGTCCTAGGTACCAGACATCACACCACTCTCCTCATCAATCTAGGGCATTGATCAGACAAAAAATAAAATCGTTGGGCGTGTGAAATTTCTATCAAGTCAACCGCTATATCATTATATCATACTCTGGCTACACGCGCCCATCTAGTCCCACAGTAAGCTCTAGTAGTCTTGTGTTATGTTATGACACTAGTCGACGATAGACATACATTATATCGATAAATACATACTTAAATATAAATAACATCTATGATCCAGGCACAAATATACTCGAATAAAAAATTAAAATATAAAGAATATCAAAAAAGTTACGTTTTTAGGAATCTGTACCCAAAAGGTGACAATGAAACCCTATTACTAAGTCTCCGCTGTTTGCATGCCTGCCCGTCCGTCTGTTACAGGGCTGTATCTTTGGAACCGTACTAGGTAGAAACTGGAAAGTCATATAATATGTGCCTGCCATAAAAACAAATAGGTACTTTTGATGAACGGAACCCTTCGTGCGCGAGTTTGTGTTGGTTTTCTTACAATTTTACCTGAGAACGTTTCTCTTCTTTTTGAACATTTAACGGTACTTGTATCTACCTAGTCTTTGTGCTGTGTAAACACACTCAAAGCTCTGAATTTGTCATCGTTGTCGATAATCACTTGGCTTGAAAGGATACAAGTACCACTACACTACTTTTGTTAAACACACTACGATGCCACATAATCGTTTACTTGTAAGAAAACGGCGAATAATCGTTGTTCGCAACAAAATAAAGTCGGCTCGGTTTGCTGTTTGTTACAAGTGAATGCTCAGGTCTATTAGCACCATAAATAATAATGCCTTAAATAAATAAGTATTATGGAAAAATCATACACAAATTGCATGACCTAGTCCCAAACTAAGCAAAGCTTGTACTATGGGTACTAGACGACGGTATACATAATAATATATAAATGCATATATAGATAACATTCATGAGCCAAGAACAAATATTCGAGTTCATCACACAAATATTTGCCCCGGCCGGGATTCAAACCCGGGACCTGTGTCTGCAAACTGCGCCAACCACGTCGTCAAACTTTATTTAATTAGAACATAATCTTAGTTACTTTGTCTTGTCAGGGACTTATCCTGAAATGTTGCCCCAGCGTAGTGTCCCTAGTTAAGACCACCTCAAGCAGAGCCCTTTGAGTCCGCCGCACGAATGCACGGAATACCTACCCGACTCCTTAAAATGCTTTGGTCCGAAACTGTGTACAGAATACCATCTGTAAGTAATAAAGTACACCTAAGCTGTTTGCGTTATAAAACAGTTTATACTCGTAGTGCATGAAATATGGGCCAGAATTGGTAGATAATTTTAATGGTCGATTTGAATTGTAGGTATTTTTATAAAATATGATAAAATGTGTCTAGACAATAAGAAGGTAAGGTTCATTAGGTTGACTTAGATAGGTACCCGAAAGGAAATTCACTCAGAATTAGTTACTAGTTTACTCGAATATTTTTAAATAAATTACAAGATTAAAAAAACGCGAACATTGGAAAAGCGAATAAGAACATGTACCTATGTAAAAAAAAGACATGTAATAGGCTATATTAAAATTTGATACTGTGAAAATGATAGAAAAAATACCTCACACAGACTTACAAAAGTACAGTCTAACTAGGATTAAGAACTAAAATTTCGAATCACTCTATTATAAATCGAAAGCTTATAATTCTTCGGCCATATTTTTAAATACGCAACCCTTCCGCTGCGCAGACTTTGTTCAATATTCAATCAGCATCCAATTTTACTTAAGCTGAGCGTAGCCGGATCCGCTTAACTGGGCATTGGTTCATGCTCAGCCAGCGATCGACTTCACATGTATTATGTAGAAATACCCGTTTTACGTTATTTATGACCACCGAATATAATATAATTATACTTACTATAGGCGTGCGGACATTTTTTTTTTTGATGATGTCAATCGATTCAATTTCTTATTGGGATCAAATGTCTATATAGGCCTACCTACACGTAGACGGCTCTAAAAGTCAGAAATGGCCGTCAAAGTTCAACATACCTACAGAGGACTAGAAACGCTCCATACAAATGGCCTATCTACATATGACGTCATTAGTGGATTAGGTACCAGTATGAAGAAAATAAGTGATTAGCCATCATTTTACACCGTAAAAAGTGCGCTTAAATTCATGGTCGTCATACAATTATTATTTTTGTATTATCAGTCGCATCCCCTACTTACAATCCCACCAAAAACATTTCATGTAAAATTGACGGCCAAGACTCACATTCTCATAACGCTTTCGCTGTAAAAAAGTTATCAGATCCCAGGAAAAGCCAAGCCCCTAAGCCCCGACTTTACTAACCCCACCATTGGTTTAAAAAGTATGGCATCAACTGGCTTCAAGCCCCTAAACCCGGAGTTTACTAACCCTACACCTTTGTTTCAAAAGTATGGCTTGGCCGTTTCATAGAGTACCGTAAATAAGTCCAACGGACCGTCTGGCCCATATGGTATCAAGAAACTAAGTTTATGTCTTTGATAATATATACTTATAAACTTAATTCCTTACGATATGGGCCGGACAGTCCGCTAGACTTATTTACGGTAGTCTATGAAACGGCCAAGCCATACTTTTGAAACAAAGGTGTAGGGTTAGTAAACTCCGGGTTTAGGGGCTTGAAGCCAGTTGATGCCATAATTTTTAAACCAAGGTGGTGGGGTTAGTAAAGTCGGGGCTTAGGGGCTTGGCTTTTCCTGGGATCTGATAACTTTTTTACAGCGAAAGCGTTATGAGAATGTGAGTCTTGGCCGTCAATTTACATGAAATGTTTTTGGTGGGATCTCATTTCTTTTTGTAAGGTGCTTTAGTTTTTTTATTTTTTTTGGGCTGTAGGGTTTCTTGAGCGACAACTGAAGTAGACAATTGTGTATTTAAGAAATACTTAATTCTAGCCCCATATATATACACTTTTATCCCCTATTATGGGAAACCCATACAAACTTCCATCCCCTTAATTAAAGGGTGGGGGGTGATTTTTTAAAAGTCCTACAATATGTATTTGATTTATAACAATGAGTCCCTATAGGTTTCAATTTTCAGACCTCTAGTATCAAAATTTGCGGAAGTTTCATACAAACTTCCATCCCCTAGTTTAAGGGGTTGGCGGGTAAAAGTTCCAAGTTTTAGAATTATTTTGTTGTTTGTGTTACTAATACTAGCTTACATACCAAATTTCAGCTTTCTAGGTCATCGGGAAGTACCCCAGAGGTTTTGATACGTCAGTGAGTGAGTGGCAAAATCCGCGTATTTTAGGTACCTATAAAACCTAAAGTATAAAAGCTAGATCAATTAAATTTTGTACATTTTATATGTTTGCTAACTGCATCTTAACTTGAGAATTTGGGCGCTCTAGTGTTAACTGGGACGAAACTATGAGGGTTTGAATATGAGACGAAACGGTTCGAGAAAAGGTAGGTAGTGCCCCCTTCTTTTTTGTTCGTCTTAGCGGGGGCACTGCCGTGCCCCCAGATATTTAAAATACGAAGTTGAAGTGTAGATATGGAAGTAGTAATAATAGGCTATTTGACTGATGTTGAATTCTACAGCGTACTGTAGTTATATGAATAAAATTAGCTAAATATACCACGAAACAAAGAAAAAAATCCAGAAACATATATCTTTTTTGGAAATATGTGACTTCAAAGGTACGCAAATTTTATGATTTAATTTTTAATCCAAAATAAATTTTGAAAATGTTTTCAGAATCCTCATAATTTTACGAAACAATAATTGTATGACAACTATGAACTTAAACGCACTTTTTCACGGTGAAAATGCCAAATTTCTTAATTTTTCCATACAATTATTGGTACCTATACCGGCCTGTGACGTCACTAGCCTGACGCGTTTTGTATGGAGCGTTTTTAGCGCTACGTAGAAATGTTGAACTTTGACGGTCATTTCTGACTTTTAGAGCAATTTAAGTGTAGTCAGTCCCATATAGACATTTGATCACAATAAAAAATAGAATCGATTGACATCCTCAAAAAAAATTAGTCAACATGTCTATTGTGTAAGAAATACTTACGTTTAGCCCGATATATACTACTTTTATCGCCCATTATGGAAAACCCATAAAAACTTCCATCCCCTAGTTTAAGGGGTTGGGGGGTAAAAGTTCCAAGTTTCAGAATTATTCTATTGTTTGTGTATTATACCTAGCTTACATACCAAATTTCAGCTTTCTAGGTCATCGGGAAGTACCCCAGAGGTTTTGATACATCAGTGAGTGAGTGGCAAAATCGGCGTATTTTAGGTACCAATAAAACCTAAAGTATAAAAGCTAGATCAATGAAATTTAGTACATTTCATATGTTCCCTAACTGCATCTTAACCTGTGAATTTGGGTGCTCTGGACGGGACTGGGACGAAACTATGAGGGTTTGAAAATGAGACGAAACGGTTCGAGAAAAGGTAGGTAGTGCCCCCTTCTTTTTTGTTCGTCTTGGCGGGGGCACTACCGTGCCCCCAGATTTATAGGCCTTTATTTTCGATTCAAGTTTTGAATTCTCCGGGATCACATCATCAGATTCTGTCCTGATAATGTGTAATTATAAGTTTGTGTAATTATAACTTAACATAAGTTACTCTAGATTTGTTTTTTTTTTTTATTTTGGGGTCGGCAATGCGCGTGTGCTGATCCTGGCATCGCAGCGTCCATAGGCGGCTGTAACTGCTTAACATCAGATGGGCTATGCTTGTTTGCCACCGTCGTAGTATAAAAATAAATATTTATTTAATGTTTAAGTCAAATAAACGCTAGAGGTCACTGGCTCGTACGAAAACGGCGGAAATGTCTGTGTTCCATGGCGGTGCGGATTTTATTCCCGTTGTAAAACGCGGCGAATACGGTGCCCGGGTATTAAGTCGTGACACATGCTGCGGCGGTACCATTGTCGCGTCCGATAAGAAATATAATAAGATATATGAAAGGATGTGATTATATGAAATACAAATTACAAAATGGCGGCCTAGTGCATTGTTGTGTCAATTAAGGAATAATTAACTTAAATAATTCATTGTAGTCATTTTCAAAATACATGTACCCACATAGAAAGGCCGATTGATTCCTTTGTGTAACGATAGTTACCCATATCTTTTGTATGAGTAACTTTCGTAACACAAAAGAAGCGATCGTAATATTGTTTTTATTAAGCCTTTAACTATGTACATGCTTTTTGAAAATGACTTTGTAGGTACCCGTGGCCCATACCTTAAAACTAACATTCAAATTAAATACACTGAAAATGAGAACATAAGCACGTTAGATATGCGACATATTATCGAATTTTATAATATTAGATCCATTTGGCGTCGTGCATTCTTACTATGTGGCCTGCCCATTGCCATTTAAGCTTGAGAGAGTGCTCGAGGGCATCAATAACTTTGGTTTTTTCTCTAATATTGGTATGTTTTATTTTGTCTATCCGTCGTACTTTTAAAACGCTCTGTTCAATAGCTCTCTGACATGATCTAATTTTATTTTTTATGTGATTGGTGAATTTCCACGTTTGGCAGCCATAACTAACAAATGGACAAAAAGCGTTACTATATGGAAGGGACCAACTGGCAAACGCAGAACAGGGCGGCCACGCGCTCGATGGGTTGACGACATTATGAAGGTCACGAATGACTGGATTGACTGGATTACAGAGGCACAAGACAGGGAACATTGGAAAAAGTTGGAGTAGGCCTTTACCCAGAAGGGGTCCTAGCGTAAAAAATAATAATAATTTTCTAATTAAGTTATCTTACCTATTTGTTAATTATGCGTTATGGAATAAAAAGGTTTTTTTATTTTTTATTTATTTATTTATTTATAATATTAGGCTTCGGCTAGAGCTGTTCCTTAACGAAGGCCAAAAAAAAAATATATTTACCCACTCTACTATCAGCAGCATACACGACCTGCAAAATTATTCACAGCAGCCTGGTCCTTTGTTTTGTGCGACGCGTATATTCCGTTAGTTTTTTAGGGTTCCGTACCCAAAGGGTAAAAACGGGACCCTATTACTGAGACTTCGCTGTCCGTCCGTCCGTCCGTCCGTCTGTCACCAGGCTGTATCTCAAGAACGGTGATAGATAGATTTCTATTGCCGCTATAACAACAAATATACTAAAAATAAATATTTAAGGGGTAAAATATTTAAAGATTGTTGTATGGGAGCCATACAACAAACTTGTTATAGATTATGGTACGGAACCCTTCATGCGCGAGTCAGACTCGCACTTGTTATTTTATTTTTTTAGTTGACTGTCATAGTTATGATAGGTCATAATTCAAGTTTCCTCAAAATCATTTATCTATTCAGGGTAGTTGTAAAATAGACTTATTTCTGTGTTGGGGACCAAATTATTGCATGGCCAACAATAGGTACTTACGTTATAACTTTCAACGGTTATGTTCAACATAGTGGTCAAAATACGGTATGCGAAGCATTAATTAAATTAAAACATTTCAAAACAACTAGTAGCGCTGTGATGTATTGAAAATATCATCATTGGGTCTCCAACTAGCTGTTAAGAGCTTTGCACACGTGCAAATACTGCAACACTCTTGTATAAAAGGGCGTATGTTATTCGACACTGTTGGCAGTTACGACTTTTCACATACGGAATGATGTACGTCTGGTTCGAGAACTCGAACGAAATATGTACCACGGGGGAAGTTTTGTTCAGGTCTAGAAGCTAGAAATGTGAGAAATAAAAAGTAATGTGTTTGTTAGAACAGAATTCGTTGCTTTCAAGCCATTGAAACATGGTGTGGTTTACCTGTGTGCTTTATACCTTTATACTATTAAGTATATATAGCTATACATAATTCTATGTCAATGTACTAGACGAGCTTTGTGCAATTACGCTTTCGCAATTCACGAAACTGTCTCTCGTCTAACGTAGTCTTAGTTGAAAGGCCGGCTGCACACATGTAACTACATCAGGCGATCCGTCAGCAGCAATCGTGCCTCTTATATCACAAAAAATAGTCATGTGTTTGTCGGTGGTCAAAAAGTGAAGTCCACATATGGCTGAGCATGAACCAGTGCCAAGTTAACCGGATCCGGGTAAATTCAGCGTAAATAAAATTGGATGCTGATTGAATATTGAACGAAGTCTGCGCCGTGAAAGGGTTAAGCGTATTAAAAATATGCGATGAATTATAATAGAGTGGTTCAAAAATTTCGTTTTTAATCGTTAGTGAAGGATCTATCCTCTATTTTACTTCGTAATAGTACGAAGTATGGAGACGGCCGCTACATGATGGCACCGCTATCCTACGAAACCAGAGCCTAAGGGATTCGTTAGATATTTTTCTCAAACTAATTGAAATGTCGTCATAACAGGCTTCGAAGTATTACGTAGCGGGGGGAAACACTCGAGAGAACTTTCATACAAAATTTAAGGCCTAAGCCGGGAAGTATTTCTTTTAACACTAGAACAGTCGCGCCCTAGTTTCGAACACTTTTAGTCGCTACGGGGTCCACTGGACCCAGTCCGTTATGTGTGGCTCTAAATTGAAAAGTATACAAATATATATGAAATACGTATATATTTCCTTAAATAAACAATAAAATAATCATGCTAAAATAATCAACACTTTATTCATGGAAAATTATCACAATATTTTAATCATTTCAAAAGATACCTACGTTTTAGGTGTTTTTTTTGTAACTTATACATTAATGGCTAATAACCTTGTATTTTGTTTTACTTTTTATATTTTCTTAAACTACTATTATTTTTTTATTAAAAATCACAAAAAGAGATCACAATGTATCCTAAAAAATAATGAGTTATTAGACTTCGAACTAAATCTATATTTTTACTCAGTAATTTCAAAACAATTGGTACAAATTGGTTTTGTGTGCTCACCACAAATTCCTAAATTCCATTTGCAGCAGTATAATTTTGTTTTTCGATCTTATTTCCAGGAGCAAAGACCACAACGAATTTTTCTTCCACAATGTGTTGGCTGTGGCAAAGCCGGAACTTCGGGCTTAGACACGATATTCCAAATACGATTTTTTATTCCAACTGGAAGATTTTTCAAGAACTGTCTTTCATAAAGATGTGGTTTGATGAAAGAAATGCACAATGGCCATCGTTTAGTTTGCCTGGACACAGAATATCCGGAGGTCATTCGATCAACTATGTCTACTCCACATTTAAATGCATTGTAGTGAGTTATCATCGCAGGTTTCGTTTTTTCGCCAGTCAGTGTATTGATGTTTGCATCATGGTGCATAGAAGACGCTAATAAAACCACTTTTATTGGCTTAGATACATAAGACAGCAACGTGCATTTCGGTTGAAAACCAAAAAATGTGGAGTACACTGGCCTATCTTTTGGTTTTTTTTAATTAGTCGCTCACGGGTCCAGTAGACCCAGACGTATAAATATTACGCACGCAAATGGTCGCTACAGGGTCCAGCGAACCCATACGCACCTTAGACATCCGTCGCTCGCGAGCGCGGCGAGCAGACTGACTCCCGCGGCGATGAACCGACGCGGCACACTTTTGCGGGAAGGTACTAAGAACGGCAACGTCGCGCGGTACCTGACTAAAATGTTATTGGCTGTTATGAAGGTCACCGGGTCCAAAAGACCCATAAGCGACTGTTCTAGTGTTAAACATGGCGTCTGTGTTGAACACCGGAATTATATGAGCGGTGTATTTTCTTATTTAATTCTATATTTTTGAGAAAGGCGCCATTCATGCTTAGCCATGAAAAAAACTTGCCGGCTTTGTTTTACTATCCGGAGTTTGCAGTAAAGTAATATTTTACAATTTAATCTTTATTTTACATTACCTAGCAAATTTTCACACATAATTTTTAGGTAATCTGTACTTATTTGCTCTTTCCTACACCACCATTTCTGATACGAGTGATTTTATAACGAACTAGCTGTGCCCCGCGGTGTTACCCGCTCATCCCACGGGAACACTAAATTTATTCGGGATGAAAAGTATCCTATGTCCTTTCCCGTGTCTCAAACTATCTCCATACCAAATTTCATCTAAGTCGGTTCAGCGGTTTAAGCGTGAAGAGGTAACAGATAGACAGACAGACAGACAGACAGAGACACTTTCGCATTTATATTATTAAGTATATTAGTATGGATTAAGTTCGCCAGATATGACTTTGAGGAAGTAATTGGTTGTGTGTTATTCCACTGCTATGGTATGACAATTATTTAGCTTTAATTAAATTACAGGCTTCCGTGTTTTCGATTAATTATAACAGTGCAACATTAATTAACCCCTTATGACTATAATAATTAGTACAAGCGTTAAACAGTATAATGGAGATGTCGATACTTTTCGCGACAGCGGCAGCGGTGCGCGGTACGTGTGTGCCGCTCACTCGTATGGGCACCGCGCTCGGATCTCTCGCTCTACCGCTCACCGCGCCGCTGGCCGTGAAAAGTCTTAGTATCTTCGTAATAGAACAAAAATGACATGTAATAAAAATGTACTCGTACAATAAATACCTACATTATATACTTATTTTGAAAATAAAATTGATACGATATGATACGATCGATACGATATGTTATGATAGATTAGATTAGATTAGATTCATTTATTTCATGTGAAAATAACTGTATACATTTGCATTAAATATTCAAAAATATCCGCCAAGACGAAAAAAAAGAGGCGGGGCACTACCTACCTTTTCTCGAACCGTTTCGTCTCATTTTCAAACCCTCATAGTTTCGTCCCAGTCCCGTCCAGAGCGCCCAAATTTACAGGTTAAGATGCAGTTAGGGAACATATGAAATGTACTAAATTTCATTGATCTAGCTTTTATACTTTAGGTTTTATTGGTACCTAAAATACGCCGATTTTGCCACTCACTCACTGATGTATCAAAACCTCTGGGGTACTTCCCGATGACCTAGAAAGCTGAAATTTGGTATGTAAGCTAGGTTTAGTACACAAACAATAGAATAATTCTGAAACTTGGAACTTTTACCCCCCAACCCCTTAAACTAGGGGATGGAAGTTTGTATGAGACTTCTGCAAATTTTGATACTAGAGGTCTGAAAATTGATATAGGGCCTCCTTTATTATTTATAAATAATAAAATACGTATTCTAGGATTAAAAAAAAATCACCCCCCACCCTTTAAATAAGGGGATGAAAGTTTTTATGGGTTTTCCATAATGGGCGATAAAAGTAGTATATATCGGGCTAAACGTAAGTATTTCTTATACACAATTATAACTACTTCCATATCTACACTTTGACTTCGTATTTTAAATATCTGGGGGCACGGTAGTGCCCCCGCCAAGACGAACAAAAAAGAAGGGGGCACTACCTACCTTTTCTCGAACCGTTTCGTCTCATATTCAAACCCTCATAGTTTCGTCCCAGTTAACACTAGAGCGCCCAAATTCTCAGGTTAAGATGCAGTTAGCAAACATATAAAATGTACAAAATTTAATTGATCTAGCTTTTATACTTTAGGTTTTATAGGTACCTAAAATACGCCGATTTTGCCACTCACTCACTGACGTATCAAAACCTCTGGGGTACTTCCCGATGACCTAGAAAGCTGAAATTTGGTATGTAAGCTAGTATTAGTACACAAATATCAAAATAATTCTAAAACTTGGAACTTTTACCCCCCAACCCCTTAAACTAGGGGATGGAAGTTTGTATGAAACTTCCGCAAATTTTGATACTAGAGGTCTGAAAATTGAAACCTATATGGACTCATTGTTATAAATCAAATACATATTGTAGGACTTTTAAAAAATCACCCCCCACCCTTTAAATAAGGGGATGGAAGTTTGTATGGGTTTCCCATAATAGGGGATAAAAGTGTATTATATATGGAGCTAGAATTAAGTATTTCTTAAATACGCAATAGTCTACTTCAGTTGTCGCTCAAGAAACCCTACAGCCCAAAAAAATTAAAAAAACTAAAGCACCTTACAAAAAGAAATGAGATCCCACCAAAAACATTTCATGTAAAATTGACGGCCAAGACTCACATTCTCATAACGCTTTCGCTGTAAAAAAGTTATCAGATCCCAGGAAAAGCCAAGCCCCTAAGCCCCGACTTTACTAACCCCACCACCTTGGTTTAAAAAGTATGGTATCAACTGGCTTCAAGCCCCTAAACCCGGAGTTTACTAACCCTACACCTTTGTTTCAAAAGTATGGCTTGGCCGTTTCATAGACTACCGTAAATAAGTCTAGCGGACTGTCCGCCCCATATCGTAAGGAATTAAATTTATAAGTATATATTATCAAAGACATAAACTTAGTTTCTTGATACCATATGGGCCAGACGGTCCGTTGGACTTATTTACGGTACTCTATGAAACGGCCAAGCCATACTTTTGAAACAAAGGTGTAGGGTTAGTAAACTCCGGGTTTAGGGGCTTGAAGCCAGTTGATGCCATACTTTTTAAACCAAGGTGGTGGGGTTAGTAAAGTCGGGGCTTAGGGGCTTGGCTTTTCCTGGGATCTGATAACTTTTTTACAGCGAAAGCGTTATGAGAATGTGAGTCTTGGCCGTCAATTTTACATGAAATGTTTTTGGTGGGATAAGTATATACGATACATAACAATCCAAGTACGCTTTATTGTACACCAAAATACACAAGAAAACATATACAAAAAAAAAAACGGTAGACAACAGACGGTCTCATCGCTAAAGAGCGATCTCAACAAGCAGTAAGTATAATAACAGTCATTGCTGAAAATACCAACTACAACAAAATTGCGGTTACCTATCTCATAGATTCGTATGTACCGCACATATGTAATGTACACGGTATATATGTATGATAGTCTGTACGTGACAGCCAACCGCACTGCAGGCTCTCATCTCACAGTGTAATGAGGACAATTAAAAACTTAACAGATACCTACTATTTCTCTTGATTGTTATTGTTATTATTATTATCTATACTATTATTAAGTTCTAGATTTCTATGGAGGGTCATGCTTTCAGGAAAAATCTTAATAGCGTGATGCAGCATCGTCATTTGTTTTATATGGGCGCGCGGCGCCGTGCTAACCTGGCGCCATCTGATTTCATAATATCCTTTGCCTTACATCACGCCGAAACGGATTTTAACCAATTTTTGTACAGTCATAGCTGGAGATCCGAAAATGGTTATAGGATACTAATTACTCGACTAAGGTATAAAACACCTTATAATATGTTTATAAAGAAGCAACTGGTTGAAAAACTCGATCCTTTGGCTAAGTGGCTTTGATAGCGTAATTGGTAATCGGGTGCATTACCAATTGTGCAATTATGCGCTCTGGCCCGGAAAGCCGTGGGGACGTGGGTTCAAATCCTGCTCAAAGCATAGCATTTTTAAATATTTCGCTTCTCTGTACGCTTCTTTAGGCTGCAGCCAGACGAGAGTAATTTGAGTCTCGTAATTTCGGTCGCGCCATACATCATGTCACGTGGACACGTTACACTAAGTATGGCGCGACCGAAATTACGCGACTTAAATTACGCCAGGCTCCACTCTAATAAAAAATATTATTATTATGATATTTAAAATGCAGAGAACGATAATGCGGTCGTCAATCTGAAAGGTGTGATGTAATTGTGTTACCTTTTTTTAAATTACTGTTGATGGTACCTGAAACAAATAAATATTACATTAGAATTACGCTATGTATGAATGGCATTAAACAATAAATACATTTCCACATTAACAAAACGGCGGAACCCACCTTAAGGGAAACCACTTGAAAATTAAATCCATAAGATGCCTTATGTGTTATGCACAGTCGATAATTAAAGCAAAAGTCGTCCCTCCCGTGGTCAATAGTTAACAACTTTCACTTAATTGTAAGAGTAAGTAATGTATAATATCAGCGAGATTAGCAAAACCAATAAACAAACAATGGGACCACTTCAGGTGTACACTCTTTCAACTAAAAAAGTTTGTTTAGTGCCTTTTCTCTGCCACGACACATGGTTTCTTAAAATGTGCTGTAACTGTTTTATGCCTGTACTAGTTTTAAGTAGCATGTTTTGACTGTTTTCTTCATTTTTTATTGTGTTACCATTGGATATAAATAGAGTTCTATCTAATTTTGAGAATCGGTTCATAGTTGGCGAAGACATTCGGTGAACATACCTAAATAAAAAAAACATACATACAGTGAAACATAACACTCTCGCGTTCACAAAACAATAATGAGGTAACTGATTCGAAAAGGAAACCAACTTGCAGGATACTCAGCTTCTAATTTCCTGCCCTGACTATCGCCTCAAGCCAACGATTTGTTGTAAGCAGTACTTGTTACCGTAACTTTAAATTAATCTTGGAATATGAATATTTAGTTTACATACGCAGGATATTAGTATACGTAAAGGCCTCACTACGATATGCCTTAATAGTTAACGTGAGATCAACTTACTGTGTTAGGGAATTTTGCCATAAAATGAAATGAAATAATTTATTCAGTAAGTATAATCTATTACCGGTATTTCCCAAGAGGAAACCGATGTTGAGAAGAAAGCCGAAAGAAACTCAACAGTCCGTCAAATTCCATTAAAAAAGGAGCTAGCATTTATTTTAGCTTATACCTCATTAAATCTGAAAAATGCCTAAACAGGATTTAATAGTGTGAATCAAAGACAAAGTAAAGGTCGGTTTAACGCAGATTTGTAAAATTACATACTGTAGCTGGCTGTTGTGCCTAGTAAGAACTAGAAACTAATCAAGTAAATAATTGGCTCTAAATCTCGCAATAAGCTTTGTACTATCTAGCTCAAGGCGGGTTATTACGCCTGATTATTATGTCTAATCAACACAATCAAAGTGATTTGATTGCTTAGCATGTACTTGGAAAATCAGCGATTTCTGTCAATTCTGCCGCCGGCTCTGCAATTTCGCATTATCGTTCTAATTGATATAATCACGGCATTAATATCAATGTAGTAGAAGCTATGACCGGCATTTCAGGTCGTGATGATATCGACGGAATAGCTAAGTAATCTGTCATCAGCCTCTGATGGTAATTCTTACTTCATTAGGGCGGGTTTCCACTGTCGCAAGAGTGAGAAAGAGCACCGAATAATGAAGACTATCAACAGACTTTGTTGTTTACTTTACATTCATCATAATTATTAGCTGACAGACGTCCACTGCTGAACAAAGGCCTTCTCCAAAGCTCTCCACAACGATCGGTCTTGCGCCGCCCTCATCCAATTTCTGCCCGCGATCCTAACCAGGTCGTCGGTCCACCTTGTTGGGGCCTTCTCACGCTGCGTCTTCCGGTCCGCAAGACCACTCTAGAACCTTTCTGCTCTAACGGTCATCGGTTCTACGAGCACCCCACTGCCACTTAAGTTTGGCGACTGCTTTATTGTTACTTTACATTATGCTGCATAAAAGACAGTTTTGATGTTTGACTAAGCGAGTGAAGCGTTTCCGTTTCAGCTCAGACAAAAGAAAATCATTTCAACAAATCACATTCTCGAGATCACACATGTCTCTACTGATTAAGGTTTTCGTAATTTCATAAAAATGGCGGAGTTAGGGTTTGATAACATAAAGTCATATATTAGCGATTTCCTAAAATATTCGCACTGAAAAAAATATCCAGTGGAGCCTACTGACATTACAGTAAGACTTACTGCAATAACAGTTAGGCCTACTGACATTTCAGTAAACCTAACTGTAATAACGGTTACGCTTACTGTAATTTCAGTAGGCTCCACTGGGTATTTTTTTCAGTGCGTGAGGATCAGATATCACACAACCAACTAGAGTTTCTTGTTAAGACACTCTTGTTCATTGCAGCCTGGTTAAGAGTTCAGTTCCTCTCCAATACACCTAGCTACGCGCTAGTGGAAAGCACCCTTCGTATCGCACCAAACGACGCTCATTCACATGAAAACAAAACTACCCGTCACTTTTGCACAGGAACATAAAGTCCGACTTTGAGTGGATTCTAAATTTGAAACCCGCAATTGGAAATGCCTATAATCCTGAGATGCTTATTTTCCATCGTTTCTCATTTGTTTTGCTCATAATACTACGCAATTGCGTTGGTATTCCTTTGCGCTTGAGTTCTCGAATTGTGAGTAACTTTGTAAATTAAGCGCCTAAGGCGAATCAGTCAAGTACAACTCCTGCGCATAGATAAACTATCTGTGCAATATGCAAATAACTTCAAGTGTACGCATTACTGTGCCGCGGGCAATCGTACGGTGGCATTAGGATCCTGGGGTACCATTAATACGTCTATCTATATGTTAATCTTAGTTATTTCTGAACTCATCTGCATTAGGGAAGATGTACGACTAGTGCATTGCATACAGATTGTTAATTACGAATCTCAAGTTTTGGTATAAGTAAGTACTGTAAATATACGTGATGTAGAGTATTACATAGCTAGAGCTAAAATCAATGTTTATAATGACAGTCAGTGGTACTTAAACGCTTTAAAGGACAGTACGTCGAGAGACGTAGATTATGACTCTCGTGATACTGCACCACGTCTGGACGGCGATTTCATCTCCGCAAAATTGGCACCCCGTCTATAGGTTTTTAACCCCCGACGAGAAGAGAGGGGTGGTATATTTAATATGTGTATCTGTGTGTCTGTCTGTGGCATCGTAGCTCCCAAACGGATGGACCGATTTGAGTGCGGTGCTAGTCGAAAGACTTGAAAGATGGTTCCTAGCTATGTTTGATGGAAATAGGACCAGTAGTTTTCGAGATATTCAGCTTTAATTGCAACAAGTGACAATATCTCAGCCTATAAAGAAGCTAAGAATATATTTTTTTTAGTATAATGTTCAGTTTTAGTAGTATTTTCTATATCGATTGAATGAGGGTCTCGTGATGACCAAGTAGCTGATCATCGTGTCGGGGGTAATTTTTTTATTTTATCCTCGTCCTGCCCAGTGTTCTCAATAAAGAACACATTGGACTTAGTGGGTCCTGCCCAAAGTTTTTTATTTATACTTCAGGATTCTGCCCAACGTTCTCAATTAATCACATATTCAAATTTGGCGCCTGGAGTCTAACATTTTGGTGATTTGCGGTTTTATTTGCTTGTTTCTGATTGGTAAGAGTATTGGCCAATACTTGGTCAAGGCCTTGCATCGAAGTTATTTGAACTCCACGATCAGTGTCACGCCAAGCGTCTAGGATGCCACATCTTCGCTAAAGAGGTAAGTTTGATCCATACTTATCTTAGTAATCGTGCATGTTTTTGAATAAATACCAGATTAATTTAAGCCCGAATAGTTCTAATTTATAATTAATAGTTTATTTTTGTAATTTAGGTTATTTTCGATTTTTCAAGTTCATTTTTCGAAATGTGTGATTTATTGAGAACATTGGGCAGAACTGACTACTGTTTTTTGTTATAGCACTGATTGATCGAGTCGAGGGATTGAAGGTGTGTTAAGTCAGATAATCAGAAATGTTATGCCAATAGCAATTAAAGATGATGAAGATCACTAACGACGGCGAAGAATATACACATTATACGCCGCCGCGTCGTTCCCCGATAAACCCTAGTGAGATCAGTACAGATACAGCAGCTGAGACTGATGAAGTACCTATACCATTTTCGCTGAGGTCAATCGATGAAGCAGATAGATGTGGCAGTGGTGGACGCGGTCGCAGACGTGGTGGTCAACGTGGAGATACGTAGTGGACAAAGTGGTGGCAGATGCAGTGAAGGCAGAGGACTCCAAGCTCAAGTAACCCGTGCGTCGTTAAGTTTTTAAGTTTTGTTGTTAAAATAGGGACTTTATATGATGTTTTGTTAGAAATTATGCCCATTAGATGCCATTAACAAGTCGTCAGTTGTTATTTTCATTGATCTCAACCCTTTTTTTACTATTAAAATACTATAAAATGTAAATCTGCTTTATTTATAATCTCGCAACTGCTAATTAAAGAGTACGTTATAATCAAGATTTTTATGCCCAATGTTCTTAATAAATGACAAAAAATAATATACTATGTAGGCAATTCTGCCCAATGTTCTTAAAAAAGAACAAAAGATATAGACTCCTAAACAGGCTCAGTCTATCAAATACATACCCATTATAACCTAAAAAATAATAAAAAAAATCTGGCTTACCTATAAACAACAATTTCAATAAAAAAGGTGTTGAGCAGAACCCATATAAATTAGAATGTACTTAATTTAGAACATTGGGCAGAAACGGGATGACTATCGAAAAATGCTTGGGCAGGACGAGGTTATAGGTTACTATTCATATACTTGTAACAACATCAGTCACCTCTCCTATTTTATTTTTTTATATCATAAGGGGCAAACGAGCAAACTGATCGCCTGATGAAAAGCGATTACCGTCGCCCATTGACAGCAACACCGGAGGACTCGCAAGTGCGTTACCGACCTTACACGATGAGATATTAGGCTTGTTAATAGTTGACGACATACTGATACTTTCCTAGCTAATACTAAGTACTTAAGTAACCTAAGTTGCTTTAGTCTCTCAATTTATTTACCGTTACGCAACACATTATCGAACACGGAACCCGAAGTTAATTGTAAGCCTGTATTCTATGCACTTGCTATCTGAATTATTACGGGCATTGAATGCAATGTGCACTAGACACCTTTGAAGTACCGGAGAGAGCTCGCAATCTCTATGGTAAAAGACACTCATGCCTAGGTGGGTAATTCTTTGAAATAAATTAATCATCTTATTCGCCTATTTTCGTATTTTATGATGACGAAAAAATCGGTGCCTACACAAATCCGGTGTTTGTATATTGACTATAAAATTAAAAGTGCGAATTAAATACACTTATGAATTGTATTTAAAGAAAATAAATAAATATCGGACAACCTAACCTAACCTAACACAAATGCAGTCCCAAATTAAGCTCAAGAAGGCTTATGGGTACTAGACGACGATATACGTACTTATATAGATAAGTATATATTGAAATAGATAGAGCAACCATGACCCAAGCACAAATATTCGAGTTCATCACACAAATGTTTTCCCTGGCCGGGATTCGAACCCGGGGCCGCCGGCTCAGTAGGCAGGTGTCTACAAACCCAGCCAAAAGCGTCGTAAAAATCCGATGTTTGTGTATTCTTCTCTATCCTTGACTATAAAATTAAATACACTTATGAGTATGAGTAATTTTAATGTTAATATCGACTCCATATTGCTCTTAAGTCCTCCCGTTTTATCAGTTTGATGCATAGTAAATAGGAATTGAGACAAGCCGCAACTTATACAGGGTGGAACAGATCGAAGGACTTTTAAGCAAATGGAATTGTTCAGACTGAGTACTTCATTTTTCACCAATGAACTATGTAAATATTTCTAACCATTTTTGAGATACAGTTTGTTAAACATTATTGTAAAAATCTGCACATGTCAAACCCTAGCATCTTTTGAACATTTAAGTGAAAGACAGGTGTCAATTTAAAATGTAAATAATACCTTTGAATTAGTAAGGTTGTCACTGATATTCAAATATTTTCTTTTGATGAAATCCAGCTTTACAATTATAATAGGTCGATTGCAGATCACTCAGATGTCAGCTCAGTCTTTACAAATGTTCCACCCTGTATAAAACATACCGAAAATGTCAAAACAATTACTATGAACTGGGGTGACCCCGCCTCATCAAAATATTGACAATCATAATACTTCGCTTTTCGTTTCAGAGTGATTCTGCACGTGTATCAAGTCCGTTGTCAAAAATATTGAAAGTAATGAGTTACACCAAGCTGCACACTTTCATACAATGATACTGTAACCGTACTTCTAACCATAATTGTTTTAATTTAATGCATATTATGGACCATGTCTTTGATATTTATTAGTTATTGTTATTACAGCGGACGAAGAGTGGTTGAAACGCCTGTAGAATCACCCTTTAATAAGTGAATTTCTGTTTTTTTTTCAAATGAGCCAGTATATTTTGCCCTGTGATCTATAAACACGTATCATTACTTCGTGTCTACTTTTTGTATGTCATAGGGGGCAAACAAGCAAACTGATCGCCTGATGGTGCGCGATTACCTGACAGACACCTGCAACACCAGAGGAGTCACAAGTGTGTTGCCGGCCTTTCAGGTGGGAGTACGCTCTTTTCTTGGAGGTTTAAAGGTCATCGGTCCGGGAATACCGCAAGCGACAATCCATTCCACAATATCATATCTACAAAAACGCACAGTTGTGAACTGCCAACTATCTAAGTGGTATACTTATATGTACATATCATGGACGAACACTCTTCATGATAAACGAATCGTAATCATCGGGTATTTTCACAAAAATGTGGCACTCGTTGGCAACACCGGCTGAATAAAAAGCTGTAACATTACCCAGACCTCATTACCCCAATGTGAAAGTCGGGCTAGTCCTAAAAACAAATGTACGCATGCTTAGTTTTTAGGGTTTCGTACCCAATCGGTGGAACCCGTTGTTTGTTTCTCACTGAAGTCCAACTACTTCTCTACAGCATTTGATAGACACTTCAAATCAAGCGTACCTATTATTGTGGCTGCTAAAATAACAAATAAAAAAGTAAAAAAAATATATATAATATAAATGTGTACACGAAATGTGTGGTATTTGGCGATTTTATGAATTCTAATAATATATCTTTGAAGCCATAATATACTAAAAAAAAATAATTAGCACTGTGTACTAGAACAGTTGCTAATAAAATAATAAATAATAAAAATAAAACAAAGTTAAAATTGAGCACGAAAAACACACTTGAAGTAAGGAACCCTCGGTGAACGAGTCCCACTCGCACTTAGCTATTTTTATGGTTCCGTACCCAAAGGGTAAAAATGGGACCCTAATACTAAGACTCCATTGTTTGTCTGTCACCTCATGAACCGTGATAGCTAGACTTTTGCAGATGATATATTTCTGGTGCGGCTATATTAAAAACAAATACTAAAACAGAATAAACTTAGTATTTAAGTGGGGCTCCCATACAACAATCGTGATTTTTCCGCCGCTTTTTTATTTATGGTTCGGAAACCTTCATGCGCGATTCCGACTCGCACTTAGCCGTTTTTTATATCCCAACTAAAACTCAGATAGACAAAAGTAACCGTTAGCATTTTTTCACCAAACGTCTGATCTTTCTACGGCCCGGCACATAAAAGGCACTCAATGTTCAGTATTAAATTAATTCGCAACGATTGCCATTATTTTCGTAGCCAGCTGAGTTTTGTTTTAATTTTACCCTGTCGTTTGCAGGCTCCGGTTGATAACGGGTAAAACGAAATGTTTAAAATGCGACTTGTAAATCTTCTAATGTTTTCTTTGTCATAGCCCGATTCTCTTTCCCCTGTCCCCCCGTCCTAAGTCAGACTGATTCGGTTCAGTCTGTTCACGACGCAGTCTATGCGCCCAGTGCGCCCGCGTCACCCCATCAACCAAACAATCTTTTCTATTGAAGTTAGAATATTTTTTGATTTTAATAGCCCCGCGCTACATTCTTGGAAAATATTTTTTTTCTCTGGCAAGCATCGAAGTAGTATCAAACTTAATTGAATGGTTTGGTTTTCTTTTTATTCGGCAGTACTTATAATTAACCACTCAATAGTTTTTGGTAACTACGCTACGGCTAGCTCTTTATTATATAAATAGAGTCCAACTCAAAATTCGAGGTAATAGAGAGTGGTTATCTATCTCTTAATCTTATCGATATGTTCCGTTTTATAGTAGCATTTTGTGTGTCACTCATTAGTGTCTCATTATGACCAGCTACTTATATCTAGGTTTTTTATACTTAGGTTATCCAATAGTCATAATCATTCAGTGTTGAAAGCAGGCCAAGACTTGGCACACACATCCACAACCACAATGCCGTCTGTTCCCGCTCCGAACTATATCGACGGCCAAGAGTTTATTCTCCAAGGATTTCACGTGTTTACCCGTGTATTCCGCCTGTTTTTGCCTGTTCCGAGATGAAAAGTAGCTTGTACATGACATGTTGGTACAATGTGGAATCTAGGTTACCTCTAAGTTGATGCTACATTATCCATGTTACTTATTCTTTATTTTATTGTATTTATTCAGTCGAAAAACTGACAGGTTTGCAACGGTATATATTATATAACTAGCGACCCGGTAGAATGCTACGTTATCCATGTATTATAGAGATAAACCTTCCTCTTGAATCACTCTATCTAATAAAAAAGATGCAGTTTTTCTTGTTTATAATTTTAAAATCTATGACATGGTTCCTAAGAACAGATCTTCGTATGCCTTAATAGTTTCAGACTTTCCCATACAGCAGATCTAAATGGGCCACCCTGTATATTATATCGACTAAGCTGTATTGAAGTATATTCACGTATTTTTGCTTAGACTGCAACACAGCTAATTTTCCTCTCAACAAATTTTCACGGTGGCTGGCTGTTAATTTGAAAATGTGTTTCCTTGGCAAGAGTTTCGTTTCTTTTCTCACAAGTAGGTATTTCAATATATATTCTGAAACTGTAAGACAATATTTCTGCAGCGAGATGCATGTTATCTTTTCTGTCGTTTAGTAAGGGAATAGCCAATGTGACATTATGTATAACAAATCGCAGCCAAGGGAGAGAAGTACCTATGATTACATTCATTTGTTATTTTCATATTAGGTATTTAATTTCTTATCCTACCCCCTACTCATTCTGTTTGATTTGATTTTCTTTTTCTTCTTTGATTGTCTGGAATAGATCGCTATTTAGCAATAAGACCGCCTATTGGCTCTTCGTGTACAGAGATCGAAACGGATGGGGAAATTGAAAGCGTACGTTAACGAGATTGATTTGAGAGACTGCTTACGACCAATGCACGTGGAAGAATAAGAGAGAGGCCTTTGCCCAGTACACAAGGCTAAGTAAAATCGTCATTTAATTGGTCACCTAAGTGGACAAAAAAGCAGCTAAGCCTAATGGCGGCCAATTTCACGGTCGCGCGCGCCGGCGGCCCGAGCTGGAAAAAGCAAATAAAACAATTCCTTTCGACTGTACCTACTAATTAAATTTACAGTTACTACGCCAATTAAGAGTTTGGACGAGATATTGTTTACTTAAATTTCTATATTAAATAAAATACTTTTTATACTAGCAAAACACAGAAAAACATTTTTTATTTTAATCGTCATTCCCCACTATGAATTTTTATTTTTGATGTAAGCTTTTTCGTTCAACTAAAACAGACCTATTAAAAAAAAACAATGATCGCGATGGTCATGGCGGGTGCCTCGTGATTGGTTAAATTTTTGACAAGTAATTTCAACCAATCAGTGAACAATAGCGGTTTTTTTTTTAAATCAAATATTCTGATGTTCTCTTTTTGAAATTATTAAAGTTGAGTAGAGAGATGTCTTATGATTTATGAATATTAAAGCTCTGTAGTGGGTACCATAGAGTATAGAATTTTGGTACAGGATTAAAAATTGCGTTATAATTGTGATTTGTTCTATGAAATTAGAATTGACATATTAAAATAAGCGAGTATAAAAAAAATTATGCATTTTGAATTTTTCATATCACATTGGAAGACCGGCGTTTTATAAGCTACATATTGTTAAACATTTAGATTTTTTTATGCAATTAATACTGATAAATAAAACGAACTATAATAATAATACGTTCAATAATCAATTTCTACCAAAAACTAATAAATTCTAAAAATAAGGTCCTATTCTGTGACACCCAGAGTTCACAATCACATGTTTACCTACTTACTTATGAAAAACATCAAAATTATATAGTATGCGGGCTTGCAACAGTTGAGTAGTTCCGTCAATACTTAATAGATTTCATGTGAATTCTGAAAATTGTAAGGGCTGTCAATTAAATAAATAATAATAATAGAAAGAGAATAAATGATAAATCTCTAAAAAAATACAGTCATGAGCATACTATAGAACATCCTCATTTTGGAATCGGCTAAAATCATTAAGAAATTTAGTTTCCAGGAAAAAGAACAACGAAAGAAGTATTCTACTAAACGCTTGTCGGCAAAACGGAACCCATTTACGTCTGTTGGATGGGATGAATGAATAAAAATTTGTTAAAGCAAACGTTAAACAACAACTTGAATATTAACATCTAACTTCCCACAACTCAATTCCTCGTATTCCGTGACTAATAACATCTCGACAACAAACACAACGAGGCTAAAATGTTAACACACAATTGGTAACTAGTTGTAGCGGTGAGCACATCAATTTTTTCGCATTTTACAGAAACAACTAGTAAAATACGGTTCTCAGGCGGTTTGGTCAAGATCAAAAGAGTAATCTATCTTTATAGTCTTTTATCCTTTGACGAAATTCATTATTTTACAAAACGCTCCTTGACGAAACGAAGGTTGGACAAATATGATCGTGTGGAGAGGGACTTCGATGGAGGAAATAATACTTCTGTCAACGGGACTGGGTCAACTTGGCGAGTAGTGTAGAGCCGGCTATGGTTGGAAAGGATGAATGCAAAAACAAACGTTAAATACAGAACTTAAATAATAACAGCCTGACTTCCAACAGCTCAATTCCTGGTATTCCGTGACTAATACGGCATCAAAAAGAGGCTAAATGTAGGTATTAATTCTTGAGAAGCCCAGGCCCTAAATAAGCACCTGTCCGACTAACAAACAGTTCTTCACGACTGCGGTTACAGCGCAGTTCAAAGTGCTGGGAATACTGATTGTGGCAATAAAGGCACTTTTACACTGAGCGTGAATGGCGGATTCAACTCGAACAATCCACGTTATCCATCAAAATATCACTCTTGGGGCACTGAGATATTCCTGTCAGTGTGGGTAGGTACTCTAAGCACACACCCGCTATAGACATGGCTATCACTTCACTTGTGTGAACATTGTCACCCATCACTTTCTAGTATAGGATACATTAGAACCTTCCTTCGCCCATCTGTTTATAATATATGCCTACTATTGTATTGTTTTTCAAAGATGCAATGAAATGCCACAGCGTGCGTTATAACAGTCTTCGAAGTATCACGTTTCGGGCGGAACAAGTCGAGAGAACTGTAAAGGAATTTCATACCAAATTGAAAGCGTGGGCCAGGAAGTATTTTTTTTAACATAGCGTCTGCGTTGAGAAAAGCACTTTACATGCCTTAGCCGTGAAGGGCTTGCCGGCTTCATATCACTATCCGAACTTAATGAGGTCGTCTGTCCACCTGATCCCTACTAGCCGTCCCACGGTGCGCTTTGTTTCTATCTGCGTTTGTCCTCTCAACACGCCGAAACAACAGGGCGAAATAATAATAATAATTTTAGTACAGGAATAGGAATCTTTTTATCCGACTTTGGTAAGTAAAAAAACATATACAAACGAAGTTACGGTCACCTACTAGCAGCTGCTAAGTGCAATATAAAATTGTTTTCATTCGTTAAATGTCCTAATTCGCATCAGACTATCCTTTTTGTATTGAATGGTGAATAGTCGCGTATCACAGATATGTGAGACGTGAAGGTATAGCATCAGAAAAGTCACACATACACCCAAATTAAATGCCATATTTTCACAACAGTGAACCAGCTCCTAACTTCGGAAATAGCCACTCCAAGTACCGTAAAGACTTCATGCATAAAATATCAGCCTTTCCTTCCTGAGACAAACTATAATTTTCCATTTTTCATTTCCCCGTATGCCGCTTTTGCGTCGTCTAATGTTAGTGTTTCATTTAGATATTGTTCTTTTATCTGTATTATTTTCTATTATGGGACTGGGGAATTTAATTTCATACCGAGTTCATATTAGGTTGGTTTTGTTGTTGTTTTTTTTTATACGGGGAAGGCGCAGCCGCAGAGTAAACCAATTGATGAATTCATATTGAATAATGGTATTAAAGTGTAAACAAAAAAAACACTTGTCCTTGCCAGTTTCTATACAAGTCAAGACAAATAGTGTTGTCATCACTAAATACTTACTAACGAGGGGATGCGACTGATGTTGAATTATACAACATATTAGTGTAGTTATATATATTTATGAATAAAATTAGCTCAATCTGTCATGATACAAAGAAAAAAAATAACTCATTTTTTTTTAAATATGCGACTTCAAAGGGAAGCGGTGGTAGCCTAGTGGTTAGGGCATGCGACTTTCAATCCGGAGGTCGCGGGTTCGAACCCGGCCCGTACCAATGAGTTTTTCGGAACTTATGTACGGAATGTCATTTGATATTTACCACTCGCTTTTCGGTGAAGGAAAACATCATGAGGAAACCACCTAAGCCCAATAAGGCCTAGTTTCCCCTCTGGGTTGGAAGGTCAGATGCCAGTCGCTTTCGTAAAAACTAGTGCCTACGCCACATCTTGAGATTTAGGTAGCCGACCCCGATTGAGAATTCATTCTCAAAAAATGGGACAAAGGCTAGGAGGATGATGATGATGCGACTTCAAAGGTTCAGGTAACATTTTATGATTTCTTTTTGTGAAAATTGGTTTGCAGTCTAAATAAGAGATTCTTACTAATGTAACTAATTGACTAACAGTATTATGAAATTCGGCTTCTATTGTGTTAGTGCTTAAGTTTTACAGATAACATGATTTCAGATGACTACCTTATTAGTATATATTAAAAAAAAAAACACATTCGAATTAAATTGAATTGTTTTTAGTATCCTAATAATTTAACAAAACAATAACTGTATTAGTACAACCATGCACTTAAAACGCACTTTTTCGCGGTGTAAATGGCAAATCACTTATAATCTCCATTCAAAATACTGGTACCCAATCCACTAATGACGTCATATGTAGGTAGGCCATTTGTATGGAGCGTTTTAGTCCTTTGCAGGAATGTTGAACTTTGACGGTCATTTCTGACTTTTAGAGCAGTCTAAAGACATTAATAGAATCGATTAATTTATTTATATAAACTTTATTGCGCAAAACAAAAGTCGGTACTCCGCCATTTGTAGCGACTTTTTTTTTTTTTTGCTAAATGGCATTCTCTGGCAACCATAGGGCCAAACAAAGATACAGGAAGTCAGAAGTGGAGATAATCAGAAATCTAATTGTACAGCGAGTATCTAGGGTATACTCGTAGCATAAGAAGTGTCCGTCCGGCCCAGGGATAGTGGGGCTAGGAACAGCTTTCATATGGAAATAATGAGCGTACAGTACCTTTATCTCACGAGCGCGGGTGAGCCATGTTTGTGTGAGTAATGTACATGCACATTGGCTCTGTGTGGGTGAGCCGGAACTGTTCGCTCCCGAGCTCACCCTCACAGAGCCAATGTGCATGTACATCTACTCACACAAACATGGCTCACCCGCGCTCGTGAGATAAAAGTACTGTACGTCATATGTATATTTGGAGTATTAAACGTCAGTAGCGATTCGCCAAGGATTTGTCATTAACCAAATACAAAACATTGTTTACCGGAATGCTGATCCTTTGTTCTTCTTGCGAAATAAATACTGAATCCTATTGAAAAAAACTTGCATTTCATCACTGGATCTTCTTCTTCAAGTGCCTCTCCATTACTGAAGGTTGGCAGTCAGCTTCTTAAAATTGTCCTTGTCAAGCGCCAATCTGAACAGCTGCTCGACGGTCTTAATCCCTGTCCACTCCCTGATATTTCGGAGCCAAGACATCTTGCGTCTACCTGCTTTCCGCTTCCCGGGCACATTTCCCATCATGATAGTCTGCAGGAGGGCATACCGATCATGCCGCAGTACATGTCCGAGGTAGGCGACCTTTCTCTGTTTTACAGTCCGGATAAGTTCGACGTTTTTTCCCATACGGCGTAACACTTCTACGTTTGTAACTTTATCCGTCCAGCTGATACGAAGCATGCGACGGTATGACCACATTTCAAAAGCTTCTAATTTTTTACGGAGCTCTGCTTTCATGGTCCACGCTTCACATCCATACAGAACAACGGGCCAGATGTAGCATTGAAGGAGCCTGGTTCTCAATTCGATGGAGAGATGTCGACTGCACAAGACTTTCTGCATGCTAGTAAACGAAGCACGGGCTATTTCGATACGAGCACGAATTTCAGTATCGCTCTCCCAAGTGTCAGTAAGCCACGAGCCTAAATACTTATACTTGTCAACGTTCTCCAGTGTGTTGCCGTCGACCTGGATGTTTGCACGGATTTTCTGCGAGTGTGATATTACCATGACCTTAGTTTTCGAGACGTTCATATTCAAGCCGACTTTTCTGCTGTGTAGAGAAACCCGGTTAACTATCTCGCGAAGGCCTTCCTCTGTGCTTGCTATAAGAACGGTGTCGTCAGCATAGCGTAAATTATTTATAAATTGCCCGTTGATTACAACACCGTGCTCATCACTGGATAGTTTCGGCTTTATTATGCAAAAGTTACTTGAATATTAAGGAATATTCAGTCCTATTTCCTCTTTGTTTACATCAATGACATTCACTGAATTTCAATGTCAGTTACCAAAAATTTGTCGTTACCAGTAAAATAAATTAGTACCACCAAATATCCGCGATATGGCGCATGCTGAAAAACACCCTGTTTGGTAGGGTGGGTCATTTTTTTTAAATTTCTAACGGGCACAGTTCAAAAAAGGTGCCATTTAGTGCCATTAATGGGTACATATTTTTATTTATTTTAATATTTCCGTTTTATTGCCTCCGGATTACTTCAGAAAAAAGTTTCTAATGTATGGAGCACTAAAAAAAAGTGGCCTTATATATATATACTTTTTTTTGTTGTATTTCGTTTGTGATGCCCTACTTATTATACTCAGAATAAAAATACATTAAAATATTGGGCCAAATTAAAAATAATAAAACCAGACTTCATAATGCTCATTTAATATGGGCATTTCTATACTACTTAAAAATAGATCCGGAGGCAAAAGATCAACATCAATTACAATGCAATTTTGGTATTTAGTTTATATTATTATGAATGAGTTACATTTTTTGTTGCTATGCCTAAAGAAATAAAAGTATTAATTTTTTTCCCGTACAAAAGTGACCGACCCTACTGTTTGGGCTACAAGTAAATACTTAAAAAAACCTTAAATTCAATTCTTATTATCATAAATTAGCCTAGATACTTCACGAGTTAAAAAATAGGGTCTTAAATTGTTAGATATATCCCAATTTCAATTCAGGTTATAGAGGTACCTATTAAGTGTCTTGTCCAATTGTTCGTCGGGCGTGGAACAGAATCCACGTTTTATTGGATCTCCACTGAACCGTTGGCTTCGCCCCAATTGGACAGTGTCTTTAGTGTACAGTTAAATTGCGCAACTACACCGTTTTGCTGTATAGAAGCTCATGACGATAAGTTTACCAACGGTTACCAGAACCTTAATTGGATTCGACAGTGACTTCTATCCGCGATTTTGGCACCATATTTCTACTTTTATATCTAGACACACGGCAGTACGTCACCTGACTACTTTTATTTGCGACTCAAAGAACTTGGACGATGCAGTTTGTGCACCTGCCTACTGAGCCGGCGGTCCTGGGTTTGAATCCCGGCCAGGGCACATATTTATATGTATGTGTAAACACTTTATGGTACACAAAAAAAAGAAATACATTTCAAAAGAATAAGCATGTTCAAAGGCGAACTTATCCCTTTAAGGGATCTGTTCCATTTGATCTTTGAGTAAATCAGTGATAACACAACTGTAAATGGTATTTTTAAATGGTCCTTTGCAGGTGGGCCTGCGTGTATGCGGCCCGTAACTGCACGTCTGAGTTTAACTGTAAATGGTAGACAAAACCAAGCAACATGTACAATATGAAGAAGGATAAATTTACAATAATATACACATGAAAATGCAAAAACCAAAAGAGAGAGAGAGATAGGAAATTTAATTAATAAGAACATCTTATATTAAAATCTATATCATATCGCGAATATTCGACTTTTGTAAACCTGTTTTATATGGATTTTCACATGTTTCAGACTCTCTACTCCGACTGATGGTAAGAAAAAGGAATTCCTAGTCACAATGGCAACTGACAAAATACCAAGGGTTCCGTATCATTAAACACTGCCCGAGAGATGTTCTGATGATGGTTTAGATGCTTTTAAGTTTTTTCTAGACTTGGTGATAAAATATTACTTAGTATCTGTGACTCACGCCACCGCAAGCCGTGTGGTTTATGCTTTAGGACCGCAATAAATCTAAATGATCGCAAAATCAATCCTTGAGCCACCGTTAATTTTAATACTGCAAAGGAAATGAGTCAACATATTTTACTATCTTAGTAAAAACTTCAAGATTTATGAGGCCTTAAAATCTTCATTTACGTTGAAATTTAACAATTAAGGATTCATGTAGGACCCTAATTGATTTGAAGGTTCTGCAAAATATATATTACGCTTTTGTCAAACATTAATATATAATGCTTCGTTTTAAGTTGTTTGAAGGACGCAATGGCGGAATACCAATCCTCGAGCCACCGTTAATTTTAATACTGAGAAGGAAATGAGTCAACATATTTTAGTCTCTTAGTAAAAACTTCAAGATTTATGAGGCCTTAAAATCTTCATTTACGTTGAAATTTAACAATTAAGGATTCATGTGGGACCCTAATTGATTTGAAGGTTCTGCAAAATATATATTACGCTTTTGTCAAACATTAATATATAATGCTTCGTTTTAAGTTGTTTGAAGGACGCAATGGCGGAATACCGAAAAATTACGAAACTTAATTTATCCTATACCATAATTATTTTGATAATACTGTAAGCGCTATCATGCCAAATAATCATAGTTGTTGTGTATGGTATGTTACGACTACGAGATATATTATGTACATATATTATGTATAACTAGCTGCGCTGCATGGTGCTACCCGGAGATCCCATGCGAACACAAATTTTTTTCGGGATAAAAAGTTGCCGCTGTGTTAACCCTTAAATGCATGATAATGTATATTTACACGTTACTGAAATGACTCAAGTCAAAATCTGAATATTGTCAATAAAGACAGTCAAAATTGTCCCAAAGTCTCAAACTGACGTGAATTTCATTGCTAATTACGTCATTTCAGAAATAAAATTCGTGTAATTGTATGCATTTAAGGGTTAATTTCGGGTTTCAGCTACCTTCATACCAAAATATAATATATCAGAATTGGTCCAGCCAATTAAGCGTGAAGAAGCAACATACATACACATAAACACATTTACAAACTTTCGCCTTCATAATATTAATGTGATTCTGATTATGTTAGGTTAGGATTATTGGATATCCCAAAAAATATTTCATCCATTCCGATACTTTCAAGCGCTAACTCATGAACATGTACATTTTTCCGATCCACACCTATGGCATCCAGACTTGGTCTTTGAATGCGCGTCCCTATAAGTTTGCCAGAGGGTATACTCGATTTCATATACCATGGCCCGATGCACTTGAGACGGTAATTAGGCATTAACAATAGGATTAGTGATAACAAAAGATACCTGGCCGGACCCTTTTGCGGCGTGGTATTTTACATGCAACCTAATGATCTTGATCGTTTAACCTAGTAATCTTTATTAATGTAAACAATATTTCATGTTAGTTGTCATCTGACTACATTTGTGATTACACGTATACTTAAATAATTATGTTTCGACCTTGGGAAACACCCACAAGTAACCCGTCCAGTGGTGATGTTAGTTTGCAGCAACGTAAGAAACGATTTTTAAGCAAGGACGCCCAATATGTGGTGATAAGTGTTTATAAGACATTGCTAAATCGAATGGGTAAAAAAAAATTGATTAAAGAAACGTCTATATTCACCAGTGTGCCGGAAAGGACAGTTAAAAGGATTGTCTCATCACTCTCATCAGGACCAAGATACCTCCCTCGAAAACGAGTAAAAGCTTCTTTTAAAAAAATTGATAATTTTACAGAAGAGGTTGTGAGGAGAACTGTCTACGACTTTTATAGAAAAAATGAAGTTCCAACGCTCACAGAGATTCATCAAGCATTATTAGCAAGCGAAGTGGGATTTCCGTATTCAGAAACAACACTATGGAGACTTTTACGAAAACTTGGTTTTAAATATGGAAAGTTAAACGAAAGGAGAATCATTATGGAAACATCACGGCTTAAAAAATTAAGAGAAGAATTTATTACCGATACACGATTGAAGAGGTCTACTGGAAAAAGTACTGTATATTTGGACGAGACTTGGTTTGATACCCACGACACACTGAAAAAAGGATACAGGGACGACTCTCAAAATTGTGCTACAAATACTCCATGTTCAAGAGGCAAACGTTTAATTATACTGCACGCCGGTACTGAAAATGGTTGGATTCAAAGGGCTCTTCTTGTTTCGAGCAAACATCTGAAAAATTCAAGTGCAGACTATCACGAAGATATGTGTTCGGAGTTGTTCGAGAAATGGTTCGTGGAGCAGCTTTTACCCAATATCCCTGCCAATAGCGTTATCGTTATGGATAATGCGTCATATCATAGCCGTCAAGAGGAAAAGATTCCCAACACCAATTCAAGAAAACCTGACATAATAGCATTTTTAAGAAAGCGTCATATTACTATACCTGAGAAAATAACTGTTAAGAAATTGCTGGAAATTGTACAAAGTCAAAAGTTTGAAAAGAAATACTTCATCGACAAAATAGCGGCTGAGGCTGGGCATGAAATATTGAGACTTCCCCCCTATTATTGTGTGTTGAACCCAATCGAGCTTATGTGGAGTTATGTCAAGAAACAAATTCGTAAGACGAACATTACACCAACAGTAGGTGATTCTGTAATTCAAAATTTAAGAACTGTGGTAGACATGACGAACCCTACGCTTTGGAAAAATGCTTGTGAGCATGTCATCAAAGTGGAGAACGAGTTTTTAGCCCACCCTGTGTATCCGGTCATCATAAACACCTGCGAAACCTCAAGTTTGGAAGAATATACGTCAGAAAGCGAATAATTCTTATATTTTATGTAATTAATGTATATGTTTTAACGTAATTAAATTAAGTTAGTCTTAAAGTTACCTGAAAGTTGATTGTTATTACTTTATTGACACAATTAAAATAATAATAATAATAATATGTATATAGATATAAATAAATGTTTCATTGACACAATTTTTGTTTTACAAAAGTTTGCTATTATTATTAAATAAAAAATATATATTAATATGTATTAAGATATAAATAGATATTTTATTGTCACAGTTGTATGTTTATTGTTATTAAAGTAAGTTAGTCTTAAGTTACCTGAAAATTGATTGTTATTATTTTATTGACACAAATTTTGTTTTACAAATGTTGGCTATTATTATTAAATTAAAAATATATATTAATATGTATTAAGATATAAATAGATGTTTTATTGTCACAGTTGTATGTTTAATATTATTAAAGTAAGTTAGTCTTAAGTTACCTGAAAATTGATTGTTATTATTTTATTGACACAATTTTTATTTTAACAAATGTTGTTATAAAGTATTACATATAAAGCTATTACTATTCAATTACTATAAAGATGCCGTACCATTATAATTAAACAATACCGTAAACAACTAATATTTCGTATTTTTATTTTCAAGTACCAAAATGTTTTAGTCCCGCTTTAGTTGCATGCAGATTGTACCGACGCGTGCCATTTTGAAGTGCTCCTAATTAGATAACAAAAGGCAAACATTATGAGCCCTATTGTTAAGTTTCAAGTCCATCGGGCCATGGTATATGAAATCGAGTATAATAGAAAGCAGTGTCTTGGGAGTGAAATGTACTGATCGCATAAACAACACCATCTTTATGTTCCAAAACCCAGTAGCCCTGACAGCTGCCAAGCTGAAGCGAGACTGACTTGGACACATCTGGAACCGTGGGCCAAGAAAACCACAGAGTGGATGCGGTGCAGTAGACCTCGACGGAGATGACGGGAAAACCTCTAGACGCATTCTGAAAGGATTGGTTGGATTGGGAAGAGGGAAGCCTATGCCCAGCAGTGAGTCAGTTCAGGCTGGTATAATATAATAATAATCTGTAGTAATATAATAATAATCTTACTGTTGAATTTCTTTCGGCTTTCTTCTCTACAGCGGTCTCCTCTTATGAAATGCCGGTAGATTCAGATTTAGACATGTGAAAGTGCCCTTGTGGCCTACTTACAGAATAAACCTTTTGATTTTGAATCTTATTAAAAGTAAAACTGATAACGACAATATTAATTAGCAAAATGTTATGTATTAACCCTGGGCTGTTTCTCTGATATAGGTTTAATTAAAGCAGATAGTGCCTTTAATTAGCCCGTGACGCCAACAATCATGCAGGCGTCTTGATAGTGACGTCACAGATTAAACATGGCGCTTGCCCGTACAGTAGTCGCTTGAAACGTCGGAACTGTAATAATTTCTTGGCAGTTACGTTCTTCTAATGCGCGTAAGCGTTGCTTTTCTCATTATTTAAATTGTCTGAAAATATTTCAATTACTAAGAATCGTATTTAACTCTTCATTATAAAACAGGGGTATATATTTTTTTTAACTTACGTGTGCTTCTGTGTTAGCGTCTCAATACAGTTGCTAGATTTGTGAGGCAATTTGAATAAGTAGGGCTTTCTTTATTTTGAGTTGATTATAATCTTGTTTTCATATTAAATAACGTGATTACTGTTATTCAAGAATGGGGTTTTAGTAACGTACCTAAAAGGTATCAAAGGAACCTTCTAACTACGCCTGCGTTGTCTGTTAGTCTGTGACCAGGCTCTCACTATCGAACCTAGGAATACGCCACAAATATTCATAGTAATAGTTCTGCCAATGGCAGTTACTCAGAATGTTTAATGTATACCTAGTTTTCGGGAAAAAAAACACTTGATCACCCTAATTGGTCTAATTCTTACATGATAGGCTACGCTACCGTAGTGTTTTCTCCTTGCAACTGACTATTTATTGATTTAATAGTCGTTTTTGTTTCGACGAGTAATATAATATTAATTTAATTGAAGTAATAAGATAACCAAAGTTCATTGACCTCCGAAATTACCCAGTAGACTTTTCAGTTTGTTTTAGTGATAATTTAAGTTTAGCGCGGCGTTATATTAGCAAAGTTTGATCCTAACTTGTGTTAATAGAATAGGTTTAACTGTTCTTATACTAATATACCTACTTACTGACGGATACTATACATATATAAATCGGCACATTCCCACAGCAATAAATAATACTGCGAAAAAGAAATTGCGCCACCTATGGTCTAACTGGAAGATCAGCGCTGGCTGGCTTAACATTATTATGCTCTGGTGGTTATTTAATTTTCTATTTTTAGTTGAACTATTGTACTTTCAAAAAGTCAGCCTAGTGCGAATCAACTTGCGCACAAAATGTTCCGTACCACACTTAAACATGGTATTTAACTTTATTTTATTTTCTTTATTTTACCTTTATATTATATTTGAAAAAATAATATACATCTATGTATATTCTTTTGAAAGATGATGTAAATATACAGTCATAGTTCTGAATTAATTAATTAAGGTAACTAATGTGAGACATATTTAATTCTAACATCATGCGGTTCACACTTCGTCGTTCCCGTTCCTGACAATTTCACGTGAGTGTAAACCGCTTACCATCATCATAGGCCGTTTCGTCTGTTACAGACGATTTTATGCGATGCTATGGAGACACCTTTTTTGGTGACTGTGTAGTCCGATGCGAGACCGGCATGATCGCCCGCACTTCTGACATAAATGACTTATGTCAGTCGTTGATCTGGTGCTGGTTTGGTGGCTACGCATCCTTTTCCCGGCTAAAGTCTCAAACCAGGCTTCATCACATGGTTTGCGACCATCAAAAACGCGTTTACGCCACCCGTCTCGGTCTTCAGCAAATGTTTCCCAAGCCTTGTAGTCAAAAACAGCCATATCACGCTTGGCGCAGTCTTTGAAGCGCAGCATTGGTCTTCCAATTTTCCTTTTAGCATACGCTACGGCGCCAAGCATGGTACGACGCGGTATTCGAGAGGGTTCCATTCGATGCACATGCCCTAGCCACCGCAGGCGCCTCTGCTTGAGCATAGCAGTTAGACTAGGCAGCTGTGCAATCTCAAGAACCCTCTGATTTGTGACTTTATCCTCCCATGTAATGCTTAGGATGTTGCGTAAACAGCGCATGTGAAAATTATAAGACGTCGTTCCTGTTTCGCATACGTCGTCCAGGTTTCTGCTCCGTACAAGAGAATGCTCAGCACGCATGTTTGGTAAACCATCATCTTGGTTCTGATTGTTAGATGTTTGTTAGACCATACCCTTGTACGAAGCCTCCCGAACATGGTCGCCGCTTTGCCGATACGAATGTCGATCTCCGCGTCAAGCGAGAGATTGTTCGACACGGTCGACCCTAAGTAGCAAAACTTGTCGACGACTGCCAGAGTTGAGCCATCCACCGTTATAGTTGGTGTTTCCGCGTTGCCCTGAGCTAATACGAATGTTTTTTTGGCATTTATTGACATGGAAAACAAAGTGCAAGCTCGGGAAAAATTGTCCATCATATTTTGGAGCTCAGGAGCAGTGTTCGCCACAAATGCTGCATCATCCGCAAACAAGAGACTGTCGACAAAGAAGTCTTCTCGGTGTTTCACTGATTTGAGGAGTGAGATATTAAATAACTTCCCGTCAGCCCTTGTATGAAGATGCACGCCCTGTTGGCTGTTACCGAATGCAGTCTTTAAGAGAAGTGAAAAGAATATGCCAAAAAGGGTAGGGGCCAATACACAGCCCTGGCGAACTCCTCTCCGCATCTCAAATTGCCGAGACGTTTTACCATCAAATACCACAGCGCCCTTCATATCTTCGTGGAAGGATTTGACGAGAGATAGTAGTTTTGGTGGGCATCCTATATTCTCAAGTGCGGTGTATAGTCCTTCTCTGCTGACTGTGTCAAAGGCCTTATTAAGATCTACAAAGGCCATAAACAGAGCAGTGTTTTGCTCCCTACACTTCTCCTGTAGTTGACGAAGCGAGAAAATCATGTCCACTGTGGAACGCTGGGGACGAAAACCACACTGGGCCTCTGGATACACGCGATCAGCAAGTTTTTGGAGTTTCCCTAGTATCACACGTCCAAACAACTTACCAACTATGCTCAACAGGGAAATTCCGCGGTAGTTGTTGCAGTCGCCGCGGTCTCCTTTCCCTTTATACAGTGTGATAATGTTGGCATCGCGCATATCCTGAGGGACCCGACCCGCTTCCCAGCACTTACACAGAAGACTGTGCAGAATAGGTGATAAGCACTTAAGTTTTACCACTTCAGCCTGTACTCCATCAATACCAGGACTCTTCCCGCTCTTAAGTTGCTTGACTGCTTTGGTGAATTCCTCTATAGTGGGCAGGACATCTAAATCTGTCCATCTAAAACCGCTTAAGACAATAAGTAACTAATGTGCTTTACTTTACTACACTTTTAAACATCTTTAATTAAGCAAATAAAAACAGTATTAGGTGTATTAATGTAATCCTATATGTGCTTGCACGTGTTGCAGTATATTTACGAGGGTTTTTTTACAGCGTCCGATAAATATCCAATGCGTTACATAAAGTGCGCGAGGATTAGCATAAACTGTTTATCGAAACGGACCGCTCGATACTCTGCCTTTACAAAATACGATGGGTCGACGATTTATTCGTTAAACAACATCTATATCTATCTATGATATAGATTCTATACCCACTCAATTGTTTTTGGGAACTACAGCTACCTGTCAATGCTTATTTTATTATTTATAAATAGAGAACTCGAATTTCGAAGCAAGTGCGTGGAAATATCAAGGCACAAAGAAAAATTTAAATGCGTAGCCTGGTGGAAGAGACCGGGGATCGAACCCGGTACCTCTGGATTACCGGTTCAACAGGTTGACCTCTCCACCACCCTAACGTCAGATAACTCTTTTTTTATAAGACATGACTTGAACTGTATCAGGGCTGGTTAGCCCTCACTACCAGCAGTCGGACTTTGTGTGGGAGTATAACCCGCTAATGGGATTATCTCCGCGCCACAGGGGTAGGTAATTTGGGTTGGAGTGACGCGGGCGCACTGGGTGCATGGACTGCGTCGTGAATTGAATAGACTGAAGTGAATCAGTCTGACTTAGGGCGGGAGGAGAGCGTCAGATAACTCATGTTTGTCATGAAAGAGGGGTTTTGGCAGTTCCGGGGCAATCTGCCGTATTCTACACCAGATCAGACGACGCAACGGTACTACGCCGTTGTATCGCCTAAATGTAACTAGTTTTAAGTCTTTGTTTATAGAATAGAATAGAATACTCTTTATTGCACACCTCAAGAAGAAAGAAATACAATTACAGATGACACTTAACATTACAATAGAGGCAAACAATAGGCGATCTTATCGCTAAAAAGCTAAAATTATATGTATTTTGTAGTTCACAGTGCTTTGGTTTTTACTATAATACTGTGTAACTTATTTGAATAAGTAGTAATAATAATGTCTCACGATATTTTTAATAATATTTCTATTAACATGGTTAAGTGTGTTTGATTTTGAAGGCAACGATAATGTCATGAATATCCAAGAAATATCACATTGATTATATTGTAAAGAAAGCAACAAAATTTTAGAGCTCCCGATAAATTTCCGATGTGTTCTACTTCTACATAAAGTACGCGCGGATTAGCATAAACTGTTTATCGAAACGGTCCGGTCGTGGAGCCCTGCTTTTACTTCACACGACACGACAACGATTTTGTAATTTGTCCGTCAATGGACTGAATATCGACTGCAATGTGTGACTGTTTTCTTGATGTTTCTTTTAAACATGTTTAACTTAAAATGTACTAAGGTTGGTAAATCCTGTATAGCAGTGAGTCTGATTTTGTGTGGGAGAAAAACCCACTAACGAGGATGTATCCGCGCCACACTGCACTGCAACACCCAGGTGAGGACGCACTAGGTGCTTGGAGTGCGTTATGAAAATAGACTGAACTGTGTTAGTCTGAATTAGTGACAATGTGATCTTGAAGATCAAACTATGCAAGTCGATTTTTTTTATGTCATAGGGGGCAGAAGCCAACGGATCGCCTGACGAGAGGCGATTACCGTCGCCCATAGATACCTGCAACACCAGAGGAGTCACAAATGCGTTGCCGGCCTTTCAGGTGGGAGTACGCTCTTTTCTTGACAACACACAAAAGGTCATTCCTGATAGTTTACCATAAACTGTTCTGCTTAAATAATATGAAAAAATAATAATGAAGCTTACGTTTATAACGTGCGACAAGCGACAAGCGACAAGCGACAAAAGATCTGTCACATTCGCGCTCACAATATACTTTTCAACGAGTGACGGATGCTTTGCCACTTATTTATCATGTGATAAACGTAAGCTGGTCACTTGCTCTTGCAGTCATTATTTTAATAATGTTGAAAATATTTTACTACCTCAGCTCATATTTATTTGTAATAATAACATTACAAATTACATTTCATCGATGTAATATCCAGTTTTAACAATATAAAACATAAGGTCTCAAACTATGGCTAGTTACTTTTAATGTGGTAGATACATGGTATGTATAACTTTTATATTTAACTCTTAGTATACATTTTCACGTTAGTTAAGACAAATCGAAATTCAAAATCGCCGGTTGTAAAAATCTTTATTCAGAGGACACTGTTTTCTTGAACCGTGTACTCAGTGAGATTATTTATTGGCAAACTTGTTACTTCGTGTATGGCCAGCTTTATTCCGTGTTTGCGCGGAGCCTGTGAGCAAAACGTCGTAACCGACAGGTTTACCTATTAGATTATGTCTTTTTGAATAAACATGTCATGTTGGGTTCTATAAATGAATATTTATTGTTTTGAATAAGTGTTTTTCCCATGGAAGAAAGAGACTGATGGAAGTGGCAAGTAGGCGTTCCCGTGTTTCCAAGCATATGTGCCGTGGCACCTCTCCGTCGTCAATTGATAGTCAAACGCAGACTAGATTTGACGTGTGAAATTTGCAATAAAAAATAATTATTTTAAATTGATCATGCCGTGGTGTGCAGTAATAAGCTGCCGAAATTCAACCTCTGGCAAAAACTGTCTGAAGGAGGCATTTCGTATCATCGCTAAATTATTATTTAAATAATAATTAATTTTTTTCCTTTTTCTCCATTTGGTTGATCGTTATTTGAGTTATCACGTTAGTAGAATACAACTTTATTCCTTAAGAAATACAGTCCATTATCGTTTGTTATCTACATTAAACAGTAATCGAGAAAATTCGCTATTCAAGACGTCAAAGTGAACGCTACTCAAGTAGGGATGCGGCTATGTTACTATCGCTACTATTTTCGATACCAATTTCGAATTGGATAACTGAAATTAAATAATGGAAGATTTATTCAGGGGAGACCTACGAAAAAAAAATGTTTGTGTAGCTTAAGTTGGCTGCGTTATCTTACCGTTTAGAAATACCCTTCTTTTTGGCTCCGTCTAAAAAAGTATCGTAAATATGTATTATATGTTTCGTAAAAGTTTTTTTTATTAAATGTGGTTTTATTGACAAACTTTTAGAACCTTCATATGTGACGACCTCGTGCAAAGTACAGGTAAATTAGCACTCCCTATTCTGATCACCGCCTATTGGGATAAAGGAACAGTAACCGGCCCTGTGCTTTGCACGGATTGCAGGCAAGTTAGGATAGACATAAACTGCCGGAAATGTATCGTTCATCACTAGAAGCAGCTAGTTTGGCAAGACTGTTCTTACAAAGCTTATTAGGAATGTAATTTTTTCGTTACCAGAGAATATGTAATATATGACGTAAAATATATCACTACCGTAGAGTTGTTGGAATGTAGCATTTATTTTTGTTATAAATAGAATTTCATATTGTTTTGTCAAGGACGAAACTATCGATAATTCATACTTAATCTTAGGTACCATCACGTTTTAACTGAAAATATTATTGACCACAGTGTCATCTGTTGTCGCGTAGCAGAATTTTGGTGACTTTATGTTAGCTTTTGGTGACTTTATGTTAGCTTTTGGTGACTTTATGTTAGCTTTAGGTGACTTTATGTTAGCTTTTGGTGACTTTATGTTAGCTTTTGGTGACTTTATGTTAGCTTTTGGTGACTTTATGTTAGCTTTTGGTGACTTTATGTTAGCTTTTGGTGACTTTATGTTAGCTTTTGGTGACTTTATGTTAGCTTTTGGTGACTTTATGTTAGCTTTTGGTGACTTTATGTTAGCTTTTGGTGACTTTATGTTACCTTTTGGTGACTTTATGTTAGCTTTTGGTGACTTTATGTTAGCTTTTGGTGACTTTATGTTAGCTTTTGGTGACTTTATGTTAGCTTTTGGTGACTTTATGTTAGCTTTTGGTGACTTTATGTTAGCTTTTGGTGACTTTATGTTAGCTTTTGGTGACTTTATGTTAGCTTTTGGTGACTTTATGTTAGCTTTTGGTGACTTTATGTTAGCTTTTGGTGACTTTATGTTACCTTTTGGTGACTTTATGTTAGCTTTTGGTGACTTTATGTTACCTTTTGGTGACTTTATGTTAGCTTTTGGTGACTTTATGTTACCTTTTGGTGACTTTATGTTAGCTTTTGGTGACTTTATGTTAACTTTTGGTGACTTCCGAGCATTTTTAAAACAAACTTATGTTGCAATTTTTGAACATTGTAATTTACATCGCAAATGAAGCAAGGTAGAGGTGTTGTAGGTTCTTTCTTACATTGTTCTTCCGATGTCTTTAGATTTACATTGAAAATAGTTCGTTACTTTTATAGATCTACAAGAAGGCCCGCAACTTTGTCTGTGTAAAACTATTTTTTTCCGTAGTCGGGCAAAAAATATTCTATAAGCATCTAAATTAGTTAAAATCGGTTTCTGTATTCGCAATACAGCATATACTTACGAACACAGAAACTGGTTTTATTTGTACCTGTGTTCATTCAGGTTTTAGCTTTCATTTAGGTATAATGGAATACTTTATTGTACATAAAGCGAGCTGCAAGAAAGAGCATTACTGATAAAATACTAGCATAAAACTTTCAAATTGTACTGAAAACCTAGTTCGTATGGAAAAAAGAGAGACCATGATAGCGGAAGACATTTTTTCTCGATGCGCGTTTTGTTTATCGGTTGGAGTATTCTTTACGGCCTTATTAAGCATGCCGAAATGGTAGTACATTACGTAACAAGGGTGGTAAACGAGGAATTGCAAACGAGTGTCTATTAGAAGCCTGAAGCCGAAGGCGAGGGCTTTAATGAGACGAGTTTGGAATTCCATTACCACCAGAGTCACGTACGACGTTTTTCATCACACTTTGGAGGAAATAAAACAAAAGTAGTAGTAGTCAATACCAGAATTACTTACTGCCCTAGGGCGTAATACGACTTACCGCCCTGGGGCGTAATATAAGTTTTACCGCCTGCTTTTCTAACGTGTAAACCCTTGTTTACGCACATGTGTTGAAAACTATTTTAACCGATTTTTGTAGGTCAGAATGGCAGGATTGTTGGGAGTGGTGGGACATAGAAAGATGAAATTAAGCCCTAAATAAAATAAAAAACGACCTCTTTTAGCTGTATCCACAATGTTACTTTGTGTAAAGGAAACCGGTCCGACTCAATCCAAAATGACTCATTTGATAAACCAGCGAACCTTATAAACCCTCATGGCTTTTACCGCAAAAGCATAGTAGCATCTGCATTAAAAACAATTACCAGTTCAAAATCCAACGTGGAAACATAACATGAAGCGAATACAGCGAAATTCGAGCAAATTCGGGGCAAATTAACGTTGTGACTTAATTTCGAAACATGGTGTCAAACGTAATGGTTGAGCCGTGTACGACAAAACAGCCACAGGACTGAAAAATCGTACGCACATTGTAATACATGGCGTTTACGACATTTTCTTTAGCATGGCGAATACGACTCGCGAAATGACGTAAGTGCATAATGAAGTAAAATGTACGCGGATCTTCGTTATGGGTTAATTATGAGTGATATAAAGCTGTATTGAATTAGACGCAAATTTAATAGGTTATTTTATAAAACACTAGCCGTTTGCTGTTATTATGTGTGCGATAAAGGTGTATTAATTCAATTGGCATTTTATGACTGTTTTAATGGGTAGAATTAGATTACTTCCGACATTTTATTTGCAAAATTATGTATTCTGTTCTTCTTGGTTAGAGTTAGAAATATACTGATTTTTAAACGATTTTGGGTTTCATTTTTCTATTAAAAACAATGAATTAAATAATACATAATTATTTGTTTACTTATGTTAGTATCTTATCCTGTGATTCGTTTTGTAGTTTGTCGATCAAAAAAACAGTGACGAAGTTACCGCGCCGCTGTACGGGTTCGAAACATGTCGTGTCATTCCTATAATAATAATTAAATATGTCTCACGAAAATTTTAATAACATTATATTATATTGAAATGTAAAATTGACATATTTTATGTAATGAAAAATAAACACAAAAAAAAGAAAAAGGATATTACGCTAGTGGTCTTTAGCCCAATATTTTCGTCTTAAATTCCTTGAAAATATTGATAATCCCACTATATTTGTACAATATAACAAATGGTGCGTTGGCTGTTTGGAAGATTAAAATTTCGCAGTAGGTACATTGTTTCATAAAGTACGGGCCATCTGTGCCTTGAGAAGGGTTCGCTTAGGTCAGCTGACGGATGGCGTAGTATATGATATATGTTTACTTATATACATATGTGCTGAGTTTATTATATTAGACCCTGGGCCATATTCGACGTCACACTGACATCTATTTGTCTTGGCGCTGTCGTTTCCAAGGATATTTGATGGATATACGGAACGTGCACGAACTAATGGGGGCATCACTGTAAATGTCAATTTCAAGTAACGTCTTAATATGTAATCACACATCACACAATCTGACAGTGACAGGCAACTGGACTACGTCGTTTTGTATGCCAAAAACCGATGTTTATCATTATTTGATCTTATTTTGAGCGAAAAGGAAAAAGGGGCATTTTGGGCTACTAGTTTCGTTTTTTATTGTGTGTTTCTATTAATATAACTTACGGAAATAAAACTAATCTAACGATCGATTTGTTTTTCTATTCATTATTTAAAAAAGATTGACATGGGGGCAGGATAGGGTCCCGGTTCTGGGCCACAATATAACTGATATGAAAATAACTGGTTTTGATAACATTTTAGGTACAAAAACTTGTACAAACGTACATCCCCTCTAGGCAAAACCATTTTGAATTAATACCTCAAAGATAAAAAATGTGAAACGCCACGGGGTAGAAGCCCAATACGATGGTGTGATCAGATATCCAACCAACTGGATACAACGTTAAAAGGAATTATTCCTTTTTTTTCACATTATGTCAAATTTATTGATAATTTGAACCAAATTTTTTAAAAATTCGAGTAGTTTTTGAAACAAAAATTATCAATGGCAAATTCAAACTGTGGGCTTCATATATACACCAATAAATTTCAATGACTTGTTCTAAATATTAACATTGATAAATATGTTAAGAAACATGTTTAATCATGTAGAAAAATTACAAAAACAATCAGCATTTATGAACGCATACGGAGCCTTAAGGCATAGCGCTCCAGAAAGCAACCGACAGGGATAAGTGGAGCAATGCTATCAAGAATACTAGTCAGCGGATTCACAATCCTCAGCAGCGAGATACCGACTTAGAAGAGAAGAGAAGAGAAGAAGAGAGAAGTCAAGTTGAAACTACACAGAAAACATAATTAACGCAGAGGCCTAACGATCAAACTACAGCCAGGTATAATCGGGGCTGGAGCGGCTTAGCCCAGATATTGCATACAAATCATCGAGACGTGCAAGTTGCGCCGCAGAATGACTTAAGCCGATGTAGTATTAATGGATGGTCGGCATTGTTCAGTACAATGTGCTTTCAGACGGGGTTAGCGGCGTGGGCCACAAGCGGATAGCGGGGATTTACATAATTACACTTTATTCCGTCGACAACGAAGTCACTTTTACAACTGTATTAACATTTCCCAAGGAGACCACTCTTGTGGAGAAAGCAACCGAACTTTGTACCTAAAGTCGACATTTGCTATAATCCCACTTCTGATCTGATATATATATGTAGTTCTTATTGCCACAACGGCAGCATCTTTATCGGAAAATGAAATATCACATAAAAATAAATAGTACAGACAATGATCTGATTATATAAATTCACTCTCGGCTTACAGACTTCTCTTACGATTATTTAATTATCAATTCATTGCAATTGGAGCTATAAACCTATAATATACCTAAGTAAATATGTTGTTATCAGAGGGCCACTGTAGACCAGCATTTATTTATTCAACTTCTGACCTGTCACTTAAAATTTTATTTTTCAAGAAATATAATTTCATTAAAAATTGACACAACACAATCATCTGATTATAGCTTACGCACTAGTCGACACCCGTACTTGGTTTCTTCTTCAATATGAGAATCAACGTCATAACCAGTCGTTGTGCCCGTTACGCCCCAAGAGCATTTACATTTTTTTTTACACACAACCAGTAAAATACGGTTCCCGAAATTATTTTGCGAAGATCAAAAGTAAACCTTTTGTAATCTCATTCTGCGGCACAACCGTAATACCTGCGACTATGAATTTATCCCGACGTTTGAGTCATTTGTTTATGACTTGGACCAAAGGCAGTTTAATGGTCTTATGTTCACACTTTCTGCCGTGTTGCCATTATTCAGTAAACACAATGCATCGCCGTTCGTCAGAAATACCTATAACCGATACCAGTTCCACACAAAACTATTTAGTATGTTAACGTCACTGCAAAAATACTGCAAAGTTTATGTTCATAATATTAGGTGCCTGCATCTTCATTCACAACGAAGACAATCATAACCCACTTTTATGCTTCTCCTTAGTTGGGTAAAAAGTAAGTAAGTCGGGACAAGCGTACCAGCGGTGTAACCATTATATTGAAATTATTTTTTTATACTCGCGTACTTTAATCTGTCAATTATAATTTCACAGACAAAATCACAATAACCCACTTTTTAATCCTGTACCAAAATTATTTACTATATGGTACCCGCTACAGAACTTTAATATTCATAAGACTCACTCTTCACTTTCACTGATTGGTTGAAATTACTTGTCAAAAAATCACGAGGCACCCGCCATGACCATCACGATCATGTTTTCTTTAATAGGTCAGTTTTAGTTGAACGAAAAAGGTTACATCAATAATAAAAATTCATAGTGGGGAATGACGATTAAAGTAAAAAATGATTTTCTGTGTTTTGCTCGTATAAAAAGTATTGTATGCAATAGTTACATAATTAGGTTCCAAAATCTCGTACCTTACTTAGGCCACTCGGCAAGCCTCGTGACCCAAACGCGGTACTCCACTTTAAGAACCTTCATTGTGCAACGATTGCATAAAATACTATTATCGAAACAAAACGCACATACAATTAGAGAAGTTATTCTATGGGTAACATTTTTTTAGTTGGTTTAAATAAATTCTTGCAATTCATCCCTGAACAGGGATAGGTCCACTTAGGTGTTTTAGCAAGATTTTTTTATGACACGCAAACGTTAAAACACAATATTTTTTCCCAAATATATTTTTTGCGGGTCAAGGAGCTCGTTTATTTATAAAAACGATATTTTTTTACCATATTAAGTAAAATAGGATATGAATCATCAGTTTTCTTTATAAAGTGGATTTCTTTTACTCCACTTATAAATGTTAAATCCATTATTTAAAACCAACTAAAAAAATTGCCTTAATTCATTACAATGTCCCATTCAAGGGCAATTTCATTGTTCAAACCAATAATCACCCCATATTTCTATACTTCGAACAAAAATGACGTAACCACCCCAAATGTTGTAACTATGTACTCTCTTTTGATTAAGCACCGAGTTGAATTGTGACATGTCTTTACCCCCTCATTATTAAACGCATTATGAGTTAGAGTGACTTTTATGAGATCATTCAAATAGGGACAAAGCCTCGATGGGTGTCATTCATTTTATTAAATTAAGTTTGAGTGTTATAGGGGCTCGAAATAGTAATGTTTGAAAAAAGTTAAATTTATGGGAATTTTGCCGAATGCTACAGCAAGTAATTAATAAAAGTCCTTGTTATCATTTTAGAATATTGAACGCTGCCACATTTTTTCCACTGTGTTATTTATTTTAAATTATTCATACGCATCCGTAATGGGTTAACCCGTTCTTTTGATGAATCCTATCACGGTCCCTTTGAATCTCATCCCGGCTTACTCAGTTACAAAAATCAATAGCCGAAAAAGCCGCATTCGAATCACGTTTCATTCGAGTTTGCATCAAAAGGATCCGTCAACCCGGCGGGACCCGGACCCACTTTGCTTAGGAATATCAGTGTAGAAAATTTAAGTGACTTGGGTATATCGGTACTAAGCTAACTTGAAAATACATGTATTGCAGGCATGTATGGAAGGCTGAAAACTGGGGAAAAATTGAAGTCATGATAATTTTTTTCTTCTCCCAGTTTAGTGTAATTTCTCTGCATGTATATAAGCACAACGTTGTTCAGGATCAAATGTTTATAAGAAGCGCAAAAATATATTTATTTATTCAAATTAGTTCCACAGCATTACAGAATTAAACTAAAGTACCGTGAACTACAAAATTATACATAAAATAAAAACTTAAAACTAGTTTGATTTAGGCGATGTAACAGCATGGCTCCGTCGCGTCGTCTGATGTGCGCAGGATTCGGCAGATTGCCCCGGAACTGCCGAAACACAACACCCGCAACGGCTAGAAGTCTGCAATTGTGATGGTGTCCTGCAGCGGCCGCGGTACGCGCACCACAAACGAGCTGAAGTGAACGTAATGGCGGGACTGCAGCTGTTGCACCCTCAGCGAAAAGCCAGTCTTCCGGCGAACGTACTCCACCACATCGTCAGCCACGGCAGAGTGATGCAAGCGCGACACATAGAGCGCCTGACTCGGTGTGGCAATCCGAAGACCAGAACCAACCGGCTCGGAAGTGCCACTCGGAGACTTGCGGGGCACCCTGTGCGCCTTGCTCTTCCTTTCCACCAGTGTGAATCCCTCCTTATCCACATTGGTGCGGGAGGACTTTTCCTTATCAGGAACCCGTATCGAGGCCCGGTTAGCTGCGACAGACTGACCGGCGACGTCATATTTGCTTTGAGCGGGATTTGCCCGTAGCCCGATCAGATGGTCAGACCAGGCCCGCTCATCGCTGAACACTAAAAGACAGACACAGGTGGCGTTTAATCCAGGAAAAAAATATTCTGCAAGTGACCCTTAGTAATGAGGAACGCGACGCGAGAAGGAGGTAGGATGTACCATGTACCTACTACACAACATCTGATTTTCGCCGAGGTTTAGCAAAACCTCCATCCGGGGTCCTGCTAGAGCGAGCCACACAAAAAGTGGACACGGCTATAATCCCATAGGAGCCACGGGCTGGCTCTGTTTACACGGAACGGCACTCAGTAAAGTATACCGGCAAAAAGTTCATTCGTAATGTTATGCAGTTGATTTTTGCTGTGGAAATTTTAGGGTTTCGATCTTTTTTCCATTTTTACATGTTTATTTCACTTTCCTTGTATTAACGTTCACAGACGTACGTTCTCGAGGGACGTAATCCTCCTGTTACGGCACTATGTATGTGGCTGATGATTTCAAATTTAATGAAAACGGCACCCCGTTATCAGCGGGCTATATTTAATAGCACTAAGCCTTAAGCACGCACGTAGTCTTAAGCACGCACGTAGCCCTCTGCCGTTTTTGGCTTAGACACAAATCGCTAGTGCCACACCAAACGCTCGTGATATAGACAACAAAAGTAACCTCTCCCACGCAAACATTGATGGACCTCGTATTGTGACACTACAGTACTATACTATAGGCATGACGATTTTGATTTTGAGGATATCAAGTGTTTCTGTTTTATTTGGACCAAATGTCTATACGAGACTAAATACAGTTAGACTGCTCTAAAAGTCAGAAATTACTGCATCAGGGTATTTTTTTAGTGATATACTATAGTGATAATTCGCCTTTGTCTATATTTCATGTATAATTTTGAAGTCTTGTAATATAAAAAACATTATTTATATTTTTTGGATTTTTCGATTGGTCGGCACTATTTATTATATTGATAATTCGCCTTTGTGTATATAATTGACCTTTGTGTATATTTTATGTATAATTTTGAAGTTTTGTAAATTGTTTTTATATTCAATAAATATACATACAAACAAATTTGGTATTTATAAATAAATATTAAGGGACTATCTTACTCAAATCGATCTAGCCCCAAACTATAAGAAACTAAGCAATGCTTGTACTATGGGTACTAGGCGCATAACGCATTAAGATATAGACATCTTTATTACAGGGTCCAGTGGTGAATTTCAGAAAGCTCTACATATTTATCGCCTAGCTGCAGCCCTCCCGGAACCGTCCCGATGTAAATCTTGGTGGGTCAATGCTTTATGGACGCTTGTGACCGGAGATAAACCTGACTGATGCCTATAGACCGTATTATATACATACAAACAAATTTGGTATTTATAAATAAATATTAAGGGACTATCTTACTCAAATCGATCTAGCCCCAAACTATAAGAAACTAAGCAATGCTTGTACTATGGGTACTAGGCGCATAACGCATTAAGATATAGACATCTTTATTACAGGGTCCAGTGGTGAATTTCAGAATGCTCTACATATTTATCGCCTAGCTGCAGCCCTCCCGGAACCATCCCGATGTAAATCTTGGTGGGTCAATGCTTTATGGACGCTTGTGACTGGAGATAAATCTGACTGATGCCTGTAGACCATATTAGCACTAGTATAAAGTCTACCGATACTAACAAATCATATTAAAATGCCTTCACTATAATCTTTTAAGTGCAGAGTGGAATCGCTGCCCACAGAAGTGGAGCGAATGTGTCTATCTATGTATCTATCAGCAACAGACGTCCACTGCTGAATATAGGTATCTCCCATAGGTCGCCATAAGGTGCGTTCCTGTGCAGGCCGCATCCATGGACTCCCTGCGACCCTAGTCATCTGTCCATCTAGTCAGAGATGTGTAAAATGAACCAATCACAGTCCTCGGATTTCAATGCACTTATATTGGGCTTAACAAACACGCCGCCTGATTGGTTCATTTTTGTTCGCATCGCTTCTGCGGACACATAGTATTTTTAAGACTAGAAGTTGTACACTGAATAAATATTGTTAACAATAGCTCAAATGTTAGCTGCTAGTTTAATTAATGAGCACTAACAAACTGAGGGCTACTAGTAACCAAAATAAGTTGTGTAAAATTGCTTCATTTTGGTTACTACTAAGCATAATTTGGCTATTTGGAGAATAGTTTTTTTTTTAATACAGACAACCTCACACAAATCGATCTAGTCTCAAATGAAGCTCAAGAAGGCTTGTGTTGTGGGTACTAGACGAAGATATACATACTTATATAGATAAATATATACTTAAATACATAGAACAACCATGACCCAATCACAAATATTCGAGTTCATCACACAAATATTTGCCCTGGCCGGGACTCGAACCCGATCCGCCGGCTCAGTAGGCAGGTGCTTACAAGCTGCACCGAACGTGTCGCCAAAAAATAATATAGCGCTACTAGCGGCTGCTTTGTAGAACTACAATAATATAGCGCTACTAGCGGCTGCTTTGTAGAACTACAATAATATAGCGCTACTAGCGGCTGCTTTGTAGAACTACAATAATATAGCGCTACTAGCGGCTGCTTTGTAGAACTACAATAATATAGCGCTACTAGCGGCTGCTTTGTAGAACTACAATAATATAGCGCTACTAGCGGCTGCTTTGTAGAACTACAATAATATAGCGCTACTAGCGGCTGCTTTGTAGAACTACAATAATATAGCGCTACTAGCGGCTGCTTTGTAGAACTACAATAATTCTCCATACAAATCGTTTACGCATTCGCTAGCGAGTACGGTCACTCTTAACTCATGGTAAGGGTGGAGTAATCAAGTGCCAGGCCAAAATCCCCCGAGCCGAAGGCACAGTTAGACAACTATCTGTTTCGGCACATTAACTCGGGCGGCTTAAGTTGTCGGAATTGAAATATACTGACAACTGATCGGAAGGCTTAGCTTTCAGAATTTAGTGTTAAATAATGTTCATGGTGGTTAAAGGGGGTTGACAATCTGGCCATGTTGCATTTCGTATAATGAATTATAATGTATAAAAGTAGATATACTTTGAGCGGGATTTAAACCCACATCTTTACGGTTTCCAGGTCAGATGGGCGTACTTCCAATTGATCTATCAAAGGCATTAGCTAAAGCATCGAATTTTTCTACCAGTTGTTTCATTTGTTATATGCCAGGGTGGCATTGTAGCGCCATCAAGCGTAAAAATCTTTACTTTTTTCCGCCACTATCATCTAAAAATTTGCGGAGAATTGTAAATAATATTCAAAAACTGAAATTAACGTGAAACGGACACATATTAATATTTCATGATTGTTCTTTTCATTAATATGTGTTCTTCTTTATCAAACTTATGTCACTAAGAAGATGGTGAAATGATTTTGACCGTATACCTTTACAATTGACTAGATAATATTATCTTGATAGAAATGCTTATTCAATAATTTAAACAAATAATAATATACAAATTAATTAAACTAAGGGCTAATTGTTCCATCACCAGATAAAACATATCTGTCAGATAAATGTTGGCTGTCACTTTTCTTTTATATGACGGGAGAAAAGGATAGCAATAATTTTAACTGGCAGATTATCTGGTGATTGAACAATCGGCCCTAAACATAATACATATATCTACAGACACAAAAATGTGGAGTCTTTTATATAGATCTCTTTAGATCAGGATGGTTGGAAGTCTAGGGAATGGGGCTTTCCAAGCATCAGTGGAAGACAATTTAGACTAGAAGAATAATTACACTGAAAATTTATCTCTTATTTGAGCTAACTGTATATGTAGTATAATAATATATAGCCATGTTGCACTGTATGTATCGAACAGAAGTCTGATTACGTATAAAATACTGTGCGAAAAATGAAATGTCCCATGTGAGAAACAAGGGTCGAATGCGATTGTTAACAAACAAACGATCTACTAAAAAGCAGTCGCTACACTTTTCTCTCAACTAGTAACGACCAAATAAATACGACCTTTCAGCGCATTATGCGTAGGCCATACCATAGCTCCTCGAATACTGGCGAGTTTATCTCGACCATTCACTACGGACCCATGCATTTTTGAAGACTGCACGCAATGGTAGTTCTTTCAAGATTGGTTGTGTTCGAAATGGAACGGCATTCTTCCAGTTACCGAAGACCTATCGGCGCCCGCGGTACGTATAAGTGTAGGGTTCTTCTTAATTTGGTTTAGTGAGACATGGGAAGGTCATTAGGGTTGTCAACTGTAAGGTAATTCGGGATATATATACAGGGTCCCAACTACGGCTAGTGTAAACCGTCTGTAATGTAATGAATGTGGGGCGAATGAAGACGTTGGGTGTGTAGAATGCAATATTTAAAGTACAGTATGTACTTTAGCAGGGTTATTTTAGGATAGGAGGTATTCCTATTTGGGTGAAAAAATGAGAGAATAGTGAAGAAATTTGTTTTTTTCTTCGGTACCTTATAAGTACTGGCTTTAATTGTCCCGGATGTTGAACTCACCTGAAATTAGAATACTTCACGCAGGTTTGAAGACTAAATTACAATATGATATTTTGAAGTCTAGGAATAACCATTTAAATGTCATATTTATTGTTTATCGAATCCAAACTTAACGTGATAATACAACCACATTTAGGTTCATCATGTCAGCCGATAGACGCCCACTGACCGACACACATTTAGGTTCGCAGTCATAATATTATACATTGGTATCATTTTTACCTCAAAAGGAAAAAACGGAACCCTTATAGGATCACTTTGATGTCCGTCCTTCCGTCACCCCGTTCGTTCACCGGTCCGTCAAGACTCCTTCATCTCGGGAACGCGTGGAATAGCTAAAATTTAAACCATACACTCAGGTCTAGTTCCTGGGAAATAATCAAACTTAAAAGTTTACAAAAAAAAAAAACGGCTGATTATGCCGCAAAAAATGAATATTTCGCACTTGCAAGGGAATTAAAACTTATAGGGTATTTTTTTCATTGACCTAAAATATAGTTATTCTTTAACGTATTTAAAACAGTTTTCCAACCGTAAAGTTATGTTTGTCGCTCAATACAGCTTATATTTTCGTTAGAGCAATTCATTTGTACGGTCCCTGGACGCGCGAGTCCGACTCGATGACGAATAACAAATACCAGTACCTCGAGTTTGGGACCGAATCTATAAATAACCCTCTAATAGCATCCGTATCCGAGATCTCATCACTATTTAACAAATCCTCGCTAATACAATTAACAAATCCCCATGTGATGGTAAACAGACCATATCACTAAAGAAGATATATCCCCAGACAGATGTTGTTACGAACGAAGAGTTCAATCCACGGCCCTAAAGAACGGTACAACGTGTCATAACTACTCCGCAAATAATCTCATCTACCTCTTACAACTTAAATGTATGTACAGCAGAATCAACAAACTTAGATAACACTCCGAACCTCAAGACGGTATCGGTAACGTCAACCTCAAACGTATAAATCCTCAGCGACACTCTATCCTCGATATGCTATGTTTGCTGTATCCTTATAAACAGGGCCGTCTGTTTCCATTTGTCAAGTGTGTTCGGTTCCGCGGGAGGCGTAGGGTTGGGGTAGTTTGAAATCTTCCTCAAATTTGAGGTCGGGCAAGCCTTGAGTGTGAGTCAAAACGCAATATAATAGCGCCGTATGTTTCTTTTATTACATTCATAAACCTATTTAAAATGTTAATTTATTTATCGTATGGAATAAAAACGTTGGATCAGAAAAAAAAGAAACGTGAAGAGGAAATATCACTAGTAATTTTTCCATACCGTCGGTTTTCGTTAATTATGCATACAAATAAAGTCTAAACTTGTAAAAATCGAGGGTTAATTTTCGACTGTTTCCTCGTAACGAAATCAAAACTGATTGGGAAGGAAATGGTCTGTTTGCAGCGAAATGTAATCCAAAAACAGCTACCTCGTAAACAAATTGTTTAACAAAAAAACCAAAAACACGAAACAACTCGGACATTAGTTTTCCATTCAATTTCTATAATACTTACCGCTACGATTGTTTTAGGTTTGAAAGAAGAGTCGAGAAAGTCTAATTTATTTTATCGATATGATTGAGCTACAGAACTCCTGTATTCCCATCACTAGCGGCACATCTCGAATGGAAGACAAAGTGGTTGTTCCTCCGATGTAACGCAAATTGTACGAGGAACTATCCTTCTGCAATGAAGATTATTATTTATGCACAGTTTCCAATATATCAGCGTGCGTGACCGATTTTATGAACACGAAACGATTTTATTACAGATAGTAAAGTAAATGTCTTTCGTGTGGCTAAATTCGACGTTTCTATTGATATCACATGTATAGCGATATATTTTTCTTAGCTTTCACCGACAATTCATCAATGTTATTTAACTAGCTCAAATTGCAATGATCGATACCATATATGCAGCTATATGTCCGTGATATCGCCGGTTCGTTGCTCAAAGGGCAATTATGTCAAATTGTCAATGTCAATAGCAGAATTTGTCGAAAGGTAAAAGATTCTATGAGCCAATTCGAATGCAGGCATGCCTTTAACAAACGTTTTTTCTAAGCCAACTGGGGTCACTTTGATCCGCGGGGTAACATTGATTATTATTTTTTGAACGAGCTCATAATATTATTATTGTATAGTTTGGCATCCTTAACAGAAATATATTATGGATTATTCGTGTTTAAAAATCGATGTTTAATGTTATTTCGTGGATCAAAGTAATCCTATTCGACGGTGCTACTTATTTTTTAGACATGTATTTGCCTGCACTCAGTCTTTTCAAAGAAACTTTCATTTTAACTGACAATACCATCACCATACTACCATTAACATCCCAAGACACCCGAGTGGATTTAACCGCATAAAACGCGCATTCTACCCACAAACAAAAGGTCTTAAGCAGCCCATCTTTCATAACAATACCCGTCCTTTCGTGTAAACACCTAGTTAGTTACAACGTCGTATGTCACAAGGATTTAATACTACGTTTCGCCGTTTTGGAAGCCGGGCTCTCCGGCGGGCTCAGATGCTCTGTATAAGATATGGCAACATTTTTCACTCGCACCTTACCAGTGTATAAGGCGTGAACGATGAGAATACAATTACATTACGTTATATGAAGGCAGGGCTACATGAAGATCTCTCGGTCAAATAGAAGTTCTGAAAAAGGGCAAGTCGAAAGTAGTATTCTAAAGTCTCTAAACCGACCTGCATTAATATGGAGGTTATTGATTTCATAAATGATTTGAAGGCGTTACTTCTATATTAATCTAATCTATATTAATAATATTATATATATAATATTGCTTTGCTAATCTGCGATATATTAACGTGCTATGACGCATCGCTTGATGGTTAGCGATTAACATCACCAATTTAGATCTGCTACACCAAGTTACAAGTGCATTGCCAGCCTTTTTTTAATCCACAAAATTCTATATAGCTATCTCTAAGCGTTACTGACCTTAGCTCCTTGAGGAGTTCGACAACACTCAATTTACGTGCACTTATCATTTGTCTCACTAAGTGCACGGAACGTTACGTCCGTATTAGCGGCCATTTGCCCGCATCTGTTCGGCAATGTGTCCATTTATCAGCCCAGCGACGCCGCGGGTTAGGGGCCGGATGCAGTCCTAACAGCCTCTAAGAAGTCAAAACTATTTTTTTATTATTATTAAATTCTATAATTGTACTGAAGCAAAATCCTATTCTTTTCATTTTTGCAATCTCTAAGCGATATTGACCTTAGTTCCTTCTGGAGTTCGCCAAAACTCAATTTACGTGCACTTATCATTTGTCTCACTAAGTGCACGGAACGCCACGTCTGTATTAGCGGCCATTTGCCCGCATCTGTTCGGCAACTTGTCCATTTATCAGCCGGACGACGCCACGGGCTCAGGACTGGGTGCAGTCCTAACGGCTTTGAGAAGTCACGGCTAATACTTCTATTCTAGTGGCTCAGTGTGCTGTAGACCTGGCGAGCCTGCATGTAATTGGCTGATGTCATAAGTGTTTTTTTACAGTCTGGGATGCTGCTGAGCTTATATAATATACAGGCTTTTTTTTTGTAGTGAACGGGAGTGCCAAGGTCACACTGAGCCACTGTTATTATGGGGTCAGCTACGAGATCTCAAAGAAAAGCCCAGCTGTTAATAATTAGCTAACAATTAACCCTTAATTAATTATTTTCTTTTTAGTTTCATAGTAGATAAAGTAAAGTAAGTAAAGTTGCTCAGTGTGACCCGCCTCAGCAATCCCTCGTATTCCCATTTAATCACCCTTCTACTTAATGTGTATTGAAAATATTTTTAACCTTTTATAATAAATAGGTTGTTTGTATTCTATCAAATACATTGTATACATTGGTAGGTATCGCATTGTCAAGTTTCAGTTTAATCAAACTAAATCGAGAGAAATCACCACAGTCACCCTGTATTATATTAACAAAATTTACATCATATGTTAAATAGAAGTTTAACAGATTCGTATTTCGTAATTATTAAATGCTCAGCAATACATATTTGCAAAATATTGACAAATCATACATGCCACTCCATTATGATAATTATCAATTCATGTACCTAAAATGTATACGATCCCACGGTTCATTTTAATCGAAATACAACACATTACTCAAGTACTTACATAAAATTACATACTTACCGACAAATTGATAGCAGTATCGTCAAAAACAAACATGGAATAACTAATTGGGTAATAATTAAGTTGACATTTAAAATTGGTCGCAAATCGATAACGATCTTAAACTTTCAATACGCTTACGACACGCGAAACGATAAAGCTGGTTACATTTATAAACAAGGTGCCCTATACTAGTTACATAACAATATCCATCATCAATACATAGTGTAAAACAAAGTCGCTTTCTCTGTCCCTATGTCCCTTTGTATGCTTAAATCTTTAAAACTACGCAACGGATTTTGATGCGTTTTTTTTTAATAGATAGAGTGATTCAAGAGGAAGGTTTATATGTATAATACATGCATAATTTATCAGCATTGCACCCGTGCGAAGCCGGGGCGGGTCGCTAGTACTATTATAAAACAGTATAAATTTTCTGCACATTGAATTCAAAGAACTAAATAAATGGAATAAAAACCGGCCTAGTGCGAGTTGGACTCGCGCACCAAAGGTTCCGTACAGCTAAATAACTTTTGACTTTTTTTTTGTTCTCTGTATTTGTTGTATTAGTGGAAACAGAAATAAATAATCTGTGAAAATTTCAACTGTATCGAGTATGGGAGCCTCCGTACAACAAACGAGATCGGTTGCGTTAGCTTTGCACCTCATTTGTATCCGGCACCATACATACCAGATGCAAACTTAAGCCGGCCAGTTATGATGGTATAAGTGTTCATACAGAACCCTCGGTGCGCGAGTCTGACTAGCACTTGGCCGATTTAACATTGCACTTTCATAATATTGAAACAAAATCATTAAGGGGTTATGAATACTATTTCGATTCGTGCAGAATTATAATAGGTTATTATTTTCTGGGCAGCTATATCATTATAATAATTTTGAGAAAATCTCACTTCCGGTCCTGGTCAAAGCAAGGCGTAAAACTTCAGACTAACCACGGGCGGTAATTAGTAAAGCCCCAGATCGCAAATCACAAACATCTGCGATCTGAGACATTCACAAATTCACCGCCCTAGGCATGTAATGTATAACTTGGCAAAAAATATTTTTACAATTACCTACTATAATGGTCAATAGGGACGCATTCCAATTTCTTTCTCTGTAAAATGTTGAACTTACACCTTTAAGGGATCTCTTCCAGTTAATATTTGAGTAAATGAGTAATAAGTGCAACCGTAAATGGAAGACAAACCACTAATGTCTCTTTGAGATAACTCTACACTACACTGAACATGGCTTGACATACGTTTGGGCCATTGAGGTGCCCTTTAGGCTGTTATTTCATCACGCCATTGGTCAACGCAGGAACGCTCTAGAAAACTGCAAAAATGTCTCAACAAGTTACAAGTGCTTCGTTCTAAATGTCAGAGAAATTGGCCTGTTTTAAGCTCAATGGCCGGATACCTGCGATGTAAAGTACGATTAAGAGTTAAGTAATGTAGACATTTATCACCAAGTGTTATAATGTAATATAATAAGAAAGTTTCGTTATATCAAAGGATGTTACAACAAAGTTAAATATAACTAGTGGTAACAGAGAATATTATTACTAAGATCCCGCTGTCCGTCTATCTGTCCGTCTGTCACCAGGTTGTATCTCATGAACCGTGATAGCTAGACAGTTGAAAAGGTAAAAATTCTAATGTTTGTCAATTCAAAACAATCTTGTCAGGTTTTTAGATTTTTCACTACACCTAACAGGCCCGTGTTAAATTACCTACTGTTTTGTTTTATTTTATTGATATAAAATCACAACAAGTTACAATATTTTTTGAAACAGATACTGTTTATCAGTACTACTACACGATTTCTGAAAAACTTATGACTTCAGAGGAAAAAATTGTCTATGAAATGAAGCATTCGATGAAAGTGTTTTTCTATGAAAGAAGAACCTAGAACGGAGAAGATTATTGTGTGTCTGACTGTTTGTATGTCATGACCCTTTTTCTTAAATCATCAAAGGTATCAGTTATTTAACTATGTACTTGGCATTTACGTTATTTTATTAGATTATACATTTTTGATTTATATGATTATTATAACATCTGTATCAATAATCTTATATTTTTAATTATATTGTGTTTGATATGTATGTTAGTTTTAAGGTATGTATCTATGGGCCACAGTTGCTTGAAATAAATGTTTTCATTCATTCATTCATTGATTCATTAAATAACCTGCATGGCACAATAAACGATTTTGATTTTAGAATTAATATACTTATACTGTTATTATGATTATACTCGACGCACACACATAAATTATCGTAATTTTACGCTATTTTCCCTTTACCAATAGTTTATAACCATTACCAAACTATTTCCACCTCCAAGTTGCGAACTTTCAATCCTAATTCCTCAAAAAACCCCAACATTCGAAGTTGCTCCATCGAACTTGTTCAAGTGGGGAGAGCGGGGAGAATCCGACCAGCGAAGTGCCGGCAACAATGCCCGGCCTCCCGTAATGACCGAAGCATTTCATATCAACTTAGTTTGAAATTGAGTCGGAGTGTGAACCGATTTGACGTTTTCGTGTTGTACTGGAAGTTAAATGGCATAGTAATATTGTTAGCATACCTTTACTTTCTACGAAGCATTTACACAAATCATGGGCGTTCTCCAAAAAGACTTACAGGTTAGCAATAATGTTATTAAAACTATCGTGAGACATCTTTACTAATTATAAAAACGGTATAAACTCACGTAAAAATTGTCAGGAACGGCCCGACATGTTGAAATGAAAATGCAATGACAGACAGTCCAGTGGTGACAGCGCAAGAGCCCTGCCCTCCCCGCGCCGCGCTATCTGCGCGTGCGCAGAGGGCGGCAAGAAGTGCGATTAAAAGTGCAGTGGGTCGCGAGTCGCGTAGCAGCACGGATAGCTACCCCTGATGAAGAGCTCCAAATGAGTTCGAAACATGTCGGGCCGTTCCTGACAATTTTTACGTGAGTTTATACCGTTTTTATAATTAGTAAAGACTTACAGGGCTCACACTACGCGAAACTATCAAAAAGCGAAATAAAGCACAGGAGGAAATTTAACTTTGTTTTCTGACCTCGTGCGTAAGGGTCTACCTACATGTTTTGTCCGCCCGCCTCCTAAGATGATTAGATGACTCAAACTGTTGTAGCTCAGTTCAATCCCAAGATTTTTTTTCCCATAGAGATTGAAGTGTGACGTAATTGTATTTTACGGGCTTTAAGGACACCTTTTTTAGGGTTCCGTAGTCAACTAGGAACCCTTATAGTTTCGCCATGTCCGTCTGTCCGGCTGTCCGTCCGTCCGCGGCATAGCTCCGTGATCATTAGTACTAGAAAGATGAAATTTGGTACGAGTATGTGTATGTATCACGCCGACAAAACGGTAAAATAAAAACTAAAAAAAAAAACTTTTTTTTTGGTACCTCCCGTACACCTAAAGTGGGGGTGATTTTTTTTTTCGTTCCAACACTAGTGTGTGGAGTATCGTTGAATAAGTCCTTTAAAAATAAAAGGGGTCTTCTAACATATTTTTTTTATAAAGTCAGCAGTCTTGTAAATTGACTTCCAGAAGGTAATAAGTAGGTAATTACAGTTACTTTGGCGTTTACGGCCTTTTTATAGAGCTTGAAATCTTTCTCGTAACTTAAGTCTATTGTGAAGGATGAGCATCTACGGAACCCTACACCGACCGTGGCCCGACATGCTCTTGGCCGGTTTTATTCGTAACATTGAAAATGCTATCGACAAAGACGTCAATTTCGGGGAAAAACAGGGATCAGGTTGTTTTTGGAAAACGCCCATTAACGATCCTCATAGTCTTATAACTTAAATTGAGTCTGAAAGCATCTGATCGTATTTGCGAATGATTTGATTACTCAATTATTACAGAATCCCGTCTGCACTGAAGGGGCAGTAATGAAATACCCAATGTCGCAATGTGATTAAAAAGCAATTATCAGGGGTTAGGGTTTGATTCAACCAAGTTACGCTCTAAAGGGATTTGGCTTGAAGCAGAACTAGTTACGATATGCAGATTTTTTGTGAGACTGAAATGGGGAGCGCCTAAAATAAGTTCGACTTTATTGAGCTGAATACTTATGACGTGTCTTCAAGTATTGATCGTTAATCCATAATGCGAAAACTTATGTGAAAATAAAAGGAAGAAATTGAGCAAGTGCGAGTCCGACTCGCGCATGAAGGATTCCGTACCATAATCTATAACAAGTTTGTTGTAGGCTCCCATACAAATCAACAACTCCCTTAAATATTTTTTTTTATTTTATTTTTAGTATTTGTTGTTATAGCGGCAATAGAAATACATCATCTGTGAAAATTTAAACTGTCTAGCTATCACCGTTCTTGAGATATAGCCTGGTGACAGACGGACGAACAGACAGTGAAGTCTCAGTAATAGGGTCCCGTTTTTACCCTTTGGGTACGGAACCCTAAAAACAACTAGTTGAGTGACAGTGGCTGATAGTGCTATTCATATTCTGGTTTTATAATATATTACATCCGACTTCTACGAGTCTGTCACAAGAACAATTTATTTATTCTATAACAAGCATGTCATGTGTAATATGATTAATTCAATATGCAGCCAATACATATTACACATAGTTATGCCTAAACACTTCTGTACTTGTCCGTACTTGTGTTAGACTGTACACCGCTATACTCAACAGTACAACACAATACAGAATAAATCTAACAAAATTAACACATGCATAACGATATAAATATGTAGAAAATTATACATAATATATAGTTAAATACATACATAGAATATCAAAACATCGCTAACTAACTAAACCACCAATAAAAGGCGAAGGTCTTGATTTAGCCCATAATTATATTCGACTGGTGTTGGTCTAGTTGCAATTAGTAAAATTGACGTCTTATAATTAAAAAGAGAATGAAATACATCGCTAAAGTAAATATAATACCATGGACATTGTATTGAAATTAGCGTTATATTAGGATGACGACAGGAAAAAGTAAATAATTTTTTTTTTTAGTCTTGGCATTATAGTTGTGCCAGTGACAGTAGTAAGAGTACATACATGTCAAGATATTAAAAAGATGAAACCTGTTACAAAACGCCAAACGTACCAGACTGACAAAAAGGTTTAAGACCTTTCAGAATCCTACCGAGCGCGCCAGTTACTTTCTCGCATATTTCTGTGCGGAAACATTAAAAAGATTTATAATGCTCGTACATCCCACTTTTATCACTTCATTCCATTTTGTTTTCTATAGCCATATTACGGGCATTCTCATATTTCGAGGATTTTTATTAATTCTGCTTGCGGCGATAAAATAGAGTGAATCAACGAACACGGAACTTTGTTATACTTAGAATGAGACAGTAACACTTTCTACAATATTATAAACTACTGCTATTGTCACTGGTGTATCAGGTGTGTGTTTAAGTGGGGCCGTGCGTTAGGAAGGTTTTGTATAAGGTCACCTGAGGTAATTGCGTCTATCGAGGCAAATGCGTATTTTGATGATATCATGAAAACGAAACACTTTATAAACTACCAACGCAATTTTTTACATTTATACATTTTGTGCCAAACATTAGGCAAGAAGGGTATGGGTGGCCTTAAAATCTTCCGCTTCTATTCTATCATCAAAAGACGCATTTGCCTCTATAGACGCAATTACCTCAGGTGACCTTACTTAGAAGTTTTTATTCTATTTTCATTAATGAAAAAGAGTTTCATCGGAAATGATGATGCCACCCTTTCGTATAGAAGTTGAAAGTGTCCTCCTGCTGGTCAAAGACACCGGCATTGTTCCACATGTCCCGGTCCTGAGCAAAATCTTCCACCAGTCTTCGTAAAAGGCATCAAGGTCGTCTCGCCATCTTTGTCGAGGTCTGCCACGGTACCGAATGCTATATTGTGGCACCCACATAGTGACTTTAGCCCACAGATCGTCCGACATACGAGATACTTGTCCAGCCCAGTGGAATGGGTTCAGTGGATGGACTCAGCATCACGGCTGTTTGGGCTACATTAGCAATCAAAGTTTTGGAACGCAGTACTGTATCCTTAATTCTATCAGTTAGTTTTACGCCCAAAAGACTTCCATAGACATCATAATATTTTCCATGGCTCTTCAAAACAAAAACCTTTCATAAGTCAAAATACTTAGGCAGAAGAATCTATTGAAAGGAGAAAGGTCAATCGACAAAACAATGCTGTTCCACTGGTAATGGAATCATTGACTTTGGTAATGCCAATAATACTCAAGCCAATAATCTCTAGCATAACTGTGACATGCGACTCTTTGTAGCTGATAAATACTGCCTGTCACTTTCCTTTCAAAACTGTGCGAGCAAGACAGGTGACGCTGAGTCGCGCGACAAGCGATATCGCGGCAAGATAATGCTAGCCCTGCAAGAATATGGTGAGTACGACAAACTTTTGTCAAACAAACATTAACTCTTAACTCGAGCGATGATAAGTGTCTTAATAGGTTAGTCGTTTTTAAACTGTTTGATACTTTTTAAAATTGTCTGCAATTTTAATCATTTTTATTAAAGCAGTAACGTCCGCTAACATAAACCAAATGTTTACAAAGAAGCGAAAAAATTAAAAATTTAATGGTTCAGACAGGATTCGAAGCCTTAGGCATGTTGAAGCAACTGGTTGAAAGATTCAATGGGTCTGACCTCTGGTTCGGTGGTCCAGTTGGCGGGACGCCCGTGTTGGCCCGGAAAGCCGTTGGAAGCGCAGGTTTGAATCCTGTCTGTGAACCATTAACTTTTTAAATTTTTCAATCTTAATCAGGAACTTTCTGCATAAGCTAGTTTATGAGGTATGTGAATTTGGAATATTGATGTTCAATGCGATGTTTTAATTACAAAAAATATTTTTATATGTATTTATTATCTCTAAGCTAGCCAATTTAATGCAAAAGCGTTCAATTCACCTCGCCATTTCATCTGATTCGTACCCTATCCCTAAATTCTGGCCATTTAAGTTTTCGAGACATTCAATTCCGAGTAAAATACGTCTGGCGTGTGAGTGATATTGCGCAGGCGAAAAAGTTTATTGCCTGCTCGTCTCATAGCTACCGCATTTTATACCGCGAATATTGTCAAAATGCACTGCACACACACACACACGCACATCTATTTGCAATGTGGACTCATGTGTCTGTACAATGTGTGCATACATACATATATAGAAATAGAACACCCATTGCTGGTTCCTCTGTTAGGTTGCGTTCTCACTGACGCGGAGTGAATATTTGGATCAATGTGTTTTGGTCAGTAGGGACTGATGTTGCATAAAAAATGTAAGGGACTTTGAAATATGAACACTTTTTTTATGGTTAAAATGACAAAGTACTTATTGGTATCTGTGTGGATGTCATGACCTCACCAGACTTTGAATAAAGGAATTCGATATTGGTTACCCAGAACCGAAGGAATTCCAGGCACTACCAACTGGTTCCATTATCTGATATATGGAGGTGGTGGATCCTTTGAGTAGGTGCAACAAGGGGTAACAAAAGATCCCATTGGGTAGAAATGTATCCGTAAGGACCCCTATAATAAGATAAGATATTGCTACCCAACATACTTAGAAATAATGACCTCACGTCTCTGTAGTCATTTGAATGAAGCGTTTCAGCGTTCCGTAGGTATTGTCCAAACCTCGACACTCATTTCTGACTTTTAGAGCAGTTTAAGCGCAGTCAGTCCCATACAGACATTTGATCCTAATAAAAAATAGGATCGATGTCCATATTTTATATAGAAAAATTCCATGAGTCTCAGACATTAAAATACTTACACAGGAAACGGTTTACTCACGTCGCAGAAGTCGAATATAGCTCGAAGTGATTCGAATCGGTCGGTCGGCCGGAAAATTTCAACAAGAGTGACTGAACACTACGTAATATGAAAAAACGAGATACATGGGGATCTGCAGTGACGAAACATTCATTGGATTTGAATGCGTCTCTACATTCGGTTTAATAAGGTAACTCAAGTAAGGGGTGGTACGGGAGTCTATAGAAATGAGTCGTCATCCGAATTTTAATCAGGATTGTGGATGGTCAATGACCCCCAGCTGGAGAACGAAATGAAATGAAATGAGATGAAATGAACTGAGATGAAATGAAATGAGATGAGATGAAATTAACTGAGATGAAATGAAATGAGATGAAATGAGATGAAACGTGATTATTATTATTGTTTACATTCGGTCCCTAGCGAATATAGTGTCTATAGTGTACATAACACAAGCCTTTTTGGGCTTAATATGGGACTAGACTGGTTTGTGTGAGGTTGTCCGATATTTATTTATTTAACAACAAAGAAATCGTATTCCTCAGTCAAAAAAGGTTGGGAGTTAACTATTGACCTGGCTTTATTGCAGTGGAACACACCTTTATGCTATGCGCCAGACATTATGAAAAATCTTCATTTAAGTTTTGTTGTAAGTAATATGCTTTTTACGGGCAAGTTTTTAAACAGATTACATTTTACATGCTTTTTAGATACACTTTTGTGGGTCGCAAGATATTTTATTAAAAGACTTACAAAGAGTTAAAAAAAGGAATAATACTTACCTAGGTGACAGTAAATTGCTAATAAGTGAAATTCTTAAAAAGTCTTTCTTTAAAAAGTCAAAGTTTAGGGCAAAACTTTACTAACACATTGGTGTTTATGTGAATGAAAAAAAGGTGTTCGTTTACCCAAAGTTTAATTGAAATTAAAAAATATTTTACTTATTTAATGAATATTTATTTGGTCACCATACCAACACTAAGTTCTGTTTAAAATTATTCCAACACATCCGGTTATTAGTTAGTTATTTTAGCTGTTGATAAAAAATATATAAGTTTAACAATACTTTTTAAACGCTAATTCAAAATTATATTTTCGCGTATTACCTAACTACTTTATTCTCGAGCAAGAGTTCTTACAAAAAATATCATGCTATATTGAAAAAATAAAACATAAATTTACTTGTGTTTCGAATTCCACTTTCAACTCAATAAAACAGTTCCTCCCCCAAATTGCGGGAACACAAAACAATCGTGTTACTAACTGATAAAACCAATAGCGAAACAATTTCCGTCATGTCTTCATTCAACCCTTCACATAATCTTATTACGGAATCAAAATTCAACTGCAGAAGGAAAATATATTATACAATACACGAATAAGACTGATTATTTTCCTAACAATAGGGGAATCGCTTGAGAAGGCGGCCATCTTTCCTAATATGCCTCAGGAAGCAATGACGAATGTGAAGGGAATAAAACAGTCTAAAGTAACAACCAACGTTTGTCCTATAATCATTTGCCCTAACACCTTTGTCCTAAACAATTTTGATTTAACGTTTCTTTGCCATAATGCTCTTGTGCCATAACGCTCGTTTAGTCCTAAAATTCAACATCTATTGAATAATAGTAATTTATGTGACTGTACATAATGAAGGGTATTAAACACGAGTGTGGGTTTATGAAACGCGCCGAAGGCAAGTTTCATAATAACATCACACGAGTGTTTTAATGCCTAATTATGTACAGTTGCATACACTACTTTATCTAGCCACATAGGCCTCCATGATGCATTCAGGAGTCGCACATTACGACAAATATTATCCGCGTAATGGCGGTAATGAAGTTTTCTGGCAGCTGTCATAGTTTTTTTTTAATTCAGAGACAAACTAGAGTTGGCCCCAACTATCATATCGTTCGATATCTTACTTACGTGCGACATTTGTCAAATTTGATGCAAATTGACAGTTCATTTCGAACTAAACGTCATCTCGACGGATATTAGAATAGAGGTCAAATCAAATTTCTTTGTTTTTCAAAGATGTTCGAAATTTGAATAAATAATAGTATCGAAATTGATGTTATTATTTAGCAATAATAACATTTTCACAGATAAGGAATTTGTTCTAATAAAACAGTCTATTTTTATGGTGGTCATAATGTGCGGTTCTTGAACGCATCATGGAGGGTTTATGATATTTGGATAGATAAAATGACTTAATATTATGTACTTACTCTCTGTTAACGACCTAAAACTCTCATGCCCCAATCTATTTTACATGATTCAGTTTCGATGGATAATAAAAGGGTTATTATTTTCCAGGTAGCTAAAATAATAGTTGACAAGTCTAAAATTGAAAATTTATGAAACATGTAATGTCTTATTTCCTAATTGTGGGTACACGCCACAATTTTTATATTAAACCATCAATACAAAGATAAGCACAAAGAAAATTTTAAATGCGTAACCTGGCAGAAGAGACTGGGAATCAAACCCGGTACCTCCGAATTACCGGTCCAACGTGTTAACACATATAATTATAGTATAACACATATAACTCAGCATAGATGCAAGTAGAATACATTCCAAGTTATTAATTTAGGTGCCAAGTTATTATTTTTGTAGGTTAGGTTCAGTTAGACATCTATTATTTTCTTCGATTTCCGCGACTGTCACACATTAAAAAAAAACGATTTTAATGGATTGGATCGCGTATATTAATTATTTGAGCTGGAGAGGTTTCGTTCACAACTGTTTCCACCTACAAAATGTAGGTAACTGTGGTGTATAGACACCTTTATGATAATAAAGTGTGCCCGCCACCTGCTCGCTACCGCCATTGCTATGACAGACGTCAACGGGAGCGGGCAGGGGGTGATCGACAGAAAACCCATTTAAGTGTTTTATTGAATCAGCTCCCGCACGGAAACCCAGGACATCACAGTAAGCAATTGTAACAAAAATTATGAAACTGAATAAGAAGTATTTGTGTTTTTTTTTTTATAGAGTTTGTGTACTCGGCGTCTACTTGGAGCAAATTTTTGGCCAAAACCAGACACCTCCGCCAGTCCAACACAGAACATGTCTCTTTCATTCAGTTGCCAAAATTTCGTTACGATTGATTTAGTTTTGGAGGAATAAAAGGAGGTCGAGAATGAAACCTAGATTTGTACAAACAACAAATGGGAGTAATCTTATTAAAACTTTCGTGGGGTGGAAAGGCACGAGGGTCCTTTGCGGAAATGTTGCATCGGTTAAGTGATACACAGTCGATTTATAATGTTTAGAACCTTTAAACGAAGTAAAAAAAAAAGTGCAAAATTCGCTAATTTTTAACTGTGGTGATAACCCTATATTGCATCTTCACATCACGGCACAGAATAAAGACGCTACAGAAACCTCACTCTTTTGTTATTTGCCGCTTTTGCAAAAGCATTAGCCTACTCGTATCCGATTGACCATTTTTAATGACGTACGACGCTGTTGGTTCTACCTTCTTTGGGGCGTGTCATACTCCTAGGGCTGCCTACAATGCCTACATTAGCAAAAGGGAAACTACTTGTTTGTGTTTATATTATTTTAAAAGCTACTTTTAACAAAATACGTTCAAAATAAGAGGAACCTAGCGCAATCTTTATAATTATGGGCTCTAAGAGTGCCTTCTGGATCTTTGGATTGGTTTAACGTAAACATGTGCGATTTTTTGCTTTTCGAACCATTTTGATTAGCATTAAGATCCAGTATTATAAAATTGACCGGATTTTGTATCCTGGAAGTGCTTACTAGATCTCAGGCCTGGTTAAACCCAGTCACGTGCAGTTTTCGTATTCTGATTCACTTTGATGAGCAAGTAGAGAATGTGTTTAAATTTTTATTTTAGCCTTTGGAAGTTTGTAGAATGAAACATTTTTATTTATTTTATTATTGGTTTTACACCCGTTTACATAACATTTAATTTTTATGCATCAATGATTGATTCAATCGACGACGATCAATGACAATAAATGGTTTATATTTGTATACCTACATAGAAATAAGCCCGTTTCTAGCGGCCCTTTATGTTCTGGGATTATTACATTTTGTTTGTTCGATATTTTCCGAAGTTGAGCGAATTTTGAAAATCCAATTTCATATTCTGACTCGGATGACCCAAAAACCCCCCGATACCGAGTTTTAACACCCTAGGACAAATTTGAAATTTTCAAAAAAAAAAAGATTACCATATTTAATTTTTTTTTTCCGCGACTGTGTACTCGGGTGAGGGTCCCCTATGACATTCGTTCGAGCACCCCTACCCGTTCCCGGCCGTTTACGAGATACGGGACCCTTTAAAAAAAATCTCCATACAAATCTTGTTGTTTCGATATTTTCCGACTTTGACTGAATTTTTGGACATATCGATTTCAGATTCATATTTGTGAGCCCCAAATGCCCCTTGATACCAAGTTTCAGCCCCCTAGCACCAATTGGAAATTTTGAAAAAAAAAGCCATTCGCCATTTTGAATTTAATTTGGTTCGCTAATTTTCACATTCATAAGCGAAGTCGAACAAGACACGGCGCGCACCCTGTGCGCTAAACGCAGCAATGCGGTCTAAATCTGTTTGTTCGTGTACGTGATGTGGAGTTTGTGGACACGTCCACACGCGCATTGCGTTTGTAGTAGTGTACCTATCGCAGCGCGGTTGTATGAAGCTTAGTCTCTGTTTCGTTTCTTTACTCATGTGGAACCAGTCCTGAGATCCAGTAGGTACTTCCATGATCCAATGTAAAAACCGCACATGTCTGCGTTGAACCAATCTTGAGATCCAGTCCCTATTTCCAGGGTCCATCATCAGGTCAATTTTATGATACTGCCACATACTGCCTGTAAATGCTTAGTAAAGTGAGCAGAAAAACCACACTTGTCTACATTGAACTAGTCCCGAGATCTAGTAGGTAAATGTTCCATCATCAGATCATGACTTAATGTCAATGGGAAAACCGTAGCAGTAACCGTATTCTCTTACTAATAAAAAATATAATTATATATTTACACTTTACGGAGATAATCGGTGAACTTACGTTCAAAACGATTCAATGTAGCGAACACTGAATCTCTTCCTTTTTAAAGTCGGTTAAAAATAATAAAAAATCACAATAATATGTAATAATAAAAATGTAATCGATGCGTTGTCTTCGCTTCGAACGTGCCGACCCTAGCCGAATAAAGGCGGGACGATGGGCGGGCCGGGTCACAATTGTGACCCGAAATTAGTAGGTATCATTTTTGACACTTCAGCGGAGTGCAACCCCCTTGATCACGGCAAGATGGCTAGATTGAGAAATCACCGTCGGGAAAACTCGGGATATTACGTTTATTTCCGTGAGTTGTTGTCATCGTACTGATGTAAGAGTGACACATAAATGTCAAATTAACCAAATAAAATGCGAAAATACGAATATCAGTTACTTTATTACAATTTTTACATACGGTGTTCAAATTTTCCATCGTGTCTCATAATACACGTTGCAGCACGCTGCTTCTGTTTTGAGTTGGAGGCAGAAACACTGGTCCTATAATTGTTTCCCCGTAAATCGTTAACTGACCAACGACACTGCTGTAGGCGACACGATTGTCTTCGACAAATGCACATGTTCGTTCCTTCTATTCCACATACCGTTGCGAGTAAACAAGCTTTCATCGCTTCAAATAACATGCCTGATAAAATCACGTTCTTCCACTGTTTTTGGCAGTAGCCACCGGCAGTGAACCCTCTGAACAGGTCCCCCACGTTGATCGTTCTAAGTTGTTCGTGGTACAACGGGCTGATTGTTGGCGACACGATCAAAAGCACGTAAAATTGTTCAACGACCTGTTGGGTGTGATGGTGGATATGTTTCACTGTATCGTCGTAAGGCTTCAGCCGCATTATAATTGTAACTCGCGCATAACATGAGCAAATAATAAATATCCACGTGCTTTTAACAAAGGTATTTTCATTTAAAGGTAAAGCAAATTGAAATTAACTTAAAGGTCAATTTCATTTCAAACATCATATTTATGATCGATGTTAAATCATGCAAAGAGGTTCGATAGTTGTAAAAAATGCGTTAATTTAATTTTATCTCGCGTCGGCGTATGAAAAGTCGTGTTACTTTAGTGTAATATCCAAACGACGATATTTGATGATAACCGAAATAAAATTAATAACAAGGGGGGCCTATTGTATGAATTGCTGATCAAACAGGGATCAATTTCAATTTACTCGAAAATAATTTTATAAAGCGAGTTAACGAACTAAAACCTTTTTATTATCAGTTTAGGTAGGTAAACAGAGACGTTTTATTTATGCTGAAAGAGGTTACTATCATCTTTAATTGTTTATGATGATTGAGTACATTCGAGTGGTTGTCAGTGTCAAGTCGTGTCATGTGAGTTGTTTGTTGTGGTTAGAATTATTAACTAAGAAATTACATTCCACCAGAAAATTTAATAAGTAGAATAACAGAGACAATCACCTCTGCAAATCCTGCAACGATTTTTTTAGCGTTTCACGCAGACCTAAGAATGGAAAAAGCAACATATTAACGTAATATCCTGACGTCTAAAGATTGTTTACAAGTAAGTTCATTGACCCAGCCACCTGATTAGGGTTGGCAAAAAGTAGTTTTTGGTATGAATGTTTAAAAGGCTATAACTTGAAAACGGTAACATATATTGCCATAGTTTCTATGGAGGAAATATAGTGCTAAGGTTGAACTATCTGCCAGTTCCGCAAAGGATCCTCGTCACGTTCCACCCTGTATATTTAATTATTGTATTAAGAGGCCTTATTCCTTTTAAAATTTATTTTTTTCATATTATGACAAATATATGGATAATTTCAACCAACTTTTTGAAATGAACAGTACTTTTCCTCGAGTTCTAGGTAGTAACATAGCTATTTCATTGTTTCATTGCGTGCAGTCGAAAAAACTATTTTGCCATGTGAATTTTGTCAATTTCGAGTAGTTTTTCAAACAAAAATTATCAATGAAAAGTTCAAACTGAAGGTTTCAAATATATACCAATGAATTCCAATTGCCCTGTTCTAGGTAGTAACATCAATAATATGTTAAGAAACATGTTTGATCATAGAGAAAAATGTCTAAACAATCAGCATTTTAAAAGGAATAAGGCCTCTTAAGCGGTTTACACTCACGTAAAATTGTCAGGAACGGCCCGACATGTTTCGAAATCGTATGGCGTCACTGACGAAGTTGCCGCAGCGTTGTACGGGTAGCCGTCCCTGATAAAGAGCTCCATACGAGTTCGAAACATGTCGGGCCGTTCCTGACAATTTCACGTGAGTGTTAACCGCTTAATACAATAAATAAATGGGAGTGATATATCCTCTTAACGACTCTAACGTTTTACGTTTTCAAGTTTACCTAAATAGGTAAATAATCTTTAAATAGTATCGCCCAAAGATTTAATTTTAAATTAAGTCATTATCAAGAAGTTGTAACAATTTACTTACAAATTTCAATTAATTGGCATTTAAAAATAAATTAATGAACAAGCATTCAATTTTATTTTTGCCATTAACGTCTTAATGGGTATTCAACCTGTAAGTTCAATAAAACCAGTATACTCGTTAAGATAATTATTCACGCATGTAATTTACAATCGTACTAATCGTCTAGAATATACCCGTGGCTTTCCTCGATGTTATTCTTCAGTATAACCGGCTAAAAATCAACCAATCAGATTGCGTCTTTGTGAAGTCCAAAAGAAGTGCATTTAAGGCGCTTTCTCCCAGTAGACGCCAAACTCACTCATTTTGGAATTAGTCGAATACATATTAAGCAGTGCTTAAAGATTATAAAAAACATATGTATATCATACTTAAGAATCTTGCGATTATAAAATCAATTTCAGCAACATGATTGGATGAATTTCGCTCGATAGAAAAGAATCCCAAATTTACCTCTATTTGTAATATTTTTTCAGTGGTACAGCTAGAATACGAACTTATTTTACCCGTTTTTTGCGTAAATGTATGGATACTAATATTATCTAAGTAAATTCGCAAGGATTGTCTCGATAAATTGTTTATTTAATCATTAGAACTAAAAAAGCTAAGTAGTAAAACTCGTCGCGCGTCTACGTTTGAAAGGACGGACCTGCGGCGCGTCAATTCTTCCGCGCGACCACGGTCGGACAATATCGCCCCAAACCTAAGGATTCCTTAGGTTAAGCATTTAATTAAGTATTTTATAGCTATAAGATTTCGACTTGTGAAATATTGAAATTTTTATCAATAAATGAGTATGAGTATGAGTAAGGAATGTGATCGGTCCATTTTATACATCTCCACTCTGCTCCTATGGAGAGGCAACCGAAGGGACTTAACACTTACGATTTGAGAGCAAGCACTCTAAAAGAATAAGACCAACTAAGATTGGTTTCCTCTTAGTTGACGCTAAGTTAATTACAATAATTACGATCTTATATAAATCAAAGAAAGCTGATCACTTAAAACAATAAGTGCATAATTATGTAATTGAACTGTTAAAGTATTATGTTATTAATCCTAACAATTGTATGCGTTGCATCTACTATTAATTTGTTGGCATAATTATGTAACGTAGGTTGATTAAATCCTTTACGTATCTTAGTTGATCTTGCTAGGATCAATTAGTTAGCATAATTATTTTTCATGTAAATATTAAACAAGATCTTAATTGGTTCAGTAACATAGCAATAGTAAGAGCAATCAGTATTACCTCATTCAATGTGTCAAAGTCCTTGTTAGGCTCGTATCGAATCATGATGCTTGATTACGACAGTCGAGATATTGATAGGACCAACCAATGTTTGAAGTGAAACTTCTAATGCGACTTTCAACAAGGTTGCGTTAAACGTTTAACGCTACCGTGGAGGGGGTAGGAAAGCACTGTTGCGACGTTCAACGCAACAATCCCACGGACAATGCGATGGATTTTAGGTTATGTCAAGGTACGTCTCTTGTGAATATCAATTGATTGTTAGGTTTTCTCTTTTGAAATTACAATTTATACCCCTTCCTATTTTCATTTCCACATTACGAAGTTTCACTTCTTCCGCGCGGAGGGCCTCCACGCACTATTTTTTTTTAGAGTGAGTTATCCATACAAATAAGCTTCGCAAACTCACTGCGTGATCGCCTTCCTACAAAATTCGCTCGCAATTCGCAAGTGTGATAGGGCCAGGTAAACGATTAGAATCCCGCTCAGATTTATATTCTTGTTAAAAAGTAAGATACGAGATGAAGATTCGTACGTTGCAGAAACGAACAAAAGAAAGTACGGTGGAAGTGAACATTTGAACAATCTAGCTACGTATAGGAGATAGGAGAGATATCGCAGGTATATTTCGTGCTCAGAAACCTGAACTACCGCGATGTTACGCATATCGTGTTAAATTAAGCCAATATTGTTATTTTAATGCTAAGTACATTCACCATACTCCTAGGACGTGCGTTTACGCAACATACCACGGTCTATTCCCTCTTCAGCAAGGTAAGCAAAGTGACAAACCGGCGAGAGGGATGGCGTTATTGTTAGTATCATACAGAATTATTGCTTACCTATTTTGCCTTTTTTTGCTTACCTATTTGCTTACATATTTTGTCTTTTTTGTCGTGTAATTGCACTAGAAACTTGCGAAATTTGTATGTTTATATTTTTGATAGTCAGTTATTGGTTTTAAAGCTGTTTTTAATCAAATTTGATTACTAATGGGTAATTATTGGTCTCTACATTAGTAAGTACTTTAATGAGCGCTAATAATTTGAAATCAATTTTGATTATCAACAGCACAAAATTTCTTACCGATATGAAATAATTTCAGAACAGACGTCGATAGGATTTGATAGAAAACATGTTTATAATTCATTTTGCTCTTTTCATTACAATTATGCTGGTAAAAGTACTTGCAGGTAAGAACAATTTTATGACTTCAAAATATTACTAATAATCACAATCGAAAAAATGTCTGTGTATAATCACAAAGGAAATAATATATTATAAAATGATTTACTTTCTGGGCCACATGTTAAAAGCCTGATTCGAAAAATCTTATAAAAGAGTCTACGCAAACACTATTCATTGTAGTAATATCTTTTTATCCCTATTCACGTCAACGTTATAGTACCTACATAATTCCAAAATTGTTCTTCTTCAGTTCCACCGGCCATTTGCCGAGAAGAATTCCGCTGGGACGACTGCGGTTTGGAGCCCAAGCCCGTCATGTACTACTGGAAGAAAGGCTCTCGTTGCGAAATTGGCCTCTGGAAGGGCTGCCTCCCCAACCCCAATATGTTCGCTGATCAATACGAATGCATTAACACATGCATATTCCAAGATCATTCATTACGGAAAGATACAGAAAAAGGTAAATCTAATGAAACTAGCGATGAAGAGATAAACACTACAGAAGGATCCGACAGCGGATCCGACAGCGGCGATACAACAGATGGGCAAAACGTCACCAAAAGCGACGACAATCAGCCAACATCCGGAAGTGACACACCAGCGGAAGGCACAACATCCGGAAGTGACACAACGGGAGGAGAGCCATCCGGAAGTGGCACAACGGGAGGAGAGCCATCCGGAAGTGGCACAACGGGAGGAGAGCCATCCGGAAGTGACACAACGGGAGGAGAGCCATCCGGAAGTGACACAACGGGAGCCAACAGTGCTCCTGCGACAGTACCGCCACCAGCTGAAAGCACTTCAGAGTAATAACAAAATCTTCAATTCACTTTTGTTTTCTGTGCGATTTGCGTACAATAGTAATGTTTATTTTCAGGAAATAAGTATATCCCAATGAAAAAAATAAATGTAGAAAATGAAACAACTTTTGACTACTTTATTTTCATCTGTCTATCGTATGATAGACTGAATGCTGTAAGTTACTGTAACGTAAATACACGTGTGTGCTATTCTTTTTTTTACTCTTATTTTATCAATAGAGGAAATAAAATAACGATTTTAATCAGACTTGAAATTTGTACAACGATTTTCTTCTATAACATAAGTAAAAATTCACCATACATAATTACATTCCTATCAATATCGATTATAGAAATCTAAAGTTGTATTGATAATCAGATTTCCATGGAGGTTGGTCAGTATTTCAGAAAAAAACTGAACAGCGCGATGTAGAAGTTGTATAGTCATGAGGCGCCACCTAAGCCTGCACACGAGCTGCATACGCGCTTAATACAGCCCTTATTCGACTTAGTTAAGCGGAATAAATGTTGCATATACAACCTCTGTGCTACTAGGGCAGCCACATTGTCATCTATTGGTACACATTTCTTTGTCCCCTCGTTACGCCCAAACGGCGACTTATTTAAACCAATTTGGTACAGAGATAGCTGGACATTCAGAGATGGTTATAACTTATAGGACAATAACTTATTGACGATGCGTTTGGCTTGGTTTGTAGACACCTGCCTGCTGAGTCGGCGGTTCTGTTCGAATCCCGGCCAGGGCAAATTAATTGTGGGATGAACTCGAATATTTGTGCTTGGGTCATGGTTGTTCTATGGATTTAAGTTTATATTTATCTATATAAGTACGTGTATCGTCGTCTATTATGGGTACAATATACTTAAGCCTTCTTGAGCTTAATTTGGGACTAGATTGATTTGCGCGAGGTTGTCCGATATTTATTACTCGACTACGTGGGCAGCTTGTATTGCAGTAAAAATAAATAAATAAGTATATTTGTATATACCTATAATTATGTAGTTTATAGACGTAACACTGAAGAAAAAATAGTGCGTGGAATCCCTCCGCGCGGAAGAAGTGAAACTTCGTAATGTGGAAATGAAAATAGGAAGGGATAGAAATTGATTTTTAGTGAACTCATATAACTCTCGCTCTGTCTCTTTCTATTCCCCCTCCCCAGGAGCGTTGAACGTTTAACGCAACAGTGCTTTCCTAACGCAACCTTGTTGGAAGTTGCATTAGAAGTTTCACTTCAAAAAAATTGTTAACAGTAGCCCAAATGTTAGCTGCTAGTTACATAAATCGGAGGACTGACAAACTGTGGGATACTAGTAACCAAAATGAGTTTTGTAAACTTGGCATAATTTTGGTTACTACTACGCACAATTTGGCAATTTCTCTAGTAGTTAAAATAGTTGAGATTTTATTTTTATGATTTTGTTTAGAAAACAAGCTACAAATTTTCACGCACGACTAATCAAATCTATTTCATCACATCCCAATAAATGTAACTCATAAAAAAGGAAACGTGCACGTGAAAAATGTCCAAGTCCATAAGCATTGAATATAACAAGCACTGTTATTTAAACTGGAATGATTTACGAGCGCGCAACATAGTTGCAGGTAGCTAACAACCTTTCATGAAATATATGAAGACATTTTATTTTATACGAAGCCATCTTGGATATTATTTTCGTGCTTGGCTCACGTTTTGCTGCTAAAGAGCTGAGTTATGGGGACGTGAATTCTAAGCGTTTTAGGATCAGGTTACTTTGTCCAGGGTCGCTACGGTTGAAGTTATAAAATGATTCAATAATATTAAGGTAGAGATATCAGCTAATTAAATTAAGTGATGTTTTGCGAGCCGTCATCATCATATCAGCCGATAGACGTCCACTGCTGTACAAAGGCTTCCGCCAAAGTTCTCTACAACAATCGGTCTTGCGCCGCCCTCATCCAATTTCTGTCCGCGATCCTAACCAGATCGTCGGTCCACCTTGCTGGGGGCCTTCCCACGCTGCGTCTTCCGGTCCACGGTCGCCGCTCAATAACCTTTCTGCCCCAACGGCCATTCGGTTCTGTGAGCCGTAGCATAAATAAATAAATACTAGTATAAGCAACATGGACACAAAATCGATCTAGTCATAAACTACTTATGCTTGTATTACGTAATACGTAATAATTACTAGGGATAGGAAATTCAAGTTGTAACACTTTAGAGTGTACATGAACCTTAAAATAAGCATTTTAGCGCGTTTGTAATGAAATTCCTTACCTTGATTATGAGTCGCCTTCGGTGATTATAAGTATAATTTTCAAATATTTTCATGATTCTAGTCCTTGTACTAGGTAGAACACATCCTGTAGTCTTTGTTTTAACTAACAACGACCTCTAAATAGTCCATTTTCTTTCAAATACTTATGCAAAATACTTTTGGTAAACATACTTTGTCAGTCTTGGTTTTTGCGTATTTGTCCTTCACTTTAGGTGATTCCGACACTTTTACAGATAGATACTATTATTCTATACTAGAATACTAACACTTTAATCCCCAAACTAATGTAATTGTTAAATAAACTAGGTACAGTAGCCGGCAAACAACTTGAGCGTGACCTTGACTGCGCAGTAGCCGATTTACGTACAAATTTACATGCGCAGATCCGCCATTTTGGTTCAAGTTGTTTGCCGGCTACTGTAAAACTTGTTCAATTCAATTCAATTTTTATAAATAAATGGCTACTGTCCATTGGGACAATTCTGCCAGCGTCAAGGTTGGAAGCTACAAGTAATCGATTGTCAAAGTTGTCAAACCTCCAAACACCGCGAACATTTAAACAGTGGTATACATCGCCTAATAAACGGAATCAAAAAGTGAGAGGAATTAGAGCTTGATACCGAAGTCCTTAATAAATTTTGCCAGGACATACACGAAAGGGGTATTAATAAACGTGAGGATGTAACTCAAGTTAGCTGGACGGTGAATGAAGTCAGGAAGCAAATCATACAGAGAAACTGGGATTAAGGGGCAGTTAAAGAAGATATGATCCGGATTGCCTTCGTCCAAACCACATTCGCACAAAGAATGGTCACGTACTCGAATTTTAGCTAAAAATGATGGAGAGCAATTGTGACCAAGCCGCAGTCGAATTATGGTAGAGGTTGCAGTTTTGTTCGTCTTTTGAAACTTAAAGAACCATGGTTTTACAGGGAGATTCGGTTGAATATTGCCATAATATTTCTCTTTGGAGAGACGCGTAATATTCCATTCTTCAGACCAGTGCTCAAACAAATTAGCCTTGGCAGAAATCCGCATATCCTGGCTGTGGCACCTAGAATGTGTAGGGCATCCAATATCAACAGCCTGCTTGGCGCAGGAGTCTACCTGTTCGTTACCATCAATACCAGTATGGCTCGGGATCCAAGCCAAAACTACGTTCAGACCAAGAGAGGCACAACGATAAAGGGACTCACGACATCTGAGGTTAATAACAAGGTTGTCTCTGGATCGAAGAGGAGACTTGGCCAAATCCTGAAGGCAACTGAGTGAATCAGAGAATACTATTGCTTTGGCAATCTTGTGAGATTCTACAAAGGAAACTGCTTCAAAAAGGGCAATCGCTTCACCTGTATATACTGATGTTATGGGCGGGCTTTTAAAACTTAAGACAATTTTGTACCGAGCAATCCAAACTGCTGAACCTACACACCCATTTGTTGACAGCTTGGAAGAATCAGTGAAGATAGGAAGCCAGCCATCCCAATTTTCAGCCAGGATTTTCATAAAACACTATTGGCTGCAGGCGTATTCTTGTCCAGACCAAATGAAAAAATAATGTTTGGTTCAAATATAAGGGCATCATAGTTAAACGAGAAAAGGGGATTACCAGGGGAAGAAACAAGGGGGGGATTGACCGAAAGTTTCTGGAAACTTTTAATTAAGCAAGGAAGGTCTTTATGGGTCCAATATTTGGAGTCAGGAATTATATTGGCCAGGTTATTTAAGCTACACATTAACGGGTGATCAGATACCTGTGCCATTCTAAAGAAGAAACGATCAGCTAAAAATTGTCTTCTCAATCTCAAAGGTGGCTCCAGGCACTCCACTTGAAGAGCATTGGTTGGGGAAGACTTCATTGCTCCACAGATTATGCGTAAACATTTTGATTGGATCTTATCAAGGTAAGACAAAGCTAATTTACTGCACGGCTCTAGAACAAATGATGCATAGTCGAAGTGGCTCCGAATGATTGCATTGTACAAAAGCTTTTGAGAAAAAGGGTGAGAACCCCACCAAACACCCGATAGAGCCCTAAGAACGTTAACGCTTTTCTCACATTTGTTCCTAATGTAGTTTAAGTGGGGAATTCCAGATAGGCGACAATCTAAATATAAGCCTAAAAACTTAACCAAATTTGAAACAGGAATTATTTCATCATCAAGGACTATTTCAATGTCAGGAATGCGTCTTTTTCGTGAGAAAACTACCACGGTACTTTTGGCGGCAGATATAGATAAGTCATGGTCTGTAAGCCAATCATTAAGGTATCTTAAACCACTGTTCAAGGCAGCCGAGCATTCCAGTATTATCTGAAGCAAAATAAAGGGCAATGTCATCCGCATATTGCAAAATATCACAAAAGCAGTCTACAGACTTGTCCAGGTCAGCGGTGTAAAGGCTATACAATATGGCGCTTAATACCGAACCCTGAGGAAGTCCTTTCCATATACGTCTTGGTGGAAGCAGCGAGCCCTGGTATCGGACACAGATAGAGCGATCCATAAAGAGGTTGCAAATAACTTTAACCATCTTTACCGGCAGACTCAGCTTTTGCATCTTTTGCCTGAGTAACGGAAGATGGACATTATCGTATGCCGAGGCTATGTCTAAAAAGACGCCCACAACATGCTGTCCTCTTGAAAATGCTAAACGGATGTTCGACGTGAGGATACTAAGGCTATCCAAAGTACCCATTCCCCTGCGGAATCCAAATTGCGTTTTCGAGATGATACCCTGACTTTCCAAGACCCATTCCAGTCTGTTCTTAAGAAGGTGCTCCAATATTTTCGCCATCACCGACGATAACGCAATAGGTCTGTATGATGAGGGATCGCTGGGATCTTTACCAGGCTTTAAAATGGGGACAATTATCTGCGTCTTCCAAGATTCTGGGATAGAAGCTGTACTGAAAATTTTATTGAAGATTGATAGTAAGTATAATTTAGAAGAAATAGAACATTGTTTAATAAAAGAATAAGGTATTTCGTCAATGCCTGGCGATGAGTCCTGCAGATGATCCAATACCAGAGACAATTCTGCGAAAGAGAAGGGATCATCCAATCTGTTATTAGTTGACATATCAGAAGAAGAAAAAGGTAAAGAGTCATGTGTGGGGACTGAAACTGGGGCCAGTCTATCCAAAAATTGATTCAGCCATCCCGAGGGATCATTGGCTGTAGGATTACTTTCTGACATGGAACCATGGAACCGCTTTATATTCTTCCATACCAAGGAAGGGGGGGAGCGAGGAGAAAGTCTTTCGCAGAACTGGACCCATCCGAGACGCTTTTTAGAAGACAGCAGGCGCTTGCAACGTGCATTGGTTGATTGGAATTCTAAGTAATTATCTAAATTTGAAAGGTCCCTAGTAAAAGCATCCTCTACCTCATTCCGTTTTCTAATAGCTGCTGTGCACTCTGAGTCCCACCAAGGAGGGGACGAAATTTTACCCAAGGAGGAGTTTTTGATGGGAATAGTGGATTTTGCTGCCGACAAGAGGATAGAGACAAACTCATAGTATAATTCTAGGAAGTTCTCATCCGACACTAAAGGAAGTAAATTAACTTCACTCAAAACTAAAGAACAAAATTCTGGCCAGTCTGCCATGTTCAGTCTGAATTTCAAGAGAGGGGGAGGCAGAGCTATAGGAGATGATACGTTTGAAGGGAGAGAAATTAGAATAGGAAGGTGATCACTACCATGAGAGCGAGAAAGGGTCTTCCATTCCAGGTGGGGAACTATCCTAGGCGAAACCAAAGTTAGATCCACAGAACTAGGATTTTGTAAAGGGGAAGTCATTCATTAAGCATAAGTTGATGTTGTCGAGGATATCTAGAAGATAAGACGAATTAAGATCACAGGAAGCTGAGCCCCACATAGTGTGATGACAGTTGAAGTCACCCATCACAATTAAAGGGACAGGAAGGGCAGAAAGAATAGTGTCTAATTCTTGAATGAGAGCACGATTTGGATGCGGAATATACAGGGAAACAAAGGTCAGGTTTAGGGCATTACATGCTATAATGTTAATGCCAGGAGAATGAGGACGAATAGGGATCAAGGAGAAACGAAGAGATCTATTGATCAGGATGGCCGAACCACCCCAACCATCAGCGCTATCATCTCGGAGACATGAGAAGCCGGGTACCCTGAAACGAGAATCGGGCTTTAACCATGTCTCCGAGATGGCTAACACTAGGGGATTATAGTTACAATACAATACAATACAAGTACTCTTTATTGCACACCTCATAAAATATACAGGAGAAATACAATGCAAGAAATTACAATTAGAGGTAAACAACAGGCGGTCTTATCGCTAAAGAGCGATCTCTTCCAGACAACCTTTGGGTAGAGGAGAACTTGAAAAAAATAAGATTTTGTTATTAGGCGGTGCAAAAATCGGAAAATAATAATAATATATACATAAAAAACAAATAAATACATAAATATAATAAACAATAAATACATAAATACATACATACATTCAGCCAACAGGTAATAGTTATTAATAAGAAAACAGATTTAATTTTTTTTGTGACGAATACTTCTACAGTTCCACTGAATGGCTGTAGGAGCCATTATCGGGATTGATTACAGTAATGAGATTGTGCAGCATATCTAAGACGTTGTTCGGTATGGTATCAGAAAATTTCGATAGGAGGTTTAAAAGGGTGCTGATGAGCAGCTTAATGAGATTATCATTAGGGGAGTAGTCAGAGTTGGAAGAGAGAGCACAGCCATTAGCTTGTGAACTTTCAGGGGTTCGAGTGATTTCTTCGTGGGCAATTCTGTCATATCCTTTAGAGAGGGTCGGAGTCGGACGCCGGGGGATAAAGACAGTTTTTTTGTATGACACGGACTGGGGATGCGAATTTTGGGAAGAGACAGGAGAGATAATTTGAGACACTTGGGACTGGGACGGATAACTAGGGGAGCGGGCAGTATCAGCAAAAGAGCGTCGAACAGCGGGGAATCTTCGTGCAGCTACCGAATACGGAATATTTTCCTCAGACATTACCATCTTTATGGACTTTTGCCTGGAGTGCTCGGGACATGAGTTTCTAGTGGCAAAGTGAGAGCCAGAACAATTAAGGCAAGTCGCTCTATCCTCTGTTACTGGACACCCTTCTCCCTCATGGGGTTGGGCGCATCTGTAGCAACGAGGATTTGAGCGGCAATTGGCCTTAATATGGCCAAAACGACAGCACCTATTACATTGAATGGAAGGCAAATGGTAGATTTCCACAGGAAGCGACGTGAAAAAGCAGTATACCTTTTCTGGTAACTTTTGCCCAAGGAATGTCAGTGCGACCGTTTGGGTGGGGATCCAGGACGTCACGCCATCGATCGAAGTTTTTCTATTTAAGCGACGAGCCTTAATAACTCGGACAGACTCCGGACACTCAACAGAGTTAACTAGTTCCTCTAAAGTCCAGTCCACAGGAATATTTCGAACTAAGCCTATCCGGGTGACACTAAACATGGGAATCGAGCCAGAATACTGAGCATTCTCCTTAAAGAAGGAACTTTCCAAAAAGGCATTAGCGGCTTCGGCACTGACAAACTGAATCGAAACTCGACTGCGACCATTAGCCTGAATACCTCCCTTAGTTACACCACTAATCGAATACCTGTGCATTAGTTGTGCGAATTTCAAAATCCTAAATGGGGATCCAGGAGAGAGATCATCAACTTTTGTCACAAACACATTATAGGGGCCTACGTCACCTGATCCGTAAGTTAATTTAGATCCCGGGGCGAAATCTGGAACCGTGTATGTGTGCCGATAGAGGGATCTTAGAGTCCCTTTTGTGGAGGTTGGTATTAGAATCATCAGGACACTTACGTTTTTCCCGGCTAGATTCACCTCTAGAAGACTCCCCAAAGTGAGGAGTTAATAAATTACCGCCCCCATCAGGGGGCACGTCTTCATCCATATTAAAAGCCTAAATTCCACTCACTCTTTCCGATTAGTAAGGATAATCACCACCGCAAACAAAAAAAAGGCAACAACTTATAAATCTTACAATAATAACACTAAAATTTTCAATTAATACGAGAAGAAAATTTTGTACGTGTAGCTACCAGGACGCTAGCCTACCCTCCCTCGTAAAACTTGTTAATAGAAATTTTACTTTCAGTTATAAACAACTTTGACATTTCGTCACGGACAACGTTTAGTTACCGCTTTAAACTGTTCGGACATTGCACGCGAAGCGTTCATGTCCGTCACAAATAATTTATTTTCTATATTATTTTAATCCCAATAACTGATGTTCAATGTTTTTAGGGAACTTCTAATTTAATTACGTTGTTATTCATAAAATATCTTAATTATAAAACGACTAAAATATTGTCACATTTTTGTAACCATGCAATAATAAGACACGGTAGTCAGGAACGTTCGGAAGTATAGTTTGACGTTTTGTTCGTCACAGCTCTTAACAGATTTGTAGTTTTGACGATGTTTTTATTTCAGAAAATTATTTAATATACATTTTTATGGTGTAAACAATGTCACATTTGTTTTGCTAAATTCTGGATATCTTTTGGATTAAATTGGTTCTGTTTAGTTTATTATTATTTCGAATGTCCAGCCTCGAATAGTTGGTTGTTTTGGTGACTTCGGAACGTGTCAGTTAAAGTCCCGTTACTTTACTTGCATTCCAATGATTTCGCTAGATCATTCTTCATTTACCAAATTGGTTTCTACTTGGAAAGCTGTCTTAATAAAAAACCATGGAGTTACGTTGGTGCCTCTCGGGTATCCGTAAGTAATCCTCAAGTGGCTATATTAGTGTTGTTTTTCTTCAACATGTTAAATAGTGTTTTTCGTTTTATTGTAGACACGATGCTTCGCTCTATAAATTATGGCGAGTGACGCCGTAAGTTAAAATGTCCTTAAATAAAGTCTAAGGTGAGTAGTAATCATCGGTGCATAATCTTTTATTGTTTTGTTAGAATCAGTGTAATATTCTTCCAAATATTAACTGTAATTTTCGATACGTTTCAGCCACACCATTGTCTGCACCATGTGATGTCTGCCTATGCCACTGTCCTATTCTGTTCTTCTATTTGACCCAACAACGTTGGTAAGAGAACATATTCTTACTTAATAGTAGGGAATTCATCTTGATAATTTTGTTCATGTAATTTACTATGATTTTTTTTCTGATCATAGGGTCGCTAGCTTCGCTAGCCACACTCGTAAGATATCGCTAGCTTCGCTCTGCTAGTCTTGTTTGTCTACGTGGCAGTCCTCTGTCCTGTCTCGGATGCCGGCTAGATTGCTGCGTTACCCTACATCGCCCCGCTCTCGGGAAACCTGTGGTCAACGCCTAGCTGACTCACTGGAGCGTCGATAGTTTGGAGCACTGGCGGCTACTAGCTCGGTGTAATAAGGTCCATGCCTCTATGAGGCAATCTGTTGCAAGGTACCTTACATTTTCTTTCTATTTTCATACTTTACTGCGTGAAGGTGTCCATCCGTCCTCGGTGGATCACCCATAATACTTTCATTTACAATTAATAGAACCTCCATCTTAAAATGGTGTATTTAAATTTAAAAAGGTGTTACTGTTGAAACAACAAGTCGTCTATAACGATAAACCTAAGTTTGTACCTAATACTTAAGCTTCAAATAAGTGCGTTGTGCTATACAATAAATATATTATTGTATTTATTTTCATTGTTTAATTCAAGTATCATCCACTACGTTTGACGGAGATAAAGCAATTGGCGCTCACGGTTCTTAATCTCTCTTAGTTTCAAATTTATTGTTTTTTTTTACTTAACTTAAAAATGTATTGCTTTATTTCTGCTCTGGCCTGGCCGTACTTCGACCCTGAGTAATTTCTTTCTCATTTTAATAACATTTCTGTAGCTAGCTAATGTCTTAAGAGTATTGTGGTAAGTTGAGTTAGTAGTGTAGTGGTGGGAGTTCTGGCTCATCTTACCTCAAAACTTTCTTTTACCTAAGACTTCTTATTTTTTTAAAAGATATGTGGAAACACCCCTAAGGTGTAATCGGGCATAACCCATACCTTTTACACCTTTTACCTTTTAATTACCTAAAGTTGACAAAACCCTATTGCTATCACACTCATACCTCAAACATAGCCGCCTGTACCTACCCACAACTGAACAACAAATCCACCGCCAAAGTTTAGGTATAAAAGCATCGGATTATCCGATGCCTAGTAATTACGCGCACTACCTAAGGATATAAATTATAGTATGTATACATTTATGCATCAGTGGATCGCGTCGCCTCGCCCAACGACCAATTGAGCCACATTTTATGAAAACAACCTACAAATACAATCAGCATGACGAATTTTTTTTGAGGATGTCAATGGTTTTTTTTTATTAGGATCAAATATCTATGTATATGAGGCTAACTACACTTAGACTGCTCTAAAATTCAGAAGTGACCGTCAAGGTTCAACATTCCTACGGAGTGCTCCATACACATACGTACATGTGACGTCATTTGTGGGTTTTGGACCCATATTTGTATGGAGATAATAAGTAATTTGCCATTTTCATCGTGAAATCGTGCGTTTAAGTTCATGGTTGTGATACAATTATTGTTTTATTATGAGGATTCTGAAAAAGTTACATCACTCCTTTTGGATTAAAAAAAGCATAAAACTTCCGGACCTTCGGAATAACATTTTAAATATAGATATATATATATATATATATATATATATAAATATATATAATTATTTTTATTGTTCTTTCTCTGTTTCGTGACAAATTGAGCTATTTTTATTCATATAACTTTATTTTTATAACTTGTTGTATAATTCAATATCAGTCAGACCCCTATTTTTAAATTTTATAATAGCTATTCAAAACTACCAGGAACCTAAGTTAAGTCGAATAGACTTAAGGTATTCTGTGCTAAGTTCGGTACTCTTCTAACAAATCTTTCTCATATTATTTACACATTAAATATCATACCAACTCCTCCAGGAGTAGGTTGACGCTGGACCATTCTTCACTTTCGGCAGCTGTCTTCTTGATATATTGTCATTGTGTAACTACATAAACATAACCAGTATAACTTGGTCCGTCGGCCAAGTCGATGAAGACGGTTTTGAACGTTCATCCCACGTCTTGGAGATCGTAGGAGAGGTCTTAGTAAGATGGTTAAAGTGTATTGGGGTGCTAAGTCGAATTGTGGGAGATATTCTTACGGTGCAGTGTTCAGAGCATTCAGTGTGTTCTACGGTTAACGTGTTACATTTTAATTTAGGAAATTCATTGTTTTTTTATCATTTTCAAGCTTGCAGTTGCTAGCAAAAAATAAAAAAAAACATTCGCTAACAATGGATTAGACCAGCCCAGGTCCTTAATTTTAAATCAATCACTAAGCATTACCACGCAAATGCAACCATTTAATTACTTGCGGTGGTGCAGTGGTAAAGCAGCTGCCTGCTGAGCCAGCGGACCTGTGTTCGAATCTCAGCTCGAATATTGTGTGTGATATTTGTGCATGCCATGAATGTCATGGATGTTATATTTATCGTCGTCTAGTGCTCATAGCACGAGCTTACTGGAGCATAGGTACCTACCTAATTTTTTTTTTTATTGCAGACCAATGATCCATAGGATGTTAGTAACAATTTTAACTTAATAACTATGTTAGTAGGTAATGTGGGACTTGATCGATTTGTGTGAGGTTGTCCGATATTTATTTATTTATTAATAATAGGGGATAAAGTAGTCAAAACATAAAATGACATAGCCCTTTTTCTTCTTCTAACAGTAAACGGACTTGACGATTTTTTGCATTAAAAATTTGAAAAGCTTTTGTAGTTTTGTGATCTGTGGCTGGTTGTACCTTGTTTTGCATAACAACTTTTTGCCTAATTTCGGTTTGCCTTATTTCATTTAAACTAATGTTATTTAGCATAACCTATTCACATTGCCCAATTTTCATTTGAGTGAAAGTCGTTTTGTATAATCCTTATTTTGTAATTCCTAATGTTCGTTTCGTATAATCTAATTTTGTATGGGTAAGGTAACTTTCATGTCGCATAATTTTATTTTTTCTAATCTTATTTCGTACCTAACTTCGTACACTCTACACTACTTTTGTTTTTTCGTACTTCGTACAGTTTTCGAATTTACACCCATTTATTTTGACGTCACAATACAAACCTAACCTAGCCTACAGTTTTTGGTTTTAAAACTGAATTAGACAGTAAGACTTCAGTAAAAACGTTATTCGGCTTTGTAATGATTAGTTAAATTAAGAATCGACAAAGTGAGTTTTAAATAAAATAATAGGTATTCAATAAAACAAGAGTTGTGAACTTGTGATAAACATAATTGAAGCAAAACGAATTTCGACAAAACAATTAATAATTTTATATTTATTTATTATTATTATAGCGGCAATAGAAATACATCATCTGTGAAAATTTCAACTGTCTAGCTATTGTAGTATGTAGCTAATGTCTACATTTAGTATAGCATGCAGTATAACTGTAGCCTAATGCATATTGCTTGGATAAGCGTTAACCTTATTGTAAGAATGTATATAAGCTAATGTTTTAAGTAATTAAACGTTCACTACTATCTAGAGCTCGGCATATACTTTGTCTCCCATCAACGTCACTGGTCGACCACATTATTACATATATTACATGGCGATCCTGCACTAACGTTCCGAAGACGAACTTCTGAACCAGCCAGAACCTCAGAACCTCGCACCGGACGGTGCGGCGGGACACCGCACCGTCCGGGACACCACACCGTCCGGGACACCACACCGTCCGGGACACTACAAGAAACAAGAGGAACCACCAGACTGACGATGCAGTCTCAAGAATGAAGATTTGAATTAACTTGAAAAAAGAAGAAGACAATTATGAAAGAAGCTATAAGAAGAAACAATTCTCAAGAAAAGAAGAGCGTTGTCCAGGGTTATCCCGGCTCGCAAATCAGGAGATGTCCAGGGTTATCCCGGCCCATCTCAAGAGGTGTCCAGGGAAATCCCGGCCCATGCTCGAGGGTGTCCAGGGTTAGCCCGGCCCGTCATCGCATCGCGCATCAGCAACGGCGTCGTGCCTCCACGTGCCTGCCAGCCTCCAGCGCATCAACGTCCCGCCATGCATCGCGCAACGTGACGACTCGTGATGACCTCAATATCGTTAGGCATTACTCCTACGTAAGCGTTGAATTAAGTAAGTGAATATTTTATTGTATAACTTTATGTTTTCGGTTATAATTATTTTACATTTACGCACGATTTAATTTTATTATGTCTACTGATTTGCAAGATTTATATACTAAGTTGGAATATATAAGAGAATATTTAGTTAAACTTGGCCCTCAGAGGCGTCAAAAGGAAATCGCATCTAAGAAATGAGAATGAGATTTTTTATGATATTTTTTTTATTAAGTATATAAAAATTAATTAGCTATACAGGTTAACGTCCAATTCATTAAAAAAAAAATTCTTTTACATACCTACATAAATTGTTAGATAACTTTCGTACATGAAATTGTTACCCGTGTCACTTAGCATTTCTAATTATTATTTTTTTAAACCAGATATCATCACTTAAAATCATTGTAATAATCGTCGCTAATAATTTTTTTAGATGCAAATGTCGTAAACAACTTACACATTTCGCAATTTCCGGAAATGCATACGCCGCCGAGAAGTCCGCGCGTAAGCAAAAATTTTAAGTAGGTCACGCGTGTTCGCTGTCTTCAAGTAAACTTTTAATTATTGGTGAATGTAATTTGATATTCACACTTAGAAATTTTATTGAACATTTATACTAAAGCTAGTTATTGGATTGATCACCTAATAATTTAGTGACAGTTAATTGAGTTATGTTTGCGTAGATATTTCTTTTATAAAGTATTACAATACGAAATTTTAATTTCAAATTTTTTTTTTTAGGTACTCTCTCAGTACTTGGTAAGGTACGGTACAGATTTATGTTAGGAGGTGAAGGCACATTTTTATAATGTGTACTTGCATCGGTTAGTTCACAATCCTTTTACTTGATCATAGTGTGACCTACCGTCCTCCGTGAGAGTATTTGGAGACTTTTAGTCTTAATATATATTGTTTCTAAGTACAGGCGACGGACCTGATATGCCATGTGGGTGACCATGCCCATGTTTTGAGTTAAGGGTGCGCAAGGACGCGCAGCCCAGTTAGTATATTATTAAGGGTGCCCAAGCAGCACATTAGTGAATTTTGCAGCTTATCTTATAGCTTTTAGTTCTAAATAAGTGGTTTAACAGTGTTTGATACAACTTATAGCTTTAAACACAACTCAAAACTGTATATGAGTTCATCCTATCACTTGTAGTTGCATATGAACGTTTTTTGTTTCTACTTTATTACTTATGGTGGGATAAGGTCGATGTTGCTACTTAAAGGCAGGTTCAAATTGTCACTCAATAAGAAGCAATAGTGCTATATAAGGCCCTAAAATCACTTATAAGCAACTTTTACATAAAAGTGGGAATATACCCTTATTTGGAAATAAAAGTTGCAAATGACTAGTATAATAGCGAAGTATATCACCAATAGTGGCTAAAGAAATAATTTTACGGCTCTTCTGGAACCAAATATTATTGCAACTTTAAGGCCTAAGAAGTACCTTATTGCCACTCCAACGCATAAATAGGTCTCAATAGGAGGTTCTTGGAACCAAAAGCAGTTATTTTCACTTATTTCAAACCACTAACGAACTAAAAGTTCTATTATTGTTCCTATTGCGCCTTGAATTCCGCCGAATGGAAAAAAAAAACCGGCCAAGAGCATGTCGGGCCACGCTCAGTATAGGGTTCCGTAGTTGCCCAGAAAAAGATGAAATTTTGCGATAGCTCAAAAACGGCTCAACCGATTTTGTTCAATATAGTTTTCATTAAAAGTAATTATAAGACCTCATGTCCATGAATTTTTCCAAATTTGTTTGGAGACCCCTATTATCAAAGACCTATTCAACGACACCCCACACTAGTGTTGAAAAGAAAAAAGAAACCACCCCCACTTTAGGTGTTCGAGAGGTAGTACCCGATTTTTTTTGTTTTTATTTTACTGTTTTACCGTATCTTACATACATATAGTCATACCAAATTTCAGCTTTCTAGTACTAATGATCACGGAGCTAAGCCGCGGACGGACAGACGGACATGGCGAAACTATTTAAGGGTTCCTAGTTGACTACGGAACCCTAAAAAGTTAAAAGATGTGGTAGTTATCATCGGCAGGTTGTCGATACTTTAAGGAATATTATGGAGATGGGCACAGAAGATACCGATACACCATGAAGTTGTTAATCAGAAATCCAAAGAAGATACAGTAGCCGCCAAGCTTTTAGAGACCTTGACTGCCCAGTAGCCGATTTACGTACAAATGTACATGCGCAGGTCCGCCATTTTTTATAAAAGTTTGCCGGCACCTGTACTTGTACTGTTGAAAGGTAATTATGATTAGAATTTTGGCAAAAATTACCTGTATGATACAAAATAAATAATTTGAAGACGGGCTTACCCCCATGGACCTTACTTATTTTAAAAACAGAATACCTACCAATTGGGTAAAAAGAAGCCACAAAATTTTTAGCCCGGCCCGAATGAAGAAGTTATGGGTTCGAGTCCCGCCCACGGTTGCAATTTAGTAAAGTTATCAAAAAATGGAAGCAAGTTCTCTCAAAGATTTGCTTACAAAGACAACTTGGGATTTCGCAGCAGTATTGAGGACCCCTAATTCACGAGCACGTGCGATCTACAAAAGAGCAATAATTACTATTGGTAAATAGCATTCACTGCTTTGCCACTCGCAAGATACAAATAAGTAATTTTTAGACCTGAAAGTTCCAAATGGGGAACAAATAAGTAAAAATAAACACCGTAAGATCTTTTTTGTTTCGCCATGTTTACAAATAGGATTCCTTAAAATTCATTATTTTAACCAGAATTTTGTCACACTCGCGCATAATCACAGACTTTTGATAGTTGTGACGATGTTACTTTAACATTTCACGTAACCTACAATCATTAGGTCAGGTTTTTAACAGTTTTATTTCTTATCAGTATCTATTCCTTATTTGATTTAGCACTCTTTTTTTTAATATTCCTGATCAAATCAAAGGCGCATCGAAATTTACTAAGAAACCATACCATAGTTTCACAGTAACAAAACATTCGCAAGAATTTCGTGCTTATTTCAATGCCTGTATAATGTGAAGTTTTAATCACTCATCCAAAATTAATATGGCAGATCACATATTACTTTTAATAAACACAACTTTGACAGTTGCCACGCCACTCAGATACTTTGGCGACTCATTTATCACTCATTGACCGAACTGAAATTGTTTTCATTCGTTCACTGGCTTCACTGCGCATAACTTTCACCCATAGTTCTAATTACCACTTAAGGTATTTGTGAGATCTCTTATGGATTCTATTTAGCACCAAAAATAGGCTGCAATTTTTCTCCTTTTGGTTCTATACTGGTGGCATAAGGGTTCTTGCCACCTATATAGCACTTAGTCATGGTGGTAAATTTAACTTAAGCATCTAATTAGATATGATATACGAGCTTTTTAGACCAAGTTGTGCTACTTGGGTGGGTAGCCATTCCCGTTAATTATTTTTGGAGCGAAGACTCCATTGGTACGGCATTAGATATTTTATAGGGTAAATGTACCGATACCATAATACCAGTACCTTATATGTGATTAATACACAACTTTAATGGCAATTTTTTATAATTTTATTTTATTTTGAGAGAGATTATTTGATAATAATACTGATTATTTTGTTGAAACAGACAGGAATTTTAATAAAAATCATTTTAACTTTAACTATAAAATATTTCTATTGAAACAGTGACACTGGGACATTACGATATTTTTTTTATGGGGTGACCAACTAATTTTTGATAAACTTTTGTAAAGTGTATAGGTAAACTTAGTTATAAGTAGTTTACACAGTGGTCCCCATCTTCATTTCGAATTGTAAACAAGTAACATGATTTTTTTTTTCTCCAGCACCCCGGGGGTGAAGGGATCTTACGGGGAAGCTGTAGTGTGTAGCTAATGTCTACATTTAGTATAGCATGCAGTATAACTGTAGCCTTATGCATATTGCTTGGATAAGCGTTAACCTTATTGTAAAAATGTATATAAGCTAATGATTTAGATTTAGATTTATTTATTTCACACATTGTATAGGGATACATTATAAATTACACATAGTCAATTTACACGAATCTATACGGTGATCGTCAACATAATAAACAAAATAAACAAATTTAGCAAGTCATAATTCAATAGATAGTTAAGAAAAAACAATGTCAAAAATTTTTAAATACGTAATATAACAATTTAAATAATGTAAAATAAATATGACAATAAATTCACTTATTATACAAATTAAATGTCAACAGTCACCACAAAGGATCGTCACTTATGGTACACTATAATACAACACAATTTCATCTAAACATGTCAAGATAATCTTCAACCGTGTACAAAGGATTTTCCAATAAAAGGTTTCTCAATTTACACTTGAATACTATGTCAGATGGTTCATTCCGAAGATCGGCGGGTAGGCGTTCATAGTATGTCGGACCGATGACTCGCGGGTTCTTACCTACAAGTGCCATTCGTCGCGGGACGGTTCTAAGTCTCCCCGTCGATCGAATCTGCTTACCACAAACCTCGACACGCTTAAACATTGGCAAATTGTTTCTTACGAACAGCAACACTTCGAACATGTATTGTAGTGCGTCATAATTCGATGCGTTACGAAAAGGTCCCTACATGGATGTCGTGGTTTCACACCGGCAAGAGTACGTAATGCTCGCTTCTGAATGATAAATACTCGATTGGCATCCGTAGAGTTTCCCCAGAGGAGTATGCCATATGATATCAAGGAGTGGAAGTGAGCAAAATAAACCGATCTTAATGAAACTTCCGATATTAGGGGTTTTAGTTTCCGCAACGCAAAAGCCGCACCACTCAGTCTGTCACACAGCGAATCGACATGGCACTTCCAGTTAAGATTAGAGTCTAACGTGAAACCTAGGAACCTGGTTTCGGTGCATAACGGCATCGGGAGATCGCATAAACAAGGAGGCAATGAGATATGCCGTCCCGAAAAAACCATTATGTTGGATTTTGTTACATTTAGGAGCAGCCCGTTTGCGGAAAACCATCGTTGTAACTGTCCACACACCTCGCTTATGCCCTCGCCGAGCTGCTCGTACGTTCGCGCACTAACTATGACCGTCGTGTCATCTGCGAACAGAACGGATAAACCAGTTGTTATGGCGGACGGGAGATCATTAACGAAGGTCAGAAACAACGTATTTCCCAGGGCTGATCCTTGGGGAATTCCTGATGTGATATGGCCAACGTCAGACTCGTAATTTTCGCCATTTGTGGACAGTTTTACTACTTGCCTACGGCCCGACAAAAATGACGTAAACAACCGATGGGCTGGGTCCCCTACACCATAATGACGCAATTTGTTCAAAAGTAGTTTGTGACTTATTATATCAAAGGCTTTCGATAAGTCGCACATAATGCCGGCCATCTTGTGTCTGTCATCAAGACCTGTAATGATACAATCAAAAATCTTGTGAGCTGCAGTGGTCGTAGACATGTTCCGCCGATATGCAAACTGATTTGGTGTTAACAGGTCGTGTCATGTTTTAAGTAATTAAACGTTCACTACTATCTAGAGCTCGGCATATACTTTGTCTCCCATCAACGTCACTGGTCGACCACATTATTACATCATCGTTCTTGAGATACAGCCTGGTGACAGACGGACGGACGGACGGACGGACAGCGAAGTCTCAGTAATAGGGTCCCGTTTTTACCCTTTGGGTACGGCAGCCTAAAAATGAAATTATACATATTGACTTTAGACAAAACATTCATTATAGTAAAAGTTGATACTTAGGCAAACTATTTTTGGACAAGTCAAGAGAATACCTCTGTGGCTTTCAAGAAAGGCTTGGGTGGTATTCCTTTTTTTATTTCGTCAAATGCGTATCCTGTGCACAGAGGCGCGTATACAGAGGATATTTTTTTTAAGTTAAGAAATAAAAACTTTTTCGTTTATGAAAAAAAAAACGATTGAAATATGGGAATAGGGGGCGAATTGAATTATGGGAGTGAAATTAACGAATGAAATATGGGATAGTTCGATACTTAGGAAAAGACTCCAGGGAAGAAATAAGGGACTGCAATTGTATAACAAGTTTTTTTTGTTTCATCTGATGCCCGTTCAATAATATCAGCGCAAACTCGTTAAGATTGCTACTCACGCATACAATTTCAATCGTAATTTTAAATGTCCCTATTAATTAACTAGATTATACCCGCGGATTTATTCGCTTATTTCATATATTTATAAAACCTGCGATCTGAGACGTTCTCTAATTCACTGAGGGAAAGTGCCTAAAGTTCCCCTTATACTCGTATACATATATTACATTAATATATATTATAAAGGCGAAAGTTTATGTAGATTTCGCGAATTTGCATGATTCTTAATTGCAATGTTTTTACGTATATGTCTACAATTTCATACGTGACACTCCCATGGTCCGTGTGGGGGGCGGGAGACGGTACTATTCGATGACACATTGCCGCCATGTTGATCACCGCTACACACGATATGATTTACATAACGGATATATCTGCCGATATCCCTAGCAATATTCTGCATGAACCTAATTTGTTTATACGAATATAATGTAGTTGTGACCGATTAATCATTAGGAATAAAAAAATAATTGATTTTTGTGAGTAATTTAGGAAGTAAGGTAATAAAGGACGGTTATTTGTATTTTGATGTTCCATTGAAGTTGGATCTGCTTTAAGTTTTTTTAAATGGCTATATACATTCAGAGATGGGCATAATCGATTAAAAAAAATAATCATCAAAATTAATCGCGATTAATTTAATCACGATTAAATTCACCGAGTCTTCGATAAACGATTAACAAATCGTCATTTTAATCGATTATATTTCACGATTAATTCTCGATTAAAAGTTGGAATACGCTCTTTTGTACATTTTACGAAAGTACAATATGTCTTGTCATGTGTAAACTAGAAAAAACATTCTAGTGTGCTGTGTGAAATAAACTTGTTACAGTTATATAAGGTGGTTTTTATAGTGCAGTACTCTAAGATGTTAGCTAGGAACTTAGACTTACAAAAAATATATTATTTTTTCCAAGCTTTTATTTAACTTGCATTGTATGTATGTATGTATGTAAGTATTGTGGGAACACAGTAGCGTCGCAATTCCCACTAGGTAGGCAAATTCCTGTAACGCGCGCGGGGCGCGGGCGAAGCTACCGAGGCGGTGGGGCCAGTCGCTCCTTACACGTTGTATCTGACACTTACTTTCTCAATAAATAATTAATTTTACGATCACCTTGTTCCAAGATTTTTATTATTATTATTATTCACTCATTTCATCATGTTTCTTAGGATAGGTATTTTTTAAAATACATTTATATAAAAAGTAAAATATAAAAAATACATTACAAATATAAACACATTATAAAAAAAACCTAACCTAGGGTGCCGCCGGCAACGGGGCAGGGCCCAGGCTACCGGTGGTTAGGGCTGCAGATAAAGGAACCTCCTGACAATGCGCGCCGTGTCCAGGAGTACCGCTTTCTGTATCTGACCCTTGATCCAGCCATCTAGCGAGAGTCTCTTAAGATGTTTGTCGAGACTCTTCGCTATGAGACCGTTCGCCGAAACGACTATCGGGACAATGATCGTCGAGTCAACATCCCACATGGCGGTCACCTCGTGAGCCAAGTCAAGGTACTTGCTGAGTTTGTCCTTCTCGGCCTTCACGAGGTTCTCGTCATGCGGGATGGTGATGTCGACGAGCACTGCCTGGCGCTTAGATCGATCTACCAACACGATATCAGGCTTATTGGCTACAATAGTCCTGTCCGTGATGATAGATCGATCCCAATAGAGCGTGGCACGACCATTTTCGAGAACTGGCATCGGTGCGTACTTATAGTACGGCACCTCAGACCCCACAAGACCGTATCGAAGAGCAAGTTGCTGGTGAATGATCCTGGCTACTTGGTTATGTCTGTGCAAGTACTCGCCGTTAGCAAGATGGGAACAACCGGAGATTATATGCCTGAGTGACTCACCGGGACGGCGGCATGCCCGACAAATGTCGACCGTACCGTCCTTCAGGATATATCTCCGATAATTGTTCGTCATCATTACTTCGTCCGCAATTGCACAGATAAAACCTTCGGTTTCCCCGAAGAGATCCCCGAAGCGTAGCCAGTTCACCGACACGAGCAGATCTACATCGGGCCCTGTTAGGGCCTTGTAGAACCGCCCGTGTAGCTCCTTACTCTTCCATACGGCCTTATTATTATTATTATTATTATTATTCGAAATCACATATAAAGATACCACAGTATGTTTGTTCGGGTGGAATCTTGCAACTCAATTTAGAAGCAGATATCGTCAACCGATTGAGCTGAAATTTTGCATACTTACATAACTTTGATGACAATATAACAATATGGTACCATGGGGCTGATATGATGATGGAGACGGAAGGTGGCCATAGGAAGTCTATAATAGAAAAATCAATCCTACCGAGTTTGGGCTCTTTAGAATCGTCTCAGTGAGCATTTGATGGATATCCAAAGAAAAGTACAGTCGGCTATAAAAGCTTGTCACTAAAATGTAATTTTTGACAGAAACTTATTTCTAATATTAATAGAGAGAAAATTAATCGAATTAATTAATCGATTAAAAATTTAATCGCTAGATATTAATCTACGATTAACTTAATCGGGATTTAATTAATCGGAACTCGTGCGATTAAGTAGGTTAATCTTAATCGTTAATCTATTAACTTTTGCCCATCTCTGTATACATTATATTCAAGTTGTTTGGCTTGCCGTCCAATAACTTTGCCTATGAGCGGACTCATCGTTGCGTGGCAATCTCTTGTTACCGCCAAGAGCTAAGGCGGCCGACTGACGCTCCTGACCAGAGATGGGCGGTGGGTAAATACCCAAGGTGTTTATCGGGTATTTACCCGGTATTTACCCAATCTACCGGGTATTTACCCGTTTATACCCGATTTGGTAGGTATAAACTATTAGTACTATATTTATTTAAAATATTAAATTAGGGGTATGTAGAAATGTTACGAAATAGCTATTATCACCACTAATATCATCTTTTTATGAGGTATTAGGCTATATGCTTGTCTGTTTGCCTATTATCGAATCTTGCTCAATTTCACTCTCTTCCCGGTACTTGATTGAGAAAAAATCACAATTATTTAACAGAATGCCATCGTGTTCAGGTTTTTAGAATGTCTTGACAAGTACCTCTGGTCTAGGATAGTCGGGTCTAGAAATGGGCGGTAGGTAAATACCATACATACCTAAATTTACGGTATTTACTCGTATTTATGTTTTGTTGGAGCTTGTCTGCATTGCATCTTGCAGCTGGTCTCTCCGCAGCTTGTCTTGAGACGTCTTGTTAAGTCTGTGGCAGCAATTCTTGGGAGTGGCCGCGGGCGTGTGTCCGTGCAGTGGCGCTATTCCTCGGAGCAGCACGTGGCGGGATTCATCGGCCTGGTGGCGGAACATGCTGAGTGCCAGTCGCCCGATGAATTTATCTATGTTTTCCCATCCCAGTGCCCTCGGGAGATGGTCGTTCCGCACGTAGTGTGGGGATTTAGTCATTGTTCTAAGTGTTAGGTTTTCTTGCGCTCGGATTTTGTCCCTGTTGGTGGCAGCCACTAGGGTGTACCACGCCAGAGCTGCGTACGTAAGCGTGGACGTTAAGTCATCATCATCATCATCATTTAAGCCATAGGACGTCCACTGCTGGACACAGGCCTCCTCAATTGACTTCCACATGGGCCGGATAGAAGCGACCCGCATCCAGCGAGTCCCCGCAACCCTGACCAGGTCGTCCGACCACCTTGCGGGTGGCCGTCCTACGCTGCGCTTGCCGGTACGTGGTCTCCACTCGAGAACCTTTCTGCCCCAACGGCCATCGGTTCTTCGAGCTATGTGCCCTGCCCATTGCCACTTCAGTTTGCTAACCCTGTTTGCTATGTCGGTGACATTAGTTCGTCTACGAATCTCATCATTCCTGATTCGATCACGTAGAGAGATCCCGAGCATAGCCCTTTCCATAGCTCGCTGAGTGACTCTGAGCTTCCTTAAGAGGCCCATAGTTAGAGACCACGTCTCGGCTCCGTAGGTCATCACCGGTAATACGCACTGGTTGAAGACTTTTGTCTTCAAGCACTGAGGTATCTTGGACGAGAAGACACTTCGCAGTTTCCCGAACGCTGCCCATCCGAGTTGAATCCGTCGATTGATCTCTTTCTCGAAGTTGGACCTGCCTAATTGGATCGTCTGACCTAGATAGACGTATTCGTCGACAACTTCGAGGACCGAGTCCCCAACCAATACTGGGGTGGGTGCTACATGGACATTCGACATGATCTTCGTCTTGTCCATGTTCATCTTAAGGCCTACCTGTTGGGATACTCGGTTGAGATCATCCAGCATTATACCGAGATCCTCCAGCGTCTCCGCCATGACCACGATATCGTCAGCAAACCGAAGGTGCGTGATGTACTCGCCGTTTATGTTGATGCCAAGTCCTTGCCATTCCAAGAGCTTGAAGGCGTCTTCCATTGTGTTGGTGAAGAGCTTCGGAGATATTACATCTCCTTGTCTCACACCTCTCTGCAATGGAATCGCCTCCGTACACTGGTCTTGTACTCGGACTGACATAGTGGCGTTGTTGTACACACTCCTGAGCACCTCGACATACCGATGGTCAATTCGGCATCGCTGGAGGGACTGTAGTAATGCCCATGTCTCGACGGAATCAAAGGCCTTCTCATAGTCCACAAACGCTAAGCAGAGTGGCAGATTATACTCTTCGGTTTTCTGTATAACTTACCGCAGCGTGTGTATGTGGTCTATGGTACTGAAGCCTTTTCGAAACCCGGCTTGTTTGGGAGGCTGGAATTCATCGAACCTGCTTGAGAGACGATTCGTGATGACCCTAGAAAAGAGCTTGTAGACATGGCTCAGAAGCGAGATGAAGCGAGACGTTAAGTACGTTTTGTGAATCCCCAGCTTCGTGCGGATTGGCAGGCTGCTTGTGAGTACTGGCCTCAGGAGTGTTCGGGCGGTCTTGGCTTTGGTGCCCACTTCCGCCACGTGTTGTTTCATAGTGAGGTTCCTGTCGATGGTGACGCCCAGGTACCTCGCTGTGTGGTGCCACTGCACTTCCTGGCCGGACGTGCTTAGTGGCTGCGGCGTTTTCTTCTCCTGGTGATTATGGCCTGGGTTCTGACGTTCTAAGTTATTCAGCCCAGCAGCAGCCGCGTGGATTGGGCGGAGACAGCTTTTTCTACTGCAACCTGGAATCGGCGCTCTAGCAGGAACGACCGGACGGCTTCTATTATGTGGCGGGGGGCGGTGGCGTTTGACAGTTTGTACAGCAGCCCCTCGTGCCATACTCTGTCAAACGCCTTCTCCATGTCCAGTATGACGGCCACTGCGCTCCTATATGAGCTGGAGCGTCGTTCGAACCCGAACTGTTCTGGCCGGGGCTCTATGTGTCGAAGGAGTTTCCCCTGGAGGAGCCTTGAAGACAGTGCTGAGCAGAGTTATCGTCCTATAACTCTCCGGTCTTTTTCGGTCTTTACCAGGTTTGAAAAGCGTGACTACCCGTCCAAGCTTCCATGTGTGAGGAAAGTGGCCCGAGCGCAGGATCCCATTATAGAGGCGCGTCATTGCCACGATGGTGTACTGTGGCAAGTGACGGAGTGCTGAGTTAGGGATCGCATCGGCGCCCGGGGCTTTCTTTGGGTCGCATCGTTGGAGGGCTTTCTGCACCTGACTGGGCGAGAAAAAGACCGGATCTTCCTCTGCTCGTAATGGTTCCGCTAAATGCCGTAGGCTTCACGCCGTCGGTGGTCGTCGCGTCGTTCGTCGTCGGGTTCGCAATAAACTGGTGCTCCAGTCACGCTGTGAAGATCTCCGCCCGATCTTCGGCTTTGTACTGCGGAGTGTTATCCGCTGGATCGCAGTGTGGAGTGTAGAAGTATAGCCTCTGATGTTGTCACTAGCTGTCTACATAGTCGGTGGATGGAGGAGGGTACAGGAGTCGTAACCTTGTGGCTGATAAACAATAACTGACCGCGTCTGTCGGGTCGCCCCGTTATCTAGTGACGCTACCTGTAACCGCACTCTGATTGGTTATTAGAAACTACTCCAGAATCTGAAAATCTGAATCTGAAGAAAACTTAGAATAAACAGAAGTACCCTAATAGCCCTAATAATTATTGTATTAAGCGGTTTACACTCACGTAAAATTGTCAGGAACGGCCCGACATGTTTCGAACGTGAACGTGAACACGTTTCTCGTGACGAGTTTGCCGCGGCGGTGTACGGGCAGCCGTCCCTGATGAAGAGCTCCATACGAGTTCGCAACATGTCGGGCCGTTCCTGAGAATTTCACGTGAGTGTAAACCCCTTAAAACAATAATTGAATATGTCTCACGAAAGTTTTAATACGATTATAGCCCTAATAATATTTCGCTTAGTTATTGAAATGTACAATGAGATTTTATTTACGTTTTTAGAGTATTTAAAAAATAATTATTGGTCATGTAAATCGATTGTATGTTAATATGTTTCTAAATTATACAACCTATAAGTAATATGTAATACTATTCCACAAAATTCCATTAAAAACGAATACAACATAAGTTTTATACGTGAAAATAATGTGAGACGTTTCATTAGCTTAACTAAATTACGTTTTTACTCATAAATTTTACATTTAATAAACATACATTTATAAGAAATGACCTTTTAGTTGAATATCACATTGAACTATTTACTTATTTCCAAAAAAATTATGATAGATAGTTTATACCCACTAATTTGGGTATAAATGGGTAAATACCCGGTAGATTGGGTATTTACCGGGTATTTACCCATGAGCGCCCATCTCTGCTCCTGACTGACAGCCCCGCCACCCCCACACTTCATACCGCCCCGCTGGGCTTCGTCCTCCGTCGCCCGCGAACCATGGGAGTGTCACGAACGAAATTGCATACCTATAGTAAAGTATCGAACAACTAAATCGAACAAAAAAGATATACTTATGGCACCTACTCTCAAACCATTGATACAAAAATCAAAGCTTAAAGAAAAATTTAAAAATGAGTTACCTTGTGGAAGAGACCGGGAGTCGAACCCGCCACGCTCTACTCACTCACGCGTAGCTCTGGATTGCCGGTCCAGCGCGTTAACGACTTCGTTACCCTAACTCCACGTAACCTGTTGAATTCTTTCTTATGCTTTGTGTGTCGATCTCTGCATTGTTTATTTGAATGGTTTTACACCATACCGACCTCTATACCCACATCTTACCGCAACACTTTACAGCAGTGAACGAGCAAGCAAGAGAGGGCGCTGTTTTTTTATAAATTTATGAAACATGTAGGTAATGTCTCAGTTTTCTAATGTGGGTACACACCACAATGTTTATTTAAAACATTGATACTAAACCTACTTTCAAAATTTTATGACAATCGTTTGAGAAATGTGACCTCGAAGCTAGTACGACCGGAAAGCATCTGGACATCATAACCAGGGTTCGGAAATTTGGATCGATATTTACCTTAACTTTGGCGGCGGCTTTGTTATTCGGTCGTAGGTAGAGGCGGCTTTGTTTGACGTATGAGTGGGATAGCAATAGGATTTTGTCAACTTTAGGTAAATATCGATCCGAATTTCCGAACCCTGATAATAACATCTGGACATAATATGAAAGAATTTCGGGCCAAGTTGAAATGGAGACTCGCTCAGTCAGGCTTAGTCGGTAAAATTGTACAATTAAGGGTTTTTTTTTTTTTTTCCTTGAGGAAAGCACTGAAAACAGTAATGATGAGCTATTTTCAGTCATAACAAACAACACGATTTAGACTTGCCTAATTCTGCAGGAATTAAAAAACAACATAAAGAAAAAATAGAAGATATGACACAAGAAAGATAAATCAGACAGAATAAAGAATAAGATGTAAATTCAAGAAAGATTATTAATTATTAATCCCCTAAAAATATGTATTTACTAAAAACTATGAAAATTTAATCCTAATATTAAGTTTTTTTTCTATTTGCATGTAAATGCGTGTAATATGTATTTGCGTGTAATGTACTGAGTCGGCGGTCCCGGGTTCGAATCCCGGCCGGGGCAAATATTTGTGCAAATATTTGTTCTTGGGTCATGGATGTTATCTATATATGTATTTATATATTATGTATATCGTCGTCTAGTACCCATAGTACAAGCTTTGCTTAGTTTGGGACTAGGTCGATTTGTGTAAGATTGTCCCTTAATATTTATTTATTTATTTATTTATTTAAACTGTTGGATTCAGCTGAAAATTAATATATACGACAGCTATGTATCTAAACTGCATCATTTAAGACATATAAATATATATCAATTATAGATTTCAATTGTTAAAAATATTAAACATACCTACACATTTTTGAGCATATGTATTTTTTTTTCAATGTAGAGACGAATAATAAATTAAATTATATAATTGAACTTTGTAATTCAAATTGATTATTAAAATCTCAAATTTCTTATGATTTCAAATGTTTTTCTAATTATAAGTATGTTGATAACACCCAAGGTAAAACATGTTCATATTTAATTTTGCTCTTTTTATTGCAAATCTGGTGACAGAAATTTTAGCGGGTAAGATAATTTTTAATGATATCTGTACTGTATTATAAAATTCTAGAATTGTATGTGGGCGGTCCGTGGTAAACTCAACAGGCGACGCCAGCACCGTATTTCAAAAGACTCAACTCTTTGTCTATCAGCGGCTTTGAGGGTCCATGTCTATCCACCATAAAGTACGATGGAAAAAACAAGTGTGCGCATCAGGTGAATTTTGGTTTTGTGGGTGATGTTCCTGTTTTTCCATAATTTAATCAACTGAGTCATTGCAGTTGAAGCCATGCCAATCCGTCAGCGTATCTTGGTTTCACAGCTACCATTTGTCACTATGAAGGCAAGATATGATTATGGTATCTATAATTTATATTTGTCTACTACTTCTAATGTTTTACAAGTTTAAGATATTTTATTATTATACTTCCACAGTAAATAAAGAGATTAAAAATATTTTTTTGGTAAAGGAGCATGTCTGACTCTATTAGTATCTCTGCACTGTACTCTGAAAATAAATGTATAATTATGACGTGTCAATGTACAAATGCAAAGTAGACAAAACAATATGTAGAGCAATACTAAAATTGTTTGCCCAACGAATAAAATTACATCAGTGTAATTTAATAGTTAAGGTGTTAGATATATGCCTCTTTACAAAGATTTAAATATTTCTTTAAACTCTAGATTTACTGTGGTATCCGGTAATTTTAAGAGATGAACTACATCTGTAGTTAATATAATATAATATCATTAAATATCGAGGATGCGACAGTTGTTAAACATTTGAAGTAGGAGACAAATATATTTGTATATATTTTTCTATATTACAAAATATCTTGTCGTTAAAAAGTAAGTATAGTGTAATATTAATAATCTTTACTATCGAAAACTATCAAGATGAGTTATATCCATGTTTGTTTTAATTTAGCTTCACCAGCCATGTGTCGCGCAAAATTCCACTGGGGTGACTGTGGCCTGCCACCTATGCCCGTCGTGTACTACTGGAGCAAAGGCTCTCGCTGTGAGACCGGAATCTGGAAGGGCTGCCTTCCCAACCCCAACATGTTCATTGACGAATATGAATGTGTCAAAACATGTATTTACCGAGTAGATCAATCAATACTGAATAAACCTGGATTAGAAAATGAAAGTAAAACTAAAGTCAGTACCAAAAGTAAAGCTACAACCACAGAGACATGCAAAAAAGGAGAAAATCACGACGGTGAAACAACAGAACGAACACACGAGGAAGGGAAGAATCATAAAGAGACAAAACCAAATGGCCCTCAACATGGTGTCACTCCAGATAGTTCAGCACATGACTCGAATATCAACAATTCAGAAGAGGACAAATCCGACAAAAGTCCAAATAGTAATCAACATAGTACTAGTAAACCAGCTAGTTTGTCGCAGCCAATGATAACTTCTAAAGAGGATCAATCTAACAACATAAAACCAAGTACTAATCAAGATTTTAATATATCTACAACATCAACTTCATCGCAGCCAACAATAACTACAACAACGGAGTTGGATTGTACTGAACCAACTAATCAAGATTCTAATATATCTACAACATCAACTTCATCGCAGCCAACAATAACTACAACAACGGAGTTAGATTGTACTGAACCAGGTACATCATTAGCCTTAATAGACTACAGGCCTATACTTTCCAAATCACTTCTGCTATTTCTGAGCGTAAAGTATACTTCTGGGTTTGCATCTTTTGTGGGATGTGGGATCAATGATGAAATTGCAACTGGTGTGTCAATTCTGATAAACAATGATCGTTATCAGTGAGCAGTTTTGGTATTAGCTTATTTCTTGAAATATACTATACGAATTGTGTTTTTAAAAGGAAAAACCGGCCAAGAGCATGTCGGGCCACGCTCAGTGTAGGGTTCCGTAGTTGCTCATCCTTCACAATACTTACTTACGTTACGTTACGAGACTGACTTAAGTTACGAGAAAGATTTCAAACTCCATAAAAAGGTCATAAACGCCAAAGTAACTATAATTACTTATTACCTTCTGGAAGTCAACTTACGTCCTTTTAAGAAAATTATGAAATTTTGCGATAACTCAAAAACGGCTCGACCGACTTTGTTCAGTATAGTTTTCATTGAAAGTACTTATAAGGTCTCATTTCATGATTTTTTCCATAATTTTTTGACCCGTAGTTGAAAAGTTAGAGGAGAGACACTATTTTTTATATTTTTTTATATTTACAAAACTACTGACTTTATCAAAAAATAATGTTTGGAGACCCCTATTATTTTTAAAACACCCATTCAATGACACCCCGCACTATAATGTGGGAACGAAAAAAAAAATTCACCCCCACTTACGGTACCTACCCGAAAAAAAATGTTTTTTTTTTAGTTTTTATTTTACCGTTTTGTCGGCGTGATACATACACATACTCACACCAAATTTCAGCTTTCTAGTACTAATGATCACGGAGCTAAGCCGCGGACGGACAGACAGACATGGCGAAACTATAAGGGTTCCTAGTTGACTACGGAACCCTAAAAACGGAACCATTACAGTAGGATCACTCGTGTGTCTGTTACCGAAACTACCTGCCATCCTACGGTAAAAGGAGGTATCTTACTATGACATCCGTATAAAGATACGACCTTTTACCGTAACACGGCAGACTAGACCGTTTGAATCGAAATTTGGTACACATATGTAAACTGATGACCCAAACATGGACGTGTAACGTAACGTATCGTAAATTAATTAATTTTCAACATGGGTACCACTTTGGGAGGTAGGTATATTAGAAAAAAATTAAAATATATCGTGTGACATATCAAATTAAAACGTACATTTTCCATCTCAAATATATATTTTTGATTATTTTAAATTTAACGGTTTTGAAGTTAATTATGAAAATTGACGATTTATGGGTTACCTATCATAATTCCGAATTTCTGTTTCCCCGCTGTAACGTTTCGCCGAATTTTCATTTGCCCGAAAGCTATTTATTCCAAAACTATTAATATTTCAAAATAATTATACTAACCTAACCTAACCTAACGCAATGGTTCTTTAAAACGATGTTTATTTAATCCTGAAAATATTATGGGTTTCAGGAAAAATTGCTTTCATGTTTCGGACAAATGAAAATTCGGCGAAACGATACAGCGGAGAAACGGTGTTTCGAAGTCAAAATAGGTTAACAAAAAAAAACAGAAAATAGTTCTATTCCTATACATTACAAGAAAACATATAAGAAGTCTATGGTATTAAGACTAACATCGTTTAACCCGTATGAATATTTATATTTCACTCAATGGGCATAAAATGATTTAAATTTATAAAATAGCATAGCAACAGTAAATGAAAGAGTTTAGATAAAAATTATACCTTTTTAGAAATAACATTTTTTCTTTATTTTGGGGTAAAGTGTGAAGGGTGAGACGCTCGCCCGGAGCGGGCGGAGAGGAGATACAATTTATCTTGGCTCGATAACTTACATATCCTGATAGATAAAACATGTCCTTTAACTTTGCCAAATTTGTGTTTTTTTTGAGCAAGGCCAATATATTATAATTTATAGTTATTTTTGTCGAGTAATTGTTTCGAAATTTTTCAAACTTGCGGAGATATGGGATAAAAAAATGACTAAGTATTTCGAAAAAAACTCGCGAGGTCTACAGCTCAGAGAGCCACTAGTATTAGAATAGGAGTAAGAGTTATATTTGGGTCCCGTGCCCATGGACAGGTCCTATTCGACACGGAGATAAACTACATAATTATTAATATAATGTTCGTATTTTTTCAGAACTAAATTGCGACCCTCCGCCATCAATGAGTGTCAATAAAAAAAAACATTGTGGACGCGTATACCTCAGGTACTTGTATATTCGTAATAAGATTAGAACATAGGGACATGAAGTTCCTTTAGGCTACTTTTTCAAGATATGTTGTATTTTTTTTAACCCCCGAGGAAAACAGAGGGACGTTTAACTTGTGTATATGTGTATCGGTATCTGTAGTAAATTCAATAAATTGGATACAATACAAATAAGTACAATATTGTCATAAAAAAAAAAATTAACAAAAAAAAGAACCGACTTCATTAAAACTAAAAAACCAAAAATAACGCGTTCAAGTACAGATTACATTTGACTCACCCTTCGAAGTCGATCCCAAACCACTCAGTTCTTATATTTATAGTTATTTTATAGTTTACGCGAGGTTTGGCACCGACTTCGAAGGGTGAGTCAAATGTAATCTGTACTTTAACGGGTTATTTTTGGTTTTTTAGTTTTAATGAAGTCGGTTCTTTTTTTTGTTAAAATTTTTTTTTTTTTCTGTTTAGTGATTCATATCAAAGTTCTAGTGGCCATCTGTGGTGTTCATCATCAGTTTCCTGAGACCAAATCCTATTTACTGAATGTAAATTCTTGACTTTATCAATAAATTACCGAAAGCGCCGTACATGTCCCTATAACATTTGAAGAGTTCCCTCGATTTCTCCAAGATTCCATTATCAGATCCCGACTTAGTGCCAACGGGACCAACTCGGAGTTATACCCTTTCCAATTAAAAAAATAAATAAAAAATCTGTTCACGGTTCTCGGAGATATCGAGTAACATACATACAAAAAAAAATAGTTCGAATTATTATGTGAGCGGCGACATGTACCTTTGGCAGGTGATTTTGCAGACGGAGCTGCTGTCCGCATTTTCCCTACAGTTAGACAGGTAGACGCATACAATAACAAAATGACCACTGAAAACGCTAAAGCTCACCGCGTCTACACATTTAACGCTGTAGATGAATCTCGCGAGACGGCAACGTATGGTAGGAAGCCACTAGACAACGTTATCCCTAAGGACGTCAATAACTGTGGTGGCTTTTTACCAACCATAAAATTAGGCGTCGAATCACGAGTGATGCTGAGGCGAAACATTTCCGTTTCCGATAGGATATTATATCTTTAGTGTAGGTACATAATATTTCACGTATAAAACATTATTGTTAAATATTGAAACATTATATTAATATAACATAGGTGACATAGATATCATTAGTTTAATTTTAAGGAGATGCCTTCTATAATTAACCCTGAAGCATAAATAATGATTGTAAATAAATAAAACATAATTAGGTACGTGTTAAATTGTAATACTTTCGTCTAAGCACCAGAACTGTTATGTAGATATTGTATACTGTTATTGTGTAATAAATATCGATTAAGAAGTCGATTAATAATACATATCGATTAAGAATTCGATTAATAAAAAAATAAGTCTTCTGTACTCAGAATGCTTGTCAGGACAATTCCAGTAACACCAAACACGACTCGGTTACGTTGTTTGGTTACCGTGTTCTGTAGGGTCCTTTCCGGTTCCAGCATCAGACCAGTTTTATGGTACCGTATTCAATAGCGCCATGTACATTTGTTTCCTCCTAGTAATTTAACTATCCGAATCGGCACATCTAATCGCTACCTTCGAAACACTGGCCGTTTAGAAGTACTTAAAGTTCTAGTGGCCATCTGTGGTGTTCATCATCAGCTTCCTTACACCAAATCCTATTTACTGAATGTAAATTCTTGACTTTATCAATAAATTACCGAAAGCGCCGTACATGTCCCTATACCATTTGAAGAGTTCCCTCGTTTTCTCCAAGATTCCATCATCAGATCCCGACTTAGTGCCAATGGGACCAACTCGGAGTTATACCCTTTCGATAAAAAAAAAAATTGAAATCGGTTCACGGTTCTCGGAGATATCGAGTAACATACATACAAAAAAAAAATTTAGCTCGAATTGAGAACCTCCTCCTTTTTTTGAAGTCGGTTAAAAATAAAATTCAGTCGATGTGTGGGAGGGCAGCACCGTTGTCGAATCCCAGCCATTTCACTAATGGCTTGAACCTGTAACGTGTGCCACGAATGTACATGCTAGTTGCATCGGTATCTGTAGCTCGCAAATACATGGACCAATTTGAGTATGTATTTCTAATTTAAAAAACCATCCGGCAACATATTATTAGTAATTCTTAAATAAATTATGCATGTAACACACATAACATATCGATATATGTGGCGTTATCTGGGTAAGACCTTACTGTCGGTATTGAGTTATGTATATCCCCATAATCTACATACATTGAGCTATCGAACCATATAAAAAACATGCATGTAAGTTCAATAGATATTTTTAAAAAAATAATTGAAACTCAAAAGTCAGAAAAGGTGATTATGAGAAAATTGAATTCAAACTTCTACACCCCATTAAAGTATGTTATTGTTGGAAGTTACATAGATAGCATGCTATTTGAGGAGTAGATTGTATGGGCTTTCAGGTTTAAAGTACAATTTTGTAATTGTATATCTGTTTTCATATAGTTTACCTTGCCAAAGTGCATAAAGTAAAAAAAAATATACTGATGAATTTTTTACTTAAATTCCTATTTATAGTGTATTTCCGTTAGATATTATAGAAGGAATAAATATTATTTATTAGACACTCAATAAGAGCTACTTCGATTTGAATCAACGTTGTTTATTATAAAAAAATATTTATTTTAACAAAAATAGCTTTGTGTTTATAAATCTAATTAAACAGTCAAAATCAACAAACATATACATCTTCTACGCTAAAACATAGCCAAATGAGATCAATTAACAGAACAAATATTAAAAAAGTAGTTTTTTAAGTCTCAAAATTCAAGATAAAGTTTAGTAAAAAGTTGGTACAATCACTTTATATTTTCTAAAAGGGACCTTATCGTCGGTGGTAAAATATTTAGTGATATCGACTATAAATTTATGTTTAATTTTGATAGTCTTAATTTTTAGAGCACTTTAGTATTAAAAACCTATAATTTTGGTTCGGCAAACACTAAATGATTCACGTATTTGAAAAGGGACCTTAGTGTCGGACGTAAAATGTTTAGTGACATAGTTAAGAATAAGTCTTGAAAAATACTTTTAATTTGTATTTTGCTGCGTCGCCAGCCAAATTGACGCCAGATTTACACATGAGGCATTGCCGGCCACGCTACAAGGCTGAGGATCGCGCAGAGATTTTCGTCGAGTACCTGGAGGGACAATTTAGGCCCAACCCGATGCACAATGCAGAACATCAGCAGAGCATCACAGAACACCTGGAGAGGTACTTCGGAGGCACCAGCAAGAGCAGAGGAAGACGCGGTCTTCTTCTCCCCCAGCTAGATGCAGCGAGCCCTCCAACGTTGCGACCCCAAGAAAGCCCCGGGCGCCGATTCGATCCCCATTGTGGCAGTGACGCGCCTGTTCAACGGGATCATGCGCTCGGGTCACTTTCCCCAAACTTGGAAGACTGGGAGTCCAAACCTGGCAAAGACTGCCGAAGACCGGAGAGCTGTAGGCCAATAACTCTGCTCAGCACCCTCAAGGTGTTCGAGAGGCTCCTGTTGGGGAAACTTCTCCCCCACGTCGAGCCCCGTTCGGAACAGTTCGGATTCAGGCAACGCTACAGCTCACTCGCGTGCTTCACTTTATGGCCAATCAAGCAACAAGAAGGAGCATGTTGTGGCTGTCATGCTCGACATGGAAAAAGCGTTCGACTGGGTATGGCACGAGGGGCTGCTGTACAAACTGTTGAACACCACGGCCCCACGCAGCATCTTTACGGTGATTAAGTCCTTCCTGAGCGGATGCAAGTTCCAAGTGGCAGTGGAACAGGCCCTGTCCTCGGAGCGCCCAATCCTAGCAGGAGTCCCTCAGGGAAGCTGCCTTTCACCAGCATGCTACGCAACCTTCACCGATGACATCCCAGTGGTAGGAGACGACGTCAAGCTGTGGCTGTTCGCGGATGACGCGGCCTTTTACACCGCATCCGTCAGCCCCACAGGAAGCCGCCAGGAAGATGCAGACCCAGTTAGACGCCCTACCAAGATAGCTTGAGGACTGGAGGCTTACTGTCAACGTCACCAAGACTCAGGCCTTCATGACCGGAAGAAAACAGACTTCACCTCCACTCCGCATGATTGGTCAAGACGTGGAATGGAAGCACACGGTGAGGTACCTTTGTGTCACCATAGACCGGGGCCTCACCATGAAGCAGCACGTGGCGGAAGTGGTTTCGAGAACCAGACCAGCGTGAACTACGCTGAGACCAGTCCTAAGGAGCAACCTGCCGATCCGCACGAAGCTCGGGATCTACAAAACGTATGTGAGGTCCAGGCTCACATACGCGGCGCCGGCGTGGTACGCCCTAGTGGCTATACCACAAACCGAAACAAAATGAGAGCCCAAGAAAACCAGGCACTGAGACACATTACAGATTGCCCACGCTTCGTGCGGAATGACCATATACAGAGGGCACTGAAATGGAAACCCTTAGACGCCTAGATCAGCAGACTGGCCAGCACTATGTTCCGGAAAGCTGATGAATCCCGCCACGAGCTGCTACGAGCTGCAGATGCAGCGACACCACCACCACCAACAGTGGGAAATAAGAAGAGGAGATAAAGCTCCACCTGGGCCTCGAGGAGTCATGGAACATCACGAAGGCCCAACCAACTAAGGAACCGCCGTCGCAACCACGCGTCACAAGAAAGACCGGCCCGTAGTAACGGGCCGCGACAGAAGTAGCCTAAGTGTACATAGTACAGATAAGGCCCCCACACTCCCAAGAAGTGGGAGTGTGAGAGATGAGCAAGGATACTCCTAATGATCAATAATTATCCTTTGACGCGCTGACAAGTACCGACACGTCTCTCAAACCGATACCGAGCTCACAGAAAGTATACAAGAGGGGCACCGACAATAAGGTCCCTTTTTCACTAAACTTTAAGGGCTGTTCTAAGTCTTAAAAAATCGATGTAAAAAGTTGTGTCTTTGTCAGATTAAATTTTAGACCCTGCTTATTAATATAGAGTAAAAAAAGAAAAACTGTTTTTTTCCGACATTTTACTTTAAACGCGATTATCTCGGCAACTAGAACCGACAATAAGGTCCCTTTCCCCAGATAACGCCACATATTTGCATGTCTCTGTGACGAAACATGTAGTTCTATAAGTAGATTTAAGACCAACTGTATGCATGTTTAAGCAAATAAATTACTGATTCTGATTCTGATTCTGAACATAACTAGGGCACCAGACGAAGTATTGTTATTCGTAATAACGGCGACGATACAACATCCACCTGTTCGTTAAAAATCCCTCCCCTATTGTTGTACCTCATTATTTCCAAGTCGTCTCTAACTAAGTCAATATGCGGAAATTAAATATATAAAATATCACTTAATTGATACTTTTATTGTTTTATCTATCCAAATATCATAAACCCTCCATGATGCGTTCAAGAACCGCACATTATGACCACCATAAAAATATAATGTTTTGTTAAAACAAATTTCCCAGTGCTCATCAACTTTTTAGGCAGATCTCAAAAAAACTGGTTGACATCACGGGGGACCGAAGAGCTGGCAGCTTCCTCGCTCAACGCATTAGCGTTGCTATACAGCGAGGAAATGCTGCCAGCGTCTTCGGGACTATGCCAAAGGGGTCCGATTTTTTAAGTCTTTTTTAATATTAAATTTATTCTGTTTTAGCCTTTTATTTTAGTTAGTTAGTTTATAGTCAGTATTTAAATTTCTGTAGGTTTATGTGTTGCTTTATCTTTTGTTTTATTTTAAATATAATTCCTTTATAGCTATGTGATATGCAATAAACGATATTCAAAGGTAAACAAATTTCTTATCTGTAAAAATGTTATTATTGCTAAATAATAACATCGATTTCGATGATATTATTCATTCAAATTTCAAACATCTCTGAAAAACAAAGAAATTTGATTTGACCTCTATTCTAATATCAGTCGAGATGACGAAATGAATTGACAATTTGCAATCAAATTTGCCAAATGTCGCACGTAACTAAGATATCGAACGATATGATAGTTGGAGCCGACTTCAGTTTGTCTCTAAATTACAAAAACTATGACAGCTGCCAGAAAACTTCATTGCCGTCATTACCGGTTACAATTTGTTTTGTTGTATAAAACTGTTCGATGTGTTGAATTTAAACCATAAAATGAGCGATCGAGATGCTATAGATATTTCGGCGACGCCTCCTGATATCAAAACAGCCTATTTTTATGGTGGTCATAATGTGCGGCTCCTGAATAAAGCATGGAGGCTTATGATATGTGGGTAGATAAAGTAGTGTATGTAAACTGTACATAATTAGGCATTAAAACACTCGTGTGATGTTATTATGAAACTCGCCTTCGGCTCGTATCATAAACCCACACTCGTGTTTAATACCCTTCATTATGTACAGTCACATAAACTACTATTTTTTAACATGATATTTCACCGGTTTTAATTTAAAGCCAAAAGTGACCTTCTTAACAAAAGGTCGTACCTAAGTGCTATGAAGGTACGCTCTTTTGTTGGTATATTTCTGTATATATTGAATTCATCTTACAACTTGATTGATTTACGCATCATCGCCAGCCCTAAGTGTAAGGTTCCTGAATTTGTTTCAGTCGTTTCACCTAATTAATTTATTTACTGATGCAACTAGAATTACGGATACTAGTGCTACTTGCTTGGACAATATTTTTTGTGACTGTGATTGTTTGGAGCGAGTTATCTTTAATATTTTTAATTCTGACCATTGTGGGCAAAGTGCAACATTTCAAGTTTTTATGGAGGTAACGCCACAAACCATGACATACAGACCTATCACTTCAAACCAAATAAATAAATTCTAAATAGACATTGAAAATAATTTACCACATCCGATTTTAAACAATGACTCCAATAAATCAAATAATAGTTTATTTGACATAATTCTCAAACAATTCAATAAGACATTCCCGACGAAGACTATTACGGAGTCCAAGACAAAAAAGAAATTTAGTGATTGGGCAACGGTAGGAATATACAAAAGTAGAGACAGGTTGTCCGAACTTTATGGGATGAAAGAGTACAATAGAGACAGCGTCTTTTTGGAATATGTTAAGATGTATTCAAAGATCTTCAAAAATGTATGTATTGCTGCTAAATCTATTCATATTGGGTCAAAACTCCAGGCTTCGGACAGCAAAATTAAAACTATCTGGAAAATTATAAATCAAGAAACCGGTAAACTGAAGACACGTGATTGTCAATTTAATCTACAATGGGATAACAAAATAATTCATTCCGACATAGAAGTAGCAACCGCATTTCAGGATTTTTTCTCCAATATCGCCAATAATGCTACCAAACACCTGGACTCATCTGCCATTCAAGCACAACTTTTGTTAAGATCCTCAGTAGAGAAGTGCATTCAGAATTTTGATTTTAGCCCTGTTAGTCCTTTAACTATTTTTAAAACATTTAAAACACTTAATAATAAAAGTACGGAAGACTTGTGGGGAACGTCGGTTAAATTAATTAATAATATAATAGATATAATCCACACCTATCTTTAGTCTTTAACCAATGTGTAAGTGACGGTATATTTCCGGACTTAATGAAGTACAGTAAAGTTTTACCTTCATTTTCGTCCGATTTCAATTCTACCAGTACTAAGCAAGGTCTTCGAAAAAGTCATGCTAGATCAGCTACTGGCATATTTTAGTAAACATAAGTTGCTTCACAGTCAACAGTACGGATTTACAAAGGGGAGGTCAACAACAGATGCCGCTTCCATGCTTATTAAACATGTGTATAATATTTGGGAGAGCTCTTGTGATGCAGTAGGAATATTTTGCGACTTATCGAAGGCCTTCGACTGTGTTGAACACCAAACTATAGAACTAAAGTTAAGACACTACGGTTTGTCTGAAATGGCTTTAAAACTTATTTCAAGTTATCTCAGTCAAAGGGAACAAACGGTAGTCATTAATGGGACTCGATCTGATGGAGCAGCTATTAAACTAGGGGTACCGCAGGGATCCATCTTAGGTCCATTCCTTTTCCTTGTCTATATTAATGACTTGCCAAGTGTTGTAAAGGATGATTGCCACATGGTATTATTTGCGGATGACACTTCTATAATCTTTAAAGTAGACCGCAAGTCCGAAAATTATGACAAGATAAATGAAACTATGGCTAAAATAGAGGATTGGTTTACAATCAACAATCTGTTACTGAACTCTAGAAAAACTAAATGTATTAAATTCACATTGCCAAATGTAAAATCGGCTAGTTTTAGCATATACGTAAATAATGAAAGTCTAGAATATATTGATAACACACTCTTTCTGGGCTTGACTATTGATAAAAACGTACAGTGGAGCCCCCACATATCTTTGTTAGCAAACAGATTGAGCTCTGCTGCTTACGCCGTTAGAAAGATCAGGCAACTAACCAATGTAGAAACAGCTCGACTAGTTTACTTCAGCTACTTTCATAGCGTTATGTCGTATGGCATTTTGCTGTGGGGTAAAGCTGCAGACGTGCAAACGATATTCGTCTTACAGAAAAGAGCGGTACGATTTATATAAAATATGGGTTCACGTGTGTCACTTAGAGAAAACACTTCAAAAAAAAAAATATTTTAACATTGGCATCACAATACATTTATGATAATATTATTTATGCTTTAAAAAACATTGACACTTTCCAAAAAATGAACAGCGCTAGACACAATCATAAAATAGCAGTCACCAAGTTTCGCGTCCGGAAAGTGCATAAATCTTTTCTGGGCCAATGCATACATTTTTATAATAAATTACCCAAAGAAGTATTAGAACTGCCCCTACCTGGTTTAAAAAAATACCTAAAAAACAGTCTATTGCAAAAGGCTTACTATAGTGTCGAAGAATACTTGAATGATAGAAACGCTTGGCCTTCCTTGCCGACGTAAGTGTGTGTGTGTGTGTTTGTTTTATCTTCTCTCCTTCAAGGCTTGCCCACTCGTTATTCTTCTATTTCCTCGTAGTATTTTAGTCGTGAATGAAACATCTGTAGCACAGAAACAATAAGTACTTATGTAAAAATTCGTTTTAATTGTAATTTTGAATAACTACACTGTAATAAGAAAAGTGAAAGTTGCGTACTTACCCCTGCAAAGCGTCTTTCGGTTGAGGGTGTTTAAACCTTCAACGGTTTTCTTTATTGTATGAAACAGTGCCCGATGTATGTTTCCATGATGATGTTTTTTAACAAACCTCTGTTTCAAACAGTTAAGTTTCATATTAACTCCTATATCTTGTGTTGAGTAATTTTATTAATCTAATTGAATATCACATTGACTTTTATGGCAAACGGCAGTCTATCGTTTAATATTGTGCAAGTACCGGACGAGTGAATGAATGCTTTGTCTTTGACACCTGCTGCAGTGTTGCCAGGTCACATTCATTGATCAATCTCTTCATTCTGACCGTAATATTATTTTAACATTTGTATTTGTTTAAATGTAAATAAGTACTTAAATTTTTCATTTACTTTTTATTTATTTATAAGATTTGACACGGTTGCTACAGGAAGATTTATGTACCTAGTAATATTTCTTCCTTGCACATCTAAGTTTATGAATTAATTTAGTAAGTATTCAAATGAAAACGTATTAAATGAATTGTTAATTTAAGGTGTACATTTTGACATAATTATGTATTTGCTTTTGACGCGGGTAAAGTTTTTTTTTTTCGTAATTAAAAAGGTTAAAGTAATTTTAATTATCATAATTTTTCATGTTATTTATCACCTAGTTTACTTTTGACGAAGCATTACTGCGGAAATATTGCAAATGTTTGGAAATCTTGTGTACCTATTATAATTTTGTGTTAATGTTATGACTATTGTACCAATGAATGTAATAGCTATGTATTCAATGACGATGCAAAAGTGGTTCCAGTGAATGCCAATTGATTAAATGATTCTTATCTTTATCTTATCTTATCAACTAACCCGATAGGATACACCCTTGGCCGGACTTAAAATTTCTATCTCGGTTTTTTTCCCGAAAATAATAGCGTTTTTTTTTTCAGGTGGTTCTATAGATCAACACTTAAGCGTTGCATAGAATTCGGTTGTCATAACGGTAAATGTAATGTGTATGGATATGGTGGATATAACACTATTAAAGAATGCGAAGATGCTTGCTTGTAAAATATAGTATTCACTTATTTTATTTAAGAACAAATACAAACGAATAATGGATTTAACTTTATAAAACATACATGTAAAGTACACAACGCCTGGCCGCGTCTTTACAAAGCCTATACTGATAGGGTTCAGATGCGAACTGAACCAGAATAGCTTTTGTTTGGACAAAACTTAACAAAACCATAATCTGGTATAGTAAAGAAATTTACTGAAATCGTATAGATTTTATTAACTAAATTCATACGGATATTGCTGGTACAAATGCTAGTCTGTTGCGGTCTATAACTTGAATAATACTTTAGTAACGACTCCGATTGTATTCAATAAATTGCCGTTCATGCCAATGGCTAAGCATTTTTTTTTACGTTTAGAATTATTTCAGTTGATGGGTACTCTTATTAGGCCATATTATTTAGTGTGAAATCGTGATAAAATAGTTGAATTTATATCAGGAGGCGTGCTGTTGTGGTCGCAGTTCTAACCTAACACTTTACTGCTAGCAACTCGTTTCTGGCGCTTCGCCGACCGCTGCCGCGGTACACTCGCTTCGCTCGCTCGCCTCGCGCGCTGTTGTGGTCGGAGTTCTAACCTAACCTAACCCATTAATCTAGTTTACTGGTAGCAGTTTGGTTCATGCGCTTCCTCGTCCACTACCGTGGCACGCTTGCTCCATATAGACGTTACCAAACTCGACTAGGTTTTTGTCGTGAATAATACTTGAAAATATGTTTAAGCAAAAAGCTAATACACTTGAGTGACTACTTTTTACCGTAACGGTATTGATATTGTTAACTAATATGCACAAACAAAAGCTCCCCGATTTGAATCTGAATCGTGACTGAAATAGTATAGGCTGTGGTATAGGTTTTGTAAATTCGCCGCCTGGCCTCCATCTGAAACAGAAAATATATGGTTATGATTATGGTTATGGGCTCCGCTTTCCGCACTAAGCCCGTGTATGTTCGGGCCGTTGTGCGTATAGATTTGCCAGCTAATAGTCTAGCCAGCCTAACTCCGTCCAGAAGCGCAGGATTCCCCTGGTGTGTCCACAGGCTTCACGGAGTGACCTCGGTGCTTTGAGTATTTCAGCCCGTTGCTTAGCTACGGCAGCGCATTCCAGGATCACGTGGGTAGCTGTTTCTTTGGCTGACAGGCATCCCCTACACAGGGGGCTATCGGTAATGCCTAGAACATTTAAGTGCTTGTTAAGTGTGCAGTGTCCAGTGATAGTGCCTACTACTACTCGCAGGGCGGGCCTGCTTAGCGATAACAGGCGCTTTGTCAGGCGTGTGTCTGGGTATGGGACTGTTTCCCGGGACTGCCTGCGTGTACTGGTTTCTGCCCATTGACACTAACATTAACAGAAAATATAATAAATTCATAATTATAAATATAGGAACTTACCTGGTCTGTTTAAACCCGCTACTGATGTGTGCCTGTAACGTAATGTATATGTGTGAATAAATGCTCGTGTACGGGCGCGAGTCTATGTGTGCGTCCATCACCACCATCTAATGCGCGCACGCATGTACTCGCTCCTTAAGCACTTTTTTCCAAAATATCGCTGTTTCTACTCACTGAAGTCCTTACTTGTCCTGCGCCTGCTCCTGTCGGCTACACCTGGTCCTACGAGCCAGGATCATGATCATGAAGGAATCTGGATAAAAACGGCGTACGAAATGATCAGCACACCGCCACCGCAAGTAAAGGCTACATCTCGCAGTGAGCGCGCTCACGTTCGTGAAAAGTTGAAACATTTCATGGCAAACGCTAGTGAAGTCACTGTACTCTCTTCGCTCGTCGTCGTACCTAACCTAAGCCAAGTCGGACCTGCCTTAGAACTAGATTAGAGAGAACCTATTGCAATATGAACGAACGAATGACAATAAACAAACACGGGCGGATCGGTCGGTACAAGAATCGAATGGCGCTCTCTGATTGGTGCGAATGACCGGTGGCTGTCATGTCGCGCACTCGCGCCAAATCGTACCTACAGTGGCTATTTACACGATAAAATAATATGAAGTATTATTTTACATGTTAAGTTATAATACATGATGTTGTCTATTGAAGCTCGAATATTTATAATTTTCGAGGAGCTTGTATTGAAGCTGTAAAACGAAAAATTATGATGAGTTGCAAATTCCGTGGCCGAGTTAGTAAATTAGTTGGCAATGTATAAATCAGAAGGACAAGTAATAATAATTGTTGATTTTTACTTGACGCTTTCTTTAATATTTTTAGTTGGCGTTGTAAAGAAGATGAATTAGTTTATTAGAGGCTATCTCATTTTCCCGATGCTTAGTTATTAAATGAGAAGTTCGACCAAGTGGCCAAAAAAAAAACTGCGGCCCGATTTATTATTTCTCGAAAAATAACATTAATTGGGACGACGAGATTTCGGACAGTGAAAATAAGACCTTCCAAGACTGGATATTAGAGCTCAATTCGCTACAACACTTAAGAGTGTATAGATATCACTTCATCACTTCAAACGCAAGATAACAAGATAGAATAATGAGCACAGCAAGCTATTATAGCGACTGCCAGAACGAGACGACATGTGAACTTGAACTGCACGTGTTTTGTGATGCGTCACCCGCTGCATATTCGGCTGTTGCTTATTATCGACAGATACTCGCAAACAAACAAATCAACGTGTCAATCATCGCTTGCAAATGCCGAGCCGCCAGGATAAACAAATATATAACTATACCGAAACTTGAGATGCAACCCGCTGTGGTAGCCTGCCGCCTCGCCGATACAATAGCGCGCGAGACCCGGTTAGTGATAAACAAACGTTTCTAGCAAATTAATTGTAAAATACACATGTATAACATTTCTGAACCACAACAAACTTACAATTTTTCATATGTAATCCCGGGATTAAAAGGTATGTCCATACTAAGCTCACGCACCGAAGTCCCGCGAAATGGCACTACCTAATCCTATCACTGGAAATAATGCAGCGTGCTGAATATAAGTCATTGCGCTACTCACAATTACAGTCGTTTCTTGAGGAGGTAAATCTAATGAAAAATAATAAACCTATATCAACGGTTAGTCGCCTGAGAAAACTAACGCCAGTCTGGAACGAAAACGGGTTACTGAGCGTCAGCGGGAGAATAGAAGCTGCTGCGAACGTCAATCCAAGTGTTAAGCGACCGATAATTTTGGACGGACGTGACTACATCCCAAAATTAATAGTTAAACTCTACCACGAGAGAGCAGCTCATGGCTGTACCGAAACAGTAGTTAATGACATTCGTCAAAAGTACTGGCTATTGAAATTACGACCTACTGTGCGAACAATTGCTGCGAAAGGTTTGTACTGCCTTATAAGGAAAGCGAGGCCTACCAACCCACGAATGGGAGACCTGCCCAAAGTCCGGCTTGCCCATCATCAGAGACCCTATACCTATTGTGGCGTCGACTTGTTTGGCCCAATGGAGATCACAGTCAAGCGCCGTCGAGAAAAAAGGTACGGTGTTCTTTTCACCTGCCTCACTGTTCGTGCCATACACATAGAACTTGTGCCGACGCTGTCAACAGATTCATTTATAATGGCATCGCGGCGAATGGCAGCGCGGCGCGGCTGGCCGTACAGAATGTACTCGGACAATGCTACGAACTTCAGGGGCGCGGCGGCTGAACTAAAGCAATCATTTCAAGCAATCAATGAAGATGCTACTGTAAAAAACGAGTTAATCAACCGTGGACTAGAGTGGTATTTCATATCCCCGGCAAGTCCTCACATGGGTGGAACATGGGAGCGCCTTATTGGTACCGTGAAAGCGGCTCTAAGAGTAATCCTGAAAGAAAGAGCTCCGCGTGAAGAAGTGCTGATAACATTACTAGCAGAAGTAGAAAAAATACTTAACAGCCGCCCCTTGAGCCATGTTTCAGTAGACCACGAGTATCCTGAAAGTCTAACACCCAATTATTTTCTTATCGGGACCTCTTCAAACTTACCTGTTCCTGGGAAATTTGATAATGACGACTTCTATAGTAGAAAATCATGGAGAATCACGGAGAGACTAGCAGACATGTTCTGGCAACGCTGGCTGCGAGAAGTCCTACCAACTATGTTACCACGTCAAAAATGGTTTCAAGAAGGTCATCAGCTGAAACAAGGAGACGTAGTTGTAATAGTTGACCCAAAACTACCGAGAAATACTTGGCCTAAAGGAATAATTGAGAGCGTCCACCCTGGCGCCGACGGCCGAGTACGCGTTGTGGACATAAGGACAAAGACGGGAACACTTACCAGACCGGTGACCCGCGTGGCTTTGCTCCCCACTGCAGCTGAGAATGATTGTCCTGAAAGGACAATAGGAGAGAAAATGATGTAAAGTACACTAATAAATTAATAATTATAAATATAGGAACTTACCTGGTCTGTTTAAACCCGCTACTGATGTGTGCCTGTAACGTAATGTATATGTGTGAATAAACGCTCGTGTACAGGCGCGAGTCTATGTGTGCGTTACCTTGTTATATTCAGTGACCCTTTGACCGCCATCTAATGCGCGCAAATTAAGTGAAGGGCAGAGATTTAAGTAAAAAAAAACTTTATTTAAACTAACAGAGTAACAGTACAGTTTTACAATCAAAATTATTCTAATCTTAAAATTAATTAATATTACTATTTATAGCTAATTTCTGCATCTTCAGCATTGACGCATGACCCAGAAAGGTGTTTACTGCGTTGATGCTGATATGCGATAATTATCGCTGACGCGAGAGGATTTGGGCGTTGCAGCACCCTTTACTCCTCCCTCCTCAAGAGAGAAGTTATCTGAAGGTGACACAGTTGGCTTCAGATAATTTCGTCTGAAAAATACAGAATGTAGCTTATGGTAGATATATGTTAATGCTATAATAAGTGCTGCGACGTATAGCGCAATGGTCCACACACTGACTCTATAGCTAATGACATAGCTTTCACTATCATCACTATTGTTGGCGTGTTTGGCGCCATTTACTTCCAATTATGCAAAGCGGCGGAGCTTCCCAACCTGGCAGGGGGCGCAGCGACACTCGCTTACTTTACCAACCACGGGCGCATCATCGCACACGTTACCATACGCGATTATTTAAATTTATATAAATTCGCCTCAGTAATACAATAAGAATTGTAATTTAATTACGTATTCGTATAATTAACCAGCATTTGTTAAAAATCAAAGGAGAAATAACATTCATTGAAGAGACCCGTCTGCTGATCCTGAAAATCGTCACGCTAACCTACAAACATTGGACCTTCTCATCGGATGCCATCTACCAGCGCCAGGATTCGCAAGACACGGTCAGCTAAGCTAAGCCATCCTTTATTTACCTTTCCAAAATCGTATTGTGCTAATACCGTGTTAATTAACCTTCCAGTGCACGTGTCGCGTAGTGCAGCGCGGCCGCCATTTCGTGCCATCAACGTGTTTTCAGGATAAACTGTAACTACTCCACTCTCACACAACATGCCTACTCCAAAAGGAGGTTTAACTCCACTTTCGTTAAATATCGACTACAATGACTTACGCAACTTGACACAAAGATGAGGCACAGTTAAGGGTAAACTCACGTTATTTGTTAAATATGTCGCTACGCTTGATGACCAGTTAACTAATATTCAAAAGGTCGAGTTACAATTACGCTAAGGAAATGCCACGCGTTATTATGAAGATTTCGATGTTGTTCAGAGTAGGATTGAAGAGTTAGCCGAAGAAAGTGAACTTCCCGGTCACTTAGAATATCGCGAAGACTTTGAGTGGCAATATTATCAGGTTATGGCGTTGGCCTCCAGGTTAGCTGATGCCAGCGACAGCACAGCTGCCGCTGCCAACAACAATCCTGCTGTGAGCTCATGTCCTATTAAATTACCTACAATCTCTTTGCCGACCTTTGACGGTTCTTTTCACCAGTGGTTAGGTTTTAGGGACATGTTTACATATCTGATACACATTCTAAGGACATTGGTGCCATTCAGAAGTTCCACAACTTACGCGCAGCCTTAACAGGTGACGCTTTACAAGTGATCAAGTCCTTGAAGTTCTCAGCAGAGAATTATACGGCTGCATGGGAGTTACTTGAAAACCGTTACAATAAAAATAGGTTACTCACACACAATTACGTAAAGTTGCTTTTTAACACGCAATCCTTAAACAAAGAATCAGCACCACAAATTAGAAAGCTGATTGACTCTGTACTACGTTCTCTTCGAGCTCTTAAAACATTAGGGGAACCGACGGATTCCTGGTACACGTTAGTGATCTATTTAATAGTGACTAAATTAGACGCATCCTCAGAACGTGAATGGGAACAGTACAAGGGTTCAATCAACTTAAATAAACACGATTCTTCCACAAAAATAACGCTGACTGATTTAATTACTTTCTTACAAAATAGGGCCGATATGTTAGATTCTATCGCAATCATTCTAAACATACGCACACACATTCGTACGAAATTATAAAAGCCATCGAATCAGTCACAATCACAACACGGGCACTCAACTCATAGCTACGCTTCCAGCTCCAATGTTCCACACACAAACAAACATAGCTCCAAACGTACTTCTCAATCTCAACGCATTTGTCCGATGTGCAGCGCTAATCATCCGCTTTATTCATGTAATAGCTTTCTTAATCTAACTGTCGATGATAGAACGAAGTTGCTCGAAGATAAGAGGCTATGTCACAACTGCTTACGCGCTGGCCACACAGTTGATAACTGCTTATTTGGTCCGTGTAGGATATGCCAGAAAACACATAATATTAAAATACTCAAACGGGTTTACTCACGTCGTAGACGTCGTCGTAATAAGTCTGAGACTCACGACAGTATTCTATGTAAAACACATAATAGTTTAATTCATAGCCTAAACAGTGACGGCGCCGGCGCATCGACTTAATATACGGCTGTTTGCGTAAACAACACACCGTCGACGAGCTCCGTCCCCGCCACCTCGGCTAATCACCACACTATTACTAGTCTTAATTCACACACACATTCATCATAATTGCAACCGGTCCGTTTATCAACAGCTCTAGTAGACGTACCCGATAGCAATAACACATTCCATCGGGCTAGACTGAGAGCCAGCATTCATACGTCACGCAATCATTCGTTAATAAATTAAACGCACCTATGATACAGTCCTCTTATTAAATCACGGGAGTAGGTCAATCCATCACGCAAAGCACACATTCGTGTAATCTTAACCTACACTCGACGACAAATAGTTTCCATACACGCATTAATTGTATGGTACTTCCTTGCATAACAGATCAGCTGCCCACAGCTACTATAAACGCACAATCTATTCGCATTCCAGATAATATTCAACTCGCAGACCCCAATTACTTCGAACCATCACAAATTGATTTGTTGTTAGGCGCGGATATTTTCTGGGATTTATTAAACGAAGGTCGTATTCGTCACGCAGAAGGACCTTATTTACAAAACACAAAACTCGGATACATTATTTCGGGTCCGATTCAAAACAAATACTTAAAATCAAACCATACTACTTGTCATTTCACGCAGACATTAGACGCACAATTGAGACAGTTCTGGGAGCTCGAAAATGTCCCTATGGTAGGAGACGGACTGACTGACGACGAACGTGCCTGTGAACAGCTGTTCACGGTGACTACTCAACGCACAGCAGAGGGTCGTTTTTCCATGCGTCTTCCGTTAAGGGAATCAGCTGAGTCGCTCGGATATACCTATGAGATAGCAAAAAATAGGTTCCTATCGTTAGAACGTAAACTGGAGCGGCTACCAGAATATAAAAAATGTATTATGATTGCATGCGCGACTATATCGAGTTAGGACATATGACACTCATACACACATACACAAAGCCTTATTGCTTTCTCCCACATCACGGTGTATTTAAAGAGCACAGCCTTACATCTGGTCTACGTGTTGTTTTCGATGCTAGTATGCCATCTAGCTCCAATAAGTCTTTAAATGATTTGCTGCTAACTGGTCCGACATTACAAAACGACATATTTTCTATATTGCTTCGTTTTCGCGAATATAAATACGTCGCTTGCGTATCAGATGTGGCGAGAATGTATAGGCAAGTACTTATACAACCTGATCAACGGAACCTTCAACTTATTTTGTGGCGAGTGAACCCTTCCGATCCGTTAAACATTTATCAGCTTAACGCTGTCACTTTCGGGACGGCGCCAGGGCCATTCTTAGCTATTCGATGTCTAAATCAGCTGGCTAAGGAATGTACTGACGAAGCGATCTCTCGTACCATTCTAGAGGACTGCTACATGGATGACCTGATCACAGGAAGCAACGATAAACACGCCTTAATAGATATAATGTGAAAGGGTCAACGACGTACTCCTCTCGGGTTGTTTTCCTCTCCGAAAATTTGTATTTTATTTCGACGTTTCACCCTTTTCATCGTCTAAAATAACGTCACGCGAGTTATGTTAAGGTGATAACGCGAGTTATGTTCGGAGCAAAACACTCGGATTAGGATGGACAAATATCACAGACGAATTTCATTATACGACTAACATAAAACCTGATACAGAAGTTATCACAAAACGCAAGATATTATCTGTTATCTCACAAACATATGATCCATTGGGTATATTTATTTATTTATCGTATGGCATTTCAGTCACTGGATATAGGTAGGTACAATTAATTAAATTAAATTTAAAGGTTGAAGTTAGCCTTCTCCAAGTAATCTCTGGCAATTTCAGTGAGGTTTTTGATGTCTTCTATTCCTCCTGTGAATTTGGTGGTAGGACAGTCGAATACGATGTGCTTGATCGTCTGGTTCGGGTGCCCACACTCGCACTCGGGGGACTCAGTCCATCCCCATTTAAACCAGTGGTGGGCGCAATTTCCAACGTCTGTTCTGATGCGATTGAGTAGACACCATACCTTACGCGATTCGTCGAAACCAGGAGGGCGCGCTTTTGGGTTGAAAGCGAACAATTCTTCATCTTTATGTTGAAAGCTACTCCATTCTGAGTTCCACGAATCGTGCATGGTCCACTGTGTGTTAATGTCCAGCATATCAAGACCTGGCGGGTTTCATGACTTGAGCCTTTTGTGGCCGAAGTTTGTGAGGTCCTCATGAATTGGCATGTCTTGGTGGAGTTTTGATTTGGTTGCCTCCCGAAGTTGGCACTTTTTGCGGCGTAAGTGTGCCGGTTCTATATGGCTCAGGGCAGGTAACCACTGCGTAGGGGTGGGCTTGAGGCATCCAGTAACGAGCCGCATGGTCTCGTTTAGTTGTACATCCACCGCGGCCGTGTGTGCGCTATTCATCCACACTGGAGCGCAGTACTCTGCCGTTGAGTATACGAGAGCTAGTGCCGTAGTTCGGAGGCATGATGCGGAGGCTCCCCACGTGGTTCCGGTAAGTTTTTGGACTATGTTGTTTCTAGTCTTGATTTTAGATTTTAGTCTATGGATGTGCTGTTTGAACGTCAGACTCCTGTCCAATGTAACGCCAAGGTACTTAGGGTATTCGTTGTGTTGTAAAACTGTGTCCCGGAACCTTACATGCAGGGTCTTCATGGCGAGTCTATTGCACAGGTGAAAGCAGGAAACTTCCGTTTTTGTTGGATTTGGACAGAGGCGCCAACGGGTGAAGAAATCGTCCAGGGTTGAGGTCCTTCTCCAGTATTGGTTCGGAGGCTTCAATGCTCTGACTCTGGGTTATGAGGGCAAGATCGTCGGCGTATCCGAACTTACGAGAGATGGTATCCGGGAGGTCGTGAATGTATAAGTTGAACAGTAAAGGGGCCAGAACCGATCCTTGTGGAAGACCGTTGTTTAACGTTCTCACCCTACTAGATGATTCACCTAGCAACACTTGGAATGTTCGGTTTGTAAGAGTGTCCTCTATTAGTCTGTACAGTTTAATACATGGCACAACCTTTAGGAGTTTAAATAGTAGTCCCTGTCTCCAAACGGTGTCATATGCGGCTGTAAGGTCGATAAACGCTGCGGCGGACTTTAAGTTTTTGTTGAATCCTCTTTCAATATGAGTGGTCAGCGCCAGGACCTGGTCGCAGCAGTTTCGGTTTGGTCTGAACCCCGCTTGTTCCGGTGGTATGACAGCGTTGACTGTATCCTGGATACGATTATAGATTATCCTCTCAAGCAATTTGTACACAACACTTAGCAAGGCGATCGGTCTGTAGCTATCAGCTTTGTCCTCCGGTTTCTCAGGTTTCAGTATCGCTATCACCTTAGACCGTTTTAGAGCAGTTGGTACTTTACCAGAGTCTATTATTGCCGTATAAAAGTTCGCCAACCAGGCACGAGTCTTTGGGCCACTACGTTTCAGGAATTCAGGATAAATTCCGTCCTCGCCACTTGCCTTATCTATAGCTATGTGATCAATAGCTTTGGACAATTCTTCTACGGTGACTGGACCGCTGTATGTGTGGTCGGGGCTGGCGGTAGCTTTTAAGGTGGTGAGTTCGCTTTTGATGCGTCTTGTATGTGCTTTGTGGTTTGGGGCTTTCGATAGCTTGACCATTCTATCAGCTATAGCGTTCGGGTGGACTTTAGGATTGGGCTTAGTACCAGGGGCGCCCGTAGTGAGCCTTTTAACCAGGTGCCACGCTTTTTTGCTGGAATGTGTGAAGTTCATCTTCTTAACCGTACCCTCCCATTTTTGTCTCCGAGCATTATCCAACGACTTAATCAATTCATGGGCTTTTTCGGAGTCTCCGGTGTTTTGAAATTCTTTCCATTTCTCTTCAGTTTGTTCGTTCCAACATGGTATATAGTCCTTACGATATCCTCGGGGAATGGCCTTTTTTGCAGTGGCAATGACGAGCTTCCTGAACCGTTCGTAGTTTTCAGGTAGAGGTGGTATCCATCTGACACAGTCATCAAGGCCCTTGCTGAATTTTTCCCACTTGGCTTTCCCAAAGTTCCAACGGGGGACAGGATAAGATGGAACTATAGGGATTTTAAGTCCAATCTCAAGAAGGACCGGTCGATGTTGGCTGTGGGGGAAGTCATTCAGAACCGTCCTTTTGGTTGACACGGGTTGGTCGCGCGTATCTTTTGTGGTGAATGCAAGATCAGGGTTATACTCTTTTCCCCAGCGGGCAGATTTGAATGTGCCTTTGCTTTTTCTGTCGAACAAAAGATAAGTGTTTGCCCAGTCAGACCATTCCAAAATTTTAGTGCCGTTTTCGACATTATCCGTGTAGCCCCAGGAAGTGTGATGGCTGTTGAAGTCACCAATGTATAGAGCGGGGTGCGGGAGTCTTGGGAGTGCAGGTGTGGGCCATTTGCTGAGTGGAGGCTTATATATGTTGCACAACTGCATCTCTCCTATTTGGATGATAGTGGTGGCAATGTTTTCCGAGTTCAGCTCGTTGGCGAGTATTTTACAGTTGTGGGCGATTGGTTGGCGAGCGTAAATTGCTGTGCCGTATTGGGCATGGTACGTAGCTGCGACCATCGTATACCCGGTTATCTGTCCTCTCCTGTCGAGTTGAGTGGGATCTTTAGTATGGGTTTCTTGGAGAAGGACAACATCGACGTCATGTTCTTTAAGAATTTTTATCATGCACTCTGATTTTGCTAGGCTTATGCCTTCAATATTAAATGAGCAGACACGGACAGAAGGCCCAATGTCTCTTGTCGTACGACGCAAATCGACGCCATCTTTGACATTCCTTGTTCCCATATTGATGACGGTGAAATCCAGTGAACACTGCGAGGTCCTTGAGGACAGTGCAGCAGCCAAGTTGTTGCTCTTTTAGCACCACCCAGGGGTCACGTGTAGGGTTATCTAAGGTAGATCCTACGGACGCAGAGCAACATCGACCCCCAGGGTATATTACAACCGGAAATAATAATTGCAACGACTCTGGCTATGCAAACATATAGGTTGGGATGACCAAGTACCTGATGACGTCGCGACATCTTGGTCCAGATACATACACAGGCATACACAACACATACATAACATAACCTACGCATTCCTCGTTACGTCATGGATGCACACGCGCAACACACACAATTGCATATTTTTTGCGATGCTAGTCAGGCTGCTTACGGTACCTGCGCCTATGTACGCACGCTGTCGGGAGATGACAACAAGTCAATCACAGTGCAGTTGTCATGTTCGAAGGGCAAGGTCGCGCCTTTAAAACCCGTTAGCATTGCTAAACTCGAATTGTTAGGTGCATTGTTAGGCGCGAGGTTACAGTACGCGAAAATAACTCAATCGCTTAAAGCGAAGTTCGATTCTGTGACATTCTGGACGGATTCTACTGTCGTTCTGGGCTGGCTGCGAATGTCGCCACATAAGCTTAAAACATTCGTTCAAAACCGAGTCTCGGAAATAAATGAATTATGTGGCAGTGCGCAGTGGCTTCATGTAAGTATAGTTTGAATCACATTTGGTAAGCGAATCCCATTAGCTTTGTCCCGATGAACAATACCATTATCTGTATTGTTAGCTGCGGCCACAACTGCCACTTCAAAATGTAAGGCGTTATAAGTGCAAATTACTTTTACACTAAATTAGTCTTTAAGTCAAACGAAATAAGGTTTACTCTTAAACAAAGAGAACACAGATGTTGGTCACTTCGTAATTGAAAGAGCAGTGAAGCTCGTTTCGATGCTTATAAGACAATGAAGTGACCAACATCTGTGTTCTCTTTGTTTAAGAGTAAACCTTATTTCGTTTGACTTAAAGACTAATTTAGTGTAAAAGTAATTTGCACTTATAACGCCTTACATTTTGAAGTGGCAGTTGCGGCCACAGCTAACAATACAGATAATGGGTATTGTTCATCGGGTACAAAGCTAAGTGGATTCGCTCAGCCAAAAGAATTACTTCTATAGTAAACACAATTGCACAGATTTAATTTCGAGGGGTGTCGAGATGGACGCGCTTATCCATAACGAGTTTTGGTTTCACGGGCCGTCTTTTTTACGCGAACCAGAATCGTCCTGGTTACATAATACGACGTCACGTACATCAAAAGTGATACCTGTAGATTTACCTGAAATAAAAACAAATACAATTAGTTTGACAAGCCAAATTGACACCGACGTATTCAATTTCGATAGGTTCTCGACTTATAATCGCTTAAGGCGCACGGGCGCTTCTGTTTTGCGATTTATAAACAACGCGCTTGACGAATTGAATGCGTCGGCGCAATGCTTTGCGCGTCTTTCACAAATAAAGTCATTTCCTGTGGAAAAGGAAAGCTTAAAAATAACTTACCTATGAAACACACACGTAATATCGCGAAACTCAATATATTTTAGACGATCAGAAACTGATAAGAGTCGGGGGTCGTATTAGCAACTCACCTGATTTCTCATACGACAAAAAACATCCAGTTTTGCTTTGTTCGAAACACCGTTTCACACAACTTTTGTTTCAGAGTGAACATAAACGTTTACTTCATGCGCTGCCGCAGCTACTGCTTTCTTCAATCAAAGACTGCTGGTGGCCTCTCGGTGGTACGAACCTAGCAAAACAAGTAGTATGCAACTGTGTGGCCTGCATACGCATGAAGGGAAGAACGTTTGCGCCTATTATGGGTAACTTACCTTCGCAACGTCTAGACCCAGGGTTCTGCTACGTGCGTTGCGGTGTAGACTACGCGGGTCCCGTATACATACTTAATCGTAAAGGTCGGGGTTCTAGACTAGAAAAGGCCTACATATGCCTGATAGTTTGCTTCACGACGCGCGCGGTATATCTTGACCATGTCACTACGCTCAGTACTGAGAGGTACCTACTCGTATTGAAACGCTTCATATCTCGCCGTGGCAAACCGGAAGCGATTTTTTCGGATAACGGTCGTAACTTTATTGGCTCAATAAAAGAACTTTCATCATTCCTGCAGGATAACTCTGAGAATATTTTTAACTGTGCCGCGAATGACAATATTAATTTAATTTTTGCCCCTCCGTATGCTCCACATATGTCAGGGTTGTGTGAGAGAGCAGTACAATCATGTAAACATCACCTGAAACGCGTTGTTGGCAACGCGCATTTAACTTATGAGCGAAGTGAGTCGAAGCCGTCCTGAACTCCCGACCCATGCATCCTATGTCCACAGATCCAAATGACCTTGTCGCACTTACTCCAGCTCATTTCCTTATTGGCCGACCGATGACAGCGCCGCCCTGCAAGGACTTGACTACAGAGACAGGCCGTCTCCCTCGCTACGAAAGGCTGGAGCAATTAAGGCAACATTTTTGGCAACGGTGGTCCAAGCAGTTATATCTCTGAGCTGCAGACTACAACGAAATGGCAGACGCCCGGCCAGGACATCCCGCTCAACACTCTGGTTCTGGTCAAAGAAGATAATTTACCACCCCTCAAATGGCGTTTGGGCCGGTTGGTAACCTTGTTTAGTATCTCGAGTCGCCGTCGTGAAAACGGAGACCGGGATACAACCCTAACCTAACCTACAGTTTTTGGTTTTAAAACTGAATTAGACAGTAAGATTTCAGTAAAAACGTTATTCGACTTTGTATAATGATTAGTTAAATTAAGAATCGACAAAGTGAGTTTTAAATAAAATAATATTCAATAAAACAAGAGTTGTGATAAACATAATTTAAGCAAAACGAATTTCGACAAAACAATAACGATGAAAAATTGGGCAAATGCGAGTCCGACTCGCGCATGAAGGGTTCCGTACCATGAAACAAGTTTGTTATATGGGAGCTCCCCTTAAATATTTATTTTATTTTATTTTTAGTATTTTTTGTTATAGCGGCAATAGAAATACATCATCTGTGAAAATTTCAACTGTCTAGCTATCACCGTTCTTGAGATACAGCCTGGTGACAGACGGACGGACGGACGGACGGACAGCGAAGTCTCAGTAATAGGATCCCGTTTTTACCCTTTGGGTACGGCAGCCTTAAAATGAAATTATACATATTGACTTTAGACAAAACATTCATTATAGTAAAAGTTGATACTTAGGCAAACTATTTTTGGACAAGTCAGGAGAATACCTCTGTGGCTTTCAAGAAAGGCTTTGGTGGTATTCCTTTTTTTATTTCGCCAAATGCGTATCCTGTGTACAGAGGCGCGTATACAGAGGATATTTTTTTTAAGTTGAGAAATAAAAACTTTTTCGTTTATGAAAAAAAAACGATTGAGATGTGGGAATAGGGGGCATAGTTCGATACTTAGGAAAAGACTCCAGGGAAGAAATAAGGGACTCCAATTGTACAACAAGTTTTTTTGTTTCATCCGATGCCCGTTCAATAATATCAGCGCAAACTCGTTAAGATTGCTACTCACGCATGTAATTTCAATCATAATTTGAAAGGTCCCTATTAAAAGCTAGATTATACCCGCGGATTTATTCGCTTATTTCAAATATTAATAAAACCTGTGATCTGAGACGTTCAATGCTTCACTGTCGGAAAGTACCTAAAGGTTCCACAATTCAGGGCCTTAATTGATTTATTTCCTTGAGGAAAGCACTGAAAACATGAGCTAATTTCAGTTTTAACGAACAACACGATTTAGACTTGCCTAATTCTGCAGGAATTAAAAAACAGCATAAAGAAAAAAAAGAATATATGACACAACAAAGAGAAATCAGACACGAAGAAAAAATAAGATATAAATTCAGAAAAGATTGTTTATTATTAATACCACTAAAAAATATATATATTTACTAAAACTATGAAATAAAATCCTAATAATGTAATGATAAGGTTTTGTACCATTTGCAAATAAACTGATGTTAGATTCAGCAGAAACTTAATGTATATGACATCTATTATTATCTTAACTTTTGCATCATTTAAGACATAATAGTAGATACGTTTAAAATTAATTATAATTTTCAATTGTTAAAGATATTAAACATACTGTTAACGCCTAGCGCCATCTAGCGACGGAGTGAGCAACCACGGCGACGGCGGGGTACAACGCGGGGGAAGGCCTTGGGCCGACACATTCATTCGACGACACCGCTCGCTACCAAACTGCATACTTTTCTTAACCTATTTGTTACGTAATCTGTAAATCTTTAATAACTCTATTTATTGTTCGTTAATAGTATTTTATGCAACCGTTGTATAAGAGGGGGCAAAAAACGCGAGTGGCATGGGTTACGATGTGAGCGCAGCGAACATCGTAAGAAAGATGCCACGAGCGTTTTTTGACCTACTTATACAACGTTGCATACAATACTTTTTCTACGACTCGACATTTCATAAATAAAATGCTAATAAACAACAAAGAAAATAATTACATGTTCCCGCTCGGAATCAACAAAATTAAAAAGAAAAATTGTCTCTGATAAACTTTTTTTTTATTGACATCCATCTGTCAAAAAAATATTAACTTTTATACATAAAGGTATACGATCACCATACTAAACAGCTGTCAAAAAAATTAAACTTATACATAAAGGTATACGTTCACTATACTAAACATCCATGCACTGAAGATAAAACTTTTTTTTTAAGTTGGCAGCAATGCCTTAGTACAAAAGTTTTTTTTTTAATTTGCAAATTGTGTGAATGCATCTGTTCATCATGTAATCTGAGGTACTAAGTGATGGTTTTTTGGCGACATTATAACATCGGTTAGCAGTGTGTTTTTGAGCAGTAGAGTATAGACTTTTACAGACTTTCATAATTTATGTCTTTATATTAGAGTTAGTAACTATATAAATGACAGAAAAAAGTACTGGAGTAGAAAAAATAAATTAAACTCATTGAAGACTCCACCTAACCCTGAAGCAAATCGAAGAATTCAGCAGAAGGAGAAATACTGCCTGCCTGCCTATGGATTAAGTATCAAAATATTGGACCTTCTTCGCCGATCTTCAAGGAATCAGCAACAAACGGTCAGGCTATTTCATCCTTCCTAATCCATTCCCAAGTGTGTTTGTGCTAAAATCGTGTTTTATCCAAATTCCAGTACGCCCACGCGTCATCTTTGATCTACCGGCCACGTGCAAGAAGCGTGTCGGCTGCTCACGGCTCGGATAACTGTAAGTTTTTACTTTTGTTTTCTGTAAACCACCAAAATGACTAGGAATAAGAGGCAGTCAATAGATGACGGGGAAGAAATTAGAGATTTGGTTAAAAAGAGGGGGGTTATTAAGGGCAAATTAACATTTTTTTCGAAATTCGTGCAGTCATTAGATAATGTCGAAATAAATGATCTTCGTAGGGCTGAGCTAAAGGTTCGTACGCAAAATATTGAGTTATTAGGACAGCAATTTTCAGATGTACAAGATGCGCTAGATTTAAAAGTGTCCGAGTTTCAATTAGATTCCGAAATAAACGAGAGACAAACCTTTGAGGATCAGTATTACGCAATCGTGGCCAAAGCTAGGTGTATTTTAGACGAACAACAGGCGACCCATAGGTCGAGTTCGAATAAATCAAGTATAAAATTACCTACCATATCGCTGCCATCTTTTGACGGTACATATGATCATTGGCTCGAGTTTCTATTTATCGCTTATTCACAACGCGAAAGATCTAGATAACGTACAAAAACTACATTATTTGCGCTCAGCGCTTACAGGTAACGCATTACAGGTCATAAAATCCTTAGAGTTTAGCGCAGATAACTACTGCATAGCTTGGGAGTTTCTCGAGAATAGGTACAATAATAACCGGCTACTCGTACACAACCATGTCAAAGCTTTGTTTTCCGCACCGTCCTTGAACAAAGAATCCGCGGCATTAATCCGTAAATTAATAGATACTGTTTTGCGAAACATTCGTGCCCTTAAGGCGTTAGGCGAACCTACTGATACCTGGGATACCTTAATTGTCTTCATTATGGTTTCAAAATTAGATTCGTCTACCGAGCGCGAATGGGAGCTGTTTAAAAGTACCATATTAAAAGCGGACATAACCTCTAAGGTTAAGTTATCGGATTTAATTCAGTTTCTTAAAGACAGGGCCGACGTGTTCGAAACAATTAAGGTATCGCAGAATAAGCCGGTAGCAGATATTCACGTTAAAAAACAGTCGTCGAATCAAACTCATTCACATAGTTATGTTGCTACTCAAAATAAAAGCAGTACAAAGGTCAGTAGCATGAATAATAAGAAGCGCACATATTCGTGTAGTATGTGTAATGCAACGCATGCACTTTATAATTGCAGCGCGTTCCTTAATTTATCTACTCAAGATAAATGTAAATTCATAGACGAGAAAAAACTGTGTTGTAATTGTTTACGCGCGGGACACGCCGTAAAGGATTGTTGGTTCGGACCGTGTAAACAATGTAATCGCAAGCATAATAGTTTACTTCATAGCAAGTGTGACGCCGACGCCGGCGCATCGACAACGTCAGCGGTCGCGCACGTCGCGGAATCGGCCCCGCGGCAGGACGATCTCGATGCAGGCTCCGCGCGCACCACCACGTTACATACCGCGTCTCACAACATTCATACGCAAAATCAGGACGATAGTACGACGCACTCATTATTAGGCACAGTACTATTATCGACCGCGTTAGTTGAGATTGCCGATAAAAACAATAAATATCACACAATTCGCGTTCTCTTAGACAACGGGAGTCAGCATTGTTTTGTGTCCCAATCATTATGCCATAAACTTCAGATACCGTTACTACAGTCCACAGTCAAGGTCACAGGCATAGGTAATTCAGTTACGCAATCAACTCAATCGTGCGAGTTGCAACTACGATCCAAAACAAGTGACTTCATTATGCGCATTAATTGTCTTATTTTGCCTCGTATCACAGCTCAATTACCGACATTAAGTACCTGTGTAAACTTAAACATTCCCCACCAAGATTTCCATTCCGGCGCTAATATCGACTTGTTAATAGGCGCAGATAGGTTCTGGGACCTATTAAATGATGGACTCATTCGCTTAAATAATGGTCCATATTTGCAAAATACAAAATTTGGATGGGTAATTTCGGGCTCTGTACATGACAAGGACGGTAGCATTAATCACGTTCAATGTAATTACGCACAGACATTAGATATGCAATTAAAAAACTTTCTTGAGCCGGAAGAAATCCAACCAAAATCAAATTACTCAAAGGATGAGCAATTATGCGAGACTTTATTTCAAACTACAACTAAACGCACTGATTCGGGCAGGTTTGAGGTGCGCATCCCGTTATCTGAATCAGCTGATGCACTAGGCGACTCATATGCAACGGCCGAGAACCGGTTCCTTGCACTCGAGCGCAAATTAAATAGATGTTCGCCGGAATATAAACAATTGTATTCGGACTTTATGCAGGAATATATTGACTTAGGTCACATGAGCCGCGTTGATACGTATCCGACCCCGAGTTATTTTTTACCACATCATGGGGTTTTTATGAGTGACAAAGCTACCACTAAATTACGTGTGGTTTTTGATGGTAGTGCCCCAACATCAAATAAAAAATCATTAAACGAAATTCAATTAACCGGGCCAAAATTGCAAAATGATATCTTCTCAATTTTCTTGCGTTTTCGTCAATTCAAGTATGTAGCAAGTGCAGATATTACTAAATTTTACAGGCAAATTTTAGTTCAAAAGGATCAACAATGCTTGCAGTTAATTTTATGGCGGGAAAACCCATCGCTTCCGATCAGTGTATACCAACTCCATACTGTAACTTACAGAACGGCCTCTGCGGCTTATTTAATTTAAGCATGCGGTGTCTCAGGCAGCTCGCCGCCGAGTGCAACGATGACGTAATCGCACAGGTGATTAGCGACGATTTTTATGTCGATGATTTGATTACGGGCCATGACAATAAAAATCATTTACTGTCAATTTGTGAAAAGGTTTCTGACGTGCTTGCATCGGCGTGTTTAGAGTTAAGAAAATGGACCTTTAACTGGGATACTTCAACCTGTTCCGCGCCCCAATCTAAAGAACTATCTTCCAACGAATTTGGCTTTGCGAAATTGGATGGGACGACCCCGTGCCCACGGACATTCTAATAAAATGGCAAAGCTTCGTTAACACGCTTCACCATTTACAACATTTACGCATTCCCCGTCACGTTATGGGCGAGCAGACACAACACATTGAACTTCATATTTTTTCTGACGGATCCCTCGATGCCTACGGAGCTTGCGCTTATGTGCGTACCTACGGCGGGTCTAGTGACTCACCATCGATGATAAGCGTTCGGTTGTTATGCGCAAAGACTAAAGTAACTCCAGTCAAACCTATTAGCGTGCCGAAGATAGAATTATGTGGGGCATTAGTAGGTGCGAAATTATATGACAAAATTATTAAATCAATGCGACTATCGATCACTCAGGTTTACTTCCGGACCGACTCGACTATTGTTTTGGGTTGGTTACGGACACCACCGCGATCACTAAAAACATTTGTACAAAACAGAGTAATTGAAATCAATGATCTCACTGGTGACTTACCATGGCGACATGTCGCAGGTAGTGACAATCCAGCCGACATTTTGTCTAGGGGGTTAACCGCGGATGCTCTTATCAGCTGCGACAAATGGTGGCACGGGCCTTTGTTTTTACGGGATACAAGTAATAACTGGCGTCAAAGTAATATTAACATCGATCTCTGTGAGTTACCGGAGTTAAATAAAAACACTATTTCCTTAGCTTGCCAATCGACTGAGGACCTTTTTCCCTTTGAAAGACATTCGTCATTTAATCGTATGATCCGTACGGCGGCGTACGTTCTTCGATTCATAAATAATAGTCGTATTAAAGCAAAGCCAGGGCGTGAGGTGGGTCCGCTGTCGGTTGACGAGTTGCATAGGTCTACTAATACATTAGCGCAAATTTCACAACAACAATCGTTTCCACAAATTCATGATGCGTTATTAAAAAATGTACCTGTCAAGTCAACACGTAATATATCAAATTTAAATATATTTATAGACGAAAACAATTTAATTAGAGTAGGTGGTCGATTGCTTAATTCCGCACAATTTTCATTCGATAAAAAGCACCCTGTGCTACTGTGCGGAAAACACATTTTTTCACGACTTCTATTCAGGCATGAACACAAACGTTTGCTTCATGCCGGGCCTCAGCTCATGCTGTCTACGATTCGCGACCAATGGTGGCCTCTGCGCGGCCGCAACCTTAGTGCAAAATTAGAAAAAAGTTACATTTGCATATTCGTTTGTTTTATCACCCGTGCAGTACATTTAGAGTTGGTTACGAGTCTGACTACAGACGCATACCTACTGGCGTTAAAAAGGTTTATCTCTCGCCGGGGAAAACCCCTAGAAATATTTTCCGTTAATGGAAAAACCTTTGTCGGCTCAATGAAAGAGCTTTCTAATTTCTTAAACGAGCATTCTAGTTCATTAATTAGCTCAGCCGCTGCTGACAGCATCAAACTTACATTTATTCCTCCCTACACGCCTCATTTTGGTGGTTTGTGGGAAGCAGGCGTAAAATCTTGCAAATTTCATATCCGACGAGTTGTAGGCAATTTACATTTCACTTACGAGGAGTTCAGCACGATTTTAGCACAAATTGAAGCCGTCCTGAACTCCCGACCCATGTCTCCTCTGTCTGCAGACCCCAATGATCTTCGTCCACTTAGCCCCGCACATTTTCTCCTGGGACGGCCTTTGACCGCGCCGCTGGTAGATGACGTCACATCCAAGGCACCGAACAGCTTGCAGCGTTACAACCGTGTGGAGCTAATGCGACAGCAATTCTGGCAGAGGTGGTCCAAAGAATATATATCGGAGTTGCAGACGCGAACAAAATGGCAGACTAACAAAGATGACATCGTGCCCAACACACTCGTCCTTATCAAGGAAGAAAATTTGCCTCCATTGAAATGGCGGCTTGGCAGAATTTTGCACACTTTCACCGGTACAGACGGTGTCTCCCGAGTCGCGGACATTAAAACTGCAACCGGCATTGTTCGTCGAGCATATTCTAAAATATGCCCACTGCTCAACGACCCTGATGAAGAAGCTTCAAACCGCAGCTGATGTCATGATGCTGTGATCATGATAGCTGTTCGTCATCTTCATCATGTCGCCACGTCGTGATCAACGAGCCTCCACTTCGTTGGAAGCAGCTGGTGCTTCCAAGGCGGGCGGCATATGTTAACGCCTAGCGCCATCTAGCGACGGAGTGAGCAACCACGGCGACGGCGGGGTACAACGCGGGGGAAGGCCTTGGGCCGACACATTCATTCGACGACACCGCTCGCTACCAAACTGCGTACTTTTCTTAACCTATTTGTTACGTAATCTGTATAAATCTATTTATTGTTCGTTAAAATAAATTAAACTCATTGAAGACTCCACCTAACCCTGAAGCAAATCGAAGAATTCAGCAGAAGGAGAAATACTGCCTGCCTGCCTATGGATTAAGTATCAACACATACCTACACATTTTTGTACATACGTATTTTATTTTCAATATAGACGAATAATGAATTTAATTATATAATTGGACTTTGTAATTCAAATTGATATCAAATTTCACATTTCTTATAACTGATTTCAAATGTTTTTCGAATTACAATTATGTTGATAAGATCCAAGGTAAAACATGTTCCCAATAATTTTTGTTTTTTTTATTGCAAATCTGGTGACAGAAATTCTATCGGATAAGATCATTTTTTATGATATGATATCTGTACTGTTTTATACAATTCTAGAATAAAATTGTATGTGGGCGGGCCATGGTATCCTCAACAGGCGACTTTCAAAATAGTCAACTGTTTGTCTATGAGCGGCCTTTGGGTCCATGTCTCTCCACCATAAAGCAGACAAAAATAAGTGTGCGCACCAGGTGGATTTTGGTTTTGTGGGTTATGTTCCTGTTTTTCCATAATTTACTCAACTGAGTCATTGCACTTTAAGCCATGCTTATCCGTCAGCGTGTCTGGGTTTCACAGCTGCCTCCACGTGTCACTAGGAAGCCTAGATCTACGATTATGGTATCTTGAATTTATATTTTTCTACTACTTGCAATGTTTTACAATTCCAAAAAATATGTTTTTGGTAAATGGGCATGTCTGACTCTATTATTATCTCTGCACTGTACTCTGAAAATGTATAGATGACGTGTCAATGTACAAATGCAAAGTCTACAAAACAAGAGAGCAATACTAAAATTGTTTGCCCGACGAATAAAATTACATCAGTGTAATTTAATAGTTAAGGTGTTAGATATATGCCTCTTTACAAAGATTTAAATTTTTCTTTAAACTCTAGATTTACTGTGGTATCCGGTAATTTTAAGAGATGAACTACCTCTGTAGTTATAATATATTGTAATATCATTAAATTTTGAGGATGCGACAGTTGTTAAACATTTGAAGTAGTAGACAATTATCACTCGTATTTTTCTATATTACAAAATATCTTGTCGTTAAAAAGTAACTATAGTGTAATATTAACAATCTTTACCATCGAAAACTATTTGTTTTAATTTAGCTTCACCAGCCATATGTCGCGCAAGATTCCACTGGGGTGACTGTGGCCTGCCACCTATGCCCGTCGTGTACTACTGGAGCAAAGGCTCTCGCTGTGAGACCGGAATCTGGAAGGGCTGCCTTCCCAACCCCAACATGTTCATTGACGAATATGAATGTGTCAAAACATGTATATACTGAGTAGATCAATCGATGTGAAATACGCCAACTTTGCCTCCACATGGAACTTTGCCCAAAACGCTACTTAAATTGATGATTATGGAATCATCTTGATAAAATGATTATGGAATCATCTTGAAATTGTCTACAGTAACGTTTCTTTTTTTAAGTAGCGTTTTGGGCAAAGTTCCATGTGGAGGCAAAGTTGGCGTATTTCACTGAATAAAGCAGGATTAGACGATGAAAGTAAAACTAAAGTCAGTACCAAAAGTAAAGCTACAGCCACAGAGACATGTAAAAAAGGAGAAAATCACGACGGTGAAACAACAGAACGAACACACGATTTACTCAACTGAGTCATTGCACTTTAAGCCATGCTTATCCGTCAGCGTGTCTGGGTTTCACAGCTGCCTCCACGTGTCACTAGGAAGCCTAGATCTACGATTATGGTATCTTGAATTTATATTTTTCTACTACTTGCAATGTTTTACAATTCCAAAAAATATGTTTTTGGTAAATGGGCATGTCTGACTCTATTATTATCTCTGCACTGTACTCTGAAAATGTATAGATGACGTGTCAATGTACAAATGCAAAGTCTACAAAACAAGAGAGCAATACTAAAATTGTTTGCCCGACGAATAAAATTACATCAGTGTAATTTAATAGTTAAGGTGTTAGATATATGCCTCTTTACAAAGATTTAAATTTTTCTTTAAACTCTAGATTTACTGTGGTATCCGGTAATTTTAAGAGATGAACTACCTCTGTAGTTATAATATATTGTAATATCATTAAATTTTGAGGATGCGACAGTTGTTAAACATTTGAAGTAGTAGACAATTATCACTCGTATTTTTCTATATTACAAAATATCTTGTCGTTAAAAAGTAACTATAGTGTAATATTAACAATCTTTACCATCGAAAACTATTTGTTTTAATTTAGCTTCACCAGCCATATGTCGCGCAAGATTCCACTGGGGTGACTGTGGCCTGCCACCTATGCCCGTCGTGTACTACTGGAGCAAAGGCTCTCGCTGTGAGACCGGAATCTGGAAGGGCTGCCTTCCCAACCCCAACATGTTCATTGACGAATATGAATGTGTCAAAACATGTATATACTGAGTAGATCAATCGATGTGAAATACGCCAACTTTGCCTCCACATGGAACTTTGCCCAAAACGCTACTTAAATTGATGATTATGGAATCATCTTGATAAAATGATTATGGAATCATCTTGAAATTGTCTACAGTAACGTTTCTTTTTTTAAGTAGCGTTTTGGGCAAAGTTCCATGTGGAGGCAAAGTTGGCGTATTTCACTGAATAAAGCAGGATTAGACGATGAAAGTAAAACTAAAGTCAGTACCAAAAGTAAAGCTACAGCCACAGAGACATGTAAAAAAGGAGAAAATCACGACGGTGAAACAACAGAACGAACACACGAGGAAGGGGAGAATCATAAAGAGACAAAACCAAATGGCTTTCAACACGGTGTCACTCCAGATAGTTCAGCACATGACTCGAATATCAACAATTCAGAAGAGGACAAATCCGACAGGAAAAGTCCAAATAGTAATCAACATAATACTAGTAAACCAGCTAATTTAACGCCGCCAATGATAACTTCAGAAAGGGACCAATCCGATAAAATAAAACGAAGTAGTACTCCACATTATACAACAAAATCAGCTAGTTCATCGCAGCCAATGATAACTTCAAAAGAGGATCAATCTGACAATATAAAACCAAGTACTGATCAAGATTTGAATATATCTACAAATTTCACTTCATTTCATCTAACAATAACTACAACAACGGAGATAGATTGTACTGAACCAGGTATATCATTAACCTTAATAGACTACAAGCCTATACTTTCCAAATCACTTCTGCTATTTCTGAGCGTAAATTATACTTCTGGTTTTGCATCTTTTGTGGAATCAATGATGAGATTACAACTGGTGTGTTAATTCCGATAAAAAAATATCGTTATCAGTGAGCAGTTTTCGTTTTAGCTTATTTGTTGAAAAATACAATATTATTTTTTTCTACTATGTGTTTTTAAAAGGAAAAACGGTACCATTACCGTAGGATCACTCGTGTGTCTGTGTCTTTCCGTCCGTCCGTCAATTTGCTCCGAAACTACTTGACAAATTTAGTTGAAATTTCGTACACGTATGCAACTTGATGACCCAAACAGGGACGTGTAACATAATGCCAACTATATCGTGTGACATATCAAATGAAAGCGTACATTACAAGCATTTCAAATATATATTTTTCATAATTTTATATTTAATGGTTTTGAAGTTACTTATGAAAATTGGTGAAGATTTACGATTTCCCCGCACAGCCCACGTCCTAAAATGCTGAGCCTAAAAATAAATAAAAAAATAGAAAATAGTTCTATACCTATAGATTACAGGAAAACATATTACTCTACGGTATTAAAAGTAACATCGTTTAACCAGTACGAATATAATTATATTTCAACAAAAGGGCAAATGAATTAAATTTATAAAATAGCATAACAACGGTAAATGAGATAGTTTAGATATAATTTAAACCTTTCTAGAAAGAACATAGTTTAATCTTTACCTTTGTCATACGTATTTTGGTAGTAAAGTGTGAAGTTTTTGAGAAGACTAACCTTTTAACAGAAAAAAAAGATTAATAATCAAACACGTTACCAGATACTAGGTAACAGATATCGCTCAGGGATTATTTCGTTCCTTCACACATTGTAGTATTGTGCACAATGTGGTCGGTTTTCTATTAAAAATATTAAAATGGAAAATACCGCGCGGGCGGAGCCGCTCGCCCCGGAGGGGGGATAGTAGATAAAATTTATATGCTCTAACCTACATATATTATCCTGATAGATAAAACTTGTCCCTTAACATTGCCAAATTTTAAGCAAATTTTATTGAACTATATCTCAAACTATATTTTCTGGTTTTTTTGTGAGCAAGCTCAATATATTATAATTTATAGTTTTTGAACCTTGTTATTTTTAGAATTTAGTATTAATTGAGTTATTAATTATTAAGTCATGAATTTATTGTACAGTTATATTATTTATAGTTTTTTTTTGGGGTAAAATAATGACTATTTCGAAAAAAACTCGCGAGGTCTACAGCTCGGAGACTAGTAGTAGGATGGGAGTAAGAGTTATATTTGGATCCCATAGCCATAGACAGGTTAGGACCTATTCGACACGGAGATAAACTACATAATTATTAATATAATGTTCGTATTTTTCAGAACCAAATTGCGACCCTGCGCCAACAACAAGTTCCAATAAAGACCAATGTGGACGTGTATATAGCAGGTACTTAATGTATATAATGTATATTCGTAATAAGATTAGAACATAGGGACATGAAGTTCCTTTAGGTAATTTTTAGGGTTCCGTAGTCAACAAGGAAACCTTAGAGTTTCGCCATGTCCGTCTGTCTCTCTGTCTGTCTGTATGTCTGTCTGTCTGTATATCCGTCCGCGGCTTAGCTCCGTGATCACTAGTACTAGAAAGCTGAAATTTGGTATGAGTATGTGTGTATGTATTACGCCGACAAAACGGTAAAATAAAAACTTACATCTAAAGTGGGGGTGTTTTTTTTTTTTCGTTCCAACACTAGTGTGTGGGGTGTCGATGAATAGGTCTTTTAAAAAGTATAGGTCTTTGAACATTCTTTTTTAATAAAGTCAGCAGTTTTGTAAATATTCGCTCCGAAAATAAAAAAATAGTGTCCCCCCCCTCTAACTTTTCAACCACGAGTGGGAAAATTCATGAAAATGAGGCCTTATAAGTACTTTCAATGAAAACTATATTGAATAAAATCGGTCGAGCCGTTTTTAAATTATCGCAAATATTCATAATTTTCTTTAAAATGACGTAAGTGCCGCGCGGTGTCGCTACACTTCGAACGTTACGCATATTGGTTAAGTGCCATACTATATTAAAATATTTCACTCAATCTGGTGCGTATAATCGATAACTTCCAGAAGGTAATAAGTAATTACTGTTAATTTGGCGTTTACGACCTTTTTATAGAGCTTGCGGATATGGAATACGGATACGGAACCCTACACTGAGCGTGGCCCGACATGCTCTTGGCCGGTTTTTCTAGATATGTTGTATTTTTTTAACCCCCGAGGAAAACAGAGGGGTGTTATAAGTTTAACTTGTGTATCTGTAGCTCGCAAATACATGGACCGATTTGGGTATGTTGTTCTAATTTAAGAAACCATCCGGCAACATAACTTGGCCACCAGAAGACGTATTGTTATTTGTAATAACGGCGACGACACAACATCCACCTGTTCGTTAAAAATCCCACCCCTATTGTTGTACCTAATTATATCCAAATACACACTCAAATGTTTGAAGTCGTCTACCTACCCTTGGCCGCTTTTAAAATTTAAAATTTTTATCTCAGTTTTTTTCCCAAAAATAATAGTTGTTTTTTTTCAGGTGGTACTATAATCGAAAATTTAATTGTTGCAAGAATCCGGTTGTAAAAACAATAAATGTAATTTGTATGGACTTGGTGGATTTGAAACTCAGAAACAATGCGAAGATACTTGTAAAAAATAGTATTTACTTAATTTATTTGAAAACAAAGACAAAAAAAACGAAATATTGATTTAACTTTATAAAACATATGTAGATGTAGTGAATAATAGTTTTCAATCGTCTTTTATCGGGAAAGGTCATATTTATACAGCTCTCTCAATTTGTTTCTGTACCCATTGTACCGCCGTAGGGGTAAGTCGCATCAGAAGACCAATGGTAGTTATAATGTCTAATACGCAATTGGAATATTCGCTTAAGTTTTGATTATTATTCACAGTTTTCTTATAAAAAGATTTTATTATGATGCAGAGACCTCGAAATAGAGGTAAACGCTTTGGACCTCCAGTGCAGGAAATGATATTAAAAATAACTATATCATATAAATATATATTATATCAGAGAATAGCAAATTTAAAAAACTTATTCATTCATTACGTAGTAATAAGACGAATGATTTATAATTTCCATATGAATGACAAATAATTTGCTGCAATCCAGGCCCTTAAGTCCAAATTATTTGAAATTACGAATTTTAAGGCTGTGGTTTTACACTAAGGAAAATACTTCGCTAAATGTGTTTTAGTTTCAAAATATTACAAACAATAGAAAAATACTAATGGAAAAAGATGACTTAAGATTGAAAAGAGTAAAATATTTAGACTTGTATAGTGCTTTTCTCAAATAAATCCAAGGAAATAATACAAATGTTCAACTTATATCTAAATATATAAAAGAAGAAACTGACTGACTGACTGACTGACATATCAACGCACAGCCCAAACCGCTGGTTCTAGAGAGTTCAAATTTGGCACGTAGGTTCCTTATAAGGTGTAGGGGTGCACTAAGAAAGGATTTTTCAAAACTCACCCCCTAAAGGGGTGAAATGGGGTTCCAAAGTTTGTATGGGGAAACAAGATTAGTTAGACTATTTTATTCGAAATTTCACAGGAGTATTTCTAACGATAAATGAGTAAACACGTGTTTCAGGTTTTTTGAAAATTCAACCCCTATAAGGGAGAAATGTGGTGAAAAAGTCTGAAAACCAACATGGGCATTGTTTTTATGGTTTATCGGGTCGCTGATTACGAAAACAATAACGATTTTAATATTCAACGTGGCGGACGTGAAATACCATATCTCCAGTTGGGGTGCGATGGGGTTGAAATGTCTTGCTCGGAATGTTGGCTCACCGAAAATAATATCCTACCTACGTTGACGGGCTATAATACAACATCAACCATTCGAAATATCAATCAAAACGATGGTATTGTCCTGTACTTTAAATCTGAACTTCCATTAAAAACTACGGAACCCACTGAAGACCTGGAAGCAAACTGTCTCGTGTCAACACTTGGGCTGGAATATGCAATTATATCAATCTATAGACCTCCGTCATTTATAAACGTAGAAAACTTTATCACATCATTGGACCACATTTTGTCGAATCTTAAAACACTACAAAAAATATAATACTAATAGGAGACATAAATATTAACATAACACATAATACTACTGATCACAAATCAGCGGAGTATCTAGAGCTACTGGCTATGTATGGTCTACTTCCGTCGCATAACCTTTCCACTAGAGGTGAAAACTGCCTAGACCACTGCATACTAAAAACGGCACTTCCCAATACTACAATAGTTTGTGAAACATCAACTACTGACCATTTTCCAGTCATTCTTTCTATATCTAATACAACACCTAGACCAAATCAACAGCGTTCTTTTAAAAAAACCAACCGTTTTGCAGTTATTTCTGAACTACAACAGATAGACTGGATCGGTGTGCTCAGAGATTCCGACGTGAATAATATAACTAACTTATTCTTAGATCTAGTAAAAACAAGTATGGAAAAGTTTACAAGCTATGTTAAAATCTCCCATAGAAAAAATAACATAAAGCCATGGATGACACCCGGATTAATAAGATGTCTAAGAAACCGTGACAAACTACATCAAAAACTTAGAAAAGACCCAAATAACTCAGTAGCCGCTATCACCTATAAAAGATACCGAAACACGTGTAACAATATCCTTAAACAACTTAAAACAAACTATCAGAGGTCGCAAATTAATGAACACAGAAATAATGTAAAGGAACAGTGGAAACTTATAAAACAAATCTGTCACCTTAAACCTAGTTTGGATTCCAAAAAGGATATTTTTACTCTTAAACCAACCCCACAAGAGTCGTTAAATTATGCAAACGAATATTTTACTAGTGTGGGAAGGAAGTTAGCTTGTGAAATCATAAATACAACTAACGTATCAGAAACATCTCGTGTTAAAAATATGGTACCAATGTCAACCCCTGCTAATTCGATGGTAATGTTAGAAACGGATGAAGTGGAAGTTAAAAATATCATAAAAAACTTGAAAAATAGTCCATCTACGGGTTGGGACGGCATCTCGTCATCTTTCTTTAAACTTGCCGCGGATACCTTAGCACTGCCTATAACTATTATTTGTAACCGTTGTTTACAAACTGGTGTTTTTCCTGATGCACTCAAACGATCAGTTGTCATTCCTATATATAAGTCTGGTGACAAAGACTGCATCTCTAATTATAGACCCATTTCACTTCTACCTGCTTTAGCGAAGATATTAGAAAAGATTGAAAAGCTACCTTGAAAACAATAATTTGCTTAGTCAAAATCAACACGGTTTTAGAGAACACAGATCTACTGAAGATGCAGTACAGCAACTAACTAGCTATATTACTGAAAAACTCGACAGTAATAAAAAAACTATTGGCATCTTTTTAGATTTGACAAAAGCTTTCGACACAGTGTCTGTCCCTTTGCTTATTAAGAAAATGGAGAACATAGGTATAAGGGGTACTCCGCTGCTACTTCTAAGTAATTACCTAGCAAATAGAACACAGTCAGTAAGGGTTGGAGACATGTACAGTAATGAAGAAAATATAGAATACGGCGTGCCGCAAGGTAGCGTTTTAGGTTCAACGCTATTCCTTATTTATATTGATGACCTGTGTCGCCTTAGTCTTGTTAATTCTAATATAATAGCCTTTGCTGATGACACCGTCATTTTGTTCCATGGAGACTCATGGGAGCAAGTAAATAGCTTAGCACAGAATGGTTTTAACCTTGTATATGAGTGGCTTTCCTTTAACCTCCTTACATTAAATTACACAAAAACGAAATTTATACCATTTAGTATAAAGAACAACAAGGCATCACTATCAAAAAACATATCAATTAAAATACATTCTTGTCAAAAAGCTGCTTCCTGCTCTTGCCAAGTAATTTCAGAAACCACATCTATTAGGTATCTCGGAGTCCTACTAGATAAAAACCTCTGTTGGCGTGAGCATATACTTAATCTTGCTGGTAAAATTAGAAAAATTATATACATATTCAAACACCTTAGACACGTATGTGACAAGAAACTATTACTCTTTGCCAATCAGTGACGTCTTATTGTATAACTGCCTGGGGAGGTGCGTCAAAATCCTCCATGCTTCGGCTCGAAAGAGCCCAACGCGCAGTGCTGAAGGTAATGACGTTTAACAAATTCCGGTATCCAACAACAGCACTTTACCAGAACATCAATGTACTTACAGTTAGGCAAATCTTCATCAAACAACTAGTAATGAAACAACACAAATCTGTTCCCGATTTTTCTCAGACAAGAAGGAGAAATGACCTCGTCTACTCTATTCCATCACACAAAACAAAATTCGCTAAAAAATTTATTAATGTATTAGGTCCTACTTTATATAACAAAAAAAGTGGAGAAATTCAAATTAGAACATTAAATGTACATTCATGTAAAAAGTTATTAGTATCGTATTTACAAAAATTGAATTACGAAAACGCAGAACAACTCCTAAAAATCGTGGTGTAACGAACACACACACACACACACACACACACACACACACACACACACACACACACACACACACACACACACACACACACACACACACACACACACACACACACACACACACACACACACACACACACACACACACAAACACACACACACACACACACACACACACACACACACACACACACACACACACACACACACACACACGCACACACACACACACACACGCACGCATACACACACGTACACACACACTTATTCACACTACTTAAACATAGGTACAAGTATACAAGCTCGCTTAAAATATAATAATAATTAAAAATAATCTTAAGTTTTTGCATATACTACTTGTTTACTACTAAACCAGCACGGCAACTGCCGCATCTGCATTGTGTTTATGTTTAACCTTGCATTGCTTTATTCATCTCTGTAGTTTAGTTTATTTTGTGGTTATAGTTATACCCTCAAATGTTAAGTTTTGTTACCTTTTATTGTAAATAAAAGTAGTTTAAAAATACTTGGTAAAACTAAGTGATAAGGACAGTGAATCCTGACCTACCGTGATACAGTTCACACTAGTACGGGGGTCAGTGGACGCTTACTTAACTTTGGTTTTTACCATAATAAGTAACATCAAAAATGTAAGTAGAAATAAGCACTTTTATTGGCAAATAAATTATTTGTATTTGTATTTGTCTAAATATCAATATGGGTGTCTTATTTAAACGCACAGCCCAAACCGCTGGTTCTAGAGTCCAAATTTAGCACGTAGGCTCCTTAGGCCTAGAGGTGCACTAAGGATTTTTCAAAAGGGGTTGAAAAAATTTTGTTTGGTGAAACAAGATTACTTGGAAGAGGGAAGAGGGAGGGAGGGAAGGGAATAACCTGAAAATCAACAGGGGTTTCTATGGTCGCTGATTACTAAAAAAGAACTATTTTAAAATGCAACGTGCGGACGTGTAATTATACCATCTCTCATGTTAGGGTGCGATGGGGTAGAAATGTCTAAATATCAATATGGGTGTCGTTTTTAAACGCACAGCCCAAACCGCTGATTCTAGAGAGTCTAAATTTGGAACGTAAGTTCTAGGGGCGCACTAATAAACGATTTTTCTAAAGGGGGTGCAATAGAGATCCAAAGTTTGTATGGGGAAACAAGATTAGACTATTATATTCGAAACTTCACAGGAGTATTCCTAACAATAAATGAGTAAACACGCGTTTCAGGCCTTTCAAGAATTCAACCCCTAAAAGGGGGAAATGTTTTGACAAAGTCTGAAAATCAACATGGGTATTATTTTTTCTACTCCAGTACTTTTTTCTGTCATTTATATAGTTAATAACTCTAATATAAAGACATAAATTATGAAAGTCTGTAAATGTCTATACTCTACTGCTCAAAAACACACTGCTAACCGATGTTATAATGTCGCCAAAAAACCATCACTTAGTACCTCAGATTACATGATGAACAGATGCATTCACACAATTTGCAAATTAAAAAAGAAACTTTTGTACTAAGGCATTGCTGCCAACTTAAAAAAAAAGTTTTATCTTCAGTGCCTGGATGTTTAGTATAGTGAACGTATACCTTTATGTATAAGTTTAATTTTTTTGACAGATGTTTAGTATGGTGATCGTATACCTTTATGTATAAGTTAATATTTTTTTGACAGATGGATGTCAATAAAAAAAAAGTTTATCAGAGACAATTTTTCTTTTTAATTTTGTTGAGTCCGAGCGGGAACATGTAATTATTTTCTTTGTTGTTTATTTGCATTTTATTTATGAAATGTCGAGTCGTAGAAAAAGTATTGTATGCAACGTTGTATAAGTAGGTCAAAAAACGCTCGTGGCATCTTTCTTACGATGTTCACTGCGCTCACATCGTAACCCATGCCACTCGCGTTTTTTGCCCCCTCTTATACAACGGTTGCATAAAATACTATATCGGGTCGCTGATTACGGGTACAGCAATTATTTTAAAATTTAACGTAGCGGACGTGAAATACCATTCCCCTGTCGGTGCGATGGCGTTGAAATGACTAAATATCAATATGGGTGTCATTTTCATGGTTTTTTGGAACGTTAATTGCGAAAATGGCATCAATTGATTGATTGAAATGGCACAATTCTATATCGTGGTCATGAAAATTCTTGAGAGCATTTGTGCTTAATTGCAATTCAAACGGTCCAGTAGTTTTGTAGCAAATCGGTTGTAACAGACGGACTTACAGACAGCTACAAGTGATCCTATAAGCCATAAGGGTTCTATTTCTGCTTTTGAGGTATGGAATGAAACCCGTTATCCTAATAAATGTTTAAATTTGTATTTGGTGCCATCTCGATTGCCGTCAAGGCCAGTGTGGGCGGCGCGGCGGGACTGGAGGAGTAAGTAGTCATCGGGAAACTTCCTGCAGCCGTAATAAATGCATTCAAGCTTTTCGACAATAAAACGGCTAGACGGATATGCATGAGGGATAAGCAAATTATACCCTAACTTTAACAAATAGCCTACTTTTTATCCTGAAAAAAAGAGCATTGTTCCGGCTATGCGAGCAAAGATAATGTATATTATATAGGAACGCGAGCGAAGCCGCGGGTTATTGCTAGTATTCATATATTTTTTTACTATTCCCGCCAACTACTCTTTAAACTTATTACTCTTTCAAACTTATTTTTTATGCTGTTCGGGTTAATAATAAAAATGACAACACCTTATTAATTAGATATTGTTATATTTTTGTACAATAAACGTGATTTTTACTGAATATCTGTTTTAATCTAATTGAATGATCTATGTAGTTAAATATAAGAAATAAAACGTAAATAAACATGCACAAACTACGTTGTTTTTTTATTGTCCGTATGTCATAGATTATCAATAAAAGAAATAAACCCCACTGAAACAAAAGACAATCTCTTTGTTGGCCTCGGCCAATAATGTTGTATGAAATTCCTAAATTGAGCTCTAATTTGAAATTAGAACGAATCTTCAACATCGGCGGGACTTCATCAGCGGGAAAGAGGGATGTGCAATTTGTAAAAAATATTGATTTAATTAGTAGTTAAGCGCATTATCAGTTTTGCTAAGTTTATACTGCAAGTAAAACGTGCTCCTGTTATTGTGAGCTAATTACTTTCTCTATTTATATCGAGTATGAGTATACATATCAAGAAAGAAAAAACCATTATATATATCATATATATATCAAGAAAGAAAAACCATTATTACCAGTAACTCATAACACTAAACTTACCATTCAATTCCTATATATCGTAGTAACATTCTTGAAATGTTTACTTTGCCCCACTGGGTTAACAAGTTTGATTTATTTATTGTTATTAAACTGAACGTCGCGGAAATTACTAAAGCTAAACATTTCTATCTTTAGGGTCTGCATTTTGACCCACATCCGGAATTCCGACAGATTGACGTTCTTGAGAACTATCAGTATAATATATACAATAGAAATCGGAAAAATGTACGCTCAATAAATTGTAAACATTATCAGAATCTCTTAATATACTGGTATTATTATACAAACGTTTAGCTTTAGTTTCCGCGACGTTCAGTTTAATCATTAGATAAATCAAACTTTTTAACCCAGTTTGTTTATTTTGAATTGTTTGTATTGAAAGGTTTTTAGTCCTTAGCGACCTCTAATGTGAATTAAATACATACATATTCACATCTTACCGCACCCCTTTACAGCGGTGAACGAGAGAGAGAAGAAGAGAGAGGGCGCTGTTAGTTATTTATAAATTTATGAAACATGTACTGTCTATTTTTTTTTATGTGGGTACTCTACAATTTTTATTTAAACTATTAATTCAAAGATCAAAGCTTAAAGAAACTTTGAAAAAGGAGCTACCTGGTGGAAGAGACCCGGAAAAAAATTTACAGCATTACATATACAGTACTACAAAGAGTTCCGGCTCCATCATCAAATCAGCCCCATGATACCATATTATTGTATTGTCATCAAAGTTAAGTAAGTCTGCGAAATTTGAGCTCAATCGGTTGACGATATCTGCTTCAAAATTTGCAAGATTCCACCCGAACAAACATACTTACATACATACATACAATGCAAGTTAAATAAAAGCTTGTAAAAAGCAATCCTACCGAGTTTGGTCTCTTTAGAATGGTCTCAGTGAGCATTTGATGGATAATTTAGTCAAACTCAATTAAATAACTGTAAAATAAATTTAATGCAGTTATTTAACTGCATTAGGTATTTACCTATACATACCGTATTAGTTTAATACACAATAAAATTAGCTTGTAGTCAAGTTTTGGTGATATAACAAAAAACCTTGGCTGGATTGAAACCTTCTTTTAAACTAGATATTTTTAAAACAAAAACCATAATTCCCGCTTGAAGAATTATGGCCTTTGTCCTTCAGTACACCTGCATGTAATAACATCTTTTACGAGCAAATCTAATGAAAAAGTTAGTTTCGTTTCATCTGATGCCCGTTCAATAAAATCAGCGCAAACTCGTTAAGAATGCGACTCACGCATGTCATTTCCATTGTAATTTTAAATGTCCCTATTAGTTAACTAGATTCTACCCGCGGATTTATTCGCTTATTTCAGGATTGTAGCGTATAGGTATTTATAAAACCTGCGAACTAGGACGTTCACTAATACAATACTTAGGGCGGTCTAATAAGTATATAATGTACAATAACATCTGCAGATGGTAAGTGACCAAAGGTCCCCTTATATACGTATTTATTAAATATATATTTTATAAAAGCGAAAGTTTGTTATGTAGACCTCGTGAATGTGCATGTTTCATGAATGCATTTTTTTTAGATTAGGGAAGCCATTTTGAAGTTTCGAACAACCGAATCGAACAAAAAATATTACTTATTGAAGCTACCCTCAAAATTTTATGACAATTAGTTGCGAAATGCGACCTCTAAGTGAGAATAGCCTATTCGGCAAAATATGTTTCGCCAAATTTTACTTTGCAACAAACTTTTCGTAAGAAGTTTCATTTGAAAAACCAGTCGTTGGCATAACTTCGCACTTTTCTTTTCTAATCACTAGTTGGGAATTGATATCAGTGCGAAACGTTGACTTCGCTTAAATAAAAATATGGGATAAATAGTTTGATTGTTAAAAAGTTGACAAAGAAATTTCGCTGAAAATTACCTATTTTTCATTTCAAAAACTAGCAACTGTTCACATTTAAAATCGACTATAAATTTCAATTGTCAAAAATAATCATACCAACACATTTTTGAGCATACGTATTTTATTTTCAATGTAGAGACGAATAATTATTAATTAAATTATAAAATTGAATTTTGTAATCAATTTGATTATTAAAATCTCACATTTCATACTCATTTCAAATGTTTTTCGAATAATAAGTATGTTCATAAGTTATATTAAGTTTAGCATGTTTATATTGAATTTTGCTCTTTCTATTGCAAATCTGGTTACAGAAATTCTAGCAGGTAAAATCAATTTTTAAGCCTACTATTATACGATTCTAGAATTGTATTGATCTGTTTTCTATGAAGAGAGGTCATTATTTTAGGAAAACTCTTAGCAGCGCGATGCAACAGTATGGCGCCATCCATACAACGCCATATGTTGGTAATTTTATTGTCCTCTCGTCAAGCCGAATCCTCTGGACAGATTTTAACTAATTTTCGTATAGAGGTAGCTGGACATCCACAATGGTTATAGGATACTTTCTATCCGACCATGGTAAAGAAAATAATAATGCAATGCTGATAAATTAAGCATGTAGTATACATAATATAAATCCTAACCTTGAATCTTTTCTCTATTAAAAATTTGTTGCGTTGTTTTAAAGATCTAAGCATAAATAGGGACAGATAGTATAAAAGTATAAAACAAAGTCGTTTTAGTGATAGTAAGAATGCTGATATAAATATGTAGATTCCATTTTATATGTTTATGTATAATTCTTCTTTTCCATCGCTCCCTCATTGCTGATAAGCGTCGTGCTTATCATGTCAACCAGTTAGTGCCATCAGCTACGTTCAGTTGCTTGATGAAGTGCGACGCTGACATAACTGTCAAGTTGTTCGAATATCTGGTCTGACCATCGTTTGGGACTCCGGCCTCGAGGTCTTTTACTCTCTATTTTCCCTGTCACCTCTCCAAGTTCTCCGGACTCCTACGCGCTACATGACCGAAGTATCGCACAATGTTGTAGGCAAATAGGCGATAAGCGCTGTGCTTGATTGAACTGAGCTCCCGAGTTTGAGTTTTTTAGTACACAGAAGTTTGTACGGTGGGCGGTCCATGGCATCCTCAACAGGCGACGCCAGCACCGCATTTCAAAAGAGTCAACTCTTTGTCTATCAGAGGCTTTGACGGTCCATGTCTCTCAACCCAATGCTATAGAAAAAACGTGTGTTTGCACCAGGTAGATTTTGGTTTTGTGAAAGTTATTGCAGTTTTAGCTATGCCAATGCGTCAGCGTATCTCGGCTTCACAGCTACCTATACTTGTTACTACGAAGCCAAAATATCATTATGATTTTTATAATTTATATTTTGCTATATTGTGTAATATTACCGAACAATTTTACCATCGAAAACTATCAAGAGTTATATCCGTATTTGTTTTTATTTAGCTTCACCAGCCAAATGCCGAGCCAAATTCCACTGGGGTGACTGTGGCCTGCCACCTATGCCCGTTGTTTACTACTGGAGCAAAGGCTCTCGCTGTGAGACCGGAATCTGGAAGGGCTGCCTTCCCAACCCCAACATGTTCATTGATGAATATGAATGTGTCAAAACATGTATTTACCGGGTAGATCAATCAATACTGAATAAAGCAGGATTAGGAAATGAAAGTAAAACTAAAGCCAGTACCAAAAGTAAAGCTACAGCCAAAGATACATGTGAAAAAGGAGAAAGTCACGACGGTGAAACAACGGAAGGAACACAGGAGGAAGGGGAGAATCATAAAGAGAAAAGCAAAGCTACAGCCACAGATAAATTTACAAAAGGAGAAAAACGCGACAGTAAAACAACAAAAGGAGCAAACAAGGAAGGGGAGAACGATAAAGAGAAAAGTAAAGCTACAGCCAAAGATAAATTTACGAAAGGAGAAAAAGACAATGGTAGAACAACAAAAGGAACACACGAGGAAGGCGAGAATCATAATGAGACAAAACCAAATGGCACTCAACATGGTGCTAGTCCAGATAATTCAACAAATGACTCGAACTGCAGCAGTTCAGAAGAAGAAACTAGTTCATCGATGACTTCAGATGAGAGCGGAATCAAAAATCCCGACAAAGGAGGATGTCGTAGAGAGACAGGTACGTCACTAACCTCTATAGACTACAAGCCTATCCTATCCAAATCGCTTCTACTATTTCTGATCGTAAAGTATATTTCTAGTCCTGCATCTTTTGCGGGATCGAGGATATGCTTGCAACGGGTGTAGGTAATGATGTTAAATCACTAGTTCGTTTTCTATTGGGCATGCTAGTATGGAGAAGTATACAATTTTGAGTACAGAAATGTCATTTCATACGGGTAACCCTACGCCTGGTAGCTAGTTTGAACACCGCGAAATGTGAGGGGAGGGGAGGTCAAGGTACAGCGCTTCCTGTGACTCAGAAAAAAATCTGGCGGATTAGTTTGGACCTTAGAGTCAAGTTTGGTGTCGTTATCATATAATTAGATGATGCTCATCCCCCATACCAGTTTTTTAGGGCTACCTATCAAAATATGACGCAATTCTTAAAATAATAAACTTTTACTAGTAACAAAATACAAACTAACCCTCATGTATAAATTGCATAGTTTAAAAAATACCATTCAATAGCTCATTTAATGCAGATCCAGCACCGAAGTCAAGATTTTATTCTTATGATTTTGCCGTGCAACCTATGTTATTGTGGAACTCTCTTTCGCTGGATCTAAGACATCTCATCATTATCTTTAGCTATTATTAAATTAAAACTAAAAGATCACTAGTTTTTTCTAACGTAGACTTTATAGGCACTCATAATATTGTTCATATATTTTCTAAAACTATTTAAGTATTTGCATATATGGTAGTTATCATCTTCTTATGCAGAGCTGATGATGGACGGTATAACTCCTTAACGGTTAGGAGTTAGGGGATAATTCAAACAGATGCATGCAAACAAGACCTCCCCGATCACCCTGTCATAAGTATTTTATTTGAATCACTAAAAAGCAAAAAAAAAAATTAAATAAAAGAAGAACCGACTTCAAAATAGCTGAAAAGCCAAACATAACCCGTTCATCTACAGATCACATTTGAATCACGTTTTGAAGTCGGTGCCAAAGTTATATAAAAAAAAGGACGGGTTGCACTCCGGGAGTGCAGGCAGAAGTGAAAACTTAATCATCAACGTTGTGCATTTTTGAATATTTTGGAATGGTTAGGGAATAATTTCGCACTAATTGTTTTATTTATCAGTATATCCACATGTGTGGATACCCTAGCGCCGTCCCATTTGGGCACGACGTCGTTGAGGGCAGGTGGAGCGGCTGCTGCGGCAGAAACAGCCAAACGCCGCAAGTACGCAGCTCTCGGTGATAGCTACGTATTTGCGGCGTTTGCCGCGGAGACCTTAGGACCGTGGGGACCGGAAGCAACTAAGCTTTTCAAAAAGCTTAGTTATTTACTTATCCGATCCTCCGGTGATCGTAGGGCTGGCTCGTTCCTCGCCCAACGCATTGGAGTTGCCATCCAGCGAGGTAACGCGGCCAGCCTTATGGGCACCCTACCTAATGGTAGCGACATAGGGGATATATGTACATAATAGTTTAGGTCCCAATAGTTTAAGTTAGATTGAATTAGATCATAATTTAAGTTTGTTAAGGTTTAGTTATATACTTTTAATTTTATGTTGTTTTTTCTCTAATAAAAACTTTCCCCAAAAAAAAAAAAAAATTATCATGTGTGTGGCAAAATACAATATTCATTTATTGCGCTATCGTAGACAAACATGACAATTTATATTACATAAAAATTTTACGACTACACAACTATTATAATTATTTTACATTAAAAAGTTCATTTCTCAGAAAAAATCATCATTACCAGCATCATCATCGCCAATCTCTAAAACTGATATAAGTAATAGGTTTATGCAGCTGAAGTAAGAAACGAACAATTTTGATTCGAATCTATTTAAATGTCTTATAAAGACCGCATCAATAGTATTTCGTTGTGCTATTTTATTTTATTTTTTTCTTTTGTTTTTCTGAAAAACGAAGATTATTTATTATTATTTTATTTCATTTATTTTCATTTGAAATTATTTGTTTGGTATCGTATTTTTTATGATTTTACACGTAATACACGTTTTTACAACTCGATTAGCAAAGCACTGGATAAGCCAATGTGGTCAGTATCACATTTGATACTCCTAATATCAACAACTAAAAAGTCACGCGCGCATTATTTGAATGTATTATTAAAAAAGAAACGATTTCCCTCAAATATGTCGCTAAAATTTGTCGCGCGTGTATATAGGTTAACGCTATAAAGTATTAACATATTACCAATACTAGCTGTGCCCCGCGGTGTTACCCGCTGTTAAAAAGTAGCCTATGTGTTAATCCAGGGTGTCAGCTACCTCCATACCGAATTTCATGAAAATTGGTCCAGCCGTTTGAGAGTGAAGAAGTAACAAACATACACTCACACTCACAAACTTTCGTCTTTATAATATTAGTGAGATAATTAAAACCTGTTTTTTCACCGCCTACAACTTATCTGCTTTGCTCAAAGGTTGACTGGTATTGATGCCTAATGGCATTAAGTTCGCCTTGTGTACGTTTGAACTATCCGATTTTATTCTATCTCACTGACACTTGATTTCGATTTTAATATGTATTTCTTACTAATGTAAGTTTATGATTACGCTTCACCATCTGTCACTTACAACATTTTGTTTGTGGCCCCCTTTCTTTGAAATCATTTTGAAATAGACACGGTTGCTAGGTTAGCAATTGTTTATACATTATTTAGAAATTAAAATGTCACAATGAACAAAAAGTGGTGTTTTGTATGGTTTTCCATTTATTGTTAAAAAAACCTTTTTATGAATGAACGCCGTCAAAATTTGTAGCCTATGTCCTATTCTGATATCAAAGCTACATTACTGCAGAATTTTACGCAAATTTTGTTGTGTAGTTTTTGCGCAATAGTGGAACGTAAAGTCACCGTCAATTGAAATTGCAAACAATGTAAAATGTAGCGACTTTACATACAAACTAACGTTTACGCAATTCACGTTTATAATATATATAGGATTACATCTATTATGTGTAGGTATATGTGTGTATTTTTATAAATGACTCACTTATTTTCTTCCGCTGTTTCTTCGTCCCGTTTTTCGTTAATAAATGCACTTTCTTCCATTTCAAGTCCAAGTCGCGCCAAGTTGTACTAGCCCCGCAGGCTACGGCTCTGACGTCTGACGCGAGTTTAACATCTTTTACCTATCTAAAAAAGTACCAAGCGCCGCTAAAGAAGTTTTCACTTCAAAAATCTCATTGCGAACCAAAACGTCACAATCAGAGAATAGTACATAGTTTTCGAAGCGAGGGAAGTAGGCAATTGCTGGCTGAGTATTAATAAAAAACCGGTCAAGTGCGAGTCGGACTCGCGCACCGAGGGTTCCGTACAAACACTTTCCATCCCTAGGTGGTTAAGATAAGTTTGCACCTGGTATGTATAGCGCCCCATATAAATTAGGTGCAAAGTTAGGTATTAAAAAAACTACTTACTACATCTCGTTCAAAATAATTTTCGTTGGTAGTTTTTATAGTAATGTACATCATATGTTTTTTTTAGATTTTTCATTTTCTTATTTTAGAAGTTAGAGGGGAGGGGACCAACTTTTTTCCACTTTGGAAGCGTCTGTCACGCAAACTATTCGGTTTAGAAAAAAAATATTTTCGAAACCTCGATATCATTTTTGAAGACCTATATAGCCCATGGGTATCTATATACCCCACACGTATGTGTTTGATGAAAAAAAAATTTTGAGTTTCCGTTCTAAGTATGGGGAGCCCCCAATATTTATTATTATTTTTTTTATTTTTGCATCAAAATCTTAATGCAGTTCACAGAATACATCTACCTACCAAGTTTCAACAGTATAGCTCTTATAGTTTTGGAAATAAATGGCTGTGACATACGGACGGACAGACGGACAGACAGACAGACAGACAGACAGACAGACATGACGAATCTATAAGGGTTCCGTTTTTTGCCATTTGGCTACGGAACCCTAATAAAACGACCAACCTTGGGAGTACGTTTGATTGAATTAACGTTAACACATAACTGTCAAGGCGATATTTTCAAATTTAACATCATCGAAAGATATTTTTTTTTCTTCAAAAGTTACATCGATATCGGGTACATCGATATCGGGTTGTAGTTTTTTTTCCCTTTACGCTATACACGGATATTCCACCGTGTAATTCCTTCTGTGAGGCGAAATTTAATTCATATGCTTTTTGACTACTTAAACAATTTTTGTTACATATTTATGCACTATTGTTATTGTGTATTATTTTATATTTAGGTATTCTTCCAAATAAGGTTCTAAAAATTCAATTTTAATGAATGTTCATAGTTTTTACAGTTATTATTTGCTGCAAATTCGTTACATAGAAGTGCGCTGTTACTTAAGAGGCCTTATTCCTTTTAAAATGCTGATTGTTTAGACATTTTTCTCTATGATCAAGCATGTTTCTTAACATATTATTTATGTACTACCTAGAACAGGGCAATTGGGATTTATTGGTAGGTATATATTTGAAACCTTCAGTTTGAACGTTTCATTGATAATTATTGTTTGAAAAACTACTCGATAATGACAAAATTCACATGGAAAAATAGTTTTTTTAACTTATTTTCGACTGCACGCAATGAAACGATGAAATAGCTATGTTATTACCTAGAACTCGAGGAAAAGTATTATTCATTTCAAAAAGTTGGTTGAAATTATCAATATATTCGTCATAATATAAAAAAAAAAAACAATTTTAAAAGGAATAAGGCCTCTTAAGTGTATGTTTTATTTGCAAAAACTATTTTTGAGTTCCTGTATTTGCCTCTATGGTTTTTTTTAGTTTCTACGTGCAGTATATTAGCTGTTGATTCTTTTAAATAAATAAATAATTTAAAAAAATATTTTGGCTGACAATTTATCAAAATCTACATATATAATGTTCGTATTTTTTCAGAACCAAATTGCGGCCCGCCTATAACGCCTGGTAAAGATAAAGACGGTGAAAAAGTGTGTAGGGTTCATCGGACCGGGTACTAGTATATCTAGATAATAAGATTCTGCACAGGTCTTTATATTGTTAAAATAAGAGAAACCAGCGAACCGAACGAGATCATAGACAGAATAGTGAAGTTGCTTAACAGAAGCAGACGAGATGTGTTCACAGGGAGAGTTCTCTCCGGTTTATTAAAAGATACCGAACCAAACAACTTATTCCAGTTATCCCAGTACCATTAATCGGTAACAGGCTAACAGCTAAGGAAAAAACCTGGCGAAGGGTTCCGTACCAACAAAAAAAACAGGGGAAAAGTTATTTCTTAATTGTATCGGGTTCCTGCTTAAATATTTAATTTATCCTGTTTTAGTATTTGTATAACCCCACTTTTTGGATTCTTAAATATTTAATTTATCCAGTTTTAGTATTTGTTTAACCCCACTTTTTGGATTCAAACTTTCACCTTCCGTTAATCCTATTTTGGGTATGAGTTTCCAAAAATGTGTTTTTCCAGAAACGCAGTAAAGGCTGACCAGAAATATATATATATAGGGTACCTGCTGTTAAATGACTACGACGAGATTTAATGTTGAAGATTTTCCAAAAGGTGCTTGCGCACCAAGCGCTTGGAAGAGAGCTTGTTCTCAGCTTGACGTATACCGAGGAGAAGGGCATTCCAGAGATGAATTGCCTGTACTGTGAACGAATTGCCCATGGCACCAGAGCGATGGGGAGGAACTGAGAGTAGTAGTTTACGGGAGGTACGGAGCTCGCCGCCTGGCCGAGTGCCTGGGGGAGTTCTCTCCGGTTTATTAAAAGATGTATGTCATTAATCGGTAACAGGCTAACAGCTAAGGAAAAAAATGGGAAAGTGACTTAAATATTTATTTTATTTTATTTTTAGTATTTGTTGTTATAGCGGCAATAGATATACATCATCTGTGAAAATATCAACTGTCTAGCTATCACCGTTCTTGAGATACAGCCTGGTGACAGACGGACGGACGGACGGACAGCGAAGTCTCAGAAATAGTGTCCCGTTTTTACCCTTTGGGTACGGAACCCTAAAAACTGGTGAAGGGTTCCGTACCAACAAAAAAACCGTTTTTTTTTTAATTGTATGGGGAAACTACTAATATTTAATTTATATACAATATACATTGATAACAAATGAAGCATGTACAAAGGCAAACTTATCCCTCTTAGGGATCTCTTCCAGTTATCCTGATATTTATATATTTATTATTGCCATGTAAAAAGTTTCGAGAAAATCTCAGTCTCTACTTTCATTAGCCAGACTATAGTAATATTTTGCTGAATGATTTGACGAAATGAAAATTTGCGTATTAAAATTATGCCAAAGATTGCATTGGCAAAGAAACAGTTGCTAATATTGCTTTGGATAATGAAATTTGACGAAAATAACTATGGCAAAACGCTATCCATCTCAGTTTCTTTCCCGAAGTTAATAGATTTTTTTTTATCTTTTTTTCACAGTTGGTTCTACGATTCAGGACAAAATAGATGCTCTTTAAAAGATTATGGCGGCTGTGATTGTCAAGGATTCGACACACCAGAAGAGTGCAAAGCTACTTGTGTCAAACGAAAAGACTAAGGCGTTTTACAATTCCAAATACATCTAAAGATAAACCCGTGCATGGTGTGAAAAGCTTGATAAGTCTAAAATGGCAATTTGAAAGTTTGCAATTTTCTCCAAAAACGTTTTTTTATCTTAAAATCGTCTTTATAGCTTTAAGATATGAGATTTATCAACATAATATTTACCAACTACTTTTCAACTTGTTCCCCGCGCAGTGCTCGAATTGGTAAAAATGTTATTTAATAACTATAAAATACTAAAAAAAAACTGATATTCAAGAATTAAGAATATCAGTTTTTTTTCTATAATTGAAATGTTTAAATTTATTTGCATTCTTGCTGTTCTTTGACTTTACTTATTGATTCTTTTCAATCATTTTATTATTCAGTAATACAAGCGCACTTCTAGTACAGAAAATCTAGATGATTTTATTTTATTTTTACCGGACAACTGGGACAACATCTTTATTTTGTACTTTAAGCGCTTTTTTGAAAGCATCTACCCAGACCACTTTAGAACTTGCAAGATCGATAAGAATTTAGAAACTACAGCTTTTTAATATGGCTTATTATTTTCGCGGCGACAGAAAAATTAAAGAGCAGCAAACTATTTGCAACTAAAATAATAACTTGTCAGCGATTAAATATTTTGGCAATCATTTATATTAAATGAGCTTTAAACTAAGGATATTTTAAAATTCAAATAATGGCAGCTACTTTAAAGTAGCAGAAATAATAAACAAGATTACTGAAATCATAGGCGAGGTACTATAAATAATGACTTGGCGACTAATATTAGCAGAAGGATAACAAGCTTTATATTAGTGGCAACTACAGGTCTCCATCTAAAAAAGCATTTTGGGCTTTGATTTGCTGGCAGCTTAAATATTAAAATGGGTACTATATAAAAGTAATGGGGAGTTATTTTTTTAGTTTTCGAAACCATAATTTAATGAAAACGGCGATAAGCGTTTTTTAGGTAAAAATGTTTTGCCCATACAAAACACGCTTATTTTAGTCCGAATCTAGCTAAAACACGCTACGCTAAAATAAGCATTGCATTATCATAAGACTTGCCTCAGAACCGAAGCTGTCAACCCCGATTCCACGTGGTCTTGTCTGCCCTACCCCTAGAGTGTATATGAAAAGCCGGAGGCGCGGAGGCAGAGCAGCCCTCGCCCGCCGTGACAAAGCTCGGGAGCCGTGCGGAGCGGAGTGGCTGAGGCTGCGGAACGGAGTACGGGCGACCGTGCTTTGCCACGCAAGGGCGGAAGGGCTGCACTTCCCGCAGCGCCGGAGCTAAGGCAGAGTCTGACACAATATCCAAAAAAATATTGTCGGTTTTAGGAGTCCATATCTCGGTAATTATTAAGTTTAGAAAAAAGTTGTCCATACAAAACACGTTTATTTTAACGTATTCTATACGATAGAATCATAAAAAATTGGTGTCAATATGACATCACACCTGACGAAAAATTGACCAAAATCAGAGCCACTAAATAAAACTATAGACCAAAATTATTATTTATACATGCAATTTTCAACTTTGATTAAAGCTCTTAAATTGTCGCACAAGGTATTTTTTTTATGACCTTGATTTATTTTATATGTAATCTCCATTGAACAATTAGAGTAGGCCATTTTCAATTTTTTATCCGCTGTCATGTTTCCGCTTAATTAGTTAATTCAGTCGCCAAAACAATAACTCGATGCTAGTTTATATTGAAACAAAGCCGAAAATTGATTACTTAGCTGCTACTTTTTACTTTAATAGTCTCCGCAATTAGTCGCCAACTTATTATTTTTGCTATCCCCTTTAATTTTTTATAAATCCCTAAATGTGATTAATTTGTCGCCGCGTTAAATACATGCCTTTTAATATTTCCTCACACTGGGTTTTCCAATCACAGTTTTTAAATAGTAAAAGTATTTTAATATGTATAGATTGTAAGGTATTAAGTATTGTAAGGTATATCTATGGGCCTTTGATGCCTGAAATAAATGAATTATTATTATCCCCTTTCTTCGTCTTTATACTTAGGCTAGGTTTTTCTACAATAAATTTATATAAAAAGTAAAATACAATAAATTAATTACAAAACAACCTAACCCAGGGTGCTGCCGGCAGCGTGCAGTGGGGCAGGGCCCAGGCGACTGGTGGTTAGGGCTGCAGAAAGAGGAACCTCCTGATAATGCGCGCCGTGTCGCCCGTGTCCAGCAATACCGCCTTCTGTATCTGGCCCTTGATCCAGCCATCTAGCGAGAGTCTCTTAAGATAATAATTACTATCTCCTTATCTTATTTTAAAGCATAGATTAGATTTTTTACAATAAAGTTATATCAAAAGTAAAATACAATAAAGAAATTACAAAATATAAATACATTATAAAAAATCTAACCTAGAGCCGGGTACTCACTAGCGAGCCGTAACCGTAACATGCGTGATACAGCAACGAGTTTCTAGTGTGTACGCGTGTTAAGCCGGGTACTCTTTAGCGAAGCGTAACCGTAACATGCGTGATACAGTAACGAGGTTCTAATGTGTACGCGTGTTACAGTATAGGCTCACGACGCCGCCGGTTCGCTGTCTCTGAGCGTACTCATTCTGAGCGAGTGAGAGCTGTAACTGTAACCAAACGAGGTTCTAGTGTGTACGAGGAGGCCACCGTGGGACAAGCCGGATCCTAACAACCTCTCCTCTTGACGTCCACGAGCGCACTGCGAGCGCGAGCGCCCTTTGATTCGCGACAATCATCGGCTCGCTGCGAGTCACTCGTGTAGCGTTCGTTGCAGGCTCGCGAACCACGTACACACTATGTTTTTGGTAACAGTAACGGTTACAGTAACGTGCAACGATACAGGTTCAGAAATGAGTACGTTGTAAACGTCGGGTCGCTGCAAGCCGCACGCGTACCGCTCGCAGCAGGTTTGCGAACCACGTGCACACTGTGTTTTTGGTAACAGTAACGGTTACAGTTACGTGCAACGTTACAGGTTCAGAGATGAGTACGTTGTAAAGGTCGGCTCGCTGCGAACCGCACGCGTACCGCTCGCAGAGTCGCAGCAGGTTTGCGAACCACGTACACACTATGTTTTTTTGGTTACAGTACCTGCAATGGTTACAGTTACAGCTCGCTAATGAGTACCCGGCATGATGCCTTCGAAAGCGGGGCAGGGTCCAGGCTACCGGTGTGGTGGTTAGGGCTGCAGAGAGGAACCTCCTGACAATGCGCGCCGTGTCCAGGAGTACCGCCTTCTGTATCTGGCCCTTGATCCAGCCATCTATCGAGTCTCTTGAGATAATAATAATTATTTTTATTAGTTACGTAATCCGGTGAAAATGTATGTCAAAGTTGTCATATAGGGGGTCACTTTGATAGGTACTGAATAAATTAACCAACTTGGTTCTATATTGTATCTGACAACTTTTTGGGCTAGAAGGTTGCGAGACTTGCAAATTTTTACATGTTATGTTCTTGATGGGATTATAATTGACAGATTATGGAACGCGAGTAGAAAAAAAATAAGTACCTAAGGTCTTTGTAAATGAAATCGTAGGTTTAAGTTAAAAACCGATATTAAAGTTATCTGGGGAACTTTAGGAACACAGTTAATTAATAATGTAAAACCGGCGTTCGTTAGAGTTCCGCAAGTTTTCGAGTTGAAATAATTTATTCATAAAAGACGCTAAAAACTTCGGTTCCGTTGTAAAGCGCTGGTTTGGCTAGCGAAATTAATGCTTTCTAACTAAGAAAACATGGTGTTTTACGCTTATAATTGTCGTATATTTTAGAGTAGATCAATCCACTGACGTTATAGATACGACACAAAGATCAAACACGAAATTAAGTTTACCTCCTTCCAGATTTGAACTGATATCTCTTACCATACCGGGCGAGTACTCTATCAATTGAACCAAAGGCGGATGCTGAGAAGTTGATGATTTTTCTCATTTTGTTGTTACTACTGATTTGTATGCTTGAGTTGAAATTAATGTTTGCTTAAAGTAGATTGGGAAGATCAAGTCAGTGGTGAAAAGAAAACCATTAAATGACGTTTTAAGGGTAGTTATAATGCAACTGCATGCTAAGCTGGTGGTCCTCCATTTGAATCCCGACAAGGGCACATATTTCTGTGACTTCTTTACGGCCGAAATAGCAGTATACCGCCACCATTACCTAATGATTCCGTCACGATTAGGTATTCATTTGGTCATTTATTTGGTGAGGCTGACTACTATCAAGCTGTCGACGTTCTTGCAGTTGGAATTCTGCCTGAAAGGTTTCCTGTTCTGTCTCCTGTCGCACGTCTCCGAAATAAAGTATTAATGCTTATTTTATTTATATTGTTTTATTTGATATGTATGCTAGTTTTAAGATCTATGGGTTACAGTTGCCTGAAAATAAATGATATTGATTTATTAGTAGCGTTTTCAGCGCTGTTTAGGAATGTCGAACTTTAATGGTGATTTCTGACTTTAAGAGCACCCTAAACCTTCAAATAAGAAGAAATCCTATATAGGCATTCGATCCCAATGAAATCGATTCCAAAATTAGCCATCATCCCTATTGCTTAATTTGTAATGCTGAGGAGAGTTCGCCTGGTCTGGTTGTCGTCTCAGTACATAACCTAATCTTCAGCTTACGAAGCTAAGCTAAATTCCACACGGTTCCTCTCTCTAGACCGCGACAGCGTGTCCTAACGGCGGCCACGGCAAACAACGTCCGATGTCTGACGACGCAGCTCCAAGGTCACACGTCACGTCAATGAGCAGTTTCTGACTGACTCTTGTTGATCCTGATTGCACATCAGTGCACCCGGTTGGAAATACTTTGGTACAGAAACAGAAACTTCATACGAAGCTAAGGCCTGATTTACTTTATTCTGAAACACCTGAATCATCTCATAGCATAAACCGACTCATTTTATGAAACATTTATAATGTCTTATTTTTTAAATGTGGGTACACCCTACAATTTTGAAAAAAACGAAGATTTGAGTACTATGCTGTCCTTGATGACGTTCGACGTCTAAAAAGGCAGATCCAATATTCATTGGATAACTTAGATAGTTTCTATTATACTATTTGAAAAAATATGCTTATTATAATTATATGTCAGATCAACTTCCAAATTCGAACTAGGTATCTTTAACGAACCCTAGCAATAGGAACTTATGCATGGATTATGAGCAAATACAGATTTTAGACCATACCTGACACCTCGAACACGCGTAACACGTCGCTGTTGAAAAATGTGACCTAGTTTAGTTACTTATGTTTTTATTATTTTGTATTTGATATGTATGTTAGTTTTAAGGTATGTAGTATCTATGGGCCTCAGTTGCCTGAAATTAATATTTTCATTTATAAATCCGTGTGAAAATGGACACACACCATCTGTTGTCTTAAGCAAATCGCCAGACGACACCACGATCTGTTTGCGGTCCCGTCATTGGTCTCGATTCGATTTGTTACTCCATTGTGGCTAAATATATAGAAACATTTCGTTAGATTTGGTTATTAGAAATATTCTGTGGCACTAGTGAAAAGGTATAAGTCGGATTTAACGTAGGAGTAAAGAAGCTCAAGCCTTACGATAGACTAAGACTGACGAATTTTTCCTTATGCTTTGTGTGCCTTTGCATTGTTTTATTTGAAAGGTTTTAACACCTTAGCGACCTCTGTGAATACGTTAATATTCACATCTTATCGCACCACTTTACAACGGTGAACAAGCAAGCGAGAGGGCGCTGTTAGTCGTCAGGTCTACCTGGAGCTAGGGTAGCGAAGTGGTTAACGCGCTGGGCCGGTAATCTAGAGGTACCGGGTTCGATTCCCGGTTGGCGTAGCTTCTTCAATTTTTCTTTAAGCTTTGATCTTTGTATTCATGGTTTATATCGCTATCTTTCTTAAAAGCCACAAATGGACGCTAAAAAATAACAATCACTGAAGGAACGCTGTTCATGAACAAAACTTAACGCATTAATCTGGAGTCTGCCAGTATATCATGTGAACCCGTGTCCACAAACAAACAGGCACAGAAAGTTCACATCACAACATTTAAAATAAGAAACAACTGACATTGAGAGACATTTTTAATGTAATTATATCCTGCCATTTTCGATAATAATGGCCGTTAAGCTCGTTTGAAAACTTCTGAGTATGAAGTTTTTTTTGTTTCATTATCATAATGTATTTAGGTAATTTACAAGTTAGGCTACTTATCCATTCAATTATGTTGATTGTTTTAGACATTTCTCTCTATAATCAAGCATGTTTCTGAACATATTATCAATGTTACTACCTAGAACATGGCTATTGAGATTTATCGGTATATAATTTGAAACCTACAGTTTGAATTTTTCATTTATAATTTTTGTTTCAAAAATACATAAATAGGCGTGAATTTACACAATTCACACAGAAAACTATTTTTTTAAATAATTTTCTACTGCACGCAATAAAATTTTAAAAATGTTTTATCCACTTTAAAAAGTTAGTTAACCCTTAACCACCTACCTCCCGTCTCACAGACTCTTTCAAACCTAAAATTGTTTACATACCTATGTGCGAGCATCCTACAAACGTTTGTGTCCTTGTACCTTCTCCCCTCCTGCCTCAGTGCCGCGTCGTCGATCGACAGGGTCGGTCGTGTACGCATTTAATTTTGGTGAGGATATTACTGTTTCTGACCGTCTCTGAGACGGGTGGTAGGTGGATACGTATTTTTTCTTAAGGGTCTCGGAGACGGGTGGTAGGTGGTTACGTGACTAATGCATACTTTTTTTCTTTACTTAGCCGACCGCTTAGTCAGTTTAGTAGTGATTGGAAGTACGGAAAACCTGTTCTACTTGTGACCCGCAGAAAAAACGGGAACCAGTACCTATGTTTCTAATGCAAAAAAACGATTTGCTTATAATGTGCAAACAAACTTATATTCACTGCCGCGAAAAAATCGAATAAATTAGTGGTCTGCAATTTCATGAAAATATTACCTTTATTTTAACAAAATTTATTGATTTAGCATTGTTAATTATCGAATAATTAGAAATAATTACTTAGATCTGTTTATAAAGTCAACATTTTTGTTGATCTCACCTTCCAAAGGATATATAGTTCCTAAAGTAGAAATAATGACTGTTGCCATATTTTTACTGCAAAAAAATGATTTGTTAATGTTTCCAGAATGATTAATAGCTTAATAAATATTTTAATATGTCTATATTGCCATTATTATTTTAAATTTCCCATCTGATCTATAAAATTTAACATATAAGGCCGACATTACGTATCCGTCCTGGGGACGGGAGGTAGGTGTTTGTGTGACTAAAGAAGCAGGTAGGCAGTTAAGGGTCAAAATTATCAATATAAGTATTTGTCATTATATAAAAATAATAAAATTTAAAAGGAATAAGGCCTCATCGCAAGCAGTCTCCTGTAATATCATGTCATTATTAAATATTCCTATTTTATTTTAAACTTTATTGCACAAAACAAAAGTCAGTAAAAATGGCGAACTTAATGCCTAATGGCATTCTCTACCAGTTAACCATTATTTTTGTTACGTTACTGACAAACATTCGCGGTGACGGTTATTCCTTTCGTCGAATCTACTATATAATAGGTACTAGAGATATCATGTTATGTTTTTAAGTAGCATATCCTTTTTTTGTCTTACTCTACTTGATTCTACCGCCATGTAACACTTTATACTCTCGCGGTTTGAACACATAATTAAAACTTATTGAACCGCGTCTATCGCGATATTTTGATTTACCTTCATTACCTGACGTTTTAACACGGTTTCACATGCCGCGGTATCAGGTGTACTGTACGTCAACAATGAAGGTAAATCAAAATATCGCGATAGACCCAATAGGCAATAGGATAGGGTTCAATAAGCTTTAACTACCGCCATGCCCTAAGGCGAGTCTTAGTGTATCGAACGTTTTGCGAGCCAGTGTGAAGTGAATTTTCTGTCCAGATTTAATTTATGCCTGCGTGCGTGAGGAAATATGAAGTCTAAGTTATATTATGAGGAAATTTGAAAATAAGTTTTTGTGTTTTTTTTTTCACGGTTATTTGTTTCAACCTTTCTTTCGGAACTACTTGTGATCTTAAAACTAATCGAAGTGAAATATCACTACTATAGTCGTCAATGCTCAGATTAACATTGAATGCTTTCTTTTGAAATTAATAGATTCGGGGATTAGGAAGATAATTCTATGTTCTCTCTTTTAGTTTATGTATTTTCATTTGTAGAATTTTTCACATTAATGTTAACTTATACATGTTGCTTAGTTTATGTAGGGGAGCTGGGGGCTAGTTGTAGCAGGGGTAAGAAGTAACACCCAATTTTTACCTACTTAACGGACATTTTATTACACAATTTTCGACTTTATACAATCCTTATAAGGTGATCTATTACCCGGGAACCGCCAGTGACCCGTCGGACGGCGCAGAGGGAGGACGTGTGTATGCGCTCCGATTCCGCCAGGTAGGTATTGGAAAAAATCTCACTCGTAAATTTTTGTTTTTTGGCCATGTTTTCAATGATAATTATGTGTCTTTATAAAAAAAATATTAGATAATTTACTAGGGTTTAATTATATAGGTCGTGTTTTTGGTGAATATGTGTATTTTTTTCGTAATCATAGTTTTTCTTAAAAAGGACACCATAGGGCAACTTGTAACAAAATTGTGGGGCTAAATGTAACATGTTACAACTTACCCCGATTAATGTTTGTATATAATGCGATTGTTGCTTTTATTCTTTTCATAAATATTTATATAAACATGGTTTTATTCCAGAATGAGAACCTATAAAAGGAAAACTAACCGGGCTACTCAAAGCAAGGAAGTTAACGAGTTGGCTGCTATTGATGTTTTAGAAAATAAGGCCAGCATCAGAAAAGCAGCTCAAATATTCGATCTGTGCCATGCCTCACTATACAGATATGTGACTAAAAAGAAAAAACCTGTCACCGTCAGTTGGCTACGTTAAACCTAGGCAGGTGATCATGCATTCGTGATTCATGCAAGCGAAGTAGAAAAAAATATCTGCATATTTATTGACATGTGCGGACATATATTTTGAACTGCTGCCATTGGAGGTCAGAAAGTTGGCATATCAATGTGCTGTTACAATTGCTGCAAAATATATACCACCCTCTTGGCACACAAATAACATGGCAGGACCAGATTGGTTCCAAAACTTCATGAAGAGGAATCCACAGTTGCCGCTTAGAACACCAGAAGCGACATCATTAAGCCGGGCTACTTCTTTTAACAAAACCAACGTAGAAGATTTTTTAAAAAAATTATAAGGACGTGCTTTAAAAATACCAGTTCTCGCCATCACGTACTTATAATGTGGACGAAACTGGTGTTAGTACCGTACAAAAACCAAAAAAAAACATAGCAGCGCGTGAGCAAAAGCAAATTGGAGCTATCTTCAGAAATAGGTACCCTTGTGACTCTAGCTTGCGCAGTTAATGCATCTGGAAATTCTGTGCAATTTAAGTATTGTTACCTATTTTAAGTGTAATAATTCTGTGAAACGGCAATAAATACTAGCAAATAAAAAAAAAATATTGTTACTACGTACCCCATTACTGTTACAAAAAGCCCCAAATACGGGGTAAGTTGTAACACTCGACATTTTTTGTAAAAATGACCCTTGATTAAATGTTATTATAGATTTTTCAAATATTAATTACTGAGAAACCAGATAGATAAATAATCTCTTAAGATTTTCTTTTACACTCAAAATTCGTTGTATAGTTTCGGTTTTATACGCTTTTTTCCAAAAATAGTAACAACAAGCCCCCTGCTCCCCTATCATTTACATTTGTATTTATCTTGTATTGCTTAGAAGGAACTTCGTTACACAAAAAGCGCTTAATACTTAAAGTTTCATAGTAATAACTTTTAGTGTCCGTACCTACCTGATATATTTTCATTTTGTTTGTATAATAAAGTGTTAACATATTAACTCTCGCCCTCAACATGGATTAATTCAATATTTTAAATGGTTAATAATGATTTTTCAAGGTCTATATTTATTTTTGTATATTTGTGAAAGGTTTCTAGATTTTATTAATTGTCAATATAAATTTCATGAACAGACAAAATCTCCAATCTCCTTACGTGTGATAAGTCTACACGTCGTCATTGGCAAATACCTCTTGCTAACATCAGCAAGAAGTGAAAGCCAAGAAGGAAAAAAAAATACGCCGTCCGCCATTTATGGCTTTTACTTATCGGTGGCGTGACATAGAATACTGAGTAAATAAACAAAAGGACTACTCTAATATTCGAAATTCGACCATCGTATCGAGATGATCTCAAATCTGAAGAGCTGCAAGAGATGCTACAATCCTTACAAAGTAACAGTAATCAAATTGGGCTTGAAATTAATCTTAGTAAAACAAAAATACTTTGTAACGGACGAAGAGAAAAAATATATATCAACGCAGAAGAAATAGAGTATGTAGAAAATTATATATATCTTGGCAAAGAGATTTCTTTCGAGAAAAACAGGGGAGCTATCGAACTTAACAGAAGAATCGCAAAGACATGGAGCAAATTTTGGAGCTTGAAGGAAGTGCTAAAAAGCCAGCTACCAATCACACTAAAAAAGAAAGTGCTGGATACATGCTTACTACCTTGCTTGACTTACGGGTGCCAAACTTGGACGTACACAAAGGAGATCAAACAAAAAATTCGAACTTGTCAAAGGGCTCAAGAAAGAAGCATACTAAAAATAAAACGACTAGATAGAGTTAGAAATACCACTATAAGAGAGAGAACTAAAGTTATTGATGCATTAGAACACTGTCTGAAAATGAAATGGCAGTGGGCAGGGCATATAGCAAGGATGAGCGATCAAAAATGGACTAAGCGTGTTACCTTCTGGAAAGGGCCGGTCGGAAAGAGAAAGCGAGGCCGGCCACAAACGAGATGGGCTGACGAGATTTCCCGCACGGCTATAAATAAATGGCAAGACGCGGCGACTGACAGGACGAAGTGGCGAAAACTGGGGGAGGCCTTTACTCGGAAAGAGGTCCACCCATAAATATAAATAAATAATAATATTAATAACAAAAAAAAACACAAAAAAAAAAATGTATATATAGTAGTTATTGCTATTACTTTTTTCTTTTTTTATCTTTTTATATCGTAACATAGTTTGGTGTGGAATTAAAAGGCTTTTTTATTTTTATTTTTTTATTTTTTTTATTTTATTTTTTATCGAGATGACACATGCTGAAAAAATGGGACAAGAGCAAAAGAATGATAAAAATCAGTCAAGATCAAACCCAACTAGGCAAGAATTATTGGCCAAGAAACTTCGCTCGTTTGGCTATTAAAAGCTGATAAAAACCTACCGCGGCTTTCCCATGTAACACACGATCGTGTGTGATGTTATCGAGCGATGCAAATCTGCATTAGCATACGGCGGTGGTCACGCAAGCGACAGCGATATCGCGGGTTCGTTCCCCTTCCTACCACCCTATTCGTCATGGCTATCTGAACTTTGTTGCAGCCTAGTGGCCTGCGGTTTTATGCAGCTATTACATCTTTTTACGTGTATCTATATGATTATATAAATTTGATTTGTATCAAAAATCATTTTTCTATGGAGAGGCTCTTAATGAGGAAAATCTTAATATCGTGATGCAGGATCGTCATTAGTTTTGTTTGGGCGCGCGGCGCTGTGCTAACCTGGCGCCATCTGTTCTTTGCTTCTGTGGACCACTTATGCACAAAAGAAGTATCCACTTAGGGCATCATTTTGCGCACCCAGAAGAGACAACTCACTGCCCAAAGATTCTGCGAATTCCAGTCTCAGCAGTGAAGTTTAAGAAAGAACTGCCACCGTGGATCAACTATGGCCGATGCGGCATATAACAGGCCCAAAGGAAATAATATGGAAGACCATTGGGAACAACGAATATCCAGCACTCGACGTTTCAGCTAATATGACGATAATAATAATACCCAACTATGTACAATTATATTTTAGTATGCCGTCCTGTTTGTTTTTTATTTATTTGACGAAATATATATAACACAACAAATTAACAATCACCCAATAAAAATAAGTCTATGAAATCTAAATCTAAACTAAGTCTAAAAATGGCCCAAAGACGCTGGCAGCATTAAATAATAAATAAATAAATAAATAAATATTAAGGGACAATCATACACAAATCGACCTAGTCCCAAACTAAGCAAAGCTTGTATTATGGGTACTAGACGACGATATACATAATATATAAATACATATATAGATAACATCCATGACCCAAGAACAAACATTTTGCACAAATATTTGCCCCGGCCGGGATTCGAACCCGGGACCGCCGACTCAGAAGGCAGGTGTCTACCAACCGAGCCAAACGCGTCGTCAAAACCTCACTATATTGCTATGCTAAGACGCTGAGCGTCGACAACCCGTTTAGCGAGCTTTTTAAAAATAGGCTTTTTAAATCTAATTCTAACGCTCCGATTTTACGGGCCCAGGGTCTCGACACCAAAATGGGGTGAAGTGGTATTGAGAGCCGACCCTGTTGAGGTTTTTGCGGTTCGTCGTCATTAGATCGAGATGCCTAGGTAGATCCCGATAGTTATTTGGTTAATTCATTATTAAATAATGTGTTTATGATTATTTATTTGAGAAATTGTTCATAAGTTTAGTCCTCTTTATGCTTGAAACACGAGGAACAGTTCAGGAGGCGTGCGTCAAATTTTGTCAAGTTATTCAATAAAATAATTCAAGATATTTATCTTGTCTTATTTTATCGGACTAATTTCATCATCAGAACCATCCATTTAGTCGACATTCCCTGTTAAAAGATTTGACCGTATTGGACTCTTAATTTGCAATTTTAAGATTTAAATACTTTGCTATCTTAAACATTATTTCCTTACCTTTAATTAATATCTCCAGACGACTCGAACACCACAAATTCCTTAATCTGAAACAAAGAGATAAAAAAAATTACTAGTTTCTTTCCGCACTTCGTTTTTCTGTATGTCCTTTAGATATTTACATAAGTTACGAATTAACACGATGTAACAACGAAAAACCCTAAAATGTTTTATAGTTTTTTTTTTTAATGGCAAAAAAATGGGGCGCTATACATACCAGGTGCAAACTTAACTTAACCACTTAGGGATGGAAAGTGTTTGTACGGAACCCTCGGTGCGCGAGTCCGACTCGCACTTGGCCGGTTTTTTATAGAATACCTACTGATGACCGTAACACTGATGAAACGATTTTCTTACAATCTTCTTAAAAAGAATTTTTATCCATCTCTCCTTATGTTAGTAGAGTTGCTAAGCCGCGAAATTGTGCGCATCGGGTTACAAGCATGAAGTTTCTACCACACATAGAGCGTTCCACGGTGATTATTTTCAGATGTGGAGGGAAGTCAGATTCGTCCCTTGTGCGGCGGGAAAGCGGGGTGAATAGGACAAAGGAGTCCTCTTTTTCTTTTTATATTACTGATCAGATAACGCTACTAGGACTTGTGTGGTGTCGTTTTCGTGTAAAACAGATATCAGCAATTCATTTTCCATGTTATTTATTCATAGTACCATATAAAAATATGGTTGTATTTCCGAAATTGTAAAAATCACAACAAGTTTTTTTTATTCAGGGAGATAAATTTGTTATATTTCCTGAATATTTACAACTAATAAAGATATTGCAAAATAGCAAATTTAATCTAGTTTCTAAAAATATATACATATTGGGCACTTGATACAAAAAGTAACTTAAATAAATTGTTGATGTTGAGATTAGCCCGTGTGCTCGTGATACATTAGCAAAAAAATATTTTGTTTTAATTACATTAGTTTGTTTTTCTAGGACGTATATAGTAAATATTATATGTAAAAGCATGTTAATAATCATTATTTAATGTATTTAATGAAGCGACATAGGATGCGTTCGGAGATTTACGTTGGTAACGCCGAAGTAAAGATATATTTTAAGCTACTGTTTGTATGAGAAGTGCCCAACATGCATATATTTTTAGAAATCAGATTAAATGAGCTTTTTGAAATAATAATAATAAGTTGAAAATGTTTACGAAATTGAACTAATTTACCTCACTGAATAAAAAAACTTATTGTGATTTTTACCTTTTCAGCCATTACACCCATATTTTTATATAGAACTATATAAAACTAACATGCAAAATTAATTTCTGATATTTGTTTTACACGGAAACGATACCAAACACGTCCTGGTAGACTTAACTGACCAGCAATAAAGAAAGAAAAGAGGGATACTTGGCCGTATTCACTCCGCTCTCCCGCCTCACAGGAGACGAATCTGACTTCCCTCCACATCTGAAAATAATCACCGTGGAACACTCTATCTGTGGTAAAAATTTCATGCTTGTAACCCGATGCGCACAATTATGTTAGAAAACAGCGGACTAACAACTGTACTATATAATCTAACTTTAAACTTATCTTTTAAGTAATCTATCCATTTATAACTAGGTAACTTTATTAATTGCGGGTCAAATTTTAAACAGATAACTGGCATTGTTCTGTTATAGAAAAAGATAACTATAAAAACATTTCGTACATCCTCTTTGTCGCGTACAGCTTCACCTGTCCTGCTCGCACGGAATTGAAAGGGAAGAAACGCATATTTCGCCTGGTGACAACCGAGACTCACTAAAATTTCTCTAAAAATATATAAAAATTCTCTTCAAAACCTCGTATCTGGTTTGTAAATTGATACTTAGATACGAGCTTTGTTTTAAGTAGGTATTTGTTTCTTAGTGGGTTTTGGTTGTCAACAGACGATTTGTCGTGCGACAAAGAGTCGCCTCAAGAGAGTTATACAAGCAAAGTCGCGGTAAGACATGTTAGCCCTGCAGTGTCTAGCATATTTTGCCACGACTTCACTTATCGAGCGTCTCAGTATCCGTCTCAATCGCACAGTACTGACAGAACAGTGACGGGTAATAATTTCTCGCACGACAAAGATCGTGTCACGATTATGCTCTCGCTGGGTTCGAATACAAACCCTAAAATTGCACATTACACAATAAACAAATAAGGTACACAATGTACACATCCCCAACACAAATAAGTCACCAAGCCCAATTCATTTAGAATTCCACCACGCGTCCACTCATTGCCCTATCTCCCCCAATCAGAGCCCTCTGCCGTGACTATAATAAATTATACATTTTAATATTCCAGCCGTGGAATTAATTATTTTATTACTAACTTAATTAAAACCTAACAAATGGCCGTAATTGAAAACACATCGTAGAAACGTTATTTGGGCAATTTTAATTGTTATGTAGTAGGGTATCCGTGATAAAATATTTGATTGAGAGTTGATTGTGATTACTAAAGTAGGAAATAATATAGCGTATATTATTACCAGAACTAGTATTATTACCGGCATTGTTTATAATTTACTTATATATAACTCACGAACTCATAAATACGTCTGACATGGAAAATATCTCAAGTCATGGAAACTTTCATTACCAATTAAAAATATATATATCTACTCTGAATTTTAATGGTAATTTACATATAACGTGATACTATTGATTTTGGCGCGTGGCAAAATGTGCGAGAAGAATGTGACTGGCTTGGTACGATCGCGCGTGGAATTCCACGAAAGCGGAAGACGGAGCAATGCACCACTTTGCACCATAAAATAACTAGCGGTTGGTACCTGTGATACTTAGAGATCCACTCTTGACGATTGAGGTTTTTGTAATTTAATTTCACAACCCCGATAAAAATATTTGTTAAGCAAATAGTACATTACTGCAGGCGCCTGGAAAGAAGGGCTTGCCGGGTGAGAAGGTATAGACGGATAGTGGTACGAAGCCGGCAAGCCCTTTTCACGGCTAAGGCTTGTATAGTGCTTTTCTCAAACATATGCAATGAAGAAAATAGTGCGTGGAGGCCCTCCGCGCGGAAGAAGTGAAATTTCGTAATGTGGAAATGAAAATAGGAAGGGGTAGAAATTGTAATTTCAAAAGAGAAAACCTAACAATCAATTGATATTTACAAGAGACGTACCTGGACATAACCTTAAATCCGTCGCATTGTCCGTGGTATTGTTGCGTTGAACGTTTAACTCAACAGTGCTTTCCTACCCCCTCCACAGTAGCGTTAAACGTTAAACGTTTAACGCAACCTTGTTAGAAGTCGCATTAGAAGTTTCACTTCAATAAAAAATACGACGCTCAAAAAAATATAATTTAGCTGATTCGCCTGTTCATGAACACAGACACCATATTTTAAAAAAATACTTCCCGGCCTAGGTCATCAATTTTGCATGAATTTTTCTACAGTCCCCTCCAGTTGTTCCGCCCGAAACGTGATACTTCCAAGCCTGTTATAACGCAAGTTATGACGACATTTAATTGCATGTTTGAGAAAAAAAATGGTTCATCCATGTCAAACGCATCCCATATATAGTATACAGTATGTCAAAAAACTTGGTGCATTGGCGTCGTTATTAGTTCGCTTAGCGTGCGAGGCGCATATTTCAGTATAAACAGCAGTCTCGAGCAAGTTCGACTCGAGTGCGCTGAAGCCAATCTCTTTCAGCAAACATGTTCCACAGTGCTCTAGCAAATTACAGTACTACAGAGAGATAACTTTTATTCTTTCGTATTTGTATTTCATCTGCTGACAACCGAAACTCACTAAATAACAAATACCTACTTAAAACGAAGTGCGTATCTCAGTACCTATCAATTTATTAAGTAGATACGAAGTTTTAAAGAGCTGTGACAGAAGTTTTACTGAGTTAGGTTGTCACCTGCGATTTGTTGCCTCTGATTTACAAACGTAATTTAAAGTCCTGCTTTAGTTCTTTTCATTTTCATAACGTGACTTTAATAGTTATTTACGAAAAAAACAATCTGTGGTTAGTTCCTTTCAGTTTCTTTCTCAACAGCAGAATCATTTAGGTCAATGCTGAAAGTCTAAGTGCCTTGACTTGTAAAAATGCACATGTGGCCTACTTACAAGATTAAAGATTCAATTTCATTTCATTTTTAATTGAAGCAAAACATATAAATTCTATTAAAATTACAGGTTCTTACGATAAACTTTAAAAGGATAAAGGTATTCTGAAGATTTAATATTATACCTGACTATATTATGTCATAAATGTGATATTAGCTGAAGCATTAATCTTATTAATAATTATTAGCTTAGGCAGACCGGCCGTACGCGACTTAATGATTACACACGGATGTATCCAGTAACGTCAAAGACCACGAAAGGAGAAAGCTTTTAAATTCACTAAATCTATATATCGTAGTCATCTATTGTTTGCGGCTTATAAGGCTACTGTTTTGAAAACACTCACTGTAGCTTGTAGCTCTGTTTGTGTAGTTACCTGTGGTCGCGGCTTTTACCAGATAAAATATTTGAGATTCGGCCCAAAGGGTTTGATGCGGCGTGCTTCTGTGGCTTTGGCCGGGAATCAAACAGTGTTTACTGCTGATAGAGCATTAGGTATCACAAGCTGTATAAGAGTTTACAGAGCTATCCTTCTACCGCTCAAAGAGTTAACTGCTGTATACGCTTTGGATTCGATTAAGTTTAGTTCTGGAACTGACATTAAATAGATTTTTGTTAGAACCAACCAACTTCTTGTGTTGAACTTAATATGCTTAAAACGACATTTAGGTACCGAAGTTTCATTGAGTAGTTAGCAGAACAACATTACGTAATTCTAATTATGAATACTTGAAAATGTCTATCCCAGGCTTTATCTCAGCTTCCTTAGGTCAAATTGTTAGTAATTACTCAAAGGGAAACTATAAGTACCGATACCGAAACCCCTTTTGGCCTAAACCTACACACAATGTAACTTCAAAGTTATGTAATGAAAAATGCGAGTCAATGATGGCTGCATTTATAATGCGATAAAAAAAAAACTAGCGTCTCTGTATCCTATAGGTATACAACTATATACGATGTCAGACTAGACAGGTATAACGTGGTATGTGGTATCTGTAATTGCTCCCGGTGCCGGCCAGCAATGTCACGTGCGGGGTTATCAATAATGTCAATAGGGAGCAATTTACGGGTATATTGCATTTCAAGGATAAGCCAAGACACGACGTTAGGGCTTGACCGGTACAGTCTGCTCAAGACAATGTTGAGCAAAGAATAATACACTACAGAAACTTCTCTTTTTGGTCCTAGTAAAATCCTTCTGAAAACCTATAATAAACCCTGTAAGTTACTAAAAGCTCAAAAATATTCTACACATTTAAAATTTGGCAAAAATCGTCGTTCATTGGCAGTGTCCAGTAGGCGAGCTACAGGGCCATGTATGTTAATTGGTTGTTTGTGTAAAATGTGACGCATAGAGTGTGGAAATGAAATGAAATGAAATGAAATGAAATGAAATGAAATAATTTATTGATAACAGGCGGTTATAGGTCACAAATATCATTACAAATTAAACACCATTACATTTACAATGTAAAAGGTAAATTATAAAAATCTTCAAAATTATAGAAATTATTCTCGTGGAGCCATTTTTTCAATATTCCTTTAAAACTTGGAACGGAAGCTGCATTTCTTATCGAGTCAGGCAGCCGGTTATAGACGGAAGGCCCTGAGAAATAAACGGATCGCTCTGATTTGATAAGTTTGTGCGAAACTGCCACCAGCCTATTCTCGTGCTTGTTGCTACGCAATCTATAATTTGAATTACTCCCCCTGCGCTTGAAAGCATCAAGATGTTCGTGAGTGAACACCGCCACCTGATACAGGTATAAACAAGGCAAGGGAAGGATATTCAATTCTTTGAAATGCTCCCGTGCTGAGGCGTCCGCCGGCAGGCCCACCATCGCTCTAATCGCTCTCTTCTGCATCGCGAACACTCTCCGCCAGTCCGAAGCTCGGCCCCAGAGTTCAGTTCCGTACGTGAGCAAAGAGTGCACCGTTGCAAAATATCACTCGCGTACCGCGGCAGGCCCGGCCGTGCGCGCCAGCCGCCGCAACGCGAAGCACGCGCGCCCGAGCCGGCCGCAAACCTCGTCTATGTGCGTCTCCCACTTCAGCGCGCTGTCGATGTTGAACCCGAGCAGGCGTGAGCAGGTCGCGTGCTGTATAGGGGCATCGCCTGCACACACCTTCAGACTCCTATTAGGGTGCCCGTTCAGTTTAAATGTGATGAAGCACGTTTTCTCTTTATTCAGAGCCAACCCGTTCGACCTGAACCAGTTGTTTAGTTGCCCGACAACATTGTTGAGCGCTTCCTCAAGCTCTCGTTCGGTAGGCGCATTTACTACGGCCGTGACGTCGTCGGCGTACATAAAAATGTTGGCACTTTTTATCGCCTGCGGAAGGTCGTTTAATAGTAAGCTAAACAGGGTGTTAGATAGACAAGACCCTTGCGGGACGCCCATCAAGTTTTGCATCTCCGTAGACGAAACTTGGCCGCTCTCACCGACAACGATTTGCCCCCGGTCGCTCATGAAAGATAGTATTAGGCTCAGGGCCGGGCCGCGAATTCCGCAGTGAGCGAGCTTGTCAGCGACGAGTGCATGGTCCGCCGTGTCAAACGCGCGGGACAGGTCGCAGCATACGGCTGCTACATGTCGGCCCGCCTCGCGCGCGCGCAACACGGCGTGCACCACCTCTCGCACTAGGTCGGTGGTGGACCGGCCCTGACGGTAGGCGTACTGACAGTCGGATAGCACGTTTCGAGGGAACCAATACGACAATAGTCTTTTGTTAAGCCCCACCTCTAGGCACTTGCTGGGTCCTGGCACTAGCGAGATTGGTCGGTAAGACTTTACAGCGGACCTTTGTCCTTTACCTTTATACAGCGGAGATATTTTAACTTTTTTCAAGCAGTCGGGGTATACACCCGATCTCAAGCAGACGTTGAATAAGTTTGAGAGAACGAAGCTGATTGCCGGACCGGCCTGCTTTAAGAGGGTAGCGGACAGGCCGTATATGTCCGTGCTGTTTTTGGAGGCAATCGAAGTTTTTAATATGTGGTCTATTTCGGTCGGCGTGAACGGCAACAATCTAATAGACGTGTCACTGGGCGCGCGCCACTCGGCCATAGCGGCGCGGCAGCGCGCGCGGTGGGGCGCGGGCGCCCCGCACGCGGCGGCCGCCGTCACGAACTCGCGGTTGACGGCGTCCACCAGCTGCTGTTTGGACTCGAACGGTTTCCCGCCGGTGTCCAGCAGCAAGTCTGTAAAATCGACCCGCTCGCGAGGCTTGCGCGCCAGCTCCATGTTTATTGCCCTCCACATCGCCTTGCCTTTATTGGGGTTGCTAAATATAAACGAGTTAAAAAAGTCAGTCCGTTTAGTCCGTAATTTGTGGTTGTATGAAATGTGTAATTTAGTCAAAGTCTGGTTTATATTGGTGTTACTGGGATATTTTTTTGTGTACTGTATGAAATCAAATAAAAGTAGTTTTAGGTTGTTTATTTCGGAATCTATCCATGGGCTACTATTTAACTGCACTTTGGTATTTTTTATCGGGATATGTATATCAAGGAGGTTGGTTAGTATGCAGATAACGGCCTCCGCAAACTTTTTACAATCATCGCTGTATTTATTAACAATGTGTTGCCAGTCGACTGATTCAAGCGCGGAAATATAGGAGATCCTATTTTTTCTGTTAAAAACACGCTTTTTAACCATCAATAATGTCGGACTGGTGGCAGACCGCGGGGCAATCAGTCGCTGCGCCGTGTGGTCGCTCAAGTTAGTACTTACGCATGTCGCGGACACACGGTCGTCTAGGATGTTGGAGTACGCGTGATCCAACAGTGTAGCACATTCACCGTCAACCCTGGTGGCGTTCTTAACATATTGTTTAAACCGCTGAGCGGTTAATATATCGGTAAGTTGTCTTTTGGTGGATGTACTAGCACTGAAATCAATATTTATGTCGCCCATGATAATCGCTGTTAGTTGGTCGTCGTTAATTTTATTTAATAAATTATCGAACAGCTTTAGATACTCGACATCGCTAGTTAAATTGGAATGATACACTCCTACGACAAGAATATCGTCGTCGAGCAAATGCACGGCACATACATCGAACAGCTGTTCGCGGGCCAACTCACAATAATCGGGTCTACTCACCGCTCTAATGTGTTGCCTAACATAAATACAGCTTCCGCCGCGTTCAATTTTAGGTCTACAATAAGATGAGATTAAGTCATAGTTTGTCAGGGTTACTGACTGTATTTCATGGCTCCGGAGAAAATGCTCGGTCATAATTAAAATATCACAATTTAATTCGTCGGTTAATAACACTTCTAATTGCTTCGTTTTACTATACAGTCCCCTAATATTCTGATGGCATACTGTGAGGGAGTCAGTTGTCGACGCCTGTGTGTCCGGCTGTCGGGGTCGGAGCGGGCGCGCCTCGGCGGCCGGTGTCGTCGGCGTCGGCGTCGGCGGCGGAGATACGTCGGCGACGGGTCGGCGCGCGCCCTGCGCGGCCGGCGCCGTTTCGAAACCATTCACTGACTTCCGTACCCGGTGGCCAGTAGTTCGCGGACATAAGCATCTCGCACATACTGTGGGGGGTCGTTATCACGAAGGATGCGTAATGTTGATGCTTTAAACGCAGTTTTTCCACCGTGCATTTAGTGTCCCCACTCTTTTTGGCGATATATACTTTGATCGCTTCAGCAGTCGTTTCATACTCGAAAAAGCACGCGTGAATTTTTTGTACTCGCTCTGTTGTTTTTAGATCGGTATCCTGCGGCCCTGTACTGGTTATTATTACTCGCTGTTGTTGTTTTTTGCGTTTTTTGTATGTAACGGTTTTCCATTGCGGGCCGGTGTTGAAATCAGCTTGTTCCGATAACATTTTATCAGGCGCAGGAGATGTTTTACGCAGCGCTCTCGGCGACTGTGACTGAGACTGCTGTTGTTGTGGTGATAAAATGATGTTGACGGCGGTACCTCTGGTAGTATTATAAATACTCGATTCGGTCAGTTTACCCTTCGGGTCATCTAAACAACGGTCGTTGTGTGTCGTCGACTTTGCTACAGGTAATGTTTTTGTTCCGGATTTTACTGTTGTTTTGGCATCCGTCGATGTATTGATGACGGTGGGTAGCGAGCTGCGCCGATTGTCCGTCCGAGCGGGTATCGCGCGGCTTACGACGGCGGTTGGTATGTTCTTGTAAGCGGCAGTCGCGATGGGATTTTTTGCGCGCGTCGTCCCGGCCTCCGATCCGTTCGGGCTATATTCGCTTGCATGTGGTCCACTGCACTTGCTGCACACGGATTGATTGTTTACCGTTTTGCCAATTTTGTCTTCTATCTTCTTTAACTCAGTTAGAACACATACAATTTTGGCTTCTATCGGCAGAAGGAACTTCTTGATAACTTTCTCCAACGAGTCTATCGTGGATTTTGCCATATTGCACTAACACACCAAATAAAACGCGGAGCACACACGACGACGTATTGCGAACGAACGTAAGTAAAGATGTGGTGACGCGACCTTGTGAAATAGCTTCGTGCGCGAACGCGTGAGACGAAGAAAAGAGGAAGGCAAAGTTGATGCATGACATGACATTAATTTCGCAAAACCAATGAAAACATTCGAGAAATAATCATACGAGACGGAATCACCTCAGAGCTTCTGAGAGCGGGTGGATCACCGGTACTTAAGGTCCTCCAGAAGCTCTTTAATTCTGTCTTGTCCGAGGGCAAAACGCCTGAAGCATGGAATAGAGGCGAGGTGGTACTGTTCTTTAACAAAGGTGATAAGAGCCTATTGAAGAACTACAGGCCTATCACGCTTCTAAGCCATGTTTATAAGTTGTTTTCAAGAGTCATCACGAACCGTCTCGAACATAGACTTGATGACTTCCAGCCTCCCGAACAAGCCGGTTTCCGAAGAAGCTATAGTACCATAGACCACATACATACGCTGCGGCAAGTTATACAGAAGACTGAAGAGTATAACTTGCCATTATGCTTAGCGTTTGTGGACTATGAGAAAGCCTTCGATTCGGTGGAAACATGGGCGGTGCTTGAGTCACTTCAGCGATACCATATTGACTATCGGTACATTGAAGTGTTGAAGTGTTTGTATAGTAACGCCACCATGTCGGTCCGAGTTCAGGAGCAGAGCACAAAGGCCATTCCATTGAGAAGAGGCGTAAGACAGGGGGACGTTATATCCCCGAAACTGTTTACGGCCGTTATGGAAGACGCCTTCAAGCTCCTGGAATGGCAAGGACTTGGCATCAACATCAATGGCGAATACATCACTCACCTTCGGTTTGCCGACGACATCGTAGTCATGGCAAAGTCGATGGAGGAACTCAGCATGATGCTCGATGACCTCAATCGAGTTTCTCAACGGGTGGGCTTAAAAATGAACATGGACAAGACGAAACTCATGTCAAATGCCAAGGTTGTGCCCATCCCAGTCTCTGTTGAAAACTCGGTACTCGAAGTTGTTGACTCATACATCTACCTAGGACAAGTGGTCCAATTAGGTAGGTCCAACTTCGAGAAAGAGGTCAACCGCCGAATCCAACTCGGCTGGGCAGCGTTCGGGAAACTACGCAATGTCTTTTCGTCCGACATACCTCAGTGCCTCAAGACGAAAGTCTTCAACTAATGTGTGTTACCAGTGATGACTTACGGCACCGAAACGTGGTCTTTCACTATCGGCCTCATCTCAAAGCTCAAAGTCGCTCAACGAGCAATGGAGAGGGCTATGCTCGGGGTGTCTCTACGTGATCGAATCAGAAATGAGGAAATCCGTAGACGAACTAAAGTGACCGATATAGCTCACCGGATTAGCAAGTTGAAGTGGCAATGGGCAGGCCACATTGCACGCAGAGCAGATGGCCGATGGGTAGCTCACCGGATTAGCAAGTTGAAGTGGCAATGGGCAGGCCACATTGCACGCAGAGCAGATGGCCGATGGGGCCGAAAAGTGCTCGAGTGGAGACCTCGGACCAGCAAGCGCAGCGTAGGCGCACCTACAAGATGGACAGATGACCTTATAAAGGTCGCCGGAAAGCGCTGGATGCAGGTCGCTTCCAACCGGTATATATGGAAGTCCAAAGGGGAGGCCTATGTTCAGCAGTGGACGTCCTATGGCTGAGATGATGATGATGATGAAGAATTATATATAAGAATTATAATCAGCGTCAATTATAAATTATCACGATTACTGGTTATAAAACTTCAAACTATAGTACATTGTTGTAGAGGCTGAAAAGTAAGCAATAGATGAACGAGTAATTTCGAAGGCCGACCCGCAGGGGAGGCCTTCGATAAAACGAGTTCATCTATTGCACTTTTGGCCGAGACTAAACTTTGTGCTTTTCACGACTACTGCGAGTAAATAAAAAACATTTCTTATAATAATACATTTTAATTAAAGTTTATATTTATATTAACGTGGGGGCAATTATTAAAAGACAATGAAATGTTCTTTCCTGGTACATTAATATTTATGTTTTGCGTCATTTCAGCTGATATGGAGTAGCTTGGCGTATTTGTCACTGACGGTATTGAAGGACTTGGAGACGGGGATTTGAAATCCTCACGAGACGTAGAGGGACGGGGCGTGTTTGTCTCCGTTGACGTGATGTTGATGGATTATGTTATTAAATTATTTATCTTCACTTTATTCTGAACAGAATCCTCAATATATCCTTCCGCAACCTTATCAGACATCCAACCACCATGTCTTTTTAAGGTAGTTAGATTTGGTCCGGAGTCTGCTAGGAGAGTCGCTGAGGTCCTGCGGAAGCAGTGACCAGTGTAGCATTCAGCGTTCGGTAAATTTAGATATATGCGGCCATGGTTTTTGGTACGGCAGCTATTTTATGCCTGCCTATGGGTTGTTTAGTACATTTGCCATTCAGGTAATTCAAGAAAAATCTATTAAGTATTTTCCAAATCCTTAGGGCGGAGATTTTGATATTTTTTCACAATATCGAGTAGTTCGTCTCTTATAACAAATGATCGATCTATTTTCGTCTTTGTGTTCGGCAGTCAATCATATTGTTATGATTTTCGATATCACCCATTTTCATATTAACTAATTCAGCTGCCCGGCACGCACCATTTACTCCAAAAATCAATACGACCTGTAACCGAATAATGAGATTTTTAAGCATTTTTATAACAAATTGAAGCTTAAATGTATAATGCTGACCCTGGCAATTAAAAGTCTTGAAAGTATCACGCAGTTAGTTTACTTATTATATGTAATTTCAAATAATCAGATCTCGCAAAAATCATAATCCAAAATGATAAAAAAAAAATGAACTAATAGCGGTAATAGTAGAATAGTTCCAACAATGGGTACCGAGTCGACCGTGTCACACTAGTCACTACTATTGCAGTCAACAGCCGTCTCTCAACAATTTATTAATAATCTCAAGAAATTATGACGATATATTTTGACGTAAAATATAAGTCTCGCAATACAAATGTTTATTACTAGATATTCCACTTTAGACTTACCTTTGCAGCTAAATAAATATGATCAGGAGCTTCATTAAGGAATGTCTGTCTCTACGTTTTCGGCAGTCAATATTTTCGATTTTTTCGATTTGTACCCATCCGAAAACCTTTTCAGTAGTGTCGTAAATTTTTTGTAATTCTTAATGCTTACGTTGTGTTTAATACTTAATGTTGCTTAAAGCATTGAATAAATTCCCCACAAAGTTGAGGGTTTCAAAGTTTTTGAGAGTTCGTCAAAATATGCGAGTAGAACATTTTCGGAAAAATATGTGGTATTTTTCTTGCTCCTCCATGTTGTAAAATTTGTGTATACTTTTAAATATTTCTCCCGGGATTTTTCGGGTAACAAATTGTCGCTGCCTCTTCTATTGCTGAAGGCTTAGCATCCATGTCACTATCGTCGCTAGAAGAATTAATTTTATTTATCAATCCGATTAGTTATTTGTCAATCAATAACAAACAATATCGCAATACAGTGAGTTGTTCCCGCCGAATTATGTATTTTCTTTTTGTTTGAGTTGTTTGTTTTTTTTTTTCGCCCGTTCTTAGTGGCCAGTCTTACAAAATTAAAAAACAGATTAAAAAATTAAAGTTGCATTAAGGTGTTCGCGCACTAGGTAGCCTGTCTATGGTAGCTAGTCGAGCATATGGATTATGTATTGGAACACGCGTACTAGGCAGCCTGGCTGCGCAGTTAATGTAGTGCAGTGAGCGGAATGCTTAAAAAGTTAATGCTGCGGCGTTTTTCCATACTTAAAAAAAATAACACGATTAAGGATATTACGCGTTTAAAAAAAAATATACCTCATAAATGACGCATTTTCATTGGTCAATTTAATTTCAAATGCAGCAGACGATTAGCTTTGATTGGTGAAAATGTCGTTTACGCAGGCCGAGAAAAACACTGAAATATTTTCTATAAAGTCGTATCTTATTATGAAATCTGTGTCTAGATACGAACTGTTACCGAAAGGTGCTACATTGTTGTCGTGTTGCGAGCTAATTTAGATATACAGTTTACAAATGTACAAATATACGCAGTTTTGGGTACTGTATTCAGGTAATCTATGACCACATTTTCGAGCAGTGTCGTGAAAAAACAATTTAATGTCACAGTTACAAAACAATACACTTGTAATTATGTTAAACAAATTCAGGGCTGACATTATGATATACCTACCTACAACGACAGATATAGGAATTTATGGAAAGAGGCCATATACCTTTTAAAAAATATTTTATTCATATTTTGAGAAATATATTGATATTTCCAACCAACTTTTTGAAGTGAATAATGCTTTTTCCCGAGTTTAGGTAGTAACATAGCTATTTCATATTTTCATTGCGTGCAGTCAAACATAAGTTTAAAAAACCAGTTTCCTGCGTGAATTTTGTCAAATTCGTGTAGTTATTGAAACAAAAAATTATCAATGACGAATTCAAACTGTATGTTTCAAATACAATATATATACCAATAAATCGCAATGGTTTGTTCTAAGTAGTAAAAATTATAAAATATTAAGAAACATGTTTGATCATAAAGAAAAATGTCTAAAACAATAATCGTTTTTAAACATAGGTATAAGGAGCCTTAAAGGTTAACAAAAAAAACTTGAAAAGTGAACTGAATCATTAAAAATTACTCATAATATTTGTGAACAAGGAAAATATCTTAGCAAATTAAAACAATCCGAACCTCGGGCAGAAAATACAATGTTGTTTTCGAGTCCTGGCCCAGACAGCTTTACAAAGTGAGCATTGAATTACTTGGGACAGAATAGGAACCTGTTTGCTATTTTTTGGGATAAAAAACTTTTGTGTACGCAGTTGGCGCAGTTTGTGGTGCACTGCATACTGAGCCGATGGTCCTGGGTTCGAGTCCCAGCAAGGACAAATATTTGTGTGATGAACTCGTATATTATTTATACCTGGGTCATAGATATTATGTTTGGGACCAGAACGATTTGTGTGAGACGTTTAGGTCCACTTCATCCATATTCCCATTTTGTCAACAATCCTATTTTGTCCACATGTCCACCTCGTCTACAATTCCATTACCATCTCGTCTATATTTCCAACTCGTCCGCAATCCAAACTCGTCCACATTCCCATATTATCGTCCTTATTTCCATCTCGTCCATATTCCCAACTCCTCCACATTCATCTATCTTCCTTATTCTCTTTTGAAATTTGCAAGCCATTTAGTCAACAACCCTTCTTGTGACTTGATAAGAGGGAGCTGGTTCTCAATTGTAAGTTTTTAAAAATGCTTTTACCCCTATAGGAATGTGGACGAGTTGGGATGTTGACAAAATGGGAATATGGACGAAGTGTGCAAGATTGTCCCTTTTATCATAATAATATTATTGGTCAATATAATATCGTGGTAATTTTTTTTCTAAGTGTCCATAGGCTGCGGTTACCGCTTCCCATCAGACGGGCCGTACGCTTGTTAGCCACTTCCGAGGTATATAAAAAATCTAGTAAACTTATATTCCTTAAAAATCAATCCTAAACCCGTTAAAAGGTTCTGCCCATAAATTCCGAGATGATGTCTATCTGAAATCTCCCATCATGGCCAGTTCTGGACGTAATGTAGGTACGACTGCGGACGTGCGACGCGACGATATGCGGCGGGTGACAAAAAAACGCAACATACTGTCACGTTTTGGGTAAATTATAAGCATTCAGAAAAACTAGTTTTTAATAATATTTTTATTTTAAAAGGGTGGAAATGTTTTAAAGCAGGTCACTATTAGAAACATAATTATGTTTCTTATTTTTGTCGTAGAACAGATGTATTTAGGTTTCAAATGATGGTAGAAAAAAGTTTTGTTTTATTCCGTAGTATAAGTTAGGGGATCCATCTTAAAATGTTCTAGGGTTATTGAACCCTAAAGGGTGAACCTTTGGAACTGGTCCTTCTCGACCTTAACTGTGACTGTACCTATATGTCCGTCAGCAATGATAGTACGCTAATAATTCGTATTGTAAAGCAAGCAAAACACAACGGCCGTCAGAATTGAACTAAATAAATATCTAACACGCAACTAAACTCCAACTAATCCTGCTCAAAGGGTGAACTTGGATGCGTTCAGACTACCAGTTAGCCTAGTTCTCAAACAAAACGCCATATCTGCACAGGAAATTGAATGCGGTTAAGACATTTTGCATTAGCCGAGTGTGTCAAGCACAATGTCACATCTTACTAGGAAATTGGCGGCGTTTAAGACATTTTTGTCTTAGCTAAACTCCTCTGAGACAAAACGTCATTATCTTCACAGGAAATTGACGGCGGTTGAGCCATTTTGTGATTGAACAGGGGTCGGATCTAGTTCTTGCCTTTGAAGACAGAACTTCGTACGTTTGGTATATTTAACTGGCTGAATATTGAAGGCTGACGATATGGTTTGCAGTTGAATTGAATGCGTTAGAATGACTTGAGAACTCTGCATTTCATTATTATCAATCAATCTAAATGGAATAGGGTGTGAAAGTTTTGTACCTTATAACTAGAGACTGAGGTATTATTTTTCGAAATGGCTATTTCGATGGTTTTTTTTTTAATGTTTAATCTCCGACATCTTGAAAATATTTCAATAAACTGAGTTGACAAAAAATATAATATTGGACTGCGCACACAATTTAAGGAGAGTGGGTTGAGAAATGCGGCCTGTAGACGAGAACAGTCTGAAATCCAGACAAACGGACATCCAAACATCCGGACATACGAAATAATTTTTGGCCAAGCTGAAGCGAAGACGCTTTGCTCGCTCAGTCGATAAGGTGGGGAGGTTATTGAGCTCTTTAAACCAATTTTAGGCAAATTATTTGATTTGTATTAAGTACTAGAAAAATTGTACTTTTGTGAAAAATTGTACTTTACTGCGGCCTTGAACTATTCCTTATTGGTTGTTTATGTGAAATCCGGCGACGGTGGCGAGGTGCGACGACGAACAACCGGCAGTAGTACCACTACTGTGAACGCGCACCGTTTTGCTCGATCAAAAGTTGAAGGCGGAGGACCTAGGCGCGCTTTGATGGCTCAGCTATTAACACGATTTTGGGCCTTATTTCTTAGAACATCTGCTCACGCGAATATTTCTTGCTCTAGATAATTACCTATCCCTTTCTATAGAGTACTGTGAGAGAGTGACGGATGATGCTATGTCGCGCGACATAAGTCGCGAACCGTTGTGCTAGACGGACTAGGTTAAGCTTGATAGGATGATGTCTATCCGACTACAGAAAAAGGGTTATTTTTCCCTGCGTAGACGAAATCTGTCGTATTACGGTAAAAGGTCGTATCTTTATACGGATGTCATAGTAAGATACGTCCTTTTACCGTAGCATGTCAGAATCACGGGCACATTTTGGTATTTAAATAAGTAGCCAACATTACGGATTACGCAATAAAATAAAAAGAGAAATAGAATATACCTAAGCATAACTAGACATACTTATGCAGTGTCCCCAAGACAATCCAAAAGGATTAAGTATATTGTCTTCAAGCTGATAAATTTAAGAAACCAGACAATTGCACCGAAATTGAGGGAAAATCTGAGATAGAATCGGCTTACCGTGCATTGCACTTTGAACCAAAACTAAGCTCGTTTTTAGGGTTCCGTACCTTAATAAGCATAAACCCCTATACAGGATCATTATGTTGTTCCTTCGTCAAGAACTTTTTCTTACGCGTGGCTATATCAAAGCTGAAATTGATATCAAATAGGCATTTAGATCTGCCATCTCACTTTGGGGTCAAAGGACTATTGGCCAAGTTGGGACTGTCTGACAATACAGATTGTAGAATGTGTGGCCATGAAAAAATAAACTTTTAAGACAACGCCACTTAAAAAAATACTAGCATTTAAGTTGCATTGTTGACGCTGACAAGGGAATCAAACGCCCTTTAGGGTACTTCCCGTTGACATGATGAGTCATGAACTTTGAACAAGAACTTTCCGCTGACCTAGAATCATGAGATCTGGCAAGAAGCAACATCATGTACAGTCGCCATCAGATATATCGCAACATATAAGGCGTTCATAAATATCGGAACACGACTCTTATTGACTGGGCGTTACGGTACGTGTTCATATATTTATGAACGCCTTATATGCTGCGATATATCTGATGGCGACTGTACCCAACACAAATAAATAAAAAAGTCCGAAAACCGTAAATTTGTAGTTGCGTTACAATAGCTATTTTTTTTGCCATTACAAACTTATTTGCAGCAAGTAAACTAACCCCAACCTATGTCGATGTAAGCCGAAAACAGTTTCCCAACGGTAAAGCTGACTGGCAGTTGGTCGCTCAGTACAGTTTACTTTTCTTCATAGTTATTTTACATAGAAATACCACGAGTCTCAGATATATTAACGAAACGGGTTTACTGACGTCACAGAAGTCGAATATCTATGGACATATCGGCTCTCCTGATGATGAATCAACGACGTTGTACGGAACCTTCGGTGTGCGAGTTCAACTTTAACCCTAAAAAGTATATTTTGGGAATCACTTGGAAAGGGAGGGCCATTAATCAAGGTATCTATTCGATAAGCTAAGCTGAGCCAGACTAATGTACTTTGTCTTAGGGTCGTATAAGGTCATAATAGAGGACATAATGCCCTGAAGTTCTACTGAGATTTGATAGATAACTCGCTACTCCTAAACCTAGCAGAATCATAGAATAAAACACTAGTTGTTCTGAACTGCACAAATACTGTACTAAGACAAAAAAACGGAGCTCCTGAAGAGGTCCGGAAAGCTCCGGAGCTCGCGAACCGATACGGAACATGTCGAGAAATATTCGACTTACACGACGTAAAACTGATAGCTTTTTTTATCTGTCTAATAGCTTTTTATGGTTTTTTGTGTAAAATACGACGCGATTGGTGGTAGAGCGAGCGTGGTCACGCTGACGCCCCTGGCAGGTTACGTGAAATATTTGGTGTGCGCTGGCGTGAAGTGTCAGCGAAATCTGAATATTTCTGTGCTATTTTTGACGCTATTGACGAATCAAAATGTCACTTAATTTAAGGGTACATGCTCTCAGAGAATCACCTCTGAAAGGTTTGCTGGAACAACTTGCTAGTTACCAAGGTTTTGGCTTGATGCAGGCGTATTTGTCCGGAGATGTGGAAGGTGTTTTCCTGCCGACTACTCATATTCAGCCTGTTACCGGCATGCGGGCATTTATTAAAACTGATAACAATATGATCCATTAGTAATTGTTTGCATGTATTAGCTAATCATAATTACGTGAATTAACTGCACAATTAAATTTCTTAAATCCGCACATTCCATGTAGTGGGTGTACAGCGTAATTGTCGTTACTCATATCACGCTGTCATTTAACACTCACTTGTCAAATTATTTACTGTACATTACTGGCAATTAAAATTTTGTTAGAAAGTTAATAAAGCCTGAATTTAAGTTAATTAATTAAATTAAGGTCATGGATACGTTAAAGATCTATGTTACTTTACTCTACTTTAAGAAAAGCCTACTTGGCGGTAACACATTGTATATTTGTATCTGACAAATATGGTTTAAGCAGCATCTAATAAAGTGCGGCTCTTACGAAAATGGCTGTTGATCAAGGCTGCTGAGCACTGGTGTCTCAAGAGTCAGAATAGTTTAAAGACTGTGACGGAGGAACTGCCCGTCTAGCATTAACTGTGTTTCGTGACTATTGTCATAGCATAGCGTCACCTGTCACATCCTCACAGCATAGTTATTACACAGCTAGAGGTACTGGAGGAAGATTGTACGATGATGTGGTCGTGCATGGTGAATCATGGTCTCTTTTCTCCACAAACTCTTCCAATAACTTTCAAAGAATCCCTATCTTAAGCCTGTCGAATACAGTCTTCAAGATCAACTCCTATCATTAGTAACAAATAGTTAGCAAGTTCTATTACTACTTGTACTTGTATTCACTTTGGCAAGTGCATTCGGTCGCTGGCTTTGAAGTTGGATAGTTGGCTAGCAAGCTCTGAACTCCGACTAAAAAGGTCGTAACTTTTACGGATTACTAGTAAGATAAGACCTTTTATGTGACCTGAGTTAGTAGGACAAGAGTATTTATTAGGCCATGAAACGTCTTAACTCAGGCGTATTTTAAAGCGAGATAAGACGTTTTATAAGGTCAGTTAGCAGAGCGGGGTATGAAGTTTGGGTTAGTATTTATAACATAATGTATAATGGGGTATTATTTTACTTTATAAGGGAATGTTTTTGTATGATAGCACCTAGAAGTAGTGGAACTAAGCCAGCGTGATAGTTCGTAGCGACTTAAGTAACCAAAAATATTGGGTCTGATCTTTACTCGCATAGCAGCTCAGTTTACGTTAAATAAAGCTGATTCCTCGAATAGATGCGTTTGAAATGTGGTGTTAGATGTTCTGGATACTTTGGGCAATTTGGCGAACCAACAACGCCTCGATAATAAGTGAACTTCACATCAAGAGTCATCTCACTTCTCTTTGACCATTTTGGTCATATTGCCAGAAAACCAGATGATAACCTTAAAAAGCTTGTCGTCACTGGCAAGATTGAAGAAAAGAGGCGATCGAGGACGACGTCCGATGCGATGGTCCGACCAAATCTCAATGTGAACGTTCACGAAACCCTACACGTCGCTAAGGGCAGAGATGGATGACGTTCGTAACATTTCAAAACTAATGCAATTAATAGGCATTTAGAGAGCTATAGAGTATGAAGCCAATATTAACATTGAAATAAAATTCATACTCATACTCAATAGTGAATTACATTCGCAATTTTAATTTTATAGTCAAGGACAAATTCAGAATATACACTTTACCTGATTTGTGTAGGAATTGTTTTATTCGTCATCATAAAATATAAATGTAAAAAAATTGCGACTTTTTACATATTTCCTGGAGTTAATCGGGTCCTATTCTATATTAAAAATATCCAGAGATATATGGTACAAATATTTTATTTATAATTTTAGTAATTTAATGCATGATGGGAATGAACTACAATAACCATAAAGGCAGTTTGGAATGAATAAGGTGAATGAGTATGAGTATGAATTGTATTTTATGTTAATATCTGCCCCATAGCTCTCTAAAATATTACCGTGTTATCAGTAGTCTGATGCCTAGTGCTGAACAGAAGTCACAACCGTCAGCGATGAGGCCCTCGAAGCAAGGAGACTGCTACTAACTATATGGCGCTGGCTGTACATTTAAATTACTCTAAAGAAACTAGTAAGTTATTGACTTGAATTGTTCTACCGTTTGCGATGCCCGCTTTTAGAGTGGAGCCCTACTGAATAAAGGCTTTAGTGCTCTAGAAAGATGAAGAGACTTTCTTCGCTTTAATGCCTAGAATTATGTTGTCGGTTTAAAGTTCGCAGGGATTCGCCTGGATCTGAGTTTAGTGTCTTGATCTTTGTGCTAGACTTGGTCATAGTTTTAGCAATGTCTAGCATGAAGTAATTTCCATCAATTTTAGTAAATAGTCCATCTCTAGGATAATTATTAGGTTTATTTATTGAATATATATTTATATTTATTATTATGTCCATTGTTCACCAGAGGTTTAACGTAAAACACCTAACTATTTCCCATCCTATTGTGATTTTTTAAAGCATGTACCTACGATACTAATTTTATCATCGTCATCATCATCACCATCATCATAAACATCATCATCATCAGTTGAAAAGCGCCCAATGCTGGACACAGGTCTCTCCCAAAGAACACCGCCATGACACCCGCATCCAGCAGCTTCGGCGATCAGCACCAGTTTATCAGTCTATCTTGTGGACAGCTTACCTGACTGCATCCGGTGCGTGGTTGCCACTCAAGTAAGCCATTCGAGTCTGCCACCCAAATAAAAAATAGTCGACTGGTAGTGAATGTCATTTGGCAAGTTCGCCATTTATTTTGCACAATAAAGTTTAATAAATGTAAGCCTCAATCTCATCTAAATATATCATTGTCAGGACTAAATAGCCGGGATCCCACAAGACGTCTCGTCCGGGTATCGGCCGGACCGTCACCCGGACCTTGATTGGCATGCCGACTGACCCGGCCAAATGAGGTCGTAAATAGACCCGGATTAACTGGATGTGGGTTTAAAAATAAACGGGGAATTAAGCTCAACCGGCTGCGATTAGGGTATTAATTTCGTTTTTATAATGGCGTTTAGGGGGGCTATAGATTTGTCGCTTAGTGTCTACGGGAGAGTTTTGATTGCACCCGTTTTTTATTTATTAACAATTATTGCATACAGATAGCCTGGATTTCGCTTATAGAAATGCTCTTTACACCCTATCTTTTTGCATAGAAAGAAAACTTCACAAAGTACACAAAATAAAAATAACTCAATCCCATTTTTCAATTAAAATAAACAAAAATGCCAATGCACCTGTACATAATAATAGTACCCAACGTTAAAGCGCAAGCGCTCATCACAATACAGAATAAGATCGCAGGGCTTAAAATATCCTATATCCAAAGGATTCCAATGAAAACTACTCTTTACGACTATTATCTTATCATCTTTTTTCAAAGGAATAACCTAAACATGTTACTTTTCGTCTTGAGAGTGAATGCTGGTAGCCAGGGGCTAGAATCTCGAGAAAGTATCCCTTAGTCTGGTAACCCAGTAAAGCAAACATAGGCAATATAAAGGGTAGATTTAAGGAGAATGTTCTGTATGTTCACAAGTGTCCGTTGTGGCGCTACTGTAGCAAGTTCGTAAATACTCATATTTACGCTTCTGAGCAACTGCTTAATGCACATTTCTATAAAAGTCAATAAGTCGTTTCTCAGGTTCAGTCAGTCGTTTTTCTTTCGTCTTCCTGGCTGCAATTAGGTGTATGTATGTATTTATTGTCTACTAGCTGTGCCCCGCGGTGTTACCCGCTCATCCCACGGGAACACTACATTTATTTGGGATGAAAAGTATCCCATGTCCTTCCCCGGGACTAAAACTATCTATATACTAAATTTCATCTAAATCGGTTCAGCGGTTTAAGCGTGAAGAGGTAACAGACAGACAGACAGACAGACAGACAGACACACTTTCGCATTTATAATATTAGTATGGAAGTATGGATCGTGCCATGTATTTTTTTTATGCTTTTGCATTGCTTTTTAAATAACACAATCAATTGAAGATCTCCACTACGCAAAACATGTCCGGAAGAGATCTATCTATATGTAGCGATCAGGCCGGCTGTTGTTTTCCTCTAATTTTAATTTCTTGCATTGTATTGTATTTCTTCTGTTTGTTTTTTGTGGCGTGCAATAAAGACTACCTACCTGTATTGTATTGTTTCTTGAAAATGCGTAAAAGGAACTACATAAGAACTAATCTAGTGAACAAAAATATTTAAATACAATTTTTTACACTACTGAATACACTATTGAATTGTGAAGGTTTTCGGAACTATTACTTACTGTTTAGAACCTTATCATAGTTGCGATTTGCGAGTGAATTTTGTATGAAGACGATCACGCAGAGAGTTCGCTGCGACTGATATTTCTATAGAAAACATTCTCGCAACTCGCTCGTATAATAAGGCCCTTAAATCTGAATACTATCTCCGATATAAGATTGTTCTCCTTACCTCTATCCCCCATAATAGGTAAGCTATAATTTGTGGCCATACAGCGCTTGCCTCGGGTCGGTGTGTACAAGCCTTATTATATGTTATTTGTGGCGAATATTTTGTTAAAGGTGAATGAGAGCGTGGCAAGTGTATAACGTGTATGTCGGCCATCTTGGGATTCGCGTGGCTTGGTCATTATGAGGGTCGTGATCTTCTCATAGCCCGTAGGTAGTCATTCTAGTTCAGGGTGGCAAATGAAATTTGGTGTTGGAGGCGTATGGAAAGTATGTTTATTTTTACTAGCCTACATGCGTGTTTCACTGCTGAGCCTTTCCTGTTTGCCGCCAGTCGTCTCGGTAAATGCACTATCCTGAATTTGTCTGTCATCCAGGCCTCTTCTTCTTTCATAAAAATGGTTCGTAAAAATGACTAGTTAAGGAGTAATACCATAATCCGAAACTTTAAAAATAAACACCAACACAGGCACTTAATTATATTGGAGAAGAATGCTTTTATTTAAAGTAAGCAGCAAAGCTAACAAACACATTATAAGACATACAAGCCTTTCGATTTAATAGAACCGCACTATAATCTGATCATCCGTTTGGGCCCCTTCAATGCCACAGACACAGAGATACACACGTTTCCTTGTTTTACGTCACAGCTTAAAAAAGTTTCTATTGAATTCGGTTGACAACATGCAGTGTAGCAGTATTATACTATAGTTACGTAGTCTACCTATCTAGATAAAAACACTCATGAATAGCCGTCAAACAGTCTACCTTATAACCAAATAAAACGGCCAAGAAACCGACAAGAATCAAAACTCTCGCTCCTACCGCCCGGGGCGAGCCGGGTAATTTTTCCCGGGTAATTTTTACCCGGTTATTATTTCACGGTGAACAATGGCGCATCTGCAGTAATGGGTAGGTTTGTTGCAACTGCTAAATGGTTATCTTGTGCTCGAGGGCTACTCGGAAGTTTGCGTCGCGGGGCACAAGCTGAAGCGAGTTTCATTAGATCAATACTAACCAAAATCTATTTAGTGCCTTAGAATTGAATCCAACTGCTGGATCATATTTTTCTAACATATTCCTTTGTTTTATATAAACGTTTGATAGATTTGCAATTATAATAGTTAAGGGCTTTATCACACTTGCGATTCGTGAGCGAATTTTGTATGAAGGCGATTACGCAGCGAGTTTGCAGATATTTGTATAGAAAACACGCTCGCAACTCGCAAGTGTGATAAGGCCCTAAGGGTAGAGTAAAGCGGCAGCGCCGTCATATTTTGATTTCTTTACTTTATGTGTGTCGTTTCAGTTGGTCAATTTTATCCGCGCAGCACACTCGTACAGCTGTTGCCAATTTTTTGTATCTTTCTGTGTGCCGTGTTTGCCATAATAAACGGTTCAACGTTATGAATAGTTCATCATTTCATCCGGCGGAATCCGAAGCACCACCACCAACTATATCTGTTTTATCAAATATTCTATCCAAAATTTTAAAAAAGACGACGTTTTTGAGAATAAGTAATATATAGAAAATTGCAACTTTACTCATGGTCATATAAGGAATGGCTGACATGTTTATAAATGGTATGGAGTTTGTCTTCAAGGACCTCGATGGAGTCATCTCCGGGGATAACAATCTACTCTTAATACTGATATCATAAACGAGAAAGTTTGTAAATATATTTGGATGTTATTACTTAATCATCCGAAAACGGCTGAACTTACTTATAATATCTTATATTATCTCAATACCAAATTTTGATTCCCGGAGCCGTATTGATCACGAAAATCATTTCTTAAATGCGTGGAAAGGACGTTGAAAATTATGGAGGTACCTGTTGGTTTAACTATAATAATGTGTGATTGAGTGGTTGCCGCTCATTCAGGCGTTTAATTAGACAATTAGTACCTTACACCGAATAAGTTATTCTACACATATGAAATCGCGAGTCAAAGCACTAGCTTTTGCTCGACTACTACTATTCGACTACGATTACATCGCTATCCGCTTGTGGCTTGGCGTGGTAATTGTTGCGCACCTCTGCCCCGGCTACTTTTCGCCGCCATTCTCGGCCAGCGAGCGGATCGCTCGTGAATAATTAAAATACACGCTTTACATTTTGTATTAAGGTTTTTTTGCTCGAATAATAAAGGTGGATTTAAAATTTGGGCGATCGGGGAAATGATTTTAAAGTAAATGTTACTGGAAATGATCACGATTCGTTAATTTTTAATTATGAAGCCCTTAATTTGAAATACGAGCACAAAGAAATTAAGCTGTAGACTGTCTTTTCATATTTGGGAACGAGATTCAATATTGCACGCGCGTGTTATTATAACATGTTAGTTCTTAGTTCATTCAGTTGCTAAAATTTCGTAAAGATTGGTTAAGTTTTGATGAAGGAAACAGACTAGAATAAAACCTTGATTTGACTTGTATGTTTGGCGCGGTTGGCGCAGTTTGCATACACCTGCCTACTGAGCTGGCGGTACCGGGTTCGAATCCCGGCCGGGGCAAATATTTTGTTGATGAACTCGAATATTTGGTCTTGGGTCATGGATGTTATCTATAAATAAATAAATATCGGACAACTATGTATTTATATATTACTAGCTGTGCCCTGCGGTGATACCCGCTCATCCCATGGGAACACTAAATTTATGCGGGATGAAAAGTATCCTATGTCCTTCCCCGGGACTGAAACTATCTATATACCAAATTTCATCCAAATCGGTTCAGCGGTTTAAGCGTGAAGAGGTAACAGACAGACAGATAGACAGACAGACACACTTTCGCATTTATAATATTAAGTATGGATTTATGTCATCGTCTAGAGTACCCATAGTACAAGCGTTGCTTATAGTTTAGGGCTAGTTCGATTTGTGTATGACTGTCCCTGAATATTTATTTTATTTATTTATTATTTATTTGTATGGAAAAATGAGCAGTCGTGTTTGGTCTTAATACTGCTCTTAGGTAAATCACACTTGCTATTTGCGAGCGAGTTTTCTATTCTCAGCTTAAGGGCTTTATTACGCGATTTGCGAGCGAGTTTTCTATACAAATAAGGGTCGCGGTGAACTCGCTGCGTGATCGCCTTCATACAAAATTAGCTCACAAATTGCAAGTGATAACCCTAACCTGGATACCATGCTGTTCTAATAAACGCACAACATAATCCCGCCTGATTCGCAGTAATTTGCAAGTCCATTGACCCAGTTTCGCATACTCAGGCGAAAACACTCCGCGAATATTTCACGTTTTTACATACTCGCTTTACGTGCGAGGCGTGCCGTATGAGCCCGTTTTTAGGGTTCCGTAGCCAAAGGGTAAAAAAACGGGACCCTATTACAAAGACTCCGCTGTCCATCCATCTGTCCGTATGTCCGTCTGCCCGTCTGTCACAAGGCTAGAGATTATGTTGTATCTCATGAACCGTGATAGATAAACAGTTGAAATTTTCGCAGGTGATGTATTTCTGTTGCTTCTATAACAGCAAATACTAAAAACAGAATGAAATAACTATTTCAGTGGGGCTCCCATACAACAAACGTGATCGGTTGCGTTAACTTTGTATCTCATTTGTATCCGGCGCCATACATACCAGGTGAAAGTTTAACCCGGACAGTTAAGATGGGATAAAAGTGTTTGTATGGAACGAAAGAGTCCGACTCGCACTTAAGCGGTTTTTAGTATTTTTTTATATGTTTCCCTCATAGGAGCCACTTTGGCGGTTAATTTGCAAGGTTGGAATGAAATTGGTTTCAGTAGTAATTATAAGTTTCAAGTCGAATAGGTCGACGATGATTTTGAATTAAAATTGGTTGGTAAATGGGTCAGATTTATTTTAGTTGCGTTGCAAGCTTTTATTAATTTAGTTAAACTTCATTGCACGGTATAAAAGAGTAGGCACAAATGGCGGACGTAATGTCAACCGACATTAACCAACTTAAATGCTCAAACTTTGTATATAACATTATCACTTACTCACTAGCAGGGCCTATCTTGGGTTTACTCCAAGTCCCGAACCTAGCTGATAGCTTAAGAATCCAGGTATTCCTCAATTCCGCCATTTTAACACTCAGATATATTTTATTTTCACCCACAACGTTCACTCATCATTTCATTGTCTGTCATAATAGTTTATTTTAGCCCCTTGTCAATCAATCCGCAATTGTATAAATGTAAACCAACTTTACACAACAAGAGCGACCATCGTCGCAACCCGACTATTATAGCCCCGAACGCATTTCTCACCATCTCGCCAACTTGCATAATGCTGCTCAAACTTTGTATGTGTAGGTATAACATTATCACTCACTTACTAGCAGGGCAAGATGGGCTTACTCCAAGTCCCAAGCCTCGCTGATAGCTTACGCACCCAGGTGGACCAAGCCGCTTCTATCTTATTTCCTCGCTCACTACGTTCGCTCGTGGAAATACCCTCATTGTGTGTCATAATAGCTTATTTTAGATTTGATTATTGATTATTGATTATCTACTGTATGTAATGATTATTACAAAATGATCTATTTAAAGTTGGTTTATTGTTATACAATACTTTACACAACAAGGTGGCTCTTGGTGATCCAGGCATTCCGTAATTCCACCATTATGTTACTCATTGTCTGTCATAATGGCTCATTTTATTACATTGCCAATTAATCTATTGTACGAATGTAAACCAACTTTAGGTACACAACAAGAGCGACCATTGTCGCAACCCGACTATACGTCTGTATCAGAACGAAAAGCAAAGCTGAAAGCTGGTTGATGGTTAAGTGGAGTATGTTGTAATAGCATACTCATAGTATTAAATTTCAGTAGTTTTTGTGAATTTGCTCAATCTCAACATGACTTTAGGTCCTCTTATTTGCAGTCGGTTAAAGATTCTCATAACATCCTGTAGAAACTAAGACGTCAGTTTATTAACGTAAACAAACTAATCATCATATCAGATTACTGCAATTTCAACTATGACCGCACTACCACATATGCCTTGTAAGAAACACTAACCACTTACTGTAATCATCATTTAGAACATAAATTATTTAGGTATTACAGGGAATTCACATAACATTGTAGTTCACTTCAGTTCACTTTGACATTTTAGATTTGTCACCTTGTAATTATTATCTTGAAAGAGTTTAGGTTAAATCACTTTTTTGGACTTTTTTCTTTAAATTTAAACTTCAAGTCGAGGTTTGACGTTCGTGTGTCAGAATCTAGGTAGAAATTTAACTGAAAAATACTGATAATGCCTTTAAACTTTTCTGTGGAGGAATTTGTGGATATGATCCTTGTTTACGAAGAAAGTAGGAGTATCGGGAATGCCGCTCTTCGTCTGTGCGTGGAGAGGTTTCCCGCACGAAGGCAACCCAACAACGCCCGTGTGATCGTCAATGCGATTATCTGTTTACGAAATAACAACGCGCCGGTACCAATTACTTAATCGAGAAGGGCGTCAACGACTTCACGTGAGAGAGGAAGAGCAGGTATTGGATATTGGTTATTGGTATTATCAGCTGGCATATGGCACTTATGTCATTTTATTAGTTGTGATTGATAAGATTGTAAATAATTAATACAGGATGTTATAAAATAATGGTTTATTTTTCACTGCTGCAGTACTACTGCTGTAAAAAGATGCTAATTTTCCATAAGCCAGGCACCATAGTCATATTTATGGTCTAAACATTGGTGGGTCTCTTTCTTTGCCTTTCGTTCTGTTACATAGTATTACTTGTTATGGACGGTTTTGGCCTGGAAGCTGCACTTTGTGATGGAAGCAAGCCGTTTTGCACAGTGATAATTTAGACCAAAATAAACGATTTCACTCGAGGCGAAATTAGTTTCACCCCTTAGGATAAGAGATGGCGCCACTTATTCAAAAAAAGTTTAAAAAATTGTAAATCCTGAACGGATACTCCGATTTTGACGAAAGAAGTGCCAAACGGCAGATAATTACCCAATTTAACATAAAAAAAATTGAAAACAGGTAAAAAATTATTTTCGATACCCAAAAAATTATAATTTCTGAAAAAATATTTAAAATTTGTGATTTTTTGAAATTTTACTCGCAAAAATGTATGTACATGGTACTTTTTTTATTTATTTATATTAATATACAACTAATTTTACATTTATGAAAAAAGACCGCATATCATTTGCTCGTATAGTTTCAAAGTTATTGAAGAATACAGACATGGCGCCGCTGGGTCAAAAAATCTTACAAAAATCTAAAACCTCAACGGATATTCCGATTTTGATAATTAAGGTGCTAATCGACAGATAATGACTTAAATTAGTTTTAAAAAATAAAATAAAAATTCAAATAGGCAAAAAGGAAAAAAAAAACACATTTAGCAAAAAAGAATTCATTTTTTTGGGGGCTTTATGTAATTTCATACAAAAAAATGTATGAATGTATGGCTTTATTTTACTTATGTATATTGTAACACTATTAATTGATCGATTAATAAAAAACCGCATATCAAGAGCTTGTACAGTTCCAAAGTTATTGAATATTTTAGTATAGGGTGCTGCCGGTGCGATGTTGCCGCCGCACGTGCAACTTATGTACATGTATTTATTAAAGTATTCTCCCGTTTCGAAGGTACTGATTGCTCTGAAAATATAACCACAGTTGAAAGTACAAATAATAATCATCACAAGTAGCACACAACACACTTATATCCCTTAAAACAGCTTAAATTAGAGTTTTAACGGGTGAATAGGCTCTTATACAACCTGTTTGCTAATGTCACAAGTATATTTTACTTACTTTACATTTTATTTTCACTAAACTTTGCATTATAATGTAACGTGCAAGTTAGGCCGTTGCATCGGCTGCAACAACGCATTTTGCCACAGCCCGATTTGCACCCATAATGACTGTTCTATTGTGATTTGTGGATCGCACCTGCAATCTGCTTCCAACGCCATTCGACTCCCAAAAAGAAAGGACTTGGGACTGAATATATATCCAAATTAGACGTTTTTTTCACATTTGGCTCGCTTAAAACGCTACACGCAGAACATGTTGTTCAATGGCAGCTGAAGTAGTCGGCGAAAGGCTTGTCGCCAGCTCTGTGAAAGCATCGAAGCATTCAAATTGTAGTCGTCAGTGCGACGGTCGTACTAGTAGCAGTTTACAAAACAGTTATTACTTTAATGATGACTGCACTTCAAGGCTTTCACAGAGTATGACAAAACGTCTAATTTCAATACAATAAGAAAAGAGATCTGTTTTAAAACATGCATGTTATACCCTGAAATAACTACTGCTTTTACAAATACATCGCTATCTATAGAAATTCTCTCTGGATACGTAATGGCTCATGTGAAACGGTTACTTAGGGCCATTTTTGCTTCTTTTTGTTTGGGGTGTGTTTACATAATTAATGTCATTCATTATTACCTATAACAAAAATGTTTATTTACCGCAATTAAGTCCCGTTTTATTATTTTAATATAATGTGTGAAAATCGTGTAAGATTCAATCAAAGTTTATATTAATGTCATTCATTGGTTCTCAATTAATCGTAACGTTGTTGGTCCCAGATTCACATGCAGGCTATACGATGCTCCAACAGAGCATATATTATTACTGTTAATGCGATTCGAAAAGATCTGTTTAAACTAAAAAACACTAAACTAAACAAGCTTGTGTCCATTTCAGCTGCCATTGAATACCGTTTCATGCAAACCAAGTGTGGGTTCACGTTTTAATTTGGAAATATCGAGGCCCAAGTCCTTCTTTTTGGGAATGAAACGGCATCAAAGGTAGATGGAATCCACAATAGTTGAAGGTTAGTTCAATTTGAAAACTCCTTGAACATTATGGATACAAATTGGGCTGTGGCACAAGGACAATGCGTTGTTGTTGCTGATGCGACGGTCTAACTTGCACGTTACAATGCAAAGCCTGCAAAGACCAAAGTGAAAATAAAACGTACAGTAAGTAAAATATTGATTCAGAAATGCTATTTAGCATCTAATATACTTGTGATATTAGCAAACAGGTTGTATAACAGCCTAGTCACCCGTTTAAACTCTAATTTAAGCTGTATAAGGGACATAAGTGTGTTGTGTGCTACTTGGGATGATTATTATTTGTACTTTCAATTGTGGTTATATTTTCAGGGTAATCAGTACCTTCGATGCGGGAGAATACTTTTATAAATACATGTACATAAGTTGCACGTGCGGCGGCAACATCGCACCGGCACCCTATAGTAAAATCTTCAATAACTTTGGAACTGTACAAGTTCTTGATATGCGGTTTTTTATTAAACGAGCAATTAATAGTGTTATAATAAACATAAGTAAAATTAAGCCATATTCATATATTTTTTTATATGAAATTACATAAAAGTCAAAAAAAAAAAATGTTTTTATTTTTCAAAATGTGTTTTTTTTGTATTTATTATTATTTTTGCCTATTTGAATTTTTATTTCATTTTTTAAAACTAATTTAAGTCATTATCTGTCGATTAGCATCATAATTATCAAAATCGGAATATCCGTTGAGGTTTTAGATTTTTTGTAAGATTTTTTGACCCAGCGGCGCCATGTCTGTATTCTTCAATAACTTTGGAACTATACGAGCTAATGATATGGGGTTTTTTTTCATAAATGTAAAATTAGTTGTATATTAATATAAATAAATAAAAAAAGTACCATGTACATACATTTTTGCGAGTAAAATTTCAAAAAATCACAAATTTTAAATATTTTTTCAGAAATTATAATTTTTTGGGTATCGAAAATAATTTTTTACCTGTTTTCAATTTTTTTTATATTTAATTGGGTAATTATCTGCCGTTTGGCACCTCTTTCGTCAAAATCGGAGTATCCGTTCAGGATTTACAATTTTTTAAACTTTTTTTGAATAAGTGGCGCCATCTCTTATCCTAAGGGGTAAAACTAATTTCGCCTCGAGTGAAATCGTTTATTTTGGTCTATGTTATCACTGTGCAAAACGGCTTGCTTCCATCACAAAGTGCAGCTTTTTTTCATAACAAATAGTACTAACATACTTTATAGCCCCGACCGCATTTCTCACGACTTGGTCACTATCTCGCAAACTTGCTTAACGATGCTCAAACTTTGCATCCAACCTTATCGCTCACTTACTGGCTTGCCCCAATTTCCAAACACTTCCACATACTTTTACAGTGAATTAACATGGCTTGTATAGACGCCTTAGCATAATGTTTATAGAATGCATATTCTAAAACTTCATGCTATCCCAACCTCGTTAGGGTACTGATCCAGCGAAACTTGAGCTTTTCCCCCCTTTGAACGACATACAAACAAGGCCCCAGCGGGGGAAATTAAGCGTATACCAGAGGTCTTCTTAATTGGTTTTGTCAATCACAAGCAATGTCTTTAGAGATTGCATCGAAACTTGTACATTCTGAAGTTTGCTTCCCAGTTTGTGTTAAGTACATAGTTTAGAGTGCAATTCACTTAATTCGTTGGAGATAAAGGTAGGATGAACATGGATTAAGATGTTCTGAACTTGCAACGGTACAAGTGATGCTGTATTAAGAGTAAATAGTTGAATACAAGGGCTATATTAATATAATCGGATGTTTTAAATCAAAATGTCGAAGTTTCTTCACAAATTCGAGTTCGAGGGAGGGTTTACATCCCCAATGAGGGGTTGAGGAGTCTGGAGGTTTTGAGATTTCATGTTGTATTGCACCGAGTTACGTAGCAGCATAGATAGCTGACCCTGATGAAGAGCTCTATATGAGTTCAAAACATGTCGGGCCATTCTTGACAATTTTTACGCGACTTTAAACCATTTTTACAATTATTAAAGATGTTTCACGATCACGACAGTTTTATTATAACGTAAAATGACACCTTTATATTTGGTTACAATTTTATGAATAGATGTTTTGTAACATTGGCAAACAAAAAAGAAGTTTTTCTCCGCAACATACGTAAATTTAACCATTTTCATCGGTATATTTACGTCCGTTCTGTTATCTAAATCAGCAAAATTACCTTTGATCTTTGTAGATAATTGTTTCCTAATAATAATATTATTATCCTGTGTTAGCAAATGTGTTCTCATCTCAACTCTTCATCCAACAGGGTATCCATTATCAGAAACATAATAGGTCTAGATAACAAAGGCGCATTTTAGCACTAATTGAGGATCTTCACACGCACGGAATCCGATAAGGACGGTGTCGGTGTACTAGCTATCTGTGAGAAAGTCTATGCTTTATAGGGTGGGTAACAATCTACTTGACCTGTTTTAGAAATATATTTGAAATGGTTAATAATTATCTTACTAGCACTAAACAATGTATTGTAAAAGGTTAAAAACTTTCGCATATTTTTATTACTCATTAGAGCTCCAATGAGTAATAAAAATATCCGTAAAATAATTATATATAAATTAATATATGATCAGGATCCTTATCAGACACATACGAAGGATTAATGTACTCGAAGGCTGAATTTTATAAATTAAATATCGGACAACCTCACACAAATCGATCCAGTCCCAAATTAAGCTCAAGAAGGCTTGTGGGTACTAGACGACGATATACGTACTTATATAGATAAAGATATACTTAAATACATAGAACAACCATGACCCAAGCACAAATATTCGAGTTCATCACACAAATATTTGCCCTCGCCGGTCTACAAACCGAGCCAAACGCGTCGTCATAAATTGAACATAGAAATTTCATGAAAAGACGCCGTCCGCCGTTTTTGTCTTTAGCTTATCTGTGATGTGACGTAGGCACTTCCAGAATTAAAGACCAGTAACACACTCTTATCCATGATGCGAATCAGAGATGGGCAAAAGTTAATCGATTAACGATTAAGATTAACTTTTTTAATATCGATTAAAATTGACGATTAGTTAATCTAATCGTACGAGTTCCGATTAATTTAATCTCGATTAAGTTAATCGTCGATTAATTTTTAGCGATTAAATTTTTAATCGATTAATTAATTAGATTAACTTTTTCTCGATTAATATTACTATGACTTTTTGTAAATCTAAGTCCCTGCCTAGAGAACATCTTAGTACTGCACTATAAGAAACATCTTGTATTACTGTAACAAGAGGGAAGAGGGGAGAGCAGAGAGGCGTGCGGAAAGCGGAGAGTGGCGTGCGAAGAGCGGAGAGCGGTGTGCGGAGAGCGGAGAGGCTTGCGGAAAGTGGAGAGTGGCGTGCGGAGAGCGGCATGCGGAGAGCGGAGAGCGGCATGCGGAGAGCGGAGAGTGGCGTGGGGAGAGCGGAGAGCGGCGTGTGGATAGCGGAGAGGCTTGCGGAAAGCAGAGAGTGGCGTGCGGAGAGCGGCGTGCGGAGAGCGGAGAGCAGCGTGCGGACAGTGGAGAGGCTTGCGGAAAGCGGAGAGTGGCGTGCGGAGAGCGGAGAGCGGAGAGCGGAGAGTGGCGTGGGGAGAGCGGAGAGCGGCGTGTGGATAGCGGAGAGGCTTGCGGAAAGCGGAGAGTGGCGTGCGGAGAGCGGAGAGCGGCGTGCGGAGAGCGGAGAGCGGAGAGCGGCGTGCGGAGAGCGGAGAGCGGAGAGCGGAGAGCGGAGAGCGGAGAGCGGCGTGCGGAGAGCGGAGAGCGGAGAGCGGCGTGCGGAGAGCGGAGAGCGGCGTGCGGAGAGCGGAGAGCGGCGTGCGGAGAGCGGAGAGCGGCGTGCGGAGAGCGGCGTGCGGAGAGCGGACAGCGGAGAGCGGCGTGTGGAGAGCGGAGAGCGGCGTGCGGAGAGCGAAGAGCGGCGTGCGGAGAGCGGAAAGCAGAGAGCGAAGAGGGCAGAGGGAACTCCCGGAGGTCTTTTTAAAGAAAAAGACCTTATTCAAACCGTTTCTAAAGGTACCTTTTCAGTCCCTGGACAAGACATATTGTATGTATTTTCGTAAAAAGCACGAAATGAGCGTGTTCCAACTTTTAATCGAGAATTTAATCGTGAAATTTAATCGATTAATGTGACGATTAGTTAATCGTTAATCGAAGACTGTCGATTAATTTTGACGATTAACTTTTTTAATCGATTAATTAATCGATTAAAAAATTAATCGATTAATGCCCATCTCTGATGCGAATGACGTTGTTACATTTTTATTGTATCGGTTACGTCACTATCAAGAGTGAAAATGGCGGACAGCGTTTTAAACATTTAGGTACACAGGTAGGTACAGTAAAATGATCCGTGTACCTACTATATGTCCTGTCCTATGTAGAACTTGGTGTGAAAACGAAGAATTACTCTCTCGCACTGTCAAGAACGCCGCTTCAGTAAAACGATGACTCATCTCCATATGCGTTTCAATGATTTATACGTCATTTTCACAGTTAGTGCTACAAAGACAGCTATTCTAAAAACGGTGCTTTAGTAAAATAAGGACTTCTCTCCCTACAGTTGCACTTACATGTCATTTTCACACTAAGTGCTACAAAGACACATACATCGTTTTACTTCCAAGAACATTATTTCAATAGAGAAAGGAGTTATCCCCCTATGAGTTCCTTGGAGTTATAAGTCGTTTTGACACCAGAGCTCGCCTCGGTTGGCTACCTTTGAACGGTTCGCTGGGTAGGTTCGAATCTTTCTGTTTGGCATTCAGCAATTGTGATGTTGGATTTCTTGAAGACAGAATGTGTAAATAAAGGTCTGTATGGATGGCTTGCTTTCAAGGCGTTCGTGCACTTTTTTAACCGACCAAAAAAGAGGGATGTTACTTATAAGCTTAACATATGTATCTGTTTGTATGTCTCTGGCATTGTGACTCCCAAACGGATGGGCCAATTTAAGTGTTTTTTTTTAATCGAAAGGCATGTCCACAACACTCAGTATAGTCAGAAATACACAGAATCACGGAAATGGACAAAAAAAACCGGGAGGAAAACTGTCTCGGCCCGCGCCAATTAATTATGAAAACACTGTTTCATCCCTATATAGCGTGCTGCTACATATATCGTTATTACACTTCAAAATTACTGTATACAAAGAAAATTAGCTCACTAAAACACCTAAATACAGCCATCCCGGCGAGGCAATCCGTTTCCCAGTCCCGGGAGCGCGCTACATCAAGTCTGATTCTGCTTCATTAGCATTTAAATTAATTTTATTTCATTTTAATAAAATCCCGCTGCTTAATAAGCGGACGCTGGTGTTTCTTGACGTGGAGGGTTGTTTTATATTTCGTCTTATGGCGATTTTGAATGTAATGGGCGGTAATCTTTAGATACGAGTATCTTTGTCGTGGTCTAAGGGCTAATACGATGACGTTGGATACGTTGAATAGTGTTCTTCGATTGAAAGTAACTGCAAGTCGTAACTGATCCGTAAAAAATGACCACCAATAATCTTTAAGCTCTATCAATTCAGTGATGACATGTAATAACGATTACAATTCATTTGTTCTTGACTACTATTCGCAACTATACCTATACACGCATCTCGTATATAATATATTATATATATATTGAACAACGTTCAACGTCCCGTTCCGTTCTAAGAAATCTCTCATAAAGTTTTGAATCATATGTGGCTCTGAAAAGGGCCTTTTGGTATGATAGAAAGAAGCACAAACGCACGCACATCAGGCACACACGGTTAAGCTCGCGTCTTAGTCGTCTGCCTTAAGCAAACATAGTGTTAAGTATCATCTGTTGTATCTGTAACATACCCTAGCTCCACACTACTTAGTTGGCCGAAGCATGGGTTTCCGCAGCGAAGTGCCCCTCACACTATCATATACGCCCAAGTTTGGTCAACTTCGCGAGTAGTGTGGAGCAAATAGATTTAAGACTCTATGAAGAAGTTCCAGAAGCTCTAAAGGTTGTCTATGTTTCCTCTCTCATTTTTGCAACTGACCGTACTGGACGTGAACAATGAGTGAATAAATCTGATATCAGTAAAATGTTGTTTTGGTATCATTCCATAATGCCCGGCACTAACTCCGCTCCTCAAACTAAAGTTATCTTTGCATATTGTACCGCTGACACCAATCTGTCCAAGAGGATACTCTCATATCAATTCAAATTCAAATTATTTATTTGCTGAAATTGTGGTACATGTCACATTTAGAGATGATACAAGCATGTTTTCAGAACGGCACAATTTGCCCACATGTGGCATGCAAAGATGCCAAGATCTCGCTACCATAATTCTACTTTAGCATCATGCACTAATTACTTATGATTTTTTCTTCGGGCCAAAACACAATGTCTCGCTTCATGTTACGTCATTCTGATATACTTATATAAATATTTTTTTAAGTCATAAGTCGCAAACGAGCAAGCAGGTCGCTTGATGGAAAGCGGTTACCGTCGCCCATAGACACCTGCAACACCAGAGGAAGTCACAAGTCCGTGGCCGACCTTTAAGGAAGGAATACGCTCTTTAACATATTTGAAGGCTTGAAGGCCGTATCGGTCCGGAAATACCGGAAGCGATTCATTCCACAATGCAGTCGTACGAGGCAGGAAATTTCTAGAAACACGTCTATGACTGACGTTTGGTCAAAAATGTAAATACAGTTTTATCCCCAAGTTGCAACTTACCACATTATTTTTTCGCGACTAAGTCCCTTTTACTTTCGGCAATATACGAAACCTCTTCTTTGTGTAGTATTATACTCCATTCGTATTAAAATAACCAAAGCCTCCGTCCTAAAAAAAGCTTATTTCGTAAAGACACCAAATTAAAAGGCCGCGGAGAAAAGTTTCATAAACAAGAACAGTGGCCGACGGAATCCGCAGAATTATTGGGAAAAATAAGTTAGCCAAGTTAAGGGCGATGGCAATTTCTGAGGGCACAATATAAGTATCTCAGTCAGTATTTAAACATCTCTTAACACATCACTGCCAGCCACGCATACACTGTCATACAAGTTTGTTGTTAGGGTACGCCCCCTGATAGTGAACGCGTTAAAGGACGGTTATAGTGCACCTGCCTGACTGAGCCGGTGGTCCTGGGTTATAATCCCGGCCAGGGTAAATATGTTATCTAAGTATATAAAGTATTTATATATAGGTATATATCGTCGTTTAAGTAGTACTCCCGATTGTCCCTTGATATTTATATATTATCTTAGCTCGTGCGAAATATCGGCATATGATGCGTTCGAGAAAGAGGGACGGGAGGAAAAAAAAACCGGCCAAGTGCGAGTCGGACTCGCGCACCGAGGGTTCCGTACAAACACTCCATCCCTAAGTGGTTAAGTTAAGTTTGCACCTGGTATGTATAGCGCCCGATATAAATTAGGTGCAAAGTTAGGTATTAAAAATTTTTTTTATGGTTTTCGTAATTATTCCTTTATCTATGCTATAAGACGTTGCTTCGTACCAAATTTCAAGATTCTGAGTTCACGGGAAGCACCCTGTAGGTTTTGATTCCCTTGCAAGTGTCGAAAATATGCAAATTAGGTGCAAAGTTAGGTATTAAAAAAAAATTATGGTTTTCGTAATTATTCCTTTATCTATGCTATAAGACGTTGCTTCGTACCAAATTTCAAGATTCTGAGTTCACGGGAAGCACCCTGTAGGTTTTGATTCCCTTGCAAGTGTCGAAAATTTGCGGCATAAACGGCTGTATCTTTTGATTGCGTTGGCTTAGAAGTTTGATTTTTTCACAGCTTCAAGGGACAGTAGACCTGAGTAATTGATATAAATTTCAGCTTCAAACGTCCACGCGTTCCTGAGAAAAAGGGTCTTGACAGACGGACGGACAGACGGACAACAAAGTGATCCTATAAGGGTTCCGTTTTTTCCTTTTGAGGTACGGAACCCTAAAAATAATAAAAACAGACTCTATGAGAATAATAAACTGTTCAGTGACAAGAGAGTGTAAGAAAGGAAGAGAGATATCCGTAATGCCACTCTAAGACGGTTCATAGTGACTAATTTCTATGGCATAGTATTATTTTTATGTAAGGCTGAGTTAAGTGAGGTTTTGGGAGCTTTTAATAACATACTCAAGGACAAAATAAAGTACTCTTACTTGGTAGTAGAAAAATGATTAACAAACGAGTGGGATATACCTTTCCCCTTTAAACTAAACAGGAAAATAGTAGTAAGGAAGTAGTCTTTACACTTGGTTTTACACTTTAGATATGAAGTAAATAAAAAGAGAGAGAGAGTATAACATTCAATTTCAACTAGTCATCTGAGAGGACCAAGTCAAGATACTGATTGAGTAAGCTGTACCGTGAAGGCAATTCTGGGCGAAGGGTCGAGCAAGAACGAAATAACTAAAATAATCAAAGCTTTGTTAAGAGTTTAAAGGTAAATGTAAGTTTGTTTTTATTGTTAAATTGTGCCGTGATTCCGTTACTGATTCAGGGTTGAATTAATTTGTGAGGTCGTAGGGTTGTTTCCGATGTCGGCTGTTATTTTGTACTCGATGGTTGAATTAGGGCCTCAACACACTTGCGATTTGCGAGCGAGTTTTCTATACAAAATAGATGCGTCGCAGCGAACTCGCTGCATGATCGCCTTCATACAAAACTCGCTCGCAAATGGCAATAAAGATAAGGCTCTTAGGGTGTGGGTGTCTCTTACAGTGGAAATAAATTAAAATGGTCACTTAATGTTTACGTTAATTTGGACATAATAATGTTCATAGACAATTTTTTATTGATTCTGCTTTTTATATGAAAATAACACATTTAATTTTTAAGTATTGAAACAAAGTTAAATTTTAAAAGAAAAACGCAATGTGTTTTCGGCGTTGTGCTCTCCCAACTGAGCTATCACATCGTTTCGATGCCACATTCCTAAGCTACTAGAGCTCCCTCTGTGTCTTTTGTTTTTACATTGCATTCGGCTTATTGCAATGGATCATAAACATCATCTTTACACATTAGGCCCACCTAGTATGTACGTACACCTTTTTTTTTTTCTTCGGCTGCCTTCTTTACTTGTCGCTGGCTGAGCAAGAGGTATTTCGCCATTTCTTTAAATTCATATTTATAAAATGAGTTGTTTGCACAAATGTAACTTTGACAGAGAAATTATGTTTTTCTCAATCAATCTTTGACAATGTTTTTGTAACTCTGTAAGTCTCAAGGAGGGTCAAATTAGTAGTTTTATTTAAATTAATAATTTAAATAAAACTACTAATTTAAATTGTAGGTATGAGTATAAAAATAAAAAAAAAACATCGGTCTCAATAATAATCAGAGAAAAAAATCCTTACCGTACCGTTCGAATAATATCTCCTAAGTAAAAATATATTGGTGAGACCTCGGATACCTGTCAATGTCAAACGTCGGAGGCCAAGGTCGGGGTGACCTTGAAACCCAATAGGGCTGTCACTCTGGCTGCAAATTACAAATATTTTACAAAATAGACGCCAATCGAGCGTCTGGATATTTCATTAGTGTTTAAATATAAATTTTAGAAACTGTACAGGGGTTAAAGACGTTAAGAAAATATATAGGGGTTTAAGGATTGAGGAATGTGTAGAATTTATATTAGAAACAGTAATGTTTGTACGTACAAATGCTTTACGTGAAACAAAATTTGTAACAACATAATAATACTTAGTTTTATGATGATTATTCTGCTTTTATCGAGTATTTTCTAATGACTATTGCCCTTGTCAATCTAACCACGGATTGTACAATACCTAGAATTTGCCACTTTGATTGTAACCGTGTATTTAATTCAGATACAAACTGTAGGTACTTAGGGCCCACCACACGTGCGATTTGCGAGCGATTTTTGTAAGAAGGCCAATACACAGCGAGTTTGTAGTCTGGCTAAAATATCTTTGCCCCAGCAATTTTAGTTTTGTATCTGTAAATCGGTATATGACAACACTGAAGATAGGGTACTAATTAGTCTTGATACTTGTGTATTATTCTTAATCTTTTTAAATTAGTATTTAGATTCTAGCAACTTATAAATAAAAATACATCTTGGTAAGTTTTATGCTTTGATCAGTATTGTACTTATTTACAAAAGATATTTGGGGGACTTTTGACTTGTATTTAGTAAGTTTACATACTGTAATTCGAAACACTTCAGCGTAACTGCTATTAATAACTTCAGCGTTTATTGACATTCTTACTCTAAGGGCTCTAAGGGGACTAAAGCAAGATAAAAATTTCTATGGGTTTTGAAATAAATATATGCAAGTACTAAGATTGTTGGTTACTCTTTAATTCATATTGCCATACTTAACTTTTATGTGTTTCACAGTTGATTTGTTTGGAAGAGTTATTAGGCTGTGTTTGCACCAGAGATGTGCGAGGATGCGTAGCGAGGGATGTGCTCTTGTGTTAACCAATGGAATAACGTCATTTATTTATCCTCGCTCAGCGCAACTGATTCTATTGGTGAACAAAAACACATCCCTCGCTCCGCTACGCATACTCGCACTGGTGGAAACGCAGCTTTATGGTCCGAAACTATTTGTACAGAATAGTCACTCGCAAATCGCAAGTGCAATAAGGCCTTTAGTGCAGTTACCACGTCAGCGAGCTTAAGCACGCCTGTGCCGATTACTTCGGTGTAATTGAGTATTGTAATCATGTTTAATCGCTACAAGATTAGGGATGTCGCAAGCTCTCATGGCTGTAGCATTTAGACTACTTACGCTGGGTTTTATCAAACTATTATTCCAAGGATAACCTTTATTATCAGATAGTAATGTCAAAATCCCATCGATCCGCAATTAGGGCCGGAGTAGCGGCCGAAGGCATAAAACGAAATAAGTATAGTGGTCTTGGCGCTGAGTACAATTTCATACCTTTTGGCGTCGAGACCCTGGGTGCGTGGGGCCCTAGCGCATTAAGCCTCTTCAAAAATATCTCGAAAAGGCTTATTGATGTTACTGGTGACCGGAGAGCTGGCGCTTTCCTCGGTCAAAGAATCGGTTTGGCGATTCAGCGAGGAAATGCCGCCAGCATCTTCGGCACTGTGCCGCAGGGGCCATTTTTAGATTTAGTTTAACTTTATTGTGTTCTAGTTTAGTTTTTAGGCTTAGTTTTATTGTATTTTAATCCACCTATGTTTGGCAGTACTATCCGAGAGTAACCGTAATTCTTGGAATAAAAGATGGGTCGAATGCAGCCTTAGTAGGTATTGATTCAAATTTTCGGACCCTACAAGACTATCTTCTTACTATCTCATATATCTTACTATTATCACCAGCGCTTACTGACTGGCTTTAGAAAGAAGAAATAAAGAAAATCATTTATTCGGGTATTGCATTTAGCACCGTGCCTGAAAACAAAACAAAAGAGAATCCTGGATCGCACCATTAAGATTTTTCCCGAATTGATGACCATAGAAAATTGACTGACACTACAAATATAGAATTTTATAATAGTACAATAGTTATAATAGTATAAAATATTATATTTATTACAATGATGATATTTATAAACACAAACGCATGTCTACAATTTATGGATTATTCACACTACCTTAAGGCCCGTTTACACAATTCGTGTATAATCCTGCCTTATTATGTACTACCCGTATCACCACTGGCTTGATTACACTGATGCGATAGCGCGTTCGAGCCACGCTAATGCAATCCGACTGTAAATTGAGTTAACACAGGCCACTGGTTAATCAAATACCTACCCTTGTAAGCGGTTAAGTTTGACCTTACTTAATGGACATCGGTTTTAAAAATTTGGATGAACTTCCTTTGGCGAAAGACTCAGAAATTATTATGAATCTTAGAGATAGGAAAGAATAAGAAAGTGGGCAAAAATAAAATGCTTAGTGTATTCAGGGTACTATTCTCACTGTGGGTACGTGAGATACTAAAAAAAAACAAGATTTTAATTTTCCACTTTGTTAGCATGATTTTACATGTTTACTTATGCCAATATACTTACAGTTTTATAGGTTTAAAAAGTTTTTTTTTCCTTGTGGCTTTCACTTCTTGCTCTCAGCAAGAGGTATTTTGCCAATGACGACTAGGTTTAAAGATTATTTCATTTATTCGCAAAATAGTTTTTATAATTCACTTATTATGATAAATTAAATTGTTTTAAGAAAATAGCGCCAGAAACAGGTTAAACATTTCATGCTCGAATTTGCTGCGAGATATTCTAACAAAAAACAACTTATCTTTCACCACTCAAGAAGTCGGAAGACCGACAAATAACGCAAAAACAAAACATGATCGCTATGCAATTAAAGCGACAAGAAAACTAATGAATCTTCTGTCCACACTACCTATTTATACCCTCATTTTGTTTCGTTTTAGTTGCCCAGAGTAACTAGAGCCCTTGTTCTACGATGTTCGAGGCTTGTGGGGGTCTTGTAAGGCTGGTGCTTTGGGCTTTGCTTCTGTGTTTGCTTAGCTACATGTAGGACGCGACTTACTTTGGATGAGGCGTGTCTGAAGCGGAGACGGTTTGGTGTGTGGTACAAGGCAGCAGCGGCAGTTTATGTGTTTTATAAAGTAAAGAGATGCTCAATACGCGACAATAACTTATACTCTTTTAGGGTATAGCACTCGTCGTTTAGTGACGTCACCCTATGCGTATTGCGTCGCATTTAACATAAACAAACAACTTTATATTAACAAAAAATACTGGAAACTGATGGTAACCAAAAAGGGGAGCCCAAGACGCAATGGCATCTGACAAGAAACCAACGGTGCAGTTGACACTGGCATACTGCTTTTACAATTTCACGTTATTAATTTAGAAGAGGTATTATTCCATGAAATACTTAATAAAAGGTTCCCGCTACTTAAAAGAAGGCTTATGTAGGTACACGCTTCCTGTTCTCGACAACAGTAATCAAACTTGGAAGAGAGATATAATAACTAGACCAGTATGAAGGTTCGTTTTTAGATACAATCTCAATTATGGCGTCATCAAAATGGCCGCCTGCATCCAGTGTGATCCAGTGGCGAACTTCACAAAGTCATTAGTACACCTTGTGAAAATTAAATTAATAAATATTAAATAAACAACAATGATATAAATAAGTAAATTTCAGTGAGTGAGAGAAATCGCTCCTCGCTTATAATTCGAGGCTGTTGTATTCAGCGTACATGTTTTATATATGTTTTGTTTGTCTGAAGACGATGACATGATGAGGCGAAGTTTTCGTAATGTATATAGAGCTGCTTTAATATAGCTAATTTCCTTTGGTCTATATTCTTACTCGTATGTGTTACTTTCGTGAGACAAAGACGTCTAACTTCTTTAGTGCGTCTCTTTCTTTGTTAACTTATTATTTGTTTTGTATTGCAAATTACAGTTGCCTAATGGAAGTCCTGATTCCAAGTTATTTTTTTATTAGCAGCGCGATGATTAAAACTTAAACAAATAATGTGAACGCTTTTCCTAAAAGTGATTTAGTATTACATGGAACTATTTTTGTGTTCAAATATAATCCTCCATGAGGAGCCCAAAACCTAAGGTACAATAAAAAAAATGATGTGTGATGTTGGCTGCTGTGAATCTAAAATTAGAATAGAATTAAATAAAGTTGTACTTATGGACAATGAGTGCCAGATGCCTTTCTTTCGCTTAGTAACAACCTAGAATACTAGTGGTAACTGAAAAAACATAACTTTAAGAGGCCTTATTCCTTTTAAAGAATATTTTTTTCATATTATGACAAATATATTGCTAATTTCAACCAACTTTTTGAAGTTAATAATACTATTCCCCGAGTTCTAGGTAGTAACACAGTTATTTCATGCTTTCATTGCGTGCAGTCGAAAATAAGTTGAAAAAATTAATTTTCCGCGTGAATTTTGACAATTTCGAGTAGTTTTTGAAACAAAAATTATCAATGATAAATGCAAACTGTAGGTTTCAAATATATACCAATAAATCCCAATAGCCCTGTTCTAGGTAGTAACATCCATAATATGTTAAGAAAATGTTTGATCATAGAGAAAATGACTAAAATAATCAGCATTTTAAAAGGAATAAGGCCTCTTAATAAGGCTACTTCAATCATTTTGCAAAAGGTACATGAGTAAATAAATGGGGATCAATCAAAAACTCTGAAGTTTCATTTATCCAAAACCATCAATATTCCGAATTTTCAAAAGTCCGAAAGTGAAATAACGCGTTTAACGGTCGTATTCGCCATGAATATTATGTTACATACAGGGTGGAACATTTCTAAAGACTGGGCTGACAGGATAGTGTCATCTGAGTGATCTACAATCAACCAATTATAATTGTAAAGCTGGATTTAAAGAAAAAAGTAAACAAAATAAAATATTTTAATATCAGTGACAACCCTACAAATTCAAAGGTTTTATTTACATTTTAGACTGACACCTGTCTTTAACTAAAAGGATGTTCAAAAGATGCTAGGATTGATACGTGCAGATTATCAGAAAAATGAAGTACTTACTTACTCAGTCTGAACAATTCCCTGTTTGATTAAAAGCCCCTCGATCTGTTCCACCCTGTATAATTATTAGGTTATGTTAGGGTTATAATGATATCCCAAAAAAGAAAACAATATATTTTATCAGAATATAGTTTTCGGAATTATGACAATTCGGAACGCATTCTGACACGTGAAACTTCGAAGTATTGTAGTATACCCAAATAAATGACTTGAGACTCCCTGTGCATTTCCATGCCTCATATGAAAAATCCCGTACACAACTCTAAGGTTATCATAAAGAGATTTATCATAAATCCTCTGGTAACAGGATATCTTAAAAGCATTAAAGTGACGGAAGTGGAAGAGGGATAAATATGGGTAGAAGCTAAGCGAGATAAGTGAGTAAACATCTCGCAAACATTCATATACACTTATAAATGTGTTATAAGTACTTGTGTATTTAAATGCCCCCTAAAGGGGTACACAAATTCCTACGACAAAAAGGGGACTCCGATACGACTTGCGAGAATCGTTAAATGGCGTCATATTTAGCGAGAATAATACAATACAAATATTTGGCACACTCTAATGCTGATACTAACAAATGATAATAAATGTAGCTTAGTTGGTAATGTGACGGGCCCAGGAAGCCGTAGTGACTTGGGTTTAAATAGTTTTTTTTTTCGCTTCTGTATAAACTTAAAGTCGTCTTTATGTAACTTAGATGATCCCTGATATCGTATTGTTTATTAAGCAAACCACTTGACGATTACAAAGTTAAGGTAATCGGTTTTTATGACTTCATATACCGACTGAAAGATCCAAAACCTTGGAGGAACTAAATATTTATACCTACTAAATGTCTCATCGTTGTCGATAAATCATTCCCATAGCTTGACCACTAAAATTTTCCCAACTACAGACGAAAACTATCTAAACATAAAAAGACTTATCTTTTTTACTAAACCGTGTTCCTTACGCCCTTTTCACGTTAAAATTGGCGTGATATTCTGCCGAATCGAAAAAGGACGTATGCGTTAGAGTACGGGTCTTTTATAAGGCTTTTTACTATAAAGCTTTAATATGGTAATGCGCTATTGTATGGATTAGAGTATTTGGCTTATTTACATGGGATGTGGTAAACACTCGGCAAATGCGGGGTGAATCTGAGATTGATTCGCTGAATCTGTATATTTTCGGAATGGAGGTAAGTTTTCCTCTTTTATAGTACATTGTCTGATGGAAAGAAAAATGGCATCTTTTTGTTACTTTAGTCTGTATTTACGTATCTATCTAGTAATATCTTAGATAACCTCAATTTAGGCAACGGACTTTTGATAGTACGGTAGGACTTTAGAAAGCTATGGAGCGGATATTAATATTCAAATACAATTAATACTCATACTCATCACGTATTTAATTCGCAATTTTAATTTTATAATGACAAGGGTAAAGTCAGAAGAATATACATAGATCTGATTTGAGTAGGCATTGTTCTTTTCGTCATCATAAAATATGTAAATATTTGCGACTTTTTCCATGTTTCCTCGAGCAAATTCGGTTCTATATTCTATATTGATCGAATGTCCAGTTACGACTAGAAAATGCATGATATTGACAATTCATATAGTTTAAATCTAGGTATTTGTAATACTGTACAAATTGTATTATATTTATAATTTTAGTCATTTAATGCGTGGGAGTGTTACCCACAATACCCATAAAGGGAGTTTGAAATGAAATAGATAAATGAGTATGAGTATGAGTTGTATTTTAATGCTAATATCGGCTCCATAGCTCTTTAGTCCCACCGTGCTATGAGAAGTCTGAAGACAATGGGAGAAAGTATTGAGAAAGGCCTTTGAAAAAAAAAAACATTATCCAAATCTATCCAGGCGTCTTCTGACATGAATGGTCTGCCCCGACTTTTGACGTAGGTAAAAAAAAATCTAAACACTAAATGTCTTTAAACCGTTGATACAAAGATCAAAGCTTAAAGAAAAATTTAAAAAGGAGTATAGGTTTATACAAATAAAAGCGCCCTCTCTCGCTTGCTCGTTCACTGCTGTAAAGTGGTGCAGTAAGATGTGGATATTAACGTATTCACATAGAGGTCACTATGGTGTAAAAACCTTTCAAATAAACAGTGCAAAGATCGACACACAAAGCACGAATATTTGTGCCTGGGTCATGGATGTTCTATGTATTTAAGTATTTATTTATCTATATAAGTAATGTATATCGTCGCCTAGTACCCATAACACAAGCCTTCTTGAGCTTAATTTGGGACTAGGTTGATTTGTGTGAGGTTGTCTGATATTTATTTATTTATTTATTTATAAGGAAAAATTCGTCAGGTTACTTGGATTTAGGGTAGCGAAGTGGTTAACGCGCTGGACCAGTAATCCAGAGGTACCGGGTTCGATTCCCGGTCTCTTCCACCAAGTAACTCCTTTTTCGATTTTTTTAAGCATTGATCTTTGGTTATCAAGGGTTTAAAAAAAATTGTGGTGTACCCGCATTAAAAAATTTGACAGGACATGTTTCATATTTACTAAATATGTTGATGTAAGTATTAGATATACTCGACTTAAAAAAAAAAACGTCATTATCCAATCCCTTTCCACAAACCATATCGATTCCCAAGTAACATTTTGTATTCCGCCCGATTAGCAGTTACCCAACTTTCCTAACCCTTCCATTTCCTCCCTTCAGCCATTCATCATATTTTTCTCAACCTTTAAACTCGTCCACACGTACTCCATGATAAATCGCGAACAACGCGTTCAACTTGCGCAGTTTATTTCCGTGTTTTATTAATGTTTCTAGGTTTTGTAGCGATGTGGGTCGTGTGTATCGGGCATTTTTATATAGGTAATAAATTAATAATAATATGACATAGTTATTATTATATTTAACTACAAATTGAGAAGGTTTGTTACATTTCACAAAAGCCTTTATTTAAACAGCGCTTCACGAAAAAGAATTAAGTTTGCGATCATGAAAAAACGCGATGTGAAAATTCGCTACTATAATAAAATGCTTTTGTGAAAATTAACGAACCTCAAATGGGATCCCCTCAACTGGCAAAAAATTGTTTCACCGAATGTATTCTTACTCATTTTTTTGAGGCTACGATCGATTTGCACATATCGCTAAAGTAGAATCTCTGAAGTAGACTTAGTTTTCGTTTAGACGTGTCGGATCGTGTTTAACGTCGAAGCCAAACACAGAGAATCAAAATGGACGCCAGCAAAATACATTGCACTGGTTGGATTCGTGTGCACTCGTGCAATTCTCTAAACTACGGTTTACTTTGATATCTGATCTGTTCGTGTTTTGCTGTAAGTTTGTCTTTTGGTAGATTTAAGAGCCTTTGTACCTACATTCAGCTATTTTAACAATTTCACGGATAGCACGTCCAGAGACGTGAATTAAAACCCACGTTATACCGCGCCGCGACTGAAAACTGCGACTTATTTTCCCAAAATCGGCACCGTCACGTCTATATACTGAAATTTCTCATGTAATACCTTGTACTGTTTTTGTTTTTTTTTTAATGACATTTGGTTGTGCCGCCACATGCAATGTTATAGATATAAATGGTCCTGTGTGTTTAAATGTGTTACAAAAATACATATTTCTACTTTGCAAATTTAAAAAAAAGGGATTGCAAAAAAAAAATGAATTTACCAGATTTCTCCGCTTTCCAAGTCAAAAAATTAGAATTGTAGACCGATTCTTGTTTTTTTTTTATTTGAAACAGGATACTCCGTCCATCAATAGGTTCGATTTTCACCAAGTTGGTATCAATCCTAGGGAAATCGAGGACTAACCGTTATATGTTATAGAGACTTACAATGTTTTTTCATGTATGTTGTAATGTTATTAATCGTGTATGGTTCTACTCTAATAATTTTATTAGATCACGTGCTTTTAATATGTAATGACGTCATAAGGTTAGTATAATCACGTGCATGAAATATCAATCATAGCGGGTGCAGCTTATTGAAACAAATCATATCAATCTAGCCCAGACGCCAGCGGTTGGTGGGTTAAGTGTCGAGCGACAAACTACTATGTTTCCAATAATTAATAATAATAAGTTAATAGCTGTGTAATATTTCAAAGTATAGATAATGGTGGAATAGAAGTACTATCAGAGGAAGGACGAGGACGAGAATGTGGACAACATTGCCGTAACCGTGACCACTCCGCCAAGAGTGAACGACTGATGATGATGATGAAAATAGAAGTAAAAGGGACAAAAAATAATTAATTAATTTTAGGAAACCTGATAAAACCAGAATTCAATCTAATCCCAGCCTATGATGGGGCTTTGGTGAGGGTGAGGGTTAGGGTTTTATAGCAATCTTGAAAACTGCTTCTGAGGTTGAGGGTTAGGGTTTTATAACAATCTTGAAAACTGCTTCTGAGGTTAATAAAGTTTTGAGTAACGAAAACGTAAAATAAAAAAATTGACATTACTCAGACAACACGAGTGAAGGTTAGTTTTGTGACCGTTTAGAAAAAAAGGTCAAATTATATCGATTTAAACTTACACGATTTTCACAGATTATAACAAAACGGGACTTAATCTCGTTCAAAAAGTGACATATAGTCCCTTCGAGACCATAAACATCACGTTCAAATCGTCGAGGTAATTAAATAAACACTTCTGTAACTCGATTAAGGTCCTGTTTTGTTATAAAAATTGGGCAAGTGCGAGTCCGACTCGCGCATGAAGGGTTCCGTACCTATATATATATAGGTATAACAAGTTTGTTGTATGGGAGCCCCCCTTAAATATTTATTTTATTTTATTTTGAGTATTTGTTGTTATAGCGGCAGTAGAAATACATCATCTGTGAAAATTTCAACTGTCTAGCTATCACCATTCTGAGATACAGCCTGGTGACAGACGGACGGACGGACGGACAGCCGGACAGCGAAGTCTCAGTAATAGGGTCCCGTTTTTACCCTTTGGGTCATCATCATCATCATCAGCCCGGAGTCGTCCACTGCTGCCTTCCCCAGTTCGCGCCACCATACCCGGTCCTCAGCTTTCCGCATCCAACCGCTTCCGCCACTCTTTTTAGGTCGTCGGTCCACCTGGCGGGAGACTGTCCTACAGGGCGTGTCGTTCGTGGTCTCCACTCTAGAACACGTCTGCCCCATCGACCATCAGCACTACGACAAATATGCCCCGCCCACTGCCACTTCAACTTGCATATCTTTAGGACTATATGTCGGTCACTTTGGTTCTCCGTCGGATCTCCTGGTACCTGGACCCTTTGGGTACGGAACCCTAAAAAGGTCAAATTAGCCTCAAACAAGCTCGGTATGCTGAACAGATTGAGACTAGAACTGACGGCTGCCAGTGTACTTCAGATCGGCTTCACTCTCTGCCTAGAGATGTTGCCTCGCTCTGCATTTTCTATCCCGTACAACGGTGTGCTTCGAGGGATGTTCGGATTAATGCCTGGCACTTTTTCCCGCCATCACTCTACGCGACAACATTTCGATCCTCACCACTTATGTAGATAGTTAGCAGTCCACAACTATGCGTTTTTCCAGGAACTTCCTGCCTAAAGTGTGCCTGAACTACGATTCGCTGACAGTAGGTATTTCCGGATTAATACGACCTTCGAACCTTCAAATAAAAAAGCGTGTTACCATCTGAAAGGCCGCAACGCACTTGTAACCCCTTTGCTCTGTTCCTATGTCATAAAAAAATAATAAAGACAATCGATTCTATGGTAATCAATAGAGTTCCAGACTATTTATGTATGTAAACACTTAATTTTCCTTACAATAAACATGAAATACGTTTTAAAAAAAGATTTCTTCTTGAAGAGATCCCTCAAAGAGATAAGTTCACCTTTGTAAAACAATTTGTACAAAGTCGAACTTATCTCTTCAAATTCTCTTAAATTCAATTTCAAATCTATTAGGTATATTCCTCCAGATTAGCAAGGGTTCGTAAAATGCGAGCAAAACTCATTGAAGTGCTGGTACTGGTTATCATATGTAATTTCAATCGAATTTTGTTGCATTTATGGTTTGTATTTAATGCATAAATCTCTTTCTCTTTACCGTATAACTTACGCCAACGGTCCCGTGGCACTGTGACCCACATATCCGATAATTAAGTGCGCGCCAAGAGCACCTGGCACCGGCAGTAATGAGCCTACGAATTACCACTTTGATTGCTAATATTTCCTAGATAAGTTGAAGGTTCAAGGACGAAACACACTCTCATTTGAAGTCCCTCCTTTTTGCCGATAGATACTCTGTTGCAGACTTCATGTGGTGTAATTTTAAGCCATAATTTTTACATGATTTTCGAAGAGTTCCTCGTATAAAAGGTTAGGATAGGTTTCGATATGCTTTGTTCATTTAATGGAACGTAGGAAAAGAGGAAACCTTATTTGTCTCTTATTCTGTGTAATCGTACACGACTCATTTCTGATGATGATTCGAAAGATTTCGAGCGAAATTTGGCTTCTACGACGTGAGTGAACCCGTTTCAAATATATCTTAATATTTACTTACACTTAGTGCTCAAATTATACGTGGTTTCAGCCTTCGCTATAATTTTCCATCTAAATCCTCGATCTTGTACCAAAATTGGTAGAAACCGAGATTAAATCATCCAAAATTAATAAGAACGATATCGAAACGTTTCACCTCCAAAATTTACACAATTTCAATGAAGGTCCAAATTCGGCAAAATTAAAAATTGACGTCGAACAGATTGGTTCAACCAGAATATTCTGGATTACTCGAAAATCCGAGTATTCAATTATCACATCGTGGGTCTGTGTTAACATGCAAATTGGTCCATCCGCAAAATTTTGCGAGGCCTGTCCCTTGGCTAATAGGAAATGGGCGTTTTCCGCCGGACCCTTTGTTTAGCCTTTGTTGAGTTTATTTAAATCGACGGACATCGTTAGGATTGAGGCCGTTTCGGTAAACATGTGATATAATTAGGGTAGTGTTTTGAATGATAGCCGAGCCGTTGAGCGGTGTTTATGCCTGTTATTGTACGGGGCAAGCGATTGTCAGACAAATGTGGGTGGGAGTTATCACTATCACTACACAGTATAAAACAAAGACGCTTCCAGCTGTCTGTCACTATTTATGCTTAGATCTTTAAAACTACGCAACGGATTTTGATGCGGTTTTTTTAATAGATAGAGTAATTCAAGAGAAAAGTGTATATGTATAATATGGGTGAAATGCTGATAAATTATGCATGATTTATCAGCATTTAACCCGTAGGAAGCTGAGGCGGGTCGCTAGTATTATTATAAAGAGCTGTTTTGAATCCCTAGAACACAGCGTGAAACTATAACATGCCTCTTGATGATCTAGAAATCGACCTCCAATAGTTAAATACTTGTAATAATGAAACAAAAAGTATTAGGATTCTAGGGTCATACGCTGATTGGTGTATGAATACAACATATAATTATTAAAAAGAAGAAATCGGAAAAACTATCTATCTGATCTTCAAACGTCAGAACCAAATTAATTGATTTTTAATTAAGAACACTATTGACCAAGTGACCATTTGAACAATAAATATAGGTAAGTAGTAAATTTACTTAGAATCATCCGTTGAAGAACTACAATACCACAGACTGACGGATTCATAGACAAACATTAACTTATAACATTACTCTCTTTTAATCGGAGAGATAAAAAAATATTAAAATCTAATACGTCTACCTATGTCACTGAACATGATGCGGCTATAAGTACACTTTAAGATAACAGAAAACGAAACAACATCTTCAACTAGGTATATGCACTTATCCCTTGTAGCTGTCAATTTTCCAGAAAGACGATAATACCCCGCCCGACGATAACGAATAGCGAATAATACATGAACACCTAATAGTCTCAGGTTTGCAGTTACTTGGTTTCATTTAAATAATAAATAAATATCGGACAACCTTACAGTCTCACAAATCGATCTAGTCCCACATTATACTCTAGTAGGCTTGTGTTATGGCTTATGGCATTAGACGACGGTTAACATACTTATAGATAAATATTATACTAAAATACATAGAAAACATGATGCAACAACAAATATTCGAGTTCATCACCCAGACCGCGTACAGAACCCGGGACCGCGAGTTTAAAACTGCGCCAACCGCGTCGTCAAGTTTGTTTGCTTATATTGATTTTGAAGAACCAGAATTTACACTTCAAGGACTTAATGCCATAATTCTAGTGACAGATGTCCGAAATAACAGCACTACATGTCTACTTTAGAAATAGCATACTTGTTATCATCGTCCAATTGAAACGAAAGATGATGTACCTAGACCTACCTACAGGTGCAGATGCAATCAACAAAGCTCCTGAAGAAATTTTTCTAAGATGTATTTATCCGATTTTTTATTGAGATCAAATATCTACATATATTGGGACATAATACGTTTGAAGTGTTCTAAAAGTGAGAAATTACTGTTATTGCTCGACGTTCCTACGGAGCGCTGAAAACGCCCCATACAAATGACGAGCGCACCGTGACATCATCCCTGAAAGGTAGAAATATAATGTGTGGAAAAATAACTAAATTCAATTTAGTAAATTGCCATTTTGACCGTGAAAAAGAGGTTGCCGTACAATTAACGTTGTTTTGAATTATTAGGACATTGATAAAAATCATGGAATTTGCGTACCTACTTTTGAAGTAATAATAGGTCCTCGAAGTGGCCTTTTATGTTTTTCTTTTTCTTTTCTTTATTTCATCATATTTGGAGCTTTTGGCCTAAGCATTAGTACGTTTTATAATTCAGCGTCAGTCTACACCGTTATTTATAATAGTACAGACTAGATAGACCACATATATTTTAGACGCGTACCCCTCAGATATTTATTACGTACTTAAAAATACCCAATACACATAAAGATTACCCAGCTGACCCACATCGCTACAAAACCTAGAAACGTATATAAACACAGTGAAATAAACTACACGAGTTGAACGGTGTTCGCGATTTATCATGGAGTACGTGGCTGAGGAGTCTTAACTGGACACAACTGACGGGCTACTCCGATGTTCGAAATTCAACCGTCATATAGTGCCATCCAACTGACTCAAATACAGCTTGACAGGAGATCGAGAGGGACGGAATATTACGACGATCGAATTTTCGACTGCGATGTTCGACTTTACTCCGAAATTCAGTCAAACAAAGAACAAAGTGTTCGCAGGGTAGTAATCCTCCTGGATGTTTGTCTCCACCTTTGTTCAGACAAAAACAGAAAAAAAAAACAAAATTCTACACGATTAATTCAAAACGCCGCATATTAATTGTATTCTCGTTGTCGTTGGTGTAAAATTCGACGCAAGTAGTCATTTGTTGCGCTCACACAACCGACTGAAGCGTGTGTGCTTGCTATTCACACGTAGCACACATAGAGGCTTATACAACCCTTGTTCAGCTTATTACAGCCTGCGTGTTACTTGGGTTACGACTGACTACGAACGCGTACTTATCGTACAAAAGGCGGACTTAATGCCATGAGGCTAATGTCAATGGGATGCATCTGAATGTTAGTAAGCCCGATCATTCGAGCAGGCCCACTTGCTAAGCTCCGCAGACTAAAAAGTTGCCTCACGGGACGTAACTTGTCGTGCTGGGCCCGTCAACAGTGACGTACGATGTGGATGAAATATGACACGCCCGACAGTGAAGTCATCTGTCAACCACACTTTCTGTGAAGTGTTCAAGTTAGTCTGGGCAGAAAGAGGAGTTATAGGATTTGAGGGCGCATGCTATTTTATGGTTTTTGACAATTGTCAGCATAGCAAGAACCATAGAATAGCATTGACCTGTCGGCTGGTCGAGAGCCGCTCCCGTCCAATGACATTCCGCAAACTTAATGGATGTGGTTTGCACGGGATCGTACACTGAAAAAAATAGCCAGTGGAGCCTACTGACATTACAGTAAGACTTACTGCAATAACAGTTAGGCCTACTGACATTTCAGTAAACCTAACTGCAATAACGGTTACGCTTACTGTAATGTCAGTAGGCTCCACTGGATATTTTTTTCAGTGTACTTTTTCGGCGAGTTATGGGGGAGGCCTATGTTCAGCGGTGGACGTCTGTGGCTGATAGATAGAAGGGCTTCTCTGCTTATTTCTCCATACACGCATCGAGGTTTCGTTCATGTCTGTTTTCTCCTCCAAAACTTAACGAACTTTTACGAAATTTAAGGAACTGAATAGAAAAAAAATATTCTGCGTCAGACCGTTTCGATTCTTGCGCTTATTATAATTTTTGTGTACTAAGCGCCTGTCTTTGGCAATAATTCCGCCGTAAACGGCGATTCTACAATAATTTGCGCAAAAAACATTGCGACACAGAAAATTTCTTTCCAATTCAGTATCTAAAATTTCACAAAAATTTATTAAGTTTGGAGGAGGAAACAAAGGATAAAGAAATCTCGAATCTCGACTTCTATAACCGGTTACGTTAAGTTTGGACCTCGTTTGTATGCGACGCCATAGTTACCAGGTGCAAACTCGTATACCGATCGTATGGGAAAAGGAGCAGTAATATACCCTCTTAAGCAAATCGTCGGTCCACCTGCATAATAAGCGGAGATGTGTAAAATGTACCAATCACATTCCTCAGATTTAAATGCACTTCTTTTGGGCTTCACAAAGACGCATCCTGATTGGTTAATTTCTCCGCTCCGTTTCAGTGGACACCGCCTATGACCGAGAAGTGCGCAATGCATCATCGAATTTGGGCCTCGGTCCTGTCAAATACGACGCGATTGAAATATGGCGCGGTGACGTCATCCGTCAATTGCACGCTTTTTGTCTTGCGTTCCATTTTCGAAATTATTTCGCGATTCGAACGATCTGTTTTAGTTGACGTGGAAGTGTATTGGCCTGTCTGGTAGGTTTACTAGGATAATAGAATTAGGTTGCACATTCACCAGTGCTGTGTGAGGTAGTTAAATAAGCGGCGTGTAAGGAAAAAAATCCTTCAACAGAAATAATTCATTTTTAGGGTTCCGTAGCCAAATGGCAAAAAACGGAACCCTTATAGATTCGTCATGTCTGTCTGTCCGTCTGTCCGTCCGTCTGTCCGTCCGTATGTCACAGCCATTTTTTTCCGAAACTATAAGAGCTATACTGTTGAAACTTGGTAGGTAGATGTATTCTGTGAACCGTATTAAGATTTTGATGCAAAAATAAAAAAATAAAAAAAAATATTGGGGGCTCCCCATACTTAGAACTGAAGCTCAATTTTTTTTTTTCATCAAACACATACGTGTGGGGTATCTATGGATAGGTCTTAAAAAATGATATCGAGGTTTCTAAAATATTTTTTTTCTAAACCGAATAGTTTGCGTGACAGACGCTTCCTAAGTGGAAAAAAGTTGGTCCCCCCCCCCTCGAACTTCTAAAATAAGAAAATGAAAAATCTAAAAAAAACATATGATGTACATTACTATAAAAACTACCAACGAAAATTATTTTGAACGAGATCTAGTAAGTAGTTTTTTTAATACCTAACTTTGCACCTAATTTATATGGGGCGCTATACATACCAGGTGCAAACTTACCTTAACCACCTAGGGATGGAAAGTGTTTGTACGGAACCCTCAGTGCGCGAGTCCGACTCGCACTTGGCCGGTTTTTCTATCCTGGCTTCTCTTGTCGCGCGAGTCTGTGTCACCTGTCTTGCTCGCACGGTATTGATAGGAAAGGGACAGGTAGTATTTGTCGCGCGGCAAATAATCGCATGTTATGATAGATGTGCGGTAGTACTTTTGTAAAACCGCTAAACGGAACGAATGTCCATCTTATACCTTTCTATTAAACACAACATAAGTACGGGAATTCCCAAGACCATTCCACTATGGTCTTAATTGTTTATAAGCACCAGAAATTCGATATTCTTCCCCTGTTAAGGATTTTACAAAAAATTTGAAAACGTCACAAAATTATTCTTGTAAAAATTAACCTGTTATTTAATTTACCAACTCTAAAATTAAAAATAACCTCAAATAAACAAGCATTTAATTGGTCATCTTGTCCCTCAGCCTCAGGAAAATGTTCAAACTTGAAAAATCCAACTTAGAGAACAAAACTTATTTTGTTCATTTAATTAGTGACCTAAGGCTATGATGTCAATGTTTAATTTTTTTACATATACGGTTATTTTCGATGACAATACTAAGAAGTTTAATATGTGGATTTGTTAATTCTGTAGTTAAAAGGATCATCACGAATTGCTTAAAAAACATAATAATTTTTACTCAAAAACTTACATCGCCGAAACTCACATTTTCATCACCTATCTAAAGTGTGAATACATTGATTACATTTATAAATGTAATCAACTAACAGAAACCAATTACCCAAATTAATTAAAAGCAAACTTCAAACACTATTCGATTACAAGTTTCAAGTCGCGTCGATATTTTGGCTCGACTAGAATCGATACAGCATTGAAAGTGCGAATGTTTCCCTAGGGAACAATCATCGGCCTTTGCTGCCGGAATTGGGTTAGTGAGCTATGTGCGGACAGATAGACGGTGGATATAGCTGGTGAATGCCAGATATTGGACTAGAAGGTTACATTGTTGTTTAAAACGAAACAGCGCCTTCTTACTCAAACTATAAAGGTTGAAGTTAGTTATTTGGTCTCTCTTTTTAACTACATTTTATACGGATTACATATTACGTATACCAGGTTTTTTCTGTAATAGGAGCAATAAATTAAAACATAGATTTTACTCGTTAAACTGAACAACATTTGATCAGCAACTTTCAAAAAAGTCAGTTTTCAAAATTTTATTATTTAAAACAAATTAAATAATATTTTCAATGTATGTCGTCCAACGTTGACATTCCCTGAGCATTGACATAGCTGTCACTCTACTAATATCGGACATTTCGCTATACATTGCTTCTTTGTCTAAACATTATTCTACAAAATATCATTTAATACACGTTATTTTCAGAAGTTGCTTAACAAATAAATGTTGTCCAGTTTCAAGCGAAGAATCTATGTTTTAATTTATCGCTCCTATTACAGGAAACACCCGGTATATTTCATTATTTGAGTCTCCCTGACGTTTTGACAACTCCTACAATTATTGTTTGTCAAAGGTTGAGTGAGAAAAAACACAATTTTTCTCTGTCAAAGTTACATTTGAACATACTACTCATTATTACATTGGGTAGCGAACCGGTTAAAAAAGATCACTCAGTTACTTAGAAATTTGTCAATCAATGGAGTAAATCGGGTGTACTACTGCTACTTTGGGATAATTTTTGATTTCGGTGGATATTTTTATTATTTTTATATTTATTTTTGTATGAATATGTGTTAGTGACGCGGGTGGCACAGCAGTTGGACGGGTCTCCTTCGCAATCCATAATACCGTATGTCCTAAAGTCAAATGCCATACCACTTTTACTCTTAACACTTTTGACATATCATTAATTTGTCATAATGATTATTTGCCATAGTGTTCTTACATCCTAATGATCATAAACCATAATATTACATTACCTAATGCTCTAAATACCTAATATGTTTTGTACTAATCTATTAACACATAAAATTTACGAGTCATAATATACCAATCCATAAATCACATGTCCTAAAGTCAAATGCCATGATGATTACTTGCCATAATGATGATAAGCTATAATTACATTACCTAATATCCTAAAGTCGAATGCCATATTTATAGTAGGCGTTAAATTTATTAGTGTAAAGTAAGAATCATTACATATTCTACCTTAAGGCAGATCAGACTTGGGTTAGGTTAGGCGCGACAACGAGCGAAACGAGGAGGAGTGTTAGGTTGAACTACGACCCTAACGAGCGAGCGAAGCGAGTGAGCCGCGCAGGTCCAACATGGCTTACGATTCCTAACATTACCTATTTCACCTTTACGCAGGTCCGACTTGGCTTAGGTTAGGTACGACGACGAGCGAAGCGAGGAGGAGTGTTAGGTTTAACTACGACCCTAACGAGTGAGCGAGCCGCGCAGGTCCGACTTGGCTATGTAACTATTAGGACACGTGTATGGCAACTAGTATTAGGATAACTAACTATTAAGACATATGCTGATTATGGAAACCAGTATTAGGATATGTAACTGATAGGGCACTTGATCATAAGTACTTAAGAAAATAGGGCAAATAAGCATTAGGATATTCAATATTAGGATAATCAATATTATGGCATTTACATTAGGATAAACGTTGTTATGGCAGAAGATCATTATGACCCTAGTCATTATGGAATTTACAAATAGGACAAAGGATATTATGGATTCCAATATAGACCCCAGTTGGACAGCTGTCTATTGAGCCGGCGCGGCGGTCCTGGGTTCGAATCCCGGCAAGGGAAAATATTTGCGTGATGAACGCGAATATTATTGCCTGGGTCATTGCTATGTATTTAAGTATATATTTATCTATATTTAGTATGTATATCGTCATCTAGTTCCCTTAACACAAGCCTTCCTAAGCTTAATTTGGAACTAGGTCAATTTGTGTCAGGTTGTCTGATATTTATTTATATTTATTCATTACATTTATGTGTTGTACAAAACCAATGACCCTTTGAACAGCTTATTTTGATTCAATTTACACGTTTTAATTACTTGGTGTATACCTGTAAAGTTTACCAAAGTTTCACAAGTTAGTAATTCAGTACGTAAACATAGGACAACAATACATAAAACAACTACGAAACATATTATATTTCAAATACTTACCACGCAGCATCCAAAACTTCTCCACCACAAAAAAAACACACTAAAAAGCACTTAAAAATTAAGTTGAGTTACAATGATAACTATGATAAGTCAACACACATTGAGTGAAACAATAAGAAATTATGACTCAGTTATGTACAGTTCTACGACTTTAAAAGTTCCGGGATTTTACGAGTACAGTTCGCGCGAAATACGAAGGCTTTCGAGGAAGCCGGAGGCTGCGTGCGCTCGTGTGGGCGGGCGGGAAGCGACTGGCTCGCCGCCCGCCTAACCTGCACTTGCAATTTGTTGCATCTAAAGGATACTTAAAAAAATGAAAAAAAACTTGAGTGGAAATGGACGGTCTAAAATATGGATATGGGATGATGAAGATGAAGACATAGAGATAACTAGATGATAAAATGAAGTAGCTCATGTCATTGATGGCAGAAATGAAATCTCGTAGTCTATCTGCTTAGTATTTAGTGCTTAGTTTCATTGCTGTATATATTTAGTTATATTATATATATGTATATATTTATATGAATAGCAAACTTATGTATTATGTATAACTATTACAATTATGTTTTGTTACTTATTTGTAAGTTAGTTGCACCGCCTAAATTTTGCTGCTTTGCCCTAAGGTTGACTGGTAAAGAATGCCTCATGGAATTACGTCCGCCTTTTGTACGATAAGTTTTCTTTTGTGCAATAAAGATTAAACAAATTAATTGATGCTTAATTTGGTGCTACGCGTTTTAGCGTTCGGAAAACCGCGGAATATCTTCTTTTCAAATACCGCAATGTCTTAAGAAGGTTTTTAACCAATGTGTGCAACTAGCAAAGTAATCCTATAAATAAATATTATAAGTAAATATCTACTATTAACGTTCTTATAAAGGCATTGTTGTAGAGTCTTCTACTTATAATAGCATTTAACAAGCTGTAACATACTCAAGAGCATTCATTTTTATATGTCAGTCTTATAGTATGCTTTAAGACAAGCACCCAGGACGGTAATAGGATACTTATACTAATAGTAACATTTCACAAGAGTAAATACTCTCAAGATCATTGGTTCTTATTGCACAGTCTTTTAGTTAGCTACAAGATTATCTTGAATGACACTTATAAGTATAAGTATCCTATAATTGTATGCAGAGAGATTAAATTGTCTTGAATAATATTTGATCCTACAGTAGTATTTTATAAGAGTACAAGATTTTATAATACACTAAGCTGAGGTTATTATAAGTTTGCATTCTTAGTAGTCTTCTTCAAGATTCATATAAGTGTAATTATCCTGGATAAGAGCGTTATTAGATCAAGCAACCTTATAAGCTACTCGAGTAATCACGTTACTAGTAAATACTTGTTATCTGTCTTGATGAGCGTTGCCAGATGGTTACATTTGTTACATTTTTCGTAACTTTTGACCCTCTCATAACATGTAAGTAACTTTTGATTTCTGAGGACATATCGTAACTTTACAATGGTTATTGTTAAAAATTCTGAAGTGAGAACATTAAAGTGTAATATATATATTTCTGTTATATTTTATCCTGAGAGTATATATAATGCTATTTGGACCCAAAATCTGCGTGTAGTTTATTTTTACGTCATATACTTTTCAAGATATAATTATTTTTAAACCTCAATGTGTAGTCCGAAGGCATACAACATTATTATGGTCTATATGGAATTAGTAAGGCAAATTTTTAACCCTACCCACGGCTTCACGTCACACCGCGTGCCGGAACACGTAGCATGGAAAGCCAACCTGGCGGATCGACCTGGTTAGGTTTGCGGAAGCAATTGGATGAGGGCGGCGCATGACCAATCGTTGTGGAGAAATTTGGGGAGGCCTTTGTCCAGCAGTGGACGGCTGATATGATGATGATGATGACACAGTTTCGTGTGCTAAATATGACTATATTCGTCTATGGCCATATTTTTATTTTATTTATTTATTTAAACTTTAATGCACAATACAAAAAAAGTACAAATGGCGGACTTAATGCCTTTAGGCATTCTCTACCAATCAACCACTGGGTTAAACAGAAATATGTAGTCGGTGCAGGATCAAAGTTACAGAGAAACAAAATAATTAAAACACAAATCAATAATATAAGATATACACGATGATTTTTAATCGGTGATCAGGAGTAGAAAAATATTAATATTTAGCTAAAATTAAACTTAATACGCGAGGTCCCGCGCAATTACCTCCCTGTTAAATTAACTAAAAGTTAAAACATAATTAAAACTAATAACCACTAGATACATGGTCATCCTACATAAATTATTGAAGTACGATACCTACGTCAAGTGTCATCGCTTTGGCGGGAAATTTTACGAAATTGAATACGACTTTGTTTATGTAATGACAAAGACAATGACAAGTTATTACTCATAAATTGTCATTCTCATTACATTATTAAAGAGGTTGTAAGCACACCGATACAGATTAGTTCGGTGACAAGAAATTTAAGACAAAATTGAATTCAAAATAAAAATTATCATAGAAAAATAAAAGTTTTGTTTTCATGCAATTACGACTTCAACGTGACCGCCATCAATTACTGAGTGAGAAAAGTTGGTACCTGATCACCGATTAAAAATCATCGTGTATATAGGAATGTATACATAATTACCATAAACGTACGTACTCGTATATTTTTAAGAAGTGATGGCTTTTTTCTTGGTGTTACAAACTTATTTTACATCACATTTACTCGTAAAAGATGTTATTACATGCAGGTGTACTGAAGGACAAAAGGCCTATATAGTTCCTGCGGGAGTTATGGATTGCTATAACTCCCCATTTGATTCATTACATTATTTCAGACTAACAAGGTTTCAATCCAGCCAAGGTTTTTGTATTCCGTATTTTATGCTTTCATAGTTGGTACCGTTGGAACCCTCGGTACGCAAATCGGACTCGCGCCGGTTTTTTTTTATTAAAATCAAAATAAACGTAACTTATGACACAATGGCTCTGGCAACATTGTCTTTTATTTTCCATTAATATGGCGGCGAGTTGTCTCGATTGAGTCTGCTTTAAGTGCAAATTTGCCTATAACTGTCGTATAACAACTCAATGAAGAGTAATTTAAAAACATGGCGAATGTTCGTAATAATTGTTGAAATATTATGTCAACAATATTTATGATATGTGATGCTTTTCAAGGGGCATTGTGAAATTAAACTATTTTTGGTAGACATTTACAGTAAAAATGACTTCCCCGGCGAGTTCACACACAATATTTTATAATAAAGCCAATATACGATTTTCGTTTACGAAATAGTTTTATTAAAAGGAAATAGAAGGAATACTTAAGTGTAGAGATTTTTTTATCGCAATAAGACAAAACACAAACCGGCCGATACAACGAAGAGATATTGTTTATAAAAAGTACTTATAACTAATAACTAAGAACATTAGTAGTGCATTATAAACAATATTACTCTAGTAATATACTTTTGTCAGATACTAATAAGATTATTTGTGTTTAAAAATGTGTAGTCTCAGAACATTATAGAAGCAATTGCGCTTTTGCAAGTGTATTATAGGGCTTTCTGACATTCTGTGAGTTGATTATAAGAGCATTATAAGTAAATAATGCTCCTATAACTGCGCCCAAATCCCAGGCTTGTAGCAAACTACAAGTATCTTATAAAGAAGTCTTGAAGAATACAATAAGTACTGATTTTGCTAGTTGGGATATTGCCAGTGATGACATACAGCACTGACACGTGGTCACTCACAATAGGCCTCATAAGAAGGCTCAAAGTTACTCAAAGGGCAATGGAGCGAGCTCTACTCAGTGTCCTTGCGGGATCGAATCCGAAATTAGATACACAAGAGAACCAAGGTTCTAGGTAGCTGAACAGTCGCCAACTTCAGTGGCAGTGGGCGTTGGGGCAGAAAAGTTCTTGAATGACGACCGTGGACCGGAAGACGCAGCGTGGGAGGGTCTCCAAGAAGGTGGACCGACTACCTGGTTCGGATCGCGGGAAGAAATTGGATGAACGCGGCGTAAGAACGATCGTTGTTAAGTTTGACAAGACAAATATTTAATTCGCAAGAAGAACGAACGTTTGAACAGCATTCCGGTAAACAATGACAAATCCTTGATAAATCGCTAATGACGTTTAATAATGCAAATATATGACGTATGCCATATAAAAACTGTTTGTAGTGCCGCTATCCCTGGGCCGGACCGACACCTGGTAGGCTATACTAAATGTCTTAGTACCAAATCAAAGTATTTCGGTTCAAATAATGTACCCTATTCATCAAAGGCTGGTGCTTCCTTAAAATCTCGTTGCCTACTCGACGAATTACACAGAATGGTATTAAGAATGCAAATGCCCTGCAGCCAATAAATCCTGCTTCATATTTATTCGGGGCTGCTTACGCCCGCTCTGATTGGGCCGCATTAGGTGCGACTCCGATTTATCGCCATTCGCCATTGTTAATTTATGTTTGTAAGTAAACCCCGTGCTTTGGCTGGTGGGCTCAGGAATTAGGGGAACGGGGATCGGTGTGAATTATATATTGGGAATCAATCTGGTTTTGGTTGTAATAGGGAATTGTTGAATTGCTACAATAGCTACTTGGAATGAATTCAGCGTTTCTAATTGCACTTAGATTTCGTCACTATAAGGGGGCTAATTTAGGCTAATTTACAACACGTGACAGAAACGATGCAGTAAGCGATACAAACGCAGTCGCGCTGATTTGATTCAGTTTCAGTTGTAAAAATGATGCCGATTATAACTGACCGAGCGAAAATGTTTCTTATATCCAGATGCCCTTTCGTCTGGATTTTCAACTGTTCTTGCCAACAGGCCGTATTTCTCAACCGATCCTAGTGAAATGTCAGCAAGTTCGTTGCGCAGTTTTCTGAGATTTTTTCAAAATGGCGGAGATATTGCACGATTTAATTCCGCCATCCCCGTTTCACCATCGGACAACCAGGCGAGGGAAGCGATTTCACCTTTATCTTGTCAGTTTACCAATTATTCGCACGAAGCGATACAATACAATACAATACAAAATGCTTTATTGCACACCAAAAAAGTTTACAAAATCAATACAGAACAATAATTTTAGTAACGGTAGACAACAGGCGGTCTCATCGCTAAAGAGCGATTTATTTTGCTTCATAATTTCTAATGCGAACTGCTTAGGAATGGAACTCGCTCCCATCGTATTTCCAGAAAATCATAATTTAGGTATCTTCTTGGTAAGAGTGAATAGGCTTACTGAACCGGCGAGCTACATCCGCGACCCCGTAGTCACTTTCCATCAGGTGATACTGAGATCAATCGCCGGTCAGGTCGTGATTAAAAAAAAAAGATATGGTCATACAGTTCTCAGAGCAACTAGTAGTATTCATATTATAATGTAAGCTAAGTGAACATCCTCAAGCAAAAAACGCGTACATTTTAATCGCTACGCAAATTAAACCGAACAATAGTACGAGCAACAAAAGAAACAAAATGGAAGGAGACTCCATTGCTCACCGGGAAGAATGGCGTTCCTGTAGCCTTCCATTAGTGCTGTCACCGCCTTCGGAAGAAACGCGCGAGAAAGAAGCAAGCGAACAATACGGATTACGATTATCTCAGAGTGGCGTATGTAGCAGCGTCTGAGTGAGTTTCAAAAGTTTTTCTAGAGAATTGGGTAATAGAACGGGAATAGGATAGGACTACGGCATTTGAATTTAATTATATTGATGAAAATTAGCAGAAGATTTCATTAGAAAAAAATATACAGGAACATTAAACATGTCTTATTACTTCTCTTTTGGAATAAGGCGATGATACTAGTCTTTTATACCTTTTTAGGGTTCCGTAGCCAAATGGCAAAAAACGGAACCCTTATAGATTCGTCATGTCTGTCCGTCTGTCCGTCTGTCCGTCTGTCCGTCTGTCCGTCCGTATGTCACAGCCATTTTTTTCCGAAACTATAAGAGCTATACTGTTGAAACTTGGTAGGTAGATGTATTCTGTGAACCGCATTAAGATTTTGATGCAAAAATAAAAAAATAATAATAAATATTGGGGGCTCCCCATACTTAGAACTGAAACTCAAAAATTTTTTTTTCATCAAACATACGTGTGGATAGATACCCCATAGGTCTTCAAAAATGATATCGAGGTTTCTACAATATTTTTTTTCTAAATCGAATAGTTTGCGTGACAGACGCTTCCAAAGTGGAAAAAAGTTGGTCCCCCCCCCCCCCCTCTAACTTCTAAAATAAGAAAATGAAAAATCTCAATAAACATGTTGTACATTACTATAAAAACTACCAACGAAAATTGTTTTGAACGAGATCTAGTAAGTAGTTTTTTTTTAATATTTTAATACCTAACTTTGCACCTAATTTATATGGGGCGCCATACATACCAGGTGCAAACTTAACTTAACCACTTAGGGATGGAGTGTTTGTACGGAACCCTCGGTGCGTGAGTCCGACTCGCACTTGGCCGGTTTTTTTTTTACTTTTTAGATTTTTTACTTGGTCGGGTTTCAGTTTTTTTAATTTAATTTTTATTAGTTACATTATAGTTGAAATTATTTAAGACGTCCGAATGGTCACAATGAGATTATCTTGTAAACATGATCCAAGAAGCGCCATTGTCCAAGGACAAATAGAAACAAGCAACGAACAAACGCAAACAAATTTAAATCTTATCACAAGGTTCAAATTGGAATAGCATAGCTCTTGGAAGCAAGTAAGTATCCGGACTTCTTCGAATTGTCAAAGTTACTTATTCTAATGAGCTTAGGATATAGCAATTTCAACCTTGTTACGTATAACAGACATTGAAAATAAGAAGACATTTGTTTGCTTTATTTTGTTACATGATTCCGAAAGTGAGCTTCTATAGAGGAATAAAACTATGGCGTTGTGGCATGATTAAAAAATAAGGTCTCAGGTGAAATTCGGACAGCTTAAAAAATTTCAACTTTAACACCGTCTGCGAATGGTAATGAGATTATGTAAAAAAAAACAAATAGTCACATTGTACTTTCTTACACTGACGTTAATTACTCATCAAGACCAATCAGACCAACCACATAAAATTGGACAAGTGCGAGTCCGACTCGGTCATGAAGGGTTCCGTACCATACAACAAGTTTGTTGTATGTTGTACTCTTCATGAGTGACACCGTTTATACAATAATGAAAGATTTCTCACGGTAGTTTTAATAATATTATATATTGAATGCCCTTCAGAAATATTACATTTGTTGTGAATTAAACTTAACTACAATTAATTATTGTTTACAATACTATTAAAGCGATCCCGGCAAGAATCTGGACACTGGTTGTACGCCTACCCTTGTCCAAACGCAGGGAATATATTGACCCCAACACCAGACGCATAGCAGCAAGTCTCCGACTTGGTGCAGACGTGTGCGACGAACATGCCTGCACCGCCTGTGGAGCCAGCGTGAATCGCCTCGGTCACCACGGTCTCGCCTGCTCATCGGGCGCCGGCCGCCACTCTCGCCATGCCGCTCTCAACGACATCCTAAGAAGGGCACTCGTCAGTGTCAACGTCCCAGCTGCCCTCGAGCCACAGATCGTGCGGGATGACGGCAAGCGCCCTGACGGGATGTCTTCAATACCGTGGAGGATGGGGCGCGCGCTGGTGTGGGACGTGACGTGCGCAGACACACTAGCGGCATCCTACCTCCCGGCCACGAGTAGGCGCGCGGGCGCGGCGGCGGACGCGTGGGAGCGTATCAAAATAAATAAATACAGCTGTCTCGGCGCCCAATACGACTTCATCGCTTTTGGCGTCGAGACACTTGGTCCGTGGGGCCAGGGTGCGCGCGGACTCCACAGAGAGCTCAGCAAGCGCCTGAGGGAGGCAACAGGGGACCCACGCGCGGGCAGTTTTCTCACGCAAAGGCTTTCCATAGCCATACAGCGTGGGAATGCTGAATGCGTCATGGGCACCCTACCTAGAGGTTTTAGTTTTATAAATATTTTATAATCTTAGTTAAATTTTTAGTTTCAATCCCATAAATTTGTTATTTTATATGTTTTATTTTTGACCCATAATAAATGTTTTTAAATCCATTAAAGCGATTTTAATTAGATCCTTGGTTAATAATGCTTTAGTACGTCATATAAGTTGGTCCACCATATATATAAAGCTAGGTCTAAACATATTAGATTTTAGTATTAAATCGGTATCTGAGGTGATTAACAGTGAACCGGAAAATATATTAGCTAATAAATTGTACCTAAAAGAGATTACATTATTCCAAATTCATATCAACCCCCTGTACCACCAATGTACCCTACACCGCCAAAATTAATATCACCTAATAAAATTAGCTTTGCGATACCAACCTATTAATTTCCAAACATCGTATCTTGGTTAACTGCAACATTCCCAAACCAACCTTGTTAAAGGAGTCTTCGGGTGAACATTTCAGTGAAAGCAAATGATAGATAGGGGGTCGAATAAATAAGAAGTCGATATCTCAGCCAATTTATTCACATCAAAGCAAAAGGTGATAAGGCAAGAGTGCTCGAAACCGAAGGGCTTGGAATACAGGTTTTGTTTTCAGGCTTTGATGTTGTGGTGTTGGGGATTAAGAAGTCTATTTTTAACGTCTGCCGGCGACATTTCTCTGGGGTGGGCGAATGTTCTCGTTAGCAACAATTAAACACCGACATATTTATTTAACTAAGTCGATCAATCGACTTGTAAACACGTCAATATTTAATACTGGCTGCGCTGCGCAGTTTTACCCGCTGATCTCACGGGAATTCTACATTTTTCGGGTAAAAAGTAGCCTATGTGTTAATCTAGGGTGTCAGCTACCTTCATACCAAAATTTGACAAAATTGATTCAGCCGTTTGAACGTGAAGAAGTGACAAACATACACATAAACGCCCTCAAAAACTTTGGCCTTTATAATATTATAAAGGCCATTACAAATATTAGTATGATTAAAACCGGCCAAGCTCGACTTGTGTAGCAAGGGTTCCGTACCATTTGTACTTGTTTTTGTGGCTGTTACCGACGGATATACAGGCAGCTACGTAGGTACTAAGGCGCGCCATAAAAGATGCCCGTACACGTAAAACTATTTGTGGCCTCTAGGATGGCGGAATTGGCAGGGAAATCAAGCCGGCCGTCCGAAAAGGGATACAAATGTTACAACAGAAATACCTGCAGTCTAGTTTACATAGTTCCAATTTAAGCCAATCGGTTTAATTCCTGGTAAGGATGGTGCACAAAGGAAGCCTTCATACGTCAATAGCGCATAAATGGGCTAGTGGCGCGGAAGCATGCTAGGGTATTGGTGAAAACTGAGAGCTTCTTATCTAGATCGCATAAGAGCGAACGGGACGGGTATAAACAACAAATTGCTCAACAACAACAAACAGCTCACGCACTATACTATTATTTGGGATTCAATTATTTTCCAGTCATTACAGTAACACTAGTAGAGTCAAAAGCAACAACAAGAGGTAACGCCGCCAGCATACTGGGGACCATGCCGCAGGCGGACTTGTTAGATGGGGTATTCTTTTTATGACCCCTTTTTATATAACTATATTATACTTAAGTTATTTTAGAGTAAGGTTTTATACATACAACATGAGTATAAATACTGGAAATAGCACAGATTTAAAAAAATGCAGAAGGTGATCTCTTTTTTTTATTTATTTATTATTGAAAAAAGTTAATAGCACAGTATTACAGTAAACACCAAGGCACTGTAAACTACAAACATACATTAAAAAAAAATGTAAACCTAGAGATTTAGGTGCCACAACGGCGTGGCTCCGTTTTTGACGAACCAAAGCTACCAGAGAACTAATCTTATTGGTTCTTTATGTAAAACTCTGTGCAATATCTACAAATGCGTGCCAGAAGAGAGCAGTGCATCGTAGTGAGTATCTAGTCCGAATATAAAAACCAATATAAAATATACCAACAAGAAATATAAAACAAAAGAAACTTTAAATTAAACAATGGCTATAATATTATTATAATGTCAATGTAAATCAAACTTATTCCTAGAAATCCTACCGGGAATACTTATTGCCAGACTATACCTATCTGCTGAGATTTTCGTCTTCACGAAAGAAGCATTAAAATAGGATGTTCCCCAGTTTGTAAACATTGAAACGTCGATTAAATCAAGCTATTTATACATCGTCCCAAACACCTCGCTATTACCAAAAACCTCTAACCATTATTCACTGCACCCCAAAACACAATTTATTGTACAGTCGAGATCGAAATGCTAAACGTTCAACAATTTCCGAATCGTTTAATATTAGCGAGTTATTTTTTTGACGATTAGAAAAATATTTAAAGTCTAGATTTCTCACCAAAAACGCATTTTCTTGCTTTTGTGTTCTCACACAATTTAGCCCTCATTTCTCGCACACATTAAATAATACCTAGGTATTCAATCAAAAAAATAACGCCATTGTAAAATTGCAATTCAAAGATCTTCAGATAATTATTAAAAGACGTATCAAGATTGTGTAATTTGGGTGACAAATTGACCGTAACGGATGAGAATTCTTACGATTTGACAGAACATGTTCAATTTTCATTTCCCCAGCTTTCCGTTTCAGTTTTTACATTAGCTTAATTATTAAGCCTTAATACATTCATTATTCTTCCTTAGTGACTAAATTAGTACCAACATTATATTTTACCATCTAAGTAAAAACATTAACAATATTCACGTGTTAACTCAGAGAAAATAAGAACGATCCTCTTCAAAAGTTGAGCACTCAAAGCAATACTAACAGAAACTAGGGGACCTTTACCGCGCGCATGTACATAACTCCCTTGACAGACGGTACAAAACAGCGTCTTTATCTGTCATGACAGGTGACAGATTACGGGTATAGCCACGGGCGGTTACGCAAATAGTGACGGGCTGGGATGGGCGACGCTTATGAGATAATTCCGACTTATTTCTACCTACAAAAGATAGGATTGTATGATTTTGAACGCATGCCTTCTGGATTGGTTAATTAGGACGCAACATTTTACAAATTTGTAAAAAAATGTGCATCTTCAAAATCTATCAGTATTTTATGAAAAAAAGACTGAAATTGGTAAGTAACGAATATTTCAATTTCGTTATCAACCATTCAGAGAGAAATTGAAGGTCAAGGAGAGAGTCCTAAGTCCAAATTTACAGATATTATCTGGGTCATCTTCATTCATCACTCTAGTCTAGGAAACAATTTTATAAACAAATATCAGTCGTGAAGAGAGGGGTCTCATAAGGGTAAGGGTATTTAGTACAAAAATCCGAGCAAATTTCAAACCCACACTCGGCGACAGTATACGAATTAACAACGCTTCTCTTCGTATCGCGAAATTGTGAATAATAACTTCCCTAACCTTAATAAAAACAGCAACTGACGTCCTTACACTTTGAAAGCCCCATATCGCAGCAAATACACAAAACAAACCATACACAGTACTATACGTATACAATGCACGCAAAAAAAACTCGAAGACTAGCCAATGCAATTAAGGAATTACAAGCAAATGGGCCACACAGTAAGGTTTCATATAGCGTAAGATTATGTTAGGTAGGTAGGGGTGTACTTCCTTTTCGCCGAATTATGTTTCGCAAACGTTTCATTTCGCAAAAGTTTCATTTCGCCAAAAGCATTTTCCACTGAAACTGTAAACTATTTCAGATTGTTGTAAATATCATCCTTTAGATTAGGTTAGGTTAGGTTAGGTTTGTTTTATAACAATTCGAAATAGTTTACAGTTTCAGTGAAAAGTGCTTTTGGCGAAATGAAACTTTTGCGAAATGAAACGTTTGACGAAACGTAATTCGGCGAAAAGGCAGAGAACCAGGGTTAGGATGTGTTTGTATTATTAACAACAATACACTATGCCAATGAATTTTATGGCAATCAACATTTTTGGCAGGAAACTTATAAAATCGTTGGTGAATGTCACTTGCATCATTATACTATGTAAGTCATAATACTGTTGAGACTTTACTGCGACTATACGACAGATATGAAGGAGACGTCTACCGAGAATTTAATATCACAGGATCGATTCAAGCGAAATGGTGAATTCTGATTTTTAGCGATTCTTGCATGCGGAGATTCTTGTATCGCGCAAAATCGTATTCGTTTCAGTTTGACCGTTCGAAATAAGCGGTTGTGTTTTGTTCAGAATATGTATTTGAAATAGCGAAGATCTGTGATAAAGAGAAAAATGCTCTAGATGAATAAAAATATAATTCGCTGAAATGTAATTGTACGAGTTAGACTAATAGGAAATTCTATCTTGCCTCGATTGTTAAGTAATTTTAAGTATTTTTTATGTGTTTTTTATTTTATCTATTCACAGGTGAAGCATATATTATTTATGTAACGAAAAACAAGTAAAAAAAAACAGAATATTTATATATTTAGGTTAAAACAATTTTGTGTCTATACCTAAGCATAAAATGTTTAATTCAATTTGTATAGACTGAACAATGTAATCAAATAAGGCTCTTGTACCGGTCATTAATTTAAAGAACTCAACACGGTTTAGCTAGTATCTAGAAAACAGTCCTGAAAACATTATCATTAGTAAGTTCCATGGGATTGTCGCATGAATGGCTATAAACGTACGTGTATAATATACGAAGGCAAAAACAATTCCGGGTACACGGGACGAGGCTGACGAGTCGGGCCTGCGGCGAGCTACTGATAAGATAGCCCAGGAGCTTGGCCAGAAATTCATGCTCATTTTCTTAAGACCATTGACCCAGAAGAGTTCCATAGTATTCGACATTCGAAATTTGTATTGTACTACAGCCCAGGAGCATGCATAAATCTCTTGTCATCTTCATGTGCTAATTCCAGTGGTTTAAGGCATCATCATCTGTTTTACGATCTATCTATTTTGATGAATGAGAGATCAGGTGGTGCTGCCAGTCAATGCAATTATGGGTGAGTATAGTGAGACTACAGGCTTTTGATGACCAGCCTGGGTTGTAGACCATCATTTTGGGAATGGCAGATCACGCAGAACCGGCTTCGAACGTTCGAAATTCAAAGTGTCTTGCGCTGCCCTTCTCGCTATCCATATAAATAAGTGGAAGGACATGCTAGGAAATTCTAGTTTTGAACTCCAGAGTCCTTATTTGTTTTATGATAGAAGGCTGAGTGGTAAAGCCCGTTAAGTCGATAACAATTGTCATTGAAATTAGAACTATGCATTTTACATACACCTGTAGTTATTATTTCAAAAATATTTCTTTTACAAATTATCAAACCTTAACTCAAACTTTTTAATCGTGTTTGACCACGCAACGCTCGTACATATCGTCGTTTTCAAAGACATTTACTCAAAATCATAAAATCTGTAAAAAAAACTTATAGATTACATTAGAGATCATGGCTAGTTCTATCAAAGCTTTGACATATCAACAAGAGGAACTGTTGGAGATCGCATATGGTGCAATAGCAAGTGTGATTAATCATAGCACACGCATCATCATGCATGCCACACTACAATCCAACTTAGTCCTTTCCATACTTTAAAAATAAATTGAGTAAGTACCTGATTTTCTCCCCTCTCCCGGCCTATAACTATGCCTAACACTACACGTCACAAGCAATAATCGCACATGCATCGCCATCTCCCTCCCACCCCCACATCATCCATCTCACTCTAGTGTATGTTTGTCATAATCCCCAGAGGCCCCGGCGCTACGAACACATAAACAACATTATTCACCGTAATTAGTAAATAGATCACTGTGTGGTTAGTAATTTTGGAGTTCAAAGACGCTGTTAGGGTATGTCTCCACTAAAGCGGAGCGGAGATATGCGGAATCGACCAATAGCGCAGATATTTATGAAACTACTTCTTCGTCTTTTTTCTTTTTTTTTTACCGTTTTTAGGGTTCCGTAGTCAACTAGGAACCCTTATAGTTTTGCCATGTCCGTCTGTCCGTCCGCGGCTTAGCTCCGTGATCATTAGTACTAGAAAGCTGAAATTTGGTATGAGTATGTGTATGTATCACGCCGACAAAACGGTAAAATAAAAACTAAAAAATTTTTTTTTTTGGGGTACCTCTCGAACACCTAAAGTGGGAGTGAATTTTTTTTTCGTTCCAACAGTAGTGTGTGGGGTATCGTTGAATAGGTCTTTTAAAAATAATAGGGGTCTTTAAGCATTTTTTTTTATAAAGTCAGCAGTTTCGTAAATATTCGCTTCGAAAATAAAAAAAATAGTGTCCCCCCCCCTCTAACTTTTCAACCACGGGTCAAAAAATTATGAAAAAATTCATGAACATGAGGCCTTATAAGTACTTTCAATGAAAATTATATATTGAACAAAATCGGTTAAGCCGTTTTTGAGTTATCGCAAAATTTCATAATTTTCTTAAAAGGACGTAGGTAAGTTGACTTCCAGAAGGTAATAAGTAACTACAGTTACTTTGGCGTTTACGACCTTTTTATAGAGCTTGAAATCTTGCTCGTAACTTAAGTCTATTGTGAAGGATGAGCAACTACGGAACCCTACACTGAGCGTGGCCCGACATGCTCTTGGCCGGTTTTTTTACACTTTACTTTACCTGACCAGCTGAGGACTTCAAAAACTTGATCAAGGACGCGTTTATTAGATTTTAGATAATTTATTGTAGTTAAATAGAAAATGTTGTATGTAACCCATAAACCAGTGTACCATATATCACCATACGATAAATAAATTGTGTACTTTGTATCAACCGGCCGGCCGGGGCAAATATTTGTGTGATGAACTTGAATATTTGTTCTTTGGTCATGGATGTTATCTATATATTTATGTATATATTATGTATACCGTCGTCTAGTACCCATAGTACAAGCTTTGCTTAGTTTGGGACTAGGTTGATATGTGTATGATTGTCCCATAATATTTATTTGTTTATTTATCAATGGTTAATCTATCTCCGTCCAAAGGCAAAGATTATGCACTAATAGATACTATTTTTTAAACGATTAATACTTACGTACTTTAAAGATTGAAGGAACGAGAAAGAAAGACCAAGGAGGGCTTACATGGACCAAATAAAGGAGATGGTGAACGTCGTGTCGTACCGGCTGTCAAGGAGAAGGCGCAAGAACGAGATGCATGAAAATTGCTTCATCCACAAGAGCCTAAGCTCTTTAATTTATGATGATGAATAATACTTTGCAGAGAAAGTAAGCCTAACTATAAATAGATTATTGGTAGCATTAATATAAAACCTTAATTGAACGTATCCATTATCGCATCATTAGCATAAAAACACGTATAATGCAGCATCAACTTCCGATTTAATCAACCCAGTTTTTTTTTTAATTGGGCAAGTGCGAGTCCGACTCGCCCATGAAGGGTTCCGTACCATAATCTATAACAATTTTGTTGTATGGGAGCCCCCCTTAAATATTTATTTTATTTTATTTTTAGTAATTGTTGTTATAGCAGCAATAGAAATACATCATCTGTGAAAATTTCAACTGTCTAGCTATCACCGTTCTTGAGATACAGCCTGGTGACGGACGGACGGACGGACGGACAGCGAAGTCTCAGTAATAGGGTCCCGTTTTTACCTTTTGGGTACGGAACCCTAAAAATTGCCACATGTTTGTTTAAAAAATGGTTTTCGATTAATACATCATTCTTCATTATTCAAGTTACACGTTACAAAAGCAAAATACTTATGTATAAAAACTAATAGAATTAAGCCTGGATTCAAGCAAAATTTTTATCCTAGAATAACACTTACCTTCAGATAATTATGTCAAACCAATATGGAGTTTTGACATTACTAACCGAGAGCAAATGTTATTCTAAGAATAAAAGTTTGGTGGAATCGAGCCCTCGATCATTAAATACCCTTAAGTATGTCTTGCCAGTATAGTACAAATTTTCTTAGCTAAGCTTATCCACTTAAGAACTGAATACTATTGAGTGGTAAACCACAAATTAAGATAGCGAGCTCGTAGTAAAATCAGATTGTAACCACCTTGGAAGGTTAATACACATTATCGACTCTATTTCCTTGGACATGAAACTACAAAATACACTAACAGAATAATGGTAATCATAACTTTTTTTGAAATTTTACAACCGTCCGACTCTTCACAAGAAGGTATTGTCTTGAAAAAGGACTATGAACAATGACTATACAATTAATTATTATACAAGATCGCTTCGTCAGGTGAATGATTCTAGATCTCAAAATCCATATGCCTTGATCACACGTACCGAGACAGTGGGCGAGACAGTGCTCTCGTCCCTGTCACACACAAGACAAACGTTTACTCGGTTGCCTTGATCACACAGGCAATAGTGATTAAAAATCTGTCCCTTGGAAATAAGAAACTTAAACAGTTTTTCTTCAATCTTGTCAACGTGAAAACACGATTGGTAATCCTTTTCTCGATACTTTTATCTCTCAAACATAAGCATTTTTTTAGATATTTTCGGTTGGATCTTGAAAACCCTTCCGTTTTTAACAATGTTTTTTAGCTTAATAGATGCGCAATTATAAGTTCTCAAAAACTGTAAAACTGTTTTCAATATAAAATGCACACGTTTATGACACAACCCAAATACATGATTTCCGCGCTTCCTAGCACGGACTTCCATCTCGCTCACGCTTACGCTCAATGAGAGAGAGAGCGCTAGCCAACGCGTTGGCGCCCTCTTAACGTCTCATGGTAAGGGTACTGTAAACGTGTGCCGATTCGATTCATTAGCTACGTTAAGTCACTTATAAGTGTTTAAGCGACGCCAACTTTGATAGAAATGCGGAGTTGTGAAGACTTGAGGGTAGCAAAGTTATTGGTTATTTATTAAACTATGTAAGAAAATAACAAATATATATACCTATATAGTCATCCTCGACGATTTCGAAGACGGCGACCCAATGCAAGAACTATAGACTACAAAACAAATATACTCTATACTCTAATGTCATATTATTAAGGCGAAAGTTTGTGAGGGTGTTTTTTTGTTTCTTAACTTATTTTGGAGTATAGCCCTCTACGGCTGCGAAACGTGGACCATGGCCCAAAGAGACAGAGAGAGATTGGAAGCGTTCGAAAAGATCAGTTGGACAGAAAAGAAAAGTAATCTGGAAGTTTTAAATATAGTTAACGAAGAAAGATCTTGATTATTGAAAATAATTGCGAACAGGAGAGGAAAAATGTTAGGTCATCTCTTGCGTCACGATAATTACATGAAGACTATTATAGAAGGAAAAATAGAAGGGTAAAGGAAGAGGGGAAGACCGAGAAGGACATATATGGAGCAAATAAAGGAAAAAATAAATGTTTTATTGCATAAAGATGTAAAAGAGAAGGCGGAATGTACTAAGCTGGAAATTACTCCACCGACAAGAGCTTAGCTCTTAAATATATGATGAAAAAAAACTTATTTACGAATAAACCCAAATTGGACAATATTTGGTAAAGCTAAAGTTTGCGTAAAAAAATTGCATTGTTTTTTGGTTAGGAACATACCTATTCCCAAGGAACGTAATTTGCCAAATTTATTTAGAACTAAGTAAGATCATTTACCAACCATTATACTGTATTTCTTGCACAACAAACAAGATCGCACCCCTGTAAACGTGTGCCGAGTCACCGACTCGATTCATTAACTACGTAAAGTCACTTAAATAAGTGTGCTGGCGTCGCCAACTTTGACCGAAATGTGAAGTTATGAAAATTTGAGGCAATCAAGGTTATTAAACTATAAATAAGAAAATAATAAATATGACTCTAATATTATTGGCGCAAAGGTTGCGTGTTTTTTTGTTACTTATTTATGGTCAAACGCGCGCTATTAGGGCGCAGCGTCGATCAAAACATCAGTGACGAGGTTACCGCACCGCTGTACGGGTAACAGTCCCTAATGAAGAGCTCCATACGAGTTCATAATATTTCGGGTCGCTCCTGACAATTTCACGTGAGTGCGCTTGATACAATATTGCGCCTAATACAATAATTGCATATGTCTCACAAAAGTTTTAATAGGATTATTAAGACCAAATTTGAAGAAGAGTGAAAAGCGACAGTCACGTCTATAATTTATCAGCTGTACTCTAATATTGTCTCGTGATTAATTATTCGCCCACACGAGGGTTCGAACCTTTCGAACAAGACGACAGTTTTACGACAACTCTTTATTTCCGTCTACCGTCAGGTTCATCTATTTTCAATTTGTACATGTTAAAATGGGTCTAATAGCCGTGTTAAAATTGTGTTGGTAGGGAAGTTGGCCGTCCAATTTATTAACGACCAGCTGATAGGTTTATAGTATTTTTTGTCTAAGTACCTATATTATGGGTTTACGTGAAACATGGTAACTAATCTTCGGAACGGTTGTTACACCAAATTACTCGAAAAAAAACAAAAGACAAATAGGGAAAAACCGAATTACAGACAGAAAATAATATTCATAAAATTTAGCGATGTTTTCGCTTTTACGCGATTTTTTTCTATTTGAGCTGTATTGAGTAGCAATAGTCTTACTTGTTATGGACGGTTTTGGCCTGGAAGCTGCACTTTGTGATGGAAGCAAGCCGTTTTGCACAGTGATAATATAGACCAAAATAAACGATTTCACTCGAGGCGAAATTAGTTTCACCCCTTAGGAACAGAGATGGCGCCACTTATTCAAAAAAAGTTTAAAAAATTCTAAATCCTGAACGGATACTCCGATTTTGACGTAAGAGGTGCCAATCGGCAGATAATTACCCATTTAACATAGAAAAATTAAAATCACGTAGAAAATAATTTTGGATACCTAAGAAATAATATTTTCTGAAAAAAATATTTACAATTTGTGATTTTTGGAATTTTACTCGTAAAAATGTATGTACATGGTACTTTTTTATTTATTTATATTAATACACAACTAATTTTACATTTACGAAAAAAACCGCATATCATTAGCTCGTATAATTCCAAAGTTATTGAAGAATACAGCCATGGCGCCGCTGGGTCAAAAAATCTTACAAAAAATCTAAAACCTCAACGGATATTCCGATTTTGATAATTAAGGTGCTAATTAGACAGATAATTACTTAAATTAGTTTAAAAAAATAAAATAAAAATTCAAATAGGCAAAAAGTCATAATATTTCCAAAAAAAAAACATACATTTTGAAAAAAAATATTTTTTTTTGAGGCTTTTATGTAATTTCATATAAAAAAAATTATGAATATGGCTTTATTTTACTTATGTATATTATAACACTATTAGGTAATTGATCGTTTAATAAAAAACCGCATATCGAGAACTTGTACAGTTCCAACGGTATTGAAGATTTTACAATAGGGTGCCGGTGCGATGTTGCCGCCACACGTGCAACTTATGTACATGTATCTAGAAAAGTATTCTCCCGTTTCGAAGGTACTGATTAGCCTAAAAATATAACCACAATTGAAAGTACAAATAATAATCATCCCAAGTAGCACACAACACACAGATATTATTATAGATGAATTATGATGTTATCACTGGGTACATGAATCTATATGTATGTAGGTATATTATAATTATGTATTTGTGTAAGTTTACACTGAAAAAAATATCCAGTGGAGCCTACTGACATTACAGTAAGACTTAATGCAATAACAGTTAGGCCTACTGACATTTCAGTAAACCTAACTGTAATAACGGTTACGCTTACTGTAATTTCAGTAGGCTCCACTGGGTATTTTTTTCAGTGTAAGTATGTATATTATATTTTATTTAAATTTGTGTTTTTTTGGAAATATTATTACTTTTTGCCTATTCGAATTTTTATTTAATTTTTTTAAACTAATTTAAGTAATTATCTGTTGATTAGCACCTTAATTATCAAAATCGGAAAATCCGTTGAGGTTTTAGATTTTTTGTAAGATTTTTTGACCAAGCGGCGCCATGTCTGTATTCTTCAATAACTTTGGAACTATACGAGCTAATGATATGCGATTTTTTTCGTAAATGTAAAATTAGTTGTGTATTAATATAAATAAATAAAAAAAAGTACCATGTATATACATTTTTACAAGTAAAATTGCAAAAATCACAAATATTAATTTTTTTTTCAGAAAACGTTATTTCTTAGGTATCCAAAATTATTTTCTACGTGATTTTAATTTTTTTCATGTTAAATTGGATTATTATCTGCCGATTGGCACCTCTTACGTCAAAATCGGAGTATCCGTACAGGATTTAGAATTTTTTAAACTTTTTTTGAATAAGTGGCGCCATCTCTGTTCCTAAGGGGTGAAACTAATTTCACCTCGAGTGAAATCGTTTATTTTGGTCTATATTATCACTGTGCAAAACGGCTTGCTTCCATCACAGAGTGCCGCTTTCTTCATAACAAATAGGACTACAATGCATTATTCTTTGAGCATTATAATTCTGAATACAAAATCCTTAAGCTTTGATCTTTGTATTCATGATTTAAATAAAAATTGTGGTGTAGTACCCACATAAAAAAATGAGACATTACATGTTTCATAAATATATTATTATAATCCTGTCAGTTTCGAAAAATAGGTATCAGAAGAGATAATATTGTTATCTGATTACTTAAATTAAAACATATTACAGTCAGTTAATTCTTGGTGACACATAAGAAAATGTCCAAAAAGAAAATTACACCAATGAAAAATGCCCAAACCACAAATTCCTCCTAGGCGGAAAAATGAAAATTCTACCGTAACAGACTGAAGAAACGATTTTTATTAAAGCAAAAAACGGAGAGAGCGGCGCGCGGTAGGGGCTCCTATAAGACGCGCGATAAATCAAGGTCGGAAATATTTAAAAGCTTGCTGAGATTCGCTGCTTTTGGGCGCTGTTGACTGGACTATTGTCCCTCCGAAACTAGTTTTAGTGAGTGAAATCAAAATGGTGGAGGTGCGGGGTAATTCTAAGTGTCCAGAAGTGAACATAAATGTAATTGATTATTCTTAGTATGATTTATGAAGATAGTAGCTACGCCGCACGGTTTTCCTCGCTTATCCCACAGGAAAATTGCATTTTTTCAGGATAAAAATTAGCCTTTGTGTTAATCCAAGGTGTCAGCTACCTTTATAACAAGACGTACACATAAACACACTCCCAAATTTTCGCCTTCATAATATTAGTGCAATTACTTACTGTTGAGTTTTTTCCGGCTTTCTTCTCAACAGCCCTGTCCTCTTGGGAAATGCCGGTAGATTTACAATCTGACTTGTAAAAGTGCCTTGTGGCCTACTTACTGATTAAATGATTTCATTTCATTTCAAATGAGCTTGCCTGAAAATGTAATGAAAGTGCAAGGCACTAATTCAAGGTAACTTAGAGATACCGGAAACGCATATGGAAGGCACAAACTTAACGCGACCGGGTTGCCGAAGTGGCGATGTAGGTATATATAATTAGGGGCCCAGCAGTTTTTATTTCACTAGAATGAAATAGGCTTTGTTGAAACCGTTTGAATGTACTGAGGTTTTAATTATGATATTTTGCAAGGATTGTCAAATATAGAAAAAGCGTCTCTTAAAATGTAGTTGATGTAAAAAGATCTACAGTCTCTTCTCGATAATTACCTACATTATGCAAAAAAGTAACAGCTTTAAAGTTTTTAATAAAAACTCCACTCGCACGGTTATCGAGTTACGTGAAACACTGAAACTGATTTAATGGAAATTCGTTACCAAGGTATCAGATTCGGGCCTTATTTTCATAACAATAATTTTAAACGGGATTCCGGCAGGCTTTTAAAGTGTTAAAACCGCGCTTCCATTTTAGTACACGGAAAATGTACACCAATTGAATTGTACACAAAAATAATTCCTATATTTTTAGTAAGATTTTATTTCCAAATGGGGATTAAATTGTTTAATAAAAATACGGTTTTAATTTAAAAATGTGAAATGCGTTATGCAGCTATTTGCTTTATACCTACTATCAGTTTATGGACGCGGAACAGTCTCATTTGAGGTAAAACAAGAATGATTCCAATGCTGCGTCTTCAGGCCTCCAACAAGGTCCGACGACCTGGTTAAGATCGCGGGTAGAAATTGGATGAGGGCGGCTCAAGACCGATCGTTGTGGAGAACTTTGGGGGAGGCCTTTGTCCAGCAGTGGACGTCTCTCGGCTGATATGATGATGATGATGATGAATAGTTCCCGAGTGGAACGCACTGCCATAATTATGGGCCGGGTCTGTTTCCTCGCACAATACTTCCCATCTGACAGATGGAACTACAGCAAATACTCAATAACTTGCTAGACCTAGGATCAAAGTTTGTACCTGGTATGTATCGCGCCGCATACAAATGAGGTGCAAAGTTAACGCAACCAATCACGTTTATTGTATGGGAACCCCACTTAAATATTTTATTTTATTCTGTTTTTAGTATTCGTTTTATATAAACAAATATATAACGCTATAAAAACAAATACTAAAAACATGTATTTTTATACATCGTCTGTAAAAATGACAACTGTCTAGCTATCACGGTTCATCACGTCCCTAAAAAGGTTAGTCTTCAGTTACGTTATCAATTAGTGACAGTCTCATTTGAGGTAAAACAAGAAAGGTTGGAGTCTTTAGGTCCCAAGTGGAACACACCGCCCTACGGGCCGGGCCTGTTTCCTCGCACAATACTTCCCATCTGATAATATTACAGCAAATCCCTAATAACGTGGGAAAGGAAGTTTGCTATAGCTTATTAAAAAACTGCTCACCGAGCTTACGCCACGTGCGGTTACAGTTTTGGGGCAAAATCCATACAATATAATAATAATAAAAGATACGTTTATATTCACATCATAAAGGATAACGAGATACAATCTAAAAATATACAAAGATTGGATTACTAATATGACATACAGAATTTTAACTAGCTTCAATTTCCGGTTATGTATGAGAAGAATAAAAAAAATTGAATGCTGTTTCTATGCAATTTATAATTGATGCCATGGTTCTCTTAAGAAAAGATTTTCCTATCTGTTATAGTTTTCATTTTCTCCCTACTGACCCAGTTGAATTGATCATCCTGTATAGTCGTGAGAAGACACCGATTCAGCAAGTGCATGATGATTATTGATCTACTGATGGAGAGAGGACTTCTCATTTTTAGGGTTCCGTACCCAAAGGGTAAACACGGGACCCTATTACTGAGACTTCGCTGTCCGTCCGTCCGTCTGTCACCAGGCTGTATCTCAAGAAAGGTGATAGCTAGACAGTTAAAATTTTCACAGATGATGTATTTCTATTGCCGCTATACCAACAAACACTAAAAATAAAATAAAATAAATATTTAAGGGGGGCTCCCATACAACAAACTTGTTATAGATTATGGTACGGAACCCTTCATGCGCGAGTCGGACTCGCACTTGCCCAATTTGTTGATGCATCTATGCATCCAGCCCGTTTAGCGCAACTATGCTACGCGACTCTTGTCACGCGACGTAGCGTCACCCTTCCCTCTCACACAGTACTGCATAGAAAGAGATAGGTAATATTTCTCGCGCGAGAAAGAGTTGCGTGTCACAGTTGTGCTAGAGTTTATTCCATTCTGCCATCTCTTCGCTTCCTACTGAAACATGCATAAAACAATAACGGAATACTTTTACTACCGGAGTTCAAAAACTGCAATTAACTCTTAAAATTCTCCGGGAACATAAAAAAAATACCGTAAACACTTGAACGGAACTACCGCCCCAGTTTTTAATAACAAAGTTGCTTACAAACTTGGATTCAAAAATAGGTATACTTTAAACCTGAATAACTCTAATTACCGAGATTTAACTGGGAAACAGTTTTCGTAGTTATTGCTTAAAGTTACCTTGATTTACAAAAAGCCGTAAGTCATAACTATTTCCTAGTGAGTATCACTCTTTTGGTTTTAGAGAAAAGTTGGAACTTCAATTCACTCACAAAGAAACTTTGAGAACATGGAAGGAAATGCTGAGCGTAAAAATTGAAGTTTGCGACGAGGCGCTACTCTATTTATGAGTGTATAATGTTTGGTCGAAGTGTTGGCGGTTTAGTGAACACCCTGTATAATGGAGCGTATTATCTAAATGATTACGAGGCCTTATCCATAAGTTTTTTTCTTTTTTATATTATCACAAATGTCCAATATAAATACTCCAATATACCTACATGAATATAAATTAAGTTACTATAATATAATTGCTGATTGTATTATACTTATTGACAATGTATGACTAATACTGAATAAATGGATATGTATATGGATATTAATGTACCTACTGAAATGTACTTGAAGTGAATAATACTTTTCCCTGAGTTCTACAAAGTAACGTAGGTATTTCATGCTTTTATTGCGTTCAGTAGAAAATGCCTCAAATTAAAAAAATGTTTTTTTTTTGCGTGAATTTTGTCAGATTCGAGTAGTTTTTGAAACGAAAATTATTATCAATGAAAAGTTAAAACAGTAGATTTCAAATATATATCAATAAATCGTAATGGCGCTGTTCACAGCAGTAACATTGATAATATTATATCATGATGGAGAAAAATGTCTAAAACAATCATAATCTTCGATCGGATCAGGAGCCTTCATTGTAACAAGTTTCAGTCAAAAATGACATTTTAGTGGCAAGCTTTTATAGCCGACTGTACTTTTCTTTGGATATCCATCAAATGATCACTGAGACGATTCTAAAGAGCCCAAGCTCGGTAGGATTGCTTTTTATATTATAGAGTTCCTATGGCCACCTTCCGGCTCCATCCTCAGATCAGTCCCATGGTACCATATTATTGTATAGCCATCAAAGTTAAGTAAGTATGCAAAATTTCAGCTCAATCGGTTGACGATATCTGCTTCAAAATTGAGTTGTAAGATTTCACCCGAACAAACATACTTAGATACATACATTGCAAGTTAAATAAAAGCATTTAACTTTTAAAATACTTCAAAATTTATATGAATTAGCGGCGCTTGCAGTCGAGATATTGGACCCATGGTCAAATGATATGAGATTTTTTTATGAAGGCCTTGTCAAAACCGCTAATCGGCGTCGATCGGGAGTCCCTATGGCTGGCGCTTACCTCTACCAGATAATCTATTTAAAATACGCATGTTTTTGTTTGTGAGCAGTAAGGGAAAAAATACCTATTGGACTTTAATTCACACACAATATAAGACGAGATGCGTTCTTTCAATTGTTTTCATATACATGTACTCGTATATTCAACCTATCCTAAGTAATACAGTGCAATTTAGCATATACCTGTATTAGGTACGTAGCGTAGTATGAATTTTCACTAAAATAGTCTGCATACTCGTATATCGCATTGGCGGCTGCCGTGGCAATGCACTTCCATGTCTCAATTAAATCAAAAACTATCACTTAACGCATTTGTACCGGTTGAGAACACCACTTTTCGAGACGTAACTATATTCCCAAAAACCACTACAATTTTATCAGTTAGTAAAAACACAATTAGGAAGACACAAAGGAATACAGTCCAATATTCCCGTCGAATTTGTTTTGTCAACTGCAAAATGTTGTTGTCGAAAGCGCGGATTCGAGCGATGGATACGCTCAATTCATTCGGCTCTTCCATTCGAATTACTCCTTTGATTCAATTTTCGAACGGGGGGCTTAACGGGTGCGTTTTCGGTTTTTAATTAATAATAGATACGGAGTCGGCGAATCGTTTCGCTTGCTGGTGACAGTGCGACGAAAAAGTTGGCGTTATTGTTTCAATCGTCGAAAGAGTAATTTGATTGCACAGTGGGCAGGCATCGCTAATTGTTAAAGGTAAATTGTTTTGAGTGCAGTGTGTTTGTGATATGTAAAAGCTAGCGCCGGATTTGTGATTTTATTTTTTACACTGTACATTTAAGTTTTATTCTATTTACACCTTTAGACGTTTATTTGGTTTACAGAATAAATAGGTACAAAAATATGTGTTGATGAAATGGTTTTTGGTTTTGTTATATGAAAATAAAATGAGAATTTAAAAATAAAATGGCAATAAACATACTGACTTATTATATCAAACTCTGTATAATATAATATTATGTTTTTTTTAGTTTACGGACTTATTTACTTATGATCACGACTCACTTCTCTCGTGATTTTTCTATTCAGATTACTTCTAGTTACTGTTAATTAAATGTATCAACACAGTACTGGTACGATAAATAGACGTAATATGTTAATGATTTTTATAAAAGTAAAAAGTTTTAATATATTTGTACTTATTTTATTTATGTGCAATAAAATGTGAGTAAATAAATACGGAATATAAGCGAAGCTCAACTTCGTACGTGCATAACCTTCGAGCCAATTTATATAATTTGCAGAAAAACATCCTTATTCTTAAAAACACATACAACTAAAAAGGAAATAATATAAAAGCGAATTTAATTCAAATAAATCCGAGTAAATAAAAGCAACACGCGGCCAAAAAGTTTTGTTTGCTTTGCCCATTTCTATTTGGTGGTAAAATCCTCGATTCAATTAATCACTCCGCCTTATTTTTTCTCATTCGATAGTAGACAAGACAAATGGGCATTAACGCGAACATAGGTTGTGTTAGGCACGGCGCCAGGCGACTATTGTCTTTGACTTAGTGGAAAAGATACGCCGCTCTATTAAGTCACTCTATCTTAGCTTACTGTCACAGAATACTTAATAGTATTGTTACGCCGGTAGGTTAGGTCAAAAACTTTGAACGTCAATTTCAGTGCTTTAGAGGCGTTTTCAGCAGGCTGAAAAGTCATTTCAGGCCGTTTCAGAGGTTGCTCTATCACATATCTAAAGATCGAAATTTCACCCAAGTTGCCGTCGTTTTCAGGCGCCTGAAACATGTTTTCAGTCCGTTTCAGGGCACCCTCTATCAGATGACGCCATAACCTGAAAACCCGTTTTCAGGCGTTTTCAGGACCCCTTATGGGCCTCTGAAGCACAAATCGTTATATGGCGAAATATCCCGTAGGAGTGACAGAGATAGCACTAGTAGAATGAGATAGCTATACTCGGAACATTCGAGAAGTGTGTGACAGAGATAGGACTACTAGAAAGAGATAGCTATACTCGGAACATTCGAGAAAGGAGTGACAGAGAGTGCACCATTAGAGAGAGACATATATAGCCTCGAATGTTCTCGGCCCTCACACTGGACCTTACTAGAATATTCGCGATATGTGTGGACAACGCATCGAGAAAGCGGTTCCGCGGGATATATAAGGCGCCGACGGCCGGCGCGAGTTAGTTACATTCTAACTGCGATCGAGAGCTAGTACAAGGATAATCGGAGAGAAAGACTCTTGAGTGATTAGTGCGCTTAAGTACAGTTCGTGTGAATAGTGAGTGCATAATTTGTGAAATAGTGTGTGTGTGTTTTAATTAGTGGATTTTAAGTACAGTTCGTGTGAATTGTCAGTACATATTTTGGGTAATAAAGTGAGTGTTTTATTTAGTGGATTAATTTGTGCTTTTCTATCAAATACGAACCCCACGCTCGTAACATTTGGTGTCAGAAGTGGGATAGAAAATGCCGTTAACGCCACGAGAACCAGAGCCGAAGGGAGTGACGACGCGAAGCCAAACATCTGGATCTGGAGACTCGACGCCTGGTACGTCGGAATCACCTGCTCCAGCTGGACAAGGTGCCGACCTCAACGCCATCTTGATCCTTCTAAAGGAACAGTCGCGAAAACAGGACGAACAGGCAAGGAAACAGGACGAACAGGCAAGGAAACAGGACGAACAGTCTCGAATCCTCCGGAACGAACTTCAGGAATACCAGGAGGAACAGGCTCGAATGCTCCGTGAGGTACACGAGTCTACGACCGAATGGAAGAAGGAAATGTTTGAGATACAGGAAAAACTGGCCAATATGGACATTAAATTGGAAAGTCGAGTCCATGAGGTCGCGGAAAAGGTGGAAACTGTTAAGGAGGACGTCGAAGCCTATAAAAACCGCCTCCAGAAATTAGAAGTTAAAGTGGCTAGTGGTACGAGCACCTGTGTACCCGTCGAATCGGTGGCTGGAGGTGGCAGGTTCAAAGTGCCCCCCTTTGATGGTACTTCATCGTGGACCGCCTATAAGCTGCAGTTTGAGTCCGTTTCCCAGGCTAATGGCTGGAGTAAGGAGCAAGCCAGAACAGCACTGACGTTGGCGCTGCGCGACGAGGCCCTTACCATACTCGAAGCTCTGGGGAACGACCGGACGTACGACCGCCTTCTAGAAGCCTTGGAGGCACGATACGGTGACAGTCACCTTGAGCACGTATACCGAGCTCAGTTGAAGGACAGGACAACAGTGGGCCCTGGAAATCGAGAAGTTGGTTAGGAAGGCCTATCAACGTACGTCAGCATCGTTCGTGGACATCATGCTGGTGCAGGCCTTTATCGATGGGATCCGGGATCTGGAAGTGAGGGCAGCCGTGAGATTGGGTCACCATGGGAGCCTGAAAGATGCAGTAGCCCACGCTCTCGAAAGAAAAGGGTGAGAGATGTTTTGAGATGCTTTCACAGCGGAGCGTCTGGTGGACATATTGGAGTGAAAAGTACCCTAATGAAAATTCGAGAACGTTTTTATTGGATGAACTATCGCGAAGATGTTGAAAACTGGGGCAGAAGATGCACTAGGTGTGCATCAGACAAGGGACCGCATACCCGTAGCAGAGAAACACTCAAGTGTAGCAACGTTGGAGCACCATGGAAAGGGACGGTATGGAAACGAGGCGACGCAGGGTCGTTTCCAAAGTCTGACTCCGAAAACAAGTACAATCATGGTCATAGACTGATACGTGAACACGGGCTCCACGCTAGCATAAAGATGAAAACCCGATATGACCGGAAGTCTTATCAAGTGGGTTTTGAGGAAGGTTCGTTGGTGTGGCTACATAACCCTATGCGACGAGTAGGAAAGTCCCCGAAACTATCTCCGAATTGGGAAGGGCCTTACAAGGTAGTCACCAAAATAAACGACGTCACGTATCGAATCCAGCGGAATCCTCGTAGTCCGAGCAAGATTGTTCATGTTGACCGGCTGGCCAGATACCACGGAAATAATGATGCTCGGGACGAGCATGTCTTAGGAGGGGGCAGTGTTACGCCGGTAGGTTAGGTCAAAAACTTTGAACGTCAATTTCAGTGCTTTAGAGGCGTTTTCAGCAGGCTGAAAAGTCATTTCAGGCCGTTTCAGAAGTTGCTCTATCACATATCTAAAGATCGAAATTTCACCCAAGTTGCCGTCGTTTTCAGGCGCCTCAAACATGTTTTCAGTCCGTTTCAGGGCACCCTCTATCAGATGACGCCATAACCTGAAAACCCGTTTTCAGGCGTTTTCAGGACCCCTTATGGGCCTCTGAAGCACAAATCGTTATATGGCGAAATATCCCGTAGGAGTGACAGAGATAGCACTAGTAGAATGAGATAGCTATACTCGGAACATTCGAGAAGTGTGTGACAGAGATAGGACTACTAGAAAGAGATAGCTATACTCGGAACATTCGAGAAAGGAGTGACAGAGAGTGCACCATTAGAGAGAGACATATATAGCCTCGAATGTTCTCGGCCCTCACACTGGACCTTACTAGAATATTCGCGATATGTGTGGACAACGCATCGAGAAAGCGGTTCCGCGGGATATATAAGGCGCCGACGGCCGGCGCGAGTTAGTTACATTCTAACTGCGATCGAGAGCTAGTACAAGGATAATCGGAGAGAAAGACTCTTGAGTGATTAGTGCGCTTAAGTACAGTTCGTGTGAATAGTGAGTGCATAATTTGTGAAATAGTGTGTGTGTGTTTTAATTAGTGGATTTTAAGTACAGTTCGTGTGAATTGTCAGTACATATTTTGGGTAATAAAGTGAGTGTTTTATTTAGTGGATTAATTTGTGCTTTTCTATCAAATACGAACCCCACGCTCGTAACAGTATTTACTGTGTAAAAAAATTGTAACTCCACCCTATGTACAAGAAATATTTATTATTGTTTATAACTACAAAAGGTCCAGTTAAAATAATCCATTCAACATATTTTCACATTGATTTATATTGTCAAACCGTACGATCAATCCACTTATCGTTTATACATAAAAAGACATCAAAATATTGCCATAGGGCAAATACATAAAATTCTAAATTTACATACAAAATGCGTTACAAGAATTATTTGAAACCAGGGGACCGATAGGTATTGATTTTTATCCGAGGTAATGTAGGTATACAACTGTTGGGCTTGTTACTGAATACTGGAATTTAGATATCAATGTGTCAAATCTTAAATTATAGAAATAGTTTTTATCTCGCCTCATAAGATTCTTGTATCTTCAATTATGGCTAATTGAAGATAAAAAAGAATCTTACGATCCTTCTTAACTGTAATGTGATCATCGTTAATCATGTTTATGCCTATATTATGCTAAATAAACTTAATTTTTTCTTTCTTTATTTCAATATTTTAGCAATTACTTTAAAGGGAACGTCTAGCCAGAATAGCTGTCAGCAACTAAATCGACTCGGATGCTCCTCTAATTTACCATTTAGTCCATCAATTTAAGTTCTAACTATTTTTTATCAGGTTTCATATTGTTTTCTTAATAACTTATCAGCAGCATACCTCTACTTAACTATTTTCGCTTCGAACATTTTGCTAAAACAACTGAACAATCATCTTAAACGTTCCTTCTGCAATCAACTGCAACAATCCAATACCGAAACAGCCGTAAGCATATTTCCAATCACACCGCCAGGAACCGAGACAGATATTCCCGATTCTTAATAAAATGCGTTCGGAAATTTCGAATATCGAAACGATTCCACGATAACCCCCTTGCTCGTGGCGTACAAAATTTTCGCTTACCGAAATGCGACTCCGTCGATTTTCGCTTGCAGCGCTCCGGAGTTAGGTTCTTTATACAGGGTGTAAGGTAAACATTGGATCGCGTCTTGTAGGGAGCCTTCAAGAGTATAAATAACGTTGCACAATAACTGGGGGCGAATCAAGGAGCATTGTCGAAGGCCTTGTTAGAGGTTCGGGCGACCGCTGATTTTTTATTTGATATCTCAATAAACCCCCGGCACAGATACGGGCAGATGGTGTACCTGTCGGAGTTTGTTTTTATTGGAGCTCTATCGTATTATTTGAAAGCGGGACTTACGCTGTATGAATAAGTCACATATTATTCAGATTCAGATTCAGATTCAGATTTTTATTAATAAAATATATACATTTTACAAGTCATGTCATACTAATACAATTTATACATTATATAAATTATTATTAAATTAACAAGTACACATTTTACAATATACATTATTATTAAATTAACATTATAATTTGTTATAAATTAACATTATAATTATATACCTAATTTGTTTTGGGTCAGCGCTCTGTCGACTTTTCAATAAACTCAACTATGCTATAGTACGCATGTTCAGTAAGTAACAGTTTAAGCTTCTTTTTAAAGATCTCTTCACTTTTTGAATCGATTATATCGATCGGCAGTGAGTTGTACAAAGTTACTCCCATGACGCTGAGTGACTTTCGGGACTTGGCGAGCCGGCGTCGCGGCGCGACCAGGACGGGCGGCCGGCGGGCCGGGCGTGAGCGGGCTGGCGCGCTGCTTATGTTCATATGGAGGTTTCTCCTGACATACATACATGCATTTAAAATGTATACACAGGGCAACGTCAGGATTTTATGTTTTTTAAAAAGAGATCGTGCGGGATGGTCAATGGGTTTTCCATCGATTATCCGCAGGGCGCGTTTCTGGATTCTAAAGAGTCTATCGCGATCGGCAGCTGTGCCCCACAGATCCACACCCTGAGTGATAATCGAATGGAAATATCCATAATAAGCAGTCTTTAGGTTCTCGGTGGATAGACTAGGCGCGATCCGGGACAACGCGTAACAAGCTGAAGACAACCTGTCACAGGTCGTCTGAATGTGCGGTGCCCACGTCAGGCCGGCGTCGATCTGAAAACCAAGGTACTTAACAGTTTCCACTTGGGGGATTGCCGTATTGTTCAAAATAATGTTAAGTTTGTCTTTGGTTGACGATTTTAATTGAAAGTGAACTATATTTGTTTTTTCTAAATTTAAAGACATGCCATTAGCAGAGAACCATTTGTAAATTTCATTTATGACGTGACAAAGTTTCGATCTTAGTATATCAAAATCATTAGCGTTGTTATTATATCTATTATTATTATTATACCTATTATAATTTTTGTTGTCATCATAATCCCCATAAGTAGATGAAAAATCAAAAGAAAGAATTATGTGTAATCACCTTTTCATACAACATATATTTAAGCTTAAATATGAATACTTGGTGTGTACACTTTAACATTAAAACCTCATTTTCCAAAAATAATATCTTGATAAAGGAGTTATTATTTTCTGCCTTTAGCCTTCAATTTATTTCAAGTTACAAACGCATTAGCGTAGCGGATTTTTTTCTTGGATTTGGGATTAGATATCGTAATTTAAATTGCGACATACCCATTAAATTCCTTCATGCTCAATATAATGTCATGAATTAAGCGCTAAAATAATATGACTCAGCTGTTCCGCGTTGGCTGTGGCACAAGGGTACAATCCGGTTAGTGAGACCCCAAGTTTTTTCTCTAAAATATTTGTGACTATTGTAAAAAGGGTGTTTGATTTATAATTTTATTGTACGTTCTGTCCAAACTTTGTGCGGCGTGTGGAATCTTAATATTCTTTCAAAGTATTTTATTTTTTATAGCGTGTAGATATTAAACTGTCACAGTCAGAAAAGACGTGCACCTATGTTAAGGATTTTAGTTTATTTCTGTTTCATTTAAAAGAAAAAATCGAAAGCAAAACACAAATATTACGCCGCCCATTTTACGTACCTACATTGTCCGTTGGTTGGCATTTTGTATGTACTTATATTTATGTATATTATAACCGTAAAAGCATCTAAGAATGTACGCTCCACTTAAACGATTTAGTTATAGGGCTGACTGTTCCTACATAATATAAAATTAAATGGTAATTATACTAGTTACCTACTAAGCCACTTTCATACAATTTTCCTTAATTATACTACTTATGGGTAAGTAGTAGTACAGTACGTGAGATCTAAGAAGAACATTCGGGTTTGAGTGAAAACTGAGAGGTTCTTTCCTGTATTGCGTATGAGCAAGCGTGACCGGATAGGTATGAGGCTGGCAACCCCATTTCTCGCCGAGGTATGTATAGTGCTTTTCTCAAACAAGAAATGAAATAAAAAAAAAATAAAAAAACATAAATTCATTTCTATAGACCTTATAAGTAAGCTACCAAAAACTATAACTAGCACTTATTCACATTATTTCTTTATTTTGGTCGGTATTTTCGTCGGAACTCATATTGACCCGAATGTTCTTCTAAGATCTTACGTTCTGTATGACGTTAGAAAGTCATGTGGGGCAAGTGTACGCAGTTGCTAAGTGTACGCAGTTGCTAAGTGTGCGCAATCCCTATCCCCAACCCCATTTCAGTCTCAGTCTCCTTGCGCACACTTACCCACAGAGCACACTTACCCTACATGACTCTAAATAGATATCTAGGAGCACGGCAGCACCCTTGCCTAGTCAAAAGATATCACTTCAATTAGGTTTCCGTACAAAGCCCGTATATAGAGGGAAACAATATTCTCAATTATATATTTTTAGCAACTTACAGAAAAATCTGAACTTTTTCTAGGAATCTGAAGGGTGTCCAACATACCTAAGAAGATTTTTTTTTATTTCATTTATTCTCCATTATACGTTTATAAGTGTTCCAATATTTTGGCTTAGGTTAAATTGGCCTTTGTAACTATTATTTTTTTAATGTATATCTGTTTGTATGTACAATAAAGAATGTACTTGCTACTTGAATAAAAGATAGACGTACAAAATAGGTATTCGTGTTCTAATTATTATCACAATATAGCAATTTAGAATGTTTTGTTATCCAGTCGTAGAAGTAGCCAGTGTCGGTGTAGACTGTGTTGGTGTCCGAAACGCTGGGCCTCGAGAACGACACGATTCCGATTTGTATCTGGATGTTGGGACTGACTGCTGTCACCAAGGCGCCACCAGAGTCACCCCTGTGGAAAATCGAGAATACAAACCACGACGAAAAACTGAATGTAGCTGACACTGAATACATATAAGCTACTTTTTATGCCGAAAAAAAAAAAAAAGTTCCCGTGGGATGAGCGGGTACCACTGCGCGGTGAAGCTAGTTATAATATAATCATCCAAATATAAAAACTAGGACCCCTCGGTAGAGTTACGCAGGCACAAGTATAATTTATCTTAATTTAGTCTTTAGTGTTGTATGTATAACCCATTTTATATCATAAATATCTAACCATTGATACAAAGATCAAAAATTTAAATGCGTAGCCTGGTGGAAGAGACCGGGAGTCGAACCCGGTACCTCTGGATTACCGGTCCAACGAGTCAACCTTTCCACCATCCTAACGCCAAAAAGCTTTCGATTTTTTCCTTATGCTTTGTGTGTCGATCTTTACATTCCTTACTTATTTAAAAGGCTTTACACCAATTGCCTGTCTCTTCCGACAAGGTGAGAATTTAAATTTTTCTTTGATCTTTGTATTAATGGTACCATATAAAAAAATATGAAAAAGGCGTCAATGATATATAACATGTTTCATACATTTCGAATTAAATTAATTTAAATTAGAAATTTTTAAATGCTGTCAATAAAATACTTACAGGTCTGTGGTGCCTTTTTTCTTCAAATTCTCTGCGCAGATGGTTCCGTTAGGTACCCGAAAAATCCCAATTTTATAGCATTCCTCTCGTTTATACGCCCTCTGGCTTACGTGCTTAAGGTAAATGCTATATGAACCATCTCGCTAATAAATAATACAAACATGTAAACAAATTTTAATAGCTGTTTTAACCTTGCTTACATGCTTTCCAAAAACATTTATTAGGGATAAAAAAAAACAAAAACAAACAAAAAAGAAAAACGGTTAGTGTTTTTCTTTTTATTTCACTCGATTTCTTCAGGACCCAATCATCAGATCTTAACCATATGACAAAAGCTACTAAACAGGTAGTAGACCCTTTCAAAAAAAATATTTTTTGCAATCGGTCGACTTAAAATAATCGGGAAACATACATAAAAAAGAATATAAACGTCCATCCGTCTATCATTACCCTTTATTTCAGGAACGCGTAGAGGTATCAAGTTGAAATTAAAACCATATAGTTACTTAAATTTACAAGTCTTTTCAGCTGTAAAAAATCAAACTTCTAAATTACGTAAAAAATAATACGGTTGTTGGTCGCGTATGCCGTAAAAAACAGATATTTCGACAGGCTCAAGGGAATCAAAATTTATAGGGTACTTTCCGTTGTCCTGGAACTATGAAATTTGGCTAGTAATAACGTCTTATACTACAAGTATTAGGACAATTTTAAAAACTATACATTCATATGTATGTTAGTATATTAAATCATAAAAAAATATTATAATTTTATTTAAAGTGTCTAAAACTTTAGCTTATCATAAGAGCAATGCAGCGCTTTCATAATTCGTACGGAGCCGACGGTGGGCGAGTATTCGCACTAGACCTGTTTTATAGAAAAACTAACTACACTTACTGATTCACGGCCCCAACCAGCCACATAACAGTCTTTATTATTGTATGGCGGACGTCTCATCAATATAATTCTGCGGATGTTCTCGTTAAATATCAGTTTTTTTCGTAAAAGCAACAAACCTATATCATTTGATACGGTCTTTCTGTCATAATTCTCATGCATTACTGTTTTTGTGACTAGCGTCACCACGCCTTTTCTACTATGCGTGTGTCCTGCATAGGTTATGACTTCGGGGTAACTGCAATCCTCAACACAATGCGCGGCAGTTAATAAAATGAACTGGTTCAATATTGATGAACCACATCCAAACATCACAAATCCGCAGTCAACAGTGATCGCTACTGAATGTGGGAACTGCCATATTTCAGAGAACTGCCCGTCGTTAATATGACCAGACAAGTTTGCTGCTGAGATACATTTCACTAAACAAATCACAATTTTTAATAAAAAAAACATGGTGTTTCAGTAACAATCGGAATAAATAACCACAAGAATTATCAATCTAATGTAATTAGGAGTTATTAACCATTTGAATTTAACGAGACTCATAAACTTACCATTTTGCAATTACAATGCATCGAAATATTACAAGTAGGATCCAAGACAAAGAAAAAAAAGTGCAATGGTTGATTGGTACATTGACTTATGACCATACATCGGGGTTTTCAGAGCGGGAACGTTTGACATTAGCCAAAGAGTAGGTATTGACTTAAAAAACAGAATGTACTGCAGGTTTCTACGTCATGGATAATTAATTGAAAAATATAAAATAATAATCATTCATATAGGTTCACATGTTATAATGGTCAGTCATTATCAACCTATTCAGTTAAGTCCCTACTCATTTATAAGCAAATAATTCATAGATATCGGGTGTCAATATTGACATTATATTAGACACTTATTAGCATACCGTACCCTTGTCTAGTAGATAAATTACAATGCAATTGCATTTTAAAAATACTATATAATAATCAATACAAATATGCCTCCAAGAAAAAAAGCTCGTTACGAGTTTGTGCGTTCGTGGATAGAAAATAATCCAGACAGAGGTTCGAGATTCTTTATTTTTGGCACCAAATGCAATGTTAGCTTCGCTCAAACGAAATTTGGTGTAACGCGACACGTTGCGTCCAATAAACATACAAGTATAAAATATGATTTCAATAGTGAGCTCGTGAATTTTTTTGTGGGCTGAAATATACCATGGACGCAAGTAAACAATCCGATATTAACCTTGACTGCGCAGTAGCCGATTTACGTACAAATGCGAATGATTTGTGTACATGCGCAGATCCGCTATCTTTGTTCAAAAAGTTTGCCGGCAACTATACCGGTAAATTTGTAAAAACTGTAAAAGTTCTTCAGTTCATTTAAGTAAAAAAAATTAATACAATGCGGAATGAGCTTAAAAAATTATATATTAACGGCAGTGTTGACGAAACCACGGATGGTGTCGGTCGGTAAATAGCTAATGTCATAGTAGCCATATTGGCTCAAAAAAAGGTGTTGAATAAATATTCTGGCTATATAGCACGCTAAAAATTATAAATGAATTGTTAAAAGGCAAAGAAATTGAACTTTAATCGCAAACTTCTCGTACATCAATTGATTTCCAAAAAGTTTAAATATGCACCGTACCTATTACAACTGTCGACGTGGAAAGATCGTTCAGTTCATTGAAATGGATATTTACAGTAAGACGCCGCAGATTAACTGTTCCAATTATAGAAAAAATATTGATTGTTTTTTCAGAAAATCGTGTCAACTACTAAATTTAGTGCAGGTAATTAATTAAAGTTACTTTTATTGTTATCTAAAGAGGCTTGGTAATAAAGCTAAAGTATTACATGAATTAAAATAAAACTGTCTCATAGAGTGTATACAATTCGCAGAGAGGTTGTTATTCATTAGGCATAATATGATATTTTCTCAGATTAACGTATCTCTTTATCTCTACTCTTTTTCAAATCGTTCCCGCTCCGAAATCCCCGATGTATGCTTATGACATTCATTTCACCATTTAATGAGTACATTAGGTGAGATGTTAGAATATGATTCGATTTTTACACCTGTCTCGCTCGCTCTTACGCGATCCAGATAAGAACCTCACGGTTTTCACCCAAACCAGAATCCCAACCGAGAGCTCACGGACCATTTTTTTTTGTTGTACACCCCACTTTTTTTAGGTTTTGGATATTTTAGGTAAAAAGTACCCCACGCATTTTTTGTGCCACAAAAACAGATGGTACACTATTATTTTGCATTAGTAGAAACTACCATACTACGTATCTATTAGTTTTCGTCCGAGTGTAAATAATAACATATTACGGACATGCATGTACATGTTCGCCATACTCAAAGACGAACAGTTGCTAAGTGTGCGCAATCCCTCCCCAACCCCATTTCAGTCTTAGTCTCCTTGCGCACACTTACCCTACATGACTCTAAATAGATATCTAGGAGCACGGCAGCACTCTTGCCTAGTCAAAAGATAAAAATTAAGGATTAATTAATTAATTCAATTAGGTTTCCGTACAAAGCCCGTGTATAGAGGAAAACAATATTCTCAATTATATATTTTTAGCTACTTACAGAAAAATCTATATCTGTTTGTATGTACAATAAAGAAGGTACTTGCTACTTGAATAAAAGATAGACGTACTAAATTGGTATTCCTGTTTTAATTATTATCACAATAAAGCAATTTAGAATGTTTTGTTATCCAATCGTAGAAGTAGCCAGTGTCGGTGTAGACTGTGTTGGTTTTCGAAACGCCCCGGCGTTTGAACGACACGATCCCGATTTGTATCTGGATGTTGGGACTGACTGCTGTCACCAAGGCGCCACCAGAGTCACCCCTGTGGAAAATCGAGGAATCAAAGCACGAAGAAAAATTGAATGTAGCTGACAGTCTGGATTAACACATAAGATACCTTTTATCCCGACATGAAGTGTGATTCGTTACTAATATTATTTTATATGTATATGCCTAAGTACGTTATGTATGTTTAAGTAGGTTTATTTGTGCATATATATATAGAAGCACCGGGAAAGGCAGCAGAACGATCGACAGAACGTCCGTCATCAGTATCACTCATTATGAAGTCAAGATGCCAGAAACACAGAAATAAAATCACTTTAATAACAAATAACAATCACTGGTTTTATTTAAACACACTCGGAATCAAAAGAAAGAAAGATTAACAAGATAAACACTGATTGAGAGCCAATAGGTTAGTATGCATGCACACTCGTGCCTAGCTGTCCGTCAAGTGACCAGCTGTCACCGATTGGCGCCTGCCTACTACCCTATTCGGGGTGCCCCGCTCTTATTTCAATATACCTTCAACATTTTTATTAATGTCAAGTATTATCTAAAGTTACCCTCAACTATTTCATTGATGTAAACAACACTAGTTACTATTACGATTTACAATCTTAAAATCAAATTAACCGATTAAATTACACAGACAATCGGATAATCAAATCAAACTATTAATAACCGGCATCATATTTGCCTGCGCGCCGTCATATATATATATATATATATATATATATTTTATGTACGTTTATTTACATATTATTTTAGTAGTTTTTTCTACAGATTCCATGATTATTTTTTCGTCGCCTACTCATTTCTGACGTTTTTATTTAATTGCGCTACCCAAAGGTTGTCTGTTAGAGATCGCTCTTTAGCGAAAAGACCGCCTGTTGTTTACCTCTATTGAATGTTACGTGCAATCTGAATTTGTTTGTATTTATTTGCTGTTGAGGTGTGCAATAAAGAATATTCTATTCTATTCTATCCCGAAAAAAAATGTGTTCCCGTGGGATGAGCGGGTAACACTGCGCGGTGAAGCTAGTTATAAATAATCATCCAAATATCAAAACTAGGACCCCTCGGTAGGGTTGCTCAGACGCAGGCACAATTTTTATCTTTATTTAATCTTTAGTGTTTTATAACCCATTTTATATCATAAATATCTAACCATTGATACAAAGATCAAAAATTTAAATGCGTAGCCTGGCAGAAGAGACCGGGAGTCGAACCCGGTACCTCTGGATTACCGGTCCAACGTGTCAACCTTTCCACCATCCTAACGCCAAAAAGCTTTCGATTTTGTGTCGATCTTTACATTCCTGACTTATTTAAAAGGCTTTACACCAATTGCCTGTCTCTTTCGACAAGGTGAGAATTTAAATTTTTCTTTGATCTTTGTATTAATGGTACAATATAAAAAAAAATAGAAAAGGCGTCAATGAAATATAACATGTTTCATACATTTCGAATTAAATTAGAAATTTTTAAATGCTGTCAATAAAATACTTACAGGTCTGTGGTACCTTTTTTCTTCAAATTCTCTGCGCAGATGGTTCCGTTAGGTACCCGAAAAAGCCCAATTTTATAGCAATCATCTCGTATGTATGCCCTCTGGGTTACGTGCTTCAGGTAAATGCTATATGAACCATCTGGCTAATCAATAATACAAACAACAAATTATAATCACTTTTTTAACCTTGCTTACATACAAACACGAGTCCAGAGATCTGTACCACAAGATTCGCCTCATCACAAAGACACTGTCATCCAAAGCATGGGCCATCGAGGACACTAATGGCAAGCTAGTGACAGAGTTAGCCCATATCTCGGAAACTTGGAGGAATTACTGCCAGTCGCTGTTTGAAGACTCACAACATCTGCACTATCCCAGCACGGAGCCGGAAAATACGGAACTGGAACCCCCTATCCTTATTCGCGAAGTAGAAGCTGCCATAAAACACCTGAAAAATGGAAAAGCGATTGGCAGAGATGCGATTCCCATCGAAACCATACGAGCAATGGGGGAACACGGCATTCAAATTCTACACACCATCTGTAATAAGGTATGGCAAACCGGAGTATGGCCCAGTGAGTGGACTCATACAATTTTCACTCCATTGCACAAAAAGGGGTCAACAAAGAAATGTAACAATTACTGTCTTATTGCACTTATATCACACTCTAGCAAGATTGTGTTACATATTCTTAACGAAAGGCTTAAAGCCTACCTGTCTAGGGACATTGCTCCAGAACAGGCTGGTTTTGTAAAGGGAAAAGGCACTCGGGAACAAATTCGTAGTTCGTTCATAGTTCGCCAAATTATCGAAAAAGCTCGAGAATTCAACAAGCCAACTTATATCTGCTTTGTTGATTTTTCAAAGGCGTTTGACTCGGTAAAATGGCCAAAGCTGTGGAATACGCTTTTAACAATGGGGACGCCAAAACATCTTGTGCATCTTCTAAGACGATTGTATGAGGAAGGTACAGCTTCTGTCCGGACTGATGACATCCTGTCGACTGATTTTCATCCCAACGCCGGTGTTCGACAAGGATGCATAATATCACCGCTCTTGTTCAATGTACACACAGAACTCATCATGCGCATTACTTTGGAGGATTGGACAGACGGTGTAACAGTCGGTGGATTTAAGATTGCGAACTTGCGGTACGCCGACGACACCACTCTTTTTGCAACCAGTGAACTTCATATGGAAACCTTACTTCTTAAAATGGAACGAGTGAGTGAAGAATTTGGTCTTTAAATTAATCGCACCAAGACACAGATGATGATTGTCGACCGAGCGAACAATAACCTGCCAGAAGTGACTCAAATTGCAAACTGCAAAGTGGTACAGTCCTATGTATACCTTGGCTCTCTCATACATAGTAGCGGTGGTTGCGTGGATGAAGTCAGAAGACGTATAACAATAACAAGAAGCGCAATGGATAAGCTGAAAAAAATATGGCGGAATAGACACATTACCAAAGCAACTAAGACCCGGCTCGTAAAAGCACTTGTCTTCCCCATATTTTTGTACGCTTCTGAGACGTGGACGTTGCGGGAAATAGAAAGGAAAAAGATAGATGCTCTGGAGATGTGGTGCTGGAGGCGAATGCTGGGGATATCTTGGACCGAGTATCGTACAAATGTGTCGATACTTCAGGAACTTGGCATCAAGCAGCGTCTATCTGCTCTTGTACAATCAAGCATACTCAAGTTATTCGGACACGTGTCGAGGCGGAATAGTGACTTCATTGAGCGCCTAGTTGTTCAGGGGAGAGTGGAGGGCACGAGACCACGTGGTAGATCACCAATGCGATGGACTGACCAGATAAAATCAGCTCTGGGCAAACCGTTGCATGAATGTACCAGAAGTGCTGCGAACCGGACGAGATGGCGGGACATCGTTAGGCGGGCGACAGCAGCCCCCAAGCCTCCCTCGTGATGACCACGACCGCTCTGACAAGAGCGAAACGAAGAAGAAGAAGAACATACATGCTTTCCAAAAACATTTCTTAGGGATAAAAAAAAAACAAAAACAAACAAAAAAGAAAAACGGTTAGTGTTTTTTTTTTTATTTCACTCGATTTCTTCAGGACCCAGTCATCAGATCTTAACCTTATGACAATAGCTACTAAATAGGTAGTAGACCCTTTCAAAAAAAATATTTTTTGCAATCGGTCGGCAAAAATATTATAATTTTATTTAAAGTGCCTAAAACTGTTTTCCAACTGTAAAGTTAAGTTTGTCGCTCAGTACCAGTTTAACTTATCATTGGAGCAATGCAGCGCTTTCATAATTCGTACGGAACCCTCGGTGCGCGAGTATTCGCACTTGACCGGCTTTACAGAAAAACTAACTACACTTACTGTTTCACGGCCCCAACCAGCCACATAACAGTCTTTATTATTGTATGGCGGACGTCTCATCAATAGAATTCTGCGGATGTTCTCGTTAAATATCAGTTTTTTTCGTAAAAGCAACAAACCTATATCATTAGATACGGTCTTTGTGTCATAATTCTCATGCATTACTGTTTTTTTGACTAGCGTCACCACGCCTTTCATACTATGCTTGTGGCCTGCATAGGTAAAGACTTCGGGATTACTGCAATCCTCAACACAATGCGCGGCAGTTAATAAAATGAACTGGTTCAATATTGATGAACCACATCCAAACATCACAAATCCGCAGTCAACAGTGATCGCTACTGAATGTGGGAACTACCATATTTCAGAGAACTGCCCGTCGTTAATATGACCAGACAAGTTTGCTGCTGAGCTACAATTTCACTAAACAAATCACAATTTTTAATACAAAAAACATGGTCTTTCAGTAACAATCGGAAAAGTAATCACAAGAAATTAACAATCTACTCTAATTAAGAGTTATTAACCGTTTGAATTTAACGAGACTCATAAACTTACCATTTGCAATTAGAATGCATCTACATATTTCAAGTATGATCCAAGGCTAAGAAAAAAATAGCCCAATGGCTGATTGGTAGAGAATGACTTATGACATTAACTTCACGACTTAATGAGTACAGTGCGTGAGTTAACAAAATGTGATACGAGTGTTATACCTGTCTCGCTCGCTCTTACGCAATCCAGATAAGAAACTCTCAGTTTTCACCCAAACCCCAACCTTTTTTTAATTGTACAACCACTTTTTTATTTTGGATATTTTACTCTCGATCTAATTGAAAGATAAATGTGTCCCAATATTTTTACGTTCCATTGCATTACCATTTCCATACAGCCTACTATAGCGGTAACGGAATGGAAAAGCAAAAAAATCTATGAATATTTTGGAACACTTTTCTTCTTATCAGATCGAAGGAGCTCGAGATCCTGAGACGAAAAAAAAAAATTGGGCAAGTGCGAGTCCGACTCGCGCATGAAGGGTTCCGTACCATACCAGAATCTATAACAATTTTGTTGTATGGGCCCCCTTAAATATTTATTTTCTTTTATTTTTAGTATTTTTTGTTATAGCGGCAATAGAAATATGTATTGTGTGAAAATTTCAACTGTCTAGCTATCACCGTTCTTGAGATACAGCTTGGTGACAGACGGATGGACAGCGAAGTCTCAGTAATAGGGTCCCGTTTTTACCCTTTGGATACGGAACTCTAAAAACGAACATATAAAAAAAAAGTGGAGTGTACAACAAAATAAAAAAATGGTCGACTTACGTTCGGCATACGAATTACTATACAACGTGTACCATTAGTTATCGTTCCAGTGTATGTGATACTGTGCTGTGATACATATTACGGACATGCATGTACATGTTCGCCATGCTCAAGAGGAACAAGTCTCGATAAGTTGGATTTACATGTTTCATGTATGCATATACGCAAGGCTATACATAATTCGCAATCTCATGCTAAGACGGCGTGGCTTGTTATGTTATGGGTTGTTTACTGTAGTAGTACATTTAAAGAAATAAATACTAAAGAAAAGCAAACTTGCATAATCATGCTTTTGTTAGTTTTTTTACTGAAAACCTAATTTTTAGGGTTCCGTACCCAAAGGGACTCTATTACGAAAGCCTTCGCATTCCACCCGTCTATCCGTCTGTCACCAGGCTATATCTCATGAACCGTGATAGCTAGACAGTTGAAATTTTGACATTTATATTACCGCTTTATCAACAAATACAGAAAACAAAAAAAAATGTTTAGTTGTACAGAACCCTCGGGTAGTGAGTCTGACTCGCATTTGGCAGGTTTTATTTATCTATCGAAATCCACCTCCGCTTTAGTGCTTTACCCAGCTATCACTAATTGACCGACCGAGCGAGGCTAGCGAAGCGTCTCTGTTTCCGTTTCGCCATCTTTGCTATGGCCATATTGGATATATTCTCAAATACTGACTATTGACTGAATCAACGGCTAGCCATTAGGCATAAAATATTGGATATCGTCGGAGATAGTGCAATAACGCGTAAATAACATCTGTCGATAAAGATTTCATTTAAAAAAAATACCCATCTTGTTAAAATCCTGTAACAAGTTCAGATATTACTGCCGTGTCAATCCTATCTCATGTATCTTAACATACATGAGATACGCGTAACAGCTCTAAATCGTATTTTTTCGAGTACCTCTATGGACCCACATACCAGGTTTTTTAATTTATCTAACCAATTTCCTGTACGGGCCTGTCACACAACTCATGTGACTGTGATTTTGCCATGGTAAATTATGCTTAAATACTGTATCTTAAGTTACATCAATTAGGCGTGACAAGGTTTGTAAACGTCGCGCAAATTCTGTATCAGGTAACTTAAGATACACGATTTAGCCGCGACTGGATTGCGCGTGATCCTGCTTGTCACTCGTCGCGCGCGCAGTACTTTCTCTACCCGTCTCTTTCTTCCGCCCCCGCTCCCGCTCTCAGTTGTGTGGTTTGATGAAATCGAATACTCATGCCTGGGTCATGGCTTTTGCAAGTATTTAAGTATATAATTATTTATCTATACAAGTAACTACGTATTAGCCATCGTCTAGCACCCATAACCGGTGATCGGCATGGCCCATGTAACACCGCGGGTTTAAAATGAAAATAATGATAATCCTGCGATCGTGATTGAAAAATGTATGTAAGTTTAATATAATTAAGTTAAATTTATATTCATTATAATCAAGTTCGTTTTTTGACGCCGAAAACCGCGATGTACCTTATCTTGTGCCTTTTGGGACCAGATCGAAACAGCCACAAACCAAGCAAAGCCCCGGTACTAGACGAGGATACACATAATATTCAAATACATATAGGTAATAATATAAAGATAGCATCTCCGACCCGGGAACAAACATTCGAACCCATCACACTAACACCCGCCCGGCCGGGACTCGAACCCAGGACCGCCGCCGGCTCAGCTCGCAGGCGCACCACTAACTGCTCTGGAACTGCCACTTTGTAGCTGGGTTGGGGAGGTAATTTTCCTTGTTTGTTCAAAAAAATAAATGTGACTTTTTTGATAAATGTATGTTACATTTTTTATCATTTTAATTTGTTTGCACCCATATGAAAAGACTTACAATATGATTATGTTTATTCATTTAATAAGATTTTTTTTTATTTCGCTTCATTTTAAACCTTTGGCTTACGTTAGCAGACGTTTCTAATCTGCTTTATTAAAAATAAGAAATTATTTTGTTGTGTTTTTGATGAAAGTTATCTATTTTCGTTTCTATGTATATTTTCTTTCTTACCTGAATAATTTCAATTAATAATTAATGTTATCGTTCTGAAACAAAATATCCGTTTTTTTTATGAATAGCACGAGTTTTTTTTCTCTTTTAATAAGTACCTACTTAGGTAAAAATATTTCTACTTGCCTGCCCACTTCCTTGTTATGACATTATAATAAAATTATACCATGCAGCCAGCAGCAGCTTTATAAATATAATTCGCATTTCCGCCCTGATATGCCTAAGTCATGTATCTTTAGATACAGATCGTTGCATGACAGGCTTAGTATGGCGAGCCTGTCACGCCTAACTCTGTTAGAGCTCATAAATAAATAAATATACACATATAAAAATATTTTCAACACAGAAAATATGCATTAGCCTTTCACTGATATATCAAAATATATATTTTTTAATTATTGCATAATATCGTTGAATTATCAACAATTTACGAAAAAAACTTTAAACTGCTTTTTCTCAAAACTATGTTTTTTGAGATACATGAGATAGGATTGACACGGCAGATTATAGGTAAGGACCTACATTACTTGGCATCATCATCCTCCTAGCCTTTGTCCCTTTTGTAGAGAATGAATTCTCAATCGGAGTCGGCTACCTAAATCCCAAGATTTGGCGTAGGCACTAGTTTTTACGCAAACGACTGCCATTTGACCTTCCAACCCAGAGGGGAAACTAGGCCTTATTGGGCTTAGGCGGTTTCCTCACGATGTTTTCCTTCACCGAAAAGCGAGTGGAAGGTAAATATCAAATGACATTCCGTACATAAGTTCCGAAAAACTCATTGGTACGGGCCGGGTTCGAACCCGCGACCTCCGTAAGTCCGTATTGAAAGTCGCATGCCCTAACCACTAGGCTACCACCGCTTACCACCTACATTACTTGGCATCGACCAAAATCAGAGATGTAATTTCATAACAGTACCGTAGCTAGGTCTCCACTGCCTCGTAGTAGGTCTTAGAACACTCGTGTGATCTCTATTATGAAACTTGCCAACGGCTCGTTTCATAAAACCACACTCGTGTTTTAAGACCTCTCATTATGTAGCAATTGCATAAACTACTATAGCATTTTATTTAAATATTGATTCGTATCTACACTAGCTATTTACGCGGTATTGCACTATCTCCCACGACATTATATTATGTTCTATGTATTTATAACACAGGAATTAATTGTTGAATTAAGAATGTCATTTAAATAAATAAAACAAATAAATATTATGGGACAATCATACACAAATCGACCTAGTTAGTCCCAAACTAAGCATAGCTTGTACTATGGGTACTAGACGACGATATACATAATATATAAATACATATATAGATAACATCTATGACCCAAGAACAAATATTCGAGTTCATCACACAAATATTTGCCTCAGCCCGGCCGGGATTCGAACCCGGGACCGCCGGCTCAGTAGGCAGGTGTCTGCAAACTGCGCCAACCGTGTCGTCAAATTTTAAAGAGCAAGATGAAGTGATAATATGAGACTTTATATTTTATATCAGTTCTGTGACTGTTTCACACCTTTGGCGGCCATTGTACCACTTTGTATATTTATCGCTAAAACAAACGCAGCACGCATGCACCGCAATAAATTCGAAAACAGAACAAAGAGGGGCTAAACCGCACCGCATGCTGGCCACTTTCGCCACGAGCGATAATCGAGACGTAGGCGTATCGGATAAATAAACTCGAATCGATATTTCGATCACGTACGCGAGCCGTCCTTTGCAGTGCAACTGAAGTTGAGCGGTAAATGAAAAAGAGTGGAGGTGATATTTTACCATTGTATTTATGAGTACAGTAGTCTTAGTTTTTCTTTTGTAACAATAATAATTTCGAAAAAAGATGATTGCGAAAAAAGCGTAAACGCTGTAAACGCTAATGAATTCCCTTGGCGTTTATGCTTTTTGCCGTCGAATTATGTTAATTGTAACTCTAGGTATGCGATACTAATATTCATAATAGCAATAGTGGTTGCCGTACGCTCGTGCAAACAAAAATGGTTTGCCAGACATTTGCTGTTCTTTTCACGCTATTGTTGGCTCCAACATAGTGCAACTCTCATATAGTACAGCGTTGCACACATTTCAGAGAGTGCTCTGTGCAGTGTACTCTTAATGTGGGGCTGTGACTTTCTTCCACACGACCTTCTAATATACTACTAGCACAGCGCGCGCAAGCCCGTATAATTATAATGCGAGCGGCGAGGTGCAACTGAGAACCTCCTCCACTCCTTCTCTACTCCTGTGACTTTCTTCAACACGAGCGCTAGCACCAGCCCCAACATAGTGCGGGCCGTGAGGTGCAACTCGCACTCGATTCCGCGCGTGATGAGACTGAGAACCTTCTCCACTCCTTCTCTACTCCCATGACTTTCTTCCACACGAGCGCTAGCACCAGCCCGAACATAGTGCGGCCCGCGAGGTGCAACTCGCACTCGATTCCGCTCGTGATGCGACTGAGAACCTTGTCCACTCCTTCTCTACTCCCATGACTTTCTTCCACACAAGCGCTAGCGCCAGGCCGAACCTAGTGCGGCCCGCGAGGTGCAACTCGCACTCGATTCCGCTCGTGATTCGACTGAGAACCTTCTCCACTCCTTCTCTACTCCCGTGACTTTCTTCCACACGAGCGCTAGCACCAGCTCGAACATAGTGCGGGCCGCGAGGTGCAACTCGCACTCGATTCCGCGCGTGATTCGACTAAAAATCAACTCGAGGTTCTTCAATTGATGCTTAATTAGAGGGGAGTTTGCAGTAACGAATATAGAAAATAAAGAAAAAGAATATTCATTCAACACACGACTTGCAACGGTAAATAAATAGAAAATATGTACAAAGAATGCGCTTTATCGTTACTTTTGTAACTATCCGAAAGTTGAGTGAAAGGGATTGCTTTTGAGTAATAAGTGCCCAGTTCTTTACTTATCTACTGTGACCCCTGTGATTTTTTTACTACGGTGGAGTGAATGTTTGCTGTACCCCTAACAGCTAGTCCCCCACTAAGTACTTCATATATACATTAACTATTATCCAATTAACAGCAGTAATACTGTTTACATTATATTTTCTATCTCCAATACGCTCAGAATTCTAATGACCCGATTCCAAATAATTCGAGTTACCATCGGTTTTAACGAAGTGATCTTTTGTTTCTTTTCCTGCTTTCAGCGAAAATCAGTGGCCAGTATTTTAAACAAGCATTACACCACCTAACTTTCATAAGATCGTATCTCTCACAATATTTATTCCAATTTTAAACCGATACTGAACGAATTAAGACTTCTATTCGAAGAGTGTAGTTTAAACATTTAGTACGGTTTTCAATATTATTATCTCTTCTGGTTTTAAAAATATTGTTGTAATGTTTTCATAGTGCTTCAAGAGTGGAAAATAAAATCGTCAGTCTTTTGTTAGATCGGGTTACAAATGGCATAATGCGCTGAAAGTATCCTACTTTCGTCGAGTTTAAAAAACGAAGTTGTATATTATTATCTTTGCTTGCTTTTGCTTGTATTGCGCATGTATGTATATGCAAACACTTTATTGTACACTATCAATATCTCAGTCACAGACGTTTACTGCTGAACATAGGTCTCCCCTATAGCTCGCCACAAAGTGCCATCCCGTGCACACCCATCGACTTCCAGCTACCCTCCTGAGGTCGTCCGTCCATTTAGACGGGTCATCCATCCTGCTGCGTTTTCCCATACGTGGTCGTCACTCCAGTACTCTGCCATCCGCTCTTTGAGCTACATGACCTGCCGATTGCCAGAGCGCAACAGTTTATAACTATGCAATGTTTTTAGTCAACCAAATTATTTTCTCTGAAGTTAGGTAATTGCAACTTTACTTCAATCGTGTTAGCTATGTCAGTTACTTTGGTTCCTCTGCGGGCATCCAATTTCGGATAGAGTACATAAAACATAAAATATACTTACATTTCAAACTAATAAGCATTTACAAAGGTGGAGTTAAGTTTTTAGTAAATGAGTGAATACAAATATAGAATGACTAGCGACCCGCCCCGGAATCGCACGGAACCTCTAAAATTATCAGTGTTTCTCTACTCTTGAATCACTCTATCTGTTAAAAAACCCGCATCAAAATCGGTTGCGTAGTTTTAAAGATCTAAGCATATACATAGGGCTGTCCCTACAGACCAGTGGTCGGAATAAGGTGAGCTAAAATACCTACAGTTCGCGGTGAGACATAATATAGAGTGGTTACAACCGGATAAAAATAATGTTTTATTTGGATTCCGGGTATTCGATATTCATCCGGGCACTGCGAGTACTAGCCCCTTTGAGAGTCATTAACAAACAATACGTGGGGAAACACATATTATTCATCTTACAACTACTTCTTAGAAATCCTGTACATACCTTCTTTTGTCTAGCCCTTTTTACTAAAAACTAACATTAAACATGCTGCACTGTAAACAAAACATGTCACGTTCAATATTACAACACGTACCCGAATAAATATCGAATACCCGGAATCCAAATAAAACATTATTTTTATCCGGTTGTAACCACTCTATATTATGTATCACCGCGAACTGTAGGTATTTTAGCTCACCTAATTCCGACCACTGCTACAGACAGACAGACAGACAGACAGCAGAAAGCGACCTTGTTTTATACTATGTAGTGGTAAACAAATGTATGGAAACTTACACTTGTGGTTCAGAGCCTCAAGAGTGTACACACCAACATAAAATACCGCGCGCGTTTAAAGACTTACACTAGTGTACCTACATGCGTCGTAAGCCCTTCTTGGTGTCACCAAATTGTTTATTACGAACCATCCAAATCAGGTGGGTTTTGTTGTGCGCCTGACAGCTTGATCCCGATGGATTATCCCTTTATAATGCTGACAACTATTCATCCGCACTGGCGATTAATTAAAACGCCATTTCTGAAGTCTTGATTTTGTTTATGTTGATCGTACTAAATATTAAAAAGTGGAGGTAGTCATTATTGGCGGCAGGGAGAACGGTTCTCGACTAGGTTTGTTCTTAACCAGGTATCCCGGGTTACCCTGTATACGTGATGTTATTGATGTCTTATAGCCACGCCCCACGACCAATCGTGTCGCGTTTTACACAAACAACAGAACTAATAGAATATTACAGTACACATTCGCCTGCTATGAAGATCAAAAGAGCGATAGATCTTTCGAATGGCTATTTTGTTGACCGAGTGAGCGAAGTTTCAGCTTGGCCCCAAATTATTTAATATAATATGTACGAATTTCCAGACGCTTTCCGGCTTGTCTCGCTTAGAGGTCACACTTCTCGACCGATTCTCATTAAATTTTGTGAGTACGAGTAGGTTCAATACGTTTATGTAAAGTAGGTATATTAAATGTATGATATTTTTGCTGATTTAGTTTTTTTATTTTTTTTATACGGTGGCGATATGGGGATTTCAAAAAGAAAAGAAAACAATTTTCTAGTTACCTATATCAATCAATTGAAGCCATCTTAAGTCCGTCAAAACATATATATATAAAACAAACGTATAAACTGACATTAAACCAACACGCGTTCAATTTTAATTATGAAGTTAAAGATTGCACCATTAATAAATGTCACTTCTTTTAATCTGGCCACGTGCTGATAACGCACAAACATCGTTTAATAACCAGATAAGATCATTTATCAACCATGTATAATTCATGCCTCATACCCCTAAACCCTTTAACAAGATACATTTCTTCAGTGCCAACCCTAATAAACTCCCTCTTTATCTAACCCGCATAGTGCGAAAAAGACAGAAAAGGTTCGAACGTTAAGCCCAAATCGAGGGTTCATAATTCGAACGCAAGAATTAAATCCACAAAAGCGTATCATGCTCATAAATCACTATTCCCGCCACGATTATTTAAATGCCATAATGAGTCACGAGTAAAAGTTAAAGGAGTACCCCAAATTACACACCATTGACTAAAGGTCTTAAGCGCCTTTGTAATATGAACAGAGTTAATACCTTTCTATTGGAACGCCATTTATCACGAGTCCCGGGATTACGGTAGGGTTAATAAATGCTGGTTGCGAGGCCATTTTGTTTTTTATCAGTGTTCCAAATTCGAATTATGAACGGCGATTCGTCTCTGCGGCTTTTTTTTCTGGAATGATCGATTGCTCTGATTGCGAGGCTTTTGAGTTGTTTTTGGGGATCCGTAGGTACTTTCAAATGGGAATCAACAGGATTAACCACCAATTTTTTTTTATAATGAACAGCTTTTTCTTCTTGTTTATTTTAGTAATATCAAAGTGAAGACATAATCACATAAAAGCAAAATGGTCGATGGAAGTATGTAGTAGAAGGATTTTTTTGTTGGTAGGATATCTCAGGGCATCTACCAAAATGTAATTACTTAGTTATAACATATATGTTATTCATTGGTTTAAGTATTATTTACGAATAAAATACTAACTGTTGAGTTTCTTTCGGCTTTTTTATCAACAGCGGTCTCCTCTGGGAAATGCCGGTAGATTCACAATCTGACTTGTAAAAGTGCCCTTGTGTACTTTACTGAATAAATTATTCATTTCATTATATCTAACGCCAAATATCAAAAAATACTAGGAACTATCTTCAGTAAACAGAATTTATTTTTTAAAGTTCTTTAATAGTGAATATGCAAATTGTGTGCTGTTATAGAACGGAACCCTTGGAGAGCAACTTCAACTCGCGCTCGGTTTTTTATATTTTCGAGATGTTATCTGTGAGGCCACCAATGTTGACGTCATTTAATGGTATTTGCAGAGTCACGCTGGCAGCGACAACATATTAATGTGTGGTCGGTTGTTTTTGGTTTATTTTTAATTGCGATCCTTATGCACTATCACATATTACAATACTACAGAATGTTCTTTCCTTTTATTTTTACTAAAGTCGCCTGAGAAGTGAATTTTATTTGTTGTTTGTGTTAAGTAAGGTGAGATTGGGTGTCAGGCGTGGCTACTGCTGGCTATGAAGTCATGCTTTTACCCTTTAAATATTAGACGTTCTGTCATGCTCTCTCATATTTAGACCTTGGATCGAACAAAGACAAACACTTCAGCCATACCGGTTCAGGCACACGAGGAAGCAACTCAATAGGCAGATGGTCAGGAAATAGATCATGAAGGGTTTTTATTTGTTTAACTACGGAACCCTAAACACCAGGTGACTTTTGTCACCTCACACGCAAGGAAAATTGCTCGCATTGCTGGGAACAAACCTAACCTGTTTCGACAACTGTCATATATCTAAAACGACGTAACCCCCATATGTCTCCTATACAACAACTACTCTCTATTTTCAAGGTACAACACAGTTATATCGTATGTGTTATATAGAAGGGCTTATAATATGTGGGCATTCAAGGCGCTTAAGTCTTTTTTGTCGAATACTGGAGTTGTCATAATAGTAATTTAGTTGCGTTTGCGTTCTTCCTTTGGACGAATCGCCTGAGGCTTTGGCCTTTGGAATAGCCGAGAGAACTTAAGGCACAACTCTTTCTATTTCAATCTGCAGTTTGAATGAGAGAAATAAAACATAATTTTTAGACCAAAGGCGTTCTAATTCTAATACTTCAACATGTTAATGTAACATCGAGAAAATGGGGCCTAACTTCATAGAATCCCTTTAACATTAAGTATAAAATTACAAGATACCTAGTTTATTACGATTGATAGAGTCTGGCTAGCCAAATATTGACAGATATTTCCGTGCGGGATCACCAATTGTTTATGATTTAAACAATTTATTAGGTCGGTCCTCTATAAATAATTTTGATCTTTTATGTACTAGTTCTAATTCTAACATTCCAGTGGAGTTTAAATTTGGCATAGTAGGTATAATTTATTAAAGGTACTTAATGTTATATTTTTTTGGTGATGGATTCATTGTAAATTGTATAATCATACATTTAATTTTTCGCCTTGTATAATGGTTAGAAAGTGTAAACATATATGTTTGTCGTTGACTGTACGGTACATAGTGGTAGAAATTATGTGAGCTGACTATAACTGCACGTCAACATTATATTTAACTTATTTCTTAGGTACCTACCTTACGTGTGTATAGAAAATCAAAAATAATTTCTAGTATCAAAACTACAGTTCCTACTACACAAAGTGTGACCAGCCACAGATTTTATTAATTTCCCGCCAAAACTTCGAGTAGTATTTCATTAGCCAGACTATACCTACGTGCTATGCTATGACTATGACCATACATAATTATAATTTCATTTTTATATTAAAAGTATGGAAAATTGATCGAAAACTACCACTACTCCAATATTTTGGTATAGTAGGTGCGTTGTTGTCGTTACTGAAAATTTGGAAAATAAACTGACAATCTCAAATTTATGAAACATGTAATGTCTAATTATTATTTTTATTGTCGGTACACACCACAATTTTTTTTTTATATTAACACATTGATACAAAGTTCAACGCTCAAAGACGAAGAATGAGTTACCTGGTGGAAGAGACCGGGAATCGAACCCGGTACCTCTGGATTGCCGGTCCAGCGCGTTAACCTTTCAGTCACCCTAACTCCCAAGCAACCTTTCGAATTTGTCCTTATGCTTTGTGTGTCGCTCTTTGCATTGTTTATTGCAAAGGCTTTACACCTTAGCGACCTCTATGTGAATAACTCACATTCATATGTAAAATCAAAAATATTAACAGAAGTAGAAGTCTTTTGTGTAAAGTTCATTCGTTCAGGTGTGCTTCCCCTTAAACAAAAAATGTTGTCAACTTCGTTGCAAAAACATTCTGAATAAGGGTAATTGCACCGATAATGGACCATTTCTATAGAATTGTGACCGCAAAAGGAAGGCGTGCCCACAATTAGATAGGGTGTTGTTTAGAAAATGATGGATGCCATTTAATAAGCACTGTTGACTTCTTGTCATATTTTTTTTAATTGTAAGCTATAGGGCAAGTAATTGGCGGAACGAATATGTAACAACAATCTGCAACCTTGTGTGACTGACTATTTTACAGTCAGCTAAAAAAGTATCTACCACTTTTGGACTCTATTTCATGCGTATTAAGGTCCAAAAGGTAGACCATTTTGTTGGCTAACTGTTCCTACAATGCTCGTTACCATCAGATATAATATTATGCTCTCCGCTATACCCTTATATACGTTACAATATAAATATGGTTTTTGTTACGACAAAGGATACACAACCACAAGGTTTTCAGGTGTACGCACCTCAATGATCATAACCGGCCAAACGCGAGTCGGACTTGCGCACGAAGAGTTCCGTACCAATATCGAACAAGTAACACGTTCTTCGTATGCACCCAATACTCTCATTATTTTGTTAATAGGCGGTGCAAAAATCAGAAAAAAAATAATTAATAATATATACACGAAAAATATATACCCAAATACATAAATATAATAAAAGATAAATTCATACAATACATACACTCAGCCAAAAAATAATAATAGGACCAGAATACGAATTACGAAAGGAATAGATAATGCTCTTTCAGGTGAGATTTGAAAGAAACAAGAGATTTAGCGCGCTTTAAGCTCACAGGCAAGGAGAGAATTATTATAAAATTTGAGAAATTTTAGATACAGTCTGGTGACAGACGAACAGCGGAGGCTGAGTAATAGTGTCCTGTTCGGCAGATGAAGGAATTAGCATTATAGTAGATTATTTCATGGAAATATAAAGTAATTGACAACAGTGACGTATCCCCGCCCATCACAGACGTTTGGCAGCCGAATAAAGCACCCATAACGCCCGCATCCGGCGAGCAAATTGTAACAAATGGCCGGCCGTTCCAGTTGCGGATTCCTAATTATACCCGCACTGGTTGATTTTAGAACCAGATTGTGAGTCTTGCAATTATTATACATGGGGTTAATGACCGACTACAATACTTTCTTAGACTGTGACAATATACGATACAAAATGCTTTAATGCACACCAAAAAGTGTACAATTAGACTCAGAAATAAAAAATTTATAGAAACAATTGCTACTTGGCCGCACTGGCAGGATCGCCATGTGATGTGGAGAGTAAAATATGTGTTCCTTAAGGTTCCATAAGGTTTATTGTGTCTCGAATTAACATACAAAGCATTGCGCATATAGCATTTACATTTAAGAGAGTGTGTGTGTTATATTATATACGCATATTACAAGTTTCTATCGGTTTTCTTCTCAACAGTCGTCTCCTCTTAGGAAATGCCGGAAAGGCATATCCTGCCGCAACTTGCCGTGACTCAGCGTCACCTGTCTCGCTCGCACGGTATTGAAAGGAAAGTGACGGGTAGTATATGTCGCGTGACATAGTTATGAAAGATGTGCTGGTTCGATAATTGCATAGATTATTCTATATTCTTACGTTTGTTAGGGTTCCTTACCCAAAGGGTAAAAACGAGACCCTATTACTGAGACTTCGCTGTCCGTCCGTCCGTCCGTCCGTCTGCCACCAAGCTGTATCTCAAGAACGGTGATAGCCAGACAGTTGAAATTTTCACAGATGATGTATTTCTATTGCCGCTATAACAACAAATAATAAAAATAAAATAAAATAAATATTTAATGGGGCTCCCATACAACAAACTTCCAGAAAATGGTACGGAACCCTTCGTGCGCGAGTCCCACTCGTACTTGGCACAGTATTTTTTTTAACTATACATACCTATTTCAGTTTTAAAACAGAGCTACTCAATACAATGCAATACAATGCACACAATGCAATACAATGTACAAAATGCTTTATTGCACATCAAATTGTAAACTTACACAGTGTTTGAACACAAAAACATTAATTTTAATGTTGTCTACACAGTAGGCGATCTTATCGCTAAAGAGACAACCATATTCTCCCAGACAATTATATTTCCATATAGAAAAAAAAAACACCAAGCAACATTCGCGGTATAAAATCGGGAGCAACCCTTTATCCCGAAATCCGAGAGATACTTTCGTCTATTTTGCCCTCGATTGATTTATACGCGAGTTTAAGTGATACTGATGCTTCATGCTTCGCCCCTTTTTGCTTTCAGCCTTTGTAGCCTCAATAGTTTTATTGCGGTTACTGCTTCGATTGTTTCCTAAAAGTCGTATGTACTTATACTACTTATAGAAAAAATGCACCAAACAATACCTTTACCAAACTGAAGGAAATGTTTATGTTTTCAACTTTGGTAGCAACTGGGATTGAAATCAAATTTGTGTTATTCGGGAACCGTGTTTTCTTTGTTTTCCCAACGGTAAACTGCAATGCCCGGCAATGAGTGATGTGTGTAGTACAATTTTTTTAAGCTAAGCTAATCCACTTAAGAACTGAATACCATTGAGTGGTAAACCACAAATTAAGATAACGAGCTCGTAGTAAAAGCAGATTGTAACCACCTTCGAAGGTATTATAGATTATCGACTCTATTTCCTTGGACATTAGACTACAAAATACACTAACAGAATAATGGTGATCATAACTTTTTTGGAATTTTACAACCGCCCGTCTTAACAAGAACGTTCTCTCCTAGAAAAAGGATTATCCACTCTCATCATCAACCATTTGAAACCTATTCAACAAGGAATAAGGTTGAAAATTCAATATCCACGCAATGTAGTTCTAACCTTTCTTTGTAAGTAACTGGTTGGCGCTTACGAGAACAAAAGCAGATAGGATTGTATTAGACACAATGCCATTGTGAATGCAGGTAAGTGGATGAGCTTAGCTTAGAAAATTTGTACTATATACATCTGTTATGTAATGGTGCAACCAAATTTATTTTTGATTAGACGGTGCTTGCAACTTCGTACGCGTTTTTTTATACCGTAATCGAGTGAAATGTATCCTATCACCATCTTTAGATGTCCAGCTATCCCTGTACCTAAATTAGTTAAAATCTGTCCAGCCGTTTCGGCGTGATGCGAGGACAAAGGAAATTATGAAAACAGATGGCGCCATGTTCCACAGCGCCGCGCGCCCATACAAAACAAATGACGATCCTGCATCACGCTATTGAGATTTTTCCTGAATTAATGACCGTTCTCCATAGAAAAATGATTTTCGATACATATCTAGAATTTTATAATAGTATAGATAACTAGAAGGTGGTTTCGTCTTATCGTCAACTTTGTCTACGTACAACTTTGCTGTAGACGGTTAAAAAATATTCTATAACCATATTTGGATGTATATCCCTGAGCTAATCAAATTTGGTTAAAATCCGTCCAGCCGTTACGGCGTGATGAGAGGAGAAAGATCTTTTACCAACAGTTGGCGCTGTACAGCTGGGGCGACAAGCCTATCCAATTCCTGCATCGCGCTGTTAATAATATTCCTGTAACCGCCTCTATAGAATTGTATAACTGTATAGACACCAACTGTAGACAGTACGATATTTAATTTCAGAAGGGATCCTCTTCTTTAATATAGAAAAAAAAAAAAACACAGAATGCTTCATTTCATAGACAATTTTTTCCTCGGAAATCATAAATTTTTCAGAAATCTTGAAATGTCATCCTAGAGATTAGGTTAGGTTAGGTTTGTGTTATAACATTCCAAAATATTGTATGGTTTCAGAAAAAAAATGATTTCGATGAAATAAAATTTCGAGATGTGTCGTATTAGTTACGCACACGTTACGCAAGAGTTTAGCACATTTCGGTATCAATACAATCATAGGGTTTACAAGAAAAGTAACAGTCCAATATACTCAGGTACACCTTAGTACGTAACCTGGCTCAGTCGTAAAAAGCCAAACATCTCAATACCGGCTGTAAGAGCTCATAATCTCGCCACCCTGATTATACGCATTGGCTTAGTTATCATTCGAGATTGGCATCATTATCTTGAGCGACCACATAGGACCATTTTATATTAAAAAAAGTTAGTTACTGACTTACGAGTAGGTAGGAGTACAATGCAAGAAATTACAATTAGAGGTAAACAACAGGCGGTCTTATCGCTAAAGAGCGATGTCTTCCAGACAACCTTTGGGTAGTGGAGAACTTGAAAAGTGACATCTATCTAGTTTCTCGCCACTTTATTCCAAAACCCATGAGTTTACAGTGACAGTACTCCCTAGCGACAGCGTAAAGGACTTGTATGGATAATTGTAGTTCTACAAAGTAACCGATAGGGGCGCAGTAATCTTCTTATTAATTCTCCTTAGTAATCGTTTACGCTGTCGCTAGCGAGTACAGTCACGTTAACTCATGGTAGGGGTACCCGGGTGGTCCACAGTAGCATGCGCAAGCGATCCTGTGGGCCTCACCTAAGGCGGCATGGAGGGAAAACGCGCTGGGTTTTTAGTGGGTACACTGGATCCGCCCGGGAGCCCCACATACCCGTTCTGAACCCCCGATCGGACGGGATGCGGAATGCATTTTCCCAGCGAAAAAAAAAAAAAAAAAAAAAAAAAAAGGGGTACCCGGGTACTGATTTAGCAATTCGTCATATATACGATAATGACATTCTCGTCGTCACTTATATAAATATACTTCATCTACTGTTTCACCGAGTAAGTTGGCATTCATTATGTATTTAGTAATATTATGATCAATTTTGTATTTTTACGTAAGTATACATAGATTAAAACGATTAGAATGTTGAAGACGTAAACTTTATTTCATACCATAACGACCAGTCCGATGAATCTCGGACTACGTCACATGTCTACAATTTTATAATATGCCATAGATCTTTGAAACATCCAAACCATACTTTTTAAATCAAGGTGCTTTAAACCAAACCAGGGTTAGTGAAATCGAGGCTTAGTGGGTTTTCCTGGGAACTTTTTACAGCGAAGTTTGTATGAGCTACTGAGAGACGCCAATTTTACATAAAATGTTTTTGGTGGGATATCATTTCCTTTTTTCGGGTTCCGTAGTCAACTAGGAACCCTTATAGTTTCGCCATGTCCGTCTGTCCGTCTGTCCGTCCGTCCGCGGTTTAGCTCCGTGATCATTAGTACTAGAAAACTGAAATTTGGTATGAGTATGTGTATGTATTACGCCGACATAACGGTAAGAAAAACTCGTTTTCGTTTCAACACTAGTGTGTGGGGTATCGTTGAATAGGTCTTTTAAAAATAATAGGGGTCTCTAAACAATATTTTTTTATAAAGTTAGTAGTTTTGTAAATATTCGCTCTGAAAATAAATAAATAGCGTCCCCCCCCCCCCCCCCCTCTAACTTTTCAACCACGGGTCAAAAAATTATGGAAAAATTCGTGAAAATGAGGCCTTATCAATGAAAACTATATTGAATAAAATCGGTCAAGCCGTTTTTGAGTTATCGCAAAATTTCATAATTTTCTTAAAAGGACGTAAGTTGACTTCCAGACGGTAATAAGTAACTACAGTTACTTTAGCGTGTACGACCTTTTTATAGAGCTTGAAATCCTTCTCGTAATTTAAGTCTATTGTGAAGGATGAGCAACTACGGAGCCCTACACTGAGCGTGGCCCGACATGCTCTTGGCCGGTTTTTTTCAAGGTTGATTCGGTTTTTTTTGAGCTGCTGTGATTTTTGAGCGTAAGCTATACCAAATTTCAGCTTTCTAGGACTCCGTGAAGTATCCTACTTTTACTAGTTGTATGGTGGGAGAATGAATGATGATGTAGAGAAATTTCTTTGGATTTCGTATGTAAGTATATCCCAGGCTTCATGCTGTTGATTATGTATTGTTATTTTAATACTTTATTGTACACAAAAAAAAGTGTACTAATGGCGAACATAAATTGGTAAAGAATGCCTTGGTCTTTACCAATCAAACTGGGCTTAACAGAAACAGTTTACGGATTTGTGAAATAACAGTAAAGGGTATTTAAAATAAAAGGGTACTTTAAATATTGCTTAAAATCGCGAAGCTACAGTCGAATACGCGCCCTGGGCTCTAGAGGGCAATCCCATTGACCTTGAGCCGCCGACGCATTATCCTCTGAGGGCACATTCCGGTTGCTCTAGCCCGCCCCGGGGACCTTGGAGTTCAACAAGGATTCTGGAAATTTCGATTCAGAAGTAGCTTCCGGTACATTCTCATGTATGTACGTGTCAATGAAAAAACAGTCCTAGAAAGCCAGCCACGATATTACTGAGACACTTCTACTATAATTAAAATAACCTAATAATAAAACCTAATAATAACTTGGTCCGGTTTAACCCCTCTAAGACACAAGTGTGCGCGTTCACCGCTAAGAAAACTCCGTTTACTGTGACCCCGCAATTCCAGAACACATCCCTCAACATCTCAAAGAGTATTGGGATCCTTGGGGTTGACATCACCAGTGACGTTCAGTTCCGAAGTCATTTAGAGGATAAAGCTGGCATCTAAAAAGCTTGGTGTACTGCACAGAGCGAAGCGGTACTTCACTCCTGGGCAAAGGCTACTGCTGTACAAAGCGCAAGTCCGACCCCACATGGAGTACTGTAGTCACCTCTGGGCAGGAGCCCCCCCATACCAGCTTAGCCCTTTTGACTCGGTACAAAGACGTGCTGTGCGAATTGTTGACAATCCTAAACTCACAGATGGAATCGAGCCTTTAAGTCTGAGGAGAGACTTTGCCTCCTTGTGTGTGTTCTACCGTCTTTATAATGGGATGTGTTCTGAGGAGTTGTTTGACATGATGCCCACGGTTACCTTCTACCACCGCACTGCTCGCCATCGGCAGGGTGTTCATCCTCACATGCTAGAGCCTAAATGGTCGAGAACTGTCCGGTTCCAGAGGAACTTCCTACCGCGAAGGCTTCGCATGTGGAATAAGCTCCCTGCCGAGGTTTTCCCCGGGGGCTACAGTATGCGGTTCTTCAAGAGGGGAGTAAATAGGTTCTTAAAGGGTCGGCAACGCGCGCGTGATGCTCCTGGCGTTGCAAGCGTTCATAGGCGGCGGTAACTGCTTAACATCAGGCGGGCCACATGCTTGTTTGCCACCGTCGTAGTATAAAAAAAAAAAACCTAACACACGTTGTCTTACACAAAAACGTAAACTTAATTATGCAACACAGGTATGTTTTACTTAATAGAAGGACCCAATCCCAACAAGATACTCGTAAACCCGTTAAGTTTAACCTAAAAACTTTTTAATTTTAACATTTTGACTCCTGATTCTTTCAATCGTAAAGCAATCTGCGCTGCGGTGCTTTCACAGCTTGTACGGAACCCTCGGTGATCGACTCACACTTGTCTTTTTTATTAATATAAATTAGGTACACATATTTTAAAAGCCCAAAGGTATGCTCCATTATTGCCCCAATAAAACACAATCCAGCGGGGAATCTTCAAATCGTCTAGTAGGCCGTAAAACGCTGAAGATTACTCTATATAGAACAATAAAATGGCTGTATAATCATTGAGTCATAAAATAAAATTGATTGCCCTATTAAACTTAGTGTTCAGTCGTAAACCCCACTCGGCGTTATATTTTAACTGCTCAAGCTTTGAAATGAAAAGTATGTTATGTGTTAATGAGTTGTGAGGGTCTGATATGACGGGAGTAGAATTCACATGTGGGATATGTGTAAACGTTGGCATTGGCGAAATACCTCTGGCTAAAAGCAGCTAGAAGTGAAAGCCTTAAATGAGTTGGTAAAATTTCTTATTCTGAAGAAGGCAAGCCAAATTTTATTTAAATCTAAGAAAAAAATGAAATCGACAACAAAATAAAAATTGGCCCCTGATGTTTGCTCGCATTTTACGATCCCTAGAATATTTGTTATATGTCTAGGGGCCATATGAAAGTGACGACGGTGTACCGAGAACCCACATTTTGTGAATAGGAATGAAGTTGTCTTAGCAGTCTTTGGTAGGTCCTCGAACACTTTTTATTTTCTTCTATCTGTATCATTATAATATTAATCAATTGGTACGGTAAACTCAGTGACTTTCCTCGTACTTAATTTACTTCCAAGGTTATCAGTCCTACATTGGTGACACGGAGTCCGATATATTATTGACTCATTAGGCGCCAAAACGCCAGTGTGTGATGCGGGCTGGATGCTAGTTTGCCACCGTCGTAGCGTAGAAAAACAGGATTAAATAAGCATGTGTCTTCCTTAAGCGACATTACACCTTTAAAGATAACCTTCTCATTACAAAATTAATTAAAGAGTAAGGAACGGTAATTTGCGACAAGAGACGCTGCGTGGAAACCACACAGACGGACAATATCAAAGCGAAATTAAGTACATAGCATTGAAAAAGACTTACAAAAACTGTCCCGACACCAGATGGTGGGCGAGATGCAAAATTAAAACCTGCGCCACATGCGAACGTCCTTTAAAAGTGGATAGCCGTTTCAGGACTGTCGCAGTTGTGACAATAGTATTGCGGTATGTGTGTGTGTGTACCTTCCTACGCATTTTATTGATACACTAAAAGAAGATGTCACTTCGTCGGCATCGCCTTATTTTTTTATTTGTCTAAGTTGGGTAAAAAGTATCCTATAACCATCTTTAGACGTCCAATTCGTGTATCTCTGTACCAAAATTGGTTTATATTCATGAAACCGTCTGATTAGCCGCATTTTTTTTAATTTAGTTTTTAAAGTTTCTTTTATAATTATATTTTTTTATTTGGGACCACCTCTGAGGTATGAACTACCAAACAAAAAAAAACATCAAAATCGATTCATAGGTAATTGGCGGAATGATACAAAAAAAAAAACCGGCCAAGTGCGAGTCGGACTCGCGCACCGAGGGTTCCGTACAAACACTTTCCATCCCTAAGTGGTTAAGTTAAGTTTGCACCTGGTATGTATAGCGCCCCATATAAATTAGGTGCAAAGTTAGGTATTAAATTTTTTTTTTATGGATTTCGTAATTATTCCTTTATCTATGCTATAAGACGTTGCTTCGTACCAAATTTCAAGATTCTGAGTTCACGGGAAGCACCCTGTAGGTTTTGATTCCCTTGCAAGTGTCGAAAATTTGCGGCATAAACGGCTGTATCTTTTGATTGCGTTGGCTTAGAAGTTTGATTTTTTCACAGCTTCAAGGGACAGTAGACCTGAGTAATTGATATAAATTTCAGCTTCATACCTCCACGCGTTCCTGAGAAAAAGTGTCTTGACAGACGGACGGACGGACAGACGGACAACAAAGTGATCCTATAAGGGTTCCGTTTTTTCCTTTTGAGGTACGGAACCCTAAAAACATGGAGTCCAATTGAAAACCTCCTTTTTTGCCGTCGGTTGAAAATGTTAAGGGATGGTTTTATAGACAGTCGATATGTCGCCTTATAAAAAACAACCAAAATGCAGTTCTTAGCGCTTTTTGTGAAAATCAATAGAGATAACCTTCTTTACTTTTCAACCGACTTCAAAAAGGAGGAGGTTCTGACTTAGGTTGTATTTTTTGTTTATTATATGTATTAGGTACCTCAGAACTCTGTCATTTCATTACTGATTTGAATTTCGTTTTTATTTGACAGATTTGGAGATGACTTATCGCCAAATTAGTCTCATAAAATTTGATGAAGATCTGATGACGAGATCCACGAGGAATCAGCGACTTTTTTTTTTATAGTATCCTATTTAGTTGTTTGTGGAAATACATTTGAAGAGAGAAAAGAGAAGTTGTTGATATCGATTACTTTTTGCGAACAATTATTATATTATCATGTGATATTATTATGTATATGTGTCAGTGCATCTGGAAAGGTACCTTGTTTCAGGTATTGAGTTATGCATAGTTCCAAAAAGTAGATTAAATTTGCTATCAATACAAAAAAGAATAATGACTGTAGGTGGAACCACTACTTTTATATAAATTTTTGAATTTTCGACTTCCGAAATGTACAAGTTGAGAAAATTGCATTTAAAGTTTATAGTGGCAAAAAACACACTTCTACTTCGAAGTTACATAGTGAAGGGTATAATCATAATCTTTGAATGTTAAAGAATTATAATACAGGTGAATTGTCTAAAACTACATGTTAATTATTTTGATTTCTTAGGTTGAACATGCCAGGGTGGAAGAAACACGAAAGTGTTAATTATACCCAATTCATAAAATAAAGAGATTAAAACTGTTGTTAGTTTCTCATCATAGTTACATATGCTATGGCATTTTGGGACAATTGAATGAAAGAAAACTCCATAATCATAAAGAAATTTAATAATTACCGCATTTTTAACAGTTACAAAAAAGATCACTTATAATATTAAAAACCAACAAAATAATTTGTATATTCATGCTGTATCACAAGATCAAATGGTATTTAGCGTGGTGTACCACAATGGTATAATAGAAATGGTGTTAAAGCAGTTTTTTTTAACAATAAAGTTTAGTGGCTCGGTCGAAACTTTTGTATGGAAACGTAACTAGGGTACCTTGTCACGACATTTACTAAACTTCAGTAAGTTAAACTCGAAGATCACTATTTTAGTACCTATAATGCAAGAAATGTCTGTAACAAAATGTTATTTAGGATAATTATAGCGGAAATTAATGTATTCTTATTTATAAAAACTTCTGTTTTAGTCGTGTAAGACATCAAGTTTAGCATTTTACTAAACTGGGTACCTTGTCACGCTAAGTCATTATCTTACATAAATGGAGTAACTAGAAAAAATAACTCAATTGTGTACATAACTGCACCTAATTTATGATTTTATCAGTCTTTAAATTAAAATAAATAGTTATTTTATACAAGAGTCATGCAAGTTGAATGTTTTCTTATAAAAACATGAAGTATTTTTTTTTGTTCAAAAAATTATTTTGCTATACCTAGACCGATCCTATACCTTATCTTAGAAAGAGGTAGTTGACTACCCGCGATGGAAATATTGACAAAATTATTCAAAATTTAAAGGCTTTTAAGACATGGCGTGACAAGGTACCCTGACTACTAAACTTTATAGTCGGAGAAATATACTAAAAAAACATAATTTTACTGATATTCTTGTACAGACGTGTTCCTTAGGATGTAAATAACCCAATTATAACACAAACTCATTTTGGCACTTTTTCACCAGCTTCCACAAAAACTCGTGTAACTCGGTAACTAGATGTCGTGACTAGGTACCTTTCCAGATGCACTGACACATATAGTAATCACTTTGTTTGTAAAAAGAAACCGACTTCAACGACATCTTTCTTTTTAAAAGTTAAAAGTTATCCATCTTATTTCTTCTTCTTAGTAGTTCGCGTGTCAAATTCAGAACCACATAATACAGTTATGGATATTTCTGAACAAATTGTTCAATATTAATCAGAACCACTTATCGGTTAACCACATTACCTTAAGTAGGTAGACTACCGATACACATTGTATTTACATACAACATAATCACCTAATAATAACGTTTCAAGTCGGAAATACCAACTTCCCAGAAATGTAATCATAAGATGACGATAAACGTCGTAACAGCCATACAGAGTTTATAAATCATGTGTCGTTCTGTAGAGATGTTGCCCTTTAACAGTAGACTACGGCAGGTGCGTTTGCAGATGTCGATTGCGATCGAATTCGAACCACAAATTATACCATTTATTTCCGCTCACGGAAAGACCCGTGACGCCACAGTCGGTAGTGAAATAACAGTAACAATAAAAAGCCAATTTAAAAGAAAAAAAAGAAAATATCAAAAACAAATAGGTAAGATGAAACACATAAGTACGTAATTATTTTAGTAACACCAATTCACAAAAGGTAAATAAAAAACTGTAAATACCCTTTCATAGCTCATCATCATAGCTCTTTCTCCCTCCATCCTTCTTCACTTGTGGATGTGGTGTTAGAGTATGCCATACAAAAGATGGCTACAAGGGCTATTATATTAATATCGTTATGCTAAGCAACTCGGAATCTAGAGTTGATTCTCTATCAATGTTGTTATTCTGGACTTAGCCCCCTGAGAAGTGAGTAGTTGTTGAAAAGGTGAAGTGGAAACTGTGTCGCGGCCGATTTTCTAGCTAATAAAAGGAACAGATTGGTCTCATGGGTCTTTACTTCGTAAACTATGGAAAAGGCCGAGGACTGTATAGGATGGAAAAAAATTGCGGCAGAAGTTACTAAAACTTTTAAGACAGACTAGACCTTCAGTAACGAAAGAAACGAGTTTTAAGTTAAGAACAATACCCTATCCATCAATTGGCCCCTATCGAAAATTGATTATATGATCACTAACTTCATGATGGTCTCGACATGATCAAAAGTAGGTATTCAGTCCTGTAGACGTTATAAATATACACGATGATTCTTAATCGGTGATCAGGAGTAGACAAAAATTAAACTTAATAGGCGAGGTCTCACGCAATTACCTCACTGTTTTATTTAATTAAAAATTAAAACACAATTAAAACTAATAAGCATCTAGATAAATGGTCATCCTACATAAATGATTGAAGTACGATACTACGTCAAGTGCCATCGCTTTGGCGGGAAATTTGACGAAATTTTCTACGACTTTGTTTATGTAATGACAAGTTATTTACTCATAAATTGTCATTGCCATTAAATTATTAAGGAGGTTGTAAGCTCACGGATACAGATTAATAGAGTGAAAAGGAATTTAAGACAAAATTGGTTTAAAAATAAAAAAATATCATAGAAAAATAAAAGCTTGTTTTCATGTAATTACGACTTCAACGTTACCGATTAAAAATCATCGTGTATATATAATATAAATAAATAATAAATATTAGACAACCTCTCACATATGGACCTAATCCCAAAAAATATCAAGCTCAAGAAGGCCTGTGTTATGAAAATATTTGATAGTGTGCTTAATTCACAGTTAATGAGCCATGTAAAACTGCATGATAACCAGATGGGTTTCCGACCACAGTTATCTACAGAGTCAGCGATACTGTGTCTTAAGCACACTGTAAGGTATTATGTCAAAAGTAAAACCCCGGTGGTAGCCTGTTTTCTCGACCTATCTAGGGCGTTTGACCTGGTTTCCTATGACCTATTGTGGAAGAAGCTAGAAAACACCAGCTTACCGCGGGAAACCATTCGCATATTTAAATACTGGTATGGAAACCAGGTTAACAGTGTTAGATGGGCAGACGCGCATTCTGATGAGTACAGGTTGGAGTGCGGGGTGAGACAGGGGGGTTTAACTTCACCTACGCTCTTTAACTTGTATGTCAACGGACTTATCGAGGAGCTCAGCAGAACTCATGTCGGCTGTCATGTGGATGGAGTTTGTGTCAACAATATAAGTTATGCGGACGACATGGTGCTGCTGAGCGCGTCGGTGTGTGGGGTGCGTAAGTTGCTTAAAATATGTGAAGGGTGTGTAACAGACCATGGGCTCAAATATAATGTTACGAAGAGCCAGTTCATGGTGTTTGAGTGCGGTCGCAAGAAAACATGGGAAGTTCCCACCATTTGCCTCAATGGTACCCCTATGGATAGAGTGGACCGTTTCAAGTACTTAGGCCATGTGATTGCGGCCGACCTCAAAGACGATTTGGACATGGAAAGGGAAAGAAGGGCCCTATCGGTCAGGGCGAATATGATCGCCCGCAAGTTTGCAAGGTGCTCAAAAGAGGTGAAAATTACTTTGTTTAGGGCGTTTTGCACGTCCCTCTATACATGCAATCTGTGGGCGCAGTATACGCAACGGGCTTTTGGGGCCCTTCGGGTCCAGTATAATAATGCGTTCCGGGTGCTGGTGGGACTGCCTCGTTTCTGTAGCGCATCAGGGATGTTCGCAGCGGCGCGCGTGGACTGCTTTTATACTACATTGCGCGTGCGCCGCATCCCTGGTGCGCCGGGTGCGCCGCAGTCCCAATAGCATTCTACGCATGATAGCGGACAGGGTTGACTGCCCCTACATGTCGCACTGTGAGGGATTGCACTCCCCTATCAGTGTTATTCTGTTTTAGTTATAAGGTAAAATTAGCAATACTAACCCCCTTAGCTTGTAAGTTCTACTAATAAATTATGTGTCTTTGTTACATGAAATAAATAATTCATTCATTCATTCATTCATATGCGCATTTTAGTCAACGATATGCATACTTAGATAGATTAACAAGAAGACATCCATTACCCAGGAAATATTCGAGTTAATATCACAAATATTTGCTTTTGCCAGAATTCGAACCCAGAACCGCCGGCTCATTAGCTGCACTACCACTGCGCCAACCATCACGTTGTAAAATGTTACGACATTCGTCTCTTACTGATTCAATCTCAACTACTGTGCCCAAACATCGTAAAAGAGGGATGAAAAAATGATATAATGACGCCGCGACCTATTATCACTCCATTTGCGTGGTATTTTGCTTGCGATCTGATTGCTTTGACGTGCCGGAAAATTACTGTTTTATTGAATTTGTAATGTTTGCTGTGGTTAGTTTGAAGATCGCCCGTTTAATGTTGTGACAGCATTCGTAGGGAATTATTATAGAGTACCTATGTAACAGTGTTGGAATCATCATCTCAGCAATCTAACCTATGACCTTGAATAGTTATCAGTGCAGTGCTTGAATTATATTATTATAGATGTATTTTTAACTGTTTTTGTGTACAATAAAGCGTTTACTTACTTACTTACTTATTATCCATTTGAGGTTTTACGGCAACTTTTCTTCTACAATTAGTCTCTATAAAATGACGATTGTACGTATAAACATAAACTAACGTCATAAAAAAGAAGGATAAACTAAAGTAAAAATTAACTTCTATTTGGGAAATAATCCAAAGTAAACGACAATTAAATATAATTTAATTAAATTACCACACATCCCGCACTATTTAATTAGATTAAAAATATATATAAAAGACGCCAACAGAAAGAGACCAATTATACGAGATACTGCCAGAGAAGTCACCACACGATAGAGGTCGCCTCTAATTACATTAATTACAACTACAAACTTAATTTTACCGTCGCCGATGGCACCACTGATAAACACGTTGTCCCAAGTTTCTAAGAAAACTCACTAGTTTGTGACTTTTTCCGACAGTAAAGTTAAGTTGGCGCGGTATATTGTGCGAGTCTTTTGTATTTAAGTGTACGTTTTAATTTGTCGTTCAAGATGAAAGTAAAGAGAAAAGAAAGGGATGGTGATATATTAGTTAGAATTGCAATTGGAATTGCTTGAGGAGTTGTGGCTGCCGCGAATGTAATGCCGGGAAATAGTAAAATTGTATCGTCTTTATTTCAAACTAGACGGTGCAATTTCGTTCGCGTGTTTTTTTATTTCTTTGCCATGGTCGGTAAAACCTCTATACCAAAATTGATTAAAATCCTTCCAGCCGTTTAGGCGTAATGAGAGGACAAAGAAGATTCCAACAACAGATAGCGCTACGCTTATTAGTCCTCTCTTATCACGCCGAATGAGCTGGACGGATTTTAACCAATCCTGGTACGGAGATAGGTGAACATCCAAAGATGGTTATAGGTGATTTTTATCCGACTAAGACAAACAAAAAGTATTCTGGCCGAAGGGTGTCGTGGTACCTACGGCGGTTCCGGGGCAATCTGCCGAATCCTGCGCCAGATCAGACGACGCAACGTAGCCACGCTGTTACGTCGCCTAAATCAAACTATGTATATGGAAGTATTTTTTTATGTAATTTAGTAGTTCACATTGTCTTGGTTTAATTACTGTAATGCTGTGTAACTAACTTGAATAAATAAATAAATTACGCAGCCAAAGTTGAAGGCAACTCTAGTTCTAAATAATGTCGTTCCTACACAAACGTAATCAAATGTAAAATATTTTCAAGACGAGATGTAATAAAATATTATTATGAAAATGTTAAAAGTCACCTATTCACCTAGTTAACATTTGGTAGGTACGTGTGGGGAATAAAAATGGCTGCGAAGGCGTCGCGGTACTTAATATCGCTGTGATAAAATTGAATTACGCCTTGTCTACCTGAGGAGCGGTAGCAAAAAAAAGAATTTCTCAAACATGTTATGAAATGTCGTCTTAAAGTGCGTTTTAATATAACACGCTTCAAAGTATCACGTTTCGGGCGGAACAACTCGAGAGAACTGTAAAGGAATGTCATACAAAAGACCTAGGCCGGAAAGTATTTGTTTTAAACACTCTGTGTTCATGAACAGGCTTAAACAGACATTTTTTTTGAGTGGTGTATTTTTTTAATTCATTGCATATGTTTGAGAAAAGCAGTATACATGCCTTAGGCGTAAAAAGGGCTTGCCGGCTTCGAATCACTATCCGTATATTATCTACTCAGTCTGCAGTAACGTATTATTTTCTTCTTCTTCTTATAGTGCCTCTCCAACTAGTGAAGGTTGGCAGTCAGCTCCGCATATTTCTCTCGGTCTTTGGCGAGGTTAAAAAGCTCCGCTGCACTGGTAACTCCGGTCCATTCCCGGATGTTTCGCAGCCATGATTTCTTCCTGCGCCCGACAGCTCGTCTTCCAGCCACTTTGCCCATGATTATCAATTGCAGAAGTTCGTATCTTGAGTGCCTAAGCACATGACCAAGATAGGCAACCTTTCTTCTTTTGATGGTCTGCATTAATTCTTTTGATGGTCTGTATTATTTTACTCACAGTAATATTTTAAGGTTAACTGGAAAATATCGCTTATAAGGACAACTTCGCCATCGTACTCCTGTCATGGACTGAATTGTTCGGCATTCGGGCTTGGTTGAAAACTAAGAGGTTCTTATCTTAAGAGGCAGCGAGACAGGTACAGTCAACCAATTTGATTCCTAGGCCATTTCGCACCTTGTCACAGTGAACGTCAATATGAAAGCCGCTTGAAATCTCATATCATTGTCATTGTGACAAGGTTCTATAGTGGCCTAGAAATCAAATTGGTTGACTGTAAATACCGCGAATAGCATTCTGATAGCTCGCGTACTGTAATTGCGTTAAGCTTATCGTTTCACTTATCCTAGTAATTTCTGTTTAGATATAAATCATTTCAGAGTTAATCGTGAGTTGGGAAATGAAGCAGTTTGACAAATTAATACTTTGCGAAAAAAATTTAGGCGATACGGCAGAGAACCCCATCTATTGTCACCTTACATCAGGTGCAATCGAGGCCAAATGCTTGACTATGTAAACAAAACACATTTTGCAAATTATTTTCGACGCTTTTTTTTCAATATAAATCAGATGATAGTATTATAATAAACGTATTAATTACAATCAGTAATTTTATGTTTGCTTGTGTTGTTACTTACCATTTGTAACAACGGCGGCAGAACCCTACACTCAGCTTGATTCGAAATGGTCTTAGCTTGAAGAAAGAAAACGAGAAAGGTATGCCAAAACTCAAGCAAAACATGGCATATTAAAATGCACTGAAAAAATGAAAAATGAAAAAATATTTATTTCGAAAAGTACAACATCACTGATAAACATTAGGTAGGGCCTTCCTTGTAAGTAAGTAATACCTGTATCAGGAAGTCCCGCTCCTCCACATCTGCACGTGTCTATGACTTAAGAAATAAATCTAATTAATAATTATACATTAAGTACATTGCTTATCCATTAAATAAGGAAAGCATTACATATATTCTATTTTGTTAAAATATAATAAAGAATATATTGTATACGTATCAGTTTTTAAGTTATACACACTAAACAGTTTTGACTTAGAATTAAATGAATTACATATTATTGAAACATATAAATTAGTTAAATCCACAACATAAATGATTTCTTTATACTGAGTACCTAAACCACAGCATTTCAAAAAATAAGGTTTGTTATTTTAATATTACACTTAGGTATTCTTGCTTAAATTTAGAAGTTTATTATATACTTATAATAATAATAATAATAATAAGGCGTAGGGATGTGACGACCCCATCGCCCGCTGGTATGACCAGCGCAATCAGTCACGCAGGGCAGCTTATGGCGAGCTGTTGGGGGGTAGCGACCCCACGTACCTGAGCGCTCCTGGGGGATCCTGACGGGGGGTGATGGGTCGGGGCCTCCGCCTCTGTCTTGCCTTAACCGGCCGGACAGAGTGGAGTCGCGAGAGTTGCGGCTCGGGGGCGGATGTGGAAACGTAAGGGGTTAGTTGGCTTCGGTTTAAAGCCCAGTATTACACCTCTCCGCCCTTAGCCTTCCGCACCGGTGTTGCCCTTAGGCCACTTTATGTGTCGCTATTTTATGGGGGCCCATCTAGCAGGAGGCGAGTCATCGTCTACCAGTGCATTTTTTGCTATGAGACACTTTTCCTGGTAGACGTCCGGCTGTCTCAAACAATAGCCCAATTAACCAGTCCTCCATTTCATCCCCATAGCCCAATTTGTATTTAGATTCCATATATCCATCAATAGTTCTTGCACCTAGCGGGCGCTGTCTCTGTGTGCGTCCCATGACACGGATAGGGACAGCATCCGCTCGATGTACACCTTACATTCCATTAAATTGTCGAAAGGGCCTCTACGCGTTGGCTTCGGCTCCGTGCACGCCTCCCAAAGGTCCGGGACACTATTGTCCCGTGAGCGGGTGCGACATACAGGATAATAATAATACTCTTTATTGTGCACCACAAGATAACAGACAGAAAACAAAAGAAATAAAAATACATTACAGTTGGTAACAACAGGCGGTCTTATCGCTAAAAAGCGATCTCTTCCAGACAACCTTAGGGTAGAGAGTAAACAAAGAATAGTTATGAAAATGGTAGTGCAAATAGTTGTTGAAAACGACTGATTAACACATACACCTTTATAAATACTTAAACTTAAATCCAAAAATAAAAAATATATACTTTTAAATAGTATAAATACATAATAAATACATAAACATATACATAAATACGACGACGTACATAAAAGCGGCCTAAGGAAGTGACAAATAATACTGTTTAAGATGACTTTTGAAACTTGGAAGAGATTTTGCGCGTCTCAAATCTAGCGGCAAAGCGTTCCACAGCTGGATTGCGCGAGAGGTAAAAGAGTCATTGTAATATTTTGAAGATGAAACAGATGGAGTAAGAATCAAATTTTGAGAACACCTAATAGAAGACAGATACTTAAATCGCTCCTTAAGATAGTGAGGGGTAGCGGGGTTGAATAATATACTATATAGAAGTGCAAGAATGTGGGAGTTGCGGCGAAGACGAATTGGAAGCCACTTGAGCTGAGAACGGAAATCGGAGACATGGTCATATTTGCGCAAGCCAAATATAAACCGAATACAAAGGTTTTGAAGGCGCTCAAGTTTGTCAAGCTGTACACTGGAAAGATCTAAATAGCACACATCGGCATAGTCTAAAATAGGGAGCAGAAGAGATTGAGCAAGAGCAATTTTTGTAGGAAGTGGCAAAAAATTACGTAGTCGCCTAAGGGCTCCTACCGCAGCAAACATCTTCCTACTAACCTCACTGACCTGAGGAACCCACGACAAAGTAGAATCCAAGATCACACCAAGATTTTTTACTTGCTGTGAGTAAGAGATCTGAATACCGTCAAACATAATGGCAGGTAAATTTTCAAAATTGATTCGCGGAAAGAGTTTAGAGCTACCAATAATAATGACCTGTGACTTGGTAGGATTGACTTTCAGTCCAAAGCGGCAACTCCAAATCGATATATTCTCCAGGTCTTTGTTAATTGTATTAATGATAGAATTCAGATCACTAAGCAAACCTTGCGAGTAAATTTGTAGATCGTCGGCATAAAGGTGATAAGAAGATGAAATACTATTTGTAATGGAGTTGATAAAAATTTAAAATAGGAGAGGCGATAACACACCACCTTGCGGAACGCCAGCTAGTGTGTTACACCAAGAAGAACTTATATTTGAGCACTGCTTCTAAATCTTCAAATTGCTGACCGTACGTACGTCCCTCTTTCGATTCAGCGCAAGTATTTTAGCTGTATTTTAAATTAAGTTCAAAAATTGATTTATCTCAGCTTAGATGTCCTTGCAAGGTACAACTGTATTTCCAACTGACTTCAAGAAATGAGGAGGTTCTCAAGTCTACTATTTTTATGTCGTTCACTCAAAACCCTATCATTTATGGACCATTTTTCTTTTATTACCTACATAAGTTTTAACCTCCGGTATCAAAATAGAAAGCTGAATTTAGGAAAAACGGATATCCTTCAATTGTAAAGGTATTAATAAGCGTTCGCTACCTCATGTACATAAATTAAGTAAGGAAAATGACATAATTGTGCTCCAAAAGTTGTGGCTCCTTCCGGATGACCTTGACTTCGGTAATGACTTTGCTTATCACGTAGTATCTGCCGTAGACACTCTTGGGTCACTTAAGTGTAGACCTTTTGGAGGGATAGCGGTGCATTGGAGAAAGTATCTGTAATTAATTGATGCATGTATAGGATGATGGTAAATTGGTATAAATTGTTTTGGTAGTTATAATGATGATTTGTTATGTTTAAGTCTATATTTTAATCTTATATGGGTTCCGTTTTATTCTTTTGAGGTACGGAATCCTAAAAATACAACCGAATAGAGGACTTCCTCCTATCTGAAGTAAAATGCTTGGTAGTTCTCAGAATAGCAAAGGAACTAACCAGTGTTAATGAGAGTAAAATACATCGCGGTTGGTGCGGTTGTAGTGCAGCTGTCTATTGAGTCGACGGGCCTGGGTTCAAATCTCGGCAAGGGCAAATATTATTGTGTTGAACTCGAATATTTGTTCCAGGATCATGGATGTTTTTATATGTATTGTATGTGTTTTTCTATATAAGTATGTATATCGTCATCTAGTACCCATAACACAAGCAGCAATCATGTCGAACCGTTCCTGACAATTTTTACGTGAGTTTAACCTGTTTTTAAAATTATTAAAGATATCTCACGATAGTTCTAATAATAATTACAAGCAGAGCTGTGGGACTAGATCGATTTGTGTGAGGTCGTCCAATATTCATTTTATTTCCATTTATAACCAACCAGTAACCAAATATCTACTTCTTAGGCCTCATATAACCGTAAAATATTGTATTCCGCTCATTTCATTACGGCAGGTGATAATTTCCTTAGAGAGTGGACTGATTTGAATTTTAAATGTACCGGGATTACTTGCGATGCTGTATTAAAGTATCTCCTTGTCTGGGATATTTATGACGCCTGTTTTATTACTGGACTTTGAGTTCATAATTTGGAATAAATGAATGTTTAACTCGTTGGTTTGTGGTCTAATTTCGTCGTGTTTTTTTCTATAGAATGCGTATTTTTTTAATGGTCTTAGCTACACATATTTAGATTCGTATCTTTGTTAACATACGCAAAGTTAAAGATTCCAGCCTGTCTAGCACAACTATGCTTCGCGACTCTTATCGCGCACATAGCGCTACCCGTCACTCTCTCACATTATTGCACAGAAAGAGACAGGTAATTGTCTCATGCGAGAAATAGTCGCGTATGACATTACTACTCGTATTTTTTCGACGAATGTTCTTCTTTCGTTCGTTCTTCTTAAGAAGAATGTAAGCAGAACTCGAACCTGGGATTGGGAATCGTGCGTGTAAACGCACATCGTAGGTTATGGCTAATGCGCATAAGCATTTTAAACACATGAAACGCAGAGGGCGCTCCGATAACATAGAATTATGGAATCAAAGATTTGGTGTGATTGACGTAACAATGTGATAGCTCAGTTGGGCTCTCCCACTACGCCGGAAACGTAGGGTGGCAGGTTCGAGTCCTGCTTACTTTGCAGTGAATCACATTACATTTTAGTTTCATAATTTACCTCTATGTTAATATTTATGCAGATTGGTTAATATTCTCTGCACACTCTGTAGACAGGCAGCCAAACTGCTGATAAGCTACCAGATAAAGTATTTTTCATTTTATAAAACAATGTTTGTAATCGTAGGTTTTAAAATATTTTTAAATGTAACAAATTACCAATAGTCCTGAAATAAACACGTCCGATGAACTTTACGCCAGTCCACTGGTGACCGCAATTTATTATTTCAATTAATTCATCGCAATAATTGCTCAACAGGGAGTTAAACTGGAAGATAATTTTAATGAGATTAAACAAATTAATATTTTAATGTGATGAAATGGGGACGTCTGCAAAGCGTGAAATGAGGATGGAAGCATCGGATTTAGGTTGTACTTTACACGAAATATATCACACATACCCAGGTTATATCTAGAATTCTAGATATAGCTCAGACAGTCGTCAAACTGAAGTGACAGTGGGCGCGGCACATTGCTCGTAGAAACAATGACCGTTGGGGCAGAAAGGTTCGCGAGTGGTGACCGCAGACCGGAAAACGCAGCGTGGGAAGGCCTCAAACAAGGTGGACCGATGAACTGGATAGCCGCATGAACGCCAGCAATGGAGTTTAAACAGTCGCCGTGACCGAATACGGTCTGGAGAGAGAGATAGGAACGTGGGCAGAAATTGGATGAGGGCGGCGTAAAACCGATAGTAGTGGAGAACTTTAGGGGAGGTCTTTGTCGAGCAGTGGACGTCTATCGGCTGATATTATGATGATTATGATGATGATGATGATGATGATACCGATATAAGAACTGCATGCGAAAGTCTATCAGTCTTAGGCAAAAATTGTAAAACAAAACATCTTGACTTTGTCAGTTTAAAATAGTTCTGTCAACATGCAATTCATATTGAGTATACGTAACGTTCCGTTTCAAGGGTACCATTGCAATTAACTTTGGTCCGCCCGTTTTTATTTCAATTTCGAATGTCCAACTTCGAGCAAACAGCGTTTAACGGACAAAAATCAAATAGCCCGACAGTGGGAACTTGCAACGAACAAATACATTGTATTTGTACCAATTAAATGAGATTTTTACGCGAAATTGAACACATGAGTAACGGACCCACTGACTAATGTGATTAGGATACTAAGAAACTTCAGAAATGGGAGTCAAAGTGAGACGTGTCTACTGAACGTTGAAAAAGCTCAATAGAAAAATAATCAAGAGCTGTGACGTTACATTTCACATGCATTTTATTTGTGAAGACTTTCATAGTACCTATCATATCGGTAGGTCATGTTTTTGAAATTTTGCGTTTGAAGGAAACTTTTGTATGTATTGTGAGGGTATATTATTTTTTGAATTTATTAAGCGATTATGAACAGGTTTACTAAAAGAACCTAAAATTCCAACTTCGCATGTTCCTCATTTACTGCGTTTTTATTAAAAAGATTTTCACGTGATGACTTCTGAATAAATATTGCATGGAACAGAACGGTTTTATCGGTGCTGCGTATTGAAGGTATTTGGAAAACCGGCCAAGAGCATGTCGGGCCACGCAAAAGTGTAGGGTATTGCCCATCCTTCACAATAGACGGGCTTATAACAGCGGTTTTAAGCCCCACGTATAATTACGAGAAACATTTCAAGCGCTATAAAAAGGTCGTAAACGCCAAATTAACTGTAATTTCTTATTACCTTCTGGAAGTTATCGATTATACGCACCAGATTGAGCGCAATTTTTTAATGCAGTATGGCACTTATATAATATGTGTAACGTTCGAAGTAGGTATACGGAAACCACAAGGCACTTACATATTTTGTTCATCTTTTTATAGTTACCTATTGTGTTTATATTATTATTATCGTTATTTTTATTTTTTATCACTTCTGTCACACTTCTCTCTATGTAATGAATTATGGTCACGTCATGAATAAATAAATTTCTTTCTATTTGTATTTCTCATTTTAAGGAAAATTATGAAATTTTGCGGTAACTCAAAAACGGCTCGACCGATTTCATTCGATAAGTATAGTTTTCATTGAAAGTACTTATAAAGACTCATTTTCATAAGAGACAAAAATACTGAAGCGTTGTGCGCCATATATAACCTTGCCATTGACGCACATAATAAACCTTTCTTTCTCTGATGGTATCTTCCCACAAAGGCTAAAGTTTTGTATTGTAAAACCTCTATTCAAAACAGGAGACAAGCTTGATACTGAAAACTATAGACCCATCACATTAGTTCCTATCTTGTCAAAGATTTTGGAGAAAGCAATGTATAAAAGAATAAATAGTTTTCTGGCAAAACATGGTAAACTTTGTGCGGAGCAATATGGTTTTATGGAGCTCTTGCTTGTTTTGACCTTGTAAAATGTGTAACTGAGGGTATAAACAGCGGAACTCCAGTTGTGTCAATATTTTTGGACATGTCAAGGGCTTTCGACTTTGTCAACCATAAGAAACTTCTACATAAACTTGGAGTATATGGGATAAGAGGAAAAGTCTTGGAATGGATAGAGAGCTACTTGATTGACAGAATGCAATGTGTAGAAATAAAATCAATCTCCGTAGGTAAATCAAGTAACTCAACATTAAAGCAAACTTTCAGATCTGTCTTTAGAGCTACTAATAGCGGAGTTCCACAAGGAAGTATTCTGGGGCCCTTATTATTTTAACTTTATGTCAACGACCTACCTGGAGCCACCATGCAGAAGAGCATAATGTTTGCGGATGATACAACGCTTATAGATTAAACTGATAATTTTTATCAAATACATTTGTAATAATAATAACCTAAATTAAAAACTTAAATCACCCCTGACACGACTAGCTTAGTAAAGTACAAAAGAAATGATAATTTTGAATTAAATGCAAACAATGCACTAGCAGATATTATAAAATGGATGACATTAAATAATTTACATATCAATATTGACAAGACAAAATTTATTCAATTTAAATCCTATAATTCAAATCCAACACCAATTAAAATAGAATATGAAAAGAATATAATTGACAAAGTTAAATCAATGAAATTTCTAGGCATAGTGATAGACGAACACCTTAGTTGGAAAGATCAAATTGAAAACATATGTAATAAGTTAAATCGTTTTGTATTTGCTTTAAAAAGACTGAGAGAAACCGTCTCCAAAGAAGCTGCTTTAACAGCTTACCATGGCTATGTGTCATCAGTACTTACTTACGGCTTAATATTATGGGGTAACTCTGTACAGGTTGAAAGAGTATTTAAAATTCAAAAAAAATGTATAAGGGCTATAAGTAATGTCAAATTTAATGACAGTTGTGTCCCACTCTTTAAAAAGATGAATATTCTTCCGTTACCATGTTTGTACATTAGAGACGTATGTGTTTTTGTCAATTCTCATAAAGAGCACTTTGATAAACGTAGTGAAGTCATACAGAGGCAGACAAGACCACATATCATGTCTCTTTTGTACAAACCTCGCTGCTACAAAGACATGTACAAAAGAAATATTGCTAATATGAGTATAACAATTTATAATAATTTACCACGTGAATTGCGATTATTGTCGGGACTAATATTTAAGCGAAAATTTACGAAATGGTTACTGGACCAAGCTTTTACAGTGTTAAGGATTACTTGAATTATAAAAATGTTTGACATGTGCAATTATTGTAATATTAATTAATAATACCAAATTGAAATGTTATTTTAGCCTATTTACACAAAAATATTTGTACGCATGCTTGCATGCTGAATACGAGGACTTTTTATATTATACCTTAAGACCATGTATATAACTGTACTAGCTATGCCCCGCGGTGTTACCCGCTCATCCCACGGGAAAACTAAATTTATTCGGGATAAAAAGTATTCTATGTCCTTTCCCGGGTCTCAAACTATCTCAATACCAAATTTCATCTAAATCGGTTCAGCGGTTTAAGCGTGAAGAGGTAACAGACAGACAGACAGACATACAGACAGACACACTTTCGCATTTATAATATTAGTATGGATTCTGACAAATAAATAATTTTGAATTTGAATTTTTGAATTTTGAATGAGTTTTTCCATAATTTTTTGACCCGTGGTTGAAAAGTTAGAGGGACGCTATCTTTTTGATTTCCGGAGCGAATATTTACAAAACTGCTGACTTTATCAAAAAATTATGTTTGGAGACCCGCATAATTGTTAGAAGACCTATTCTTACGACACCCTACACACTAGTGTTGGAACGAAAAAAAAATCACCCCCACTTTAGGTGTACGAGAGGTACCTACGTAATTTTTTTTTTTTTTACTTTTTATTTTATCGTTTTGTCGGCGTATATCATACACATCACACTCTACCAAACTTCAGCTTTCTAGTACTAATGATCACGGAGCTAAGCCGCGGACGGACGGACAGACGGGAATTAAATAAAATAAGCAAAAACCGGCCAAGTGCGAGTCGGACTCGCGCACCGAGGGTTCCGTACAAACACTTTCCATCCCTAAGTGGTTAAGTTAAGTTTGCACCTGGTATGTATAGCGCCCCATATAAATTAGGTGCAAAGTTAGGTATTAAAAAAAAACTACTTACTAGATCTCGTTCAAAACAATTTTGTTGGTAGTTTTTATAGTAATGTACATCATATGTTTTTTTTAGATTTTTAATTTTCTTATTTTAGAAGTTAGAGGGGGGGGGACCAACTTTTTTCCACTTTGGAAGCGTCTGTCACGCAAACTATTCGGTTTAGAAAGAAAATATTTTAAAAACCTCGATATCATTTTTAAAGACCTATCCATAGATACCCCACGTATGTATGTGTTTGATGAAAAAAAAAATTTTGAGTTTCAGTTCTAAGTGTGGGGAGACATACGGACGGACAGACGGACAGACAGACGGATAGACAGACATGACGAATCTATAAGGGTTCCGTTTTTTGCCATTTGGCTACGGAACCCTAAAAACGAAGTTTAATGTACTTAACTGGAAGACGAGATGCAAACTAACGTAGCCGTTTTTTCGCAATCTCCGTACGCGTGGAAGATAAAGTGAATTATGACTTTTTTGCATCTTCGCGTCCTTTAACCATCTGGTGACGCCCAGACATACCTATGTATCAGTAAGGTGTTGAAATCGATCTAGCCATCTAGGCGTGGTGAGAGAAAAAATAAATCCATACCAACAGTTGGCGCTGTTAAGCCTGCTTCTGTTTTTCCTGAAACAATGATCTGTAGAACACTGATATTCAATACAAATTGTAGCTCAACAACTTTTTCAAAGCAAGGACCTCCCAATAGCCTGTTGCATTAATTGCCATAATTTTTTTTTACCACCCTATAGAGAGTGAGTCTCCGGAAACACGTCTCTAGCTATGGAATGTTCTAATATCTAGGCTAGGCTAAGTACTTAAAGTTCTAGGTATCTCAGTAATAGGGCATTAGAGTTCCTACGCCACTTAAGTGCCATTATCAAACTAACAGGCTTCTTGTATTAACATCCTTAGTTACTTAAAAGTCTACGTAGGACAGGCATTTATTTATGAAATATGAAATGAAATAATTTATTCAGTAAGTAGGCCACAGGGGCACTTTTACAAGTCAGATTGTGAATCTACCGGCATTTCGCAAGAGGAGACCGCTGTTGAGAAGAAAGCCGAAAGAAACTCAACAGTAAGTCATTTTTTCGTAAATAATACTTAAAACAATTACATGATACATTTGTGTTATAACTAATTACACTGGTACACGTAATGGAGATGTTAGATACTCCAAATCAATGTTAAGTAGGAACATTAAAATTAAAATTTAATAAATTGAAAATATTAAATATACCCAGAGATGTATAAAGTCTCTGGGTGTCACAACATGCAATAAAATATAATTACTTAATAAATTTAATTCCATAGAGATGTATAAGGTCTCTAGGCGTCAACGTGAATAATTTAGAAAATAATTATTAAACCTAAATTTCTTAGAGATGTATATGGTCTCTAGGCGTCATTTAAACTAATCATAACGGGTTTATGCGACAGTTCTTATTTACATTTAATATTCAACATTTCGAGCTTAGCGAATCTAAGCACAGATTATGTATCTATTGAGATCTAATAGGAATCACAGGTTCAAGACCAAAATGGAAATTCATTTAAGACACATATGTCCAGCAGAGGATGGCCATATGATGCCGAGAGAGAATATAATACCCGTCTATGTGGAATCCTTTTCTTAGGCCAAATTCAGTTCACATTGTTATAACAAGCAATGGGACCCAGTGGATAATGTATGCATTATGCACTGCGGCCACAAACGCTTAAGCTTCGTTTCAAAGTAGCATTTTGTAGCTTTGTATTTAGCCGTATACTATAATACCTATTGGGACCAATTGAACAAAGTGAAGTGCATTTGGCCTAAAAAAATATTCCTACTATACTGTTGTTTGAAGGAGAACAATAAATATTCGGTTTCGAGTACGGGTTACATTTGGAATTGGGACTCGACTAAGTTTTTGGGATAAACTCCCTCAACGACCCTCTCTATTTGTAGTATGCATGTAAATATTTTAAATCACAGTTGTGGAACTAAGTCGCACAGGCTCAATTAAAGACGGGCTCACGTTCTAACCGCCCGCCATTTTGGAAGTTTGCTCCACTTGGTACCGATGTGTTAAAGGACAATAAAAAAATATATTTAATTAGCCACGCAACTGCCATTATCAGTCTCTACCCTTTTACCAGTTTTATCCAGAAAGCTTTCAAACGGTGTTGCCATTAGTACTTCTTCAATCAACACCGGTATTTGATTCTTAGACTTATCAGCTAGTTGTTTGTAATCAGCTAGGTGGGTAAAATTTAGCATAGTATGCGACTTCTGGACGGCGTACCGATATTGAAAATATTAACAATAATCTAACTTGTTGTGGGTAAGTAATAAATTTATATCATTTTATCATTTATCATATCATTTATTGCACAATGGTGAAAACTATCTTTTCCAGTTGTTAAACAAATGATGTTCTGTTTGAAGAGTAGAATTTATTAGTCATGTTACATGCCACACCCAGTACATCTGTAAATAGAATATAAGTTTTTAATTACAGCACAACAATGATCAAATAAGATTAGTCATAATATTATTAAAACTATCGTGAGACATCTTTAATAATTAAAAAACCGGCCAAGTGCGAGTCGAACTCGCGCACCGAGGGTTCCGTACAAACACTTTCCATCCCTAAGTGGTTAAGTTAAGTTTGCACCTGGTATGTATAGCGCCCCATATAAATTAGGTGCAAAGTTAGGTATAAAAAAAAACTACTCACTAGATCTCGTTCAAAACAATTTTCGTTGGTAGTTTTTATAGTAATGTACATCATATGTTTTTTTAGATTTTTCATTTTCTTATTTTAGAAGTTAGAGGGGGGGGGGGCAACTTTTTTCCACTTTGGAAGCGTCTGTCACGCAAACTATTCGGTTTAGAAAAAAAATATTTTAGAAACCTCGATATCATTTTTGAAGACCTATCCACAGATACTTATATGTTTGATGAAAAAAAAAATTGAGTTTCAGTTCTAAGTATGGGGAGCCCCCAATATTTATTATATTTTTTTTTTTATTTTTGCATCAATTTCTTAATGCGGTTAACAGAATACATCTACCTACCAAGTTTCAACAGTATAGCTCTTATAGTTTCGGAAAAAAATGGCTGTGACATACGGACGGACGGACGGACAGACAGACGGACAGACAGACATGACGAATCTATAAGGGTTCCGTTTTTTGCCATTTGGCTACGGAACCCTAAAAACGGTTTAAGCACACTTAAAATTGTCAGGGATGTCCCGAGAATGTAGTAGCACCGTGGTTACCCCTGATGAAGAGCTCCATATGCTAAGTTCGAAATATGTCGGCCCGTTTCTGACAATTTTTACGTGAGTTAAGCCGTTTATATAATTATTAAAGATTTAGTCACTGTACAAGTGGAACTTGGGGCGCCATTTTGTCCGTGACGGATTGCTCCCTGGGCGCCAGTGTGCGCCAGCCCTTACCACGTAACAAAGGGTTATGATTTTCATCCATGTGGACGAAGTGGCTAAAAGGTGTCTACCTTCTAGTAATACAATACGACCAACTCACTAGGCACCAAGTGGAGCTCCGCGCGCCATTTTGTCCGTGACGGATGGTTCCCCTGGGCGCCTGTGTGCGCCGGCCCTTACCGCGTAAACTAACTTCGGGTATTCTGTAGGACAAGCTTATTCGGCTGTTCGGGTGTATTCGGGTTAGTTTCGGAGTTAACAGTTTTAAAAGCTTTTATTTTACTTTTTATAAAATACCTAATAATATATTTACGGCTGTAATTTTGTATATTTAATTATGATAATAATTTTCGGTTAGAAGTTAGAAGGTATTGAACACTGTCAAAAGTAACAAAGTTTAAGGGGTATTTTTTTATTTTTAACTATACAATTTCCAAATACCATAGTATACAACAAGTACAGGGAAAAGGTAAAAACTATACATTTCTATAGTCTGTCCGATCTCTAAGATCAAATGAACTTTGGCACAAGGAAAAAACAACCGTATGTAACATGTAGTACCTACATTTAAGGTAGTTTGTCACTTGTGCCAATTTGACATAATTGATCTTCGAATTCCGGATAGACTTTAATTAAATCATACACAATAAAATCTATATTGTAAGTACGTAATCAATAATCGTGGACAAGCATTGATATAAATTTGTACAGAACCCTCGGTGGACGAGTCTGATTCGTACTTGCCCGGTTTTTATATGACGTCGCTCGGGGCCAGTGTAAACACCGCCTAAGGCAGAGAACTGACAGATATATCAAGTTTCTGTAGTAAGACCCTAACGAGTAATATTTAATACAGTATGCATGTGTTTAGACATTCATAATATAAACATACATCAACACGATACAATCTAAACTCCGTTTCACGTCTTAAAAACAAGCTGATAATAATCTATTAGAATTTCTCGTCAATAATAATTCAAAATGACTTCGGTAACGATTAAATTTCTCATAATCCTTTTTTAAGTCGGTGCCGCTGGGTAATTATGCTGATTGTCAATATTTTAGTTTGACGATCAATGACAATCTCTGATGGTATCTACTGATTGATATATTGACATGCCGGCGGCCATAGGAACCAAAAAAAAATTGAGGTTTGTTAATGTCGTTGAAATCTTGTCGAGTTTACATGTCACAAAAATACTTCAGTTTATAAAATTAGGTATTTGAGCTTCATAAAAAACGCTTTGTATGATAAATAATATACATGACTGTATCAAAATAAAATTAAAATGGTATTTTCATTTTTTTGCACTCAACTATAATTTTATAAAAAAAAAACACTTTGCAGTTTGTGTAATAACTTAAAAAAAAAATTGGGCTAAGATTAAAAATCAAACATACTTGCAGGTCAAGTCACGTTATTTCGGCACAAAAAGATAGTAAGTAATGCTAATTTTTGCTTCCCATCTGTATTGTTTCGCAATTTTCATTTGACGTCCGGAAGCCATTTTTTTCCAAAACTGTTGATTTTTCAGAATAATTGTAAAACAAACCTAACCTAACCTAATGGGCTCCTTAAAACGATGTTTATAAAATCCTGAAAATATTACGGGTTTCAGAAAAAAAATACTGTCGGAAAAATTGAAATTTGGTGCAACGTTACATATGGGAAACAATATTTCGGAGTTGAGATTAGGATACCATTTTACATTCTAACAGGATTATCAATCAAAAAAAAAATTCCAACCAAAGCTAATTAAAATATCAAAAAATACGAATAAATCCCCTGTTTATTGCACTTGAAAAATTTTCATAAGTAAATAAATATCAGATAACCTCACACAAATCGATCTAGTCCCAAATTAAGCTCAAGAAGGCTTGTATTATGGGTACTAGACGACGATATACATACTTATATAAATAAAAATATACTTAAATACATAGAACAACCGTGACCCAAGCACGAATATTCGAGCTCACACAAATATTTTCCCTGGCCAGGATTCGAACCCGGGACCGGCGGCTCAGTAGGCAGGTCTCTACTGAGCCAACCGCGTCGTCAAAATACTTTTGTATGACAGCCGTTTACAAACACAATCCACTTAAAAAGTCAACCTTGATCCTTAATTTATTCAGAGATTAATATCTACAAGTGTCCGGCGGCCGTAAACAAGTTCGGAGGATGCCCTAAAGTTTTTACTGGCGGGTGGGAAAAGGTCTCGGAATGCTTGGGGCGAAGGCCTGTGTCACAGGTATTAATAGGACAGTATGTTAACATCGTAGTATTAAAAATAAACGACACACCCTGTACCTCCCGCCAGGTGTACCGACAACCTGAAAAGAGTGACGGGAAGCGGTTGGATGCGGAAAGCTGAGGACCGGGTATGGTGGCGCGAACTGGGGTTAGGCCTATGTCCAGCAGTGGACGACTCCGGGCTGATGATGATGATGATGATTAAAAATCAATTAAAAATAGGCCAAGAGCGAGTCAGACTCGCGCACGAAGGGTACGTTCTTGGTATTCCTTTTAATCTCTACTTTTTTTTATTATTTATTGTTATAGCGGTAACAAAAATATACAATCTGTAAAAATGTCAACTGTGTAGGTACCTATTACGGTTCATTAGAAAATGCCCGTTGAGCCAAATATCATAGATAATACCCTATTTTTGTATGGGAGCATCCCTTAATTATTATAATTTTATCATAAACAATATTTTTTGCTATAGCAGCAACAGAAATACATAAGCTGTAAAAATTGTAACTGTTTCTCCTATTTACTTAATGCAAACTTACATATATGTAATGTAGCATCTGCAAAACGGTGACTAATATCCTAGGAAATCGCAAGTTGGTTTCGATTGTAGCGTAGGAGTTTGAGACTCCTAATTAAATAATCCATAGTGTTCAGATGAAAATGATCAGAACGGAGCCCCGCTTCAAAATTTATAAATAAATAGTATTAAAGTCAGGAGGTAACTTTAACATTATTCATGCTATAAAAGACAATAGACCGTAATTTATAATAATAAATGATATCCTACGACACACTTGCAATACTACAGATGTTGTACCCATAACGTAGAATGCAAAGTTCCTTTTTTAGTTAAACCAAGTTTGGTCAAATTCGCGGCAAATTATTAAATCATCACACGAACAGCAAACGACGCGTCATTATAGAGATCAACCAGTGAACTTCTTTCTGTTGATACACTCGTACTGTAAAAATACATAATAGTAGATTGTACAACAAGTGCATAAAACGCACCATTTTACACGAGACGTTTATCCATCCGAGCGAGCTTGCGAGCGAGGATGAATATAAAGTCGAGTGTAAAATGCGTTTTATGGACGAGTTGCACACTCTACTTTTCACTTCGATTGCGAGAAAATTAAACTACATCATTTAAATATTATACACTTAAAAAAAAAAATTAAAAACATTTATATCTACGATAAATTATTGTTGTAGTTTAAATAAATAGTTAATTGATTTACTAAAATAAAAATAAAATAAAAAAGTAATAAATGATAGTAAATAAAAATTACAAGTTTATTTCAACAAGTTTGCTGTGTACTTTGGCTGTTGGTATTTTTGCTTTGGTCTTAGAATACTAACGAAACGAAAAAAAAGAGTTTATTCTATACAGTTTTATTTTTTTCGTGTGGCTGTTGGACCGATCGCCTTGGTCTTCGACGACGATTTTACTTTATGCTCTAGAGCATAAAAAGCTACTTTATGTCGCCTACGCACAGCATAAAGTCGAACTTTTAGAGCATGAGAAGTGAAAACGGGTTTTACTCACGTCTCAGAATGTCACTCGATTGTGATCAACTGGGCAAATCAGTGGGACGACGTGAGTAAACCCGTTTTTTTTTTTTAATACTAGCTTTTGCCCGTGGTGGTAGCCTGGTGGTTAGGGCATGCGACTTTCAATCCGGAGGTCGCGGGTTCGAACCCGGCCCGTACCAATTAGTTTTTCGGAACTTATGTACGGAATGTCATTTGATCTTTACCACTCGCTTTTCGGTGAAGGAAAACATCGTGAGGAAACCACCTAAGCCCAATAAGGCCTAGTAACCCCTCTGGGTTGGAAGGTCAGATGGCAGTCGCTTGCGTAAAAACTAGTGCCTACGCCACATCTTGGGATTTAGGTAGCCGACCCCGATTGAGAATTCATTCTCAAAAAATGGGACAAAGGAGGATGACTAGCTTTTGCCCGCGACTACGTCCGCGTGGAACTTGGAAGTATGGAAGCAACCTCGTACAACACGATAGATATCCATATCCACCTAATCACCTTAATTAATAAAAGAGATGATTAAAAGCGCCTAAGCAAATGTAAAAGCAATTGTGCTTTTGGTCTAATCATTACATTTACTACAGGGTCATCAATGTAATCATGAATTACTTACTCACTTTTCAATCTTTTTAGGGATAATTTCCAGGATGAAAACTATCCTATGTCCTTCCTCGGATCTTAAACTATCTCCATGCCAAATTTCATCAAAATCGATTCAGCGGTTTAAGCGTGAAGAGGTAACAGACATACAGACACACTTTCGCATTTATAATATTATTAGTATGGATAGTATGGATGTCTGGGACTCATGGTAGTTTTCTATGTAAAACACTCGTACTGTATTACGTTTTTACTGTGACGTGTAGATAATATTTAGGGCTAAGTTTATACCTGTGCAAGTGCGAAAAAGAATGAGGTTTTGGTGAGAGGCTTTCACACCGAGTGGAAATATTTCATGTTAGCTTACCGAGTGTAAATATAAAGGAGGTTGTATGATAAAAGGTTTTCATTTATAAGCTAAGCTTTTCGATATCCTACCTACTTAGACGCCGCTTCCATTAAGCGTGATAATAAAAGCTCTCTAATTTAGAACAGAGTGTAGACTGATGTTACGTACTGTAATTATTATGAATAAAATTACCTCAATATCATGAAACAAAGAGATTTGAAAATTGCTTTCAAAATCCAAATAATTTAATAAACCAATAATTGTATGACAACCAACTTAAACGCACTTTTTCACGGAGAAAATGGGAAATAACTTATTATCCCCATACAAATATTGTTACGCAATCCACAAAATTAAATGAAATCACATGTAGGTGGCCATTTTTAGCAAGAAATAATAACATCCATACGAACTGAGACCCTCTTCCTTTAAAGTCGGTTAAAAATTATCCGCCTCGACAACACATGTCAAATTAAAACTCAATTATCCATACTAAATCTATCTGAAATTAGTATACGTACGTGATATTTATAGCATTCCTACCTATACCACCTAACATCAGGGGTGCCAGTAAATCCTCGGCTTAATTAAAATTGTTACGCGGACGTGTCGGCGTTATGATTTATTTGACAGCCCTAAGGGGCGGCGTACACGGTGATGTTCTATTACGACGCAGTAACGTTGGGGCTATTTACTTCCAAATTCAAGTTTCAGTTTCAAGTAAGTTATACTGGGTGTGGCATGTAACTGGAGCAATAAATTAAAATTTAGATTTTAGTCTTTTAAATAAGCAAGCTACATTAAAAAAGGGCAGTGCATGATATCAAGAAGGGCGTACTATCTGAAAGGTCGGCAACGCACTTGTGACTCCTTTGGTGTCTATGGGACGGTTATCGCTATTCTTCAGGCGATCCGTTTGCTCGTTTGCCCCCTATGACATAAAAAAAATGTTCATTTCTAACATAACGTGCCGTTTTCTTAAAGCTGATAAAATAGGAATGTAAATATTATCAATCAATCAATATCATTTATTTTCAGGCAACTGTGACCTTAAAACATACACACATAAAACAATAACATAAAATAAACATAAAGACTTCACAGACGGCCGTTGAGGCAGCAAGGTCCAAGAGTGGCGACCACCTATAGAAAAGTGCAGCGTGGGTCGGCCCCCGTCCAGATGGACCGATGCCTTCGTGAGTGTCGTCCACCGCTGAACATAAGCCTTTCCCTATAGCTCGCCACAAGGTGTAATCCTGTGCAAACTGCATCCTTCAACTCCCTGCGATCCTGACGAGGTCATCTGTCCACCTATTCAGTGCCCGTCCCACGCTGCGCTCTTTCTTTTGACAATTACACATTTTTGGAAAACAGATATATCAAAGCTTAGCCAACAAATCAATTTGTGTAACATTATCTTCAACAACACCATTTTTACAAAGTGTTAATATTAAATGCAATAGGCGTGCGGTAAGTTTTTTTTGGGGACGTCAATCGATTCTATTTTTTATTTTTATTTTGATCAAATGTCTATATGGGACTACCTATACATAGACTGCTCTAAAAGTCAGAAATATCCGTCAAAGTTCAACATTCCTACAATGCACTGAAAACGCTAAATACAAATGTCATCTATCTGTGGATTGGGTACCAATATTTGTATGGAGATAAAAAGTAATTAGCCATTTTCACCATAAAAACTTGCGTATAAGTTCATGGTGGTCATACAAATATTGTTTTGTTAAATTATGAGAATTCTGAAAAAAAAATCAAGATTTATTTTACAAAAATAGCTTTTTGTTCTTTTTTTTCTTTGTATTTTGACATATTAAGCTAATTTTATTCATATAACTACACTATGATATAATTCAACATCAGTCGCATCCCCTATTGTGTTTTTAATTCTTATACTAGGTGTACTTAATCCAAACCTACTTAATCTAAACAAATTTCAGACCACCAATACACACCATAACAAAACAAAAAAAAAATACTGTAATAATGTCCTATTATTAAAAGCAATTGACACATGCCATTACGTTAGTGTGAACCAAGCCTTAATGAGCGCGACAAGTTCGGTTGTTTGTCGACATCTAATTTGGGCCGCTGACAAGCGCGTTGCATTGGAGCTAGAACGAGTTAAAAGATAGACATCATGCCTGGGTTGGATTATCTATATATATATGTATTTATATTATTATGTATATCGTCGTCTAGTACCCATAGTACAAGCTTTGTTTAGTTGGGACTAGGTCGATTTGTGTTTTTGTATGTCATAGGAGGCAAACGAGCAAAGGGATCGCCTGATGGAAAGCGATTACCATCGCTCATAGACACCTGCAATACCAGGTTGTTACAAGTGCATTGCCGGCCTTTCAGGTAGGAGTACGCTCTTTTCTTGAAGGTTTGAAGGTCGTATCGGTCCGGAAATACCGCAAGCGACAGTTTATTCCACAATGCAGTCGCACAGTTGTGGACTGTCAACTATCTAAGTTGTGTAAGACTGCCCCTTAGTATTTGTTTATTTTATTTACGCCTATTAAATAAATGGTCAATGCGAGTTGAGGTGCTCATGTCTTTTAACGAACTGCGCAATGTTGATGAAGCGAGAGATCAGGACTGTAGTGGGTGGATTGATGTGGTCTCTACCTACACCGTAAGGGAAAAGGCATGATTTTATGTATGTATGTTATGTATATAACTGCGCCATGCGGTGTTACCCGTTTATCAGATAAAAAGCCTAGCCTATGTGTTTATCCAGGGCGTCAGTCACCTACATACCGAATTTTACCAAAATTGGATATGCCGTCTGAGCGTGATGAAGTAACGAACACACAAACTTTCGCCTTTATAATATTACTAGCTACGCCCAGCGGTGTTACCCGCTCATCCCACAGAAACACTATATTTTTCGGGATAAAAGGTGTCACCATACCAAATTTTATCAAAATTGCTCCAGCCGTTTGATCACACCCAGAATTTTTTGTAACATCCATCTTCCTAGCGTCATGGTGGCCTTAGCATTAATATTTTTTTGATATAGTTTGACGACGCGTTTGGCGCAGTTTGTAGATACCTGCCTGCTGAAATGGCGGTCCTGGGTTCAATTCACGGGGCAAATATTTATTTATTTAATTTTTATTTAAACTGCAATAAACACAATACACAGGTAAAAGTACAAATGGCGGACTTAATGCCATAAGGCATTCTCTATTTATGTGATTAACAAAATATTTTGTTCCTGGGTCATGGATGTTATCTATATATGTATTTATATATATTATGTATATCGTCGTCCAGTACCCATAGTACAAGCTTTGCTTAGTTTGGGACTTAGTCGATTTGTGTATGATTGTCCCTTGATATTGATTTATTTATTATTTATTTACATTTTACTCATTAAAACTTTACGTTACACAATGGAAATTTACACCTCCATATCACAATTTAACTACGGTGTCAACGTCGGTAACGAAAGAGCAATCTTTAGATCTATTCATGTCTTAACCTAACTATATTTCCTATTTTTTCTCCTTGACGAATAAAGGGTTAACCCCATTTGGCGTAGACGTGCTCCACGC